>OU744356.1:40324670-41591170 GCA_916610255.1 Lasioglossum lativentre | reverse complement strand
AATTTGCAAATAGTGTTTTTAAAGTTGTTAACTGATCGAACAATGTGCCAATAACATTAAAATTTTTGCTTTAAGCTTATTACGATCGCTATACCTGTAACTACTACCATGCAAGGCGAAACACAAACTTCGTACACTAGTTTTTATGTGTCATTGAAAAGACATTTTGATATTGAAACCGTTAGGTATCTAAAGGAATGGGTCCAACACAAACTCATCTATTGCAAGACACAAATTTATTTTTACAAATCTCTTGAAAATGATCTGAATTTAGATCGAAACGTCGAGATAAAATTTGTGATAATTTGCAAATAGTGTTTTTAAAGTTTGTTAACTGATCGAACCAATGCGCCACTATAACATTAAAATTTTTGCTTTAAGCTTATTACGATCGCTATACCTGTAACTATTACCATGCAAGGCGAAACACAAACTTCGTACACTAGTTTTTTATGTGTCATTGAAAAGACATTTTGATATTGAAACCGTTAGGTATCTAAAGGAATGGGTCCAACACAAACTCATCTATTGCCAAGACACAAATTTATTTTTACAAATCTCTTGAAAATGATCTGAATTTAGATCGAAAACGTCGAGATAAAATTTTGTGATAATTTGCAATAGTGTTTTTAAAGTTGTTAACTGATCGAACCAATGCGCCCAATAACATTAAAATTTTTGCTTTAAGCTTATTACGATCGCTATACCTGTAACTATTACCATGCAAGGCGAAACACAAACTTCGTACACTAGTTTTTATGTGTCATTGAAAAGACATTTTGATATTGAAACCGTTAGGTATCTAAAGGAATGGTCCAACACAAACTCATCTATTGCCAAGACACAAATTTATTTTTACAAATCTCTTGAAAATGATCTGAATTTAGATCGAAACGTCGAGATAAAATTTTGTGATAATTTGCAAATAGTGTTTTTAAAGTTGTTAACTGATCGAACCAATGCGCCAATAACATTAAAATTTTTGCTTTAAGCTTATTACGATCGCTATACCTGTAACTATTACCATGCAAGGCGAAACACAAACTTCGTACACTAGTTTTTATGTGTCATTGAAAAGACATTTTGATATTGAAACCGTTAGGTATCTAAAGGAATGGTCCAACACAAACTCATCTATTGCCAAGACACAAATTTATTTTTACAAATCTCTTGAAAATGATCTGAATTTAGATCGAAACATCGAGATAAAATTTTGTGATAATTTGCAAATAGTGTTTTTAAAGTTGTTAACTGATCGAACCAATGCGCCAATAACATTAAAATTTTTGCTTTAAGCTTATTACGATCGCTATACCTGTAACTATTACCATGCAAGGCGAAACACAAACTTCGTACACTAGTTTTTATGTGTCATTGAAAAGACATTTTGATATTGAAACCGTTAGGTATCTAAAGGAATGGTCCAACACAAACTCATCTATTGCCAAGACACAAATTTATTTTTACAAATCTCTTGAAAATGATCTGAATTTAGATCGAAACGTCGAGATAAAATTTTGTGATAATTTGCAAATAGTGTTTTTAAAGTTGTTAACTGATCGAACCAATGCGCCAATAACATTAAAATTTTTGCTTTAAGCTTATTACGATCGCTATACCTGTAACTACTACCATGCAAGGCGAAACACAAACTTCGTACACTAGTTTTTATGTGTCATTGAAAAGACATTTTGATATTGAAACCGTTAGGTATCTAAAGGAATGGTCCAACACAAACTCATCTATTGCCAAGACACAAATTTATTTTTACAAATCTCTTGAAAATGATCTGAATTTAGATCGAAACGTCGAGATAAAATTTTGTGATAATTTGCAAATAGTGTTTTTAAAGTTGTTAACTGATCGAACCAATGCGCCAATAACATTAAAATTTTTGCTTTAAGCTTATTACGATCGCTATACCTGTAACTATTACCATGCAAGGCGAAACACAAACTTCGTACACTAGTTTTTATGTGTCATTGAAAAGACATTTTGATATTGAAACCGTTAGGTATCTAAAGGAATGGTCCAACACAAACTCATCTATTGCCAAGACACAAATTTATTTTTACAAATCTCTTGAAAATGATCTGAATTTAGATCGAAACGTCGAGATAAAATTTTGTGATAATTTGCAAATAGTGTTTTTAAAGTTGTTAACTGATCGAACCAATGCGCCAATAACATTAAAATTTTTGCTTTAAGCTTATTACGATCGCTATACCTGTAACTATTACCATGCAAGGCGAAACACAAACTTCGTACACTAGTTTTTATGTGTCATTGAAAAGACATTTTGATATTGAAACCGTTAGGTATCTAAAGGAATGGTCCAACACAAACTCATCTATTGCCAAGACACAAATTTATTTTTACAAATCTCTTGAAAATGATCTGAATTTAGATCGAAACGTCGAGATAAAATTTTGTGATAATTTGCAAATAGTGTTTTTAAAGTTGTTAACTGATCGAACCAATGCGCCAATAACATTAAAATTTTTGCTTTAAGCTTATTACGATCGCTATACCTGTAACTATTACCATGCAAGGCGAAACACAAACTTCGTACACTAGTTTTTATGTGTCATTGAAAAGACATTTTGATATTGAAACCGTTAGGTATCTAAAGGAATGGTCCAACACAAACTCATCTATTGCCAAGACACAAATTTATTTTTACAAATCTCTTGAAAATGATCTGAATTTAGATCGAAACGTCGAGATAAAATTTTGTGATAATTTGCAAATAGTGTTTTTAAAGTTGTTAACTGATCGAACCAATGTGCCAATAACATTAAAATTTTTGCTTTAAGCTTATTACGATCGCTATACCTGTAACTATTACCATGCAAGGCGAAACACAAACTTCGTACACTAGTTTTTATGTGTCATTGAAAAGACATTTTGATATTGAAACCGTTAGGTATCTAAAGGAATGGTCCAACACAAACTCATCTATTGCCAAGACACAAATTTATTTTTACAAATCTCTTGAAAATGATCTGAATTTAGATCGAAACGTCGAGATAAAATTTTGTGATAATTTGCAAATAGTGTTTTTAAAGTTGTTAACTGATCGAACCAATGCGCCAATAACATTAAAATTTTTGCTTTAAGCTTATTACGATCGCTATACCTGTAACTATTACCATGCAAGGCGAAACACAAACTTCGTACACTAGTTTTTATGTGTCATTGAAAAGACATTTTGATATTGAAACCGTTAGGTATCTAAAGGAATGGTCCAACACAAACTCATCTATTGCCAAGACACAAATTTATTTTTACAAATCTCTTGAAAATGATCTGAATTTAGATCGAAACGTCGAGATAAAATTTTGTGATAATTTGCAAATAGTGTTTTTAAAGTTGTTAACTGATCGAACCAATGCGCCAATAACATTAAAATTTTTGCTTTAAGCTTATTACGATCGCTATACCTGTAACTATTACCATGCAAGGCGAAACACAAACTTCGTACACTAGTTTTTATGTGTCATTGAAAAGACATTTTGATATTGAAACCGTTAGGTATCTAAAGGAATGGTCCAACACAAACTCATCTATTGCCAAGACACAAATTTATTTTTACAAATCTCTTGAAAATGATCTGAATTTAGATCGAAACGTCGAGATAAAATTTTGTGATAATTTGCAAATAGTGTTTTTAAAGTTGTTAACTGATCGAACCAATGCGCCAATAACATTAAAATTTTTGCTTTAAGCTTATTACGATCGCTATACCTGTAACTATTACCATGCAAGGCGAAACACAAACTTCGTACACTAGTTTTTATGTGTCATTGAAAAGACATTTTGATATTGAAACCGTTAGGTGTCTAAAGGAATGGTCCAACACAAACTCATCTATTGCCAAGACACAAATTTATTTTTACAAATCTCTTGAAAATGATCTGAATTTAGATCGAAACGTCGAGATAAAATTTTGTGATAATTTGCAAATAGTGTTTTTAAAGTTGTTAACTGATCGAACCAATGCGCCAATAACATTAAAATTTTTGCTTTAAGCTTATTACGATCGCTATACCTGTAACTATTACCATGCAAGGCGAAACACAAACTTCGTACACTAGTTTTTATGTGTCATTGAAAAGACATTTTGATATTGAAACCGTTAGGTATCTAAAGGAATGGTCCAACACAAACTCATCTATTGCCAAGACACAAATTTATTTTTACAAATCTCTTGAAAATGATCTGAATTTAGATCGAAACGTCGAGATAAAATTTTGTGATAATTTGCAAATAGTGTTTTTAAAGTTGTTAACTGATCGAACCAATGCGCCAATAACATTAAAATTTTTGCTTTAAGCTTATTACGATCGCTATACCTGTAACTATTACCATGCAAGGCGAAACACAAACTTCGTACACTAGTTTTTATGTGTCATTGAAAAGACATTTTGATATTGAAACCGTTAGGTATCTAAAGGAATGGTCCAACACAAACTCATCTATTGCCAAGACACAAATTTATTTTTACAAATCTCTTGAAAATGATCTGAATTTAGATCGAAACGTCGAGATAAAATTTTGTGATAATTTGCAAATAGTGTTTTTAAAGTTGTTAACTGATCGAACCAATGTGCCAATAACATTAAAATTTTTGCTTTAAGCTTATTACGATCGCTATACCTGTAACTACTACCATGCAAGGCGAAACACAAACTTCGTACACTAGTTTTTATGTGTCATTGAAAAGACATTTTGATATTGAAACCGTTAGGTATCTAAAGGAATGGTCCAACACAAACTCATCTATTGCCAAGACACAAATTTATTTTTACAAATCTCTTGAAAATGATCTGAATTTAGATCGAAACGTCGAGATAAAATTTTGTGATAATTTGCAAATAGTGTTTTTAAAGTTGTTAACTGATCGAACCAATGCGCCAATAACATTAAAATTTTTGCTTTAAGCTTATTACGATCGCTATACCTGTAACTATTACCATGCAAGGCGAAACACAAACTTCGTACACTAGTTTTTATGTGTCATTGAAAAGACATTTTGATATTGAAACCGTTAGGTATCTAAAGGAATGGTCCAACACAAACTCATCTATTGCCAAGACACAAATTTATTTTTACAAATCTCTTGAAAATGATCTGAATTTAGATCGAAACGTCGAGATAAAATTTTGTGATAATTTGCAAATAGTGTTTTTAAAGTTGTTAACTGATCGAACCAATGCGCCAATAACATTAAAATTTTTGCTTTAAGCTTATTACGATCGCTATACCTGTAACTACTACCATGCAAGGCGAAACACAAACTTCGTACACTAGTTTTTATGTGTCATTGAAAACACATTTTGATATTGAAACCGTTAGGTATCTAAAGGAATGGTCCAACACAAACTCATCTATTGCCAAGACACAAATTTATTTTTACAAATCTCTTGAAAATGATCTGAATTTAGATCGAAACATCGAGATAAAATTTTGTGATAATTTGCAAATAGTGTTTTTAAAGTTGTTAACTGATCGAACCAATGCGCCAATAACATTAAAATTTTTGCTTTAAGCTTATTATGATCGCTATACCTGTAACTATTACCATGCAAGGCGAAACACAAACTTCGTACACTAGTTTTTATGTGTCATTGAAAAGACATTTTGATATTGAAACCGTTAGGTATCTAAAGGAATGGTCCAACACAAACTCATCTATTGCCAAGACACAAATTTATTTTTACAAATCTCTTGAAAATGATCTGAATTTAGATCGAAACATCGAGATAAAATTTTGTGATAATTTGCAAATAGTGTTTTTAAAGTTGTTAACTGATCGAACCAATGCGCCAATAACATTAAAATTTTTGCTTTAAGCTTATTACGATCGCTATACCTGTAACTATTACCATGCAAGGCGAAACACAAACTTCGTACACTAGTTTTTATGTGTCATTGAAAAGACATTTTGATATTGAAACCGTTAGGTATCTAAAGGAATGGTCCAACACAAACTCATCTATTGCCAAGACACAAATTTATTTTTACAAATCTCTTGAAAATGATCTGAATTTAGATCGAAACGTCGTGATAAAATTTTGTGATAATTTGCAAATAGTGTTTTTAAAGTTGTTAACTGATCGAACCAATGCGCCAATAACATTAAAATTTTTGCTTTAAGCTTATTACGATCGCTATACCTGTAACTACTACCATGCAAGGCGAAACACAAACTTCGTACACTAGTTTTTATGTGTCATTGAAAAGACATTTTGATATTGAAACCGTTAGGTATCTAAAGGAATGGTCCAACACAAACTCATCTATTGCCAAGACACAAATTTATTTTTACAAATCTCTTGAAAATGATCTGAATTTAGATCGAAACGTCGAGATAAAATTTTGTGATAATTTGCAAATAGTGTTTTTAAAGTTGTTAACTGATCGAACCAATGTGCCAATAACATTAAAATTTTTGCTTTAAGCTTATTACGATCGCTATACCTGTAACTACTACCATGCAAGGCGAAACACAAACTTCGTACACTAGTTTTTATGTGTCATTGAAAACACATTTTGATATTGAAACCGTTAGGTATCTAAAGGAATGGTCCAACACAAACTCATCTATTGCCAAGACACAAATTTATTTTTACAAATCTCTTGAAAATGATCTGAATTTAGATCGAAACGTCGTGATAAAATTTTGTGATAATTTGCAAATAGTGTTTTTAAAGTTGTTAACTGATCGAACCAATGCGCCAATAACATTAAAATTTTTGCTTTAAGCTTATTACGATCGCTATACCTGTAACTATTACCATGCAAGGCGAAACACAAACTTCGTACACTAGTTTTTATGTGTCATTGAAAAGACATTTTGATATTGAAACCGTTAGGTATCTAAAGGAATGGTCCAACACAAACTCATCTATTGCCAAGACACAAATTTATTTTTACAAATCTCTTGAAAATGATCTGAATTTAGATCGAAACGTCGAGATAAAATTTTGTGATAATTTGCAAATAGTGTTTTTAAAGTTGTTAACTGATCGAACCAATGCGCCAATAACATTAAAATTTTTGCTTTAAGCTTATTACGATCGCTATACCTGTAACTATTACCATGCAAGGCGAAACACAAACTTCGTACACTAGTTTTTATGTGTCATTGAAAAGACATTTTGATATTGAAACCGTTAGGTATCTAAAGGAATGGTCCAACACAAACTCATCTATTGCCAAGACACAAATTTATTTTTACAAATCTCTTGAAAATGATCTGAATTTAGATCGAAACGTCGAGATAAAATTTTGTGATAATTTGCAAATAGTGTTTTTAAAGTTGTTAACTGATCGAACCAATGCGCCAATAACATTAAAATTTTTGCTTTAAGCTTATTACGATCGCTATACCTGTAACTACTACCATGCAAGGCGAAACACAAACTTCGTACACTAGTTTTTATGTGTCATTGAAAACACATTTTGATATTGAAACCGTTAGGTATCTAAAGGAATGGTCCAACACAAACTCATCTATTGCCAAGACACAAATTTATTTTTACAAATCTCTTGAAAATGATCTGAATTTAGATCGAAACATCGAGATAAAATTTTGTGATAATTTGCAAATAGTGTTTTTAAAGTTGTTAACTGATCGAACCAATGCGCCAATAACATTAAAATTTTTGCTTTAAGCTTATTACGATCGCTATACCTGTAACTATTACCATGCAAGGCGAAACACAAACTTCGTACACTAGTTTTTATGTGTCATTGAAAAGACATTTTGATATTGAAACCGTTAGGTATCTAAAGGAATGGTCCAACACAAACTCATCTATTGCCAAGACACAAATTTATTTTTACAAATCTCTTGAAAATGATCTGAATTTAGATCGAAACATCGAGATAAAATTTTGTGATAATTTGCAAATAGTGTTTTTAAAGTTGTTAACTGATCGAACCAATGCGCCAATAACATTAAAATTTTTGCTTTAAGCTTATTACGATCGCTATACCTGTAACTATTACCATGCAAGGCGAAACACAAACTTCGTACACTAGTTTTTATGTGTCATTGAAAAGACATTTTGATATTGAAACCGTTAGGTATCTAAAGGAATGGTCCAACACAAACTCATCTATTGCCAAGACACAAATTTATTTTTACAAATCTCTTGAAAATGATCTGAATTTAGATCGAAACGTCGTGATAAAATTTTGTGATAATTTGCAAATAGTGTTTTTAAAGTTGTTAACTGATCGAACCAATGCGCCAATAACATTAAAATTTTTGCTTTAAGCTTATTACGATCGCTATACCTGTAACTATTACCATGCAAGGCGAAACACAAACTTCGTACACTAGTTTTTATGTGTCATTGAAAAGACATTTTGATATTGAAACCGTTAGGTATCTAAAGGAATGGTCCAACACAAACTCATCTATTGCCAAGACACAAATTTATTTTTACAAATCTCTTGAAAATGATCTGAATTTAGATCGAAACGTCGAGATAAAATTTTGTGATAATTTGCAAATAGTGTTTTTAAAGTTGTTAACTGATCGAACCAATGCGCCAATAACATTAAAATTTTTGCTTTAAGCTTATTACGATCGCTATACCTGTAACTATTACCATGCAAGGCGAAACACAAACTTCGTACACTAGTTTTTATGTGTCATTGAAAAGACATTTTGATATTGAAACCGTTAGGTATCTAAAGGAATGGTCCAACACAAACTCATCTATTGCCAAGACACAAATTTATTTTTACAAATCTCTTGAAAATGATCTGAATTTAGATCGAAACGTCGAGATAAAATTTTGTGATAATTTGCAAATAGTGTTTTTAAAGTTGTTAACTGATCGAACCAATGCGCCAATAACATTAAAATTTTTGCTTTAAGCTTATTACGATCGCTATACCTGTAACTATTACCATGCAAGGCGAAACACAAACTTCGTACACTAGTTTTTATGTGTCATTGAAAAGACATTTTGATATTGAAACCGTTAGGTATCTAAAGGAATGGTCCAACACAAACTCATCTATTGCCAAGACACAAATTTATTTTTACAAATCTCTTGAAAATGATCTGAATTTAGATCGAAACGTCGAGATAAAATTTTGTGATAATTTGCAAATAGTGTTTTTAAAGTTGTTAACTGATCGAACCAATGCGCCAATAACATTAAAATTTTTGCTTTAAGCTTATTACGATCGCTATACCTGTAACTATTACCATGCAAGGCGAAACACAAACTTCGTACACTAGTTTTTATGTGTCATTGAAAAGACATTTTGATATTGAAACCGTTAGGTATCTAAAGGAATGGTCCAACACAAACTCATCTATTGCCAAGACACAAATTTATTTTTACAAATCTCTTGAAAATGATCTGAATTTAGATCGAAACGTCGAGATAAAATTTTGTGATAATTTGCAAATAGTGTTTTTAAAGTTGTTAACTGATCGAACCAATGTGCCAATAACATTAAAATTTTTGCTTTAAGCTTATTACGATCGCTATACCTGTAACTATTACCATGCAAGGCGAAACACAAACTTCGTACACTAGTTTTTATGTGTCATTGAAAAGACATTTTGATATTGAAACCGTTAGGTATCTAAAGGAATGGTCCAACACAAACTCATCTATTGCCAAGACACAAATTTATTTTTACAAATCTCTTGAAAATGATCTGAATTTAGATCGAAACGTCGAGATAAAATTTTGTGATAATTTGCAAATAGTGTTTTTAAAGTTGTTAACTGATCGAACCAATGCGCCAATAACATTAAAATTTTTGCTTTAAGCTTATTACGATCGCTATACCTGTAACTATTACCATGCAAGGCGAAACACAAACTTCGTACACTAGTTTTTATGTGTCATTGAAAAGACATTTTGATATTGAAACCGTTAGGTATCTAAAGGAATGGTCCAACACAAACTCATCTATTGCCAAGACACAAATTTATTTTTACAAATCTCTTGAAAATGATCTGAATTTAGATCGAAACGTCGAGATAAAATTTTGTGATAATTTGCAAATAGTGTTTTTAAAGTTGTTAACTGATCGAACCAATGCGCCAATAACATTAAAATTTTTGCTTTAAGCTTATTACGATCGCTATACCTGTAACTACTACCATGCAAGGCGAAACACAAACTTCGTACACTAGTTTTTATGTGTCATTGAAAACACATTTTGATATTGAAACCGTTAGGTATCTAAAGGAATGGTCCAACACAAACTCATCTATTGCCAAGACACAAATTTATTTTTACAAATCTCTTGAAAATGATCTGAATTTAGATCGAAACATCGAGATAAAATTTTGTGATAATTTGCAAATAGTGTTTTTAAAGTTGTTAACTGATCGAACCAATGCGCCAATAACATTAAAATTTTTGCTTTAAGCTTATTATGATCGCTATACCTGTAACTATTACCATGCAAGGCGAAACACAAACTTCGTACACTAGTTTTTATGTGTCATTGAAAAGACATTTTGATATTGAAACCGTTAGGTATCTAAAGGAATGGTCCAACACAAACTCATCTATTGCCAAGACACAAATTTATTTTTACAAATCTCTTGAAAATGATCTGAATTTAGATCGAAACATCGAGATAAAATTTTGTGATAATTTGCAAATAGTGTTTTTAAAGTTGTTAACTGATCGAACCAATGCGCCAATAACATTAAAATTTTTGCTTTAAGCTTATTACGATCGCTATACCTGTAACTATTACCATGCAAGGCGAAACACAAACTTCGTACACTAGTTTTTATGTGTCATTGAAAAGACATTTTGATATTGAAACCGTTAGGTATCTAAAGGAATGGTCCAACACAAACTCATCTATTGCCAAGACACAAATTTATTTTTACAAATCTCTTGAAAATGATCTGAATTTAGATCGAAACGTCGTGATAAAATTTTGTGATAATTTGCAAATAGTGTTTTTAAAGTTGTTAACTGATCGAACCAATGCGCCAATAACATTAAAATTTTTGCTTTAAGCTTATTACGATCGCTATACCTGTAACTATTACCATGCAAGGCGAAACACAAACTTCGTACACTAGTTTTTATGTGTCATTGAAAAGACATTTTGATATTGAAACCGTTAGGTATCTAAAGGAATGGTCCAACACAAACTCATCTATTGCCAAGACACAAATTTATTTTTACAAATCTCTTGAAAATGATCTGAATTTAGATCGAAACGTCGAGATAAAATTTTGTGATAATTTGCAAATAGTGTTTTTAAAGTTGTTAACTGATCGAACCAATGCGCCAATAACATTAAAATTTTTGCTTTAAGCTTATTACGATCGCTATACCTGTAACTATTACCATGCAAGGCGAAACACAAACTTCGTACACTAGTTTTTATGTGTCATTGAAAAGACATTTTGATATTGAAACCGTTAGGTATCTAAAGGAATGGTCCAACACAAACTCATCTATTGCCAAGACACAAATTTATTTTTACAAATCTCTTGAAAATGATCTGAATTTAGATCGAAACGTCGAGATAAAATTTTGTGATAATTTGCAAATAGTGTTTTTAAAGTTGTTAACTGATCGAACCAATGCGCCAATAACATTAAAATTTTTGCTTTAAGCTTATTACGATCGCTATACCTGTAACTACTACCATGCAAGGCGAAACACAAACTTCGTACACTAGTTTTTATGTGTCATTGAAAAGACATTTTGATATTGAAACCGTTAGGTATCTAAAGGAATGGTCCAACACAAACTCATCTATTGCCAAGACACAAATTTATTTTTACAAATCTCTTGAAAATGATCTGAATTTAGATCGAAACGTCGAGATAAAATTTTGTGATAATTTGCAAATAGTGTTTTTAAAGTTGTTAACTGATCGAACCAATGCGCCAATAACATTAAAATTTTTGCTTTAAGCTTATTACGATCGCTATACCTGTAACTATTACCATGCAAGGCGAAACACAAACTTCGTACACTAGTTTTTATGTGTCATTGAAAAGACATTTTGATATTGAAACCGTCAGGTATCTAAAGGAATGGTCCAACACAAACTCATCTATTGCCAAGACACAAATTTATTTTTACAAATCTCTTGAAAATGATCTGAATTTAGATCGAAACGTCGAGATAAAATTTTGTGATAATTTGCAAATAGTGTTTTTAAAGTTGTTAACTGATCGAACCAATGCGCCAATAACATTAAAATTTTTGCTTTAAGCTTATTACGATCGCTATACCTGTAACTATTACCATGCAAGGCGAAACACAAACTTCGTACACTAGTTTTTATGTGTCATTGAAAAGACATTTTGATATTGAAACCGTTAGGTATCTAAAGGAATGGTCCAACACAAACTCATCTATTGCCAAGACACAAATTTATTTTTACAAATCTCTTGAAAATGATCTGAATTTAGATCGAAACGTCGAGATAAAATTTTGTGATAATTTGCAAATAGTGTTTTTAAAGTTGTTAACTGATCGAACCAATGCGCCAATAACATTAAAATTTTTGCTTTAAGCTTATTACGATCGCTATACCTGTAACTATTACCATGCAAGGCGAAACACAAACTTCGTACACTAGTTTTTATGTGTCATTGAAAAGACATTTTGATATTGAAACCGTTAGGTATCTAAAGGAATGGTCCAACACAAACTCATCTATTGCCAAGACACAAATTTATTTTTACAAATCTCTTGAAAATGATCTGAATTTAGATCGAAACGTCGAGATAAAATTTTGTGATAATTTGCAAATAGTGTTTTTAAAGTTGTTAACTGATCGAACCAATGTGCCAATAACATTAAAATTTTTGCTTTAAGCTTATTACGATCGCTATACCTGTAACTACTACCATGCAAGGCGAAACACAAACTTCGTACACTAGTTTTTATGTGTCATTGAAAACACATTTTGATATTGAAACCGTTAGGTATCTAAAGGAATGGTCCAACACAAACTCATCTATTGCCAAGACACAAATTTATTTTTACAAATCTCTTGAAAATGATCTGAATTTAGATCGAAACGTCGTGATAAAATTTTGTGATAATTTGCAAATAGTGTTTTTAAAGTTGTTAACTGATCGAACCAATGCGCCAATAACATTAAAATTTTTGCTTTAAGCTTATTACGATCGCTATACCTGTAACTATTACCATGCAAGGCGAAACACAAACTTCGTACACTAGTTTTTATGTGTCATTGAAAAGACATTTTGATATTGAAACCGTTAGGTATCTAAAGGAATGGTCCAACACAAACTCATCTATTGCCAAGACACAAATTTATTTTTACAAATCTCTTGAAAATGATCTGAATTTAGATCGAAACGTCGAGATAAAATTTTGTGATAATTTGCAAATAGTGTTTTTAAAGTTGTTAACTGATCGAACCAATGCGCCAATAACATTAAAATTTTTGCTTTAAGCTTATTACGATCGCTATACCTGTAACTATTACCATGCAAGGCGAAACACAAACTTCGTACACTAGTTTTTATGTGTCATTGAAAAGACATTTTGATATTGAAACCGTTAGGTATCTAAAGGAATGGTCCAACACAAACTCATCTATTGCCAAGACACAAATTTATTTTTACAAATCTCTTGAAAATGATCTGAATTTAGATCGAAACGTCGAGATAAAATTTTGTGATAATTTGCAAATAGTGTTTTTAAAGTTGTTAACTGATCGAACCAATGCGCCAATAACATTAAAATTTTTGCTTTAAGCTTATTACGATCGCTATACCTGTAACTACTACCATGCAAGGCGAAACACAAACTTCGTACACTAGTTTTTATGTGTCATTGAAAACACATTTTGATATTGAAACCGTTAGGTATCTAAAGGAATGGTCCAACACAAACTCATCTATTGCCAAGACACAAATTTATTTTTACAAATCTCTTGAAAATGATCTGAATTTAGATCGAAACATCGAGATAAAATTTTGTGATAATTTGCAAATAGTGTTTTTAAAGTTGTTAACTGATCGAACCAATGCGCCAATAACATTAAAATTTTTGCTTTAAGCTTATTATGATCGCTATACCTGTAACTATTACCACGCAAGGCGAAACACAAACTTCGTACACTAGTTTTTATGTGTCATTGAAAAGACATTTTGATATTGAAACCGTTAGGTATCTAAAGGAATGGTCCAACACAAACTCATCTATTGCCAAGACACAAATTTATTTTTACAAATCTCTTGAAAATGATCTGAATTTAGATCGAAACGTCGAGATAAAATTTTGTGATAATTTGCAAATAGTGTTTTTAAAGTTGTTAACTGATCGAACCAATGCGCCAATAACATTAAAATTTTTGCTTTAAGCTTATTACGATCGCTATACCTGTAACTATTACCATGCAAGGCGAAACACAAACTTCGTACACTAGTTTTTATGTGTCATTGAAAAGACATTTTGATATTGAAACCGTTAGGTATCTAAAGGAATGGTCCAACACAAACTCATCTATTGCCAAGACACAAATTTATTTTTACAAATCTCTTGAAAATGATCTGAATTTAGATCGAAACGTCGAGATAAAATTTTGTGATAATTTGCAAATAGTGTTTTTAAAGTTGTTAACTGATCGAACCAATGCGCCAATAACATTAAAATTTTTGCTTTAAGCTTATTACGATCGCTATACCTGTAACTACTACCATGCAAGGCGAAACACAAACTTCGTACACTAGTTTTTATGTGTCATTGAAAAGACATTTTGATATTGAAACCGTTAGGTATCTAAAGGAATGGTCCAACACAAACTCATCTATTGCCAAGACACAAATTTATTTTTACAAATCTCTTGAAAATGATCTGAATTTAGATCGAAACGTCGAGATAAAATTTTGTGATAATTTGCAAATAGTGTTTTTAAAGTTGTTAACTGATCGAACCAATGCGCCAATAACATTAAAATTTTTGCTTTAAGCTTATTACGATCGCTATACCTGTAACTACTACCATGCAAGGCGAAACACAAACTTCGTACACTAGTTTTTATGTGTCATTGAAAAGACATTTTGATATTGAAACCGTTAGGTATCTAAAGGAATGGTCCAACACAAACTCATCTATTGCCAAGACACAAATTTATTTTTACAAATCTCTTGAAAATGATCTGAATTTAGATCGAAACGTCGAGATAAAATTTTGTGATAATTTGCAAATAGTGTTTTTAAAGTTGTTAACTGATCGAACCAATGCGCCAATAACATTAAAATTTTTGCTTTAAGCTTATTACGATCGCTATACCTGTAACTATTACCATGCAAGGCGAAACACAAACTTCGTACACTAGTTTTTATGTGTCATTGAAAAGACATTTTGATATTGAAACCGTCAGGTATCTAAAGGAATGGTCCAACACAAACTCATCTATTGCCAAGACACAAATTTATTTTTACAAATCTCTTGAAAATGATCTGAATTTAGATCGAAACGTCGAGATAAAATTTTGTGATAATTTGCAAATAGTGTTTTTAAAGTTGTTAACTGATCGAACCAATGCGCCAATAACATTAAAATTTTTGCTTTAAGCTTATTACGATCGCTATACCTGTAACTATTACCATGCAAGGCGAAACACAAACTTCGTACACTAGTTTTTATGTGTCATTGAAAAGACATTTTGATATTGAAACCGTTAGGTATCTAAAGGAATGGTCCAACACAAACTCATCTATTGCCAAGACACAAATTTATTTTTACAAATCTCTTGAAAATGATCTGAATTTAGATCGAAACGTCGAGATAAAATTTTGTGATAATTTGCAAATAGTGTTTTTAAAGTTGTTAACTGATCGAACCAATGCGCCAATAACATTAAAATTTTTGCTTTAAGCTTATTACGATCGCTATACCTGTAACTACTACCATGCAAGGCGAAACACAAACTTCGTACACTAGTTTTTATGTGTCATTGAAAAGACATTTTGATATTGAAACCGTTAGGTATCTAAAGGAATGGTCCAACACAAACTCATCTATTGCCAAGACACAAATTTATTTTTACAAATCTCTTGAAAATGATCTGAATTTAGATCGAAACATCGAGATAAAATTTTGTGATAATTTGCAAATAGTGTTTTTAAAGTTGTTAACTGATCGAACCAATGCGCCAATAACATTAAAATTTTTGCTTTAAGCTTATTACGATCGCTATACCTGTAACTATTACCATGCAAGGCGAAACACAAACTTCGTACACTAGTTTTTATGTGTCATTGAAAAGACATTTTGATATTGAAACCGTTAGGTATCTAAAGGAATGGTCCAACACAAACTCATCTATTGCCAAGACACAAATTTATTTTTACAAATCTCTTGAAAATGATCTGAATTTAGATCGAAACATCGAGATAAAATTTTGTGATAATTTGCAAATAGTGTTTTTAAAGTTGTTAACTGATCGAACCAATGCGCCAATAACATTAAAATTTTTGCTTTAAGCTTATTACGATCGCTATACCTGTAACTATTACCATGCAAGGCGAAACACAAACTTCGTACACTAGTTTTTATGTGTCATTGAAAAGACATTTTGATATTGAAACCGTTAGGTATCTAAAGGAATGGTCCAACACAAACTCATCTATTGCCAAGACACAAATTTATTTTTACAAATCTCTTGAAAATGATCTGAATTTAGATCGAAACATCGAGATAAAATTTTGTGATAATTTGCAAATAGTGTTTTTAAAGTTGTTAACTGATCGAACCAATGCGCCAATAACATTAAAATTTTTGCTTTAAGCTTATTATGATCGCTATACCTGTAACTATTACCATGCAAGGCGAAACACAAACTTCGTACACTAGTTTTTATGTGTCATTGAAAAGACATTTTGATATTGAAACCGTTAGGTATCTAAAGGAATGGTCCAACACAAACTCATCTATTGCCAAGACACAAATTTATTTTTACAAATCTCTTGAAAATGATCTGAATTTAGATCGAAACGTCGAGATAAAATTTTGTGATAATTTGCAAATAGTGTTTTTAAAGTTGTTAACTGATCGAACCAATGCGCCAATAACATTAAAATTTTTGCTTTAAGCTTATTACGATCGCTATACCTGTAACTATTACCATGCAAGGCGAAACACAAACTTCGTACACTAGTTTTTATGTGTCATTGAAAAGACATTTTGATATTGAAACCGTTAGGTATCTAAAGGAATGGTCCAACACAAACTCATCTATTGCCAAGACACAAATTTATTTTTACAAATCTCTTGAAAATGATCTGAATTTAGATCGAAACGTCGTGATAAAATTTTGTGATAATTTGCAAATAGTGTTTTTAAAGTTGTTAACTGATCGAACCAATGCGCCAATAACATTAAAATTTTTGCTTTAAGCTTATTACGATCGCTATACCTGTAACTATTACCATGCAAGGCGAAACACAAACTTCGTACACTAGTTTTTATGTGTCATTGAAAAGACATTTTGATATTGAAACCGTTAGGTATCTAAAGGAATGGTCCAACACAAACTCATCTATTGCCAAGACACAAATTTATTTTTACAAATCTCTTGAAAATGATCTGAATTTAGATCGAAACGTCGAGATAAAATTTTGTGATAATTTGCAAATAGTGTTTTTAAAGTTGTTAACTGATCGAACCAATGCGCCAATAACATTAAAATTTTTGCTTTAAGCTTATTACGATCGCTATACCTGTAACTATTACCATGCAAGGCGAAACACAAACTTCGTACACTAGTTTTTATGTGTCATTGAAAAGACATTTTGATATTGAAACCGTTAGGTATCTAAAGGAATGGTCCAACACAAACTCATCTATTGCCAAGACACAAATTTATTTTTACAAATCTCTTGAAAATGATCTGAATTTAGATCGAAACGTCGAGATAAAATTTTGTGATAATTTGCAAATAGTGTTTTTAAAGTTGTTAACTGATCGAACCAATGTGCCAATAACATTAAAATTTTTGCTTTAAGCTTATTACGATCGCTATACCTGTAACTACTACCATGCAAGGCGAAACACAAACTTCGTACACTAGTTTTTATGTGTCATTGAAAACACATTTTGATATTGAAACCGTTAGGTATCTAAAGGAATGGTCCAACACAAACTCATCTATTGCCAAGACACAAATTTATTTTTACAAATCTCTTGAAAATGATCTGAATTTAGATCGAAACGTCGTGATAAAATTTTGTGATAATTTGCAAATAGTGTTTTTAAAGTTGTTAACTGATCGAACCAATGCGCCAATAACATTAAAATTTTTGCTTTAAGCTTATTACGATCGCTATACCTGTAACTATTACCATGCAAGGCGAAACACAAACTTCGTACACTAGTTTTTATGTGTCATTGAAAAGACATTTTGATATTGAAACCGTTAGGTATCTAAAGGAATGGTCCAACACAAACTCATCTATTGCCAAGACACAAATTTATTTTTACAAATCTCTTGAAAATGATCTGAATTTAGATCGAAACATCGAGATAAAATTTTGTGATAATTTGCAAATAGTGTTTTTAAAGTTGTTAACTGATCGAACCAATGCGCCAATAACATTAAAATTTTTGCTTTAAGCTTATTATGATCGCTATACCTGTAACTATTACCATGCAAGGCGAAACACAAACTTCGTACACTAGTTTTTATGTGTCATTGAAAAGACATTTTGATATTGAAACCGTTAGGTATCTAAAGGAATGGTCCAACACAAACTCATCTATTGCCAAGACACAAATTTATTTTTACAAATCTCTTGAAAATGATCTGAATTTAGATCGAAACGTCGAGATAAAATTTTGTGATAATTTGCAAATAGTGTTTTTAAAGTTGTTAACTGATCGAACCAATGTGCCAATAACATTAAAATTTTTGCTTTAAGCTTATTACGATCGCTATACCTGTAACTACTACCATGCAAGGCGAAACACAAACTTCGTACACTAGTTTTTATGTGTCATTGAAAACACATTTTGATATTG
Source organism: Lasioglossum lativentre (assembly GCA_916610255.1). NCBI lineage: Eukaryota > Metazoa > Arthropoda > Insecta > Hymenoptera > Halictidae > Lasioglossum > Lasioglossum lativentre. Next base: position 41,572,142 of record OU744356.1, on the reverse strand, counting down.
AAACCGTTAGGTATCTAAAGGAATGGTCCAACACAAACTCATCTATTGCCAAGACACAAATTTATTTTTACAAATCTCTTGAAAATGATCTGAATTTAGATCGAAACGTCGTGATAAAATTTTGTGATAATTTGCAAATAGTGTTTTTAAAGTTGTTAACTGATCGAACCAATGCGCCAATAACATTAAAATTTTTGCTTTAAGCTTATTACGATCGCTATACCTGTAACTATTACCATGCAAGGCGAAACACAAACTTCGTACACTAGTTTTTATGTGTCATTGAAAAGACATTTTGATATTGAAACCGTTAGGTATCTAAAGGAATGGTCCAACACAAACTCATCTATTGCCAAGACACAAATTTATTTTTACAAATCTCTTGAAAATGATCTGAATTTAGATCGAAACGTCGAGATAAAATTTTGTGATAATTTGCAAATAGTGTTTTTAAAGTTGTTAACTGATCGAACCAATGCGCCAATAACATTAAAATTTTTGCTTTAAGCTTATTACGATCGCTATACCTGTAACTACTACCATGCAAGGCGAAACACAAACTTCGTACACTAGTTTTTATGTGTCATTGAAAACACATTTTGATATTGAAACCGTTAGGTATCTAAAGGAATGGTCCAACACAAACTCATCTATTGCCAAGACACAAATTTATTTTTACAAATCTCTTGAAAATGATCTGAATTTAGATCGAAACATCGAGATAAAATTTTGTGATAATTTGCAAATAGTGTTTTTAAAGTTGTTAACTGATCGAACCAATGCGCCAATAACATTAAAATTTTTGCTTTAAGCTTATTATGATCGCTATACCTGTAACTATTACCATGCAAGGCGAAACACAAACTTCGTACACTAGTTTTTATGTGTCATTGAAAAGACATTTTGATATTGAAACCGTTAGGTATCTAAAGGAATGGTCCAACACAAACTCATCTATTGCCAAGACACAAATTTATTTTTACAAATCTCTTGAAAATGATCTGAATTTAGATCGAAACGTCGAGATAAAATTTTGTGATAATTTGCAAATAGTGTTTTTAAAGTTGTTAACTGATCGAACCAATGCGCCAATAACATTAAAATTTTTGCTTTAAGCTTATTACGATCGCTATACCTGTAACTATTACCATGCAAGGCGAAACACAAACTTCGTACACTAGTTTTTATGTGTCATTGAAAAGACATTTTGATATTGAAACCGTTAGGTATCTAAAGGAATGGTCCAACACAAACTCATCTATTGCCAAGACACAAATTTATTTTTACAAATCTCTTGAAAATGATCTGAATTTAGATCGAAACGTCGAGATAAAATTTTGTGATAATTTGCAAATAGTGTTTTTAAAGTTGTTAACTGATCGAACCAATGCGCCAATAACATTAAAATTTTTGCTTTAAGCTTATTACGATCGCTATACCTGTAACTACTACCATGCAAGGCGAAACACAAACTTCGTACACTAGTTTTTATGTGTCATTGAAAAGACATTTTGATATTGAAACCGTTAGGTATCTAAAGGAATGGTCCAACACAAACTCATCTATTGCCAAGACACAAATTTATTTTTACAAATCTCTTGAAAATGATCTGAATTTAGATCGAAACGTCGAGATAAAATTTTGTGATAATTTGCAAATAGTGTTTTTAAAGTTGTTAACTGATCGAACCAATGCGCCAATAACATTAAAATTTTTGCTTTAAGCTTATTACGATCGCTATACCTGTAACTATTACCATGCAAGGCGAAACACAAACTTCGTACACTAGTTTTTATGTGTCATTGAAAAGACATTTTGATATTGAAACCGTTAGGTATCTAAAGGAATGGTCCAACACAAACTCATCTATTGCCAAGACACAAATTTATTTTTACAAATCTCTTGAAAATGATCTGAATTTAGATCGAAACGTCGAGATAAAATTTTGTGATAATTTGCAAATAGTGTTTTTAAAGTTGTTAACTGATCGAACCAATGCGCCAATAACATTAAAATTTTTGCTTTAAGCTTATTACGATCGCTATACCTGTAACTACTACCATGCAAGGCGAAACACAAACTTCGTACACTAGTTTTTATGTGTCATTGAAAACACATTTTGATATTGAAACCGTTAGGTATCTAAAGGAATGGTCCAACACAAACTCATCTATTGCCAAGACACAAATTTATTTTTACAAATCTCTTGAAAATGATCTGAATTTAGATCGAAACATCGAGATAAAATTTTGTGATAATTTGCAAATAGTGTTTTTAAAGTTGTTAACTGATCGAACCAATGCGCCAATAACATTAAAATTTTTGCTTTAAGCTTATTACGATCGCTATACCTGTAACTATTACCATGCAAGGCGAAACACAAACTTCGTACACTAGTTTTTATGTGTCATTGAAAAGACATTTTGATATTGAAACCGTTAGGTATCTAAAGGAATGGTCCAACACAAACTCATCTATTGCCAAGACACAAATTTATTTTTACAAATCTCTTGAAAATGATCTGAATTTAGATCGAAACGTCGTGATAAAATTTTGTGATAATTTGCAAATAGTGTTTTTAAAGTTGTTAACTGATCGAACCAATGCGCCAATAACATTAAAATTTTTGCTTTAAGCTTATTACGATCGCTATACCTGTAACTATTACCATGCAAGGCGAAACACAAACTTCGTACACTAGTTTTTATGTGTCATTGAAAAGACATTTTGATATTGAAACCGTTAGGTATCTAAAGGAATGGTCCAACACAAACTCATCTATTGCCAAGACACAAATTTATTTTTACAAATCTCTTGAAAATGATCTGAATTTAGATCGAAACGTCGAGATAAAATTTTGTGATAATTTGCAAATAGTGTTTTTAAAGTTGTTAACTGATCGAACCAATGCGCCAATAACATTAAAATTTTTGCTTTAAGCTTATTACGATCGCTATACCTGTAACTATTACCATGCAAGGCGAAACACAAACTTCGTACACTAGTTTTTATGTGTCATTGAAAAGACATTTTGATATTGAAACCGTTAGGTATCTAAAGGAATGGTCCAACACAAACTCATCTATTGCCAAGACACAAATTTATTTTTACAAATCTCTTGAAAATGATCTGAATTTAGATCGAAACGTCGAGATAAAATTTTGTGATAATTTGCAAATAGTGTTTTTAAAGTTGTTAACTGATCGAACCAATGCGCCAATAACATTAAAATTTTTGCTTTAAGCTTATTACGATCGCTATACCTGTAACTACTACCATGCAAGGCGAAACACAAACTTCGTACACTAGTTTTTATGTGTCATTGAAAAGACATTTTGATATTGAAACCGTTAGGTATCTAAAGGAATGGTCCAACACAAACTCATCTATTGCCAAGACACAAATTTATTTTTACAAATCTCTTGAAAATGATCTGAATTTAGATCGAAACGTCGAGATAAAATTTTGTGATAATTTGCAAATAGTGTTTTTAAAGTTGTTAACTGATCGAACCAATGCGCCAATAACATTAAAATTTTTGCTTTAAGCTTATTACGATCGCTATACCTGTAACTATTACCATGCAAGGCGAAACACAAACTTCGTACACTAGTTTTTATGTGTCATTGAAAAGACATTTTGATATTGAAACCGTTAGGTATCTAAAGGAATGGTCCAACACAAACTCATCTATTGCCAAGACACAAATTTATTTTTACAAATCTCTTGAAAATGATCTGAATTTAGATCGAAACGTCGAGATAAAATTTTGTGATAATTTGCAAATAGTGTTTTTAAAGTTGTTAACTGATCGAACCAATGCGCCAATAACATTAAAATTTTTGCTTTAAGCTTATTACGATCGCTATACCTGTAACTATTACCATGCAAGGCGAAACACAAACTTCGTACACTAGTTTTTATGTGTCATTGAAAAGACATTTTGATATTGAAACCGTCAGGTATCTAAAGGAATGGTCCAACACAAACTCATCTATTGCCAAGACACAAATTTATTTTTACAAATCTCTTGAAAATGATCTGAATTTAGATCGAAACGTCGAGATAAAATTTTGTGATAATTTGCAAATAGTGTTTTTAAAGTTGTTAACTGATCGAACCAATGCGCCAATAACATTAAAATTTTTGCTTTAAGCTTATTACGATCGCTATACCTGTAACTACTACCATGCAAGGCGAAACACAAACTTCGTACACTAGTTTTTATGTGTCATTGAAAAGACATTTTGATATTGAAACCGTTAGGTATCTAAAGGAATGGTCCAACACAAACTCATCTATTGCCAAGACACAAATTTATTTTTACAAATCTCTTGAAAATGATCTGAATTTAGATCGAAACATCGAGATAAAATTTTGTGATAATTTGCAAATAGTGTTTTTAAAGTTGTTAACTGATCGAACCAATGCGCCAATAACATTAAAATTTTTGCTTTAAGCTTATTACGATCGCTATACCTGTAACTATTACCATGCAAGGCGAAACACAAACTTCGTACACTAGTTTTTATGTGTCATTGAAAAGACATTTTGATATTGAAACCGTTAGGTATCTAAAGGAATGGTCCAACACAAACTCATCTATTGCCAAGACACAAATTTATTTTTACAAATCTCTTGAAAATGATCTGAATTTAGATCGAAACGTCGAGATAAAATTTTGTGATAATTTGCAAATAGTGTTTTTAAAGTTGTTAACTGATCGAACCAATGCGCCAATAACATTAAAATTTTTGCTTTAAGCTTATTACGATCGCTATACCTGTAACTATTACCATGCAAGGCGAAACACAAACTTCGTACACTAGTTTTTATGTGTCATTGAAAAGACATTTTGATATTGAAACCGTTAGGTATCTAAAGGAATGGTCCAACACAAACTCATCTATTGCCAAGACACAAATTTATTTTTACAAATCTCTTGAAAATGATCTGAATTTAGATCGAAACGTCGAGATAAAATTTTGTGATAATTTGCAAATAGTGTTTTTAAAGTTGTTAACTGATCGAACCAATGCGCCAATAATATTAAAATTTTTGCTTTAAGCTTATTACGATCGCTATACCTGTAACTACTACCATGCAAGGCGAAACACAAACTTCGTACACTAGTTTTTATGTGTCATTGAAAAGACATTTTGATATTGAAACCGTTAGGTATCTAAAGGAATGGTCCAACACAAACTCATCTATTGCCAAGACACAAATTTATTTTTACAAATCTCTTGAAAATGATCTGAATTTAGATCGAAACGTCGAGATAAAATTTTGTGATAATTTGCAAATAGTGTTTTTAAAGTTGTTAACTGATCGAACCAATGCGCCAATAACATTAAAATTTTTGCTTTAAGCTTATTACGATCGCTATACCTGTAACTATTACCATGCAAGGCGAAACACAAACTTCGTACACTAGTTTTTATGTGTCATTGAAAAGACATTTTGATATTGAAACCGTTAGGTATCTAAAGGAATGGTCCAACACAAACTCATCTATTGCCAAGACACAAATTTATTTTTACAAATCTCTTGAAAATGATCTGAATTTAGATCGAAACGTCGAGATAAAATTTTGTGATAATTTGCAAATAGTGTTTTTAAAGTTGTTAACTGATCGAACCAATGCGCCAATAATATTAAAATTTTTGCTTTAAGCTTATTACGATCGCTATACCTGTAACTACTACCATGCAAGGCGAAACACAAACTTCGTACACTAGTTTTTATGTGTCATTGAAAAGACATTTTGATATTGAAACCGTTAGGTATCTAAAGGAATGGTCCAACACAAACTCATCTATTGCCAAGACACAAATTTATTTTTACAAATCTCTTGAAAATGATCTGAATTTAGATCGAAACGTCGAGATAAAATTTTGTGATAATTTGCAAATAGTGTTTTTAAAGTTGTTAACTGATCGAACCAATGCGCCAATAACATTAAAATTTTTGCTTTAAGCTTATTACGATCGCTATACCTGTAACTATTACCATGCAAGGCGAAACACAAACTTCGTACACTAGTTTTTATGTGTCATTGAAAAGACATTTTGATATTGAAACCGTCAGGTATCTAAAGGAATGGTCCAACACAAACTCATCTATTGCCAAGACACAAATTTATTTTTACAAATCTCTTGAAAATGATCTGAATTTAGATCGAAACGTCGAGATAAAATTTTGTGATAATTTGCAAATAGTGTTTTTAAAGTTGTTAACTGATCGAACCAATGCGCCAATAACATTAAAATTTTTGCTTTAAGCTTATTACGATCGCTATACCTGTAACTACTACCATGCAAGGCGAAACACAAACTTCGTACACTAGTTTTTATGTGTCATTGAAAAGACATTTTGATATTGAAACCGTTAGGTATCTAAAGGAATGGTCCAACACAAACTCATCTATTGCCAAGACACAAATTTATTTTTACAAATCTCTTGAAAATGATCTGAATTTAGATCGAAACATCGAGATAAAATTTTGTGATAATTTGCAAATAGTGTTTTTAAAGTTGTTAACTGATCGAACCAATGCGCCAATAACATTAAAATTTTTGCTTTAAGCTTATTACGATCGCTATACCTGTAACTATTACCATGCAAGGCGAAACACAAACTTCGTACACTAGTTTTTATGTGTCATTGAAAAGACATTTTGATATTGAAACCGTTAGGTATCTAAAGGAATGGTCCAACACAAACTCATCTATTGCCAAGACACAAATTTATTTTTACAAATCTCTTGAAAATGATCTGAATTTAGATCGAAACGTCGAGATAAAATTTTGTGATAATTTGCAAATAGTGTTTTTAAAGTTGTTAACTGATCGAACCAATGCGCCAATAACATTAAAATTTTTGCTTTAAGCTTATTACGATCGCTATACCTGTAACTACTACCATGCAAGGCGAAACACAAACTTCGTACACTAGTTTTTATGTGTCATTGAAAAGACATTTTGATATTGAAACCGTTAGGTATCTAAAGGAATGGTCCAACACAAACTCATCTATTGCCAAGACACAAATTTATTTTTATAAATCTCTTGAAAATGATCTGAATTTAGATCGAAACGTCGTGATAAAATTTTGTGATAATTTGCAAATAGTGTTTTTAAAGTTGTTAACTGATCGAACCAATGCGCCAATAACATTAAAATTTTTGCTTTAAGCTTATTACGATCGCTATACCTGTAACTATTACCATGCAAGGCGAAACACAAACTTCGTACACTAGTTTTTATGTGTCATTGAAAAGACATTTTGATATTGAAACCGTTAGGTATCTAAAGGAATGGTCCAACACAAACTCATCTATTGCCAAGACACAAATTTATTTTTACAAATCTCTTGAAAATGATCTGAATTTAGATCGAAACATCGAGATAAAATTTTGTGATAATTTGCAAATAGTGTTTTTAAAGTTGTTAACTGATCGAACCAATGCGCCAATAACATTAAAATTTTTGCTTTAAGCTTATTACGATCGCTATACCTGTAACTATTACCATGCAAGGCGAAACACAAACTTCGTACACTAGTTTTTATGTGTCATTGAAAAGACATTTTGATATTGAAACCGTTAGGTATCTAAAGGAATGGTCCAACACAAACTCATCTATTGCCAAGACACAAATTTATTTTTACAAATCTCTTGAAAATGATCTGAATTTAGATCGAAACATCGAGATAAAATTTTGTGATAATTTGCAAATAGTGTTTTTAAAGTTGTTAACTGATCGAACCAATGCGCCAATAACATTAAAATTTTTGCTTTAAGCTTATTACGATCGCTATACCTGTAACTATGACCATGCAGCGCGAAACACAAACTTCGTACACTAGTTTTTATGTGTCATTGAAAAGACATTTTGATATTGAAACCGTTAGGTATCTAAAGGAATGGTCCAACACAAACTCATCTATTGCCAAGACACAAATTTATTTTTACAAATCTCTTGAAAATGATCTGAATTTAGATCGAAACGTCGAGATAAAATTTTGTGATAATTTGCAAATAGTGTTTTTAAAGTTGTTAACTGATCGAACCAATGCGCCAATAACATTAAAATTTTTGCTTTAAGCTTATTACGATCGCTATACCTGTAACTATTACCATGCAAGGCGAAACACAAACTTCGTACACTAGTTTTTATGTGTCATTGAAAAGACATTTTGATATTGAAACCGTTAGGTATCTAAAGGAATGGTCCAACACAAACTCATCTATTGCCAAGACACAAATTTATTTTTACAAATCTCTTGAAAATGATCTGAATTTAGATCGAAACGTCGAGATAAAATTTTGTGATAATTTGCAAATAGTGTTTTTAAAGTTGTTAACTGATCGAACCAATGCGCCAATAACATTAAAATTTTTGCTTTAAGCTTATTACGATCGCTATACCTGTAACTATTACCATGCAAGGCGAAACACAAACTTCGTACACTAGTTTTTATGTGTCATTGAAAAGACATTTTGATATTGAAACCGTTAGGTATCTAAAGGAATGGTCCAACACAAACTCATCTATTGCCAAGACACAAATTTATTTTTACAAATCTCTTGAAAATGATCTGAATTTAGATCGAAACGTCGAGATAAAATTTTGTGATAATTTGCAAATAGTGTTTTTAAAGTTGTTAACTGATCGAACCAATGCGCCAATAACATTAAAATTTTTGGTGTAAGCTTATTACCATCGCTATACCTGTAACTATTACCATGCAAGGCGAAACACAAACTTCGTACACTAGTTTTTATGTGTCATTGAAAAGACATTTTGATATTGAAACCGTTACGTATCTAAAGGAATGGTCCAACACAAATTCATCTATTGCCAATACACAAATTTATTTTTATAAATCTCTTGAAAATGATCTGAATTTAGATCGAAACGTCGAGATAAAATTTTGTGATAATTTGCAAATGGTGTTTTTAAAGTTGTTAACTGATCGAACCAATGCGCCAATAACATTAAAATTTTTGCTTTAAGCTTATTACGATCGCTATACTTGCAACTATTACCATGCAAGGCGAAACACAAACTTCGTACACTAGTTTTTATGTGTCATTGAAAAGACATTTTGATATTGAAACCGTTAGGTATCTAAAGGAATGGTCCAACACAAACTCATCTATTGCCAATACACAAATTTATTTTTATAAATCTCTTGAAAATGATCTGAATTTAGATCGAAACGTCGAGATAAAATTTTGTGATAATTTGCAAATGGTGTTTTTAAAGTTGTTAACTGATCGAACCAATGCGCCAATAACATTAAAATTTTTGCTTTAAGCTTATTACGATCGCTATACCTGTAACTATTACCATGCAAGGCGAAACACAAACTTCGTACACTAGTTTTTATGTGTCATTGAAAAGACATTTTGATATTGAAACCGTTAGGTATCTAAAGGAATGGTCCAACACAAACTCATCTATTGCCAAGACACAAATTTATTTTTACAAATCTCTTGAAAATTATCTGAATTTAGATCGAAACGTCGAGATAAAATTTTGTGATAATTTGCAAATAGTGTTTTTAAAGTTGTTAACTGATCGAACCAATGCGCCAATAACATTAAAATTTTTGCTGTAAGCTTATTACGATCGCTATACCTGTAACTATTACCATGCAAGGCGAAACACAAACTTCGTACACTAGTTTTTATGTGTCATTGAAAAGACATTTTGATATTGAAACCGTTAGGTATCTAAAGGAATGGTCCAACACAAACTCATCTATTGCCAATACACAAATTTATTTTTATAAATCTCTTGAAAATGATCTGAATTTAGATCGAAACGTCGAGATAAAATTTTGTGATAATTTGCAAATGGTGTTTTTAAAGTTGTTAACTGATCGAACCAATGCGCCAATAACATTAAAATTTTTGCTGTAAGCTTATTACGATCGCTATACCTGTAACTATTACCATGCAAGGCGAAACACAAACTTCGTACACTAGTTTTTATGTGTCATTGAAAAGACATTTTGATATTGAAACCGTTAGGTATCTAAAGGAATGGTCCAACACAAACTCATCTATTGCCAATACACAAATTTATTTTTATAAATCTCTTGAAAATGATCTGAATTTAGATCGAAACGTCGAGATAAAATTTTGTGATAATTTGCAAATGGTGTTTTTAAAGTTGTTAACTGATCGAACCAATGCGCCAATAACATTAAAATTTTTGCTTTAAGCTTATTACGATCGCTATACCTGTAACTATTACCATGCAAGGCGAAACACAAACTTCGTACACTAGTTTTTATGTGTCATTGAAAAGACATTTTGATATTGAAACCGTTAGGTATCTAAAGGAATGGTCCAACACAAACTCATCTATTGCCAAGACACAAATTTATTTTTACAAATCTCTTGAAAATGATCTGAATTTAGATCGAAACGTCGAGATAAAATTTTGTGATAATTTGCAAATAGTGTTTTTAAAGTTGTTAACTGATCGAACCAATGCGCCAATAACATTAAAATTTTTGCTTTAAGCTTATTATGATCGCTATACCTGTAACTATTACCATGCAAGGCGAAACACAAACTTCGTACACTAGTTTTTATGTGTCATTGAAAAGACATTTTGATATTGAAACCGTTAGGTATCTAAAGGAATGGTCCAACACAAACTCATCTATTGCCAAGACACAAATTTATTTTTACAAATCTCTTGAAAATGATCTGAATTTAGATCGAAACGTCGAAATAAAATTTTGTGATAATTTGCAAATAGTGTTTTTAAAGTTGTTAACTGATCGAACCAATGCGCCAATAACATTAAAATTTTTGCTTTAAGCTTATTACGATCGCTATACCTGTAACTATTGCCATGCAAGGCGAAACACAAACTTCGTACACTAGTTTTTATGTGTCATTGAAAAGACATTTTGATATTGAAACCGTTAGGTATCTAAAGGAATGGTCCAACACAAACTCATCTATTGCCAAGACACAAATTTATTTTTACAAATCTCTTGAAAATGATCTGAATTTAGATCGAAACGTCGAGATAAAATTTTGTGATAATTTGCAAATAGTGTTTTTAAAGTTGTTAACTGATCGAACCAATGCGCCAATAACATTAAAATTTTTGCTTTAAGCTTATTACGATCGCTATACCTGTAACTATTACCATGCAAGGCGAAACACAAACTTCGTACACTAGTTTTTATGTGTCATTGAAAAGACATTTTGATATTGAAACCGTTAGGTATCTAAAGGAATGGTCCAACACAAACTCATCTATTGCCAATACACAAATTTATTTTTATAAATCTCTTGAAAATGATCTGAATTTAGATCGAAACGTCGAGATAAAATTTTGTGATAATTTGCAAATGGTGTTTTTAAAGTTGTTAACTGATCGAACCAATGCGCCAATAACATTAAAATTTTTGCTTTAAGCTTATTATGATCGCTATACCTGTAACTATTACCATGCAAGGCGAAACACAAACTTCGTACACTAGTTTTTATGTGTCATTGAAAAGACATTTTGATATTGAAACCGTTAGGTATCTAAAGGAATGGTCCAACACAAACTCATCTATTGCCAAGACACAAATTTATTTTTACAAATCTCTTGAAAATGATCTGAATTTAGATCGAAACATCGAGATAAAATTTTGTGATAATTTGCAAATAGTGTTTTTAAAGTTGTTAACTGATCGAACCAATGCGCCAATAACATTAAAATTTTTGCTTTAAGCTTATTACGATCGCTATACCTGTAACTATTACCATGCAAGGCGAAACACAAACTTCGTACACTAGTTTTTATGTGTCATTGAAAAGACATTTTGATATTGAAACCGTTAGGTATCTAAAGGAATGGTCCAACACAAACTCATCTATTGCCAAGACACAAATTTATTTTTACAAATCTCTTGAAAATGATCTGAATTTAGATCGAAACGTCGAGATAAAATTTTGTGATAATTTGCAAATAGTGTTTTTAAAGTTGTTAACTGATCGAACCAATGCGCCAATAACATTAAAATTTTTGCTTTAAGCTTATTACGATCGCTATACCTGTAACTACTACCATGCAAGGCGAAACACAAACTTCGTACACTAGTTTTTATGTGTCATTGAAAAGACATTTTGATATTGAAACCGTTAGGTATCTAAAGGAATGGTCCAACACAAACTCATCTATTGCCAAGACACAAATTTATTTTTATAAATCTCTTGAAAATGATCTGAATTTAGATCGAAACGTCGTGATAAAATTTTGTGATAATTTGCAAATAGTGTTTTTAAAGTTGTTAACTGATCGAACCAATGCGCCAATAACATTAAAATTTTTGCTTTAAGCTTATTACGATCGCTATACCTGTAACTATTACCATGCAAGGCGAAACACAAACTTCGTACACTAGTTTTTATGTGTCATTGAAAAGACATTTTGATATTGAAACCGTTAGGTATCTAAAGGAATGGTCCAACACAAACTCATCTATTGCCAAGACACAAATTTATTTTTACAAATCTCTTGAAAATGATCTGAATTTAGATCGAAACATCGAGATAAAATTTTGTGATAATTTGCAAATAGTGTTTTTAAAGTTGTTAACTGATCGAACCAATGCGCCAATAACATTAAAATTTTTGCTTTAAGCTTATTACGATCGCTATACCTGTAACTATTACCATGCAAGGCGAAACACAAACTTCGTACACTAGTTTTTATGTGTCATTGAAAAGACATTTTGATATTGAAACCGTTAGGTATCTAAAGGAATGGTCCAACACAAACTCATCTATTGCCAAGACACAAATTTATTTTTACAAATCTCTTGAAAATGATCTGAATTTAGATCGAAACGTCGAGATAAAATTTTGTGATAATTTGCAAATAGTGTTTTTAAAGTTGTTAACTGATCGAACCAATGCGCCAATAACATTAAAATTTTTGCTTTAAGCTTATTACGATCGCTATACCTGTAACTATGACCATGCAGCGCGAAACACAAACTTCGTACACTAGTTTTTATGTGTCATTGAAAAGACATTTTGATATTGAAACCGTTAGGTATCTAAAGGAATGGTCCAACACAAACTCATCTATTGCCAAGACACAAATTTATTTTTACAAATCTCTTGAAAATGATCTGAATTTAGATCGAAACGTCGAGATAAAATTTTGTGATAATTTGCAAATAGTGTTTTTAAAGTTGTTAACTGATCGAACCAATGCGCCAATAACATTAAAATTTTTGCTTTAAGCTTATTACGATCGCTATACCTGTAACTATTACCATGCAAGGCGAAACACAAACTTCGTACACTAGTTTTTATGTGTCATTGAAAAGACATTTTGATATTGAAACCGTTAGGTATCTAAAGGAATGGTCCAACACAAACTCATCTATTGCCAAGACACAAATTTATTTTTACAAATCTCTTGAAAATGATCTGAATTTAGATCGAAACGTCGAGATAAAATTTTGTGATAATTTGCAAATAGTGTTTTTAAAGTTGTTAACTGATCGAACCAATGCGCCAATAACATTAAAATTTTTGCTTTAAGCTTATTACGATCGCTATACCTGTAACTATTACCATGCAAGGCGAAACACAAACTTCGTACACTAGTTTTTATGTGTCATTGAAAAGACATTTTGATATTGAAACCGTTAGGTATCTAAAGGAATGGTCCAACACAAACTCATCTATTGCCAAGACACAAATTTATTTTTACAAATCTCTTGAAAATGATCTGAATTTAGATCGAAACGTCGAGATAAAATTTTGTGATAATTTGCAAATAGTGTTTTTAAAGTTGTTAACTGATCGAACCAATGCGCCAATAACATTAAAATTTTTGGTGTAAGCTTATTACCATCGCTATACCTGTAACTATTACCATGCAAGGCGAAACACAAACTTCGTACACTAGTTTTTATGTGTCATTGAAAAGACATTTTGATATTGAAACCGTTACGTATCTAAAGGAATGGTCCAACACAAATTCATCTATTGCCAATACACAAATTTATTTTTATAAATCTCTTGAAAATGATCTGAATTTAGATCGAAACGTCGAGATAAAATTTTGTGATAATTTGCAAATGGTGTTTTTAAAGTTGTTAACTGATCGAACCAATGCGCCAATAACATTAAAATTTTTGCTTTAAGCTTATTACGATCGCTATACCTGCAACTATTACCATGCAAGGCGAAACACAAACTTCGTACACTAGTTTTTATGTGTCATTGAAAAGACATTTTGATATTGAAACCGTTAGGTATCTAAAGGAATGGTCCAACACAAACTCATCTATTGCCAATACACAAATTTATTTTTATAAATCTCTTGAAAATGATCTGAATTTAGATCGAAACGTCGAGATAAAATTTTGTGATAATTTGCAAATGGTGTTTTTAAAGTTGTTAACTGATCGAACCAATGCGCCAATAACATTAAAATTTTTGCTTTAAGCTTATTACGATCGCTATACCTGTAACTATTACCATGCAAGGCGAAACACAAACTTCGTACACTAGTTTTTATGTGTCATTGAAAAGACATTTTGATATTGAAACCGTTAGGTATCTAAAGGAATGGTCCAACACAAACTCATCTATTGCCAAGACACAAATTTATTTTTACAAATCTCTTGAAAATTATCTGAATTTAGATCGAAACGTCGAGATAAAATTTTGTGATAATTTGCAAATAGTGTTTTTAAAGTTGTTAACTGATCGAACCAATGCGCCAATAACATTAAAATTTTTGCTGTAAGCTTATTACGATCGCTATACCTGTAACTATTACCATGCAAGGCGAAACACAAACTTCGTACACTAGTTTTTATGTGTCATTGAAAAGACATTTTGATATTGAAACCGTTAGGTATCTAAAGGAATGGTCCAACACAAACTCATCTATTGCCAATACACAAATTTATTTTTATAAATCTCTTGAAAATGATCTGAATTTAGATCGAAACGTCGAGATAAAATTTTGTGATAATTTGCAAATGGTGTTTTTAAAGTTGTTAACTGATCGAACCAATGCGCCAATAACATTAAAATTTTTGCTGTAAGCTTATTACGATCGCTATACCTGTAACTATTACCATGCAAGGCGAAACACAAACTTCGTACACTAGTTTTTATGTGTCATTGAAAAGACATTTTGATATTGAAACCGTTAGGTATCTAAAGGAATGGTCCAACACAAACTCATCTATTGCCAATACACAAATTTATTTTTATAAATCTCTTGAAAATGATCTGAATTTAGATCGAAACGTCGAGATAAAATTTTGTGATAATTTGCAAATGGTGTTTTTAAAGTTGTTAACTGATCGAACCAATGCGCCAATAACATTAAAATTTTTGCTTTAAGCTTATTACGATCGCTATACCTGTAACTATTACCATGCAAGGCGAAACACAAACTTCGTACACTAGTTTTTATGTGTCATTGAAAAGACATTTTGATATTGAAACCGTTAGGTATCTAAAGGAATGGTCCAACACAAACTCATCTATTGCCAAGACACAAATTTATTTTTACAAATCTCTTGAAAATGATCTGAATTTAGATCGAAACGTCGAGATAAAATTTTGTGATAATTTGCAAATAGTGTTTTTAAAGTTGTTAACTGATCGAACCAATGCGCCAATAACATTAAAATTTTTGCTTTAAGCTTATTATGATCGCTATACCTGTAACTATTACCATGCAAGGCGAAACACAAACTTCGTACACTAGTTTTTATGTGTCATTGAAAAGACATTTTGATATTGAAACCGTTAGGTATCTAAAGGAATGGTCCAACACAAACTCATCTATTGCCAAGACACAAATTTATTTTTACAAATCTCTTGAAAATGATCTGAATTTAGATCGAAACGTCGAAATAAAATTTTGTGATAATTTGCAAATAGTGTTTTTAAAGTTGTTAACTGATCGAACCAATGCGCCAATAACATTAAAATTTTTGCTTTAAGCTTATTACGATCGCTATACCTGTAACTATTGCCATGCAAGGCGAAACACAAACTTCGTACACTAGTTTTTATGTGTCATTGAAAAGACATTTTGATATTGAAACCGTTAGGTATCTAAAGGAATGGTCCAACACAAACTCATCTATTGCCAAGACACAAATTTATTTTTACAAATCTCTTGAAAATGATCTGAATTTAGATCGAAACGTCGAGATAAAATTTTGTGATAATTTGCAAATAGTGTTTTTAAAGTTGTTAACTGATCGAACCAATGCGCCAATAACATTAAAATTTTTGCTTTAAGCTTATTACGATCGCTATACCTGTAACTATTACCATGCAAGGCGAAACACAAACTTCGTACACTAGTTTTTATGTGTCATTGAAAAGACATTTTGATATTGAAACCGTTAGGTATCTAAAGGAATGGTCCAACACAAACTCATCTATTGCCAATACACAAATTTATTTTTATAAATCTCTTGAAAATGATCTGAATTTAGATCGAAACGTCGAGATAAAATTTTGTGATAATTTGCAAATGGTGTTTTTAAAGTTGTTAACTGATCGAACCAATGCGCCAATAACATTAAAATTTTTGCTGTAAGCTTATTACGATCGCTATACCTGTAACTATTACCATGCAAGGCGAAACACAAACTTCGTACACTAGTTTTTATGTGTCATTGAAAAGACATTTTGATATTGAAACCGTTAGGTATCTAAAGGAATGGTCCAACACAAACTCATCTATTGCCAATACACAAATTTATTTTTATAAATCTCTTGAAAATGATCTGAATTTAGATCGAAACGTCGAGATAAAATTTTGTGATAATTTGCAAATGGTGTTTTTAAAGTTGTTAACTGATCGAACCAATGCGCCAATAACATTAAAATTTTTGCTTTAAGCTTATTACGATCGCTATACCTGTAACTATTACCATGCAAGGCGAAACACAAACTTCGTACACTAGTTTTTATGTGTCATTGAAAAGACATTTTGATATTGAAACCGTTAGGTATCTAAAGGAATGGTCCAACACAAACTCATCTATTGCCAAGACACAAATTTATTTTTACAAATCTCTTGAAAATGATCTGAATTTAGATCGAAACGTCGAGATAAAATTTTGTGATAATTTGCAAATAGTGTTTTTAAAGTTGTTAACTGATCGAACCAATGCGCCAATAACATTAAAATTTTTGCTTTAAGCTTATTATGATCGCTATACCTGTAACTATTACCATGCAAGGCGAAACACAAACTTCGTACACTAGTTTTTATGTGTCATTGAAAAGACATTTTGATATTGAAACCGTTAGGTATCTAAAGGAATGGTCCAACACAAACTCATCTATTGCCAAGACACAAATTTATTTTTACAAATCTCTTGAAAATGATCTGAATTTAGATCGAAACGTCGAAATAAAATTTTGTGATAATTTGCAAATAGTGTTTTTAAAGTTGTTAACTGATCGAACCAATGCGCCAATAACATTAAAATTTTTGCTTTAAGCTTATTACGATCGCTATACCTGTAACTATTGCCATGCAAGGCGAAACACAAACTTCGTACACTAGTTTTTATGTGTCATTGAAAAGACATTTTGATATTGAAACCGTTAGGTATCTAAAGGAATGGTCCAACACAAACTCATCTATTGCCAAGACACAAATTTATTTTTACAAATCTCTTGAAAATGATCTGAATTTAGATCGAAACGTCGAGATAAAATTTTGTGATAATTTGCAAATAGTGTTTTTAAAGTTGTTAACTGATCGAACCAATGCGCCAATAACATTAAAATTTTTGCTTTAAGCTTATTATGATCGCTATACCTGTAACTATTACCATGCAAGGCGAAACACAAACTTCGTACACTAGTTTTTATGTGTCATTGAAAAGACATTTTGATATTGAAACCGTTAGGTATCTAAAGGAATGGTCCAACACAAACTCATATATTGCAAAGACACAAATTTCTTTTATAAATCTCTTGAAAATGATCTGAATTTAGATCGAAACGTCGAGATAAAATTTTGTGATAATTTGCAAATAGTGTTTTTAAAGTTGTTAACTGATCGAACCAATGCGCCAATAACATTAAAATTGTTGCTTCTGCCTATATCGCTCATAATAAAGCTACCTGTCCATCTGAGAGTTTCTGTCGATAGTTGCTCTCCAGACTCGAGAGTATGTACTATCAATACCGTGTACACTGACGAATTCGACTCTCGAGAGTAACTCGCGATAGTTTTACTCTCAGATAGACACGTAAGTACCTTAGAATTCAAATACAAATTGAAAATGTAGCAATTATACACTCACCTGCCCCGCAAATACGCTCTTCTTCTGTTATATCTTCTCATCGCGAGGCGAAGATGTATTGCCAATGGATTCGCCTTCAAGGTCCGCTTCGCCACCGTTGCTTCCTTCCGTTTCGTAGAATTTTCGTAATCCATTATTTCTGAATTCACTGTACATTAAACGCTTGATTCTTGTCCAACAGCCGTGTTTTTCATGCACAAGAATCGTGCCCCAGAAGTGCTTTTTGATTTATGACTGCGTCTAGATATCGCGCCGCGCGAGACTTCAAAAGAAAGCCGACCATAGAGTAGGACACGATTGATTCTTGTCCAACAACCGTGTATTTTTCATGGACAAGAAGACAAGAATCAAACCACGAGAAGTGCTTTTGGCTTTACGACTGCGTCTAGATATCGCGCCGAGCGAGACTTCAATAGAAAGCCGAACATAGAGAAGGACACAATGAAATACGGTTCGCGTGACTGTTTGTGTCTCTTTCTTTCCGATGCGCTGTTCTTAATACACTTAATCCAGTTCAAATTACGATCGTGTTTGGTGTCATTTTAATCAGAAAAATGCCAGAAATAAGGTATTGAAAGTCCCATAAACAAATAATGATAATTAAGAGATTTGTAAAATCGATTCCTCGAGTCAATGTTGCGGTGTTCACACCGATATATCCGAGCCGACATCAATCGTCGCCGCCCTGCGGAGCAACTCTCTTAAGAGGGAAGGGTAGTCACGTGACTTTTCAGGATTTGTCCCTAGAATTTCCCTAGAATACCCTAGAAATCTGGCCGAAACTTGGGTTTGCGGGAATACGTTTCACGTCCTTATACGAGCATATTTTGGGCTGGGTGAGGGCTCAATCGAAAGAGGAAGGTTCAGCGCATGGTGCGCTGGTTATGACAGCAGTCAAAAACTCTTTTTGTAACAGAAAAATACATTGGGATTCTGCGGGTGATTTCTCGACTTTTTCCCTACTTTGGACACTCATATTATTAGATATCAACATAATCTCGTTACGTCATGACCAGTGCACCATGCGCTGAACCTTCCTCTTTCGATTGAGCCCTCACCCAGCCCAAAATATGCTCGTATAACGACGTCAAACGTATTCCCGCAAACCCAAGTTTCGGCCAGATTTCTAGGGTATTCTAGGGAAATTCTGGGGACAAATCCTGAAAAGTCACGTGACTACCCTTCCCAAGGATGCGCAGGAGCGAAAGTGGTGCCACTATCGGCGTAGAGCTGAACTAAAAATAAACTAGGACAAGGATAGAGATATCTTTGTCTCTCCTACAGAGCTGTCACAGAGAAGGAGACATGTCACTCGCAGGAGAGACAAGGACAGAGAGTAACCGCGTGGCTTGAGTTTTCGATGAACTTCCTGAACTTTAGAACAATTTTCTGAAGCGAAGAAGCAATATTTTCTCACGATTTTTGTGTAGAAATATTCTTTGTTCTATTCCAAATCTCAACACAGAGCCCTTTTTTGCAATTGGGCTCTTGAAATTTTATAAAAAATAAAAGTGTACGTTTTTATAGAAGAAATTTTTTTCTGTACACTTTTTCCAAAAAAGGGCTCTGTGTTGCGATGCGTAATAATACCACGAATATTTCTACATAAAAATCGTGAGAAAATATTGCTTCTTTGCTTCAGAAAATTGTTCTAAAGTTCAGGAAATTCATCGAAAAATTATTTAAATAAAAATAAATTTTTTAAAAAATACCACGTTTTTAAAACGGACTAAAAAGTATAAAATAATTTTTTCTAGCCACGTACAGGTTCCTAATCCCATACAGATAGTCCTGAAAATTTGTGATTGTGAATTTTTAATAGCTATGAAAATACTTGTAAGATTTAAAACGAAAAACGTGGGGCGCAAGATAATAGTGTCGAGAGTAGCTGCCGTTGAGAAAACACACAACAGTTCATGTCATTTGTAATGCAATAAAATTGTTAGCGACTTAGTTGAACAATTCATGCATCAATTATCTATGTATTGCATGCGCCCCACGTTTTTCGTTTTAAATCTTACAAGTATTTTCATAGCTATTAAAAATTCACAATCACAAATTTTCAGGACTATCTGTATGGGATTAGGAACCTGTACGTGGCTAGAAAAAATTATTTTATACTTTTTAGTCCGTTTTAAAAACGTGGTATTTTTTAAAAAATTTATTTTTATTTAAATAATTATTTTCAGCTTTTCAGTCTTGTGTGTGTGAAATTTTTCTATCGATTAAAAGGGTAATCTTTCTCTTCGGAACTCAGAAATTTTCGATTATTGTATGTCTTACCTTGTTCATTTCGGCGAGAAAACTCTTATATCGAAATCCCAGATCACGGAAACCACTCGTTAAAAAGTTATGAGCATGTAAAGTTGAGTAATTTTACAGTAATTTTCATTGTTTCACCTCAGAAAGTGACAGATATGGTCGCCGCCATATTTGTGTATACCAATATTATTCAATAAACACCGCACGGAGCTCGAACGCACACTGACGCACACTTACGCACACTGTGCTCCTTCGGTGCAGTGATGCCAGAATCGTGGACCGTGGGCTTTTCTCCCTCCGCTCGCTGAGCCGACTCGACCCCCCACTCTGACGCACCGTTGTCACCACGTTGCTTCTACTGCGCACGCGCTACACACGAACGTATCTCTAGTCTGTCCGTGTGAGTGCCTGTTCGATTGCACGCGCGCTACACGCGACGACGGTGCGTCAGAGTGGGGGGTCGAGTCGGCTCAGCGAGCGGAGGGGAAAAAGCCCACGGTCCACGATTCTGGCATCACTGCTTCGGTGCGAAACGGGTCAGTGGAGTGGGAATGAGTCAGAGTGGGGATGAGTCAGAGTGGGAACACGTAGTAGAGTGGGGACGTACAGGTAGTGCGACGGGGTATAACGGCCAGATTTATTAATAATAATTTATATATCCTAAACGCATAGGCTTTTAAAAAATTTTTTTTTTAAATATTGCATTGTCATCCAGTTCTGAGCTATATTTAAAATTTCAAGTCTCTAGCTCATCGGGAAGTTAGTTTAAAATCAATTGCAATATTTGTACCGAACAGACAGACAGACAGACAAGAAACCGAGCTAATAAAAACGTGGTAAAATAAGCCGCTTGGTTATCTTTCTGTCTTTGTCTCTCCTGCGAGTGACAGACTCCCTCTCTGCCACAGCTCTGTAGGAGAGACTAGGATCTGTCGCTGAATTCAATTCTAAATTCTGTCTGGCTCCTGCGTTACTCTTAACTAATACAAACTCTCCACAATATTCCAAAAGTCTTAAAAAACTATACACAATCCCGTAAATACTTATTTTCGCACTGTGTATAACTTTACGAATGACACAGGAAACCGTTGGACCTACGAACGCGTTCCTGTGCATCAGTAAACTGAAAAAAAACAATACGCAAAACAAAGTAACACATTGTTTCATTCGCTCCCACTACCTTAGACCATATTACTTTCAACGGCGCCGGTTGGCGCAGCGGCTATGATCTCGGATTGCGTAACCGTTGATAACTTTTTGGACCAGGTTCGAATCCCGTCCGGCTCAGTTATACAACAGTTATACGCGTATTATCCATATGTTTTGATACACGTGTACACGTGTATTAAATATAATCCGGACTTCTGCACGGATATAATTAATTACACGTGTACACATGTATTGAAAATACACGTGAAATCAGTGCTTCGATTCGGGGCACTATTTTTCGCGCATGCGCGGCCAAAACAATAACGTATCTATAATGAGGTAGCAGAGCGGCCAGAGCCCTGTGGCAGTTATTTCGGCGGGAGTGTTGAGTTTGAGTGTACCGGTGTTATTAGCGGGACGAGTGATGAGTGATAGTGACAGACGAGACAAATTTTTGATTTGTGAATAATGGTAAGGTTTTGGCAGTTTTCCTTACCCTTGCAACAAATGTTGTTATGCTGTGATTGTTTCTGCCAAATAAAAAATATTTTGTTGTTTTATTATATATTGTGCTTAGTTATTTTAGCACTCCTTCCCTTTCCCATCCTCAAAATAAAGAATAAGTTTGAATTATATTAAGTTTCAATATTTCGTATGTATATTACTAATAAGTTTTTAAAATTCTGCGGGGTGCTCAAGGTACCCGATTTTGTATGCTACTGAGGCCGTCTGAGGCTAAAATCACCGCGCATGCGCGAAAAATAGTGCCCCGAATCGAAGCACTGCGTGAAATGGGTATCTCTAAAATAACTCGTGTGACCGTAGCCGCAGCTTGTCAATAATACAAATTATTACAAAGTATTATTAAATATAGAATATGTATAAACAACTGAAATGCATAACCGAAAAATGACAGTTATAGAACCGATATAAATTTCGGTTCTGAAGAACCAGAACCGTAACCAATAGAAGTCAGAACCGATATACAAACCTTGTAACAGTTATGAGACCATTTCGGTTCTCCATAACTGTTTCAAGAACCGAAATCGATATCATAACTGTTTTCAACCCCTGGTTATAAACCCATCATAGCAGTCATCTTATTAAGTTCTATACTCTGCAACAATACTATAGGGCTATAGGGCATTGTACAAAACCATAAATAAAAATGCATGTTTTAAAAAGGAATTTCTTCTTCTTGTGTAGTATGTATTGTAGTTTACTTGAAGAGACCTTCTTCAACACCGTATTGTAATTAATATGTCTAACAGCAAGTAACTTACGATATTTTTTGCGAGAGCGACTCTTGTCACATTTGCCAGCAAGTTGAATTCACTTATGACAGTTCCACTCGGAGAGCGAAACAATTAATATTTGCAAGCAAGTGCACAACACCGTTCCGCAAGTGTATTGAGTAACAAGTAAGTAAACGAGTATTTTTGTAACGAAACTGGGTGTCTTACTTGCCCTAATACAAGAAAAGTTTCAAGTTGAAAAGGTTTTATAAATATGAAATAAATTCTAGTAAGAAAAAGGAATCCATTACGGTATTATGCAATTACAGTGCAGATTATACAGCTTTACGAGCCATTGTAATTTATCCATACAAACATATTCCTCATGAAATAGTACGCAACGTGGTAGAAGATTGGGCCATTGGTCACTCCGATTCTGGTTGAATGATTTCCGCTACTTCCTTCGAATATGTCAGTAAAGTTTTCATGCCTTGGTTTAAAGAAAACAAAATTCCTTTCACAGTAATACCATTCTTATTCTACAGCTATCAAAATTTTGTGCCGATAATAAAATAATTGTTTATTGCCTACCTCCAAATACCACACACATAATTGAACCTTGCGATGTTGGCATTTTTTGCCATTTAAAAGTAGTGTGGAAAAATATTGTTTGGAATTCAGAACAACATAATATTTTCATAAATAAGAAGAACTTCGCAAAATTATTCGAAAAGTGTTTAACTCTGTGAGAAAAGAAGTTATAGTAGATATAGTTTCAAAATATGTGAAGAAGTAAAGATTTTATTAGTAAGCATGAAATATAAAAAAGTCAGCCAACTACTCTGCAACTATAAATACAATAGAATATATACTTGAAAAACAGACCTTTTCCTTCTTTGGAAAACCTGTGTTTTAAAAACAAGAGAATCTAGTGGACCATTTAATTGTACTAGTCCTGAAGAGCATCCTGACGCAACAAAGGATTTAAATATAATGAATAGACCTGCCGAAATCATTGAAACAAGGAAACCAAACGTTAAAGATTGAAAGGATAACAAGAAGAGAAGACAAGAAAAATAAAGGAAAGGAAATTAAGGAAAAGAAAGCAAAATCTAAGCAAAAACAGCAAAACCAGAGAAGAATAATAGAGAAAAAGGCAATGGCACAATATATAAAACGGAATGATGTGAATGGCAATCTCTCAGGTGCGCAGAATCTTTTGAAGATCCTTTGATAGACGACTGGATTCACTGTTCATCTTGCTGTTTACAATGGCATGAACAATGCACATCCTATAATAAGAAAGGAAAGTTTATTTGCATCAAATGTGACTAATTTCTATTATGTATTCCACTTCTTCTTCTTCTGTTTCATATATAATTTAAATATTTTAAGATTTTTGAAATACAGAATTCTATTTACATTCAGAATTCTATTTATATTCAGAATTTAATAAAATATTGTTTTTTTCCCTCACAGATTGTAAGAGTTGCCCTAACTAATGAAAGAAGATGAATAAGTAGTTTCATTCATTTCACAAAATCAAATTATAATAAGTTTTAATTTTATCTAAATAAAAATTTCGAATAACCAATAGAAAATAAAAAAATTTTTATTCATTATTCGATGATTCGAATATGAAAAGTATCTTTATTCGACGAGAATTTATCCGACGAATAAAGATAATTTTTTTTATTCAAAGCGGATTTATTTGAACTTCGAATAATTTTTTCATCTTTTATCCGTATCTTTTATTCGAAGGCTTCGAATAAATCTTTCCATAACTATTTCCAACTCTAATAAACGCGAACCATCGAATAATGAATAAAAATCTTTTAATTTTTTACTCGTTATTCGAAATTTTTATTTTGATGAATATTTTGCCCAATTCTGGTCATAGTCATAACGCATGCGCGAAAAACAATATCCTAACACTGGTGGGGAGTGGGGAGAGGACCAACCGCCACTCATTGCCATGCTGCCCGGCTACCGGACGGATGAAATTGGCGGGTTCATTGTTCATTCTGGTGTTGGCTCAGTTGGTTGAGTTGGTTCTCGTCGTGATGTAGTCGTCGGAATCCTCGAATCTAAAGTTGCGTAAATAGTGTTCCGCGTCGAAGTGCTAAATAGCATGTGGTGTTGTATCCTGCCGGGTTCACCGTAGATCTGGACGAAGGCGCCTCAATTATGGTAAGTCGTACAATTCCTATTTTTTTATCTTTATTAGTTTTGCAAGAAATTTGATTTCTTCAATGTTTCGAACAGAAACTGACGAATTTTCTCGACAAAGACTGGTCAGGAGGTTAACAAACCTCCTAAAAATATTTAAAAAATAGTCGTTTTTAATGGTTGATAATTAAATGTTTTGCATTTGTTAAACAATCATTTTTTGTGTATTTTCATTAATAATTTTGATTAAAAGAGAAATTGTTTAAATATGATTTTTTAAACTATTTTTTATTTTTAAGTATGTATTTTATATTTATGTTTCATACTTCATACATGTGATGTTTCATGGGACACGTAAAATGTAAATTCGAAAAATCTTTTTGTAGGTATCTACCGCGTACAAATATGGAATACCTTAATTAAAGTTATCACAAATACATAATAATATTCAAATTAAGCTAGAATAATAATGGATTGTATTAAATGCAAAGAATACTGTTAATCAAACTTGCCTTTATTATTACGTTATTAAATTGATAATAGATTCATTTATTAAATTATTAGTTTTACCGCGTCTGGGTTCAACGATTTTGGTTTTTTTATGGACTATATGTAGGGATCTGATGTTAATAATGTGTTTATTAAATCTTTGTTCGTTGGAACCCTTAAAATTTTCCTTGTCTTATTTCGTCTATATTTTTTATATAATAGTAACATCCATAAAGATGAATATATTGCTTCTGTATACGCTTCTTTGTTACAGCTATATTGAACATTGAAGAAATCACTTGCAAATTAATATGAAAGTGTCTAATTGATCCCTGTAATTTCTGCTGAAATTTCTGTATTTTGGAAACTACGATATTAGGAGCTTTGACGATGTTACATTTCATCATTTCGCGAATGTCTTGCCCTCGCTCTCACAGTCGAGTATTCGTGGAATCCGTACAACGTAACTTTGCCGGGAAAGTGTTTACAGCAATCGAGAGTCGAAATTTCGGCGACCGAGGAAAAGTACGGGTCCTTGAAAATCTACGGCATGTATAGCAAGGGTATTCTCACAACGCCGAGAGTGTTGCTATATAGGATCAGACCTTGCCCTTTCCTCGTTCACCGGTACATATGGTTTTTATAACTAATATCTACCGACTGACGTGTTTTTCGATATTCTCGGCAATGCCAGGTACTGACTTTGAAGCTACCGCTTTATGTTGTGGCCTTCCCAGGAATTTCAATTTGTATTCGTGTTTAGGACGATGTTGATTCCAAGGAAGGTATGCGTTATATGTATAGGGTGTAACAATTGCATTGCCAAAAGAGAAAACGATGTTAGCTTTAGTGCATCAAAAACCGTGCTATGTTTGATTAACGAAATCCCACAATAGTAGCGCATTAACAAATCACAGCACAACCGATATGGCCAGCCAGTGGCGGATTTAGCAGTTAGGAGGCTCCAGGCGCAATTTAATTTTGAGGCACCCTTCTAAATATTTTCTCTACCCCTACACCCTAGAGTGTGAATTCTACGCGCACGTTTCTTACTCTGATAAGAACTATACCGGTGGTCCAAAAAAAGTGAGACATAGGGAAATAACAATATTGTTACAGTTATCGATCGTAATTTGTTTAAATCAGAGGAAAATCTTAATGCTCTCGGCGCAAAGGTTCGATCAATTAAATTTTTTTTTTTTTTTTTTTTTTTTTTTTTTTTTTTTTTTTTTTTTTTTTTTTTTTACCTAAATTGTAAATTATGTAGTTTGTTAACAGTGAAAGTGGAAGTGATATATATGTTTTTGTTCAAAACTCTATTTCTAATGAAATTGGGAAAAATACCATGAGATCTACATTTTAATAAAAAAAGTTTCCTGTTACTTATCTTTGCCAATGACAAACGTGTGTTCGACCAGTCCTTCAATAGCTTCGCAGTTTCAATGCCAAACATTCTTGACATTGTCCCGAAAAAACCTGTATGTGTTGTGTATGTTTCGCCATCCATTATAATATTGTTACAGTTATCGATCGTAATTTGTTTAAATCAGAGGAAAATCTTAATGCTCTCGGCGCAAAGGTTCGATCAATTTAATTGATAGGGAAATAACATTGAAAATTAACCAATATAAAATCACAACTGCCTGGCTGTATTTAAAAGGTTGCTGGTGTTTAAATCGTTTTAATTATCAAAATTGAAACTTATTGATACAAGAATTATTAAGTTTCAATTGGTAAAAGTGTTAAAAACAAAAAAATCTAGTAATCCATGGGGCTGAACTTCGGAATCCTCCCCCGTCCTTTCCAAACAGGATATACATAATTCTATTCGTTTTGACATGCCGAACACCAAATCTATTTGTCATTTTTGGCGGAAATGAATAGTTTTCGAGATATTCGTGAAAAACTGCAGCTACCATACATTGAATTTTGTGTGTACGTGCACGTCCGTGCTGTGTGTGTGCGTGAGCATGATGCGACTGTTTGTCAACTGTTTCTATTTACAGATATACATATCACTACGATCGTCGAACGATCTATATACCGCGTGAACTTTTTAAAACATATGATGATGAAGAGTGAGTACATATTACGACAATACCACACAAACACCCACCCAGTGTTTCTGAGAAGAAGGTTCTCACATTAAACAATATAAAATCAACTGAGTCCAATACCAATTTGTTTTATTATCAAATGCAATAACATAATGAAAAATGATGATGTAAAACTTCGGAGGTTGGGATTCCGAAATCTTAACTCCGGAAAGTTTATTTTAAGAGCGAGCGGAAATGACATTAGTCTGGGTTAGGTTTGGCTAGATAACTGAAGTTGTTGTTAATCGGGGTGTGTGTGTGTGGTATTGTCGTAATATGTACTCACTCTTTATCATCATATATGTTTTAAAAAGTTCACGCGGTATATAGGTCGTTCGACGATCGTAGTGATATACAGTAAATGCTCGTTCGTTGCGAAAAGGCCGGAGGTTTGAGTTCGCAACGAGCGAATAGGGACGCTATTTTTGATTTATGACTGCGTCGAGATACACGCCGAGCGCGCCGAGCGGGACTTCAATAGAGAGCCGAACATAGAGAAGGACAGAGTGAAATACGGATCGCGTGACCGAAGCGTGTCGCCGTCGACGGCACAGTTTAAAGGCCCACGAGTTCTTACAATGTATGTAATGGCAATGATGGAATTGTTCATTTTGCATTAGGCTTATGAGACTTTCACTAATTCATTTCTGGCATTTTTCTAATTAAAATGATACCAAACACGATATAATTTGTCCCATATTTACTCTACATGTGAAGCATAATTAATAATTTATCATACATTTACCACATACTATATATAGCATATGTTTAAATAAACAACTTAACATCTTAAAAATATGTTCTCAAAGAATTAGACTTGAATTTTGCAAATTAACGGAGTTACAGCCCGTAGGAGCACAGCGCGACCTGTGCTGTGGGCACGATCGTTGTCCAGCGCCTATGATTTGACATGAATTTGGCCTCTTCGTACAGGATACCTCCGTTAAAGCAAGACGACGGCTAGTTTTGCATTTTTATTAATTCATTTTCGATTCAATTAGACTTTGGTGAAACGGCTAGTTAAATGACAAAGAAAAGCATTCGCAGTCAAAAGCAGTCAACTGTCTGGCTTTAGAAAACTCCGTAACAAATTTTAAACGACTAATTATACATAATCAAAAAAGAATAAGAAAAATAATCACTAGAAACTTATTAATAAAAGTGTTAGCATCACATTGGTATTGTAAACATTACAGTTTTTCTTTTTTTTTCACTCGCTATCCTCTTCCATGTCCTACAGTACTCCATACCGACAATGAAACCAGTAACTAATGTTGAAATTATATCGTGTTTGGTATCATTTTAATCAGAAAAATGCCAGAAATAAGTTGGTGAAAGTCCCATAAAAGCCTAATGGAAATTAAGAAGTTTGAGTACTCGATTCACTCGAGTCAATGTTGTGGTGTTCACACCGATATACCCGAGCGGACATCAATCGTTGCCGCCGTGCGGAGCGACTCAGCCGACTCGGCGTTGACAGGCAATGGAATGGGTAGGCACGTCGCAACGAGCGCATAGACTTGTGCCGAACGTAGAAATGGAATGGGAACCTCGAGGGGCCTCGGTCGCCGAGAAATGTAAACATGATACGGGTCGGGTATATCGGTGTGAGACCACTACTAATCCAATGACAAAACTTCTTTATTTTTCATTATTTTTTTATGGGACTTTGACCAAATTATTCGGGGCATTTTTCTAATGAAAATGATACCAAATATGATATAATTCCGATTATATTTACTCGTGTAATGGGCGATCAAAGTGTCGAGCGCAAGGATCGATGGCGTATGGGAAAGAAAGAGACGCGGAGAGTAGCGGTCGCCGGCACAGTCCAAAGGCCCGCCGGCACAGTTTAAAGGCCCGCCGCGTCCTCACAATGTAATCTCAATAAAAAACTTTTTTATTATTACTTATTTTTGTATGGGACTTTCACCAATATATTTGTGGCATTTTTCTAATTAAAATGATATCAAACACGATATAATTCGGATCATATTGTATAATAATATAAATATAAAAGGCAGGTATGTGTGTACATCGGTGAACCAATAGTAATTTAATGACGACACTTTTACATTTCTTATTAGTCTTTTATGAGACTTCTATCATTATTTATATAGATATTTCTCCGATTAAAATTTTTCTGATTATACATACATACATATCTATTTTTTTAAATGACGATGGAGTAAGTTTTGGTGACAGACAAAGAGAGTAACTGATAAAGAAAGAGACACGACAAGTCGCATCGTCTCGTTGAAAATGTATTTGATAATATGAATAATGTTTATAAAATGTGTCCGGTCAAATAAATTCATCGTACAACAGTCGTACAAATTGCATCTACGTACCTAAATTCTAGCACCCGAATTATGCCTCCTAATAAATCACGAAGAAACTCCTAAAAAATCACGTTCCTCACTGTCTTCAAACGTTCACCACCATAAATTCGTCAAGAAGATTAAGGGCCTATGCTATGTACCACCGCGATAAAGTAGAGTGACAAAATACCGACGAAATTACCGACATTTTAGGCGTTAACGCGGTACCACTTTTCTTCCCTATACGAGCATATTTCTTGCTGGACAAGGGCTCATTCGAAAGAGGAAGGTTAAATCTGTGCTGCTCAACTCGTCTCTTATATGAATTAAGCATATATTTGCTAATATATGTGTTGGAAGTAGGCCAAAATTGATTCGATGTTCAGCAATGTAGAGCGACCCATTTTTATGCCATTGCATGAGTTTTCTGGATGCTATCGTGAGTTGAGCAGCACAGATTATATCTCCAGCTACAAAATGAGCTATATTACGTCTTGATTCTCTGAGTAATAAGGGAGAAAAGTGGTACCGCGTCTTAGCATGATTTTCTGGCGTCAGAATTCATGATGTGCGATAATACAGAGCAAAAATGTGACAAGTTTAGTTCGACTGGTGCGCGTCAGGTGGCGCCTAAGCAGAAGTACTTGTGGAGATGATGGAGGTGGAGGACTAGGGTTCTTCACCACCATCTTGGTCGGTAGAGATAATACCCCATGTGGTTCCACATGCCACACATGGGGACTTCTGACTCCATGAAATAAATACCGTGATAGATGTAACTAAACAAACACTTTATTAAGGGTGCGCAGGAGCGAAAGTGGTGCCCTTATCGGCGTAAATGTGAACTGTAGGAGGTACGGTGGCACCTCTATCGGCGTAGATATGAACTATAGGACGTAAAGTGCCGCCTCTATCGGCGTAAATGTGAACTGTAGGAGGTACGGTGGCGCCTCTATGAGCGTAGATATGAACTATAGGACGTAAAGTGCCGCCACTATCGGCGTAAATGGGAACTAAAAATAAACTATGACAAGGATAGTGGGATCCTTGTCTCTCCTACAGAGCTGTGACAGAGAGAGGGAGATTAAATTATAAAGCCGAAGCGGCTTATTTTTCGATGAATTTCCTGAACTTTAGAACAACTTTCTGAAGCGAAGAAGCAACATTTTCTCACGATTTTTTTTTAGAAATATTCGTGGTATTATTACGCATGTCCGTACAGAGCGCTTTTTTGCAAAAAGTGTACAGAAAAAAATTTCTTCTATAAAAACGTACACTTTTATTTTTTATAAAGTTTCAAGAGCCAAATTGCAAAAAAGGGCTCTGTACCGACATGCGGAATAGACCAAGGAATATTTCTACACAAAAATCGTGAGCAAATATTGCTTCTTTGCCTCAGGAAGTTGTTTAAAGTTCATCGTTAACCAACATGGCTGGTTGACTTTCGCGCCGTCCACCGCACCGATGTTGTCGTTTCCTCCAATGTTGCCGTTCCCTCTCCTGTTGGTGTGCTGATCGTCTAAAAATGCTTTTCAGCAGGATTCGGTAGCGTATGGTAGCGTAATAAGACTACCGAGCGCCCGCGCTTATACATTTTTATTGTTACACATATACATATATACATATATTTATTGTTACACATATATATATATATATATATATATATATATATATATATATAAAATTCCGCATATTCTGAAAATAAAAATCAAATAAGAACATAAAACATTTTTATGTAGTATTATTTCCATTGGATACAATTTTTTTTAAATAAACTTTTTATTTTATTATTTCAGTACTTTTTTACAACTATCTTATTACTTCAGAGAAAAATTTTTTTAAATGCTCTCGGCGCAAAGGTTCGATCAGTTAAACAATAATAAAGCAATTTTGCAAATTAATTTAAACTTTCGACGTTTCGACCCTTATGTGGGTCATTTTCAAGAAAGAAGAAAACTGCGTCTGAAAATATTAATTGTGCTGTAATGATAACAGAATTAACTACATGTTCAAAACATAAAAAATTGGTTTACTCACTTGCTTTATGAAAATTTAGCACTTAGATTTTAATCGTGCACGACACATGTTGTGTCTATGCCGGTAGAACGAGCTACACTGGCACAGACATGAGATTGACAGCAGCAAGAACCAACGAGAATCGAAACCAACATAAGTCAATAGATCGAAGCCGAACTAATCGATATTTGGCGGCAGATTCAAAAACCCGTACAACATTTCACTGTATAGCCATTGAAAATTATATACACCGGAAAGCGTACAATGTGAAATTAAAACAACATTAATGGAGACCGATAAGATGAAGCCGTTAATTTAATTGACAGGTAGTAGGATATAAGTTGTTTATAGGAAAGAGAATTCATCATAAGACACTACTGGTTCAGTAGTGTTGTGTAATAATCTTGAATCGTAGGTTTTTCATACCTAAGATTTACACTAGGATGTTTAATCATATGAATTGTTTCCATTATTATCCTATTCCTCAAATTAACCTCTTTGTCAATAACTTTAACATTGTCAAAATCAAAAATATGGTCAAATTCCATAGAATGTTTCGTCAAGGCAGTATGTTGTGACGGATTTGAAAAAATATTACGTTTATGTTCTTTGATTCTTGTTTCTAGCAATCTCGAAGTCTGTCCAATATAAACTTGGTTGCATCCTTTACACGGTATTAAGTAAACAATGTTACAATTCTTATAAAGCGGTAACTTATCTTTTATTGGTGGAAACCAACTTTTTAAATAAAGAGGTATTTTGAAGATGGTGTGTAATCCTGTTTTTCTAAAGATTCGTTTTATATCATTAGAGATATTTTCAATGTAAGGGAGGACGACAGTGTTCAGCCTGTTAATAGGTCCCGTGTTTTTAAATCTCTCCTCTTTTCGTTCAATAGCGAGAAGAGGATGATATATTTCAGAAACACGTTCCTTTATTATGCTAGAGACATAACCCACAGGATAGCCATTCCTCTCTAGAACATTTTTTATTAATTGCAGATTATAAGATCTGAACTCAGGATTAGCTAACAAAATAGCTCGATCAATTAAACCTTTAATAAGACCAACTTTATGTTGCAAAGGATGGTGCGACTGGAAGTTGACATATCTACCAGACCAACTAGTTTTGTGGAACCAATTTGTTATTAATCTGTTATCTTTTCTTAACACACTGACATCAAGAAAGTTCAAACATGAATCATTCTCAATCTCATGTGTGAATTGTATCCTATTATGAAAACTGTTGAACGTGTCTAACACAGTCTGTAATTGACCAGGTTTTATGCAAGTGATAATGTCATCAACATATCTTTTATAAAAACATAACTCAAATGGTAATTTTGAAATAGAAACCTGTTCAAGTTTTTCCATAACTAAATTTGCAATTACTGGAGAAATTGGGGAACCCATAGCAGTACCAAAAATCTGTTTATAATATACATTATTAAATGAGAAAACATTTGCCTCCAGGACAAATTTGACAGCATGGAGAAATTCATCACGTTGTATAGTGGTGTAAGTTTTAATTTCATTCCAACGGCTTTTTAATACTTCCAATGCTAAATCTATTGGTACGTTGGTAAATAAGGCTGTCACATCAAGTGATACCAGTTGCATGGAATCTTCAGGGATACCAATTGTCCTGATTTCTTTGACAAATTGCCAACTATCAATAGTATGGTAGGGAGACTTCCCAACAACATTAGACAAAATTCCAGCTAAGAACTTTGATAATTTGTATGTGGGACCACCAATAGATGACACAATGATCCTCCAGCTTAAAACAGCTTTATGTGTTTTGGGTAATGCATATGCCCTAGGTATAACGGCATTATAGGTTTTTAAATGTTTCCCTAACTTCTCCTCTATTTGCTTCTTTTTAATCAAATTGTTTACGATGGAATTGGCTTCTCTTTCAAAAGTACTAGTATACTGGAATTTACTAATTTTATAAGTGTTATTATCATTCAACATATTTATCACTTCAGTATTATAGCTTCAGTATTATATCTTATTACTTTTATGTATTATCTATATTTTTTTTCAAAAGCAATCTTTTCAATTTATTGCAATCCATACAATATAATGTTTGCTAACAATTAGTATATACTATATATAATAAGTATATACATATATACATATATATATATATATATATATATATATATATATAACATAGCTTTAATTATTACATTAGTATATATATATATAAACGTCAAATACCTACTTTTTTTTTAATTTCTTACTAATGTAATAATTAAAGCTATGTTCTCCAATCTTCAATGTTTAACGGTCTCGAAGTAATACAAAGAACAATGTAAACTTTTTTAAACTGTTTATTTATATTTAAAACATTCAAAATTTATAAATGTGTATAATCTTGGGGGCACCACTTCTTCCGGTGCCCCTCCCCCCCCCCCTCCCGCGGCCCCTACCGCCCCGGAGGGCAACTGCAGCAGCGCGCCGCTGCAGTTGCTGCTGCTGCTGTTGTAGCCGTCGCTGCAGTTGTTGTTGCTGCGGCTGTTGTTGTTGCTGCTGCTGCCGCTGCTGCTGCTGCTGCTGCCGCTGTTGCCGCTCCGCCCGCATTTGGCGGCGACGCAACATACGTTGCAGGCGTCTCCGTTCTCGCTGCAAATTACATAATTGTATAAAACATTAGTCAGATGTACGAAAAAGATATTAGTTAATCAAACATTAGTTGCGTTTTTGTAATAGTATCAAATTTCGTTTTGGGGTAGTATTTTTTAAAATTTTATTGCATACCCTTTATCATTTGTTATCAAATTATGTAAAAAATTTAAAAAACTGTTGTCCCAATACGAAGTTTAACCAATTACAGAGTTTCCTCGATAATTGTCCAAAACACATATGTATCGATAATATCATCAAAATATCCTTACGCAGTTACATACACGTAGAAAGTATAAAAATACGGTAAATTATGACAATTTTTTTAGGGATTGCTGTTTTTATTAACTGTTACATAACTTATTAATTAACAATCATTAAACTTACATAAATTCTTAAAAGATAATATACAATAAAATCATAGAATTTATATGATTTTAGTTTCAGTTCACTTCTATGTTATTTTATTGTTTATTATCTTTTAAGAATATTAATAAGTTATGTAACAGTTAATAAAAACAGCAATTCCTAAAAAAATTGTCATAATTTACCGTATTTTTATACTATCTAGGTGTATACATATGCAAGTTCATTCGGAACAAGTTCGTTTTTTGAGTTTTTTCACGTGTAACGTCCTTTATTTCAAATTTTAATACAAATAAAGATCATGCACATGTTTGCCGAATATACCTAATGTAATTGTAAAAAAACCAAGTATATTAAAAATTCGGCAAACATGTGCATGATCTTTATTTGTATTAAAATTTGAAATAAAGCACGTTACACTTGAAAAAACTCAAAAAACGAATTTGTTCATCCCCACTCCTGCGGGGTATATCCCGTGAGGGGCCATAAAACTCGAGAGGCCTCGGCCGCCGAGAAGTGTAACATGATCACTACTAATCCAATGACAAAACTTCTTTATTTTTCATTATTTGTTTATGGAACTTTCGCCAAAATATTCTTGATATTTTTCTAATGACATTGATACCAAAAATGATATAATTCCGATGATATTTACGTGTGTAATGGACGATAGGAGTCTCGTGCGCAATTAAAGACAGCATATGGGAAATAGACGCGGAGAGTCGCAGTCGCCGACACAGTTCAAAGGCCCGCCGCGTCCTCACAATGTAATCCCAATAAAAAACTTTTTCAGTATTACTTATTTTTGTACGAGACTTTCACCAATATATTTGTGGCATTTTTCTGATTAAAATGAAACCAAACACGACATAATTCGGACCATATAAAGGTGTATGGAGATTTACAAGTCAGGTCTCATAAATTCATTAAATATCATCGGAATTATATCGTATTTGGTATCATTTTCATTAGAAAAATGCCAGGAATATGTTGGTGAAAGTTCCACAAAAAAATAATAAAAAATAAAGAAGTTTTGTTATTGGATGAGTAGTGGTCTCACAGTCTCACACCGATATACCCGACCAGTATTATGTTACACTTCTCGGCGACCGAGGCCTCTCGGGCTTCGCTGGCCGTTTTTACGTTCGACAATTATCGATAAAATACTGAATACGTAATTCTATTCGTTTTGACATGCTGAACACGAAATGTACTTGTCATTTTTGAGATATTCGTGAAAAACTGCAGCTACCATACATTGAATTTGGTATATACGTGCACGTCCGTGCTTTGTATTTGCGTGAGCATGATGCGACCGTTCGTCAACTGATTGTACAGGTATATCACTACGATCGTCGAACGATTTATATCCCGCGTGAACTTTTTATAAAACATATGATGATGAAGAGTGAGTACATATTATGACAATAGATATTACGATATTAGTCAATCTTCATTATCATATGTTTTAAAAAGTTCACGCGGGATATAGATCGTTCGACGATCGTAGTGATATATCTATCTGTACGAACAGTTGACGAACGGTCGCATCATGCTCACGCATACACACAGCACGGACGTGCACGTATATGTATACAAAATTCAATGTATGGTAGCTGCAGTTTTTCACAAATATCTCGAAAACTATTCATTTGCGCCAAAAATGACAACTACATTTCGTGTTCAGCATGTCAAAACGAATAGAATTGAACACTGCACTGCCTTCACAATTATTATAACTTACCACATTTTGCGGCGGCGGCTGCAGCGGCGGCGGCGCACAGTGGGTTGAAACGCGAAAAACGCGGACAAAAATCATTTTTGAAGCTAGTACTAAGTTTAAATTAATAAAAATGGTGTCCTTTTATAGATTTTGAGGTGCTGATTCAAAAACCATAAAAGTTATACAAGGTTTTCTAGAAACGGTTTTCTCGAATTTGGACGAACATAATATTAATTATTTTATTATTAATCCTACTACAGTATTAAGTTGTTATATACTAAACTCTATATAATTTAGTTGTTTTAATCGTCTTCGGACCATATCCCGTAGTCATCTTCTTCATTGTTGTCACCTTCATCGCTGTGTAAATCATCTCCTTTTAGTAGTTGTAGCACTTCTTCTGGCAATTGAAACACTGATTTCCATGGAATTTGTTGGTGTGAAATCACTGGATCGGATGTTGTCAACAGTCTGTAGAATAAATCACGGTTGGTGTGGTGTCTGGAACGTTTCTGCGTATGGTCTCTTCTGAACTGTTTTATATATTTATTTCCAGCTTCCATTGATTCTTCGGAAAGTTGCCCTATAGGAAGTATCATAGTTTTCACTATTTCTGCCCCGTGAATCAGCACTTTATGGACAGAAGGTGGCATGTAGTATCAATTATAGTTTTCTACGTATAACTTTGCTGTATCTTGACAATATTCACTGAAAGCACTATCATTAATTTCGCGACCACTATTTACAGCAGTTAATATGTTGTGGAAGCGATAGATTAATTGTTCATTCACGCCAGTTATTTCTGAAAATAATTTTGCGTTTCCAAACGCACGCCTAACAGTATTGCCGTCATTTACCTGTTGAGATTGTACATTCGGCCACTTTTAGTAGCGCGGCGCAACCGCGCATTGACTCGCGTCATCGTCGTTGGTGGGTTCATCTGCAGGCTTCTGCAGCTAAAACCTTTTTAGTTTTATTGTAGACATATATACCAATAACGTGTACAAATTTTAATACGGTCGGTCATGGCCTTTGGGTTATAACTCTATTTGAGTGGGAAAAAAGATTGAAAATTAGTCTTTGCTTCATCAATGTTTGTAGGTGCTACATACAACAAAACCAAACAAAATCCATGCTTAATACTTTTGTCTTGAAACACGCTTTCAGTTGAGTACATATAAAAAATCCTCACTCATACGTGTATTAAGTTATAACGTCCTAAATGAAACGATATTCTAAAAAATTCAGGAGATGCTAAACTTATGAATTTTTATTGAACTTCAGTATTTAACTGTGGAATACAAAAATGTAATTTTGGAAAATGAAATGCGAAAAATGATGCTTCATTTATCTGCCAACATGTTAGCGAATCGATATTTCATTTCTCGTTTAGTCAGAAAAATGAGTTTTGTCCGCGTTTTTCGCGTTTCAACCCACTGTGCGGCGCCGGCAGGCATATAATTTTTTTTTTTTTTTTTTTTTTTTTTTCTTATTTTACGTCGACGTGAATTCCTTCAGGAATTATTTCGCGACGGGACCTACAGTTTTTATGAGGTGGGTTCCGAACCACCTTGGGCACCACAGTTTACATAGCACATGGAGTATTTCCAGAGGTGCCGGCGTCGGGGATCGAACTCGCGGACCACGGAGTCCGTAGTCGCGCGCTCTACCCACTGAGCCACTGCGTGCCCGACGCAGGCATATAATATTAGCTGCTGGTGGCGGTGGCGGTGGCGGCGACGGTGGCGGCGGTGGCGTGGGTGGCATGGGCATCCCCATGTCCATGCCGGGCATGGGCATGCCCGGCATGTACACGATGCGTTGTATGTACATCATTGGAACTGTAAATGAAAAAAATTTTATTGATTATTTATATACAAATAAATTGGACTTTTCTACAAAATTTAACAATACATACCGTTCCATGCATATGGCTCCATCATAAATACGTGCCAAGGGCAAACTGAATGCTCAGGCCTCAGGCTCGGGAGCACTCGGGAGTCGGTTGGCTTCGGAAACAACTGATCGCGACGGCCGTTTCCGAGAAGGCTACGCCTCCTTGGCCCGGCCACGCGTCTCGCTCCCCGTGACGACCCAAGTGCTCGGAAGAGTGTAAACATAACTAATCCAATTCCAAAACTTCTTTATTTTTCATTATTTTTTATGGGACTTTGACCAACATATTCGTGGCATTTTTCTAATCAAAATGATAGGAAATATGATATAATTCCGATGATATGTTTACTTGTGTAATGAACGAAGAAAGTTTCGAAAGCATGGAATGACAGCGTATGGCGTATGTGAAAGAATGAGTCGCGGCGCGCCGACACAATGCAAAAGCTTTGTCATACGCTGTTCTGGTAATTGTGCATAAAAGGTTCCACCTCACCGATTTTGATGAAATTTAAATATGTCGTAAAACTCAACATTCTAAACAACTTTAGCCGCCGCCGCTCAGCCTTAGTTTTTGAGATATTTGCGAAAAACTACAGCTACTACTACATTGGATTTTGCCTATACATGCACGTTGATTATTATATTGTTGGTAATCAGTAGGTGAGACTTCGGAATACCTCCCGCTCCTTTCGAATCGTGGCATCCGCCATTCTATTCGTTTTGACATGCTGAACACAAAATGTAGTTGTCATTTTTGGCGCAAATGAATAGTTTTCGAGATATTTGTGAAAAACTGCAGCTACCATACATTGAATTTTGTATACATATACGTGCACGTCCGTGCGCCAAAAATGACAATTACATTTTGTGTTCGGCATGTCAAAACGAATAGAATGATGTATATCCTCTTTGGAAAGGACGGCGGGTGGGATTCCGAAGTTCAGCCCATCACTATAATAAACACGGAACAGTTCTAACAACTACTCAACTCTTTATTCTTTATCAGCGAACAATGGAAGGATGCAATAAGGACGCGTGCTCTCGCTTCAAGGACTCGAGAGTAAAAATATTTGTTCCAGAATATGGAAGACATACAACTTTCATATTACGAATGAAATATTGGTTTCAAATATAAAATAAACCTTTATTCAATACTAGAAGTAAATTGTTTACTTTTAATTTACTTTGAATTCGGGTGTGTCACTTAATCGACATACATTTATATTATAAGAACATTAATTAATTAATTAATTAATGTTCTTATTATGTGCGACAAAGTTGCACGAACAATAATCGTAACTCTTATGTCTCACGCAACGTGATTGAACTGTATAAGATTAAAAAGTTCGTAGCAACAGACTCCCCATAGTATTGGAACCTATTCGAGACCTTTCTCGGCTTTGTCTAAACAGAGTCTGGAGATTAGACTCGCGGCGCTACAAAATATAAACATTCGACTGCAGTCAAAGTATTTGGGAGAGGTGCTGGCCTTGTTGCAGCGTTGAAGGCACTTGAACTCGAAGCGACGGGACCATTTTCTAGAGCTCACCCCCACTTTTCTCCCACTTTGCTTCACCACCTCCACCACAATTTTCACAAGTATCTTTGCGTTCTAGTCTTCAGTCTTCAGCCAGCTCTCACATAATAGTATAGTGTCACATGTATAGTAGTATAGTGTTTGACAGAGAAACCTAAAGTCCTCGGATAATAATTTGTCCACAATAATTAATGTAGTTTGTGTGCGTGTATATAGTTTACGGAAATTATAATATATATATTATATAGTTTGTGTAAATACAAACGGATACGGTCATACCTCTCTACACCTGCATTTCATCGATCGCAGAAAAGGTACATTTATGTAATATATATAATAAATAAATAAATAAATATATATATTTCATTTTCTAAAGACTCGCAATTAAAGTTTTTGTGCTACTAGGGGCGTTTCCAAAATGAAACGTTACCGATATTCTAAAGTAATTCAAAACTACTGGGTTGGGCTGATAAAACTCTTACAGGCGTTATAGAGACAGGTTCCCTAGTAGCACAAAAATATTGGATAAATATCTTTTTTATATATTGAAAAAAATATTTTCTAAGCCACACTTTTTCATATGAAATAAATATTGGATCTAAATTTTGTATACACATGGCCATATTGTTATAAAAAACAAAAATAAAAGTTATAATAAGAAGTAAACAAAATCACAGTTTAATATTACTTTTTAGAAGATATTTGACATCGTTTTTCACAAAGAAAGTCGTCAAAATTTGGTTGAATATATTGAGCTGATGCAATTTTTTAAATTGATGATAAATGTTGATCGGTTAATCTTGACCTTTCTGAATATCTGTTATTTTTCATTAAAGAAAATATTTGCTCGCATAAATATGTAAGTGCTTCCGAACATAGCCAATATACGCGTAACAAACGATAACATTTTAGGAAACCGATCTACAGATAAATATGTATAAAAATCTGGAATTCCAACTTCCATACATTTTTGCTTTAGCAAAGAATCACATTGGATTTCAATTAATTCCATTTGTAAGTTTTCATCAACAATTTCAATATCGATAGATAGAGGTGAAGTAAAAAGACGAAATTGTAATTCACAGCTTTTAAAATCAGAAAATCTTCGATCGAATTCCGTTTCTAAGCAATAGATATTGACAGCTTTCAAAGTGAGACAATTAAGTTTTCTTTTTCTATTTGTTTTCACCAGCGTCAACCAAAAAGTTCAAACTTTCCAACTTCAAGCGTCAAAGCTTGATATTTAAAAAATTTTAATAAGTTTCGGCGGGCCGCAACATATGTATTGGCGGGCCGCGTGTTTGACATGCCTGATATAATATATGTAATTTCTATTCTATGCACTGCTTGAGGAAATATTCTAATTTGTCTTCGAAACGACCTTATTACAATTAAGAAATTTTTATGCAGTTGGCGGGATTCGAACTCGGGACTTACCGTTTACTTGATGATGTGCTTCCTCGCTGAGCCATGCGAATCTACTGTTACGTTCATTACTTCTTATTCTTATAAAGGCTCAAATCATATCAAATCATGTAATTAGAAGAGATAAACTTCTATTAATAAATTAAATGACACGTACGAATTCAAAGCAAATTAAAAGTACATTTTACTTCCAGTATTGAATAAAGATTTATTTTATATTTGAAACCAATATTTCATTCGTAATATGAAAGTTATATGTCTTCCATATTCTGGAACAAATATTTTTCCATGATAAACATAAAGTATTTAATGCATATTTAAAAAAAAATATTCTATTTATAATATTAAATAAAGATTCATTTTATAACGAGAAAAAAATATTTTTTTCGTACTATGAAATAAATATTATCTGTATATTAGGAAAAAAATATTCCATTTCTAATATTAAATATAGATTCATTTTATATTTAGAAAAAAATATTTTTCTCGTAACATGAAATAGATATTTCCTGCATATTTAAGAAAAAATATTCCATTTATAATTGTTACGTACACGAAATAAATACAGACATCGATCGATCGATTGGTACGGCGCGCCGCGCCGAGCCCCCCGTTCCCCGAGAACGCCACCGGACGATCGAACAACTCGAGTTTCGCAGGTGCGGCGGGGTCAGCGGACGCGGTGGATCGATGCGTCCAGCTGATCACTCAGTTCGTCTATTGACATTTTGACACCGCATGTGACTGCCTTACGTGAAATAAAAAATATTGTATACATATTCATATAATATTAAAAAGAGATTCAATCTGTTTTTAATATTCAAATATACATACAATATTTATTTTACATTAAGTAAAAAATATTATTTTTTTAATATGCAGGAAATATCTATTTCATGTTACGAGAAAATTATTTTTTTCTCAATATAACATGAATCTTTATTTAATATTATAAATAGAATATTTTTTTTTTTTAAATGCATTAAATACTTTATGTTTATTATGGAAAAATATTTGTTCCATAATATGGAAGCCATATAACTTTCATATCATGAATGAAATATTGGTTTCAAATATAAAATAAATCTTTATTAAATACTGGAAGTAAAATGTTTACTTTTAATTTACTTTGAATTCGTGCGTGTCATTTAATTTTTTAATAGAAGTTTATCTCTTCTAATTACATGATTTGATATGATTTGAGCCTTTATAAGAATAAAAAGTAATGAACGTAACAATAGATTCGCATGGCTAAGCGAGGAAGCACATCATCAAGTTGCGTGTGTTTTTTTTTCCCCAAAATGCAATAAGCGTAAATGTATACCAAAGACCTTGCCAAACTAATATTATACCGATAAGACTGACCTGCAATAAATTAGATTTAACAATACTGTTTACATAAGAGCATTGGAAGCGTGCAATCCATTATGTAATAATTTCTATGAAATACTGGTTATTTTTTCTGTTATGTTTATTAGAATGTACAAGTATTAACCAATAAACATATTTACAAAAAAAAAGCACATCATCAAGTAAACGGTAAGCCCCGAGTTCGAATCCCGCCAACTGTATAAAAATTTCTGAATTGTAATAAGTTCCTTTCGAAGACAAATTGGAATATTTCCTCAAGCAGTGTATAGAACAGAAAGTTTATACATATATGGATAGTTTCTAATTTTTGT
Organism: Lasioglossum lativentre; assembly: GCA_916610255.1. Lineage (NCBI taxonomy): Eukaryota > Metazoa > Arthropoda > Insecta > Hymenoptera > Halictidae > Lasioglossum > Lasioglossum lativentre. Next base: position 41,528,801 of record OU744356.1, on the reverse strand, counting down.
TATAACTTTTTTTCAAATCGAAGATTTTATTGAATGTTACTTAAATATTGAATTTATATTTCTCGAATATTGGTTTCACATTTTTTAAATATTTAGATTATATTTTTTAAATATCTAGTTTATATTCCCTGAATATTTAGCTTATATTTTCTAAACATTCAATTTACATTTCTTGTACATGTATACAATATTTAAATCCAATATTTATTTCATATGAAAAAGTGTGGTTGTAACTATGGTTGTCTAAATACCTAGGTAAGTTTCGATTAAAAAATTAATATTTAATATATAATTTCTTACCTGTTTTTTTTTTTTTTTTTTTTTTTTTAACGTGAGGGAAATGCATTACGCATCCCCCGTTCCTCTTCCCTAAGGGAAGGGGAACGGGGGTATGTGGGACTCCCCGGCGCGGCGGTGTGCGCAATGCCGGGTATACCCACTAAACCCCACGGTGGCCTCTCTAAGCCAATTGGGAGGTGGTCGGGATCTCGAAATCGAATGCAACCGACCACCGTTCTACCCCTGGCACCTACGGCCCCATCCTACTCTAGTAGTACCCCGTGCGGGCCACCCACACGGAGTTCTACCACCCAAAATTTTTATGTCTGCTTATTATCTGCTTATTTTCATGTATTAATACATTTAAAAAAAGTTAAAATAAGAAATATAACAATACATTAATACATTTTTAAAAAGTTAAAAAAGAAATATAACAAAATAAGCAATAATAAGCAGAATATTGCCCACCACCTCTTCCCAAGCGACTGAAAAGTTCATTGAAGGGTATACAAAACAGTGAAATACCTTTTTACCTAACCGTTCAATGATACTTTTCGTCTTTTAGCCGCTTCCTGTGCTTCAATGATGTACTGCGGTTCCCGAATAGGCATGTTTCGTACAACTCTGCTATCAATTATTTCGGGAACCAAGCAGTCCTCATAAAAGCGTTTGAGCGGTTGTAACATTTTTAATTGCCAAAATGTGTCATCCCGCTCAACTATCGTGTACTTAATTCCAAGGGGCGTCCACACTGCAAAAATGCAATATTTTCTCTGCGTTATATGCAGTTGCCCTTGTACTTGGAAGTAGTACGCGTGTTTATCGTTCATTCGATTGTGATCGATTTTATCGAAAACCCTATGAACGTTTGCAATTTTGTTAATAATTGCATCGTGAGGAGAAATTTGGCGCACCGCATAAGGGCATTTTATTTCAACGATGGTATCGTTTCCAACAATGCCATCAGGCGTCGCGCCAAGATATGGGAATTCCGCATCAATGAATAACCCGCAATCATTGATTTGTATTCCCATCATCTTCTGCAATTCCTCTCGTGCCAATATCTCTTTTTGTTTACCCCACTCAACAGCGGCACATGCTAGTAGAGGAGGGTAAAGAATATTTTTAACAAGACATTGGCACGAGGTTGTCTCTCTCCTGCAACAAACTTTCCCAAAATTGGAAGCAGTAAGCAGTCTCTGACGTTCGTGATGCCACAGCGGGTTTTCATGCTGACCCCGCGTAGCAAACTCCAAAACGTCCCGATTCTGCTTTACACTTTCTATTCTTTGGAAATGATCTGATTTCAGCTGTTCGTAAATATTTTCGTCGATATCCGGCCGTTCCGCGTTTGGACCATAATCTTTATCAGGTCTAAACGTCTTGGCAGAATATCGAGATTTACGTACAGCGATACCCGATTCTTTTGCTGCGTGCAAACGTTTAACACGCTTTGCCCGTCCCGCAATATTCCTTTGCTCAAGCACTGTTGCATGTGCTGGAGGCTCTTTACCTAATGCGTCACAAGCACTAGTCATCGCTTCGGATCTATTCCATTGCACGACTGCTGCAAGTACACGCATTTGATAAGAGCCTCTTTGAGCTAAATGGGTACGTTTGCCGCCAATGTATTTACAAATGACGGCATTAAAACTTTCAACAGAATTGCTGGTATATTGACATAATAAACTTTTGACATTGTCTATCATGCGTTTCATCGCAAGTTCTATTTTTAAATATATACCTGCCTTTTGTAATCCGGGAACAAGATTTGCCTCGTTTTCTTTTGGAGTTCCATCACAAAAATATTGCAACGAGGCGCAATCTTTATGTTCCCCAAATACATGGTTGGGTATATTCTGCAAATCTTTTAACAAACCAGCAATTTTGTCGTCCCATTCAACGTTACTGTTGCAACGAAACTTAACAGCCTTTACAATAGCTGTTCTAAGTTTCATTGCCTTAGCCGTAACGACTCTTTTTAATTTTGAGGCATTTCGACCACCAAATTTACCCGCTTCATCTATTTTTTTTGAAAAATTGCGGAGAAGATGATTGACGCACTCAAACTTCTCCACAACGATGTGCGGGTAAGGTGGGAAATCCCTCAATTTTTTAAGGACATTACTGTCACCATCGCCAATATATTTACTGTATATCAAACCATGCATTTCTATACTACAGCGAAAACCTTCGAGGATAATGTCACTTTCCATACTGGTGGAGCTTTGATTGCTTCCCCAGTTCTTATAACATAAATGTTCTTTTGGTGTCGTATTCATATTGGCTGCTCTTGCGCAGATAACACAATACTTATTACGAACACCAATGAACAATACTTTTTTTGTATAGTAACCAATGATAACAGCCGTTCCGGATGGAGAATCGTAACCAGTGTGATACGATCTCTTCATCCACGAACCGTCTGTTATCACAGGTATGTATGCAATTCCGTCCGTGACATCACCTCTCTCGATTGCTAATTGTCTTTCCGCTTTGCCAGCCGCTCGCATTTCCTTTAATGCGGTGCTAGCGAAAGCTTCGGACTCCTGATAATCTAAATAAGTTTTATTGGACATGCATGGAACATCCACAGCAGCCAGAAATTGTTCTAACTGCTTGTGACCGGTCCCCGTCAATATTGTACCCGTATTGACATCCAATATTTTGTCGACTGTCGGTTCGCTCCAAAAACTATTTTTGAAATGACACATGCGACATTCAACAAAATACTGGGTCTTGAGACCGTGACGAACCGCTTTCGTTATAACCAGATCAGAGAAACGGCATTCATTCAGCCAATGACTGGACAGTCTTTGCAATTCTGCAAAAACATGTCCAAAATTGACGATGCTCCGTCCACTGATCTCAGCAGAACGCAAACGATATGCGTCGATGTTCGTATCTTCATGCAAAACGATATTTTCGACATCTTCGTCCGTATCGTCTTGCATTTCAGATAATTCATTGTTCGCATCTAAATGCAAAACGATATTTTCGACATTTTTGTCTGTATCGTCTTGCATTTCCGATGATTCGTTTTCTACCCCATATACATTTATCGAAGTTGCAGGGAACATAGCAGATACTGATTCATCGTTACTATACGATACTAACGCATCGTTATTCGAAACATCTCCTTCATCCGCACAAACATGCGCTGCTGAACTTGCATTTTCTACAATATTTTCATCATTAATTGCAGTGCATGTTTCGACAGGTTGAATGAGATATGAGCAAATTTGAATCATCGTTTCTGACTGCCATGTGTCCCTGCCCTTCATTAAAATTGGAACACATACCTTGTGTTGCAACCTCGGATGAGATTTGTGCTGCACCCCTTCGTTGTCGTGCTGCTCTGATTCTGTTTTTCATTGAGAATCCTCTTCTATATCCTTTCTTTCCTACGTGGAACATTTTTTACACTTTTATTCAACACTCACCACACTGAGGTAAATAAAATAAATATAACAACAATAAAAAAATTGAAAAAATTAATAATTTAAACCACTTGGTTTAAAGCAATAAATAAATAAATAAATAAATAAATAAATAAATAAATAAATAAATAAATAAATAAATAAATAAATAAATAAATAAATAAATAAATAAATAAATAAATAAATAAATAAATAAATAAATAAATAAATAAATAAATAAATAAATAAATAAATAAATAAATAAATAAATAAATAAATAAATAAATAAATAAATAAATAAATAAATAAATAAATAAATAAATAAATAAATAAATAAATAAATAAAAACAATTTTTTTAATTAATTAAAAAAACTGTATGCGGGAGTCAGTAATTGTTACCGAACCCGGAAACGCGGAACCGATGCGATCACCAATCGATTCCGACTAGACTGATCCGCTCCCCGTCGAACGTTCCAGTCCAGCTCGCGGACCCCCCCCCCCCCCCCCCGATGCTCAGTTGTTAGTAAATACTGCATACACGCTATAATGTAAACATAAACATAGCGGCGATGTAACGTAACATAATCATCGATGTTGTTTCATGCAGTCATTCTACATATATACCGTAGTATTGTTGGAATAGGACCTAATTCTTTTTTATATAACGATATTTTACAAGCCCTAAAAATGGCAAAAAGAAAATAGTAGTTATAATTCCGTAACATGGAATTTCTTTTGTAAGATAGTAATAAATCAATAAATGTAAAAATATTCTATTATTACGTACTTTTTGAAGAACAGCCATTTTGACTGGTTTTGGTAGTAATATAGTTTTTTAGTGTTAATGGTATACATACACATAAATACGTTTTGTATTTATTTAATAATTTTTTTTGTCGATTTCTATATAAGTTTATAGCCGGATAAGTGATAAGATGGTCCAAAGGGCCTCCAAACCAAATTGATTTTCAGTCAAACCATGTTGAACAAACAATTGCGAAAAAATTCATGAATATTCTTCCTAATAGCATACATGCCTTTCAGATTATGCAAACGTGCTTCAAAAAACTGGAAATGTCCAAAAATTTGAAAAGATACATATGTTTTGTAGTAAAATTGTAGACACCAGTGTTATAAAAATTCATTAGTTAGATATTATTGAAACAATTGTTCTTATTATTTTTCATAATTTGTTATATAGTGCATCACCGTTGTTAAGAAAAATTAAAATCAATTTTTTCAATTAGTAGCACAAAAATATTAGATAAATATCTTTTTCACATATTGAAAAAATATTTTTTAAGCCACACTTTTTCATATGAAATAAACTTTGAATCTAAATATTGTACACATGTACAAGAGATGTAACTTGCATGTTTAGAAAATATAAGCTAAATATTTAGAGAATATAAACGAGGTATTTAAAAAATATAAAGCAAATATTTTAAAAATATGAAACCAATATTTCATTCGTAATATGAAAGGAGTGTGTCTTTGATATTCTGGAACAAATATTTTCCATGATAAACAGAAAATATTTCCTGCATATTTAAGAAAAAATATTCCATTTATAATTGTTACGTACACGAAATAAATACAGACATTCGGCGCGTCGTCGTCCCCCGCCCCCCCCCCCCCCGTTCCCGGAGAACGCCGCCGGACGATCGACCAGCTGAAGTTTCGCAGGTGCGGCGGGCCAGCAGACGCGGTGGATCGACGCGTCCAGCTGATCGCTCAGTTTGTGTCACAAAGTTGACACTTCGACACCGCATTATAACCTGTCTCTATAACGCCTGTAAGAGCTTCATTAGCCCAACCCAGTAGTTTTGAATTACTGTAGAATATCGGTAACAATTTTAACGTTAGCTTAGGTCTTCGCGGAAAAAACGTCGAAAAAATCGGTTTGTATTTTTTTAAACTACGTTTCAGGCAGCCGAAAAATCTGAAAAAATTCATGAACGATAATTATAACAATATATTGATACCGTAAAAATATAAATGTGGTCACTCGAGAACTTCCATGTGAAATCTGCATTTTTTCGATTTTTTTTGAGGTTTTTGATTTTTTACAAGCAGGATTTTCAATTTAAAAATGTGAAACGAATTGCAGAGTATGTATTTGGGTACTCGACGTGTGTCAGATTTTTCTCAGAATTTCTAAACATCATTAACTAGGGAAAATAGGCCAAAAACCGCAGAAGAATGCATAATTCAATAAATAATTTCTTATTTTCTTATCTATTTGTCAATCCTTTATTTCAAATTACATAATTCCTCGTAATAATCCTTTTATGACAAAACAAACATTTTTCTGTTTTATTGTAAAATTCCGCATATTCTGAAAATAAAAATAAAATAAGAACATAAAACATTTTTATAAATATGTACATTGTTTTTCCTAGTTTTATTTCCATTGGATACAATTTTGTTTAAATAAACTTTTTATTATATTATTTCATTACTTTTTTATAACTATCTTATTACTTTTATGTATTATCCATATTTTTTTTTCAAAAGCAATCTTTTCAATTTATTGCAATCCATACAATATAATGTTTGTTAACAATTCGTATAGTACATATACACATATATATGTATATGCATACGTAACAGTGTAACAATAAAAATGTATAAGCGCGGGCGCTCGGTACTCTTATTACGCTACCATACGCTACGGAATCCTGCTGAAAAGCATTTTTAGACGATCAGCACGACAACAGCAGAGGAGACGGCAACATTGGAGGAGACGACAACATCGCCACGGTGAACGGCGCGAAAGTCAACCAGCCATGTTGGTTAACGATGAACTTTAAACAACTTCCTGAGGCAAAGAAGCAATATTTGCTCACGATTTTTGTGTAGAAATATTCCTTGGTCTATTCCGCATGTCGGTACAGAGCCCTTTTTTGCAATTTGGCTCTTGAAACTTTATAAAAAATAAAAGTGTACGTTTTTATAGAAGAAATTTTTTTCTGTACACTTTTTGCAAAAAAGCGCTCTGTACGGACATGCGTAATAATACCACGAATATTTCTAAAAAAAAATCGTGAGAAAATATTGCTTCTTCGCCTCAGGAAGTTGTTGGAAGTTCATCGAAAAATCAGGCTGTTTGGTTATCTTTCTGTCTTTGTCTCTCCTGCGAGTGACATATCTCCCTCTCTCTGTCTCAGCCCTATAGGAGAGACAAGGATGTCGCACAAAGTTATGAAATACATAGAATGACACCTCTACGCCGATAGAAGCATCACTTTCGCTTCTGCGCACGCTTAGACCGCGAGTACAAGAATAGCAGGACACGACGATAGCGCTGCGGCGGAAAGCGCGACAGTGAAGCAGCCATGTTGGCATACAAATCGTTCAGTTTCATAACAATGAACTTCCAACAACTTCCTGAGGCGAAGAAACAATATTGTCTTACTATTCTTCTTTTAAAATATTCTTTGTTCTATTCCACATGTCCGTACAGAGCCCTTTTTTGCAATTTGGCTCTTGAAACTTTATAAAAAATAAAAGTGTACGTTTTTATAGAAGAAATTTTTTTCTGTACACTTTTTGCAAAAAAAAACGCTCTGTACGGACATGCGTAATAATACCACGAATATTTCTAAAAAAAAATCGTGAGAAAATATTGCTTCTTCGCCTCAGGAAGTTGTTGGAAGTTCATTGTTATGAAACTGAACGATTTGTATGCCAACATGGCTGCTTCACTATCGCGCTTTCCGCCGCAGCGCTATCGTCGTGTCCTGCTATTCTTGTACTCACGGTCTAAGCGTGCGCAGAAGCGAAAGTGATGCTTCTATCGGCGTAGAGGTGTCATTCTATCGACGTCGAGGTGAATTACCAGAGGTAAAGTGGCACCTCTATCGGCGTCGAGGTGAATTACCAGAGGTAAAGTGGCACCTCTATCGGCGTTGAGGTGAATTACCAGAGGTAAAGTGGCGCATCTATCGGCGTAGAGATGAACTACGATTGTAAGAGGAGAAGGACGGAGAGATCCTCGTCTCTCCTGTTGGGCCGCGATGGAGGGAGATATGTCGCTCGCTCGCAGGAGTGATAAAGACAGCTTCCCTATCGCGCTTTCCGACTTACCGCCAAACCGCTGTCGTCGTGTCTCCTGCTGTTCTTTCAGGAACCCATTCATGAACACGCTTTCTCTCCGAGCGTAACTGACCTACGATTGTTTACGATTGAAGTAGGAGAAGGACGGAGAGATCCTCGTTTCTCCCGTACGGCTGTGATGGAGAGAAATGGCATGATTTTTCGATGTGGTTACTCGTGTCCCCTGCAGAGCCCTTTTTTGCAAAAAGTGTACAGAAAAAAGTATATCTTCTATAAAAAAGGAAGCTATTGTTATTTATAAAGTTTGAGGAGACAAACTGCAAAAAAGGGCTTTGTACGGAACACCGGAATAAAAATAAATTTACAATTATAATTAAATAAAATTTATTGAAAATGAAAAAGAAGTTTAACATAAAAAAAATGAAAGATAATTATTATTAAATATTCTTGGTGCCGCATGCCGTTGCGACAGCCTCCTCTTCCGCTGCTCCCGATATTGCTGTTGTTGTGGTGATGGTCAACATGTGGATAAAAAGGTTCTGTAAAAAAGAAATGAAAAATAAAAGAATTTACAATCAATTATTGTATTTGTACTGTATGTTACTGTATGTAATTGATAATCAAGTTCACTTTTTTAAATGCAAACCTCCTGTTTTTATTACACGTATTAGAAAAGTTGTTGTCGAATTAAAAAAACGTTTCGATTAAAACATACTTGGTTTTCCTCGTAGTGAAGTTGTTTTAAGAAAAAAAAGTTTTCTTGATTTTAAAATGACCTTCAAGACGTAAAATAAATTATTTAAAAAATTCATCTTTCGATAGAGCTTTGAAAACCATACGAATTTCATTGAAAGTATTTTTTATAAATACGATGGATAACGAGATATCTCGTGTAACAGAAATTTTGGGACACTGTATATGTCTGGACGTTTTGTAGACGTTTCAATACTGTTCAACTTTTGTTCGAAACATTTTTTCGTCAGATTATTGGAAACCCTTGAAAAATCGTGAGAACGGACTTCTTTCACCGAAAAAAAGCTGAAGAAAATTACATTTTTCCATGTAAATTATGTTGAAATAATGTAATTTTCTTTAGCTTTTAATAGATAAATTCGATAGCGATCGAAGGAGGTCGATGCGGATCGTGGATAGATCACTCTACGTCTGGAAGCGATCTAATAATCACGCGTCCGCGAAGTGTTCCGTTCGACGAAACTCGGCGCGTATTCGGGAGGCCAAACCGGCCTGTTGGAATCGACAAACCGACGATCCAACCTCGGTACGTGCGCGCCTCAAACCGAGGAGTCGCGATTGCAAACCGCGTCGTGGCACAGTCAAAAGAACGTGTAATTCACAATACGGTAATAACATAACCGCGTAGTAGTCACTGCGTAACGTAAATTTGTAAAAGAATCCGAATTCTGTAACTTGCCATGAGCATGCCGCGTGTTACGCAGTGAAAGTACGAGCGTAAGAAAGAGCGACGCGTCGGTTGAGAAATAAACACAAGCGCGCCATTCTCAGAAACTGAGCGTAAATTCGCCGAACGGAACGGATTTTTCCTTCATAAAGGCTTCTGTCGAGCTAGGCCTATTAAAAAATTAGACGATTATACACTCACAAATTCGTTTGGGCAATCGAGATTCCACTCGGATCACCTCTGTGTGCCCCGCTGGTGTCTCGTTATTGTTTCCTCTCGCCTTTGTGAGCGAATCGCAGTTTAAATAATATTGTTGCCAGCCGTGCAAGACATATTCAAGATAAATTTAGACGATTATACACTCACAAATTCATTAGGGCAATCGAGATTCCACTCGGATCACCTCTGTGTGCCCCGCTGGTGTCTCGTTATTGTTTCCTCTCGCCTTTGTGAGCGGATCGCAGTTTAATTATATTTACCGGTCGCGTCAAATAGATTCAAGATTTATACGAGTATACACTCACAAATTCGTTAGGGCAATCGAGATTCCACTCGGATCACCTCTGTGTGCCCCGCTGGTGTTTCGTTATTGCTTCCTCTCGCCTTTGTGAGTAGTTACATATAGACAAATTCGCGAATATTGGTTGAGTAAATACTCTCACAACTCCGTTAGGGCAATCGAGACTCCACTCGGATCACCTCTGTGTGCCCCGCTGGTGTCTCGTTATTGCTTCCTCTCGTTTTTTGTGAGCGAATCGCAGATAGGCAATAACTACGTCCATCCGAGTTTCGGCCGGACCGGTTAATGTTACTGTTTATGCGATCGCAACCCAAATCCGCGAATTGCTGTAGTATAAATACTCTCACAACTCCGTTAGGGCAATTGAGATTCCACTCGGATCACCTCTGGGTGCCCCGCTGGTGTCTCATTATTGTTTCCTATCGCCCTTGTGAGCGGATAATAACGAGTCAGTAATCGTTCTACCTCTTATAAGTGAATTGATAAAATCCGCGAACATCGATCGGGAGAACTTCACGAATAGGCAATACCCACGTCCATCCGGAATTCCGGCCGGACCGGTTGTTGTTACTATTTCCGTGAATCACATCACGAAATCCGTAAGCGTAGTCATTATACCCTCACAATTTCGTTTGGCAATCGAGATCTCATTCGGATCACCTAAGTGTGCCCTGCTGGTGTCTCGTTATTGTACCACTCGCTATTGTGAGGCCTAGGCAATAGGCGTAAGCTGCTACCATCCAGAGAAATCTGGCCGGACCAGTACACGTTACTATTTTGCCTCGGTTCGATTTGGCAAACTGACTAAACACGATCACGGTCACTCTATCGAAACCGGAGGTTACTCTAAGTCCACTTACGTGCTGAGGAGTACCTCTTAGGTGGAGCGGAGGGACTGGGGTTTGGTGAGTGTCGATATCGGTGCGTATCATCTGGAAACAGCCGATCGCACGGGTAGTAAGACCGGCCAGTTTGTTCTTCGCGTGCGATAAACGTATAATAAAATAAAAACCTAAAATCTAATAAAATAAAATATAAGGAAACAACGTGATTCAAGGGACGGTCAATTGTGACCGTTATAATTTAAAGGGTGATCAGGACACACAGTGCATAAGATTTCGCGAACCGGACGTGGAGCAAAACACATTCCGCCGCGGATAACTTAGATTAAATTGTGAGAGCCGGTGCTCCGGTTTGACAAGGTTAGCAAATTTCGTTAGAGACCGTGTCTCGATTTTGTGAATTTGTCACAGATTCATAACGAGAGTATACTCACCTTTTTTCAGTTATTACACTCAAGTCCTCTGACTTTCGCCTAATCTCACCGCCGTCCATTCCTGGAGGCACGGACCTCCACTTATCGCATCCGGAAATATTTAGCACATTTAATGTGGATAGACGAAAGTAACAACATAAAACAATGTAAAGAAAAATAACGGTTACAACTTATTGAACCGTTCTTTTCTTTGTCGAAAGTTTTCGTCTTTTGGCTTCCTGCGCTTCAATTATATATTGCGGTTCCCGAATCTCCATATTTCTCTATTTCCTGGAGTCAATTATTTCGGGAAGCAAGCAATTTTCATAAAAGCGTAGGAGCCGTTTCAACATTTTGTCTTTCCAAAATGTATCGTCACACTCAACAATCGCAATTTTAATATCAAGAGGCGTCCAGACTGCAAAGAAGCAATATCTTCTTTGCGTCACATGCAACTGCCCTTGTACTTGATAATAATATTTATGATTTTTGTTGAGACCATCGTCATCGTTTTTGTCGAAAACACGATGGAGGTCCGCAACCTTTTTCTGAATTGCTTGATCAGGAGTCAGATCGCGCGCCGCATAAGGGCATTTAATTTCCACGATGTAATCGTTTCTAAAAATGCCATCAGGCGTCGCGCAAAAACATGGGAATTCTTGATCAATGAATAACCCACATTTTTCGATTTTTATATCGTAAATCTGCTCCAATCGTTTCCGTGCTAATTCCTCTTTGTTTTTACCCCACTGAAGGGAGGGAGTTTTCAAATTAACAGCCGGATAACGAATACGTTTTACTAGATTTGTGCACGAGGTTGTATCCAACCTGGTGCACACATCTGCGAAATTGGAAGCAGTAAGCAGATTCTTACGGAGGCGATGCCACCGCGAGCTTTCATGCTGATCTCGCGTATCTCGCTCCACTGCTTCCCAATTTTTGCGATTGTTGTGTAGCGTTTCGTAGTGAGCGGATTTCAGCTGTTCGTACACATTGTCGTCAATATCCGGTCGTTCCGCGTTTGGCCCATAATCTTTATCGGGCTTACCCGGATATTTCGGTGTACGAACAGCGACACCCGACTCTTTTGCTAGGCGGAAACGTTCATGGCGTTTTACTTGATTTCTAATATTTCTATTTTCCAGCACTGTTGCACATGCTTGGGGTTCTTTACGCAATGCGTGATAAACATTCTTCATCGGTGCAAAAGTATTACATTGCACGACGGCTGCGTTTACACGTGTTGCGTAAGACCCTCTTTGTGCCAAATGGGTTCGTTTTCCGCCAATATATTTGCTAATGATAGCATTGCAATTTTCAACAATATTGCTGGTACGGTTGTATATCATGCTTTCCGCATTTTGTTTCAAGCGATGGATGGCTTCTTCTAATTTTTCATATATATTTGCTTCCATTAATTCGGGAACAAGATTTACCTCGTTTTCTTTTCGAACTCCGTCGCAAAAATATTGTAACGAGGCACAATCTTTGTGTTCACCGAATACATGGCTCAGTATGTTATTTAAATCTCTAATGTAGCCAGCAATTTTGTCTTTCCAGGGGGCTTCACTAAGCCGGCGATATTCAGCAGCCTTTACAACAGCGTTTCGAAGTTTCATTACGCTGTTTGTAACGACTGGTCTTACTTTTGAGTATTTTCTACCACCGAACGATCCCGCCTCTTTTACTTTATTCGAAAAATTGCGAAGAAGATGATTAACGCATTCATGCTTCTTCACATCAAGCTCGTCGTATGGTGGGAAATTACTCAATTTTTGTAAGACGTTGCTGTCACCATCCCCAATATAGGAACTATATATTAAGTTATGCGTAGCTTTACTAGAACGGAAGCCTTCTAAGATGATATCGCTTTCCATACTGGTGGAGCTCTGATTTACTCTCCAGTTTTTATAACATACATGCTCTTTTGGTGTCTTATCTTTATTTGCTGCTCTTACGCAGACAACACAATATTTGTTTCTGACACCAGCGTACAAAATTTTTCCAGTATGGAAACCGATGATCATAGCCATTCCGGATGGAGAATCGTAACCACCAGTGCGATACGATCTCTTCATCCACGAACCGTCTGTGATCACAGGTATGTGCGGATAACCGCCAACGATATCACCTCTTTTAATCGCTAATTCTCTTTCCACTTCGCCAGCCGCTCGCATTGCGTTATCTGCGGCGCTTGCGAAAGCTTCGGAGGCAACCTTTTCATGCTCTATGTATTTCTTACTAGACATGCATGGAACATCCATAGCAGCTAAAACTTCTTCTAGCTGCTTATGACCGGTCCCTGTCAATACAGCACCGCAAGCGGCACCTGTATTGACATCCAATACATTGACGTCTGTCGGATCGTTCCAAAAAGAATCTTTGAAACGGCACATTCGACATTCGACAAAATACTGTGTTCGGAGACCGTGACGAACCATTTTCGTTAGAACAAGCTCAGTGAAACTGCATTTATCCCCCAAATGTCGCGACAATCTTTGCAATTGATTAAAAATATACGACATGCTGACGATGCTTCGACCACTGAGCTTGCCAGAACGCAAACGATCTACGTCGATGTTCCCATCTTCGTGCAAAACGATATTTTCGATATCTTCGTCTGTATCGTTTTGCATTTCCGATGATACGTTCTCTACCGTGCATGCATCTACAATAGTTGTAGGCAACGTAGCAGATACTGATTGCAATGTTAATTGATCATTATACGCCACATCTCCTTCATCCGCACAAACATGCGTTGCTGAACTTGCATTTTCTATGATGCTTTGTTCATTCATTGCAACGCATCTATCGGCAGATGAATGAGATGTGCTTGTACATGATGCGCGTACATTGCAATCGTCATTCGTATCTGTTACGTGACCCTGCCCTTCGCATGCGATTTCTACCGTGCATGCATCTACAATAGGTGAATTGATCATTATACGCCACATCTCCTTCATCCGCACAAACATGCGTTGCTGAACTTGCATTTTCTATGATGCTTTGTTCATTCATTGCAACGCATCTATCGGCAGATGAATGAGATGTGCTTGTACATGATGCGCGTACATTACAATCGTCATTCGTATCTGTTACGTGACCCTGCCCTTCGATAAAATTGTTCGACGTACCTGTTGCGTTGTCTGTTGCAATATTTTTCATCTTCTGTCGTCGTATGGCAGCCATCCGTCTTCTCATCGACACGCCTGTCTTGAATCCTTTATTCCGTGAGGTAAACATTTTTTAACACTTTTTGTTAAACAGTTTGTAATGAATATATTAGAGGCGCGAGACCTCCCTCTCGCACCGGTGAGCAAACGCCGCGAGAGCAAGCGAGAACGCGAGCGCGGCCGCGAGTCGAGCTTCCGCGACGGCCGCGAGGTGGCCACCGCGCCCGCTCGCGAAAGTAATTCCGCGGGAGATAAATACCCATCGCGGACCGGGAATCGGGGTGAGAGATCTCAGGACCACCGGTAACAGCGACTAGTGGCTACTCTACGAAAGCCGTGTAAAACCGCTTCCAAGATCTCGACGCATCCCGACCGCCATCCGCCTTCCGCCGTTCCCGCTTTCCGCATCCCCGTGGCACACGCCCAGGGATTCCGATCCGTACCGCCGCAAAAACGTAGCCGTGGCACACGCCCCTTTACGCAGCGCTTTCCGCATCCCCGTGGCACACGCCCAGGGATTCCGATCCGTACCGCCGCAAAAACGTAGCCGTGGCACACGCCCCTTTACGCAGCGCTTTCCGCATCCCCGTGGCACACGCCCAGGGATTCCGATCCGTACCGCCGCAAAAACGTAGCCGTGGCACACGCCCCTTTACGCAGCGCTTTCCGCATCCCCGTGGCACACGCCCAGGGATTCCGATCCGTACCGCCGCAAAAACGTAGCCGTGGCACACGCCCCTTTACGCAGCGCTTTCCGCATCCCCGTGGCACACGCCCAGGGATTCCGATCCGCACCACCGTAAAACGTATCCGTGGCACACGCCCCTTGACGTCGCGCTCTCCGCTCCCCGTGGTACACACACAGGGAATCCTTCAACCCAACGCATTACCGTGCCCGTGGCAAACGCCCTCGCACTGCGTTCCTCCGACCCTCCTGCACCCTTCTCACCTGGCCCACACTCGTTCCGACCGCTAACGCGCCCGCCGAACCGCGCACCGCGGACCACCGCGTCTCCGTCACGTATCCGCGTGTAGGGTAAGATCGCCGTCTCCGTATGTAGTTTAAGGTCGCCGTATCCGCGTGTAGGTTAAGCTCGCCGTCTCCGCGCCGCACTTAGGTTAAGATCGCCGTCTCCGCGCCGTACTTAGGTTAAGATCGCCGTCTCCGCGCCATACTTAGGGTCAAACCACCGCGTTCAGCATCACCGTCTCCGCACCGCGCTTTACGCACTGTAAATCGGCCGACACGGTCTCCACTGTACATACACTTCCGACATCAGGAAATATACAGTTAATATTTATTTGTTCCCCAACAAGTGCTTACTCATTTCGTGGTCCGCGAACCCTAGACAGCCGGCTGGGCCGGCAGCACTCCCGAGACCGGATATTACAAATGGCGCCCGAACAGTGTGTCTAGTAGGGAGAACCACGAATGAGCGCACGAGTGGGGTGGGTATATTACCTAAAGAAAGAGGATCTCATAAAGGAAGCGCAACAACGAGGGATAAGTACCGACGGGACCGTCGACGAACTAAGAACCCGTCTAGCACTGCAAATCCGCAACATGCCGAAAGACGAAACCCCAGTAGCGGGACCGCCGGTAACGGAACCACCGAAAGCCGACATATTAAAGGCAATAAGCAGATGGGGAGGACACTTCGACGGAAGAAACGCGGAGGACTTCCTCGACCGATTAGGGGACCTCCACGAGAGCTACGGAGTCAACCCCGAACAGACGCTCCGTTGCCTGGCCGAAATTTTAAGGGGAAAGGCCCTACTCTGGTATCGAAACGAAAGGCACAAATGGCAAAAATGGGAGAACTTCATACAGGACTTCCAACGAATGTTCATCCCACAAGACCGGCGATTCCATTTAGAAGACGAAATCCGTAGCCGGATACAGAAACCAGGAGAACCCGCCTGGGAATACGTCGTGGATATATTAACGCTCATGAGGCGACACGGAGGATATGCAGAGGAGGACCAGATAGCAAGGGTCTACCGAAACCTGCATACCGACTATCAAAGATTCGTCCGACGGGACGAGGCGCAAACAGTAGCACAGCTACTGGAACGGACGGAAGAGTACGAACGGATAGTAGCGGAAGAAAGAAGTCGGTCCACCCATAAAGCAAACGCAGTAGGACCGACAATCAAAGAACCAACCGCAAAACTAAAAGAAACAGAAGCGCCAGCCGAAAAAGCCGACGCCATTAACAGCAATTACGACCGGAGCAATTGCTGTTGGCGATGCGGACAAAGGGGACACCAACGCTTCGAATGCCGTAGACCCCCACAATTATTCTGTTCGTTCTGCGGGACCAGAGGAAGAACGACAATCCGCTGCCCATGCAACACGGTAGCGGGAAACGGGAATCGAGCCGGCGGCCGAGGCACCGACCGGCCCATAAACAGGACAATGCCTCGGCAAACATAGGGCCAGAAAACCGAATCTTCACCCCGGTAAGATTATATGGTCGGGACTTCCAGGCACTAATAGATTCCGGAGTGACACGCACCTATCGCGGATTGCTCCACCGTTACTTTAGACGGCGAAATAGAGGTAGTACTGGACCTCTGCGGTAGTACAGTAGAAATAACGTGCCCAGTATTGGCAACATTATCACAGCCAATATTAATAGGTGTCGACATACTCCGGGCTCTAGGAGCATCCCTAACAATAGGAGAATATAATTGGGCATTCCAAGAAAAGGCCGATACGATTAATGGACCAGAAGGGCTAACAAACTACACAACAGAACAGGAGAAACACCTGCAAGCACTCCTAGCCGAAGAAATTCCGAAATTCGCCGAAATACAGGGGACAACCCACCTCACCGCACACCGAATCCGACTAAAAACGGATATACCGATAAAACAGAGGTACACCCCTCGTAACCCGGCCACCCAGGAGATAATAAACGAGGAAGTCGACCGGATGCTCAAGGACGGAATAATAGAACCGTCGTCAAGCCCATGGAGCTCACCAGTGGTAATTGTAAGGAAGGCAAACGGCAAACCAAGGTTTTGCATCGACTTCAGACGCGTAAATAGCGTCACCGAAAAGGATGCATACCCGTTACCACAAGTACAAGCAACCTTGGAAAAGCTAAGAGGGGCCAGATACATCTCGACGATAGATCTGGCCAACGGATACTGGCAGGTACCGCTGGATCCGAACAGCCGGCCGATAACAGCGTTTACAGTACCAGGCAGAGGATTGTACCAGTTCAAGGTTATGCCTTTCGGACTGCACTCAGCGCCCGCGACTTTCCAACGCCTCCTCGACACGGTCATAGGCCCACAATTAGAACCGAAGGCATTCGCGTACCTAGACGATATCATCGTCCTAGGAAAAACATTCGACGAACACCTCAGCAACCTAAGAGAAGTGCTACACCGACTACAGAAAGCACGACTGAGAATCAATCCAGAAAAATGCCAATTCGGCCGTACCGAACTCCGCTACCTAGGGCACCTAGTAACCAGTCGAGGAGTGCACACCGACCCGGAGAAAGTACAAGCCATCAGGAGCATAGCAGCACCGACGTGTCTAAAGGAACTCCGCCGGTTCCTGGGGATGGTCTCGTGGTACCGGAGATACATCCCCCACTTTGCAGACACTGCAGAACCCTTACACCAACTGCTACAGAAGCGACGCGGTTGGAAATGGGGCGAAGCCGAAGCCCAGGCGTTCGAAAAATTACGGACACAGTTGGCACAAGCTCCAGTACTAGCGTGCCCAAACTTCGAAAAACCATTCACACTGCAGACCGATGCCAGCAAACATGGGCTAGGAGTAGTATTATCACAAGAGATCAACGGAGAGGAAAGGGTAATCACATACGCAAGCCGTACACTGAACGGAGCAGAAAGAAATTACACCGTCACGGAGCAGGAGTGCCTCGCCGTCGTATGGGGTATAAGAAAAATGCGCCCATACCTGGAAGGGTACCATTTTTTTGTAATTACCGACCATCAAGCACTACAATGGCTCCAAAAGCTGGAAAGCCCATCCGGAAGACTCGCCCGCTGGGGGCTCGAATTACAGCAATACGACTTTACAGTCAACTACCGCCGGGGAGAGCAAAACTTCGTAGCAGATGCACTCTCCCGACAACCGGAAGACCTAGGTCTTATTGAAACGCCAACAGACACCTGGTACAAGAACCTACTAATAAAAATAAAGGAAAAACCAGGACAATACAAAGAAATCCAAGGGCAAATATACCGGTATATCCCGAATACAGCCGGACTACAGCCGGAACGAGAATGGAAGAAATGCGTCCCCGCGTCGGAAAGACAAAATATATTGAAGCTAATGCATAACGACCCAACAGCCGGACATCTGGGCACAGCAAAAACCATAAACAGATTAGCTCAACGGTATTTTTGGCCCCGGATGAGACACGACGCCATAAAACACGTGCGGAACTGCGAAAGCTGCCTACAGTATAAAACCGTACAACAGGCCCCGGCGGGGGAAATGTTCACAACACCGACAATAGGGCCCTGGGACATAGTTACCGTCGACCTGGTAGGACCATTACCACGGACCGGCCGAGGTTACACAGCCATAATAGTAATGCAGGACAAATTCACCAAATGGGTAGAAGTTCGAGCATTAAGACAAGCAACCGCCCCCGCCGTAACCCGCGCATTCGAGGAGCTGGTAATCCTGCGACACGGCTGCCCCAGAATAACCATCACCGACAACGGAAGACAATTCGAAAGCCGAGAATTCAGCATACTGTTACAGCACTACGACATTCAACACCGGAAAACACCACCGTACACACCTCAGTGCAACCCAGTCGAACGGACAAACCGGGTCATAAAGACAATAATCGCACAATTCGCGACAGACAATCACCGTGCATGGGACCAATCAGTGGCAACCGCAGTCTTCGCATACAATACGGCACAACACAGTGCCACTGGACTGACCCCCGCGTATCTAATATACGGTAGGGAACTCGCGGTACGGGGCACAGACCGGCCACCTACAAAACTAAAAGAGGAACCAGCACACGAAGACTACGAGCACCGGGAGGCAGAAATAAACCGGATAAAAGAGGGCCATCTACTGGCACAAACAGCGCAAGCCAAGGCAACCGAAGACCAGAAACACTACTACAACTTACGACGCAGAAAATGGACGCCAAAAATCGGCGACACCGTCATGCGGCGCGAACATCCACTGTCGGTAGCCGCGGATGGATTTTGCGCGAAATTGGCGCCAAAATTCTCCGGGCCATACAAAGTCCGGAAAATCCTCGGCCCGACAGTAGTTACAGTCCAGGCCGATAGAGGGCGACAGCAGCACAGAGTTCACGTGCAAGATCTGAAACTCTGCACAGGAGAGGGGGAATTCCTAGAAGAGACTCCAGCCCGCCCTATAAAAGGCAGCGACCTGGGCAAGGTAGACAGAATAGCTCAAGATGCCAAAAGAGAGGCAAGCAAGAGCACCGAAGGCAGAAAGGGAGTCGGCAGTCCCGCTCCGACGCCGAAGCAGAAGCCGACCCATGGAGGCCCGGATAAGGCAACGGATCCAGGAAGGAACCACTCCGTGGCCAGTACCATCCGAGGCGAGGCGGGCACCACCACGGCCACCACCGCGACGGGAAGGAGGCCAGATAATACACGGCCCCCCAGTCAGGAGGAACACACCGACCATCCGATCAATCGAGACCATCCAGCCGGCAGAAGGTGGACCCGCCGGGCAGCGCAGGACAGCCGAGATGCGGCCCAGCACCTCCAGTCCGATGGAGGTAAACTCGGTGGCGACCGCCGCCCGACCAACACCACCACCGGTGCCGAGGGTGATAACCTCCACAGGGGCACCAGCACCCAGACCAGCAAAGGCGCCCACAACAACAAGAGCGTCTGCACCAGCAGCGGCGCCCGCACCGGTAGCAGCGCCCTTACCAGCAACAGCGCCCGCACCGGTAGCAGCGCCCTTACCAGCAACGGCGCCCGCACCGGCAGCAGCGCCCTTACCAGCAACGGCGCCCGCACCAGGAGCGGCGCCCACACCAGTAGCGGAATCAGGAATAGAAGTCGACCTCCAGGCGATCGAGGATCTATTACGGAAATACGCACTGGAGGCGCCCCTGCCCGCATCCCCGCCACCAGGGGAGGCTATACCGATGGAGCAACCATCAACCCCCCCAGCGACGAACATCACCGGGCCCGCCAGCACCACTACGCCCGCCACCACTAGGCCCACCCCGCTTACCCCAGCCACCCTACCAACGCAACCACCACCCCGCCCGCCACTAGACCCGGAACCAACCGAGACCCCCCTCCCAAGGGCTCCCATACCGAGGGACCACCAGCTACCAACACCAGTAGCCGCCGGGGAGGAGGAGAACACGTTCTACATCCGGCTAGACATGCTGCTACCCAGGAGGCAGCACCACATCCCCATCCCAGGAGGGACAATAACCATCCGGTTAGGACGGAACGGAATCTTGTTCCTACGCTACCGACCGTCCTAAAAATGTAAAGCGTTATACAAAAATTTGTTTTTCTCTCTCTTCTTCTTTGTTATAGATATATAAAGTTCTGCTTGCCAGAACGCAAACGATCTACGTCGATGTTCCCATCTTCGTGCAAAACGATATTTTCGATATCTTCGTCTGTATCGTTTTGCATTTCCGATGATACGTTCTCTACCGTGCATGCATCTACAATAGTTGTAGGCAACGTAGCAGATACTGATTGCAATGTTAATTGATCATTATACGCCACATCTCCTTCATCCGCACAAACATGCGTTGCTGAACTTGCATTTTCTATGATGCTTTGTTCATTCATTGCAACGCATCTATCGGCAGATGAATGAGATGTGCTTGTACATGATGCGCGTACATTGCAATCGTCATTCGTATCTGTTACGTGACCCTGCCCTTCGCATGCGATTTCTACCGTGCATGCATCTACAATAGGTGAATTGATCATTATACGCCACATCTCCTTCATCCGCACAAACATGCGTTGCTGAACTTGCATTTTCTATGATGCTTTGTTCATTCATTGCAACGCATCTATCGGCAGATGAATGAGATGTGCTTGTACATGATGCGCGTACATTACAATCGTCATTCGTATCTGTTACGTGACCCTGCCCTTCGATAAAATTGTTCGACGTACCTGTTGCGTTGTCTGTTGCAATATTTTTCATCTTCTGTCGTCGTATGGCAGCCATCCGTCTTCTCATCGACACGCCTGTCTTGAATCCTTTATTCCGTGAGGTAAACATTTTTTAAAACTTTTTGTTAAACAGTTTGTAATGAATATATTAGAGGCGCGAGACCTCCCTCTCGCACCGGTGAGCAAACGCCGCGAGAGCAAGCGAGAACGCGAGCGCGGCCGCGAGTCGAGCTTCCGCGAGTCGAGCTTCCGCGACGGCCGCGAGGTGGCCACCGCGCCCGCTCGCGAAAGTAATTCCGCGGGAGATAAATACCCATCGCGGACCGGGAATCGGGGTGAGAGATCTCAGGACCACCGGTAACAGCGACTAGTGGCTACTCTACGAAAGCCGTGTAAAACCGCTTCCAAGATCTCGACGCATCGCGACCGCCATCCGCCTTCCGCCGTTCCCGCTTTCCGCATCCCCGTGGCACACGCCCAGGGATTCCGATCCGTACCGCCGCAAAAACGTAGCCGTGGCACACGCCCCTTTACGCAGCGCTTTCCGCATCCCCGTGGCACACGCCCAGGGATTCCGATCCGTACCGCCGCAAAAACGTAGCCGTGGCACACGCCCCTTTACGCAGCGCTTTCCGCATCCCCGTGGCACACGCCCAGGGATTCCGATCCGCACCACCGCAAAACGTATCCGTGGCACACGCCCCTTGACGTCGCGCTCTCCGCTCCCCGTGGCACACACACAGGGAATCCTTCAACCCAACGCATTACCGTGCCCGTGGCAAACGCCCTCGCACTGCGTTCCTCCGACCCTCCTGCACCCTTCTCACCTGGCCCACACTCGTTCCGACCGCTAACGCGCCCGCCGAACCGCGCACCGCGGACCACCGCGTCTCCGTCACGTATCCGCGTGTAGGGTAAGATCGCCGTCTCCGTATGTAGTTTAAGGTCGCCGTATCCGCGTGTAGGTTAAGCTCGCCGTCTCCGCGCCGCACTTAGGTTAAGATCGCCGTCTCCGCGCCGTACTTAGGTTAAGATCGCCGTCTCCGCGCCATACTTAGGGTCAAACCACCGCGTTCAGCATCACCGTCTCCGCACCGCGCTTTACGCACTGTAAATCGGCCGACACGGTCTCCACTGTACATACACTTCCGACATCAGGAAATATACAGTTAATATTTATTTGTTCCCCAACAAGTGCTTACTCATTTCGTGGTCCGCGAACCCTAGACAGCCGGCTGGGCCGGTAGCACTCCCGAGACCGGATATTACAAGTTCACTAAACACTTCACGGTTAGGATGGGCGAATTTGTGTAATAAAATATAACTAAAACTACAATATAAATATAATAGATAGATAAATATAATAGAAAATAAATATAAAAATAAAAACACACTTCACTTCACAAAATAAAAATAAAAACACACTTTACGGTTACGGCGGGCGAATTAATTTAATAAAATGAAACTAAAACTAAAAATAACAATGAAAATAAAAATAAAAATAAAAAGAAAAATAAAAAGATAATATTTCTAAACAACTTAATTTGAATTAATCCGCGAGTCAACAACTATTGTTGAACGCGAACACGTGAACCGACTTCTCGAATCGAGTGATCGGTTCGAACTAAACATATTCGTGTCTGGCTGAAACGTCACGATATCGCTGAGCGCGTTCGAGACATCAATCGAAAGCCGAACGTAGAGAAGGACAGAATGAAATTTGAAGCGTGTCGCCGTCGCCGGCACAGTTTAAAGGCCCGCGTGTTCTCACAATGTAATATGCCAGTTAAAAATGCTTTATTTTTCATTATTTTTTTATGGGACTTTCACTGGCTTGTTTCTGGCATTTTTCTGATTAGAACAAGACCAAACACGATATAATTTGGCCCATATATTATACTCTACATGTGAAGCATAATTTATAATTTATGAAACCACTAAATAAAGTTGAAATTATATCGTGTTTGGTATCATTTTAATCAGAAAAATGCCAGAAATAAATTCGTGAAAGTCCCATAAAAAAATAATGAAAAATGAACAATTCTATCATTGCTATATCATTGTGCGAACACGCGGGCCTTTGAACTGTGCCGGCGACGTGGACTGTTCGCGTCTCTTTCTTTCCAATGCACTGTTGTTCGTTGCCTTCGAGACTTTAATGGTCGATAAAACCACTTAATACAGTTCAAATTATATCGTGTTTGGTGTCATTTTAATCAGAAAAATGCCAGAAATACGGTAGTGAAAGTCCCACAAAAAATAATAAAAATTAAGAGATTTGTAAAATCGATTCCTCGAGTCAATGTCGTGGTGTTCACACCGATATACCCGAGCCGACATCAATCGTCAACGCCCTGCGGAGCGACTCGGCATTGACAGGCAGTGGAATGGGTAGGCACTGCGGCAAATTTCGTGTACAGCTCTCCGACAATTTTCGCGACATTACTACCATCTTTTTCAAGGGCTCATTTTAGGGGAAATTTCAAGGAATATAACCACATTTTTTTGAAAATTGAAATCACTGAGCCCCATCATCGAAAAAAACGCAAAACAAGAATTTGTTTAAATTTTTCGACATTATAAAGTTGATGCTCAAAAAAAATGTAGCTCAATCGGACAAATAGTTCTTGAGATAAAAATTCGCAAAAGAGGCCCGTTGTCGCCGAAATGGGCAAAAATTGAAAACTTTGAAGGCCTGCCATTTCTAAAAAATTTCGAACCCGGCAAAATGATGACTTAAACCCCCCCCCCCCCCCTAATTTCACATGGACTACAATGTGCGCCGCGCCGCGCCGGGAATCGAATGCGCGCTATCTCCAGATTCCGACTCATGCGTCCGAAACTTCGGTAACGTGAAATTCGGAGGAACGCGACGAGGCTCGAGCAGTCGAACAGGCAACTCTCACGGACAGAGTAGCGGCACGCTTGTGTGTGTAGCGTCCGCACAATCGAATGGGCACTCTCACGGGCAGAGTAGAGGTACGTTTGTGTGTAGCGCGTAGCGCGTGGCGCGTGCCCCGTGAGCCGACGCACAGTGTGCAATTTCGCCCGAAACGCGGACAAAATGCAAGCGAATGCTATTTTTCAAAGTAACAGATATTGTTTATATGAGTTGTAATATCGTTAGTTAATAGTTAAAAGTATAAGAAACCATAAAAGTTAATGAAAAAAACCGATTACAACATTATGGAATCATAGTTGTATGTCGATTTTTATTCGTTCAAATGATTTGAAAGATAATGAGAACATATTGCACCTGTCCCGAATGTGTACGCTTGGGTGAGTTCTTTTTATAGAAAATTGGTACTTCTGTGATTAAATAATGAGATTATAACGTTAGTATGACATTCCTGATTCAGTATAAGAGCGTGCAGAGCTTAAACATTACGATTTTGCGTAGAAAAGTCACATTGACTAACTCTTAGTTTCATTTAATAAGTGAGAAACACGAGAAAACACGGCGATTTTGCATGGAAGTTATTACTGAATATGTCTATAATAATAAGCAAAAAGAAAATTTTCCCGAAATTTCCCCAAACAAAAGATAATCGTGTTTTAAGTGTGAGAGACTTGTCCTGGATTTATTACACTAACGTTTGTATATGGCATAGATGCACTAAATCCAGTGAATAAGCATACTTAAAATATTATTTAAAAATTTCTACTAACAAGAGAGTATTCTTAATCTGATCACCAATGAAATGTATATGCTATTAATAAATTATTCATGTTTATAATGTAAACGTAATATTATTAGATGCATCCTGTTACTGATTTGTGTTGCCGTTCGAGAATACAAAGTTTTAAACTTCGATTTATAAATAACGTTTGTATACGCACTAGAAACCTGTGTTTTTCTATCGATAAGATAAGATCGGTAGATATCGTGTGACACGGGTCCTAATTGCCTTTTTCGGTGCAGAGCAGATCATAGTCGAGAGTCGCGAGTCGCAGTCGCTAGTTGATCGTAGATTAATTTAAACATTAATTTGGTATTAGATTCTTAATCAGCAGCACAAAAAACTTTAGTATACCAAGTTTCGTGAAAATCAAACAACGATTTCATATTTTGTCCGCTTTTGGGGTGAAAAATGATATTAATTCTACATAGTTCTGCTTCAAAAAAATAAACTATGAATGTTACTATTTGAATTTATTAATATCCTATCACTTGTTCTTCAATTGTCTTGTATTATGTGATAATATGTTAAAATTTTAATACAGAATCCAAAACTTCATTATTTTATTAATGAAAATTAATAAACGATTAAGTTAAACATTAATTTGGTATTAGATTCTTAATCAGCAGCACAAACAACCTGAGTATACCAAGTTTCGTGAAAATCAAACAACGATTTCATATTTTGTCCGCTTTTGGGCCGAAATTGCACACTGTGCGACGATACGTCAAAGTGGGGGAAGGCCCTAAGCGGGGAAAGTGTCTCGAACAGTGCCGGACAGTGATGGGATTGTTGGCGCTTTTCACCCGCATACGCGACGATTCTAGCCTCAGACGGCCTCAGTCAAGTACGAATGAGTACGAAGGTCGGGTACCTTGGGCCGCCCCGCTAATTTCCACCCAATAGTTCCCCAATTTCGGACGTAGACGTAGAAACGGCCCTGACGAAACTCGCGCATGCGCGTGAAAAGCGCCAACAATCGCATCACTGGTGCCGGAGCCGTAGGAATTATTTGGCAGTTCATGTTAGACTTTCGTGAAAAGCCGTCATGGACAACCATCCAGTGAACGGTAAGTGTTGTTTGTTTCTAAATTTTGTAGCCTCCTAGAAGTGAGCCCTCCACTTGTTGAATTAAATAATTTTAACAGTTCTGCTGCGTTGTGCTGAGTTTGTGCTACATTGTGCTCGAATATTATAACTATAATATAAAAATAAGACTACAAATTGAGAAAAACGATTTTTTTAGTAGCCCACCACTTTCCATTTCTTACGATTTTCTCAATTATGTATAGGTGTGCTAGGTTGTGCTAAGATTGTGCTAAAGTATTACTTAAAAAAAATAATAAATAAGTGATGGTAAATAATTATAATCGTTTCTTATATCTGAGTTGTGTTAGCCCAGCACAAGTCAGCAGAACTTTCAATTTCGCCAGCACAACGATATAAAGGGCACTGTACTCTTGTCCGCGGCCCTTCGCGCTTCCATACTATATCATCAAATGGGTTTTCCTCTTATCCGACAAACATAATATTGCATATCTGAGTTGTGCACAACTAGTTGTCCTAGCCTAGCACAAGTCAGATATGCAATATCATATTTGTCGTATAAGAAGAAACCCATTTGATGATGTAGTATGGAAGCGCGAAGGGCCGCGGACAAGAGTAAAGTGCCCTTTATATCGTTGTGCTGGCGAAATTGGAAGTTCTGCTGACTTGTGCTGGGCTAGCAAAACTCAGATATAAGATTGTATGCTGTTTGGATAATTCCTACTTACTTAAACGTTAATTAGATGTCCGAAACGATTATAATTATTTACCATAACTTATTTATTATTTTTTTTAAGTATTACTTTAGCACAATCTTAGCACAACCTAGCACACCTTAGCATAATTGAGAAAATCGTAAGAAATGGAAAGTGGGGGGCTACTAAAAAAATCGTTTTTCTCAATTTTTAGTCTTATTTTTATATTACAGTTATAATATTCGAGCACAATGTAGCACAAACTCAGCACAACGCAGCAGAACTGTTAAAATTATTTAATTGAACAAGTGGAGGGCTAACTTCTAAGAGGCCATTTTGTAGAGAAGAAAATATAAGATAATTAATAATCATTGTACAATATTTCTGTAATTTGCAGTTCCTGCTGTGATGATTGAAAGGCAATTAATGTACGTTCCCATGGGTATGGACGCACCCATGGGTATGGGAATACCCATGGGTATTCCCTTACCCATGGGGCCGCCACCGCTACCACCATCGCCACCGCCACCACCACCGCCACCACCGGCAGCAATTGAAATGCCGTCGCCGTCGCGGTCCGAAAATGTGGTAAGTTAGAAAACAATTCACAGTTTGTGTTGAGACATTAGACTTGTGTAACGAATTTTACCAAATTATGTAAAACAACAAATTTTAATGCTATTATGTCATTTACAGAGAGAGGGACGACGACGCAGAAATGCGCGTCGCCAGCGAAATATACGCGCGTCGCCACGTGAGGTGCGACGGCTAGAGAGGTTGCTGCTGAATCCTAATCAGCAGCAGCAACAACAGCAGCAGCAACAACAGCAGCAGCAGCAACAACAACAGCAGCAGCAACAACAACAGCAGCAACAACAACAGCAGCAACCACAGCAGTGGCCGTGGCAGTGATAGGATAATTAAAATAATTCGAGTTAACCAATATTTTTAATATATATTATGTTTTAATAAATTTTATTTAATTATAATTGTAAATTTATTTTTATTCCGGTGTTCCGTTCAAATTCCTTTTTTATAGAAGATATTTTTTTTTGTACACTTTCTGCAATATTTCCGGATGCTCTTTGCGTTGAAATGTTCTCCGAATTATTGCGGTGTCCCGTACAGAGCCCTTTTTTGCAATTTGTCTCCGCAAATTTTATAAACAACAATTGCCTCCTTTTTTATAGAAGATATTTTTTTCTGTACACTTTTTCCAAAAAAGGGCTCTGTACGGGACACCGCAATAATTCAGAGAACATTTCAACGCAAAGAGCATCCGGAAATATTGCTTCCTCGCTAAATAAAACCCGAGTAGCCGCATCGAAAAATCATGCCATTCCGTAATCTCTGTCTTCGTCTCTCCTGCAGGCGACATTCTCCCTCTCCGTGACAGCCCTGCAGGAGAGACAAAGATCTGTCTATCCTTGTCATGAGCTTCCTGGGTTTTGCCGCAACTGTCGCTGTAGTCGCCTCTAAATTCCCACGCCTCACCGGCGCACCCTTAAGGGTGTAGACCAATATTTGACCTCGAAATTAGTTTGAGCTCCGTCCAGTAGGGGAGCTGGGTACAGTTTTTACAGAATGGTTCAGAGGCACAGCAGGCGCACGTACCTACACGCTTCCCGAGCGGTGAGCTGTGCCACACACTCTCACTCGAGCACACCAACGAGCATCAACGTAGTGACGTCACGTGTGCGTGTGTGCCTAACTTACCGGCAACACTCGTCATCCTCCGTTTTACCGATACAATGATGGAATTGCCGGGTGACCGAATGCTAAGAACCGACATCAGCGCTCGTAGCGGAAAAATGACGGAGCTGTAGTTTCAGAGGACCGTCCCTTCTGAGATATGCTTCAGTTCTAGACGTGCCATTTTTTTAAATTAATTTATTTTATCATAATAACGTTGCATTGACATTGTATGTGTCCCCCGCATTGCGCGAGCTATCGATCGTTTCTATAAAAATCCCACTTCTCTCGATATTTAAGAAAATGTGTGTCTCTTGACAGTGGCAGCACTGTCGCGCTGCTCGATGCTTCTCGTGGCTCCGCTAAATGTCGTGGAATAATGTAAATTACGCCTCGAAAACGCAAAAGTAGGCCATCTGGGTGAGCTCGCGCAATGGAGAAATCTTTCATCAAGCGATTGTGACTACGTAGGGGTCCCAAATGTGCATTAGCGAGAAATGGCACGTCCAGAACTGGACCCCTTGCAATCTCGTGTACGTATACAGTTTCTAGCAGTGTGTGAGTTCGAGTGTGTGAGTAAGGTCTATACCCTTAATGGCTCGCGACGGCCGATTTTCGAAGGCTACGCCCCTCGACCCGGCCGCGCGTCTCGCCCCCCCGTGACGGTCCTAGTACTTGGAGCCGCTCAGGCGCGTACCATAGCGTAGGCGATATTCGTGGCGCTTCAGACCTACACGCGTGTCAATAGGTTTCCGCATTACCATCGAGGTACTATTGTCAATGCGTTTTTTTTTTGGTTAGTGGTATCCCCTGTAGGCCTATTCCACTATATCGCACAATAATTTCGGACAACAGCTGTAGAAAATTAATTAAAAAAATTAATTAGTCACATCTAAACTTCCAGTAGATTTGACCAATTTGCCAAGCACGTCTAAACATGCGCGAAAATCATGCTATTCCAGATGATATTAAAATTTGAACAATAAAATTAATAATTATTTTTTAAATTTATTTTACGAATTTATTTTTCTAATTAATTTTCTACAGCTGTTGTCCGAAATTATTGTGCGATATAGTGGAATAGGCCTACAGGAGACACCACTAACAAAAAAACGCATTGGCAATAGTACCTCGATGGTAATGTGGAAATATATTGACACGCGTGTAGGTCTGAAGCGCCACGAATAGCGCCTACGCTATGGTACGCGCCTGAGCGGCTCCAAGTACTAGGACCGTCACGGGGGGGCGAGACGCGCGGCCGGGTCGAGGGGCGTAGCCTTCGAAAATCGGCCGTCGCGAGCCATTAAACGGCAGCCCTGCCATACGCCATCGTACCTTGCGCTCGACACTTTGATCGCCCATTACACAAGTAAATATAATCGGAATTATATCATATTTGGTATCATTTTCATTAGAAAAATGCCCGGAATAATTTGGTCAAAGTCCCATAAAAAAATAATGAAAAATAAAGAAGTTTTGTCATTGGATTAGTAGTGGTCTCCTGGTCTCACCCGATATACTCGACTCGTATCATGTTACACTTCTCGGCGGCCGAGACCGCTCGAGCTTCGTGGCCCCTCACGGGGTATACCCCGCAGGAGTGGGGATAGTTCAGCGAAATTTATCCGCCAGACATTTGAGACATTTATCGATAAAATACTGTACTAATCCAATGACAAAACTTCTTTATTTTTCATTATTTTTTTATGGGACTTTGACCTAAATATTCGTGGCATTTTTCTAATGAAAATGATACCATTAAGGGGCTGTGCGCACCCAAATACCACCACCACCCATACCACTCACACATCGATAGATCCGCATATACGTATACGCAAATGCAAGGGTTTACGGGAAAAGAAACTGACGCCTCAATATTGCAATTAGAAGTTCAGAACTGGTTGATTATGTTTCCTAAGAGTCCTGGCCAGGGTTGTTCAGAGCCCAAATTTCATATTTTTACGTTGTTGAAGAGTAATTTGTAATAATCGGCAGAATACTGCTTGCCACGAGTCGCGAATACGCAAATGCAAGGGTTTACGGCAAAACCCTTACCCTTACAGATGAGATATGGGGCTGTAACTTGGCAGATCGGGGTCTTTTTGGGTAGGCTATCGAATAGCCAAAGCTCGATTAAAAACTCGTCGGGGGCGAATTTCACTACCAAACCCGGCTATAGCCTTTACATGTGTACATGTTGAAGGTCTAAGCTTTCAAAAAAATTAAGTCTGAAAGCTAGCATTCTCAAGCATTTTTTTAAAACTCTATCTAAAGTTTACATTGCACTTAAGGTTGCCGCACACTAGACCGGCCCGACCCGTAACGGCACCGTTCCGGCGCAACACGGATGGTGCTGTTTGCTGCACACTATTAAATCTTTAGTGGTGTGGCCATTGATTTACATTGGAGAATGACAAAACAACCGCGCCGGAACGGGTCGGGCCGGTCTAGTGTGCGACAACCCTTACAGGGTGTCCCAAAATGTCTTAAGAATCTCGAAATGGGAGGTTCCTGAGGTCATTTCAAGCGCCATTTTCCTTTTGAAAAATGTTGTCCGAGGCTTCGTTTGGGAGTTATTAACGAAAAACACGGACCAATGAGAGCGCTCCCTGTCGCTCGGTGGCACGGTCAGCGCGGTGAGCCGGGGGAAAGGAAAGGCAAGAGTGACAATGCACGCAGATTCTTACTTTCTATGTCTGCAAAACACGTGTTGTGTTTTGAACTTTTCCTCCAGCTCAGTTTTGCTTCGTGGTGGGGTTATTTGGGGGTGGTCGAAGCATCTTCCGAAAACTGCAGTCAGTCTTCAACATCATTCTTTGTGGAGTGTGCCCCTTGGATTTTTCTGCGATCGCGTACCTGCCACCAATCACCAGTGCTGCAATTCCCGGCCTGACCACAGGACTAATTTATGGACAACGAACGGGAGGGACAACACCGTATACCCGCTATGCGCATCTGGATTTCTACCTGTTTCTGGGGAAAAGGATATTTATTGTGATTTGTGCTGCAATGCAAAAGATATTGCAAATATTATTAGTGCATAGGGCATAGTTATGTGTTGACAAATGTGAACAGTGATCGGGAGTGTGTAAAAATTTCGTGGCATCTGTGTGAAACATACGATTTATTTATCGTTTATAAAGTGAAAGTGAAAGCCAGGATCGTTTACTTGACCGCGCATCCCTTCGGTTGTCGTTTTACCACCAGCTGTGCAGTTCGTTGACCTGACCGTACGGCCCTTAGCTTTCGGTACTGTCGTACACCTGAAGACATCTGTGCAGTTCGTCACCGAATGACCCAGTGACACACATTTCGAAGCAGCAAATGGATTTACGGCTGAATAAGTGAGTTTTTAATTTAATCAGTTTCTGCTTCTTCTCTCGTTCGGGTAAAGTTGCCATAAGTCGGGTAAAGATTATGTGGATCCTCATCGATTTCAATGACCTTCAAATAAGTTTGATATGGTTATACAACAATGGTTATTCAATCGTGGTCTTGACAACATATCCAAAGCTCATCGAAATCGGAGAGGAGATAGTAGTATGAACATCGATCGATTTTCAATTACAAGTTTTTACAAATATCTCGAAAACTAAAGCCTCGAGGCAAAAAGTCTAAAGGGAATTGTTGTTCAGAATCATTGTCTTAACAACATATCCAAAGCTCATCGAAATCGGAGAGGAGATAGTAGTATGAACATCGATCGATTTTCAATTACAAGTTTTTACAAATATCTCGTAAACTAAAGCCTCGAGGCAAAAAGTCTAAAGGGAAATGTTGTTCAGAATCATTGTCTTAACAACATATCCGAAGCTCATCGAAATCGGAACATAATCGAGAAACTGCTACTTCTTACTACATCGCGCCGTACCGACAACACTATCTTCCCCCCCGGCTCGCCGCGCTGACCGTGCCACCGAGCGACAGGGAGCGCTCTCATTGGTCCGTGTTTTTCGTTAATAACTCCCAAACGAAGCCTCGGACAACATTTTTCAAAAGGAAAATGGCGCTTGAAATGACCTCAGGAACCTCCCATTTCGAGATTCTTAATACATTTTGTAACACCCTGTATCTTTTAAAACGGGAATTAAATGCTCGACTGTACAAAAAGCTACATTGTGTTCTGCAAAAAAGGCAGACAATTTTATTTCAGCGCGTTTTACTCTATCATTATGTAATAAATGAGTTGAACTACTAGTATTATTATTATTCTCGGTGGCTTTGTTATTGCACTCCATCATATTTAGTATATGTTTCTTGGTCTCTGAATGTCTAACTAAATCTCGTTTATGACACCTCACAGTCTGATTACATGCAATGCAATATACTCTATCTTCTACTGGAGGAGGAGTTATCCACAATTTAAATTTATCATCCGCCAGCCAAGAATGTTGAAAAGCTCTAGCTGCCATTATTTAATTAAATATTAAAAACAACTTACCTGATATTCTCGCAGCCCCCTCTTCTATCACACCTCATGTCGTAACGGTCGTAACGGACTCTAGACGTTCCCGCCAAGTCTCCCACTACTTTCTCCCCAATAGTTCCCCACTCCCACTTTCGGACGTAGACGTAGATGAACGGCCCTGACGAAACTCGTGCATGCGCGCGAAAAGCGCCAACAATACCATCACTGTATGGGACCCAGTCGCACGTCCCGCTCCCCGTGGCGGTCCTAGTGCTCGGAGCTCCTCAGGCGCGTACCATACGCGCTATTGGTGGAGTTCCGAGCGCTGCGGCCGCCACAAGTGATAAAGAACATATTTTTATTTTCAATTATATTATTTTTTATTTAAAATATTAACAACATTTTTTGGGGGTAGGTAATTTGTTTAGGGAGTTATTGAGAGTGAGTTGTGATTAGGTCTGGGTGTAGGCGATACACGAAACGTCTCTCAGAATACAAGATATCTGATAGCGATAAACAAAAAGATAAACATCAAGTATAAAAATACAAAAGAATATATATATTTGTTACTGTAATATTTTAAATAATAATAATAATTAAATTAAAAACAACAATATGAAACTAATTGTAGGTAATGTACGTATAGTGCGCGTGTTTTGGCCCGCCGCCGGTCCCGCTGCCCCTGCCATTGTCCCTGCCATTGCCCCTGCCGCCACGACCCCCTCGTCGTTGTCCCCGGTGGCGCTGCCGGTACACCAATTCCTTCATCAATTTTTTCATGGCCGACTGTAACATAAAAGTATGTGTTATTATCGTCAAAAAACCTTTTTTGTTCATTATTCTACATTTACTTACATATGGCACCCTGAGGTCGCCCCTTGCGCCTGCTGGTCCGGGTGCAGATGCGGCAGCGGCTGCGCCTGCGCCTGCGGGTGCGACTACGGCTGCTGGCTTCGATTCTGGAGACTGTAACAGAAAAATATTTGTTATTATTTTCTACTTATACCATCATTTCTATCTTTACTTACGGACTCCATGTCGGCCCAGCGGTCATTGTGTACACGCATTTTCTGCAATTGGTTTGCTAGGTCCGACTTTTCCATTTTTCTGTAAAAAAAAAAATGTTATTCCATGAAGGATTTGCGACACCGGGATCGTATCGGATTCTCGAATAAAGATTGTGATTGCCTGCATGTGTGCAATAATTCGAGTATATGTTATTTTGTTTTCGCGGACGAACAATCGAAAACGCAAATCGCGCGATTTGAACTGCGTCTATGCATTCGTTTACATGTGACCGCGGAGTCCAAAGAACCGCGCGGTTACCGCCTCGTCCTGAACGACTGTCAATTTTGACGCGGTTCAAATCGGGCGGTCGAAAACGCGCGGTTTCCGCCGTGTTTGAACAGGCCCTTTATCTAATAAAAAGCAATCATCTCGACCCTATGCCTTCGCGATCTGACCCAACGATTGTGTACGCGACTCTTTCGAATTATTGCACACCTGTAGTCATTCACAATCTTTCTTCGAGAATCCGATACCATCCCGACAAAAACGTTCTCGCACACTTCTAAATTGTACAGATCACTATAACACTTCACAATTTATTGTATAGATCACTATAAAACTTCACAATTTGTTGTATATGTATTTACGTTTCGTTAGTGACCAATGAACAGATTCAAATGCACGTGTTTACGGTACGGCAAACTCGAAAGAACTGAGGATCGCTCTCGAAAAAGGGACGACGGTCTAAGAAACACTTGAGGAGCCGAGGGTCCGTCCCATGACCGTAGATACAATGTGTCATTTGTATAGAGTATAGGCGTTCGAAAGTCATGCGATAGAACGAACCTACTAACCTAACCAATAGTAGATTATTTTTGTCAATTTGTGTGTTTCTGAAATAAATTCCAACAATTATTTTATATTCTTTTTATTCTTTTTTAAATTATATTAAAATGACAAAAATTGTGAGGAATAGTGAGGAAGATCGTGTATCATCCACGTCGACACGTTATACGAGGGGAAATACATCATGTAAACTTCACCTTTCTACCAAAAGATACAGTAGAAGAAAAATTATGAAGGAAAGGTAAGTGAACATTTGCATTACTATCAACTGGCTAACTTGTATTTGGTAATTGAAATTGATAGTCAAGTCGATGTTTTATTCCATTAGAGCAGTAATACATTTTTCTTCCTGATTTTCGTTTTTTATTCGAACCTTCGAATAACGAATAAAGAAAAAAATCAATTGCAAAATTTGTACCGAACAAACAGACAGACAGACAGACAGACAAGAAAGCGAGCTAATAAAAACGTGGTAAAATAGCTTTCATTCGAATCAACTCTGCATGAAATAGTGCATCGACTTGACTATCAAATCTTTTATGTTGAGGAACCTGTAAATAAGATTGATTAGTTTTATGACACAAAATGTACACTTGAAGTATCATTCGGAATATTCGTGGATTGGTGTGCGGTGGAATCATTTATGCCGGTTTCAGTCTTCGTCACTATCTTCGTCAATTGTCGGTGTTATTTTCTACTACATAACCGAAGTTCAATGTTCACATCACACACATTCGCTCTTGAAATAAATGCGCGCAAAATAAATGCGCGTAAAATAAATGCGCGACGGCGGGAACGCGGACACGCGGCCGCGCGCCGCGGCAAGCAATGGAATATCATCCCTACAATTCATACGATCGTTTCAAAAGCGTCTTCCTATCAGCAACGTTACTATCCGTGTTATAAACCTGGTGTACAGAAAATAATATTGGAACACCTCAATAAAGTATAGCTTAATTTCTCACGGGAAAATCGCCGAAAAAAGTGGTTTTTTCCCTTCAAATGACAACATTTTTAGTAGATACTATTATGTAGTCACTATTAGGGTGACACTTTTTTTTAGACGTGTGTAGAAAGATATCGAAAATTCCTGTAACATTCGTTCAGAGGTCACTAAAGACTACAACATATGTTTAGCGAGGGAAACTTAGGCTTCTGCCTCTCTAAACTTTCCCTCATCTGTTTGTAATAAAACATCTCCTCGACGGTTGATGGCGGAAGACCCAACGTGATCGCCTGCCGTTGCCCATCGACAGGGCTCATTCAGGGCCTTACGTAGGCGAAGACCGTACCATAAATCCTACCGAGCCTAAGGGTTGTCTCGGCATCCGTCCTTGACATATTGGCGCCGGAGTTGGGAAAATTTTATTTCGAATAACGAATAAGGAATAGCGAATAAAGTCCCTGGATTTATTCGAGAATAACGAATAAGGATATCATTCGCCGAGAATTATTCGTAGCTTGCGAATAACGAATAAATCGTTATTCGTTATTCACGAATAAATCCCGGGACTTTTATTCGTTATTCGTTATTCTAAATGACGAGAATAAATGCTGGTTATTCGAATAGCCCAGCGAATAATGGTGTCGAATGACATCGTTTCATCGACATCGCACTCGGCACGCACCAGCGACGTGTATGTGTATGAATAAATGTGTGAGTGCAGTCTAGAGAATGAAGCGAAGAATCGTGGCAACAAATGTGTGTGTAAAGATAACGAAGGTCCCAGTCCCGGACCTAGGATCGGTCACCACTACTAACCAACAGCTTATTAAGTTTTTATGTCACGTTACAGATGAGATTCATGCGGACTCTTCGGATTTATAAGATCAGAAATAAGGGAGTCCCAGACCATAAGAATGACCCATCGGCCATATTATATTCGGCTCAAGAGCACGTTTAGCCATCTTATCCGGCTGTACCCTTTATTTGTATTTGTTGAAATATTCATAATACGAAGAATAAATGTCAAGTTTTTTTTATACACATGACCACCGTTCAAGTTTCATTTCAGAGATATTAGCGAGAAACTGCTGGTAATAAAGTGTTTTCTCGATAAATGTCTAAAAAAAAATTATCTTTATTCGTCGGATAAATTATCGTACAATACAGTTATTTATTAGATACTCGTCGAATAAAGATACTTTTGTGGTGCCCGTATGAGTGAGTCAGTGAGCGAGGGAGAGAGAAAGTTGACGAATGAGAGTGAGCAAATGATTGAATAGAACGAGTGATAGGTCGAATGAGCAAACCGCGAGAGAATGTGAGAGAGAAAGAGAGAGAGGATCGCGAAGCAGTTCGGCGACAAGTGCGCGTCGTCAGATGTCGGCTGAGCGTAATGAAGTACGAACGATTCGTACTATGCTGCATAATTCGTAAAGTTCAATAAAACATACAACACTTTTTTCATTAGAACCTTCGAATAACGAATAGAAATTTTTTTATCTTTGATTCGTTTTTCGAAATTATTATTTGCAAGGAGACGGTTTTTTATTTTTTTTATAATATGCATTTTTGCATGTTATATTATATTATACGTGTGAATGTAGAATAAATGTTAAGTTTTTTCGTATAAACGCAACTCTCGTTCGAGTTTCGTTTCATAGATATTAGCGAGAAACTGCTGGTAATATTACGAGTCCTGCGTATACCTACGCGCCCGTAGCAGTGTATGTGTTAGCATGTATTGGTCGGCTGAATCGGGCTCATGAGGCAAGAATCAGTTTCACGAAACTAACAATGATACGGCAACAGTGAGGCGGAGAATGAAATATGGCAACCATGTCAAGTCGCTAGCCTTCTCTCTCAGTTTCCTTTTCTCTCTTCCGCTACAGTTCAATTGTCTTCCTCAGTGAACCTTTCATATACTCTTTTTGAAACAGAAAATTAGATCCGCACCATCTATCGGCCGAAAATCGTACTAATCAGCTTCGTCTACTGACCATTCGCACGACTATAGCGTGACGATCAACTCCGTCAAGGCCAACTATACGCGACCCCCCTTAAGGGTGCGCCGGTGGCAGAAATCACTAGGAATAGCCGTAAAGTGGCGCCTCTATCGACGTCGAGGTGAATTACCACATGTAAAGTGGCACCTCTATCGACGTCGAGGTGAATTACCACATGTAAAGT
This sequence comes from Lasioglossum lativentre, assembly GCA_916610255.1. Taxonomy (NCBI): domain Eukaryota; kingdom Metazoa; phylum Arthropoda; class Insecta; order Hymenoptera; family Halictidae; genus Lasioglossum; species Lasioglossum lativentre. Next base: position 41,491,011 of record OU744356.1, on the reverse strand, counting down.
GGCACCTCTATCGACGTCGAGGTGAATTACCACATGTAAAGTGGCACCTCTATCGACGTCGAGGTGAATTACCAGAGGTAAAGTGGCACCTCTATCGGCGTCGAGGTGAATTACCAGAGGTAAAGTGGCACCTCTATCGGCGTTGAGGTGAATTACCAGAGGTAAAGTGGCGCATCTATCGGCGTAGAGATGAACTACGATTGTAAGAGGAGAAGGACGGAGAGATCCTCGTCTCTCCTGTTGGGCCGCGATGGAGGGAGATATGTCGCTCGCTCGCAGGAGTGATAAAGACAGCTTCCCTATCGCGCTTTCCGACTTACCGCCAAACCGCTGTCGTCGTGTCTCCTGCTGTTCTTTCAGGAACCCATTCATGAACACGCTTTCTCTCCGAGCGTAACTGACCTACGATTGTTTACGATTGAAGTAGGAGAAGGACGGAGAGATCCTCGTTTCTCCCGTACGGCTGTGATGGAGAGAAATGGCATGATTTTTCGATGTGGTTACTCGTGTCCCCTGCAGAGCCCTTTTTTGCAAAAAGTGTACAGAAAAAAGTATATCTTCTATAAAAAAGGAAGCTATTGTTATTTATAAAGTTTGAGGAGACAAACTGCAAAAAAGGGCTTTGTACGGAACACCGGAATAAAAATAAATTTACAATTATAATTAAATAAAATTTATTGAAAATGAAAAAGAAGTTTAACATAAAAAAAATGAAAGATAATTATTATTAAATATTCTTGGTGCCGCATGCCGTTGCGACGGCCTCCTCTTCCGCTGCTCCCGATATTGCTGTTGTTGTGGTGATGGTCAACATGTGGATAAAAAGGTTCTGTAAAAAAGAAATGAAAAATAAAAGAATTTACAATCAATTATTGTATTTGTACTGTATGTTACTGTATGTAATTGATAATCAAGTTCACTTTTTTAAATGCAAACCTCCTGTTTTTATTACACGTATTAGAAAAGTTGTTGTCGAATTAAAAAAACGTTTCGATTAAAACATACTTGGTTTTCCTCGTAGTGAAGTTGTTTTAAGAAAAAAAAGTTTTGTTGATTTTAAAATGACCTTCAAGACGTAAAATAAATTATTTAAAAAATTCATCTTTCGATAGAGCTTTGAAAACCATACGAATTTCATTGAAAGTATTTTTTATAAATACGATGGATAACGAGATATCTCGTGTAACAGAAATTTTGGGACACTGTATATGTCTGGACGTTTTGTAGACGTTTCAATACTGTTCAACTTTTGTTCGAAACATTTTTTCGTCAGATTATCGGAAACCCTTGAAAAATTGTGAGAACGGACTTCTTTCACCGAAAAAAAGCTGAAGAAAATTACATTTTTCCATGTAAATTATGTTGAAATAATGTAATTTTCTTTAGCTTTTAATCGGTGAAAGAAATCCGTTTTCACGATTTTTCAAGGGTTTCCGATAATCTGACTAAAAAATGTTTCGAACAAAAGTTGAACAGTATTGAAACGTCTACAAAACGTCCAGACATGTACAGTGTCCCAAAATTTCTGTTACACTAGATATCTCGTTATCCATCGTATTTATAAAAAATACTTTCAATGAAATTCGTATGGTTTTCAAAGCTAACAAATGTAATAAAAAAGATTTCCATTTAAAAAAGTGAACCTGATTATAAATTAATGACATTGTCAATTACATACAGATTATACTGAATATGTAGATCGCGAAACTTTAGAAAAAAATAATTAGAACACGTTACCGAATTTTTTTTTTTTTTTTAGTTTTTTTTTTTACGGGTGAGGGGGAAAATGCCTTACGCACACCCCAGAAGGGGGTAGTGTGGGACTCGGGCCGCGGACGGTCGGCGTACCCATACCCACTAAAAACCTTAACCTCACCCGGGACGGTCAATGGACCGTCCATCTAAACAACAAGTGTAAAGAACGGTACTTATTGAACCGTTCTTTTCTTTGTCGAAAGTTTTCGTCTTTTGGCTTCCTGCGCTTCAATTATATATTGCGGTTCCCGAATCTCCATATTTCTCTGTTTCCTGGAGTCAATTATTTCGGGAAGCAAGCAATTTTCATAAAAGCGTAGGAGCCGTTTCAACATTTTGTCTTTCCAAAATGTATCGTCACGCTCAACAATCGCAATTTTAATATCAAGAGGCGTCCAGACTGCAAAGAAGCAATATCTTCTTTGCGTCACATGCAACTGCCCTTGTACTTGATAATAATATTTATGATTTTTGTTGAGACCATCGTCATCGTTTTTGTCGAAAACACGATGGAGGTCTGCAACTTTTTTCTGAATTGCTTGATCAGGAGTCAGATCGCGCGCCGCATAAGGGCATTTAATTTCCACGATGTAATCGTTTCTAAAAATGCCATCAGGCGTCGCGCCAAAACATGGGAATTCTTGATCAATGAATAACCCACATTTTTCGATTTTTATATCGTAAATCTGCTCCAATCGTTTCCGTGCTAATTCCTCTTTGTTTTTACCCCACTGAAGGGAGGGAGTTTTCAAATTAACAGCCGGATAACGAATACGTTTTACTAGATTTGTGCACGAGGTTGTATCCAACCTGGTGCACACATCTGCGAAATTGGAAGCAGTAAGCAGATTCTTACGGAGGCGATGCCACCGCGAGCTTTCATGCTGATCTCGCGTATCTCGCTCCACTGCTTCCCAATTTTTACGATTGTTGTGTAGCGTTTCGTAGTGAGCGGATTTCAGCTGTTCGTACACATTGTCGTCAATATCCGGTCGTTCCGCGTTTGGCCCGTAATCTTTATCGGGCTTACCCGGATATTTCGGTGTACGAACAGCGACACCCGACTCTTTCGCTAGGCGGAAACGTTCATGGCGTTTTACTTGATTTCTAATATTTCTATTTTCCAGCACTGTTGCACATGCTGGGGGTTCTTTACGCAATGCGTGACAAACATTCTTCATCGGTGCAAAAGTATTACATTGCACGACGGCTGCGTTTACACGCGTTGCGTAAGACCCTCTTTGTGCCAAATGGGTTCGTTTTCCGCCAATATATTTACTAATTATAGCATTGCAACTTTCAACAATATTGCTGGTACGGTTGTATATCATGCTTTCCGCATTTTGTTTTAAGCGATGGATGGCTTCTTCTAATTTTTCATATATATTTGCTTCCATTAATTCGGGAACAAGATTTACCTCGTTTTCTTTTCGAACTCCGTCGCAAAAATATTGTAACGAGGCACAATCTTTGTGTTCACCGAATACATGGCTCAGTATGTTATTTAAATCTCTAATGTAGCCAGCAATTTTGTCTTTCCAGGGGGCTTCACTAAGCCGGCGATATTCAGCAGCCTTTACAACAGCGTTTCGAAGTTTCATTACGCTGTTTGTAACGACTGGTCTTACTTTTGAGTATTTTCTACCACCGAACGATCCCGCCTCTTTTACTTTATTCGAAAAATTGCGAAGAAGATGATTAACGCATTCATGCTTCTTCACATCAAGCTCGTCGTATGGTGGGAAATTACTCAATTTTTGTAAGACGTTGCTGTCACCATCCCCAATATAGGAACTATATATTAAGTTATGCGTAGCTTTACTAGAACGGAAGCCTTCTAAGATGATATCGCTTTCCATACTGGCGGAGCTCTGATTTACTCTCCAGTTTTTATAACATACATGCTCTTTTGGTGTCTTATCTTTATTTGCTGCTCTTACGCAGACAACACAATATTTGTTTCTGACACCAGCGTACAAAATTTTTCCAGTATGGAAACCGATGATCATAGCCATTCCGGATGGAGAATCGTAACCACCAGTGCGATACGATCTCTTCATCCACGAACCGTCTGTGATCACAGGTATGTGCGGATAACCGCCAACGATATCACCTCTTTTAATCGCTAATTCTCTTTCCACTTCGCCAGCCGCTCGCATTGCGTTATCTGCGGCGCTTGCGAAAGCTTCGGAGGCAACCTTTTCATGCTCTATGTATTTCTTGCTAGACATGCATGGAACATCCATAGCAGCTAAAACTTCTTCTAGCTGCTTATGACCGGTCCCTGTCAATACAGCACCGCAAGCGGCACCTGTATTGACATCCAATACATTGACGTCTGTCGGATCGTTCCAAAAAGAATCTTTGAAACGGCACATTCGACATTCGACAAAATACTGTGTTCGGAGACCGTGACGAACCATTTTCGTTAGAACAAGCTCAGTGAAACTGCATTTATCCCCCAAATGTCGCGACAATCTTTGCAATTGATTAAAAATATACGACATGCTGACGATGCTTCGACCACTGAGCTTGCCAGAACGCAAACGATCTACGTCGATGTTCCCATCTTCGTGCAAAACGATATTTTCGATATCTTCGTCTGTATCGTTTTGCATTTCCGATGATACGTTCTCTACCGTGCATGAATCTACAATAGTTGTAGGCAACGTAGCAGATACTGATTGCAATGTTAATTGATCATTATACGCCACATCTCCTTCATCCGCACAAACATGCGTTGCTGAACTTGCATTTTCTATGATGCTTTGTTCATTCATTGCAACGCATCTATCGGCAGATGAATGAGATGTGCTTGTACATGATGCGCGTACATTGCAATCGTCATTCGTATCTGTTACGTGACCCTGCCCTTCGCATGCGATTTCTACCGTGCATGCATCTACAATAGGTGAAGGCAACGTAGCAGATACTGATTGCAATGTTAATTGATCATTATACGCCACATCTCCTTCATCCGCACAAACATGCGTTGCTGAACTTGCATTTTCTATGATGCTTTGTTCATTCATTGCAACGCATCTATCGGCAGATGAATGAGATGTGCTTGTACATGATGCGCGTACATTACAATCGTCATTCGTATCTGTTACGTGACCCTGCCCTTCGATAAAATTGTTCGACGTACCTGTTGCGTTGTCTGTTGCAATATTTTGCATCTTTTGTCGTCGTATGGCAGCCATCCGTCTTCTCATCGACACGCCTGTCTTGTATCCTTTATTCCGTGAAGTAAACATTTTTTAACACTTTTTGTTATAAACAGTTCACTAAACACTTCACGGTTTTGGTGGGCGAATTAACAAAAAAAAAGTAACAAAAAAAAACTAAAACTACAACTACAATATAAATATGACAGATAAATATAATAGAAAAAATAAGTATAAAAATAAAAACACTTCACAAAATAAAAACACACTTCACGCGCGGTTACGGCGGGCGAATTAATTTAATAAAATGAAACTAAAACTAAAAATAACAATGAAAATAAAAATAAAAATAAAAATAAAAATAAAAAGAAAATATTTCTAAACAACTTTTTGAATTAATACGCGAGTCAACAACTATTGTTGAACGCGAACGCGTGAACCGACTTCTCGAATCGAGTGATCGGTTCGAACTAAACATATTCGTGTCTGGCTGAAACGTCACGATGTCGCTGAGCGCGTTCGAGACATCAATCGAAAGCCGAACGTAGAGAAGGACAGAATGAAATTTGAAGCGTGTCGCCGTCGCCGGCACAGTTTAAAGGCCGGCGTGTTCTCACAATGTAATATGCCAGTTAAAAATGCTTTATTTTTCATTATTTTTTTATGGGACTTTCACTGGCTTGTTTCTGGCATTTTTCTGATTAGAACAAGACCAAACACGATATAATTTGGCCCATATGAACTCTACATGTGAAGCATAATTTATAATTTATGAAACCACTAAATAAAGTTGAAATTATATCGTGTTTGGTATCATTTTAATCAGAAAAATGCCAGAAATAAATTAGTGAAAGTCCCATAAAAAAATAATGAAAAATGAACAATTCTATCATTGCTATATCATTGTGCGAACACGCGGGCCTTTGAACTGTGCCGGCGACGTCGACTGTTCGCGTCTCTTTCTTTCCAATGCGCTGTTGTTCGTTGCCTTCGAGACTTTAATGGTCGATAAAACCACTTAATACAGTTCAAATTATATCGTGTTTGGTGTCATTTTAATCAGAAAAATGCCAGAAATACGGTAGTGAAAGTCCCACAAAAAATAATAAAAATTAAGAGATTTGTAAAATCGATTCCTCGAGTCAATGTCGTGGTGCTCACACCGATATACCCGAGCCGACATCAATCGTCACCGCCCTGCGGAGCGACTCGGCATTGACAGGCAGTGGAATGGGTAGGCACTGCGGCAAATTTCGTGTACAGCTCTCCGACAATTTTCGCGACATTACTACCATCTTTTTCAAGGGCTCATTTTAGGGGAAATTTCAAGGAATATAACCACATTTTTTTGAAAATTGAAATCACTCAGCCCCATCATCGAAAAAAACGCAAAACAAGAATTTGTTTAAATTTTTCGACATTATAAAGTTGATGCTCAAAAAAAATGTAGCTCAATCGGACAAATAGTTCTTGAGATAAAAATTCGCAAAAGAGGCCCGTTGTCGCCGAAATGGGCAAAAATTGAAAACTTTGAAGGCCTGCCATTTCTAAAAAATTTCGAACCCGGCAAAATGATGACTTAACCCCCCCCCCCCCCTAATTTCACATGGACTACAACATATTTCAATTAGAACAAAATCGGCGATGGTGCCTGCAAAAAGTGATCGATTCGGCATGGAATGACCCCATCTGAAACGAGAGGTTTCACGCTTTCAAACCATTGTTTAACTATATCGATACAGCAATTTTGGCCGGAGTTATGATCGTGTAAACCGGTAGCAATTTTTCGGGTCCGCAGAAGTGATCCCTTAATTCTTTTGAGGAGTGTATATATGCGTTTCAAATATACAATAATTGAACGGCAAGCGTTTTTGCCGAGTAGGACACCCGCGGATCACCAAAATATTAACAAGTGGCAGGTGATTGCCCTAGCGAGCAAGTGCGAGAGGGAAAGGGAGCGTGAGTGTGTAACAGTGAAAGAGAGCGCGATAATACATATACATAAACGCTCGTTCGTTGTTGCATTCAAAGGCCGTTGATCGAAGCGTGCCGCCGCGCGCCGGCGCCGGCACAGTTTAAAGGTCCGCGTGTTCTCACTGTACATAATGCCAATTAAAAATGCTTTATTTTTCATTATTTTTTTATGACACTTTCACCGATATATTTGTGACATTTTTCTGATTAAAATGATACTAAACACGATATAATTCGCATCTAATTTACATCAATTGCCGTTCATATAATTTTTATGAGAAGTTACGCGGGGTCGACCATTACACACGTAAATGTAATCGGAATTATATCATATTTGGTATCATTTTCATTAGAAAAACGCCAGGAATATGTTGGTGTAAAATCCATAAAAAAATAATAAAAAATAAAGAAGTTTTGTCATCGGATTAATAGTGGTCTCACACCGATATACCCGACCCGTATTATGTTTACATTTCTCGGCGATCGAGGCCTCTCGGCTTCCCAGTCCATTTCTACGTTCGGCACAAGTCAAAGAATAGTATCCGTGGACGATAATTGTTCCTGGCCGGACCCGTGGTTGGGACGATTATCGCAAGAATACTGTTTTCGCACACGTTCATACTCAGAGATGCCGCGATGAAATGAGTGCTGATCGCGGGATCTTTGACAGTGAGAAGAAAGCTCGCTGTTTCGATTCTCGGCGCGCATCACACGGAACCATTTCTCGATACATATTCCTACAGTACAACAAAAAAGTGAAAAAGTTTTTTTCAAAAATAGCAATTGATCGGAATTGTAGAAAAAAATACAAGTTACATTTTACAACTTTTTAAGTTTAAAAAAAAACAGGTTTTGTAGATCTGTATCAGTTATATGCACTGGTAAAGTTTCATCGAAATCGGTTAATGCGGGAAAAAAAGACAGGCATTGAAAGATGTAAGAATCCTTAGATTTATTGCAAGACCGAAAATCGTGAAAATCTGCAATTTTTACCATCTTTAAACGTCTGTAGCTCATTGCAATTGTGTTCCGTCGCGCAAGAACCGTGCACGTGTGTTTCTTTCGGAGATTATTTGTGACACGTTCGTGACTGGAAACAATTGAACTATCGGCACTCGGCGACCAGTCGAGACATCTGCTATGTAGATGTTCAGTTTTTCACGATTTCGAGTGTGTTTAGTAGGCGAATTGTCGCCGGGCCGAGTCAAGTTAGGTGAAACTTGACCACCCAAAGGATAGCCGTTCTATCCTGAAAAGGATCGGAGTGAATGGGTGCCGAATAAAAGGCTCTCGATGTTCGTCTTCGGTTTAACGGTCGAACTCCACTTTATTAGCTCGATAGCGTCGCGATAAGAGCACGTATGGAAAAGCGGGCGTGAAACTGCACGCGCGATATATTCCGTCGAACGACAAAGATTTCGGGAATTTATACAAGGCCCGTTGAGCGAGAGCGAGAGGAACCGTTACGGCGATCGAACTATACTTGTACGTGGTAGACAAAGAACAGAACGTTTGAACCTGTAATCGAGGCGATGATCGATAGATCATCGGTTATTGGTCGTTCGCCGTTACGATTACGTCAGCTGGGCGACACGCATGCGTGACTTGGTTACGCGTCGCGATTAGTCGAATCGGACCAAGCCGCATGCTCGCCCGGGTACTTTGATTCCGGAACATACCGCCCGCCTCGGATCTTTCGATCCGACGACCTTACCGGGGTACAGAGCGATTTTCGCTGCGCGAGGGGGCATTGTTACATTTAACGCATTTACTTAATCTATCGCAATGTCTTAATCTAATATATACCGGTTGACTAGAGAATATATACAGGTTTCGTTTTTACAGTGGCGCTTCCGCCCGCCATGAGGCGCTCACGAATTTTCATCTCAATGCCCTTTTAGGCCGCCCGCCGTGGATGTCGATTCCGCCTCCTCTTCGGTATTAATCTCGACCGGGAGAAAACATAATTGGGTAAGCGGTCGCTTGTACTCTCCGTGAGCGGTTCTGACGGTAACGACGCGCGATATACCATCATTTCCGGGATGACACTGCAATATGCGACCTAAGTCCCATTTACTGGGTGGCGCGAGCGAATTTTTTATATGTACCATGCGACCGGGTTTCGCGAGGTTAGTTGTTATGCGCCACTTTGGTCGTTGTTGGAGAGTGTGCACATAATCTGTGGACCACGCTCTCCAAAAGCTTTCCGTCAACTGATTTAATAATTGCCATCGCGACAGTCGATTTTCGCGGACGTCCAACAACGTCGGAGCGGCAACTGCGGTCAGCGCCGACCCGATCAAGAAATGACCCGGCGTAATGGCCGAATAATCGTCGGCATTATCGGACGTAGGCGCAAGAGGGCGCGAATTTAAACACGCTTCGATTCGACAGAGTATCGTTGACAATTCCTCGAATGTCAGCGTGTGAGAACCGATAACACGTTTCAGGTGGTGTTTCGTGCTACGAACTCCCGCTTCCCAGAGCCCGCCGAAGTGTGGAGCTGCTGGAGGAATGAATTTCCACGAAATTTGATCCGTCGCAAGTTTGTTCAAAACGTTGGCGTCGCGAGTCGCGTCTCGAAATGATCGCGCAATTTCTTTGTCGGCTCCTTGAAACGTGGTTCCATTGTCCGAGTACATCGTATGCGGAAGGCCTCGACGCGAACAGAAGCGGTCAAAACACGCCAAGAAGGCCGCGGTCGAATAGTCACTCACCAATTCCAAATGAATCGCGCGAGTCGTGAGACACACAAACAGAGCGATGTACGATTTTCTCGCTTTATATCCGCGCCCGGCGGTAGTACGAACCAGAACAGGTCCTGCATAGTCCACTCCGGTATGAAGAAAGGCGCGTTCGGCGCGGTTGACACGCGGAGCAGGAAGATCTCCCATCAATTCGGACGCGATCGCGGCTTGTTCACGCGCGCATGGAACACAGCGGTGTAGAACTGCGCGAATGATCGGCCGCGCGCGGAGGAGCCAAAACTCTTGGCGAAGGGTGGCTAAAGTGAGTTGAGGTCCAGAATGAAGCGAGCGGATATGGATGGCATAGATCAGGAGGTTGACGAGAGGATGAGAGGCAAGTACGATTGGATGCTTCGTTATTTCAGGCATATTCGCGTTCCGTAGTCGTCCTCCCACGCGGATCAAGTCATCGGTATCCAGGAACACATTTAAGGGCAGTAAAGGGCTGCCTCGCGGAAGAGGTTGCCTATTTCGCAAACAAGCCAATTCCGTTGAGTATCGACTTCGCTGAATATATTTCAGCCAGAATAGCCGTGCTCTCTGAATTTCCTCAATCGTCAAGGCCCTTTGCGATGGAATGAGCGGCTCCTCGAGTCGCGGTTTTTGACGAAGTCGCGCAATAAAGCGACAAATATACGCCGTTACGCGAATTAGTTTCGACCATTGCGAGAAGCGAGTCGCGAGATCCCAAGCTTCACCCGGAGTTACCATGTGCGCGGAAACAGTGGGTCGTTCTTCAAGTTCAGCAGACGCGGTTAGGGTCGGTGTTCCGCGCGGCCAGCGCGACGGAGAATCTTTGAGCCACCTTGGCCCGGCCCACCAAAGCGAATGCGTACTGAACGTTGATGCGTCCAACCCTCGCGACGCACAATCAGCGGGATTGCAGTCGGTTGGCACATGGTTCCACTGCGCTGTCGGCAACCGTGATTGTATTTCGGCGACCCGGTTTGCGACAAACACCTTCCATCGCGATGGAGTTTGAGCGATCCAAGCGAGAACGATCGTTGAATCCGTCCAACAGTGAACCGGAATGGTCGAAAACCCGAGTGTGGTTCGAATGAATGATATTAGACGAGCGAGTAATGTCGCTCCGCATAGTTCGAGCCGTGGAATACTCAGTGATTTCACGGGCGCGACTTTTGATTTTGCCGCTAGAAGCGAGACGGCTACCTCACCAGATTGCATGGTGACGCGGAGGTAGACAACTGCCGCGTATGCCCGATTGGATGCATCGGCGAAGCCGTGCAATTCGACGGACAGCGCATTGGATCCGTAGGTGATCCATCGCGGGAAGGATATTTGCCGCAAACACGCGAGCTGCTGAAAGTAGTCCGTCCATTCGGCATGGATTTCGGGGGGAATACAAGTGTCCCAATCACAATTTAATCGCCAAAGTTCCTGCATAAGAATTTTCGCGGTGATGACGACCGGGGTGACCCATCCCAGCGGATCGAATAGCTTCGCGATCGTCGAGAGGATTGCGCGTTTTGACTGAGGAACCTTGTTCCCTAGCGTGACCTCGAAACGAAACGAATCCGTGTCCGGATTCCACGTGACTCCGAGGACCTTGAGACTTTCGTCGGGCTGCAGCGATTTTCCTCCCGCGAGCCCATGATCGGTAGGATCGATGTCGGACATCAGTAGTGGAGAATTACTTGCCCATTTTCTTAGGCGGAGCTCGGCCCCTTTCAACAACGCGATTAGTTGATCGCGTGTCTCCAGCGCGAGTTCTTTGTTCTCGGCCCCGAACAAGCAATCGTCCACATAAATTTGGCCGTCCAAAATGGGACAGGCCAACGGATATTTTGATCCATCGTCCCGTGCGAGTTGTTTTAGAACTCGAAGAGCGAGATAGGGAGCGGGCGCGGTCCCGTAGGTAACCGTACGAAGCTGATAATGTCTAATGGGTTCCGCGGGAGTCGGACGCCAAACAATTCGTTGATAATCAACATCGCGTGGATCAACCAATATCTGTCGATACATTTTTGCAATATCGGCAATGTAGACGTACCGATGTAATCTCCAACGTAGAAAGACGACACGAAGATGTGTGGTCGTGCTCGTGTCTCGAATGACGGCATGATGCGGAATGTAGACTGTTTGCGAAGAGATCGGCTCCGGATCGCGAAGTTCGGTCATGTGACCGAGATCGTCGTACTCTTTCATAAAATTTGAATATTCCGCCGCGAGTGTCTGATTGGACTGAAGCCGCTGTTCCTGGCGGGACCACATAATTTTAGCCGCGGGGAAGGATGACCCGATCCCGATTGGGGGGCCTTGGACGAATGGCAACCGTACGCAATATTGCCCGTTCGATGCGCGAGTGTGCGTAGCGACGAAATGGTCTTCGCACTCCTTTTCCGCGGGAGTAAGGTATGTTTGTACGGGGAGCTCTTCAATTTCCCAAAATTCCCTCAGCGCGATGTCTAGTGCATCGGAGGTTAGAATGTGGTGTGAATTTACTTCGCGACACGGTGTCGCGGGTTGATTCGGAAAAGGACCGGAGAGGATCCACCCCAGAGTGGTGTTCTGCGCTACCGGTTGAGTGGGTTCGCCCTTCCGTACCCCATCGAGCAAGAGCGATCCGTAAATATCAGCTCCAATTATCATTTCAATTGGATCTTGACTGAAAGGTGCGTCGTCCGCGAGATCAAGACCCCGAATATGAGCTAAGTTCAAGTTACCGGTGACGCGAAGTGGCAGGTAACTTGACAATGATTTGACGATCAATGCGTTAGTGGAATATGCAGACCCTGTTCGGCGGGTTGACGTAATGGTCAAGTTTGTCGCAGCCGTACACCTTGTCTCACCATCACCGACGCCGGTGATTGCGATGGAGACGCGAGATCGCGGTGTTCGCAGACGCTGAGCGAGATTTTCATTAATGATCGACACAACGGATCCTTGGTCGAGCAGAGCGCGAACGCGTTGCGTACGATTCGAACTGGATTGTACGTCGATCCGCGCGGTCGCGAGAAGAATTCGAGCCGAAAGTGCGGTCGTTTGGAACACGGAATGCGATGTCATTTGACTGGTGTTCGCTTCCGCGCTGGTGCTAGCAAGCCCTGCCTCGCGCTCGTTTCCCGATTTCGCCGCGTTGTCAAAGTGAAGCAAGGTGTGGTGTCGCTTTTTACAAGTGTAGCACCTATAGGAATTTGGACAAGAACGAATATTGTGTTTCGCGCTCAGGCAATTAACGCAACGGTTTCCTTGCTTCACATACTCGAAGCGTTGTGAGGCGGTTTTATCACGGAAGGTCTTACATCGGTAGAGGGGGTGCTCCCCTTTGCACAATGGACAACTCCGATCTGCGTGCGTCGTCGTATGAACCGGAGCTGATCGCGCGGGACCTGATTTCGCTGTTGAAGCGCGTGCAGACGGGACGCTGGTCGGTGAGATGGCCAGCGACAACGCCTCGAGAGACTGAATTCGCGCTTGGAGAAAATTATCGAGGTCTTTGTATTTTGGGAACTCCGTCGACGCTCTTAGTTCGAATTCCCAATCGCGGCGCGACGTTTCATCGAGACTATTGACCACGAGACAGACAAGTATTTCATCCCACGGCGCAACCTAAACCGCCTAACGCTAAAATGGCCATGTTGGCACGGTCGCGAATGTCGGAGAGAGCGGCTTTGCTTTCGATATCGGCGCGCGGGAAATTTAACAAAGTCTGTACATGAGCGGTTATCAAGCGACGCTTGTTGTCATACCGTTTTGTCAACAGCTCCCATGCTATGCTGAAATTCGCCTTAGTGACCGCGAGGTTACGAATAGTATCGAGCGGCTCCATCTGTAGGCACGAAAACAAATATTCCAATTTGGATACCTCTGATTCGGATTGATTGTCAATAATCATAGCCGTAAATCGGTCGCGAAAACTCTCCCACTCGACGAGGGCGCCGCTGAAGGTGGGCAAGTGTTTTCGCGGGAGGTGGTCGTTTGTTTTCGTCCATCCTTCGGTTGACCGAGTCCCCTTGTCGCCGCCGTCTGTTTTGTTGTTGGAGTCCGCGTTGCTTTCTTCCTCGAGTCGCCCAAGGACCTCCGCCATGACATCGGAGGTATCCATATACACCTCGTGGAGGCTCACAAAATGACTCTCCGTGAAGTATGTTAACTTCTTGTGCTGCTCGGCGGTTGCACTAGCGACGATTTGTCGATTGAGCGACTGGCACTCCTTGAACGCATCGTCCAGCTTGGACATGCGATTGCGCACCGTCGCGATAGTATGATTAGCCTTGCCAATCTTTTTAAAATTGTCTAATGACCGGTTCACCACATGCGCGGCATCCCTTAGCTGGGCGAATAGCACGTCGAGAGCGTCCATATTGAATATTCAAATGTTCCGAGGTTCACTCGCACAATTCGGCACAAGATTCACACAGATCCGGCTCGAAGGACCAAATGTTTAGTAGGCGAATTGTCGCCGGGCCGAGTCAAGTTAGGTGAAACTTGACCACCCAAAGGATAGCCGTTCTATCCTGAAAAGGATCGGAGTGAATGGGTGCCGAATAAAAGGCTCTCGATGTTCGTCTTCGGTTTAACGGTCGAACTCCACTTTATTAGCTCGATAGCGTCGCGATAAGAGCACGTATGGAAAAGCGGGCGTGAAACTGCACGCGCGATATATTCCGTCGAACGACAAAGATTTCGGGAATTTATACAAGGCCCGTTGAGCGAGAGCGAGAGGAACCGTTACGGCGATCGAACTATACTTGTACGTGGTAGACAAAGAACAGAACGTTTGAACCTGTAATCGAGGCGATGATCGATAGATCATCGGTTATTGGTCGTTCGCCGTTACGATTACGTCAGCTGGGCGACACGCATGCGTGACTTGGTTACGCGTCGCGATTAGTCGAATCGGACCAAGCCGCATGCTCGCCCGGGTACTTTGATTCCGGAACAGAGTGTCATAAACATCGTCCCTCCGAAGGACCGCCGCGGTCGTAAAGAAGGGTCAAATTACCGAGAACCGTCGTCGACTTTGTTAAAGGTCATCCTACTCCTCGGTACAAAGGCCTCATTCAAGGCTACGGGAACGAGACATAAACAGCCTAAAGCGCGCTGATTGGGAAATGCAACTTTCGGCAGGAACCAATCGGTGCATTTTCTTCCTCATCGCGTTAGGACTGGAATTTTAAAGCTTGAGATTTCTACTTTTTGTACTACATACCGTTTTTGCAAAAAATGGATGTTTTGAGTGCAAAATCTGTCCATAAAAAGGAGCGTATCAGATTGTAGAGTTTGTTGTAAGTACTGCGGATTATAATTAATATTTTCACGCTATTCGTCTATTTTATGTACACTATCGAAAAATATAATCATTTACATTTAAAATATCTTTTTAAAATACTTATTACAAAGAATGCTGTTTTTAAAATATATAGCCATGGCGAAAAGTATGCATTTTCCACGCGCTTGTTCTTTGGTGATGCTGAGGCTATCTTTCATTATACATTATTATTGTTAAATGGAAAAAAAAGAAAATCCTGAAACACGTATCCCCTATTTTGGATCAAAGATAACACACCCGAGTTTACATTAAAATGAACTAACAATAAATAAGAGAAACTGCAAAAAAATACAATTTCTAATATATTGTTTAAACAATAAACTTTTGTTAAAATTTTCTTGCACGACTACATTTCCCATTGAAAAACACACAATTTAAAAGAAAATTCAAATTTTTTCGACCTCTGGTTTCCGAGATATCTCAAAAAATATAGTTTTGGCTCCCAACTTTGAGGGCTGTTTTCACCCCTTCAAAGTGGATGTCCGCCGATAAAAAAAATACGTGGCAAATATTTTTCGAAGAACTATAGCTCACATTAGTTTCATCAAAATCGGCCATTCTCATCTGAATATGTTCCGTTAGCTAAAAAAACTTCGATAGAACAAAAATCTATTTAATTTACGATTTGTTTTAATAATATCTAACTACTGAATTTTTGCAAACATTTAATTCCCATCCGACTCGAAAGACCGCACGTCATAAACCGCGGCTCACGGTAATATAAAGCAAATGAAATATTTTTTATTGCAGTTTTAAGCGTGTACATTATTTTTCCGAATATACAAATGTTTATTATTACATAATACACCCATCATAAGGTAAAGAGGCAACGAAAAAAATATATTTTGATTTTTTTAACCGCAATCCGATTTATAAAAAATTATGAAAAAAATCAATTTGGATGGGCACTTTTGACCATCTTATCCAGCTATATCTTAAAAATCAACAAAAACATAATTTATAAAATATATTTCAGTATACATCATTAAACCTGAGTTTTAAAAAAAAATTTAGTACAAATTTTACTTTGATATCTTGTTTATATCAAAAGTTATAGCAAAATGTGCGCCGCGCCGCGCCGGGAATCGAATGCGCGCTATCTCCAGATTCCGACTCATGCGTCCGAAACTTCGGTAACGTGAAATTCGGAGGAACGCGACGAGGCTCGAGCAGTCGAACAGGCAACTCTCACGGACAGAGTAGCGGCACGCTTGTGTGTGTAGCGTCCGCACAATCGAATGGGCACTCTACGGGCAGAGTAGAGGTACGTTTGTGTGTAGCGCGTGGCGCGTGCCCCGTGAGCCGACGCACAGTGTGCCATTTCGCCCGAAACGCGGACAAAATGCAAGCGAATGCTATTTTTCAAAGTAACAGATATTGTTTATATGAGTTGTAATATCGTTAGTTAATAGTTAAAAGTATATGAAACCATAAAAGTTAATGAAAAAAACCGATTACAACATTATGGAATCATAGTTGTATGTCGATTTTTATTCGTTAAAATGATTTGAAAGATAATGAGAACATATTGCACCTGTCCCGAATGTGTACGCTTGGGTGAGTTCTTTTTATAGAAAATTGGTACTTCTGTGATTAAATAATGAGATTATAACGTTAGTATGACATTCCTGATTCAGTATAAGAGCGTGCAGAGCTTAAACATTACGATTTTGCGTAGAAAAGTCACATTGACTAACTCTTAGTTTCATTTAATAAGTGAGAAACACGAGAAAACACGGCGATTTTGCATGGAAGTTATTACTGAATATGTCTATAATAATATGCAAAAAGAAAATTTTCCCGAAATTTCCCCAAACAAAAGATAATCGTGTTTTAAGTGTGAGAGACTTGTCCTGGATTTATTACACTAACGTTTGTATATGGCATAGATGCACTAAATCCAGTGAATAAGCATACTTAAAATATTATTTAAAAATTTCTACTAACAAGAGAGTATTCTTAATCTGATCACCAATGAAATGTATATAGTATATGCTATTAATAAATTATTCATGTTTATAATGTAAACGTAATATTATTAGATGCATCCTGTTACTGATTTGTGTTGCCGTTCGAGAATACAAAGTTTTAAACTTCGATTTATAAATAACGATTGTATACGCACTAGAAACCTGTGTTTTTCTATCGATAAGATAAGATCGGTAGATATCGTGTGACACGGGTCCTAATTGCCTTTTTCGGTGCAGAGCAGATCATAGTCGAGAGTCGCGAGTCGCAGTCGCTAGTTGATCGTAGATTAATTTAAACATTAATTTGGTATTAGATTCTTAATCAGCAGCACAAAAAACCTGAGTATACCAAGTTTCGTGAAAATCAAACAACGATTTCATATTTTGTCCGCTTTTGGGCCGAAATTGCACACTGTGCGACGATACGTCAAAGTGGGGGAAGGCCCTAAGCGGGGAAGGTGTCTCGAACAGTGCCGGACAGTGATGGGATTGTTGGCGCTTTTCACCCGCATACGCGACGATTCTACCCAATTTCGGACGTAGACGTAGAAACGGCCCTGACGAAACTCGCGCATGCGCGTGAAAAGCGCCAACAATCGCATCACTGGTGCCGGAGCCGTAGGAATTATTCGGCAGTTCATGTTAGACTATAGGCCGTGATGGACAACCATCCAGTGAACGGTAAGTGTTGTTTGTTTCTAAATTTTGTAGCCTCCTAGAAGTGAGCCCTCCACTTGTTGAATTAAATAATTTTAACAGTTCTGCTGCGTTGTGCTGAGTTTGTGCTACATTGTGCTCGAATATTATAACTATAATATAAAAATAAGACTACAAATTGAGAAAAACGATTTTTTTAGTAGCCCACCACTTTCCATTTCTTACGATTTTCTCAATTATGTATAGGTGTGCTAGGTTGTGCTAAGATTGTGCTAAAGTATTACTTAAAAAAAATAATAAATAAGTGATGGTAAATAATTATAATCGTTTCTTATATCTCAGTTGTGTTAGCCCAGCACAAGTCAGCAGAACTTTCAATTTCGCCAGCACAACGATATAAAGGGCACTGTACTCTTGTGCGCGGCCCTTCGCGCTTCCATACTATATCATCAAATGGGTTTTCCTCTTATCCGACAAACATAATATTGCATATCTGAGTTGTGCACAACTAGTTGTCCTAGCCTAGCACAAGTCAGATATGCAATATCATATTTGTCGTATAAGAAGAAACCCATTTGATGATGTAGTATGGAAGCGCGAAGGGCCGCGGACAAGAGTAAAGTGCCCTTTATATCGTTGTGCTGGCGAAATTGGAAGTTCTGCTGACTTGTGCTGGGCTAGCAAAACTCAGATATAAGATTGTATGCTGTTTGGATAATTCGTACTTACTTAAACGTTAATTAGATGTCCGAAACGATTATAATTATTTACCATAACTTATTTATTATTTTTTTTAAGTAATACTTTAGCACAATCTTAGCACAACCTAGCACACCTTAGCATAATTGAGAAAATCGCAAGAAATGGAAAGTGGGGGGCTACTAAAAAAATCGTTTTTCTCAATTTTTAGTCTTATTTTTATATTACAGTTATAATATTCGAGCACAATGTAGCACAAACTCAGCACAACGCAGCAGAACTGTTAAAATTATTTAATTGAACAAGTGGAGGGCTAACTTCTAAGAGGCCATTTTGTAGAGAAGAAAATATAAGATAATTAATAATCATTGTACAATATTTCTGTAATTTGCAGTTCCTGCAGTGATGATTGAAAGGAGATTAATGTACGTTCCCATGGGTATGGACGCACCCATGGGTATGGACGCACCCATGGGTATGGGAATACCCATGGGTATTCCCTTACCCATGGGGCCGCCACCGCTACCACCATCGCCACCGCCACCACCACCGCCACCACCGGCAGCAATAGAAATGCCGCCGTCGCGGTCCGAAAATGTGGTAAGTTAGAAAACAATTCACAGTTTGTGTTGAGACATTAGACTTGTGTAACGAATTTTACCAAATTATGTAAAACAACAAATTTTAATGCTATTATGTCATTTACAGAGAGAGGGACGACGACGCAGAAATGCGCGTCGTCAGCGAGCCATACGCGCGTCGCCACGTGAGGTGCGACGGCTATAGAGGTTGCTGCTGAATCCAAATCAGCAGCAGCAACAACAGCAGCAGCAACAACAGCAGCAGCAGCAGCAGCAACAACAACAGCAGCAACAACAACAACAGCAACAACAACAACAGCAACAACAACGGCAGCAACAACAGCGCGGCCGAGGCCGTGGCCGTGGCCGTGGCCGTGGCCGTGGCCGTGGCCGTGGCAGTGGCAGTGAGAAGATCATAAAAATTATTCGAGTCAACCAATATTTTTAATAAACATTATCCTTTAATAAATTTTATTTAATTATAATTGTAAATTTATTTTTATTCCGGTGTTCCGTTCAAATTCCTTTTTTATCGAAGATATTTTTTTTTGTACACGTTCTGCAATATTTTCGGATGCTCTTTGCGTTGAAATGTTCTCCGAATTACTGCGGTGTCCCGTACAGAGCCCTTTTTTGCAATTTGTCTCCGCAAATTTTATAAACAACAATTGCCTCCTTTTTTATAGAAGATATTTTTTTCTGTACACTTTTTCCAAAAAAGGGCTCTGTGCGGGACACCGCAATAATTCAGAGAACATTTCAACGCAAAGAGCATCCGGAAATATTGCTTCCTCGCTAAATAATACCCGAGTAGCCGCATCGAAAAATCATGCCATTCCGTAAACTCTGTCTTCGTCTCTCCTTCGGGCGAGCGACATATCTCCCTCTCCGTCGCAGCCGTACAGGAGAAACGAGAATATCTCTGTCCTTCTCTTACTTCTATCGTACGTCAGTCACGCTCGGAGAAAAGCAGGAGACGCGACGACAGCGCTGCGGCGGAAAGTCGGAAACCGCGAAAGCGAAGCAGCCATATTGGCATACAAATTGTTAGGTTCTGTGACGATCGGCTACTCGGATATTATTTAGCGAGGAAGCAATATTTCCGGATGCTCTTTGCGTTGAAATGTTCTCCGAATTACTGCGGTGTCCCGTACAGAGCCCTTTTTTGCAATTTGTCTCCGCAAATTTTATAAACAACAATTGCCTCCTTTTTTATAGAAGATATTTTTTTCTGTACACTTTTTCCAAAAAAGGGCTCTATGCGGGACACCGCAATAATTCAGAGAACATTTCAACGCAAAGAGCATCCGGAAATATTGCTTCCTCGCTAAATAATACCCGAGTAGCCGCATCGAAAAATCATGCCATTCCGTAAACTCTGTCTTCGTCTCTCCTTCGGGCGAGCGACATATCTCCCTCTCCGTGACAGCCCTGCAGGAGAGACAAAGATCTGTCTATCCTTGTCATGAGCTTCCTGGGTTTTGCCGCAACTGTCGCTGTAGTCGCCTCTAAATTCCCACGCCTCACCGGCGCACCCTTAAACGTTGAAGAGTGATTGCAGTTCGCGATTTTTCGGCAGAGGTGCTTGCCGGTCCGGGGAGCCGTCCCCGCTACGCGGTACGCGCGGACCAATCAGATGACCGAATTCGGAGCGCGAACAGGTGCTCCTTATCGCGCGCGAGCTCTCCTTCTCTATTACCACATTCTAAGATTTTTCTTATGTCTCTTTTCGCCTCGTGCGGCGCGACTTTGGTATGTCCCTATTTATACGGCTACGCGTCGGTTTTCGGTTGTCGAGGAGGAAAGTACAAGTCCTGCAAGATGTACGGAACGTAAAGCTAGGGTAACCCCACAACGCTAAGCGTTGCTATCGCGCCCCGCACAACAACATTTGAACGGACCTTGTCCTTTCCTCGATGATCGGTACAGACGGTTTTTACGCACACGGTTATTGACTGGCGTGTCTTCGCAACTTTTAACAATACCCGGTGCTGACTTTGAAGTTACTGGTTTCCCGTATTTTGGGACGATGTTGATTTCAAGGAAGGTATGCGTTAATATTAAATGTAACAATCGCGATGCCGGAAAAAGGAATGATTTTAATTTTGCTCATCAAAGACCGTGCTGCAGCTGATTAGGGAAATCCCACAATGCTAACGCATTGTCAAACCGCAGCACAGCCGATGGAAAAAGAGATAAAATATATATAATTTGTTCGGAACGTAACATTAAGATATCTACAAAAATTGCGAATTGCATACAGAACTAAATAATCTAAGATGAAATCAATAACTAAATTTTTGTGGTCGCACGTAAAACTGAAAACGACATATTTTCTTATAAAATGTTTAATTGTACTTTTTACATTACTTTGCACATTACACCTATATAAAACCAAGCGCGCTATGTTGTAACTTCTACATAAACACCGTAAAAAGTACTCATTAAGAATAATACTTCTATTTCTACTTATCGCTGGTTTTAATATACATATGTAATGTACAATTTGTACAATCAAACTTTGGTATTAATTTTTGTAATACAAATCGAGAAATCAATTTCATTACAAAATTATTCAATCGTTTATTGATGATCGAACTGGATGCTAATATTATAATATAAATTTTTGAGTTTCTATTAAAGTTAAGATCATCATTGGGTTGCGGTGTATTTGAATTTAACAACTGATTTAATTGAATTAAAGTTTCATCAAATGTATCTTCGCAATTCGCGGCTAGAGATAATTGTTCCACCGCGGCTGCGGCCACCCCCGCCGTCGCCGTGGCGATGGTTGATTTCCTACGTGGAAGCAGCAGATTTCGACGATTTCCATTGTTGATTTCGCTGCTCCTTACTCGCGTTTCAGCTACTCGGTCCACCGAAACGCGAGCTCGGAGAGCTTGTTTGTAGCTTACTGATGTTGTGCGTTCTTCAGCTTTTGCGTTATCGTCGGTCTATGTAGAGACTTTGCTTCTTCGTTCCTCTTACTGGCTTGGTCATGCAGTTTCACTTTGTACAAGTGTTTTGTCGTACCAAGTGCTATGGTCGTAGCAGCTATTATCTTCTTTAAACCAAGCCGGATCTTGAATTTTGCTCCTTTGAATGGCCGTCGTGCATAATTTGTCGAGTACATGTTCCTGATGCTAAAACTTCCTCCAGTAGTTTTGGAATAGTTGCAACTGCGTTGTAATTATCTTTACAAACGCCTCTGTGGGCGAGAAATGTTCAGCACATACACCTGTAATGTAAAATTGTTTAACCTTTGCCGGCCGGACACATGGTCCAAACGAATAGAAAATCTAGGAGCTGAATTAGATCAAAGAATTATAATGCCAAAGAAATATTTTTTGTACCTTATAAATGCTTTAATTTATTCTTAATCAATGTATAATTTAATACACCAACATGTCTTCATCATTAACTTGTTCAGAGGGAAAAAAATGTAATTCCACCAAAATTTGTTTCATTTCTTGTATGTTGTTGTGCGCGCGCGTGTGTATTGTTATTTTATTCAATTATAGTTCCCTGCACTTTCATATTTGTTGTAACAATAATACGTCTTAAAATACGTAACAAGTCATTAGCCCAACATGTCCACATCATATAGTTATCACCAATGTTTGTAAACCAATAACTTGAAGGAACCGCAATATTTTTGCCAATATTGGTTTATTCTATAGAAAATTTGGTTCTTTCTTTTTGCAATGTCCTATTTATCTCGCGACGTAGAAGGAATTGGTTCTTGCACTGAATGTGAAATTGTTTCTGAGATTTTACATGAAATCTCATCAAACTTAACGTCATTAGTATTTTCATCTTCTATCTGCCAACAGTATGGTATGACAGTATTTATTGTTGTAAAATTTGAAGGAACTGCGCCCTTCTTTAATTTTGCTTTATTCTAATTCTTTGTTTCAATTGGTTTTCTGTGATATCACCATTTTTTCATTGCAATGCTTTATGATACACTACATTTTTTGTTTCGTTTTCTGGCGCATAGACAAACAAAGCTGATGGTTTTCCGACACGGGAACAGGCGACATACAATTGACTATGCGAGAAGCATGGATTTTC
The DNA here is from genome assembly GCA_916610255.1 of Lasioglossum lativentre. NCBI lineage: Eukaryota > Metazoa > Arthropoda > Insecta > Hymenoptera > Halictidae > Lasioglossum > Lasioglossum lativentre. Next base: position 41,468,094 of record OU744356.1, on the reverse strand, counting down.
AAGATTAATGCCGCAAACACTCAATGACTGCCCTTGTGATTTGTTTATTGTCATTGCGAATACAAGCCGCACCGGAAATTGCAAGCGTTTAAAGTCGAATGGCATGTCGATCGGAATAATTGGGACACGTGGTATCAAAACATCTTCTCCTTTGAACTTTTCTGTAAGAATTGTTGCTTCGATGACGTTGTTCATCAGTTTCTTCACCGCAAGTCGAGTGCCATTACAAAGACGTGGTTGATTGATATTTCGCAACATTATGATGACCGATCCGACTTTCAATTGGATATTATGCGGCGGCAATCCGGGCAATTCCAGCGAGTTTAAAAATTCGGTTGGATAGTTGACGACATCATCTTGACTAGTAACGGAATCAACCGATTTGTGCACGTCATCAATTCGCCAGCAATTTCAGTTTAAATCATTAAATTCAATTTGTCGACATCAATGTTTTTCGCAGCTAATATAGCACGTTCGCTCAATCAAACATGATTTTTGTAATTGTGAGCAATGTTTGGGAACACTTTTTGGATGAGTTCGGTCTTTGATTCGGTGAACTTGCAAAAATTGACGGGGAATTTAATGCAGCCAGTCGAAATGTCAACGGGGATTTTGCCATATCCAATGTCCAGCAATTGTTTTGAAAATACTTCTTCAAATTGGTCGTTCTGTAACTTGACTAGCATGTTCATACTTAATTGGATTGGCGTGTTTTCACAACACGGACGACTTCAAACATGCATTAAGTTCATCGGCTGGCGTTGACCTTGGAATCACTGGCAATGTTTGTCGAAAATCACCTGCCAACAGAATCATCCCACCACCAAACCGGTTTTGATTGTTTCGCAGATCTTGCATCGTTCGGTCTAATGCCCAGTGTCGCCAGTTGAGTCCATATCTGGACTCATTTACTCCCCTACTTTTGCCCTTCCACTATCCCATTCCAGCACCACGCGCAACGCGTCCCACTCAATCCCCGTCGCGCACGCGCAACATGTCACATATTACGACTCTGGCCATCAGAGAGGGGGTACCTGTATTCCCCTCGATTTTCTCGACCTGGCGACACTGCTAATGCCTCCAAAGGCATTGTGCCCTTATATGCGCTGAAACGAACAAAAAAGTCAGTTCAATGAACTATTATTATTCATATCGACTGATGGTTCGTGAAAATGAGGACAATCACATCTTGAAATGTCACGAATATTAGATCTAATCGATCTGTAGAGAAACGCAAAGAGCGACGTGAAATTGAACGGAATAGATTATCCCAAACACGTTCAGCACGTACACCAGAAGAAAGAGAAAATGGAAACGAAGATGATATGCATCGAATTAGTTTCTGAAACAGGAATTTCATGCCCACTTTCAAGATTCAATGTCAACACTTTAATTGCGAGAAACTCGCTACGTCGCGTTGTCCATCTGGCGGGCACCGCGGTAGATGACGCCGTCGTGGCCCTCTCACGGCGGTCGCGGTGTGGGTAGTCTCATTTTTTCCCGAATTTCCATGTTTCCGGACAACTTTTCCAATTTTTTTCGTCAAATGCTCATCAAATACGAACATTGTTTTCGATAATATCTCAACATGCTTCCCATCAAAACCGATTGATTTTTGTGGACCAAATACAAGGATAACAATCCAGATTTGCAACTAAGCGAGGAAATTCGCAACGAGGCATTGGTATTAATTGAGGACATGTGCTTGATGATATCGAACAAGGTATTACCTCAATTAGGCATGACAGCGCCCAATCGTCCGATGCACGATGCATTTAATCAAGAGTTGAACCGCGAAAAACAATATGATTGTGATACATTGAGAGAATCAGAAATTCTGTCCATGCTAAAGTCCAGTCGTTCAAAAGTTGTGATGTCATTGCCCCGCAAGGGCAACCCGCCCGGAGGGCCTAGTATAAAACTAGTATAAACTAGTATAAAAATAATTCATTAAATGCTCATAAAACGGTTTTTCTCGAATATCTTCCAAATTATTGACTGCATCGAAAAATATGTTGCACAGAATCTATAGACCTGGACAGACTGCGTCTTTTATGTGCTATTACATTTTTTCGTATAGTACAGTTTTCGGAAATATTGAGAAAAATGTCAGAACAAATAAAAAACTGAAGTGTGTTTTGATTACCTTTTATCAATAAACATTAACGAAATATGTGTCATTTTGTTTTAAACTTGCGGAACTTACTTTTTTTAAATTGCATATTACTTTTGAGGAAATTACGTAAATTTCTTTTTCTAGAAGTAAAAAAATTTTCAAAACTTCGTTTGGAAAAGCCCTCTAAAATGAATCGTTAAGTAAATATGAGTGAATTTGTAGAACAATGTTCGGATGAGGCAAGGGATATTATAACGCGATGATCGAGCACAACGCGGCGCGACCCGCCGAGCGCTGCGCCGACAAGGGCGTTATCGCATTGTTTACCTCGACCGGACAACGTCCTATTAATTCACTCATATTTATTTAACGGTTCATTTTAGAGGGCTTTTCGAATCGTAATTATGAAATTCTTTTTTACTTCTAAAAAAAGAAATTTACGTAATTTCCTGAAAAGTAATATGCAATTAAAAATAAGTGAGTTCCGCAAGTTTAAAACAAAATTACACATTTTTCGTTAATGTTTATTGATAAAAGGCAGTGAAAACACTTGAGTTTTCAAAGTTCTAAAAAAATTTTTGGATTTTGTTCTGTTATTTTTCTCAAATTTTCCAAACACCGTTTGTTTTATAAAAAGAAAAGTAATAACAGCCCGGGGGCACGTTTTCCCGTCATTCGATCGAACTGAAACTTTGCACAGATTTTTTTTATTGGTTGGATTAATCCTGAGGGGTGGTGTAAAAAATATTCGAAAAATTTTCGTCAAGTCGAACGAAGAAGTCTTCTTCAGGAAGAACAAAAGAAGAAATTTTCAGAATATGTTTCATTGACACAATTCTACAAAACGTATTTCTTAAATTTTCAATTGTATAGGCTCACATAAAAAAATTGTAAAATGCAACTTTTATTATATTTTCAACAATTCCGATCTATTACTATTTTTGAAACAAAAATTTTCACATCATGTATTAAACTAATTGCTCTAGCTTCACCAAAAAGTTCAAATCGTATAGTACAATATTAAAAAAGTTATCGGCTTTTTTATAGTGTCAGAATAATAAATCTACAGTAAACGCTCCTTCGTTGTCCAGAATCAGGGGCACGCTCGTTGTCCAGTGCCTACCCACTCCACTGCCTGTCAACGCCGAGTCGCTCCCCAGGGCGGCGACGATTGATGTCGACTCGGGTATATCGGTGTGAACACCACACATTGACTCGAGGAATCGATTTTACAAATCTCTTAATTTTCATTATTTGTTTATGGGACTTTCACTACCGTATTTCTGGCATTTTTCTGATTAAAATGACACCAAACACGATATAATTTGAACTGTATTAAATGGTTTTATCGACCATTAAAGTCTCGAAGGCAACGAACAACAGCGCATTGGAAAGAAAGAGACGCGAACAGTCGACGTCGCCGGCACAGTTCAAAGGCCCGCGTGTTCTCACAATGATGTGACAATGATAGAATGGTTAATTTTTCATTATTTTTTTATGGGACTTTCACTAACTTATTTCTGGCATTTTTCTGATTAAAATGATACCATACACGATATAATTTCAACTTTATTTAGTGGTTTCATAAATTATAAATTATGCTTTACATGTAGAGTAAATATGGGCCAAATTATATCGTGTTTGGTCTTGTTCTAATCAGAAAAATGCCAGAAACAAGCCAGTATACGTCCCATAAAAAAATAATGAAAAATAAAGCATTTTTAATTGGCATTACGTACAGTGAGAAATACGCGGACCTTTAAACTGTGCCAGCGACGGCGGCACGCTTCGGTCATGCGATCCGTATTTCATTCTTTCCTTTTCTGTGTTCGGCTTTCTATTGAAGTCTCGCTCGGCGCGGTCGGCGCGATATCTAGACGCAGTCATAAATCAAAAAGCATGTCGGGGCACGCTCGTTGTCCGCTCAAACCCCCGGCCTTTTGACAACGATCGAGCGTTTACTGTAGTAACTGTACATAATTGGGAAGCTTTGTTACCACCCTTTCCTCTACATTCTACTACATTACACATATACCATGCACGAAACACGAAAGTTATAAAACAGTATAACATTATAAAAAGTCAGACCAAACGACCTGGCGTTCTCTAAACAATTAGAACAATTAGAAAAACTTGAACAAATGATGTGCAAAATAGATTTTGAGAAAATTGTGTAGGAGGCAGGCGTAGAAAAGGAGAGTTGAAGAATACAGGAAAACACCTGATCGTGGTTCTGGAACTCTCCTGCGTGAGATGAAGCGTGTGTCTGCGTGAGATGAAGCGTATGCTGCGTGAGCGCCGACAGTATTGTGACCGCGGCAAATATAAAACAAACGCGACCGGCTGCCAGAGCGAGCAGCGGCCGTTGAGGCCATTTGATGTAAATTAGTATAAACTGCCTCGAAATTTCGTTTATTATACACAGAGCTCTCATATAAAAATCCATACAATATATAGCAAAATAGTGATTAATGTATCTCCTAGAACCGCTGCGCCCGACGGAAGGCTAAATGATTTTGGTCATTGGAACGTCGACCGATTTTGATGAGATTTTCATTGATATGTTTATTTGAATATGTTTATATTGAATATGAATATGTTTCATTGATAGAGACGTAATCTCTACGAATCGTTTTTAAAATTTTTTATAAAAGCACACATAAAAAAGTTGCAAAATACAAGTTTTTGTATTTTAGTAACTTAACTTTGGCGACACATTTTGGACATACGCCATAAACTTAACGCAGGTCGCTTGTATTTTGTATTCCCCTTCAGGTGGTTTTTAAATTTTGCATCTTCCACTTCATTTCCTATTTTGGAAGGAAAATTAAATAAATAAGACAATGCCGCTCCAGACCCGCCAGTTGGACACGCTGCGCGAGGCGGCGGCGGTCGCGAACGAAACGTCCACAATCGACCACCCATTCCACCTCACGCACGTAGGCACGCAGCCCCGGTTTAGTAACCGGAGCTCCAGCCCCTCCGCCCAATCAACAAGGGCTCCGCCTTGGGGGTTGGTTCTGGGGTTCCCCCAATCGGTAGACCTCGCATTGAGGTCCCCCAGGACCAGCACCGGACCGGTCATATAGGGGACCAACATGGCTCCCAGCCGGTGCAAAAACCTCCCGAATTCGGCGGAGCCACAATTGGGTGAATTGTAGCATCCAGCGACTAGAAACCTTCCCCATTTTACCAAAATCGTCCCCCTGCTCCGTTCGACCACGGAGCAGGGGGGTACCGTCGCCGAATGGCGACGATGCCATATCGCCACGGAGCCCACCTCGTCCCCGAACCAGTGCGGATGGTCGGGGACTTCGTGGGGCTCCGTGGTTACTGCCAGGCCAACCTGCCACTCCGCCAGGCATTGGACCATCAGGTCCTGTGCCCGGCGGCAGTTGTTCAGGTTGGCCTGCAGTACTAACAGGGAGGCCCTGTGCGCCATTAATTAATAGCCACAGGACCTCCCTCCTCGGACGGCTGCGTCGGCGGCGGGGGAGTAGTCCCCCCAGCCGCCGCAGCCGACTCAACTTCCATCGCCATGGAGGAGGCGGGGGGATCCCCCTCGCCTCCTCCTGTTGCCTTAGGGGGTGCCACCGCACCTGCCCCTCCTTTTTTGCCCTTCCTGGCCTTTGGAGGCGGGGAGCAGGCTTTGCTCCCCGCCTTATGATTGGCGGGTCTCCCCAACGACGCGCACACTGCGCAGTGGGGAGACCCGACACACTCAGCGGCCCTATGGGTGGTATCGAGGGTCTCCCTTAGACCCGCGAGCTCCCGGCCGAGCCTCGCATTTTCTCCCCTGAGGGCCCGGTTCTCCGCCTGCACCCTGTCCCACAGGTCTGCAGGCGGTTCACCGGGTCCCGCGGGATCAATTCTTCCGGGGAGAGGGCGGGGCTCCCCTGTATGCCCCGCCGCTCAAGCTCCCGCACCGCCGCCACCATGGACCTCGCCGCGTCCTTCAGGTCGCGGACCATGGTCCCCTTCAAATTGCCTCTTTTGGCGGCGGTAGTCTCAACCATCAGGCTGGACTCCATCGCCAGAGCGACAATTTGTCCAGGGAGATGGTGCCGCATCTCCAGCTGGCATTCGCCAGCTGTCGGTGCGGGGTCCCGATACCGGGACTCCTTCTTCTCCCCGGAAACCTCCAAGGGAGACGGCGATGCGGGGGTCGCTTGCTCGACGTGAAGGACGACGAGACGGACGCCACCGACATCCCGTCGTCCTCCACATCGCGCACCGCGGAGGAGCAGCCGAGGGGACTACCCCTCGAGCTGCTCAGAGAGGCAGCCCCCAGCCGCGACCGCGTGCCCACGCTCACGGAGCCTGGTTCCGAGGGTGGGCCAGAGGCCCCTCCCCTCACACTTGGTCTCGCGCTCCGTTGGGAGCCCGAGGCCAAGCCTCCTACTTCGTCCGCTTCCGCGCGCGGTTGCCCTTTCCTCCGAGGCTCGTCTTTAGAAAAATTCATAATTGCATTATCGGGCCTTTTTACAACGCCCCCATTTCTGGGGGCGCTTCACTCGATACCCTCTTATATCGAAGCGGACATAAAGGTCCACCGGGGCAGAGTCGCATACCCCCCGTAAGCCTAAATACAACGGAAGGTCGGCAAGTATCCCGAGGTTGTACAACGCTTGCGGGTGAGATGCATCCATCCACCCACCCCCGGCGCTTACTCCGGGGGTACCCCATCGCCACGTTACGATAGCTTAGGGTTAGAGACTTTTTTATAAAGGTTTATCCTCCTCGCAGGCCGGCCGATTAAAGGTCGGAACATACAAGACGGCTCGGACAGTCTCGGAAAGACGCGTGAGTTTACCTAGGCCATACTAGGCCATACAGGACGGACCGCGTCCGACGGCCAATTGAGAGGGTTCGAAATTCTCGAAGAAGAAAGGCACAGCACGCGGTCTGCTACCAGAACCCCAGGGGTTCCGAAAACCGTTTACACCCCCCTACACCCTAGAGGTGCCTATGTTGTATCTTGTCCGCAACGGCCACGGGATTCTGGCGAGAGAATCCCGTGGCCGTTGCGGACACGACGCGCGCACACGACGACGCGACGGGAGAAAAACATTATAAATGCTGTATTATTTAAAAAAAACGTGGTAAAAACATACGCGTGGAAAACCACGCGCGGCAGAACTGAAACTTCTTGCTTAAATGAAAGAGATAGAGATATATAATAATAATAAAAATTATATGTTCTATTTAGTTGTTTTTGTATTATTAACCGACTCAATTCGATCAGTATATTGTTTATTTGTATATTACAAATTGTTAAATCGTAAGTCTGGTAACGTTTTACTATTAATATTGAACCATAAGAGATATGGAATAAAATTTGCACTGAAATTCATTAAAAAATTATTCGCGTCAAATAATTGTTTGATCATTTTCATTTTTTGAAAGTCTTCTGTTGTGACACGTTCTTTTACACGTCTGTAAAATCAACAATTTTGAAGATATCGAAAAATCCTTTGAGATTAGTTCATTGGTCACTACAGACTAATACAACATATTGTAATTTGAATAAAATCCTAAGCATTACTTCGGAAAGTGTCTGTTTTCGCGTGGAATGACCCAAAAGGTTGTTGTCTTTTTAAGAATCTCTCTCTCTCTCTCTCTCTCTCTCTCTCTCTCTCTCTCTCTCTCACTCACTCACTCTCTCTCTCTCTCTCTCTCTCTCTCTCTCTCTCTCTCTCTCTCTCTCTCTCTCTCTCTCTCTCACTATCTCACTATCTCACTATCTCACTATCTCACTCTCTCAGATTTGTTACGGTTACGGTCCGAAAATCGTGGAAAACGTCAATTTTCACCATCTTTAACTCGTCCAAAAAATGTGGGATAGGTAATTAGTAGACAGCGGATGTTTATGCAATTTGCAATTTTTGTAGACGAATTTTGAGAAAGTCGAATCAAATGAAATCATATTTTCCGTGGTACTACCCTTTTTAGATCAGAAATAAATTAAAATCGTACTAAATTCTGTTCGAATTTTTAATCAATCATTTTTAGAAAATTTTCAGAAGCCATAATTGCATAAAGATCCGCAGTCTAGAAATTAGGTATAGATAACTAGGAAATGAAGTTAAAATGAGTGTGTGCGCGAGCGATGAATGGGAGTGCAGTATTAATGGTTAAGATAGAATTGTTATAGATAGGAATGTGTAAATTAATTTGTTATTAAAATTCAGTGAATACTAACCTGGTTGATCCAATTCTTCGCCTATCTCCCGCCATGCGACACCCTTGTACTTGGAGTCCATATATTTGGGGTCGCGGAAATTATATAAAAAGTCCCGACTTCTTACGCACTCGATTAGACGTTCGTCTTGCATATTTGCTTGTAGCTCTAAAAACCTCGGAACTAGAACTGATTTTTGTGACAAACTTTCGTCAAAGGTAACCTCGTAATTAGCCCTTGGGTGGGGGTAAGAAACACGGTACAAAATTTTATTGGGGTAAGGGTAATGGCGTGGGTCGCTGATGGGCCTGTAACCTACTGTTGAGTGCTGACAAGAAGGTCCCCGGGGGGGCACAGAGGCAAGAGGGGTCTCCAGCTAGCTCCGCCCATCCCCACCAATGACGCTCCGGTAGTCGCCGCGTGATCACGCCGTTTCGACTGCTTACGTCACACGACGCATAATAGTAGGATTTCCGTATTTACTCGAGTAGTGTGTGTGACTGCTTCGGCCAATAGAACGCTCTAGCCGAAATTGCGTGTGAGCCTAGCCGCGCCCCTTCCAAGCCAACCAATCGGGTATGCATTCTTGCCTACGTCACCGCATTCCTGCCAGGGACCTTCTTGTCAGCACTCAACAGTACTTACCTGCATCGGGCCGCTCCGAATCTTCAGCGGCCTATTGACAAATATGTAGTTATGGAGATATACGCTGTTAAAGTTTTTGCAAAATTTGATTGTGTGGAGTTACAGTGACTCCCATTAATATTCGGACACTCTTTAAAAAACAATAACTTTTTTAATATTGCACCATACGATGTGAACATTTTTGAGAAGTTTGAGTAATTAATTTACTACATGATGTGAAAAGACATTTTTTCAAAAATTGCAATTGTTCGGAATTGTAGAGAAAATACTAAAAGTTGCATCTTAAAACTTTTTTAAGTGGGTCTATATTGAAAATTTAAAAAATATGTTTTTTAGATCTATGTCGATTATATGCATTGAAAAGTTCCATCGAAATCGGTTGATGTGGGAAAAAAACGACAGGCATTGAAAGATATATGAATCCTTAGATTTATTGCTGTTAAAGGCTGAAAATCGCGAAAAATTGCAAATTCTACCATCTTTAAACGTTTGTAGATCATTGCAACGTTGACCGATTTTAATGAACATTTCAGAATATGTTGAATTCATACAGATCTACGAAACGTGTTTCCTACAATTTCAATGTGAGCCCACATAAAAAAGTTGTACAACATAGCTTTTAGTATTTTCTCTGCAATTCCGACCAATTGCAATTTTTCAAAAATTCTTTTCACATTACATAACAAAACCGATTAATCTAACTTCTCAAAAAAATCCAAGTTGTCTGGTCGAATATTAAAAAAGTGATCGTCTTTTTAAGAGTGTCCGAATATTAGTGGGAGTCACTGTATACATATGTATACATAGACAAAAGCCTACTACTACAGTCCACCCGACCGTATCGATGAGACAGAACATGATCATGTGTGTGTCTCGAGCGAAACGAAATTTAAAGGGACATTCGTCGCTAGGCCCGTACCAAATCATCGTCTCCCTGCCCATTCACATGAGAAATTTGAAGTTGCAAAATATGAAAATTTGTTATACATAAGAATGCTAATCCTACATTATAAAATACTAACGTAAAATATACTTACAAATTTTTCAGGGTTTTATCTTCTGTTCCTTCGGCGGATCACACTATTTACTTACCACAGTACACTATTATTTACTCACGCGAATACGTGCAAATAATTGTGCTTGTCTTCCGAAGCCTATTTTCGAAACACAAAATATCACACTTCTAGACAATCACTAAACGCCACACACGCATTTTCCGAAATCATGACAGCGAACGAGAAGACATTCCGACCACGATCAAAACAGTTCTGCGATCTCAATGCCATTTTTCGCGCGAAAACTCTGCTCCCCCAGCATTGCATAGAATTCCTGATTTTTTAGGCAATGTCTATAATGGGCAGGTATTTCACAAATTGCACGAACATTTTATACAGGGTGTCCCAAAAGTACTTCAACTCCGGGAAATGGGAGGTTCCTGAGGTCATTTCAAGCGCCATTTTCCTTTTGCAAAATGTTGTCCGCGGCTTTGTTTAGGAGTTATTAACGAAAAACACGGACCAATCAGAGCGCGAGCTCGACGCTCGCTGGCACGTTCAGCGCGGCGAGCCGGCAGACGGTTGGCTATCGCCCGCAGCACGAAGCTTGTCCGGCGCCAGACGACGCGGACGAGCCGAAATCGGCGGTCCCTTCGTGAGGATGTGGTGAAACACCTCCTTCGAAGTAGGTGGACTGGGAATCGAAGTTCCTGTAATTTCTGGAAATTCCGAGAGAATCTCGGCGCATGCCGTGCCAGCGGCAGCAGTGTGCACCGAGTGACAACGGGTTACTTTAAGTTCGCCCGGGGAAGTTATGTTCGTGGTTCTATCCACTAGGCAACGCCTACGAACGTCTACCACGAGGCTATAATGCCAAAGAAGGTCAGCCCCAATAATGGGAAGTGGAACATCCGCGATGCAAAAATTCCACTTTATCACCGTGCGTATTATCAGCTTAAGCCGAGCCGGCTTACAACGAATCTCTGCATTCGCCGGGAGAAGAGAAAGATCGGCTCCTGTGTCAACTAAAAACTTTTGACCGGAGATACGATCTCTGATATGGAGACGTATTGAATCACCTGTAACGTACGTTCCACGAGAGAATAGAGTCGTTTCGCGTAGATCGGAAGTTGGTAGGTGGCGCAGCGAGCTCGTCAACTCTTCCTCCACTACTCACTCCCCACTTTCATTAATATATACGGTGTCTCTGAATTTACATAATACTTATACGAAAGGGAAATCGTGTGCGTTTCCATACGGACTTAATCTTATATAGGTCTGGGTTAGGTTTGTTAGGGAGCTTTTCGATGCCCGAGGCGAAAAAATCTGGGTCTCGGGTCTCTATAAACTCGCGGATCGCCCCATCAAGTGAATCAGGTGTAAAAACCTGCTTCTTGCCGCGTAGAAAAGAATTAAGTGCAGGAAACAAATGAAAATCCGAAGGGGATAGATCAGGGGAATGCGGGGGATGGTTCAGTTGCCGAAACCCGAGATCCTCGACGCGAGTAACGGATTGGGCCGATACGTGGGGACCAGCGTTGTCCCTTAGTAAAATAGGAGGTAACTGGTCGACAGGCCATGACACAACCAGGCGAGAAGCTACTTCCTCCAGGAGCTCGCAATATATGGCCGTTGTCAATGCCACCCCTGGAGGAAGAAGCTTGAAAAAAATCACACTAGTCGAGGTCCACCAAATAGAAAGCAAGATTTTGTTGCGGATAGCGGAGGGAGAAGTAGGGGGCCCCTCGGTACGGCGCTGATCGTACGTTATCCACTTCTCATCACACGTTAGGACACGAGATAGGGAGGAATCCACGAAATTCCAATTGAATAAGGTCGTGCAAACCCTCAATCGACGATCCTTCTGCGCTGTTGTCAGATGATGAGGGATCCACTTAGTGGAACGTTGAACGAGATCTAAAGCCTTTAAATGACGAGAGATGGTGGTGGTAGATACGGAAAAGAGTACGGAAAGCTCCTCCAGAGATAGAGTAGGCGTAGCTTCCACAGCTCCCAAAAGGGCCTGGTTGTCGATCTTTGGTGGAGGTCGACCCCGGGGCTTATTCTCTAGGGAATAATTCCCGTTGGCAAACCTCGCAAACCATTTAGCAATCCCGCCATAGACGTGCTTTAAGGCCCGATAGGTCTCGGTCGCGGTAGAGCCCCGCAAATGCTCATATAGAATGAGACCACGCATTTGAGAGAGGTCCATTCTTTTCTTCTTCTTTGATCAGTACAAATAGACGCTAAAAATAATAATTAAATCAGGAAGGAATTATGTAAATATAGGATACTTGTGTATACAGGGTGTTTCGCAACAGGTGGGAGAAATTTTAAGGGGTGGTTCTCGACGATAATATAAGACGAAAATGAAGAATAAAAAAATTTCGATTTCGGCTTCGTTATTTAGTTATTAACAATTAAAAATCCGCCTAAAATGCTGCAACACTTCTGACAAAAGTGTACGTTGCATACGTCACACAGGCGCGCGACAGTCTCGTATCAAGTGACAAACGCATGCATACCTTGGTTCTCATTTGGGGCTTCAGCGAGGTGAAAATGTTTGATAGACTGTTGGACGGCATTGAACCTACCTACTCGTTAAAATCCACAAGGACATTTGTAATATCCGTCCTATGGAATTATCGAGTAGAAGGGGTCAATGCTCTTTCACTGGAACAAACCACACATATGCCCTAGCACTATTTACGATATCATACACACGCACTACGAGTTCACGGAGGGTAATGAAGAGAATGTAAAGAACTGGTAATCCTTTAATGTTGAAACACTGCACTTTATTCAACTTGATTTACGTCGGGAGATTCGCTCCCAGACGGAACGGACATCTTGAAGTCGTGTAAATTCTGCCGTCGGATCGCGACGGACATCTTGAGCGGAGCCTGACCGGGCGCCGCCGCGAACGGAAATCTTCGACGCGTGCGACGGAGATCTTGCCGCGGGCAGAGACACGACACGCGACGCGAACAACCCTTTGCAATTACAAATGGTTTTCAATGTGACCACCATTTTCACTCACACACACGCGACGTCTTTTGCCAAAGTTTTCTCTACGAGTCCACGCAGAGTACAAGTTTACTGAGGGGAATGAGGAGGATGTAAAGAACTGGTAATCCTTTAATGTTGAAACACTGCACTTTATTCAACTTTATTTACGTCGGGAGACTTTTCTCCCAGACGGAACGGACATCTTGAAGTCGTGTAAATTCTGCCGTTTGGATCGCGACGGACATCTTGAGCGGAGCCTGACCGGGCGCCGCCGCGAACGGAAATCTTCGACGCGTGCGACGGAGATCTTGCCGCGGGCAGAGACACGACACGCGACGCGAACAACCCTTTGCAATTACAAATGGTTTTCAATGTGACCACCATTTTCACTCACACACACGCGAAGTCTTTTGCAAAAGTTTTCTCGAATGTTTCGGAAATCTTCCATTACGTGCTTGACAACATTGCATCCGTACCGCACTCTATACTGCAATTCTTCTTCATTTACAACTGGGGTCGCGTAGACAATTTGTTTTAAATACCCCCAAAAAAAGAAATCCAGGGGATTTAAATCTGGCGATCTTGCTGGCCAGTTTATTGGTCCACCTCTTCCAATCCATTTTTCCGGAAATTCTTCATCTAAATAATTCCTGACTGCTCTGGTATAATGCGGTGGTGCTCCGTCTTGCATAAACCACATGTTCCTGCGTACGTGAAGAGGTACGTCTTCCAGCAATTGCGGCAACTGCAGTCGTAAAAACTCCAAGTAAATGTCTCCAGTTAATCTACGAGACAAAATAAAGGGTCCAATGATTTCATTTCCAACTATGCCTGCCCAAACGTTAACGGAAAATTGCCGCTGCGTATGGGTTTCTCGTATGGCATGTGGATTTTCCATCGCCCATACATGGTCATTGTGTAAATTAACCATTCCACTTTTCGTAAATGTGGCCTCGTCGGTGAACAATATACCACCTACAAATTCTGCGTCTCCGTCAATTTTTTGGAGCATCCATTCGCAGAATTGTATTCTCTTCACTTTATCTCCTACTTCCAATTCTTGCACTGTTTGGAAGTGATAAGGATGCATCTGGTTCTTTTTTAAAATTCTCCAAACGGTGGCATTGCTCACTCCTTCTTCTGAAGCAATTCTTCGTGTGCTGATAGTAGGCTCTTCTTCGATGCGTTCGATTACCCTATTATCCAAGTCCGGATCCCGTTGATCTTGTCCGCCGCTTCTTCTGCCTCTAACAGATCCCGTGTCTCGTAGCCTCTGGTAGCACCGAGTAAACGTTTTTTCATTTGGCAAATTCCTATCCGGATATCTTCGACCATAGAGACGTCGCGCTTTCGCTGCATTGCCATTTGTGCGTCCATAGCACATTAGAATGTCTGATAATTCTATATTGGTCAATTCCATTTTTACAATCACTTAAATTGAATTAACACACTGAAGTAACAACTCCCGCACAAACTACGCGAACACGTTAACGCGAACACAATAAATTCGGAAAAACAATTAAAAAGTAACGATACTAGTAGCTAAAACTAATAATAAAAACAACTACAACTATTAATAATTAAAATTAAACTAAAATAACATTAAATAGAATAAATTAAATAAAATCGTTCTAATACTTTACTAATGGATGTAAGATATTTGGCGGTTACAGCCAGAATGAGAAACAATCGCGAAGTTCGTAGAAACGAGATACACGATGTATTGGCATAGTAACGCGCGATGTTTCGGCGGGCTTTTTCTGTAAATCGGCAGGCGTTTGCTGTAGATCGGCATTTGTTTTATCGATCTGGCGCAGGCATTGACCTCATCAGCTGTCTTGAATCAGTGCGCATACGGATGCTAGCTTGTACGGACGATTCTTCCCACACGCGTCAGAGATTTCCGTTCGCAGAAATCGCATGTCTTCAAAGATGTGAATGAAAATGGTGGTCACATTGAAAACCATTAGTAATTGCAAAGGGTTGTAACCTTTGCGTGTCGTGCCTCCATCCGCCTCCGTCGTACGCGTCAAAGATTTCCGTTCGCAGCGGCTCCCGGCCAGGCTCCGCTCAAGATCTCTGTCGCGATCCGACGGCAGAAATCACACGACCTCAAGATGTCCGTTTCGTCTGGGAGCGAGTCTCCCGACGTAAATCAAGTTGAATAAAGTGCAGTGTTTCAACATTAAAGGATTACCAGTTCTTTACATTCTCTTCATTACCCTCCGTGAACTCGTAGTGCGTGTGTATGATATCGTAAATAGTGCTAGGGCATATGTGTGGTTTGTTCCAGTGAAAGGGCATTGACCCCTTCTACTCGATAATTCCATAGGACGGATATTACAAATGTCCTTGTGGATTTTAACGAGTAGGTAGGTTCAATGCCGTCCAACAGTCTATCAAACATTTTCACCTCGCTGAAGCCCCAAATGAGAACCAAGGTATGCATGCGTTTGTCACTTGATACGAGACTGTCGCGCGCCTGTGTGACGTACGCAACGTACACTTTTGTCAGAAGTGTTGCAGCATTTTAGGCGGATTTTTAATTGTTAATAACTAAATAACGAAGCCGAAATCGAAATTTTTTTATTCTTCATTTTCGTCTTATATTATCGTCGAGAACCACCCCTTAAAATTTCTCCCACCTGTTGCGAAACACCCTGTATATATTGTCACGTCGTCCAGGATTAGGCCGTCACCAGGAAGGCGAAAATCCTAACGACACCGGGTATTTACAAGCCCGGAGGCCGGGCCGCGTTCGGCCGCACGAGACGCGGTCCACCCGGGACAAAAGTTGTTCGCAGGCACGTCACTTCTCGAAATTTTGCCTAGATTTTCGGGCGCCAGGCACGGAAGGTGCCACGCGAAGCTATTACAGCGGCTAACGTTTTAGAGAAGCGTTCGGACGCGCCTGCGACAACCGATATTCGATCACGATGTTCCGCGAACGGTCGCAGGGTACTACGCGGGGCGAACACGAGGCGTTCCCCGCGGCGGGAAGGTTTCTCACGTAATAAGACACTCGGAATTTCGGCTAACAACTCTTTATTCTTTGCCTGTTCACAATGGCGGTGCCGGCAACGACCGGCAGCGTTTCTAGGTTAGCCGGCGCGTGACGGGAGATCGGTACACGCGCGATTTGCCCTCTTCGGACCCCTTCGAGACGCGTCGAATCCGGCAGCAAAGCGGTGGTAGCGTCGGCGTACGCGATACTCGCGTTCTACGCCCGAACTCCGATTGAAAACGCGTAACAATTAGTTTCTCGTCGGCGTAACAAGTCGCGAAAATACGGCGAGAGCACGTGGCGGCGTCGCACCGTGGAACGAGCCGAGGTTGGCGTGAAAACTACAACGACGCGCGGATCCTCACAAAAGAAATAAATAGGGCACGGCCCTCACCAAATAATATTGTCCCCGCGCGTTCGTTGCCCTACGGTTTGCGCAAATACCGGCAGCCTCGTAGCTGCTTATGGGTTTCGGCGACGCGATCACGAACACGCGTACCGAGCCAGCGCGAGAAAAATCACTCTACCGATATGGAACCTGACGAAAGCTTACCCGGCAACGGCGACGTACGCTGTTCTCGTCTCCTCCTCCGGCAGCTGGTTGCACTAATTACTATCGACTTTTACAATTACTCGCGACTGTTCGACAGTTGAGCCAACGAAGAAGTGATCTTTCGGCGCGATGACTCGGGAACGCGGAAGCGGAGCGTCCCCCCCTTTCCGCGCTCTTTCCCCGCAGGCGATCCGATCTATCGCGAATAGATGTTCGGCCGGAGCCTAGCCTCGGCGCGACGGTTCCTGGCGATCGGCTATTCCTCGGTTCCCCGGCAGCGGCGTTCGATTATTGGTTGTTTCATCGTGCGGCGATCGACGCGGGCCTATCCGGAAACTGGCCAGGTTTTCCTCCGGACGAGGTGACAGCGAGGCATCGGCGATTCCGTCTACGGCACCGCATGTCCTCCTCTGCATCTCCAGGGTGTTCCTCCTGGGCCGCGTTGATCCCTCGAATTCCGGTGCCGGAGTTTTCGCCGGAGCCGACCGCGTTCCTCTCCTTCGGGGAAACTTTCCTTCAGGTCCTCGCCGGGACCTGACTACGGTTCTGCGAAATCGCGTCGCGCCAATTTGCGCGACGCTCAAAAATATGAGTACTAGCCCATGGGTCTCGCTCGTGCCCAGGGCGAGCGCTCGCTACGGCCCATCTCGCATTTATTCTGCCAGAGGGTGACCCGGTCTTCCGATATCCGGTCTCGGAGGACGTTGGCAAAACTGCCACGTCACAACTCCTCCCCCCCCAGGGGAGACCGGGTCATACCCGCAGCAAACCTTCGTCAGACTCCTTGCAGGCTCGGTAGCGAACGCTCGACCTCGGTCGTTCCTCGGGACTTTCACAAACAACCCTCCGTTACCGTTTTCCCAATAATACGCAATGACAAAAAAAACGAATACTTACGCTCACTTGTACAGTGTCTCGGGCGAGACCTCCTATCCTAACGGCAGCCAACTAAAATCTTACGCGCTAGCCTCGCATGGCTCGTTTCGCAGGGGAGTCGGGGAGAAACAATAAAACAACAGGGGTCTCTCTCTCTCTCTCTTTTGACCGGCAGCACTTTACTTAGACCTACTACAAGGGCTATGCCCTGAACAAACAAAACTTCCTTCCTTCTTATAGTTTATCAATAATGAAAACAAAGTGTCTTTGGCGTCTGCCTTTTTGGCCACCTTCTTAGTCTCTGGCTCCCCCATCCGGCACTGTCACCCGGCATCACCACTTGTTGTGTGGTCCCCCCAGCTTCCAGCGGGGACCACACAACGGGCAGGTTTTAACGGAAAAGCCCACTCTTCCGCATCGGAAACAATAATCCCCTCGGGGAGTAAGGCAGTGACGTTGTCTGTGGCTGGTGGAGCCGCAGCTCCAGCAGCCGTCCTGCCGGGCCTTCCGTTCCTCCTCGTCGCTCGCCGGCAGCATCGCAGGCCTGATTCCTCGGGCTGGTGGTGGTGATGGTGCCCGTGGTCTCTGCCTGGTCTCTCGGGTCGATTCTTTTTCCCACTCTAGGGTGGGCTCCTTGGCGGCCGATGAGAACACCCAGACTGGCCTTCCCCTTACGTCCTTTCCGGTCTCTCCCGTGGTCCATATTCGACCCCCGCTGGCTCCTGGTGGGGGCGCCCCCCCCCCGGTTTCCGGCAGCTCTTCCTTTCCGGCAGCTTCGGCGGGCCCTTCTTCCGGCCCTTCGGCGGGTTCATCCTCCGGCACCTCCTCTATGTCCCGAAGGGTATCATCCAGGTCTTCTTCCGCCTGCCTCCGGGTCCCCGTCTCCGACTCCGGCAGCTCGTTAGCGGAGCAGTAAATTGTGGCCGTCGTGATGGAATCATTGCTACCCTGGCTGGTCTGGGTGGCCACCTCCTGCTGGTCTTTTCCGCCTTCCATTGCGAAATATAGGCGGAAGACTTGGCGGACCCCCCTTACGCCTACGGTAGCGTGGACCAGGCGGATGGCCTCCCACAGTTGCTCCACGGGAGTGTCTTCCTGCGGGTTTTGCTTTCTCCGTCTCTCCGGCAGCTTCGTAGGTCCTCCCTATTCCGGCAGCTGATCCTCCCAGCTTCCTCCGGCAGCTCTCCTTTCTTAATTCTGTAGAGCATGCTCGGACATTTAGCTATTATCCTCGGGTGCGTATGATGGACGGTACGCTTTAAGATCGCTTATGTGCGATTTCCCTAGATCTCTGCCGTCTTCGGTCGCTAGCCCATATACTACCGGTGACAACTTCCGCGTTATCACGACGGGACCGGTGTATTTGGGAGCCAATTTCGCCGCTATGTGCTGTGCCGCAGAGGAGAGAACTCTGTGTCGCTTCATTACGCGATCCCCGACCTCGAACTCGACATCCCTATGGTGCTCGTTATAATATCGCGCCTGGCGATTATACGCGTCTTCTAAATTTTCTAACACCCAGCTGCGCAACGTCTGCAGCTGGGCAATCCTACCTTTCCACGCCTTTGTCGGCGCTAGTTCCAATTCCAACGGCGGCTCGCTGCTCGCCCGCACGCATTTAGCTGGTCGCGATTCTCGCCCGAAATTCAAGAATGCTGGGGAAGTTTGCAAGACCGAATGATGCGCCGTATTGTACGCGAATCTAAACTTCGCTAGGTTCGCGTCCCAATCTCGGTGATCCCTCCCTATGTACGCGACTATCATGGTCTTCAGGATCCGATTGACCCTTTCCACCGGGTTTGCTTGCGGGTGGTACGGAGGAGTTGTGCTGATACGGATGCCATACTCGTTCGCCAGTTCATGTAGGCATTTATTGGAAAACTCCGTACCGTTATCCGTGAGGAGCACATCCGGTGTTCCCCACCGCGAAAATATGAGGTTTTCGAGGGCCTCCGCAATCTTCGGACCGGTCGCTCGTCGGAGTGGGGCGCACTCGATCCACTTCGTAAAAAGGTCCTGCATTACGAGGAGGTACGCATGAC
The DNA here is from genome assembly GCA_916610255.1 of Lasioglossum lativentre. Lineage (NCBI taxonomy): Eukaryota > Metazoa > Arthropoda > Insecta > Hymenoptera > Halictidae > Lasioglossum > Lasioglossum lativentre. Next base: position 41,448,673 of record OU744356.1, on the reverse strand, counting down.
CGGACCTGCTAGGAGGAAATGGACCCATAATGTCGGCGGCGACTACTGACCAGGGCATGTCGATACGGCGCCGACCCATCAGCCCTGGAGGGAGCGTCTGCTCCACCTTCGTCAGCTGGCAAGTTGTACAGCGTCTTACGTATTCTACTGTTGTTCTATACATGCCCGGCCAGTAGTATCGAGTCGCGACGCGGTGGTATGTCTTCTCGATACCCAAATGCCCTGCCTGCGGACCATCATGTGCCTCCTGCAGGATCTCGGTCCTGCGTTCCTCGGGGACCACTAACTTCCATTCGTCCCCATCCTGACCTAAGGTCTCCGCGATCAACGGATCGGTTCTCCGGCAAAACAGCTCCCCATTCCGAATCGACCAGTCCTTAAATTTTTGGGGGTTTCCCTCTACCTCCGCGAATTTGCTCTCGTACCACCTCGCACGCACGGCAGCTGCTATCTCGATTTCCCCTTCGATGACCTCTCCTCCCTCATACGCGCGCGAGAGCGCATCCGGCACTCGGTTTAGGGCCCCCTGTCGATATACGACCTCGAAGTCGTACTCGAGGAGCTGCAAAGCCCAACGCGCTAAACGTCCCGATGGATTTTGTAATTTGCGCAGCCACCGTAAGCTGTTATGATCTGTGACTACCGTGAATTTGTACCCTTCCAAATACGGTCTAAATTTCTGTACCGCCCAGACTATTGCTAAACACTCCAACTCCGTCGCCGAATACTTTCGTTCCGGCAGCGTGAGCGCGCGACTCGCGAATGCAATTACTTTTTCAATACCCTCGATCTCTTGTGTCAAAACAGCCCCTACTCCGACGGTACTCGCATCGGTTTGTACCGTAAATGGTATCTCGAAGTCAGGACACGATAGCGTAGGCGCGGTGGTGATCATATCGCGGAGGGCTTCGAAGGCGGATTGCTGTCCATCCTTCCAAACCCACTCGCGGTCCTTCCTAAGGAGTTCGTTTAACGGTTCCGCGAGTGTAGCGAATCCCGGGATGAACCTCCGATACCAGGAAGCCATCCCTAAGAAACGCCGCACTTGCTTCACGTTCTTCGGTGTTGGATAGAACACTATCGGCCGGATCTTCTCTGGGTCTACTGTTAACCCTTCTCTACTGACCACAAAACCCAAATAACGGACTTCCGCGCGACAAAATTCACATTTGTCCGGGTTAATTATTAGACCGGCAGCTTTTACCTTATCTAACACGCGTTTTAACCATTCCAGATGTTCTTCGAATGTTTTCGTGACGATAATTATATCGTCTAGATAAGCAAACGCGTGGGGCTCCATCTCCGGCCCAATCAGACGGTCTAACAATCGCTGGAATGTAGCCGGGGCTCCCGTTAGCCCATATGGCATCCGACAAAAGTGAAAAAGTCCCTTCCCCGGCACCGTGAATGCTGTTATTTCCCGGCTTTTTGATTCCAATGGAATCTGAAAGTAGGCCTGACTGAGATCGAGGGTTGAAATGTATTTTGCGGCTCGTAATTTGTCTACGATCTGAGTCATGAGCGGTAACGGGTACGCGTCTTTCCTCGAGACCTCGTTAACTTTCCTAAAATCCAAACAAAATCGATATTTACCGTTGGCCTTTTTGACCATCACTATCGGACTTGACCAGCCACTTTGCGACGGCTCTATTATGCCGTCGGCCAACAAAGTGTCAACCTCCGCATAAATGGCCTCCTGTATTTTGGGAGAGACGGCATAATAGCGTTGTAATGGGTGGATGGTCGCCCACGTCTATCCGGTGGCTGATCAAGTCAGTTAACCCCTTCATTGTTTTAAATTCCGGCAGCTCGGTCTCGAGGAATTTCGCCAAACGGTCTTTCTCGGTATCACTCAGTAGTTGTAATCCGCAGCATACGGTAGCTGGCAGAGCGTCATCGAAAGGGAATTTCTTACTCGGTTGAGACGCAAAATACCAGATAGCCTTGTGGTATTCCGCCACAATCCCGAAGAGTGCAATCGAATCGGTCCCCAATAGGAGAGGGGTCACGAGCTGGTCTGATACGCGTGCCGAGATTCGGTGTTCCCTTTTCCCAATTCTTACCGGCAATTGGGCCCGCTCTACCGCTCGATCGATCGTCCCCGTGGCCAGGAGAAAATAGCAGGGTTTTTCTGTATTTTCGACTAATGCGACCCCGTCGCCAACCCGCTCTAACACGTCGCGACTAACGAACGTGATGGACGAACCCGAATCTACTAGGGCGCGAACCGGCAGCGTTCCCACCCATGCTTCGACCGTTAACAGAGGTGGTCGCTTTTTCTTACCCAATGTAACTACTTGGGCCGATATCAATTCCGGCGAAGTCCCTCCGGCCCCGTCGAGCGACTCCCCCCCCCCCCCCATTTCCCGACGGTCTTTGGCATCTCCGGCAGTTGTTGACCGTTACGCCCTGCGCCCCGCACCCGTAGCAATGTAATCGTGGTGCTTTCCGGCAATCCCGCGCCCTATGCCCGTTTTTCCGGCAGTTCCAACATTCGAACGACGAACTTCCCGACGCGCGTCGTCCGGCGCGCGACGGCTCCGTTCGCCGATCGCTGTTCGCGGTTTCCTCCGATTTACGCGGTGGGCGTGCATCTGACCGTTCTCTCGGTTCGGCCCGACAACCCGATTCCCCACGCCCGGCAGCTGAAAAACCTTTCGCGCACGGCGCTACGGAGTCTCGTTGTTTCAGCCCGAACCGGGATTCTTTGCCTACGGAATTGGGGGTTCGATCACCCTCTCTGCCACCCCCGGCAGCTATCGCGTTCGCGTATTCTACGTGCGCGATCCTCCCCTTCCCCAGTTGTTTGCTAGAGGATTTGCGATTGGGGTCATAGGCAAACCGCGGGTGGGCCATCTCCGACGGCTTCGGATTTCGTGTTATCCGGTCTACATTAGATTCACGTTCAGCGTCTATTAACGCCTCCTCCAACTGGCTAAATTTGGTGAATGACGACAACGCCGTCGCGCTCCTAGTTAGCGGTTTCGCCCCCCAATAGGTTCGTTTAATCTTTTTACTCTCCGGCCACGGCGGATCTAATCGGTCGAACATCCCCCTCATACTAACGAGGTAACGGCGAACCGATTCGTTTTCCCCCTGATACCGATCCTTTATGTTACGGAGTAGAGTGTCGTTGTAGTCCGGGTCGCCGAAGTATTTCCGAAACTCGCGCAAGAACTCCTCCCAGGTCTCTATCTGGGCTTCCCTCCCCTCGTACCAGTACTCTGCCGTACCCTCTAAGCAGACCGACATGCAGCGGAGCAAGCATCGGTCTGAGATGTTTGAGTGCCTCCGATGTTTTGCGAGGCGTTCGAGGAAGGCTTCTGAATCTTCCTCGGGCTCCCCGGAAAATCTCGTCCGCCATCGTCTCATTATGTCCGCGATTGGCGTTCCCCTCTGGTACATTTCGGTACTGGTACTCGACGAGGGTCGTCCAGAGGTACCGGGGCCATCTTCCGGCAGCTCTTTCTTGGATCCCCGTTGAGGGGAAGACGGTGGGAGGTATACTTTTCTCTCGAGGCCCGGTACCGGTAGGAAGAGGTCGCGTGGAGGCGATCTACTCCTCCCGTACTGCTCCTCATCCGAGGTCATCGCGTCCGGATTATCACTTCCGTCCGCGCCATCGTCGTATACCGAATGATATTCCCACTCATCCTCCCCATCAATATCTAGCCGTAGCATGTTTACCGGCAGCGTGCAATTTCCTAATCGCGCGACACTCTACTACCGCCTGAACACGACCCGGCAATAAACACCGCCTGTTTGTTTTGCCGGTCGTATCCGGGCGCGACGGTCCTCGTCACGGGCCTCGCTTCCCTATGCGCGAATAAAGGGAACCCGATCTCGACCGCGTTCCTATAGTCCCAATCGTCTACGGGAAAGAAAAAAGTTTCCCGAATTCCCGAGCCAGCTATACAGTGACCAAAAAAAAAATTCCCTATCCCGGCGGCGCGAATCTTCCCTTAATTCGGCTTGCTTACTTCCCAGCAATCCTCACAAGACCGTACAAATTTCTATTTTCCCAATAACTAATTCAACAATAAAATCCAAATCGATAACCGATATCGCAATTGAACGGCTCTGCTCGGTTATTTTTTCAAAACCGGCAGCAATGTCGTTCCGCAATTAAATATTTCACCTAACCGGTGATCGCAAAAGGTAACCAAATTTTTCCGAAGTGAGCGTAATATTCTCGCAATAAACAAGTAAGACGACACGTGACGTCACTCTCTACTACGGCACAGCTCTTAACACGCCCCGTCCATCACCACATTTATATCGGGTTCCTCCGTAACAGAGGAGCCACACACAATAAAAAATACAAAAAAACAGATGCATAAAAATAGAATTACATAATAAATGTTGGGTTTCCCCGGTGCCAGCGCTGGGGCCCGAACGCGTCGGAACCACAGAGAATAAAAAGAATTTCAATAAGTTAATCACAACCGCGAGACGAACGAATTATATAAAAAAAATTAAAAAAATAAATAAATACCACGAAAAAAAAATTTAATATCGCAGCGATAACAAAAAACTAGATTCTAATAGGGAGAATAGCGGAAAAAGAGGAAAACGTGAAAGAGAAGAACGAGAGTGGAGAAGAAAAGAGAAAAAGAACAGATAAGAGAAAGAAGCAGCGGAAAGAAAAGAAGAGAGGTGAGGCGCTATTCTCTCCCAAAATTCAAAAAAAATATTTACAATTTATATTATTTACAATTGATACATGAACGCACGAAAAAAAAATTACGGTAATAAATACGGACGACGACCAGAATAAATAAATAAATAGAATAAATACCGAAAAATAAAGATCAAAATCGAAGATAAAATCAAACGACAAATAGACGAACAGCACCGGGAAGACCGTATCAATCAAAAGTGCACATAATAACATGACATCAAAATTTTTCCAATTTAGTTCCACATCGAACATCATGCAGCAGGCGAAATACATTTCAACGAAGCTACCTGCCCGATTCAGCCTCCCAGAGAATAGCGTAGGATTCTCTGTTAACAGAATCGTACAGGAGACCTCGAATCACGTTTCTCACCGCTCTCCGTTCGATGGGATTTCAATATCAGATCACACAATAAATAAATAATGCATAGAACAATTCATCAGTAAATCAATAATGCAGTACAGTAAAAGAAAAGCAGATAAACCAATTCATAAAAACATCATAATAAAATATCAGAATGAAACAGCAAAATTATCCAAATTACCGGCAGCGTAGTTTTGAAAGTAATTTCGGAAATTCGTATCCGAAATTCCTTCCAGTCACGGCCACAACAATTCAAACAAATTCCATCAAAGGACGGTCGTTTAAGAAACTGGCTCGCTTCGTTGGCTCTTTGTACGACGTAGGAATGTCACGGTCGTTTCGGGTGTTTGTGTTTTCGACGCCGCGACGGCCACGCTCGCGTTCGGATCTTGTACGTTCGACGAGAAAATTCAGAAATTACATGAGAGCCTCGCGTCGTTCCGCGTATCTCTTTTTAGAAAAAGGCCTGCCCTTTCAATGAGAGGTCCCTGTTCGGGCGCCAAATTTGTCACGTCGTCCAGGATTAGGCCGTCACCAGGAAGGCGAAAATCCTAACGACACCGGGTATTTACAAGCCCGGAGGCCGGGCCGCGTTCGGCCGCACGAGACGCGGTCCACCCGGGACAAAAGTTGTTCGCAGGCACGTCACTTCTCGAAATTTTGCCCAGATTTTCGGGCGCCAGGCACGGAAGGTGCCACGCGAAGCTATTACAGCGGCTAACGTTTTAGAGAAGCGTTCGGACGCGCCTGCGACAACCGATATTCGATCACGATGTTCCGCGAACGGTCGCAGGGTACTACGCGGGGCGAACACGAGGCGTTCCCCGCGGCGGGAAGGTTTCTCACGTAATAAGACACTCGGAATTTCGGCTAACAACTCTTTATTCTTTGCCTGTTCACAATGGCGGTGCCGGCAACGACCGGCAGCGTTTCTAGGTTAGCCGGCGCGTGACGGGAGATCGGTACACGCGCGATTTGCCCTCTTCGGACCCCTTCGAGACGCGTCGAATCCGGCAGCAACGCGGTGGTAGCGTCGGCGTACGCGATACTCGCGTTCTACGCCCGAACTTCGATGGAAAACGCGTAACAATTAGTTTCTCGTCGGCGTAACAAGTCGCGAAAATACGGCGAGAGCACGTGGCGGCGTCGCACCGTGGAACGAGCCGAGGTTGGCGTGAAAACTACAACGACGCGCGGATCCTCACAAAAGAAATAAATAGGGCACGGCCCTCACCAAATAATATTGTCCCCGCGCGTTCGTTGCCCTACGGTTTGCGCAAATACCGGCAGCCTCGTAGCTGCTTATGGGTTTCGGCGACGCGATCACGAACACGCGTACCGAGCTAGCGCGAGAAAAATCACTCTACCGATATGGAACCTGACGAAAGCTTACCCGGCAACGGCGACGTACGCTGTTCTCGTCTCCTCCTCCGGCAGCTGGTTGCACTAATTACTATCGACTTTTACAATTACTCGCGACTGTTCGACAGTTGAGCCAACGAAGAAGTGATCTTTCGGCGCGATGACTCGGGAACGCGGAAGCGGAGCGTCCCCCCCTTTCCGCGCTCTTTCCCCGCAGGCGATCCGATCTATCGCGAATAGATGTTCGGCCGGGGTCTAGCCTCGGCGCGACGGTCCCTGGCGATCGGCTATTCCTCGGTTCCCCGGCAGCGGCGTTCGATGATTGGTTGTTTCATCGTGCGGCGATCGACGCGGGCCTATCCGGAAACTGGCCAGGTTTTCCTCCGGACGAGGTGACAGCGAGGCATCGGCGATTCCGTCTACGGCACCGCATGTCCTCCTCTGCATCTCCAGGGTGTTCCTCCTGGGCCGCGTTGATCCCTCGAATTCCGGTGCCGGAGTTTTCGCCGGAGCTGACCGCGTTCCTCTCCTTCAGGGAAACTTTCCTTCAGGTCCTCGCCGGGACCTGACTACGGTCCTGCGAAATCGCGTCGCGCAAATTGGCGCGACGCTCAAAAAATGAGTACTCGCCCATGGGTCTCGCTCGTGCCCAGGGCGAGCGCTCGCTACGGCCCATCTCGCATTTATTCTGCCAGAGGGTGACCCGGTCTTCCGATATCCGGTCTCGGAGGACGTTGGCAATACTGCCACGTCACAATATATTGTGACGTTGCAAGTTGGCAGCGCCCCTTCCCTACCCCAAGAATAGCGAAAAGAAAAACCGAATTACGTATGGACCGGGCCGATCCTGTCTCGAACCACGAATCCGCACGCGGAAAAGCGAGCGTTCCCCGAGGAAACAAAAATACCGAAATTCCAGCTGACGCCCGATACGTTTGCCGAGTACGGCTAAGTTGCAGGGGCGTATCATCAGGGCGACGAGACCGCCGAAAACTCCCGAAGCAGGAAACCAAGGCAAGGAGCGCCCGAAATCTGAGAAAGGCCGAACAGCAATAGTCCGTGCACGGGCGAATATAAAAGGAGTCAAAACACACGGGCCAATCAACCCGGAGGCGCCGACGTGGGACCAGAACCCCTACCGAACATCGTTCTTTTCGCGATCCCGTCGTCGCCTCACCCCGCTTAAAATGGGGTTCTAGCGTGGGTGGTGGACGAGACACCTGAGAGGCAACATCCTCACCGGTCGTTTATCGCAACCGGTAATTTCGCGAGTAATTCTCGGGCTCCTAGGTTCCGTTAGGACACGGCCCTGCGTAGCGCTAGATCGCCAGCGTGAAGTACGCCACTAGGGAATTTCGGCTAGGTCGCTAGAGTGGGGGGAACCAGAATCGATACGCGCCGTGGCGAGAATCGAAGGAATCACTGTCGTGCCGGCTCGCGTTACGAGAGAGTACCGCCATTCTCGAAATACCGAAAGTTTTATATTCCGCGTGCGGATCGTGTGAGTGGCCAAATTCCGTGCCATAAGAAGGGAATAACTGCGGCCCTACCCAGTTTCGACGAACGACAGATTCCGAGTCACGGTAAGTCGACAGTGATTCCGTAAACTCGTCTACGAGCGAGCTCGTTAATTTCGCGGGGGGCACGAGCCGATCGTCGACTCTGTCCCCGATATTCGCGTGTGCCGAGGCGCTTCCCGCCTCGTGCCCAGGGCTCGTACCGATCCGACGGTACTTTGAGCCGATTCAAGAGGTTCCCTCCCGTTAGCATATCGGAAGTTTTCCTCGGGAGAACCAACAGCGTCGTGAGATAGTTCCTTTTCGCGGACATTACAGTACGCGTTTCGCGAAGGTAGGAATCGCCATTTCGCGGGAATTAGATATCGCTTAGATCGCGCGAGCCGTTACCATCTCGTTCGCGGAAACTTTCGAATTTCCCGAGAACGATCGCGACAGTCGCGACCCGTGCGACGAACGTCTTCGCACGTCGACAACCGCGCGCTGCGAACCTCCACCTTATCGCAATCCTGTACAAGGAGCGCGGGCTCCCGGTTGCGGCCACGTGGCCGCGCGCCTGTAATTATTGACGACTAATTAAATGACTGAGAGCGAAAATAGAATTCGTTAATTTCGCCTGTGAGATCCGCCCTGCCGTGAGGGCTGTCCCCGCTATTCCCGTGTCCGAACTTCCGACTCTTCGCGCCTTCCTCTCGACCTCGCGCTTCTCGAGATTCGGCCTTCGCGTCAGCTGACTCGCGAGCAAACCGCGAGAACGTTTCGTGCGGTACCCTTCCGGTACCTGGCGCCCGAACTTGTCGAATCACGTCAATCTTGATCGAATTTCGAGAGGTGCGTTTGTCCCGGGTGGACCGCGTCCGCACGGCCGCGTGCGGCCCGGCCTCAGCGCCTATAAAATCCCGGAAGTTGCCGTTCTTCCCCGTACTCGGTCCGACGGAAAAAGGGCAACGTGACAATATATATACACACACAGGGTGTCTCAAAATTCCTTCTGCTCCCGGAAATGGGCGGTTCCTTGGGTCATTTGAAGCGACATTTTCCTTTTGCAAAATGTTGTCCGCGGCTTTGTGTAGGAGTTATTAACGAAAAACACGGACCAACCAGAGCGCGCCTAGTCGCTCGGTGGCACGGTCAGCGCGGCGAGCCGGGGGGTGGAGAGCGTTGTCGGTACGCTGCGATGTCGTAACAACTAACAGTTTCTCGATTATGTCCCGATTTCGATGAGCTTTGGATATGTTGTAAAGACCACGATTCTGAACAACATTTCCCTTTAGACTTTTTGCCTCGCGTCTTTAGTTTACGAGATATTTGTAAAAACAGTACCGAAAGCTAAGGGTTGTACGGTCAGGTCAACGAACTGTACAGCTGATGGTAGATAGCAGGTATACGACAATTACATGTTTCGGTTTTCCTGCAGATTTGTACGCAGAGTCGATGGGTTACTGTTCGAAAAGGTCGTCCGTCCTTTCAGCCAGCAAGAGGTAGAAATGTTAGGTCGGCGTGGCGTTTTAGGGTCCCTATTGTCCTATGCCTCCCTTAAGAAACTTTCTAAAAGAAAGACGGACGACGTTTTCGAATAGTAACCCATCGACTCTGCGTACAAATCTGCAGGAAAACCGAAAAATGTGATTGTCGTATACCTGCTATCTACCATCAGCTGTGTACAGTTCGTTGACCTGACCGTACAACCCTTAGCTTTCGGTACTGTCGTACACCTGAAGACATCTGTGCAGTTCGTCACCGAATGACCCAGTGACAGTGACACACATTACGAAGCATTTTCAATTACAAGTTTTTACAAATATCTCGTAAACTAAAGACGCGAGGCAAAAAGTCTAAAGGGAAATGTTGTTCAGAATCGTGGTCTTTACAACATATCCAAAGCTCATCGAAATCGGAGATAATCGAGAAACTGTTGTCTGTTACATCGCGGCGTACCGACAACACTCTCCTCCCCCCCGGCTCGCCGCGCTGACCGTGCCATCGAGCGACTAGGCGCGCTATGGTTGGTCCGTGTTTTTCGTTCATAACTCCTACACAAAGCCGCGGACAACATTTTGCAAAAGGAAAATGTCGCTTCAAATGACCCAAGGAACCGCCCATTTCCGGGAGCTGAAGGAATTTTGAGACACCCTGTATATATATAGATTACTTACGAAGAGAACTGGGATATGTTAAACGGAACTATGATACGAGTTCTGGAACTGTTATAGTACGGATGAGTGCAGAAATCGTAGGAACAATAAGACATAGAAAAGGCGAACACGGTCGAATCAATTATAACCACGAGGAACGTCACCTTTGAAATGCGTCTAAGCTCAACAAAATTCGAAAACTGTGTGACAGGGGTCCCGGGTAAGAGAAGTTCCTGGAACCTATGAAGGGGCCAAGGGAAGAAGAGGGAAAGCGCAGGAAATCATGAAACTGTAAGAAGGGACACGGGAAAATAAGACGGATGATAGGAACCAAACAAGGAAGAAAGGAGACCGGCAAGGAAAGGAGGACGAGGAAACGCGCCCACCCAGTCAAATTGAGGGAGACGCGCTATCTTAAATAACGAGAGAGGGAGAAGAAAGGAAGGAAGGGGACAGCGGTAAGAGTGAGGACAACAGCTCAACCAGGAGAGAAAGCGGGGACACGGGAGTATACCAGCCCGCCGCGGTAAATTGGTAGACAGAGATAGAGGATTTCCAGAAACACGACTCCGATCGCGGACAGAGGGTGACCCGAGTAACGTGTGGAAAAGTGTCACCAAACTCAGACGAAGGACGAGATAGGAAAAAAAAACAGCAAACCGATATCGTAGCCGTATCCAAATGCCCCGGGCAGAAGGAACAGGGGTTACAGACCCACGAGGAAAACAAACAGAAGACAATACAGGCAGGGAGAGACTACCCGACGATAAAGTCAAAAGAAGAGGGGATATAACGGTCAAAGCCAGGAGAGACAAGGCAGAAATTGAAAAGAGTCAGTCGACTCTCTGATTTATTACAGTTCGGTTGTGCTAAGAAGATTAAGGTTTCGAGGGGGAAAAAAAAAACGTTCAAGTGAAATACTTAGAAACACTCGATCTGCGGATAACACAATACAATGGAGGATCAGGGAACGACACACTAAATAGAGAGAGAGAAAGAAGAAAGGATCAACGAAGGAAAGTGGAACAAGGACGACAAGGGAGTCACATCCTGAGAGACCCTCGCCTCTCCATCAAGGGAAAAGGGAGCTTCTCGGACCTGAAAACCCTGACGGAAAGTCCTTATTCTGTTTACTAGTTATATTTGCGTACTTAGATTAATTATGTATAGTTTTAGGATTAAGGTGAAGGGTAGTTATTAAATTAGTAGATAAGGGACTTAGAATAGTAAGGAAATAAAAAGGGGGAAACACATAAAAGTGGCCCGTATAAAAGAGAAAAGGATCCAAAAGATACCGAACAAAGGTACTTTGAAGGATTTCTGAGCAAGGGTAGGAGTGCGAAGGGCCAAAAAGTGTAGGAACTTTCATTGGTCAGGACCTGGGCACTGGGCAGGCAAAGACCAGCGAAAGTTCCTAAAGGGGTGTGGAACTTTGAAGTGAAGAGTGGTACGGTCATACGCCAGACTATTCAAAGTTCCTCTCATGGAACTTTGGAACGTCAGCAACAATAATTAGGAACTTTCAAACGTATAGTGGAACGTTCATGTAAATTCCAGGTGAAGGTTCCACGGGGACGGAAGTCTCTTTGATAATAGGTGCCCAGTAGAGGCTACTAATAATTAGAATAAGGAATAAAAGGTGAAGGGTATTAAGTTAAGACTTTTATTAACATTATTTTATATTTATATTTAAGGCGAATTATATGATGTACTTTTTCATGGAAAGTACCTACAATGTTGAGAGCCAGTAAAGGCTCAATAAAGTTGGAAAATGCTGCAAAAAAAAAGGTCTGGGTTAGGTTTAACCCTTTGCACTCGGAGCTATTTTCACTCAAAAATTAAAGATTTTTCCAACTTAAATAGAATAATGAATGAATAGAAAAAACATAATATAATAAAGTAATTTTTAGTGGTGGCTCCGAGTGCTAAGGTTTAATAATTGAAATGAATAGTGGATTTCCAATTAAAATTACGTAAATATTTTATTAAAAAAATGTTATAAATATTACTTACGACTATATACAACAATTTACATATTATTTACAATTTTTAGACATTATATACACTAGAAATTCAAATGATTTCAGCGCACTGGTTCGATCAATTTTTAAATTATATCCACTATTTGCAAATTACCACAAAAGTATTTTCTACGTTTCGATCTTATTTTAGATCATTTTCAAGAAAAATTAGCAAAATTGCGTCTGTAAATTACCAAAAATAATAATTTAAACTTAAATTATATATTTAATTATATATATTGAAACTTTAATTATTATTTTTGGTAATTTACAGACGCAATTTTGTAGATGACGAAACGTAGAAAATACTTTTGTGGTAATTTGCAAATAGTGGATATAATTTAAAAATTGATCGAACCAGTGCGCTGAAAATATTTGAATTTCTAGTGTATATAGTGTCTAAAAATTGTAAATAATATGTAAATTGACTATATACACTATATACAATACTATTGACAACAATTTGCTATATACACTATATATAACAATTTACTATTATACACTATATACAATATACTATATAAATACACTTTAAAGTTCATCGTCTGGGTCGTCGGACTGGTTCAACCACTCGCCACTTTCTTCTAATATGGCATCAGTGGTGTGGTCCAGCTCGTGGAGCCTGGTTTCCTCCCCTATTACGTGGCGGATAAAATTCTTCCAATTGTCGGGGGACACGCTCTCCACCGCTACATCCACAAGATTCCGGACCTCCGCCAATTTATAAGTAGTATTTTTTGACCGTATATAGCTTTTTATTTGGGCTCATGCTAGCTCGATGGGGTTTAGCTCACAGTGGTAAGGGGGAAGGCGTACCACACAATGCCCATGTCCTCTAGCATACTCGTCAATAACGTAATTTTTAGGTTGCCGATATTTGGCAACCAATTCCAACAACTGCGCTTTGACGAATTGTGGGTTCACCGTTTCCCCCTTACCCTCTAGCTACGTTATTATGTCCATGCGTTTCCAATCCGCTGTTGGATATTTCTCCAATTGGACGCTATGGTATGGAGCATTGTCCATCACAATAATGGCCCCATCTCGCAGCATGGGCACAACTTTCACAAACCAATCCTTGAACGTGTCCCCGTTCATCTCGTTGTGGTAATCCCCACTATTCTTTTTCGCCTCGAAACAGAGGAGGGCCCCAGGTAAAAACCCGTCCGACGACCCAATGTGGGCTATAATAAGCCGCTTTCCTTTATTGGTGGGTGCAGGTATCCCAGTCGTCAACCCCCTTTCTGCTGCGTTTCTCGGGCAGCTGACGCTGCAATAAATTTAAAATTATATTTAGAATTATATTAAATTTTAATATATAAATTATTACCTATATAATTCAATATACCTGGTGTCCACCCATAAGCGTTTCCGGCAGTCCCCGGCGTTCATCCATGTCTCGTCCAGGGAATAGATATGGCGTCCTTCCGCTCGCAGAGCCTGGATACGTTGAATGTACTGCTGCCTCCAGCAGATTATATGTGGCTGCTCTATCAATGCGCTGTTCCTCTTTCGTACTAAGAACTTAAATTCCATTCTCTTTAAGAGTCGAAAGAGCGAAGTCCTGCTGAACGACGGCAAAGTAGAATCGCCGTTTACCGCGTCCAGAACTTTTGACAAGTTTGGAATTTCCTTCTGCAACCAAAAATCGTGCACCTTTCTTCTAATTGCGAGAATGTCGTCATTGGATGTTTTTTCCAATACGTTTAATCGTATTCGCTTTTTGTTTGGCGACGATATCGTCCCACTCGCCTTGTATTCAGCAATTGTCTTGATGACGGTAAACTTCCAATACCTGTCTTCGATGATAGTTCATCTATCATACTTTTGTATTTAATATCCGGCTTCTCGGATACGGTTGACTTATATAAATTTATCAACATCATCTTCTGGGATGATCGAACGAACTAGAAAAAGAACAAAGTACACGTTAGTACACCACAAAAACCACGATACGCAATATATAAATCAATTATATTCTTATATTATTTTATAATTAAATTAAATTAGTATTAATTTTGAACCCTCGAACTATGTGATTTTATATGGCTTGTAGCAGAAAAGAGAGTCCCAAGCGCGTCCCTCCCCTCGTTTTAACGGTTTTCGGATGGTCACGGACGCTTCCAATTCACCCTGGAAAAAGGTTCCTTTTTCAAAATTCGACTCAGCAGTTTCAGTTTATTTGAGACGTTAGAAGGATTAGTTTAGTAGCATGCGTATAACAAACATATATCTACAAAACACATTTTACATTTTCATTACGGGCTCTAATAAAAAAGTTTTAAAAGTGCCTTTTATACTTTTTCACGCAATTCTTAACAATTGCATTTTTTTCAAAATATTTTTTGCACGTCATTTAGTAAACCAATGCTTCTAATTGCTCACAAAAAATTAGGTCTTTTGGTCCAATTATGAAAAAGTTATACCGTTTTAAAGTGCGTTTAAATAATTTCGGAGTCACTGTATTTTATATTAAGGGGCTGAGCGCACCCAACTACCATCACCACCCTTACCACTCACACATCGATAGATCCGCATATACGTATACGAAATGCAAGGGTTTACGGCAAAAGAAACTGACGCCTCAATATTGCAATTAGAAGTTCAGACCCGGTCGATTATGTTTCCTAAGAGTCCTGGCCAGGGTCGTTCAGAGCCCAAATTTCATATTTTTACGTTGTTGAAGAGTAATTTGCAATAATCGGCAGAATACTTTTTGTCACAAGTCAGCCCTGCCGATTATTGCAAATTACTCTTCAACAACGTAAAAATATGAAATTTGGGCTCTGAACGACCCTGGCCAGGACTCTTAGGAAACATAATCGACCGGGTCTGAACTTCTAATTGCAATATTGAGGCGTCAGTTTCTTTTGCCGTAAACCCTTGCATTTCGTATACGTATATGCGGATCTATCGATGTGTGAGTGGTAAGGGTGGTGGTGGTAGTTGGGTGCGCACAGCCCCTTAATGTTTATAAGGGAAGCTTACCTTTCCACAAGGATTCTTTTTCTGTGGAGATGAATTTGATGGTCCAGCTTCGTCCATCTTTCACGATGTATCACTCGACACAAAAAATAAAAAAAAATACGAGTCCGCAAAACACTCAGTATACACAAAACGCTGTCTGCATTCAGACTCACCCAGTATAACGCTGCGAGCCGCGAGAGGGCAGTATACAATAGTTGATTAATTGAGACCACGTAAATCATAATCATTATTGGATATAACTAAAAGAGAATGGATATAAATAAGATTTTGACTTCTGCCTAGTTGGCCTAGCCTTTTAGGCTATGTAAGACAAATAAAATATGAGATGAAAGTAAGATATGTGAAAAAGAAAAACCAAGGCAAACAAAGTAATTGCAAAAGCTGGATCCGACTCTTAGAAGTCTCCTGAGTATAAGTATTAACTATAATAACTAGATAGCTAGAAACACAAGTGAAATACAAAATTGATATTTGGTTAACTTAGATATTCAATGAATCTAAAGTAAAGGAAATAGTAATAAAACAAGTAAACATGTCCGTTGACAATAAGGAAAAAATAAGTAAAGTCCAAAACAAGGAGATATTAGAGAAATAAAGTAAAGTAAAGACTTCTATGAAACGAGCAAGTATTAAGAGATAAGACAACCAAATATAGATTTTTTCTTTGTTAATTAAATAACTCAGGGGAAAAGGCCACCCTGGGCGTTAATGCAGCTCAACCAGCGCCCAGGGAGCTTCTCTATCCCTGAGGAATAGAAGCTGGGGGGGGGGGGAGTAAGAAAATACTCCCCTATGAGGTCATATAGCTCGGAATGAGAGAAAACTTTATTGCGTGAACGTAAAAAACTATTTAAACCGGGGAATAAATGGTAATCACAGGGCGATAGATCTGGGGAATGGACTGGATGAATGAGCTCCTGAAATCCACGGCTGTCTAGAAAAGAGGTGGTGAGTTTGGAAAGATATGGCCCAGCATTGTCGTGTAAAAGGATGGGTGGCAGGTCATCGTGCGTCCATTCAACCGATAACCGTGAGAAAGCCTCTTCGAGTAGGCGACAGTAGGTCGTGGAAGTCAGGGTGGCCCTGGGCGGGAGCAGTTCGTAGTGAACTATTCCGCGACAGGTCCACCATACTGAAAGTAAAATTTTTCGTTTTCGCGAAGTAGGAGAGGGGGTGAGTTTTGGTGACTGGGGGGAGGATCCGTGCAGCACCCACTGCCTGGGTGTTCTCCTCTGGTCATAGCTCACCCACTTCTCATCGCAGATGATTATTCTATCAAGAAAAGGGGATAGAAAATTCTGATTAAAGAGCAGGGTGCTCACTTCGAGACGGTGCTCTTTTTGGTCGGCAGATAATTGATGAGGGAGCCACTTTGTGGACCGATGGACTATTTTTAGTTGCTTAAGATGTTTACTAACGGTTGACTGGTTTACCTGAAAATGCTCGGCCATTTCTTGTAATGTTAGTGAAGGATTATTTTTTACGAAAACCGAAAGAGTCTTATTATTGAGGAGTATAGGTGGGCGGCCCCTGGGCTGATTCTCTAATGAAAAATCACCTTTTTTAAAGCGGGACTACCAGGTGAACACAGTGCGACGAGAAATAATCTCACGTCCGTAGGCATAGTTTATAGCGCGATGAGTCTCTTTGGCTGTTGAGCCTTTATGAAATTCGTATATCATAATCGGACGTAAGAAAGACTCGTCCATAGCGGTAATACGAAAAATCGTACTGTAAATGTGGTAGGTTCAAGTATTTTTAATTGTGTTCTTTGTTGTGTGATAGTGGGCTTGTATTATAACCTATTTACCTAACTGTGTTGTGGTAAAGTCGCCGTCACGAGAGAGTATACTCGTTTAGCGCAGACCGGATGGCGCATACGGGGCGCAGCGAGTCGTCAACTCTCGATCTGCTCTCGCTCCCCACTTTCTTGACTGCGAGTTCAATATACGGGGTAAAACAATAGTACGGATTAACATAAAATTATAGGGAATAGGAAATCGTGCGCGTTTGCACACATAATGTATTATATATTTAATAGAGGTGTGCGAGAACCCGAAAATGTCAGGTTGCGTCGAGACAAGAATGTTTTTCGAGATCGAGACGAGTTCTCGTTAATTTTGAAATTCTCGATTATGTCGAGATTCCCGATAATGTTCGAGAATCTCGAAGTTATCGGGATTCTCAAGGATTTGAAACAAAAAATATATGAAAAATTATAAAGTGTTCGGGACCCGGGACGAATATTTGAGGAGTGGACTGTATTGGGAAATCGAAAGGATCGGGTGCGGAACACAGAAGGGAGTTCGGATCGGGAAATCGTGTGGGAAGCGTGAGGAAACGGCGGTTAAAGAAAGGCGTTGAAAAACCGGTACACGTTGACGATGAAATTATGATTTATTGCGTTTAATCGCGTAAACGAAAAAGGGCGCGCGATCAAGGCGAACGAGAGGTCGATCTTGAGCGGCAATACGAAAAATAGTGACAATACACTGGGCGCGATATAAAGCGTGCAAAACGTTAGGATGGTAGAACTAGTCTGCTCGGCGAGGACGTGAGAGCGATTAACGGTCGTTCTTTATTGCTCACGTGATCACGCATCGCGAGCGCGTTACCGGGAATCGCCAAAACCACGGCTCCGCTTACCGCTAATTGGCAGGCGCGTCAATCCTTGGTACGGGTAACGCGGGGGGGGGGTTTACAAAGACCGTGTCGCTCGACCTCAATATCTTAAAACTAACTTATTTCTACGTTTAATCCTAAACATAAAGTATAAAGTAAAATATTTAAAATCAATTGCAAAATTTGTACCGAACAGACAAACAAACAGATAAATAGACAGACAAGAAAGTGAACTAATAAAAACGTGGTAAAAATGAGCAAAGTACAAGATTTTGCATTATAAAATTTAATTAATCAATTTAAAAAAAAATCAATGAAAATTACAATTTACAAACTATTTACACACTATTTAAAAAAATACAATTTACAAACTATTTACACTATTTACACTATTTACAAACTATTTAAAACATACAATTTACAAACTATTTACAATATTTACACGTCAAGCTCGGAGTCATCAGACTGGTCGTGCCACTCGCCACTTTCATCCAACATGGAATCTGTTATGTGGTCGAGTTGGCAGAACCTTTTTTCCACCTCTGTTGTGTGGCGAATATAATTTTTCCAACACTCGGCGGACACGTTTTCGATGGCTCCATCGACAAGTTGGCGCACATCAGCCAACTTATATGTGGTATTTCGCGCCCTAATATAACTTTTTATTTGTGCCCATGCTAACTCGATGGGGTTTAACTCACAGTGGTAAGGGGGAAGGCGTAACACAATACGTCCATGCTTTTTAGCATATTCGTCTACGACGTGATTGTTGTCCGGCTGCTTGTGTTTATTAGTCAATTCTAATAATTGCATTTTAACATATTGTGGATTTACCCTTTCCCCCTAACCCTCCAGCCACGTGACGATATCGCTTCTTTTCCACGCCATTGTCGGGTATTTTTCAATCCGCACGCTGTGGTAAGAAGCGTTATCCATCACGACGACTGACCCATCTCGTAGCATGGGCAAAAATGTTTGAAACCACTCAAGAAACGTGTCGCCGTTCATCTCATTGTGATAATCCCCTGTATTTTTTTCGCCTCAAAACAGAGGAGGCTCCCAGGAACAAACCCGTCTGATGACACGACGTGCGCTATTATTAGACGCTTCCCTTTTCGTTGTATTCCCTTCCCTTATTGTTGTATTTTCTGCAGGTAATTTTGCCGCCAGCAGATTATATACGGTTCATCTATCAATGCACTGTTGCGCTTACGAACAATGAACTTAAACTCCATTCGCTTCAGCAATCTGTAAAGCGACGATTCACTAAATGATGGTAAATTTTCATCCTCGTTGACTGCTTCCAATATTTTCTTAATATTGGGAATTTCTTTTTTAAACCACAAATCGTGGACTTTTTTCCGTATTGCAAGAATATTCCGCCGCCCCTAACCGGTCCAAAAACCCCTCGAACACTGCGAGGCCGCAATTGGGCAAGATGTAGCATCCCGCGACCAGACACCTTCCCCATCGCACCAGGGCGTAACCAACGCCCTTCACTACCACCGTACAGGGGGGGGGGGAATTCCGCCCCCTGACGGTGCCAAATCATCACGCAGCCCTCCGTGTCCCCTACCCAAGGGGCGGAATCAAGGACAACGTAGGGCTCCGTGATGACGGCCAACCCGACCTGCCGCTCGGCAAGGCCCTGGACTAATAGGTCCTGCGCGAGCGGTTCAGGTTGGCCAGAAGAGTCGGGAGCATCTGGAGCATTAATGGGCCGTTGATGCTCCCGGCTCTACCACCTCCAATGAGGTGGACGGTGGACGGTGGAGGTGGGGCATCCACCTCCATCACCCCCCCCCCCCCCCCCGAGTAGTGGGCAGGGTGCAGCAGCTGCCGCACTCCTCTCCTCTACTGCCGGCTTACTGGGGGTCCCCTCCCCCCCAGGTTTCCGGCTCCTCTTCGTGGCGGGGGGGGGGGGGGGGCCAGAAGCACCCCCGCCATGTGTTCGGCAGGCCTCCCCAACGCGGTGCATATGGGGCACCGAGGGGCCGCCGAGCACATATTCGCCCGGTGGTCGTCCGTTCCACATCTGTAGCACTGGCCGTTACGGTCTACGGTGATAGTGCACCGCTGCCTGACGTGTCCCACAGCCAGGCAGCGGAAACACTGCAACGACCTCGCAGCCAGCACTTCAACACGGACGGACGACCACTCGACCCGGACCTTGCCGGCGTCCGCCAACTGGCGGGCGGCTGCAGCGGGGCACTGCACCCACACGGTGCCCAACCCGTTGGTCGGGAACTCGATGTCCCCGACCTTTAAAGCCTCGGGTGGGCACCCGGTGGCCGCCACAACCGCCGCCTTCACCTCGTCGGGGGGACGCTGTCATCCAGGCCCCTCAGACGGATTTCCGCCGTCATGACGGGCCTGGCGACTCTCACCCCCGTACCGCTCAAAGCGGCCGCCATTTTGGCAGCCAGAGCATCCGCCCTGGCTGCCCCCTCGGGACCGGAGACCTCCAACTGGAGACCCCCAGTTACCGCCCTCTTAACCCGAAGGTCGCTGACCCCCACCGACGCTAGATCAACGGACCTCTTCACAAGGACCCTGGCGTCGGCGATGGCAGTCTTACACCCCTCCGGGACGGTCAGCGAAATCGCCGCCGTCTTCGGAGGAGGAGCAACCTTCGGGGAGGGCTTCCCTTTCCCTCTCCCCCTAGAAGCTCCTTTAGGAGCCTTACCGGGGGGGGGGGGGGAGCCGCAGCCTTGGCTTTGGCTTTCGCCTCAGCCTTGGCGCGTCGGCCCACTACCGTCGCCCAGGGCTCTCCCGGGGGATCGGCAGTAGGCCGAGTAGGGGCCGGGACTACCCGAGCGGCCGGCAATGGCACCCGAGAAACCGGGGGACCGGATCTGCCGGCGTCTTCCCGCCTTTCTTCTTCTTCTTCCTCTTCCTCCTCCCTCCCACCCCGTCAGCAGAGACGGGGGCAGGGGGAGGAAGAGGAGGTGCCGTCTTCGCGGCAGCCAAGGCCGACCTCAGGCCCTCACGTCGCCGCCGGGAGGCAGCAGGCACAGGAGAGGCCCCGAAAACTGCCGCCCGGAGAGCTGCCTGTTCGTTCCTAATGGGCGCCAGTTTGGCGTCCAGAAGGGCAGACAGCAATGAGGCCGCGGGGACAAGGCGCCTCCTCCCGTGAGACGGGGGGAGGCATCAACTCGGCCTCGGAGGTGGCCTCGGCACCTCCGTCACCCGCGGCTGCAACGGCCGGTCGCTGGCGGCCTGGCGGGAGGAGGCGATGGCGACGAATGAGGTAAAAGAGGTAACGGTACCTCTCTCCTCTTCATCGCCATCAACTCCCCCATGATGGCCACATTGGTGGCCCTCATGCTTTCCAGCTCCACCCGCAGGTCCGCGTTCTCCCCCAGGAGACGATCGTAGGAGCGCGGGTTAGGAGCTGGAGATGAGGGGAGGCCCGCAGTGGCGGCAGCGTCCCCGCTCCCCCTCCTGCACACCTCCATAAAGGCCGCCTCAGCAAAGCGTGCAGCAACTTTCAAGTCGCGCACGCTTGTGCCCTTGAGGTTCGAGCTCTTGAGTGCGGTGTCCTCCAAACTTTCTCCAGGAAATCCTAGAGAATCTCGCCGGTGCTGAAGTCTCGAACCTCTAAGCCCATCTCGGCCACCATCGGGGTAGGGTCCTTGGAGGGGCGCTTACCACGCCCCGCCAAGTCTTCCAACCCCACGTCCGCCTTCCGCTTCAGCCTCCCAGCTGAAGCAAGGGACTCTCCGTCCGACTCCGAAACCCGGGACGATGAGACGGAGAGCTTCCTACCCCCCATCGGAGACGGCGAGACGCTGCCATGAGTCGCGGACTCATGGGCCGTCGCCGCCGCCTCGAATAACTCCTGCCGCAGGCTTCTAACAGAGCCCATTACAGAAGCTTGCGACGTGGTTTTGCACCCCACCGCAACGCCAGGCGACGCAGAGCGCCCAGCGCGCCCGGTCGTCCTGGCCGGCGACACAGAGCGCCCAGTGCACCCGGTCATCCCGGCCGGTGACACAGAGCGCACCGAGCGCCCGGCCGCCAAACCCGACGACGCAGAGCGCAAGATGCGCCCGGTCGCCCCGCCCGACACAACCGACACACCGTCGTCGTGCTCATCCTCGCCCTCCGCGGTCTCGACCGGGACGGCTACCGAGCCCCGCCTGGCCGCAGGACAAGTCCGCGACCCCGGCGAGGGCCCTCCCGCTCCACTAGTTCCGACTGCGTGCTCTGCGAAGAGCCCGCAGCCGGGCACCTCGGTAGCACTGCTCGTGCTGCCGCACCCCCCACCAACCCCGCTTCCGGGCGCGGTGTCCCCTCCGTCTCGGAATTGTTCCGAGGCCCGTTGTCGTCAAACATATTCATATCATGATTGGGCCTGGTTACAACGACCGCATTTCTGGGGACGCTTCACTCGATGCCCTCCAATTCTAGGCGGACATAAAGGTCGACCGGGGCAGAGCCACTTACCCCGGCAAGCCTAATACGACTGGGGGGCGCCAGGAACCTAGAAGTTGTACAACGCTTGAGAGCAGATGCATCCATCGTCCACCCCCGGCGCTTACTCCGGGAGTTTCCCATCGCCACGTTACGATAGCTTGGGATAGAGACTTTTTATAGAGGTTTATCCTCCTCGCAGGCCAGCCGCAATGTTAACCTGTCCTCTTAGTAACCTCCTAAGATTCTCTTCGTCAGTGGGTGCGTAAACCGATAACAATCGCTTTTTGGCACGAGAAAACATGTCGGGAGGTTGCTTTGTGACAATGTCACTTAGATTTGCTAATGAGTCTTCGTCTAATGACATGACGAGGTAATCGAACTTCGTCGACTCGTGGGTAACCCCCGAGCGACGCAACGAGGCTTCTAATTGGCAGAGCCATAAGATAGGGTTCTTACGAGAAAATGGTGGAATTTTGGGTACGCGTGCGACCGCGTTCTGGGAAACATCCCCGGGTTCAACGCGCGAGCCCCCGCTCCCTAACTGCTCACGAAGAGCATCCCGCTCACGCCGAATCTCTTCCAGAGTTTCTGGCGGGCGCGAAGTTGCGTCGGACACGGAACTATTCATCGTAACTACGTTTTAGAGGGTGATAACACGAATTAAATCTACGCCTAAGCGTTCACAACCTAACCTAAAACGCGCACATGCACGGCACAGGTATGTACGCGAAACTAACGCGACCAATATAATAATCGAGCTACCAGAAACTCAAAATTGTCAAAGCACGCGAGCTCACGCGACAGTACGAGGAGAATACCTGACAGCGATTGGCTAGCAGGTATGTACTAGCAACGTTAGTAGGAATAATGTGACGTGACGTATTCTCCTCGTTACAGTGAATCGTTACAGGAGAATCGAGCTACATATGGTGGTAGATGGGGCTGATGCATATTCACTTTGGATTTTTCAATTGAAATTGACTTTTATGTTATTTTTCCGGGCCAAATATCCCACTGTACGTTACGTTGGTATTAATTCTCTATATATTTTTACGAATATAGCAGAAACTAAAGCTCAAGCAGCAGCAATAACATGGATCTGAAAAAGTTGTTCAAAACAGGACATTTTTTTTACGTTCTCCCTGTTTCAAATAATTTCTGCTTTCTTAACATAGCAGTACATCGTGCAAAGTCATTGACGGTACATTGCAAATCAGACATGCATTTCCGAGTAGGAAAGGTACGATCACATTTTTATGTACTAATCGTCCATCAGAAGATGGCAGTGATAAACTTGTAGGAATTTCGTAATATCCGTACTCCGCGCAACACGTCTTCCCCTATTGGCCGGATCGCTCGATGAAGACAACGAATGCGCGCATTAGTGTGACCGAAACAGAACGATGTGGTGACGCTGAGCTCCTATGTTAAAAGCGGGGTCCTCGGATCCCCCTGCGCCCCACTGTCGAAATCACTGTCATCTTCCGATGGACGACCAGTACCTATCATAGTGCATTCGAAGAACGAAAAAGAATTTTTGAGACAAACAATAATTAAACATAGTGTTATTGTATTGTGTTATTTAATGTAATGTTATGAGAACATTACAGATTCTTCTCTCGAGTCGTTCTATAACTGCATCGGTGGCATTTACAGATTGTCGCTATTCCAAAGAACATATGGATGTCCATTTTAGAACTGTTTTTTGAAGATTTAATTTAACTGAATTAATTATTCATTTTGGTAACTTATGTTACTAAATGTTCTGCATTATAATTGTAACGCAAAATTGCATACATCGTTTAAATTATCAAATGAATCCTTAAACGTTTCGAAGAAACTAGCCACGTGTTGCAGTATACTTGTATTCCTGATACTGACGAGTGAATCGGTGAATATACATGCAGAACAAGCTTACATACCATTTTATCAGAACAGTTTAGACATACGTATTTTGTCTACTTTTGTCTTTCTCTAAATTATAGAACAATTCTGGAAATATCATGTTGTAGTATATTATGTCCGAAACTATACCTGAAACTATTCACAGATCCAATCTTAAGATTCCTATACCTTTGATCATAAACTCACTAACACGTAAGCAATATATGAATATGTGGCACAAAATTAGTTGAACACGTGAAATGGGGAGCTTTGACTAATTTACACGGTAGTGGTCATTTCTCCGCTAATTTAACCTATGAAAGCGGATTACCCTCTCTTCAAACCTCATATCTACCCAAATGGAACATCTATAAAATACATTGGATGGCCCCACTACCAGAAAAACAACACATTGCCTGAATAAACAAGAAACAGGCTATGAAATAAATTGAGACGAAATCAACGAGGTGATAAGCGAACTGGAAACAATCGTGGATGTTGCAGCAAAAGATGCCGCGAAATCTTCCGAATCAACCACGGCCAATGAAATCAGGAGACTACACGGTACCTCAATGGAACTACAAAATTTGACTAAAACCCATCCCGGTAGCGTGTGATCTCAAATGGACCAACACCTTCAAAGTTTGCATTCCTCGTAGCCAACCAGCCAGGGGGTGCTTCCCCCCCAACAGTAACCATACATAGGCCAGCTGTCTGCATGATCCTCTTCCGCTTTAATCCGTTTATATACGTCAAGTTTGAAAGCATAGCGCCTGCGGCATTACTTGATAATAAAACCGCTGCAGTACTGCTTAAATTAGCAGTATTTGGAGTATTCTGTGATACCTATAAATATCCGACCAGTCCGGGCACCATCCATCTTCCGGCTGACTAAAGCGCTTGTCATCTTATAGCGATCATCCATGTTCATAAGGACGGCATTAACCCTCGTCATCAATTCATGGGAATGTTGTATGCGGCCTTCAAGTGATTCATCGCTCTCCTGTGGAAAATGGAGGCCGGCAATGACGTTACGTTCTTCGGCAGTGAGATTTTCTATCTCTCCATATGCAAGGAAATTGGCGGTAGTTGCCAACCCCTCAGGAATTAATTCATCTGGCAATGATCTCCAAAGAAGACTTTATGGAAGTAGGAAGAATATATCGTGCAGTGATCGTAATAAGCTTACCAATTATACATATTACCTAGCCCGTCTCGAGTCACGTGTGTTGTCGCTATTTGCGGAGTACCGATCGCATCCATAAGTCCACCGTGTGTGAGAGAACTTCAAGGAAAACCATCGAAGCAGTATCAGAATCACGTGGACCTGTAGAGTGTGACGAATCGACTGTGCTAACGTAGTTATAAATCAGATTATTAACTACATCGTTCAATACCTATTTCCAGTTTCGAACCGATAACCGACAGGCGATTATCGAAGACCTCGACGAGTGTCGAGCACGAATGCGGAACTCGTTTCTGTTAATCATCCAAAGTTTTTGAGAAATTTCAATTGCACTGCGATTTTATCCATGTTTTCTCTTCCAATAAAGCATTAAGTATTCAGATAAAAACATTCATAGAAGAATAAACAATCAGTGATTCCGTCTTATCCAATTCTGCTGTTGCAACGATATCCCAATTCTGAGTAAAAACCATCATAAATCGGAAAGTTACGATTGCATTTTGTGCAAGCTATTGGAAGAAACTATTGAAAGTATCCAGTCAAAGCATAGCTCTTTGGTTTTGACTCGACACTTGCACACATCGGAATTGACATCATGATGAAACACCTAGAAATAGCTGTCAACCACCTCCAGACCAGATCCAATAAATCTGCTTTCATCGGTTTCGATGATAGTGGACGATGTTCAGAAACATGAGATCGATCAAATGATTCTGACTTAACCAATCGGCTGTTTATGGAAGTATGGCCTCTATGAGCGCGCGTTCGGAGTTAGTTAGAACTATGTTATATCGATTCTTGTATCTGTGCCGTCATCACGAAGGGTCAAACGTCAAAGATACAACTTCCAAAACGAACTTGTATATTGAATAACATTCACAACCTAGTCATATACTCGGAAGCCTTAATAGGAAGTCTGTAATCGTAATCAAGGAATACAATATACTACATTAATGATGCTTCAGAACAGACAAATTCTAACAACAATCTTGATACGTTGATTCCACCACTATAACGCGTAGCCCGTAAGAAACAAACAGACGCCGACAACGACACCGACAGCGAAGAAGATGAATAGAAGAAGATTTATGATTTAACGAAGAGAGTAAATACATTCCAAAACACATTCCATACCAGCATCATTGACGACACAGCATCCTCGATAAAGTAGCTCCACTTTATCGCACCATTTGAGAAAACCAATCGATCACGACTAATATACCATACGAGTGCAAGCAAATCGAACATCAAAGATCAAGCATCAGCAGAGAACTAGACACGACGCTAATATCTGAATAAACCACATTTAAATCACATTGAAATTGCTTAAAAATTTTAATCTATACTACAAGATATTATTTCTTTATTATAAGATTATAATTCTCATAAAATGTGTATTACCAGCAAAAACGTTCACCTATTACACTTTCAAACAGTCTTTTATACGGTGCAATTAATATTTCGTTTAACACGTTGAACGCCACACCGCATCGCACGGTTGTGGGATACTTGACTCCAAATGACAGTTACTTGAATCTTTTTAGCATAATGTGTTACAATTTTATTCACATTTATTAATTATTAATTCGTGGAGTGCGCCGCAAATGCATAGGCAAGCAAAATAGGCGTGGCGTTTGACGTGTTGATATAATCTGTGTGTCGCGTGTTGTTTCTATCACACGTTTTTATTGTTATTTCTAATCAGTGAACCAACTATTATTGGGAGCTGTAAAGAAGTCTCTTGGAAGGAATGTGGGACGAGCACGCCCCGAGTCACTTGGGGTGCTTTTCCAATTTCTTGGATCTAGCGAAATATTGGAATATTGTATAAGCCGTCACACATACAGAAGCATCGATGGTGAGGACAGGATATAGGAGACTTCTTTTCAGCTGTCAATAATACGTATAAAAAATACAAGAATCTGTATACAAAAAGTTACCTACATTCTTTGCACAGAAGAAACTTGAATCTTCAAAACGTTTAATAATGTGCCATTTTGCGTTGCAAACGTAAAAACATGATTACAATCTTCTGGTTTTTAATTTGGGAAATTCCTCATCTAATTTTGATTTCCCTGGCCTTCAAATAATTGTGACTGAAGTTGATAGAGGGAAATTCAACATGTTGGCTCCTATTGCTATACAACACTGGGCTAACTGCACAACGTTTTTTGGCCAGGTACTAAAAAAATAACCTAACATGGTAAAAAATCAAATATATTTTTTGAAATTGCTTCTCATAGATGTGAACGAAAAAGATTACGTTCTTTCTTTCTTAATTTTCGTTGAAATGGACTGTCTGAATATATCGCCGCGCGTGGTGGAAACCTACCTCCTCATCACGGTCGTCTACTCTAGTACAGGCTGGAACATGTGATGTGGCAACACCGCATACAGACAGAACATTAGTCCGATCAGCTGGTCCAACGAAACTACTGCATTCATACACGCAGTAGCATATAGGGACAGTCGTGATATAACGCCAATGACTTCAAATCGGACTGATGACAGCACCATGATCCGGCCTACACTAGAGAGGGCCGTGGATGAACGGCTCGAATGACTCGACTTTTTACGAACTTGCACGAACAAGTCTGAACAAGTTCCGGGAAGAAGTTTCAGCCCTATTTATTTTTTCTTTATCGTTCAACGGACGCCATACGATCATTTTAGCATCGGCAAAGTAAAAGTTTAGCTAAAATTGGATACTTTGGTTACCCCGCATAATTTCGTAAAATTTGGTATATGATTTTGAAAAATGAATGCATATATGGTAATAATTATTCGTAATAGGGGATTCCTCATCGATTCCAATGACCTTGAAATCTGTTATTAAGGTCATCATTCTGAACAACTTTTTCCTATACATGTTAATGTATCTTTCCTATACTGTGCTAAGAGCAAGAGAGAAGTGATTGAGATCGATCATCTGGCTGTTAGCCGTCACCGTCGAACGAACGACCGAGAGATCAGCCAATCGGATTCGAGTGCCGATTGGGTCGATAATCGCTCGAGATCGATCTCCGACGGTGCCGGCCTATGATACGGCCAGCCGCGAATCGATTCTAAATCTCGTCGCTACGCGAGCCGCAGCCAATCGTGGCCTGCGACGTAGTCGGCGCGTACGCGCTGCCGACTCACTCGGCCAATACCCGAACAGGAATAATTTGGCGCGCCGCATAAGTGCATTTAATTCCAACGATGGTATCGTTTCCAACAATGGCATCAGGCGTCGCGCCAAAATATGGGAATTCCTCATCAATAAATAACCCACAATCATTGATTTGAATTCCCATAATCTCCTGCAATTCCTATCGTGCCACTTTTTCTTTACCCACTCAACAGCGGCAAAGATGTTAGTAGAGGAAGGTAAAGAATATTTTTAACGAGACTTTGGCACGAGGTTGTCTCTCTCTTCAAACAAACTTTTCCGAAATTCGAAGCAGTAACCAGTTTCTGACGTTCGTGATGCCACTGCGGGTTTTCATGCTGACCTCGCACGCCAAAACGTACCGATCCTGCTGTAAACTTTCTAGCCTTTGGTAATGATAGAATTTCAGCTGTTCGTAAATGTTTTTATCAATATCCGGCCGTTCCGCGTTTGGACCATTATCTTTATCGGGTCTAAACGTCTTGGCAGAATACCTAGATTTACGAACAGCGATACCCGATTCTTTTGGTACGCAAAACGTTTTGTCTTTTCGGCAATATACCTTTGCTCAAGCACTGTTGCATGTGCTGGAGGCTCTTTACCTTGTATCCGAACTATTATTACTTTCTTTCTATTATTGTCTACCTACACCGGACGGTTACTATATCCGATGTAACCACTATTTCTCGTAAGAACGAGCGAGGTTCGTGCCTCCAGGCACTGGAAAGCGGAAAGGTTTAGGCGATTATTAATTAATATTGGAGAATATATTGGCTGGTATAAGTAAGGTATATTCTCTGTTTAGATCATTGGTTGTGTACACGATTTCAATAGGAGTGCTCTATTGTCAACACGACGTGTGTATAACGCGACGACCCCGCGCGTAGGGAATGCGTGCAAGAAATGAAACTTTCAACGCTCGCTTGCTTGCGTATCGCCTCAGTTTGTAACACGGATCGTGACGTCGACGTCGGCCTCGTGCACGTGTAATATAGATCGTATGGTATGTGAGTCTTTCCGCGGTTCTAAAGCGCTAACGACGTGGAAGCGTAGGTAGTGTATGTCGATTCTGGACCAATGCCAATGACCTTTCGAGGCAGAGGGGGGGGGGGGGGGGCTGCCCCCCCACTCCCTGGGGATGGGGGAATTCCCCCTCCCCACAACCCCCACCCCTCTCCCCACCCCCTCCCCTTGGGAAGGTGGTTTTTCGAGGGTCACCCGCCATTCCCCCACCCCCTCCCCTTTACCCTCCTTTGGGGAGGGTATTTTTTTCGGGGTCACCCCCAGACCTAACCGGGCGGTCTTTTTAGGGAGTCACCCCCAGACCTAACAGGACGGTCTTTTCGGGGGGTCACCCCCAGACTTAACCGGGCGGTCTTTTTCGGGGGGTCACCCCCAGACTTAACCGGGGCGGTCTTTTTCGGGGGGTCACCCCAGACTTAACCGGGGCGGTCTTTTTCGGAGGGTCCGCGGATTTTTGGGGGGTTCAAGGCCTGATTTTTTCGCGAATGTTTTTCGGATGAGTGACGTCACAAAGGATAGGAGTGGAGGTCGGTGAATTTTTGTGACATCACAGCGGTATCCTCTCGCGCGCGAACCGCATACTTTAACGATCTAACCGAGAATGATGGAACAGACTCCTCTTAGACCCCGCCCGTTCTTTCCTGCAGTGGTGGGGGGAAACTCTTTTAGTCGTTTTGCGAAGTAATCAGTTTGTTGTAATGTTATGCCCCTTTGGCATCTGGGAATCTCTGCACGTGGCAAACTGCGCATTTTTGCAACCGAACATTTTGCTGAGTAATCAATTGTTAGACGTTGTAATGTTATACCCCTTTGGAGACAGGGAATCTCGGCAAACACATCCGGTGAAATATTATAACTTCTTTTTTGGGAGTGACGGTGTGGAGTGGTGTGAAATACTCATTATTTCTTGTTGTTACTTATTTCTTATTGTTACTTATTTTTTATTGTTACTTATTTTCATTGTTACATGTATCTTTTTTTTTGTAGCATTACATCTAACAAGGAGACGGCGCAGGTGACGGGTGACGGATTTTCCTGAAACTTGCAGTACTTGAAGATGACGTCTCCATATGTAATTTGGCAAAGCAGTAGCGCGCGCTTCTCAAGATTTTCCGAGAAAATTGTATTTTAAAATTTTTTTGAGTTCAGAAGACTTCGCGTTAAAGTCTTTACAAGCAGATGAGTGGCTGAGAGCGGAGCGCGCAGTACTAGTAACCGGCAGGTTGCTGATTCGAGTCCCGCTATCGATATATTTTTTTTTTCTTGAAATTGATACCTACTTCAATTTTTAACCTAACATCTATTATTTATAAGTTATTTTTATTTTTTAATGAGAAAATGCATGTTTTTTTGTTTGTGGGTAATGGGAAATAAATCGAACATAAAAATAATAAGGATTATCATTTTCACTTTATTGCTTGAATATTTTCTGTATTAATTAAATGTTAATATGACACGAGCCAGGGTGATATTTATCGTAGAAACATACAAAGCAATAGGTATTTCGGCATCTAGCACACACAATAAACGCCGCGTTCGTGCAAGAGCACGCATTTTTGAGAACGTCAACCGGGAAACATACTTCATTCACATTCATAAATACTTCTCTGGTATCGCAGAGTTTGGACGCAAACCACGCATACTGCAACATATTTAAAAATATCGGAGCAGACAGCTGATTATGTACAATCGATTGGATTTTTATGCAATCCTCTCTAGAATTTATTTCGCGGTTTTGCTGGATTAGTTATGAACAATTTTGCAGACGCTTTATTAAATTTTTCACTTGTCTATAAAAGTAGACATCGTACGGCTGGACCAGAGGAGTGCATTTCGGAGGTATCACTTTTATGCTGCACGTTGGCATACCCTCGTCATCCTGGAACACTTCGTCGTATATTACTGGATTCGTCTGTTCTCCCCACGAATCTATTAGTAGTAGGAACCTTTCGTTGCGCACATATGGCTTTAAACAATCGTTTAAAAAATCTTTATATAATCAGTTGAGAGTTTTCCCGATTAGGAAGATGTCACAACGACGTTCTGGTATTTGACCGAATAATCTTCTACCAACTTTCGAATCCTTGGTCCAAATGTTCCCGATACCTCTTGCAGACACACGAAAACAGTGGGTAATAATTTTCCCGACAAAGTGACAGCGTACTGGGCTGTATAAGAATGTGTCACCTTATTCATATTTTGCCATTGGACGGTGATCACTTTTGCTCCTTGGTGGGCGAGCGTTCTGTCGTAAGTTGATTGATATTGACAGCCTGTTTGATCCGTATTGATGACAAAATCAGAATTGAAATCCATTGTGATGGTTTCAGTTTCCGAAACGTACTTTGTAATTTTCCGTTGCCGGATTCCATGCTTCCTTTTGAATTCTTTCACCCACGTATCTGATGCTTTAAATTGGAAATCATGGAACTGGCTTGCAGCAGCTAGTGCCTTTCGTATACATATATCGATGGACTTCCGAGGATGTATTATATATTTACGCCTTTCGTATATATCGATGGATTTCTCAGGACGTATATTTACGCCTTTCGTATATATCGATGGACTTCTCAGGACGTATATTTACGCCTTTCGTATATATCGATGGACTTCTCAGGACGTATATTTACGCCTTTCGCAGTGAAAGGGTTAATACAATGGAGAACAGAATTTCCCGGGGCCTGGTAGCGACACTGCCCGAGCGAATCTGGCTGCTAGATGTGTCAGGGGACCCATCATAAGCAAACTCGTACCGGGACCAGGTCAAGACACTAAAAAACTCTTTAATACAATGGAGAATAGAATTTCCCGGGTCCTGGTAGCGACGACGTCAAAATTAAACGCGAAATAAATTCTAGAGAGGATTGTATAGGGATCCAATCGATTGTTCATAATCAGCTGTCTTCTCCGATATTTTTAAATATGTTGCAGTATGCGTGGTTTGTTTCCATACTCTGCGATGCCAGAGAAGTATTCGTGAGTGTGAGTGAGGTATGTTTTCCGGTGGACGTTCTCAAGAGTGCGTGCACTGGCACGAACGCGGCGTTTGTTGTGTGTGCTAGATGTCGAAAAAACTATTGCTTTGAATGTTTCTTCGATAAATATCGCCCTGGCTCGTGTCATATTAACGTTTGATTAATACAGAAAGTATTCAAGCAATAAAGTGAAGGTGATAATCGTTGTTTTTGTGTTCGATTTGTTTCCCATTGCCCACAAGCAGAAAAGCATGCATTTTTTAATTAAAAAATAAAAATAACTTATAAATGGTGGATGTTGGGTTAAAGATTGAAGTGGGTATCAATTTCAAGAAAAAGGAAAATGTATCGATGGCGGGACTCGAGCCAGCAGCCTGCTGGTTGCTGGTGCTGCGCGCTCCGCTCTCGGCGACTCATCTGCTTGTAAGGACTTAAACGCGGGTCTTCTTAACCCAATAAAATTTAGGGGTGCAATTTTCTCGGAAAGTCTTGAGAGGCGCGCGCTACTGCTTCGCCAAGTTGCATATGGAGACGTCATCTTCAAGTGCTGCAGGTTTCGGGAAGGTCCGTCACCCGTCACCTGCGCCGTCTCCTTGTAAGCCTAAAGCTAACAATTCAGTGTCGATCAACGAATCGCGGTCAAAATCGTCATGTTCTGCAATGGCTTTTGCAAAATCATCAATAACATTAGGTATTATTTGCATAAACTTACAACTTAAAACTGACATTGCCGTGATTGTCTCCTATAGCCAACTCGACGTGACAGCAACCACCAATTCTGACTCCAATGTCAAGATATTTGTAGAATGTATTCGTCAAGGGATATCGCCTGCCCAATATACGCACCGAACGTGTGATACTCTGTTCCGAATTATCAACGCTGATAAGAAAAGAAACAATTATGGAAGGCATTTTTTTTCAGCGGCTAACTCTTAGAAAATCATGAGTACTTACTGTGTGCATAATTACTGGGGGCTGAACTCATTATTCTCTCGCGCGAACCACATGCTTTAACGATACAACGAACAATGATGGATCAGACCAGTGATGCCAGAATCGTGGAACCGAGGAACTTTCCCCTTCCGGCGGCTCGACCGGCTGGGCCCCCCACTCCGACGTACCATCGTCGCCTTACGTTGCTTCTACTGCGCACGCGCTACACGCACATGCCTCTACTCTGCCCGTGTTCGACTGTCGAATAGGCAGTTCACACGAACAGAGTAGAGGTACGCTTGTTTGTGTAGCGCGCGCGCAATCGAAGCAACGTAAGGCGATGATGGTACGTCGGAGTGGGGGGCCCAGCCGGCCGAGCCGCCGGAGGGGAAAGTTCCTCGGTTCCACGATTCTGGCATCACTGGATCAGACGCCTCTCAGACCCCCCTTCTTCTCATTTTGAAAAGTGTAAACACAGCAAGGAATCTCGGCATGTGGCAAACACATCCGGTGAAATATGATACCAAAAATTCTTAGAAATAAGTTTGCCGAGTAATCAATTTTTTGTAATGTTATACCGCAAACTGCGCATTTTGCCGGTAACATAGCAAATATATCGGGTGAAATATTATACCATTTTAAGAAATAAGGAAAAACTTTGTTAAATAATATACTTTATTCAAAATATGATTCATGTTGATCATTATGTATTGTCACGTCGCCTAATTTTTACATGGCCGTCGGAAGGACGGAACGCCTGCAACTCCGGGTATTTACGGACGAAACGCCGGGCCACGCTCGGCCGCGCGATACGTGGTCCACCCGGGACAAAAGGTATCTCGCAGATTCGGATTTTTCACGAATGGAGCCGTTTATGAAATCTGCTTTCGGGCGCCAGACACTCGGCAGTGTCACGCAAATTGTGCGATAACAGCACGAGGCGCGTACGAACTCTCCGAAACTGCGAGAACCGCACGATATTCTGGATGGCTCTAGGACGGGCTCAGGATTCTACGCGTGTCAAGCACGGAGCATTTCCCGCGGCGGAAAGGTTTCTCAACGGAAATGATTAACGACAGTATCGGCTTGAATTATTTATTCGTCCGATGGACACGACAGGGCTGCCGGTGAGAGCCGGCAGCGGTGATTTACAAGCCGGCGCGAGAATCTACGACGGATTTTCGGTCGCTCGCGCTTTCTTCTTCCGCTCGCGTCGAACCCGGCAATTCACGAAATTTTCGCCGTGTTACAATCCGCTCTCGGCGCGGAACAATTACCGGATTCCGATGGAATACGCGTTACAATAGCTGGATCGCTGGAGGTTTGCCGTCGGACACGATACGGACCGTTGCGTCGTCACACTGGGGAACGTCTCGAAGATGGCGTATAATTTATTCGTGAAATCGGCAACGATACGCCCCCCCCCCCCCCTGCGAGTCCGCGACCTCGCGTTACCGACCGGCTCGTACGTTCACCGATCGACGACCGTTCGTCCTCTCACGAAAAGATGGCCAAACACGCGGCAAGGAGACGGTTTCGTTGTTTCGCGACGCGAACAAGGACCTCGCGAAAACGATACCGAGCCAACACGAAATGATCGTTAGAATACGATAATATGGAAGCCTGACTGGCGCCTACCAACGGCAACGAGCACTTTTACAATACTTTTTGAGTTCGACTCTGATAGTTTGATGACTATTGCGCAATACGGCCAACGACCCAGTAGCCTACTTTCGGCTGGCCCGGTAACGCGGAAGCGAGGCGCCCCCCTACCCCCTACCCCATTTCTCCCGTCGCGACGCTCGGGCCTATCACGCGTTATCTCGTCGCAGGATCGCATCCTGTCGTGTGGTCCCCCTGACTCGCGGAAAATCGCAATCACGTTCGTCGCTCTCAGGTGGTTGCGGCGGTGGTTCGTGAGGAGGGAGGGCCTAGCCGCTCCGGTCGTGGACACCTTCTTTCCGGGCGAGGCAGCGACGGGGTCGAGAAGATGGTCGTCTCGTGTCCACGTGCCCGCGTCGATGCCTCCGAGTTTGTTGACCCGGGCTCGGTCCTCTCCTTGGTGTCTCGACACGAAAATCTTTCCGGAGCCAGTTCTGATCGCGCCTCGTTCGGTGAGAAATAGGGGCTGGGCTCGCCTGGAGCCCGGTTTCGGTCCTGCAAAGTTCGCGTCGCCTAAGTGGCGCGACGCTCAAACGCGTTAATTTTCGTCCCCTGGAAATCGGCCTTCTCAGGGAGAGCGCTCGCAAACGGCCGTTTCGCATCAGTACTACCAGAGGGCGGCCCGGCCTCCGGCAGCCTTCGCACATTAGAAAACTGGTAACTGAAAACTTGATAACAGTATATCATAATGGAAAAAATGACGAAACAAAATACTAAGCTATTAGCTAACAAAGACTCTGCAAACAACAGTTTCCGAAGGGCTGAGAAGCTAGCTCGTATATGGGTAAGCTAGACCGGCGTAAAAAACCGCGATCGTAGCCGATACAATACGATCCTAGAGTTGACCAAATTGACGAGGAAACTGCAGTGCAAGGAAGTTGCCCTCTATTAGGGGCAAACGAAGAGACTGAGGAAACAGAGACAGCGAGAGAGGTTACATAGAAAACCGTTTCATCTCTTCGATCAAGGTCTGCATCTATTATGCAGCGATAAGGACAGGCATGGCAACAAACCTTTAAGGGGAAGGTCTGGCGGATGAAATCACAAGTTGAACGCCGACTGATAACCAAGGATGGTAGTCACATCCATTATATCAGCTATAATTTACTAGAGTGCGTCAAGCCCACCACAAGGGGGAGAACCCGATGTAGCCGATATTTAAATCTCTCAGTAGACGAATTTCGGCGAAATTGGCGAACGATCCCTCTTTACCCAGCGCGGAATAGTCTCGGCAGTTGAAGAATCGCATGGCATTGATATCTTGGCTCTGTCAAGATTTCGATAAAGTCGGATCGGATCTGTGGATTTGCCTATAACTTCTCCCCAATGTATAACAATTCGCGATCCCTCGTTTGTACGCCTCCGTAGAATCAAAGATTAGGACTGGGTGGGAGAGGGTGAATTTCCGGAATATCTGGAAATAGTGTAGGGAAGGGATTAACAACTTGACGCTCTCAACATGTAATTATGGTGAAGTGGGTGGAGTCTAAAAGGGCAGGCGAGACACCCTGCAGGTTTGAAGGTGAGATGGTCCGACGTGTACTCCGAGCCCTAAAAAGCTCAAAAACTCAAAAAACTAGGTAGAATGGCCGTCTGATCAATGATGACCATCCCGTTTAGTAAGTCGACGTTTCTGTAAGCGGCCCGGGCTATATAAAACAGAGACGCGGAGGAAAAACGAATGGATAATTGCAACCCAATAAATTGCTAGAGCCTGACAAGTGCTAAGCAAGTATTCTTCACGACTAGGTTTTCTGCCCGGCAAGTGGCGTTGTTTATTTTAAATAGTTATTAACTATAACTTTTTAGAGTTCGTCGTGGTACATAATAGGTGGGGAATACGGTGTTAAGAAATGTAAACCTTGTAACAAACAAAATAATAATTTATTACTATGGTAACGAAAAAAAAAGAATATCATTTGACATTCTGTGCGGTGAAACAATTTTTCAAACAACTCAACTAAACACGGTGGAGGTTCTGAACGTTCTGGTTCTTTGTCGACCTGAAAAATGTTGACGTAGTACGTGCATAAAATATCCTGCCAATAAAATGTTACTTGGAACGGCGAGAAACTAACCGATACAAAGAACATTGCTTCCTTCGCAGGAAAAACGGAAAATCTAGCGACGAAAAAAAGATTTATTGCCACCCGCAGATCGACACGACGCGACGGCTACGTACAATCGATGGTCGGAAAAAGTCTCCGTATACCCTTCAAAGTAACCCTAAACGACGATGAGTTTTTTCAACAACTTAGAAGGATGTTTACAATTTTTTTTTAAAATTTCTATCTGTCAAGAATTCTAGAGAAAATTATGAACATTGCTTTTTACAAATTCTTTATATAAACCTACAAGGAAAATTTAAAATGTACGTTGCCAGCTACTATCTGGCACAGTATAATTCGAACATTTTTAAAAAGACGATGCACAGTGGGCACAGTTAATATCTTAGCCCATTGCTGTTCAGCTATCGCTCGTAAGGGCAGTGTATTGGACTACTCCGGATTCCGGACATAAACAAATCGAGCCTATCGTTGGATCTGCCTATCCCCATCGCAGCCGCGCCCATAGTCCCAATGTTTTAACTTCGACGTCACGCGCTGCATGGTATATGTTGACCGCTGTAGCCAATATTTCGCCTGCAGCCGAAAATGCGTGTGAAACGAGGCCTGCCTCTTCCACTCTGAGCCAATCGGCCGCGCATTCGTATCTGGATACGTCACCGCAGTCCTACCAGGGAACCTTCTTCTCAGCTTCGCATTAATACAATGTCAGCACTTCGGACCCATACGAAATGGCGTCTTGCCACCCCCTACAATCGCATAGTAGTGGGCGGTAACGGTACACGCTGGACCAAAGTGTCGTTTGACTTTGGAACGGCGCAAAAACCTACATCTTCATGCGAAGCAGTAACGTACAGTTTGTTGGGGCGCAAAGGGAAAAAGCCGTTACAGAAATCAATTATCGCAAATTTGGTTTTTGTGCGGCAGAAAAGACAAAAATTGCCGTCAACAAACGGGACACTGAGACGGCCATACAACTATGGCTGAAGAGGGCGACCGACAGAATAGCTGGGACATCAAAAAATATTAATGTTAATATTTATTCTTTTTCTTATTGTCTCATCGTAAATGGACCCTTCCCCACCCTATCCAGCCCTTACGCGCTGGACCAAAGTGTCGTTTGACTTTGGAACGGCGCAAAAATCTACATCTCTGTGCAAAGGTATGGACATTTATTGGAGGAGAAAACTGTTGGCGGAGAAAACGTCTATCAATTTGTGAAACGAGTGCTTGGGACTCTCCTAACAAATCATTCAGCAGTAACGTACAGGTGGTTGGGGCGTAAAGGGAAAAAGCAGTTCCAGAAATCAATCATCGCAAATTTGGTTATCTGTGCGAATGTGTGAGAATAATAAAATTTTCTCCAACCCCTCATGCATGAACAGATTAAAAAAGAAATATTATCGCGAACTTATAAATCTATGAGTCGGTATTTCTGTTGTTGTTTTCAGCATTTTTTCATTATGTATCAGCATTTCTCAGTATTTTTCAGCATCTTGAGATCCCTCACTTCATCCTTCACAGCAGTTGTATCTATTATCCTTACTTGTCCTAGCCCTTCATGTTCGCTCAAGAATTAGGAATTGACTCACAATTCTCTCTGATTTCGATGAAAACAACAAAATACTTAGTCAGGAATTATTTCACTCTTAGCGGCAACTTTCTACACACATCATTTTCCATCTATTCTTACTGGATATATACAAAACTATTTGTATTCCGTTGGGAAGTCCATTTGCTGAGCAATGATATGTAAAGTAAGAGAGGGAAAGGAAGGCATATAAAATATTGTTCTTTGTCCAATGCTTTTACAAACATGTCTGCAATATTTTTCACAGATATAAATTACATTGTGATATACTACTCGTGTACGGGTACGTCACATATCTCTATTCCTACACAAAGGTGAAAAATTTCTTCATCTTTTATCCTGAATCTGTTTGCAAACCTCGTCTTAGCATATGTGACTCATGCTTGAAAACAAATCAATACATTATTAACATAATATAGCACAATAATCCGTCTATCATTCTTAACGCCACGATAAAGACAATGATCATACTCGCACTTACAAAATCCTTTCTCTCTCAAATATGCGCCAATGTATTAGTATTATACCCTAGGGCTCTTCTCCAAAACACACAATATTCTATACAGCTCACACCCCTTATCATTCCGTCACTAAAACTAAGGGATGTCTTGCACGGACCCCGGATCTCATCCTCTCACTCGAAATGCCGGCTCGTAATCTATGTGCTCAATCTCCATACTGTATCCGCAAAATAAGAAAATAACAGGGTCTTAAGGCCCGTACTTTAAAAAATCGGTGGGCACGCACCGGACATTTTGATGACACCTTTCCACGATAAATCTAGTTTTGTAAATCCTGTTCATTCTCCCTGAATATAATCATTCTACTTCAAGCACTTGTCTATCTGGAATTTTGTGCTAAATCTCGAGGCTTCTCTATCATCTAGACTTTCTATCTCTTCTTCACGTCTCATTGCACACTGCCATTCTCTCACTTAAAACAATTGCCATTACCGCTTCATAAATGCTAGGTATATCTATATTGCATTAGTTAGCACATACTCCCCGCGATATTTCCTTGATGGAATTGTCGCTCTTTCCAATTTTCTTCTTTCTCCTTTTTATAATCATCCCCACGGGTGTAGTCTTCTCTTCCCTGATGATCTGAATTATCTTTCCTAGATGCCTTCGGAAAACATGGAAAAACATAAGCCAAAAACGGAATTACGAAAAAAGGAACTCAATAAAATGGAAACTAAGCTTCCAGTAAAGGAAGATCTAGTAATTAAAACGACATCCAGATAAAGGAATCTTTGTCAAGGAAAGAGAAGGCGCTAATAAGCAGTTTTCGAAGGGTTGCGAATCATGTGTGAGCGTGAAAACCGAAACAATCATTGTTACGAATGACGGTATTTTTCACGCTCCATCATAGACTAAGCCCCCGATGAGGAAACTGCTGTATAATCACCCGCTCCAATAAAGTGGCAAGCAAAGGGGTATAGGGATAGCAATTGATTATGTAATTAATTATGCATTCCACTGTACAAGGTATCAACAACGGGGATCCTGTATTATGGGAATGAAGATGAAACAAACCTCAAACATAAGAGAAAAATTTCCTAAACTAAATAAGGAAACAAAAAATGGGAGTCATAGTGACCAAAAAAGTAAAAACAAACAACAACCACAAACAAAACAATAAACAAATAAAATACAATAATAACAAACAGTTTTAGAAGAAGGTGTGTATCACACTGAGCCCGGAAAGACCGCAATAATCAGTAACACTAATGAAGGTCTTTCCGGGCTTTACCATAGCTCGAGCACCATTG
This sequence comes from Lasioglossum lativentre, assembly GCA_916610255.1. NCBI lineage: Eukaryota > Metazoa > Arthropoda > Insecta > Hymenoptera > Halictidae > Lasioglossum > Lasioglossum lativentre. The sequence continues at coordinate 41,408,325 of OU744356.1, read as the reverse complement.
TAAAGAAAAACTACAACAAAGTATACATGTTCAATTAAAATAAGGACGAAAAGCTAACAAGTAAAATAGCAACCGACTATGCGGAAAATAATGAGATTAACTAAACAAGGTACCAAAACATGAAATAAGAAGACTCCAAATGAAATATTTCTGAAACATAAAGAGGTGCTAAAATGCACATGATACATATAAAAAATCAAAAATAGAACTAACGCAAAATGAAACTGGTGTAGGAGGGTTGAGACGCCCAAACGTCGGGGATGTGAAACTCCTACCAAACTAGTTTCATTTTATCGGTTATAAAACGTAAAAGTCATGTGTCGTCCTTGCATATATTAGTAGGGACGATCACTCATTAAACAGTGCTGTAATGCAGCACCATTAACAACAAACCAAACATAGTAAAAACATGCCTGCAAAGCATGATATGGTTGCTCCTAGTGATAGGCAACACTACTAACTTGCAAGCAGAACATGAACGAACTCTGAGAGTAGAAACAATTTTAGTCAACTAATAGAGTATTAAAACGGCTCTATAACCTAATTAAGATTGTAAAAACATTGCATTGAAATTGTGGGATATAGTTTATTTAACAGAAAAATACAACAAAAAGAATACGGCACGGACGCAAGAAAACAAAGGACGGAACACGAATTACCACACGAAACAATCTCTCTCTCGCACTTCGCTACTAATCGCTTTTCACACACTTCTTTCGCTCGCAATTGTCGCATACGTTCTGCCTCGCACGGCTCGCTCACTCTCTCGATACACTTTCACACATACATCCAAACATACACACACACCAAGACGCTCGCGCCGCTCTTTGTCTTGATCGCGTTCGGCGGTTTCGCGCCCAAAACATTTAACGGCTGCCGCTCACCTTCCGCGGATCGCACACATCTAACATACACACGCGCATCGAACATACATACACACATTGAACATACACGCATTGGGTAATCCCCGAAATACGATCCCACAAAATTATAATATTCATGATATTGCATTGATTTTAATGAATACAAATCAACAAAAATAATACGATAATGTTACGTCCCGCGGTTGATTTCGATCCGGTGATCGATTACTACGCGGTTTAGAGACGTTTGACAATTATTATTCAACCTTTGAGTCCACGCGGCAAGTTCGTCCGTCGTCTGACTCGGGATCACGACACCTAATCACACGATTCACGCTCAGTTGCATTTACCACCGAAGGATTATATACCGAGTTACCATCAATACCGGCGTATAGTTGTTTCCTTATGGCCAGCTTCCTCAGGCTTTCGTCGTACGCCGTGACTGGAGGTAGAGTCAGGAGAATAGGAGTCTTCCAAGTTGTCTCGGGTAGGACTCGTACCTTCCCAGTGAATGGGGTGTTGAACGTGATGGTTGGCAATGCTCGGGTGCCCAGCAGCCCGGTCCAATATGGATCGAAGTATTCAGCCTCGTTCGCGAAAGCTTTCCGTAGCTGATATCGTCGTCCGGCGCGACGCGGCATGTAATATCAATCACCAGGTATTCGAAACAACAATCAATGGTGTCGAGCTACGTATTCCGGTGGATCTCGGTGAACGCATCGAGCCCTGGTAGGCCCAGTCGTGCAGTGGTGAATACACAGGTCGAATATTGGGACTAGTATTATTAGTGGTCTGGATCGATACGACACGCGACGTTAGGAATGGAACGTAATTGAATGTAGACTCTATATATATATATATATATATATATATATATATATATATATATATATATATATATATATATATATGAACAAAGAACAAGGTTATAATATCTAATACTATCTTAACTGGATATAAACTATGCTAACGGTTTTAAGTACACGAGGTAACGCTTGATATAGTAACGCTTGAAATAGTAACGCTTGAGAGCTACCAGTAGAAGAAGTCTCGCTGGAGCCAGGAACCGAAGCGAAGTCTTTGGGGCCTGCTCTGAGGTCCTTCGGTTTGAAGTGGCCAGAGAGTGGGGATGGTGCTATAGTGGGGAGTGATGAAGTGTAAGAAGTGGGGAAGCGCAAGACTGAGGAAGCGCAAGAGTGGGGATCGCTAGCGTGCGATGACGTACTCAAGCGCATCCTCGAGCGTTGCCGAGTGTAACCAGTGTCGCCAGGTCGAGAAAATCGAGGGGAATACAGGTACCCCCTCTCTGATGGCCAGAGTCGTAATATGTGACACGTTGCGCGTGCGCGACGGGGATTGAGTGGGACGTGGTGCTGGAATGGGATAGTGGAAGGGGAAAAGTAGGGGAGTAAATGAGTCCAGATTTGGACTCAACTGGCGACACTGAGTGTAACTGGTCGGCGATGGCATATACCAGTGATGGGCAGCTATGACTGCGGCAGTCAAGAAGCTTCCCCCACCAACTACTCTTTCGTACGAGGGGGGAAACGAAGAGCGCGGGGCACCGCTCCGCGGCGAAGGTGCGCGCTGCACGAAAGAGTAGTTGGTGGGGGAAGCCAGCACCTCAGGGGCCCTTACCGTGCCCATCGCTGGCATATACAGTGTCCTAACATTACTTAGTCGGTATGATTAACATGGGTTGGTAATACCGGGTGGTTCACGAGAAACAGGCCACCTAAATAGCTCCGTTAGGATTAGAGATCGAAGAAAATGTTAGAAAGAAAAGTTGTACTGTTAAAGGGGGCAAATATGGTGATGTAAAAAAATGTTCCGATTGTAGTCGTTTTCAAGGTTTTTTGAAGGTCATCGATGATTTTTAAATAGCACCATATATTTTTAACTTCACAGTGTTGTAGCTGATGTCAAGGCGAGTTCAATGATGTTTTACACTATGACCTTCAAATGACCTTGAACTAGAAAATTTATGATAAAGCAATAATAACTTCAAAATGTGTAATCACTTTATTTGAACTAAAATAAATGTTCGAAATTATGACCTTGAGCAGTAACACAAATATTTAAACGTTTTACGAGGCAATCAATTGTACTTTCAATTGTTTCTGTTGGAATTGATCTACAAGATCTAATTATTCTTTCTTGCATGTTCTCTGGTGTAGTCGGTTGATCACGATATACATCATCTTTGAGTGTTCCCCACAAAAAAAAATCAAGAGGAGTTAGATCGGGTGAACGAGCTGGCCATTGTATGTGTCCATTACATCCTATCCAGCGATTTGGAAATTTATTGTTCAGAAATTCTCTTACGGTACGTGAAGAATGAGCGGGACAGCCGTCGTGTTGATACCACATTACTCGACGAATTTCTAAAGGAATATCTTCTAAAAATATGGGCAATGTTTCTTCTAAAAACGTAAGGTTTCTTGTTGTGTTTAATGTGCCGGGAATAAAATAGGGTCCAATTATTTTATTATTCAGAATTACGCACCTAACGTTGATAGTCCAGGGTCGTTGTTTATCCACTTGCCGTAACCATCGTGGATTCGTATTACTCCAGTAATGCATATTTCTTAAATTAACTTGACCATGATTTGTGAAGGAAGCCTCATCAGTAAATAATACGTTACGAAAAAATCGGCTATCATTTCTAATTTGCCTCAAACCCCTGTCACAAAAGTTTATGCGATTTTCGAAATCTCTTCCATGAAGTTCTTGATGGAGCGATATGTGATATGGGTGGAATTTGTGTAATCGAAGTATTCGTATGACACTTGCTCGGCTAACGCCACTTTCTCTACTGAGTTGTTTAGTGCTGATGGAAGGATTTTCATTTACTGCACCAAGAACATTGACTGCATTTGCTTCATTTGTTACACTTCTCACTTTCACAGGTCTTTTATTTTCTACACTGCCCGTCTCACGGAACTTCTTAACTAAATTTGAATAGGTAAATCAGGAAATCGGTCTTTGTAAAGACGAACAGCTTCTCGAAGACATTGACGAGTTTCGTAATAAATGGAAATAAGATCGGTCTTATGCTCGTTTGAGTAACGCATCGTTAAACGGTTATCAATAAACTGATACACTCGCAATAATTCGATAAGCATAACTGACTCGGCATAAATACCTGTAGTTTGTTGATAATCTTGTTTGTGTACGCTTAGAGATCACCTTGCGTTAATGGTATACGTGTTACGAGACCGAATGGCTTAAGAAATTAAATTTCTGTTGATCAAACAGAGTAGTCAAACTATAGCTATTTTCTAGTTCAAGGTCATTTGAAGTTCATAGTGTACCACATCATTGAACTCGCCGTGACATCAGCTACAACACTGTGAAGTTAAAAATATATGGTGCAATTTAAAAATCATCGATGACCTTCAAAAAACCTTGAAAACGACTACAATCGGAACATTTTTTTACATCACCATATTTGCCCCCTTTAACAGTACAACTTTTCTCTCTAACATTTTCTTCGATCTCTAATCCTAACGGAGCTATTTAGGTGGCCTGTTTCTCGTGAACCACCCGGTATAGGTATTCTACGGTAAGTCTTATAAGGTAAGTATTATATGCTAAGTATTATAAACTTATGTTAAGGGCCTATGCTATGTATACCGCGATAAAGTAGAGTGACAAAATACCGACGAAATTACCGACATTTTAGGGGTTAACGCGGTACCACTTTTCGTCCTTATAAGACCATATTTTGTGCTGGACAAAGGCTCATTCGAAAGAGGAAGGTTCAATGAACGGGTCTCTGCCCCTCTGTTATATGAAATTATGCATACATTTCCTAATATAAGTGTTGGAAGTAGGCCAAAATTAATTCGATGTTCAGCAATGTAGAGCGAGCCATTTTTATGCCATTTCGTGAGTTTTCTGGATGTTATCGTGGGCTGGGGCCCGTAGATTACATCTCCAGCTACAAAATGAGCTTTATTTCGTCTTGATTCTCCCAGTAATAAGGCAGAAAAGTGGTACTGCGTCTTAGCATGATTTTATGGCGTCAGAATTCATGATGTGCGATAATACAGAGCAAAAATGTGACAAGTTTAGTTCGACTAGTGCTGGTCAGGTGGCGCCTAAGCAGAAGTACTGTCGACCTGGAATCGGAGGAAGATGCAAGCGTAGATCGTGACAGATTGTGGTTATGTTGGATGCCTATTCGCTCATCAGCTGCATGCGTCTGTGTATGTGTATATATAACTTTTCTACACATGCGAATCCTCTAACTTGATATTTCGGACGCATGCAAGCGAAGAGCAGTTGTCAATATACGCTACTACTGCATCATTTAAAATTGCAATCAAAATACTAAGTAACCATTGTGATTTCATACAGTATCACATTATACAAAAATGGAAAGGAAATTGGCTTGGAACTATGATAATACAACCTATTATATTTGGAGAAGTTACTGCTAAATGTTATTATACTAAACTTTCGAACTAAATTTTCGCACTACATTTTCTTCTTTCAACCTATCCTTATATTATCTTATTAGCGTAGAAGAAAAATTTTAAAGATATAAATTCAGTTTTAAAATGTAATATCAAATAGAATGTTTGGATATATCATAGAAATCAACATCAACGGTACCAATACCTACAGGGTGTCCCAAAAGTACTTCAACATCGGGAAATGGGAGGTTCCTGGGGTCATTTGAAGCGACATTTTCCTTAACAAAAATGGCGTCCGCGGCTTTGTTTAGGAGTTATTCACGAAAAACACGGACCAACCAGAACGCGCCTAGTCGCTCGGTGGCACGGTGAGCGCGGCGAGCCGGGGGGAGGAGAGTGTTGTCGGTACGCCGCGATGTAGTAAACAGCAGTTATTTGATTATGTCCCCGATTTCAATGAGCTTTGGATATGTTGTAAATACCATGATTCTGAACAACATTTCCCTTTAGACTTTTTGCCTCGCGTCTTTAGTTTACGAGATATTTGTAAAAACTTAAATCCATTTGCTGCTTCGAAATGTATGTCACTGTCACTGGGTCATTCGGTGACCCAGTGACGAACTGCACAGATGTCTTCAGGTGTACGAAAGTACCGAAAGCTAAGGGTTGTACGGTCAGGTCAACGAACTGTACAGCTGATGGTAGATAGCAGGTATACGACAATCACATGTTTCGGTTTTCCTGCAGATTTGTACGCAGAGTCGATGGGTTACTGTTCGAAAACGTCGTCCGTCTTTCTTTTAGAAAGTTTCTTAAGGGAGGCATAGGACAATAGGGACCCTAAAACACCACGCCGACCTGACATTTCTACCTCTTGCTGGGTGAAAGGACGGACGACCTTTTCGAACAGTAACCCATCGACTCTGCGTACAAATCTGCAGGAAAACCGAAACATGTGATTGTCGTATACCTGCTATCTACCATCAGCTGTACAGTTCGTTGACTTGACCGTACAACCCTTAGCTTTCGGTACTGTTTTTACAAATATCTCGTAAACTAAAGACGCGAGGCAAAAAGTCTAACGGGAAATGTTGTCCAGAATCGTGGTCTTTACAACATATCCAAAGCTCATCGAAATCGGGACATAATCGAGAAACTGTTGTCTGTTATATAGCGGCGTACCGACAACACTCTCCTCCCCCCGGCTCGCCGCGCTGACCGTGCCACCGAGCGACTAGGCGCGCTCTGGTTGGTCCGTGTTTTTCGTTAATAACTCCTAAACAAAGCCGCGGACAACATTTTGCAACAGGAAAATGTCGCTTCAAATGACCTCAGGAACCGCCCATTTCCGGGAGCTGAAGGAATTTTGAGACACCCTGTATACTATATTTCTTCCTTCTCTTCTGTGGTATTGCATGGCTTTCAAATACATCCCCCGCCACTCCACTATGTTCGGTTTTTCTATTAAAACGCGCCTGACGTTATTGCACTTTCTCCAGTAGAACCCCATACTATGTAGCACATTATACAATGTTGTTAATTTCCATGGAAAATCTATTTTTTCACGAATTGCTGCTAGTATATTTGTTCCGGTGGGCACAATTTTCTTCTCCGTACAGAATTCGTGGATGATATTCCTTATCACTTCCTTGTCTTCGTTGGACATTTGACATTTCACGCTGGGTCGAGGTCGTTTCTTTCCGGGGGATACCCGCGGTCCTTCACCAGAATCCGAACTTTCTTGGCGGATTCTGTGAAGAACATTATTTATTTCCGCTTCTTCATCACACTTTTTGATGACTCTTCGCACCATATTTCGTGCTTCGCTGTGCACTGTCTGCCCTTTCTTATGCGTTGACATACTGCACTATGTCTAATCAACTTAATTTAACAAAAATAGTACTAAACTTAAACACTGAAATTTAGTACTAAGTATTAACACTACACTAACACAACTTATAGTAAATAGAATAAAAATATATAAAAAATATGTATGTATATATATATTTGTTCCCTTTACGGGTTACAAAGGAGTCCCGTTCCTTCTACAGTTTTTTCCTTAACTTAACTTATCCTAACTTAACTTAACTTAAATTATCTAGAATTGTTTCAATTATTTAATTATTTGGTAAACCTTACGTTTAGGGGAGGCAGCTCCGATGACCTTGATCTTCACATATGTTGTCGGGAACAACATTCTGAACAACTTTTGTCATTATAACTACCCGGTGCTCGGTCTTAGTTTTCGAGATATTTGCAAAAAACTATTATTTAAATGCTGAATAAAATTCTCATTTTGAAATATTCACAATTTCGCATGCGTGGTCGGGCCGGCCTGACGGCCGGCCCTCTCCGCCCCCACCGACTCACCCTAACTAATTTTGATTATCAAAAATTATGCGATCAGAATTAGTTAGGGTTAGTCGGTGGGGGCGCAGAGGGCCGGCCGCCAGGCCGGCCCGACCACGCATGCGAAAGTCCAGAAGTAGTCTTTCAAAATTGAAAGCTCACCCTATATAGAGTGACACTCTGTTCTGATCCCCACAATGTGTTTACAAACAGAAAATAAACAGATGCCGCCCCGGGGAACAGGCTCACGTTGCCACGGAGCTTGGAAGAATACGTATAATTCAATACAGTATTAGCAATAGTTTTTCGCAAATATCTCGAAAACTAAGACCGAGCACCGGGTAGTTGTAATGACAAAAGTTGTTCAGAATGTTGTTCCCGACAACATATGTGAAGATCAAGGTCATCGGAGCTGCCTCCCCTAAACGTAAGGTTTACCAATTATTTAATTTCCTCTCAAACTTTCATCCTTCCATGCCTCCATTCACTCTTTTTTTCTTTTTCTTTCCCCTCATTCACACTCTACCCCAATCTGCCTCTTCTCTCTCTGTCTAACTTCGCCATCCACTCCTCTCCCTCTCCGTCTTCCGCCAATATCTTTTTTACTTTCCCCTGTATTCCCTCCTGTATCCCCTCTTCTTCCATAAATCTCTCCAACACGTGTTCCCAGGTCTCTGCTTCGCTTCCGCATCTCCTGCACCCTCTGTCTTCTTCATCCCACCAGTATCTCCCTCCTCTGATTTCGTTTCCCAATCTGTACCTTGCCACTCTGCTCCACTTTTCTTCCTTCCATCTCCTTGTCAGGTATACAGGCGTATCCTCCACCCTTATCTCCCTGTACCATCTGTTGTATTTTGACTCCGTGCCCTTTCTCCAATTCTCCTCTCTCTGCATTCCTCTCGCTCTGCTTTCTATCCTGTTCCACTCATCCTCTCTCTCTTCTTTCTCCCCCTCTTCTATCTTCTTCTATTCCCTCTTTCCTCTATGTATTTTTTCCGTCCCTCCTCCTATCTTGATAAATTCTTCCCTTCTCTCGCTCTGCTTTCTATCTCTTTCAAACATTCTCTTGCCCATTCACTTCCCCTTCCCAATTTCTCCCTCTTCGTTTCCTCTCTCACCATGTATCCCGATGTCGTCCACTCCACTCCTAGCACCCATCTCATATATCGTTCTTGCAATGCTTCTACCTTCCTTCTTTCTTCCCATCCCCATACATCCACCCGTATCCTACCACCGGCCATACCAACTGTCACGTCGCCTAATTTTTACGGTCCGTCGGAAGGACGGAACCCGGCGACTCCGGGTATTTACGGGCGAAACGCCGGGCCACGCTCGGCCGCGCGATGCGTGGTCCACCCGGGACAAAAGGTATCTCGCAGATTCGGATATTCACGAAAGTTCGATGTTACTATCAATTTTCGGGCGCCAGACACTCGAAGGTACACGCGAATAGCACGATATTAACGCGTAGCGCGAACGAATGCTCCGAAACTGCGAGAACCTCGCGATATTCTGGATGGCTCTAGGATGGGCTCAGGATTCTACGTGGGCGAAGTACGGAGCATTTCCCGCGGCGGAAAGGTTTCTCGACGGAAATAATCAACGAGAGAATCGGCTTGAACAATTTATTCGTCTGCTGGACACGACAGGGCTGCTGGTGAAAGCCGGCGCGTTCACGATAATTTCGCGACAGGTTTTCGGTCGCTTGCGCTATTTTTCTCGGCCGCGTTGAACCCGACCGTTTACAAGATTTTACTGCGTTGGTACAAGGCGCTTTCGGCGCGGAATAACGGCCGGATTCCGATGGAATACGCGGTACAATGTGTGGGTCGTTCGAAATTCGCCGTCGGACACGATACGGACCGTTGCGACGTCACACCGGGGAACGTCTCGAAGATGTCGTATTATTTTATTCGCAAAATCGGCAACGATATGGCCCCCCGCGAGTCCGCGACCTCGCGTTACCAACCGGCACGCACGTTAACAGATCGACGACCGTTCGTCCTTTCCCGAAAAGATGGCCGACCACGCGGCAAGGAGACGGTTTCGTCGTTTCGCGACGCGAACAAGGACCTCGCGGAAACGTTACCGAGCCAACACGAAAAGTTCACGTAATTCGGAAACTAATTAAGGAAGCCTGACTGGCGCTTACCAACGGCAACGATGTGATGGCGGCAGCTGGACGGCAGGCTCGTCTTTTCCGTCCCTCTTCTCGGCACGCACAAATTAATAATTTTAATTGCTAGTAATGATAGGTGACTTATCGCCAACACGGCCAACGACCCAGTGGCCCACTTTCGGCAAGCTCGGTAACGCGGAAGCGAGGCGTCCCCCTACTCGCTACCCTATTTCCCCCCGTTTGAGACTCGCGGGCCTATCGCGCGGTATTTCCTCGCAGGATCGCATCCTGTCGCGCGGGATCCCTGGCTCGCGGAAATTGGCGATCTCGTTCGCCGCTTTTCCGATGTTAACGGCGACTGTTCGTGAAGAGGAAAGCCCTCGCCGCTCCGGTCGTGGACACCTTCTTTTCCGGGAGAGGCAGCGACGGAGTCGAGAAGATGTTCGTCTCGTGTCCACGTTCCCTCGCCGGTGCCTCCGGGTTTGTCGATCCGGGCTCGGTACTTCCTTCGGTGTCTCGGCATGAAATTCTTCCGGAGCCAGTCCCGATAACGCCTCGTACGGTGAGAAATAGGGGCCGGGCTCCCCTGGAGCCCGGTTTCGGTCCTGTAAAGTTCGCGTCGCCCAAGTGGCGCGACGCTCAAAACGCTTGATTACTCGCCCTTGACAACACATCAAAAAACCATTCTCTTCTTTTAAAGTTGTCCTTAAAATATCTCTTTCCTATTCCCCACACTGTCCTCATCACACTTCCTCCCTTCCTTGTTCTCTCCGTTATCTGTCCTTCTTGTCCCCCATTCTTCTTGTATACGTACCCTAGGTACTTTATCTCATCTACCTCCTCTACTTCCCCTACTCCCCATCTCCATCAAAAAATGGCTTCTACAAAGCCAACGAATCCCGCCGTTACTTTACGCTTTACTCGCGCGGGTCCGATTGTGTACCGGCCTTCCATGGTTGTAAGAACCCGGTTAATGAGGCCAGTTATTTGCGGACTATATTCTATGCGGTCCTCAATTCCGCAATTCGCCGCATCGGGAGGAAATTGCACTCCCATTAGCGCAGCTCGTCCATCTGGACTGAGTGGCTCAATATCTCCATATCCCAAGAAATTTTCATGTGGGATTAAATGCTCGGTTTTACACAAGGAACGTAACACCGGTGCGTTTCGAGGACGCGATAAACGGTTGGAGGTCGCGGCGTGACTTTGAACGACTCGCTTCGACTGTTTTGGTATTGACTGGAGGGAGCCAAGCGCGCTAATTCGAGTTTCGAAGAATTTCTCGAGCTCAGCATAGGTCGGATATTCGGTGGATTCGCCTAACTTTAATTCCCACGCCTTTCGAGAGGATCGATCTAAGCGCGATACTAATAAATACACGAGCATGTCGTCCCCCGTATCGACCGGGCGTTTCAAATTTTGTAAAGCGAGGATCGGTTTGTTAGCTTTATCGCGAAGCGATGCTAGCTCACTCGCATCCGACGCATAAGGGTATAGTCTGCTTCGCCGCGAATGTGGTAGCACACTCACACACCGCTAGATAGACATATACGTACACGAAGATTGCAAGGGTCCACAATATTCGATGCCATTTCTCGATAATGTACAGTTGGGGCTTGTACTTAGTCACAATCGCTAGATAAAAGATCAATCCACTCAAGATGTATCCCAAAGTGGCTTACTTTTGCGTTCTCGAGGCGTGATTTGCATTATTTGGAAGCATGTAGCGGAACCGCGAGCGGCGTTACAGTGCTGCCGCTGTCGGAGCTGTCGAGTAATACTGTTCATACAGCTGCATGCTGCCGAATAATGCAAATCACGCCTCGAGAACGCAAAAGTGAGCCACTTTGGGATACATCTTGAGTGGATTGATCTTTTATCTAGCGATTGTGACTAAGTACAAGCCCCAACTGTACATTATCGAGAAATGGCATCGAATATTGTGGACCCTTGCAATCTTCGTGTACGTATGTATATGTGCGTGTATGTATCTAGCGGTGAAATTACAGTTCCGGCATTTTTCGCTACGAGCGCTGGTGTCAGTTTCCACTGATTCGGTTACTGAATACTGAATACCATTTACCATACCTCCTCCATGGTAAAACAGAGGAAGGGAGAAAATATGTTGCCGGTAAGTTAGGCTTCATAACCAAGCGTGACGTCACAATGTGGCTGACGATGACGCAGAATCGCTGTAGTCGAGTGAAAATGTGAGGCACATTCACGCACACAACGCTCGGTCGGCGTGTACATGTGCGTACAAATGATCGCAAGGATTCGGGATGCACTGCAAACCATTACATTGCTCGATAATGCGAAGTTGAGACTTCTACGTAGTCACAATCGCTAGATAAAAGATCAATCTATTACAGATGTATCCCAAAGTGGTTTAGTTTTGCGTTTTCGAGAAATGGTTTGCAATATACGGCAACATGCAGCTGTATGAACATGTGTAACTCGACAGTTCCAAGCATTGTAGCGCCGCGCCGCCCGCGGTTCCGCTACATGCTGCCAAATAATGCAAATCACGCCTCGAGAACGCAAAAGTGAGCCACTTTGGGATACATCTTGAGTAGATTGATCTTTTATCTAGCGATTGGTACCACGTACAAGCTCCAACTGTGCATTATCGAGAAATGGTATCGCATTTCGTGGACCCTTGCAATCTTCGAGTACGTATATGTTGATCTAGCGGTGTGTGAGTGTGTCAGAGAGGTTATGTATCGAATCTGACGATTTCGACTCCGACTATCTTATGAAAAAATATGTACTCAAAATAATTAAAAGTTAATAAATATCAACATAGAAATTGATAAAAGTAATCTACAAAAGTAGTATTGATTATTACATAGTTAGAAATAAAAAAAAAAGAATACGTACATGACGGGGCGCGAACCTAGTACACGTAGGTTGAGAGACGAGCGCCTACCGCGCTGACCCAACCGGGCTGTTGGAAACAAGATTAGTATTTTCAGATGTTATGCGCTGACGCAGTAGAATACTAATCAAGTTAATTCCATTTTCTAATTATTTCTGTGAAATATTCAAGGTTTATCAGTGTCTAATAGGCTTACGGAATAAATAAAATGTATCAATTTGAAGGTTAGCTTAGCTTTTCGCGGAAAAAACGTCGACAAAATCGGTTTTTATTTTTTTTAACAACGGCGCATTCTGTTGGAGAGAAGAAATGAGGAAATGGAGAAAGTGGGGAGAGGAGGGAGGGGATTACAGGGCAAAAAAGAGAGCATACAACGTAGTATAATTATAATTATTTATTTTAAAAAATTTGGACATTGATGCGGTGCCCTGCCCCGCCGCCGCGTCCGCCGCGTCGCCCGCCGTGTCCGCCGCCGCGGATGTAGGGGTATTTTTTTATCGCCTTCATGATTTTTTTCTGCAACATATAAAAATTTTGCATGTAAAAATGACACATTCCCACTAATATTCGAACACTCTTAAAAAGACTATAACTTTTTTAATATTCGACCATACAACTTGGATTTTTTTGAGAAGTTAGAACAATCGGTTTTGTTAGGTAACGTGAAAAATTCTTCTCAAAAAAATCCAAGGTGTATGGTCGAATATTCGTTACTTACAATGAGATCTGATTCTGGTGCGGCCGGTGCGGCCGGTGGGGCCGGAGCCGGTGCGGCCGGTGGGGCCGGTGGGGCCGGTGGGGCCGGCGCCGGCGCTGGTGCGGCTTTTGTGTCAGTCATATTTCTGAAACAAATATAAGAAATAATATTTATAATTGTCCCAGGAGTGTAATCATTATACGCGTCGGGTACATCGGTGCGAAACCAGAAGACCACTACTAATTCCGATGATAATTTCATGTGTAATGAATGATTTTAGTTTCGAGCGCATGGGAAAGAAAGAAACGCGGAGAGACGCGGAGAGTCGCGGCGCACAGTGGGCAATTCGGACGAAATCGGTGACAAAATCAAAGAACTTTCGATATAAATGAGATAGTGATGAATTTTTTTTTAAATTGAAGCTGAAACTTTATAGAATATGGGGAAAATGGGGAGATTATGGTACAAACGTTTTTTAACCTTGATAAAATTCGTTAAATTTGTACAATTTCAAGAAAATTGTGGTTTTTCAATCACCACGCGCAGAAAAAATTTTTTTAATACATGCTAAACATCATTTCTTGTAGATTTTTTCACGCTGATTTCAAATCTGGTTTCAAACTTTGTCTACGACATTAGGATTTTGAAAAAATCTAGTTTTGTGAAAAACAACTAATGCAATTATTTTTTCGTAGAAATGATTTACACATTAGTTTTCAGGTATATCGTATTTTCATGTTTCGTAAGTAACTCAAAACGTTGAAATACTTTTATTATTATTTTTATTGTATTCCATATATGAAAATACGATATACCTGAAAACTAATGTGTTATTAAATCATTTCTACGAAAAAATGATTGCATTAGTTGTTTTTCACAAAACTAGATTAGAAAAGAAAAGAAAAACTAGAATAGAAAAACCACAATTTTCTTGAAATTGTAAAAGTTTAACGAATTTTATCAAGGTTAAAAAATGTTTGTACCATAATCTCCCTATTTCCCCATATTCTACAAAGTTTCAGCTTCAATTTTAAAAAAAATTCATCACTCTATCTCATTTATATCGAAAGTTCTTTGATTTTGTCACTGATTTCGTCGGAATTGCCCACTGTGCGCCGCGACTCTCCGCGTCTCTCCACGTTTCTTTCTTTCCCATGCGCTCGAAACTATCATCATTCATTACACATGAAATTATCGGAATTAGTAGCGGTCTTCTAAGTCTCGCACCGATGTACCCGACCCGTATAAAGATTACACTGTACAAACGCGATCAAGTAACAAATGTTTATAGAATACTTACGATGTATCACCCGCGAACGTGTTGTAACAACTGAGTTCCTCGCAGTGATGCCAGATGAGGTTGAAACCAACCTCATTTCCCCCTCCAGGGTACCCACTTTTATCCCCTTCCACTATCCTATTCCACTACCATGAGCACACTCCAACGTCCCCCACTAAGACCGTAGACTGGTCGCGCAGTCGCGCAACGTGTCACATATTGCTCTGGTCATCAGAGAGGGGGTACTTGTGTTCTCCTCGATTCCTTTTCGATTACCCCTGTCTGGCATCACTGGTTCCTCGCGATCGGCGTGGACCACGAAATCTCCGCCGATCTCTTTGTCAATCGTGCCACATAGCATCGAGCCAATCAACGGGTGATCCGCTAGCCAACGGATATTCTCGACTTTTCGATTCGACAATAACCATCGACAAATGACAATCAACAACAAACCGTCCGATTATTGGCTAAAGTGTGTGACGTCAAAGCATTACCATTGGCTGCGAGCGAGGACCCCTTTGGCGAACGAGGAACTTCTTACTGCAGCTATACTACTTTTCCTCAACTCTGAGATACAGTATGCACATGAAGACTTCTGTACATCGTTGCATGCACATTTACTTAGGTGGATCTTATTTACTCTTGGGGAAAGAAAGTTTTTTAATTTTTTTCGCGACAACCAGTAGGATTGTGACACTGACTAAAAAATCTATGAAAAATTTTACATCAATCGAACAACGGGAAAACGTGCCGCATCGAGATTCAGAATTTTTTATTTTTGAAACTTGGTTTTCTTTATTATAGTACATAATAAAATATAATTTATTAGAGTATGTTTAAATTTTGTTTTCTTATGTAATTGTTTAAATAAAATTGTTTATTCGTGACTTTTCCAGATCACCGATGTCTTTGGTTATAAATTTCTTCGTATTTCTTGACATTTAGTCTTTATATTATGAATATTTCAAGAAATACGAAGAAATTTATAACCAAAGACATCGGTGATTCAAATTATCTGGAAAAGTACTAAATAAGTAATGAGTAAACAATAAGTATTATTTTAGACAGTAAAATTTTACAACTCTTTCACGTATGCCTGTATTGAAAATTTGTGTAGATCTGTATCGGAATCCGTGCAGCGAGCTTGAGCGCTCGAGCGAACTCGAGATACATTTGAAGGTAGTGGGAGCGAGTGAAACAAACGTGTTTATTTGTTTTGCGTCTCGTTTTCTTCAGTATACTGATGCACAGGAACGCGTTCGTACGACCAACGGTTTCCTGTGTCATTCGTAAAGTTATACACAGTGTGAAAATAAGTATTTGTATTTACGCGACTGTGTATAGTTTTTTAAGACTTTTGATACATTGTGAAGAGTGTGTATTAGTGTAGTGCAGTGAATTTCGGAAAAATGGAATACGCAAATTCTACGAAAGGGAACGAAGCAATCGTGAAGAGGCGGACCTCGAAGGGGAATTTATTGACGCTGAATCTTCGCCTCTCGTCTAGAAGATATAGCAGAAAAAAAGCGTATTTGCGGGGCAGGTGAGTGTATAATTGATACATTTTCAATATGTATTTGAATTCTAATGTACGTGTCCATCTGAGAGTAAAACTATCGCGAGTTACTCTCGAGAGTTGAATTCGTCTGTGTTACACGGTATTGAGAGTACTCTCGAGTCTCGAGAGCAAGTAATCGACAGAAATAGTCCAGGATCCCTGGACCATTTTTACAATTGATTACTATCAAGCTAATTTTCCGTGAATAGCTTCGTTTCGATGAGACGCCCAACAATTTCCTATACGAAAATTCTCGATTGTGGTAGCTAACAGGGATAGCAGGGATAAAATATGTCGATTTACCACAATCGAGAATTTTCGTATAGGAAATTGTTGGGCGTCTCATCGAAACGAAGCTACTCACGGAAAATTAGCTTCATAGTAATCAATTGTAAAAATGGTCCAGGGATCCTGGACTAAAACTCTCAGATGGACAGGTACCTTTATTATGAGCGATATAGGCAGAGTTGGGCATTATTAGAAAATTATTTAAATAACGATTCGAATGAAAAATACTTTATCTTTATTCGTTATTCGAAGGTTCGAATAAAAAAAGTATCTTTATTCGACGAGGTTCGAATACATATTTTTATCCGACGATAATTTATCCGACGAATAAAGATAATTTTTTTTATTCGAAGCGGATTTATTTTGAACTTCGAATAATTTTTTCATCTTTTATCTTTCATCTTTTATTCTTAATTGAATACTTTATGTTTATCATGGAAAAATATTTGTTCCAGAATATGGATGACATATAACTTTCATATTACGAATGAAATATTGGTTTCAAATATAAAATAAATCTTTATCCAATACTGGAAGTAAAATGTCTACTTTTAATTTACCTTGAATTCGTGCGTGTCATTTCATTTTTTAATAGAAGTTTATCTCTTCCAATTACATGATTTGATATGATTTGAGCCTTTATAAGAATAAAAAGTAATGAACGTAACAATAGATTCGCATGGCTCTGCGAGGAAGCATCAAGTAAACGGTAAACTCCGAGTTCGAATCCCGCCAACTGCATAAAAATTTCGGAATTGTAATAAGGTCCAATCGAAGACAAATTGGAATATTTCCTCATTTTCATCGGAATGATCTCTACTACTCATTCGTATTAAAAATATTATTTGAGTTATAAAAATATGAAAGTAAAAAATGGCAATAATGCTTGATTCCCCAGGTGCTTACAAATGTGTATGTATGCTGTTGGTCGGTCGATGTCGCTGGTCTTTCATGTTCAGCGCTCGTCGGACCTCGTCGCCGTTTATTCGAGCAGGAAAAAGTTATTCGAAGTTCGAATAAATCCGCTTCGATTAAAAAAAATTATCCCTTGTAGCACAAAAATATTGTATAAATATCTTTTTCAAATATTGAGAAAATATTTTTTAAACCACACTTTTTCATATGAAATAAATATTGGATCAAAATATTGTATACATGTACAAGAAATGTAAATTGAATGTTTAGAAAACATTTGAAAAAGATATTTATCCAATATTTGTTTGCTACAAGGGATAATTTTCTTTTAATCGAAGCGGATTTATTCGAACTTCGAATAATTTTTTCATCTTTTATTCGAAGGCTTCGAATAAACTTCGAATAACTTTTTCCTGCTCGAATAAACGACGACGAGGCCCGCCGAGCGCTGAACATGAAAGACCAGCGACAGCGACCGACCAACAGCATACATACACATTTGTAAGCACCTGGGGAATCAAGCATTATTGCCATTTTTTACTTTCATATTTTTATAACTCAAATAATATTTTTAATACGAATGAGTAGTAGAGATCATTCCGATGAAAATGAGGAAATATTCCAATTTGTCTTCGATTGGACCTTATTACAATTCCGAAATTTTTATGCAGTTGGCGGGATTCGAACTCGGAGTTTACCGTTTACTTGATGCTTCCTCGCAGAGCCATGCGAATCTATTGTTACGTTCATTACTTTTTATTCTTATAAAGGCTCAAATCATATCAAATCATGTAATTGGAAGAGATAAACTTCTATTAAAAAATTAAATGACCCGCACGAATTCAAGGTAAATTAAAAGTAAACATTTTACTTCCAGTATTGGATAAAGATTTATTTTATATTTGAAACCAATATTTCATTCGTAATATGAAAGTTATATGTCATCCATATTCTGGAACAAATATTTTTCCATGATAAACATAAAGTATTTAATGCATATTAAAAAAAAATATTCTATTTATAATATTAATAAAGATTCATTTTATAACGAGAAAAAATTATTTTTTTCATAATACGAAATAAATATAGTCTGTACATTAGGAAAACAATATTCCATTTCTAATATTAAAATTTAGGGATGTGCGGGCCGGCTCGTGTATCGGGCGCCCGAATCGTCCAGTCGGGCTGCAGGCAGTCGGGCGGGCTCGATTCGGGTGCGCGATATTTCTGATACGTCGGTCGGACCAAGCGTTTCGGGCGGCTGGTGACTCGACTTCGTCGCTGGTCGGCCGGGTTCGGAAAGAATCGGACAAGTTCGGGCGAGCGAGCTATCGCGCTACCCGAAATTCAACTATGCGTTCTTATGTTCTCAGTTTTTATGAAATAGAAATAGGTAATGGTAATAAGTAATAATGATATTTCTTTCATAGCTTATAACAAAGCTATAATAGTACTTATAACAATATATCAAAATATCCTTACGCAATTACATACACCTAGAAAGTATAAAAATTCGGTAAATTATGATAATTTTTTTAGGGATTGCTGTTTTTATTAACTGTTACATAACTTACTAATTAACAATCATTAAACTTACATAAATTCTTAAAAGATAATATACAATAAAATAACAAAATAGAAGTGAAGTGAAAATAAAATCGGTAATTGTGCATAAAAGGCCCCCCCCCCCCCCCCCGCCGATATATATTGTCACGGAGAATATTCTGAACAAATTTTTCCTTGTTTTGAGATATTTGCGAAAAACTGCAGCTACTACTACATTGAATTTTGCCTATACGTGCACGTCCGTGCTGTCCGTATACGTCAGCATGATGCGACCGCTCGTCAACTGTTTCACTACGATTGTCGAACAATCTATATACCGCGTGAACTTTTTAAAACATATGGTGATGAAGAATTAGTACTCTGGATTCTTACGTAAGAATTAGTACATATTACGACGACGGCTAACGACTGTGGATAACCCGAAAAGTTTATTTTAAGAACGAGCGGAAATGACATTAGTTTGAGTTAGGTTTGGCTTAATAATTCCCCACGGTTTATTATTAAACTAACTCCACTTCTAGATTAACAACAACTTCAGTTATCTAGCCAAACCTAACTCAGACAAATGTAACTCTACTTCCAGATTAACAAAAACTTCAGTTATCTAGCCAAACCTAACTCAAACAAATGTCATTTGCTATATATGTATTTTATAATATTTTACTGCTTCTTCAATGCCTGCTATTTGTTCTGAAGAATTTATTCGACTGAAAAAGTTTGCTGCGCGGTATATAGATCGTTCGACAATCGTAGAGAAACAGTGGACCAGCGGCCGCATCATGCTGACGCATACGCACAGCTCGGACGTGCACGTATAGGCAAATTTCAATGTATGTAGTAGTATCTGCAGTTTTTCGCAAATATCTCAAAAACTAAGGCCGAGCAACGATTACATGTATGGAAAAAGTTGTTCAGAATATTCACCCTGACAACATATATCGGCGGGGGGGGGGGGGGGGGGCTCTTTTATGCACAATTACCGATTTTATTTTCAGTTAACTTCTATTTTGTTATTTTATTGTATATTTTCTTTTAAGAATTTATGTAAGTTTAATGATTGTTAATTAATAAGTTATATAACAGTTAATAAAAACAGCAATCCCTAAAAAAATTATCATAATTTACCGTATTTTTATACTTTCTAGATGTATGTAACTGCGTAAGGATATTTTAATGATATTATCGATACATATGCAAGTTCATTCGGAACAAATTCGTTTTTTGAGTTTTTTCACGTGTAACGTGCTTTATTTTAAATTTTAATACAAATAAAGTTTATGCACATGTTTGCCGAATACATATACCTAATATAATTATAAAAAACAAAGTATATTAAAAATTACGTTTTAAGTTATAAGCTATGAAAGAAGTACCATTATTACATATTACCATTACCTATTTCCATTTCATAAGAACTAAGAACATAAGAACGCAGAGTTGAATCTCGGGTAGCGCGATACACAGCTCGCTCGTCCGAACTTGGCCGATTCTTTCCGCACCCGGCCGACGAGCGACGAAGTCGAGTCACCAGGCGCCCGAATCTCTCGAGCCGCCCGACGCGACGTGTCAGAGTCAGAAGTATCGCACACCCGAATCGAGCCCGCCCGACTTTCAACGGCCCGATCCGAACCCTACTATCGGGCGGCCCGCACATTTATTAAATAAATAAAGATTCATTTTATATTTTGGAAAAAATATTTTTCTCGTAACATAAAATATCTAATTTCCTGCATATTTAAAAAATATATTTTTTACTTAATGTAAAATAAATATTGTATGTATATGTGAATATTAAAAACAGATTGAATCTCTTTTTAATATTATATGAATGTGTATGAAATATTTTGTGCTACTAGGGATCTTTATTCGTCGGATAAAATTATTTATTCGAACCTCGTCGAGTAAAGATAATATTTTTATTCGAACCTTCGAATAACGAACAAAAATTTTGTTATCTTTTATTGGTTATTGTAAATTTTTATTTATATAAAAATTTTGCCCAACTCTGGATATAGGATGACTTCTGTAAACGGCCTCAACGTCCGCTGCTCCGCGGCCGCTAGCGTTTGTTTTTGGCTATGCCGCGGTGACAATACCGTCGACGCTCACGCATACATACGTATTGACTTTACACACACGCCCGATCGCACGCGTCTATCGGGCGCAGGAGAGTTGAAGAACCTCGATCAGCTGTTTCTGCATGTGTTTAGCTTTATCCGTGTCCTCGAGCTCTCCTTTTTACGCCTGTTTCCTACATTATACTTATCATTCCTGAATCTTAAAAATATATTATATAATATTAATCATTCCTACGTTCAGAGAAATATTTTCCAAACTTTATATTTGAATATAACGTATTATTGTTAGTATTATTTTCGTTTTTTGTAAAGTGTGGAAAATATTTCTCTGAACGTAGGAATGTTTAGTATTAACAAATTTCAATTAATTAAATTTACTATAAGAATTTTTATTAAAATTAAATCCTCAATTAATTTTTTAAAAATTACTATTTTAAACGCATAATACTTACGATAATATCTCATTGATAAATTAATTCTGTAGTAGTGCTCTTTCGATTTCTATATGCAACTGCGTTTTTTCGAATTTTGAACTCTCAATAAATGAGGAAAATGGGCCAAAAACTGGTTTTTCGGCTCTCCTCAATAACTACCCTTACATATGAGATATGGGGCTATAACTTGGCAGACCGGGGTCTTTTTGGGTAGGCTATCGATTGGAAAAAGCTCGATTAAAAACTCGTCGAGGGCGAATGTCACCACCAAACGCGGGATAGCCTTTATATTAAAAATAATTGAAAAAATAGTCATTTTTAATTATACACAAATACATATTTTTTTCATATACAATAATTTTTAATTATAAATACATTAATTTCCACTGATATTTTTTATTAAAATAAAATTGTTTTAATATAATCATCCAAACTATTTTTTACTTTCTATATATATATTTTTTTATTTATGTTTCATACATGTGTAATGTTTTATGGAATACGTAAAATATAAATTCGATATATCTTTTTGTAATGAACGCATACAAAAATTACTGTGCTTTAGATTGTCGGGCGTTTCCAAAATGAAATGTTGACGATAGTCTAAGGTAAATGAAAAATACTGGGTTGGGCCGACAAAACTCTTACGGACGTTATGGGAATGATATTATTAATATTTTTTATTAAAAAATTAATATTTTATATTTATATATGAAAATAAATGTTCATACATCACAAGAAGTTTATATTCTTATAATAGTAAGGTGTACAAATATAAGAGAGAATAGTGACACAAATGATAAATACTTTTCTTTTATTGGGCGGGTATTGTATAAATTCGATGGGCATTTGATGTCACACATTTTGAATTTACACACGCATGGTTTTTTTTCTTTTTTTATTTATAAGGTCTTATTGTTCATGGGGGGGGGGGGGAACTCCTTCCGTAGTTTCCTCTTCTGACTCTGCATTATGGAGAATATAGCCCCAAGTGTCCCCTTTACGGACCTGTTTTTAAAAACATGGACATTTGAAGTGAACGCTGCATCGCGATATTCAGCCGATGCGACGGCTACCGGCGCGGCGTGCAGTACGAGCTGGCTGGGCGGCTACGCCCACAGGACCGCCACAGGATTTACGAAGAGGACGTTTCGTCACGGAAGACGTGGGTGTGGTCTCTGTACGAACCATCTGACTCCTTTCATTTGTGGAAGATACGGCCCAAAGTATTCGGGGGAGGAAGTGGTATCCTCGCGGGGATACGTCCCCAGGAGGGTACCCCCTTTCCCGGCCGGTCCACAAAAAGCGATGTACCGGTTCCCATATTACTGCAAATTGATTTTTGCGGTAATTGGAG
The DNA here is from genome assembly GCA_916610255.1 of Lasioglossum lativentre. Lineage (NCBI taxonomy): Eukaryota > Metazoa > Arthropoda > Insecta > Hymenoptera > Halictidae > Lasioglossum > Lasioglossum lativentre. The sequence continues at coordinate 41,385,522 of OU744356.1, read as the reverse complement.
GTGCATCCTGAAAGGAGTTTCGGTAGTTGTTCGAAAGGGGAAACACCTGTGAAGACAGCAAGAAAGAAGGGCGCAGGTCGTCTTCAAGAAAGAAGTATCCCAGCCCCAAAACGAAGAGTCAAGAGGAACAGGAAAGTGACACTTCGGCGACAGGCGATGCAGCGTTCACATGAAAAAATGTCAATTTCGCGATTTTTAAAGTGATTTAACATGTCTGTAAAGGGGAGACTTAGAACCATATCCCCATAACACGTTTTTTTGTATTCCGTTTACAGAGAAAAGCGCTTAGCGAGGATTGCCATGGAGGGTATCCCAACTTGCCATCCCCATGAAGATACAGGGGCAGCGGAAACTGCAGCGCCGGAACGTCAAGAGGAAATGTGGTGCTGCACTGACGCCGAAGAGGTGATCACCGAATCACAAGGTGAAATTGAACACCAAGAAATTGAAGAAAGAAATGCAGCGCCGGCGTCAAATGGACTGCAAGAGGAAATGTTACCAGAAATGGAACAAGAAATGGAGGAAGAAATTGCAGAGACGACAGAAAGCGGACTGCAGACAGAAAATGCCACCGACGAAATGGAATACTACGTCGTAGAAAAGGAAACAACGCAGAACCAACAGGAAGACTTTGAGCAAATTAAGCAGATAGGCGAACATTCCAAAATCTTAGGCTGCTCGACCAGCCACATGGAAATAAAAAGTATGAAGAGATCGGGATTGAAGACCACCCTGACTCTACAATGCATGATGTGCAATTACAGAGCCGAAGTCCATAGCCAACCTGAAAATGCTCAGGCCATGGATACGGATCGGAATGCAGTCGCAGGAACGATACTCAACGGTGGCGGCTACGCACAGATGGAAGGATTCCTCACTGCCGTTAACGTCCCCTGCATGACGAAGACAAAATATGCAAAATGCCATGACAACATTGTGAAGAAACTGATCGATGTTGCGGAAGCAGAAATGGTAGCAGCGGCTGAAGAGGAAAAAAGACTAGCCGTTGAAAGAGGCGATGTCCTCCCATGTGGAATTCCACATATTCCTGTCGTGGCTGACGGAAGCTGGATGAAGAGGTCCTACCGAACAGGAAAATATGATTCCATTTCTGGTGTCGGCGTGATAATAGGCTATCACACGAAGAAAGTTTTATTCACTGGAGTGAGAAATAAAACGTGCACCATTTGTCGTAATGCGACAGTGAAGGGAAAAGAACCACAGAAACACAGATGTTTTAAAAATTGGGCCAGCAACAAGACGTCCACCGGAATGGAGAGCGACGCCATCGCTGAAGGTTTTAACATCAGTGTCGAAAAACGAGGATTGATTTATTCGACACTGATTGCTGACGGCGACAGCAGTGTATACAAAAAAATTTTGGACTGCGATCCTTACAAAAATGTGATTCGTGTAAAAAAAATTGAATGCACGAATCATTTGATGCGCAACTTCTGCAACAAAATGAAAGATGTTGTGAAGAAGACTCCGCCCGGCTGCTACAGGAAAGCCGTAGAAGTTAATATTCGGCGGATGCGCAAGGATATTTTGAAAGCTGCTGAGTATAGATTCAGCCAGAATTTGCCAACATCGCAAAAAATAAAAAATTTATATAATGACATGGCAAACGTGCCCAGCCACGTGTTTGGAGAACACAAGCACTGCCAAGAACTGGCATACTTTTGCGATGGGACGACGAAGAAGGATGAAGTAAACATTGTTCCAGCATTGTTAAATATTGGAGTGTATCAACAGATACAAGAAATAATTCGACCACTGTCGGCGCACTCTGAAAGCCTCCTCTATCAGAGCAACAACAACGCGGTCGAGAGCTTTAATTCCGTCATTGCGAAGTACATTGGCGGAAAGAGAATAAATTCGGCCAAAGGGGATCGTACACTGCAAGATGTGCAGCTGCTGTTGTTCAATACAACACAAAAGAAGTATTGTCCCGCTTACAGAGAGCGTTTGGAAGAGAGCCGCCGCAACTTTTACTAAAGACAGAGAACCAGCACAAAAAGACAAGCTTGGTGAATGCGCAAAAGAAAAGGACCACCAAGAGCACGAACAAGCAGTTCCGTGCAATGAAAGACAGTGATTACGGACCAAATGCTCAGAAGCCAGATATGGACCAATCCATGTTTGATCTGCAAACGGAAAAGCATATGGAAATGCTAAACGATTGGCAGAAGGATAGGAAAAACATTGAGCAGGATACCGTTGGACAAGGCAAAAGCAGAAAGTGGCTGGCGCACAAGTCAAAACTTTTGACAGCGTCCAACTTCGGCAAAGTATGCCGCCGACGCAAAGGAACGCTGTGTGGCAAGATGGTCCAGACGTTGCTGTACCCACGCGTGCTAAACGTTCCTGCTGTACAGTATGGACAGCAGAACGAAGACATGGCTTGCGAAGAATTGTCGAGAAGGGCAAACATAAAAATTAGAAAATGTGGCCTATTTATTGATTCATCGATTCCCTATTTGGGAGCATCACCGGATGGTGTGATCGATGACGAGGGTATTATAGAAATAAAGTGCCCAAAAACTGCAGAGAATGTAACGCCCGAAGAGGCAATACGTACTGTAAAAGCTGTCAAGGCAGTATTTACAGACAGTACGGGTAGCGCATTGCGCAAAACACACCCGTACTTTTACCAAGTGCAAGGGCAATTGCACATAACAGGCAGAAAGTACTGCCTCTTTTGTCTATGGACAAGAAAAGGAATACACTCTGTTCGAATTGACAGAGACGACGAATTTTGGAAAACTCAAATAGAGCCAAAATTGTCTGAGTTTTATAAAAATTGTATGCTGCCCGAAATCGTGGACAGCAGATATACTATAGGCATGCCCATTCGGGAGCCTCCGTATATTCTAGACGAGCAAAATAAAATATCAGAAAGAAAAGTTGCAACTGTCCGACGTCGAGTTGCACTTACGAGTGCAAACCCACTGATTCGATCAGCTGGTGATACATAATTGTAAACATATTACAATTACAGCTCAAGGAGTGTGATCCAAAAGCTGTCCGACGTCGGGCTGCACACTTGAAAATAAGTGTGCATAATCACTGATTCCATCAGTGATTGAAAAAAAATATTAAAATATTATAATAAAGTTGCAACTGTCCGACGTCGAGTTGCACTTACGAGTGCAAACACCACTGATTCGATCAGCTGGTGATACATAATTGTAAACATATTACAATTACAGCTCAAGCAGTGTGATCCAAAAGCTGTCCGACGTCGGGCTGCACACTTGAAAATAAGTGTGCATAATCACTGATTCCATCAGTGATTGAAAAAAAATATTAAAATATTATAATAAAGTTGCAACTGTCCGACGTCGAGTTGCACTTACGAGTGCAAACACCACTGATTCGATCAGCTGGTGATACATAATTGTAAACATATTACAATTATTACAGCTCAAGGATCGTGTGATCCAAAAGCTGTCCGACGTCGAGCTGCACACTTGAAAATGAGTGTGTGGAAATGTCGCAGTGTACGACACAGTGGAATAGGCCTATAGGGGATACCACTGACAAAAAAAAAACGCATCAACAATAGTACCTCATGGGTGATGTGGAAATCTATTGATACGCGTGTCGTCCTAAATTTTATATTTTCGCATTTTATTTATTTTCTTTTTCGTTCTGCTCTAGCCACTCTAGTCATCTGGACTGTTTGCCACGAATTTGCCACAAGTGTGGTACCCACAGACGCGGCGATCGTCGAGATGGTGACGGACGACTCGGAAATTGAGCATCAGCTGGCAATGTAAGTAGAGGAAAGAAATTTTACTTTTTATACTTTGAAGTATATTCAGCATTTTTTTCGGAGTTTATTAATTTTTTTCTTGTTTCTGTTCTAGCCACGAATCATCTGGACTATTTCGTTGTCGAGACGATGGTGGACAATACTGGCCGACTGCCTGCCCCTACTCCACGCAGATACCGAGGCGTCAGTGGATCGGGATCAGCTGAGGAGAGAAATTTTGGCCTAGGAGTGTGCGGGTTCCCGAATTTTACGGGTACCCGACAGTCGAGTCGAGCCGGAGAAAGTCCGGCGGGCTCGGGTGAGTACCCGAGACATCTGAATATTCGGGTAGCTTGATCGCATCGGGTAGCTTGATCGCATCGGGTGCTTGATCGTTCACGGTCGTCACCAGTCGGCATCGGCCGGACGAGTTCGATTCTCGAGATTGTCGAGCTCTATTATATTATTATATATAACTGTTATTTTTGGGTTGTAAAATTCTGTTTCGGCTATGATTCTGATGATTTCGATGATTTTTTATAATGTTATACAAATCAACATTTTCAACAAATAATTACAAAAATTTGTATTATTACGTATTATTTAAACTATTATCTATTATTATTCTTTATTTGAATAATTTTTTAAATAAGTAATCTTTTATAATGCTTACAATTTTATTTATATACTCATTATTTAAATACGTATTTATTATTTAAACAATTATTTAAATAAATTTGTATGCTGCAAAATATAATGTATACAAATTCGTTTATATACTTATTATTTATATAGCTACGTATTATTATTTATTTAAACAATTTTTAAGTAAATAAATTTTTATAATGTGTAGAAACTTGTTTATTTTACATTATTTGAATTATTGTCTCAATAAGAATTTATTGTTAAAATGATTATTTAAATAAATAAATATTTTCAAATGATGAATTTAATATAAATGTATATAATGTTAAACGGTTACAAAACGCGTACATACATCGCGGAAGCCGCACGCACGATGCTCGTACTATACACCAGCCAGCAAAGACGCAAGACACACGCCTGAACAAACGACGCTCACGCAGGTTTACGCCGGGGATGTCATAGGTGGCGTTGAACCTATTCGACGCATCGAACACGATCACGCATGTATTTGCGGTGATTTCCAACACTCCCCCTTTTTCGATGTGTCGACAATGATTTTAAAGAGGGTCTATTTTTAATTTTAACAAATTAACGCATACATCATGTTTATCTTTTGCTAATCCTTTGGTCAGCACATCCGCTGCCATAAGATTTGTACTTATGTATTCTATACATATATCGCCTCTTTCTCGTGCTTCTCGCGAGAAGTGGTATCTTATGTCTATATGTTTACTGCGCGCGTGATATACACTGTTTTTACATAATTCGATCGCGCTTTGATTGTCGCAGTAAATTTTCGTTGAATTATTCAATAAGTCGCTATAGCCAACGTGGCTTAACAAATTTCTTATATAAATTACTTCTTTTGTTACGTCGGACAGTGCCATGTATTCGGCCTCCATGGTCGAAAGAGCTACGGTTTTCTGTTTCCTACTATTCCAGCTGACTGGACCTCCGGCTAAGTATACTACATATCCCGTGCTAGATCGCCTGTCCCTTAGATCTCCTCCCCAATCGGAGTCTACGTACGCGGTTACATGTTTTTCGTCTTTGATGTAGTTTAACCCGTATTCTTTGGTTCCTTTTAAATATCGCAACACACGCTTAGCCGCTTTCCAATGTGTTGGTTTCGGATCATTGCAATATCTACTTAATAAACTAGCCGCGAATGCAATGTCGGGTCGCGACGCGTTGGCGAGGTAGATGAGACACCCTACAAGTTCCCGGTACGGCTCGTCTATCGCGTCGCTTTGACCTTCGTCTTTCTCTGATCCCTTCTCTTGGACAGTTATTTTTGATTCTAAAGGGGTCGATATCGGATTACAATCTTCCATACCGAATCTCGCAAGTACATTGTTTATATATTGTTTTTGATTGATTTTAATGTCTCCGATATCGCCTTCCCTTTCTATGCGCATACCTAATATGTCTTTTATTTTCCCGAGATCTTTCAATTTAAACTCGTTCTTTAATTTTTCTTTAATTTGCGACATTTTTTTCAAATTCGCGGACGCGATTATCAAATCGTCTACGTACACTATTATGACCGTATCGTGATTTTCTTTTAATCCTACATACACACATGGATTTAGTGCTGTATTTTGGAACCCTAAACTAATTAAATAATTGTCTAATTTACGATACCACTCTCTACCGGCTTGTTTTAGACCATATAGTGGTTTATTTAATTTATAGACTTTGGTATCGTCGCCTGGCTCTACCAACGTTTCCGCTTGCTCCATATATACGGTGTCATGCAATTCTCCCTGCACGTATGCTGTCGTTACATCAAGTTGGTGCACGTACATCCCTCTTATGACGCTGGTTGCAAGGAGGGTGCGTATTGTCTCCAATCTTGCAACGGGTGCGAAAACTTCATCGAAGTCGATTCCCTCTTTTTGTTGGTCACCTCTCGCAACCAACCTTGCTTTGTATTTGTTGATTGAGCCATCCTGGTTCCTCTTAATTCTAAAAACCCATTTACATTTTATTACTTTACAGTCTTTCGGTCTACTCACCAGGGTCCATGTGTTGTTTTCCAGTAGTTCGTTGTGTTCGATGTTTATCGCTTCTAGTCATTTTTGTCGATTCGGCCCGGTAATTGCTTCTGTTATACTCTTTGGTTCTTCATCAATGTCTCGTGTGGAATATATTTTTCTGGGTCTCCCTGGTCTTCCAGTCCTCTCGATGCTTGGGCGTCCAGGACCTCTGCTCGTTGCTGGAGTTGAGACGATTGGTTCGAAGTCATCATGAGTGGTTTCTTCTTCTAATTCTTCTCCAGCGACATCTTCTTCTTCCCTTGCTTCGTCAAGTTCACTGGGAATTTGCTCCATAGGTGCTTCAAAGAATTCCACTTGATCTTCTTTTGGAGCAGCACTCCAATTTTCAAGGAATCGCACGTCCCTTCTTTTTATTACGGTGCGGGTTCCTTGTTCCCACAACCTGTAGGCCTTTGCTTCGTTTGAATATCCCACTAGGACGTACTCTTTTCCTTTTGCAGCAAATTTGTTTCTGCTTTTTCCTTTTTCAAGAGCTATCACGCGGCTCCCAAAGCTTCTCATGAATCCTATGTAAGGTTTTCTGTCTGTCCACGTCTCATGAGGGGTGGCTTCTTGATTCGCCTTCGTTGGGCATCGGTTTCTTGTATATGCAGCAGCGTTTATTGCTTCTGCCCACAATGTTATTGGTATTCCAGTCTGAATGAGCATGCAGCGGGCCATTTCGACGAGTGTGCGATTGGCTCTCTCAGCTACTCCGTTCTGCTGCGGAGTGTATTCAACTGTCAGTTGTCTAGTTATTCCTTCCTTCTTCAGAAAGTCACTGAATTCCCGTGAGAGGTATTCAGTTCCATTATCCGTTCTTAATTTCTTTATTTTCTTCCCTGTGTGTTTTTCTGCGTACGCCTTGTACTCTTTGAATGCTTCAAACGCCTCAGATCGTCTCTTCAATGGTTTGATTTGTATGTAGCGACTGTTATCATCTATAAATGTGATGAAATAACGTGCTCCCCCTAAAGATTCTACACTGAATGGGCCACAAATGTCACTGTGTACTAACCCTAGCACTTCTTTTTCACGAGACGTTGACATTTTGTATGGTAGCTGGTGTATTTTTGCTTTACTGCACACTTCACACATGGGGTTTGAATTGTCTATGTTCTCATTTATGCCAGCTACCATGTCGTTTGCTTTTAGTTTACGCACATCTGTGTAATTAAGGTGTCCTAATCTGTTGTGCCACTTAATCAATGCACTGGACTGTTCGGTTTGTAACATGGCACACTCCTTCTGTTCTACAGTCTCTTGCACCATGTATAAACCATTATGTTCTTTTGCACGCATCGCAATGCTGCCATCAGGACGTTTCACACTGGCACCGTCTTTATCGAATGTCACTGTATACCCGTTTTTTGTTATTTGTGACACTGATAGTAAGTTGTTTTTAAAACCAGGCACTAGAACTGCTTCTTTTAGTAGCACTTTGTTTTTGTAATTGTTCTCCACATTTACTTCTATGTTTATTTCTCCTCTTCCTGTTGACGTCACTTTTTCTTCCGTCGCTGTGAAGATATCCGTTTCGTGGACATTTATTCTGTCAAACTTCTTCTTTTCGTTACTCATGTGCGTGGTTGCGCCGCTATCTAAGTACCATACATCTGATTTTCTTTCCATATTATACAATGCTGTACACAGCATCGCATCGTTGCTCCTCTGTGTTGTATACTCGTTCTTTGAGCGACAGTCACTCGCACGATGTCCATATTTATGACACCTGTTGCAGTTTCCCTGGAACTTTGGTTTTCGGTCATTGTTTGGGTATTTCCAATCCTTGGAGTATTTATTGTATTTCTTCTTTGACATCAGAGCGCTGTTTTGGTGAGTGTCTTCCTGTGTAACAGTGTTGCTTTCTGTTTTTCTCGCTTCTTCCTCGATAAGCTTTATTTTGAGGCTTTCAAGGTTAGGAAGTTCGTCACGTGTTTCAATAGCGACGGCAAAATTTTCGTACTCTGTCGGTAACGATCCTAGCAGCATTATCGATCTTAGATCGTCGGGTATTTTTACCCCCACTTCTTCCAGTTGTTCTAGCTTGTTCTGGAAAGTATTCACATATTGCGTCATCGTTTGATCTGGCCCTTTTTTCATTCTGTGCAATTCTCTATATAATGCTGCTCTTCTGACTGGGCCTTTCGATTCGAATATTCTTTGTAGAGTTTCCCAGGCTTCACGTGATGTATTTGCCCTTTTTACGTGATTCAGTTGATTCTCCTGCACGCTGAGAAGTATCAAGGCCAACGCTTGTTCCATTTGTATATGACCACAATTCGTTGTAGACTAGTAGGCTCTTAACCTGGATCTTCCATGTTTCATAATTCTTTTCGCCTAGCTTTTGTATGTGGTTCGGATTGATCGTGGCCATTTTTTTTTTTTTTTTTTTTTCGTTTCACTTTTCACTTCCGCGTTTGCTACTTTCGTTACTTTTTATTTGTTCACTTCGCGCAGTAAAACAATTTGCCTGGGCCCATAACCTGATGAATTTAATATAAATGTATATAATGTTAAACGGTTACAAAACGCGTACATACATCGCGGAAGCCGCACGCACGATGCTCGTACTATACACCAGCCAGCAAAGACGCAAGACACACGCCTGAACAAACGACGCTCACGCAGGTTTACGCCGGGGATGTCATAGGTGGCGTTGAACCTATTCGACGCATCGAACACGATCACGCATGTATTTGCGGTGATTTCCAACATCAAATTGAAAATCCTGCTTGTAAAAAATCGAAAACCTCAAAAAATTCGAACAAAAGCAGATTTCACATGGAAGTTCTAGTTTGGCAAGATTTATATTTTTACAGTAGCAATATATAGTTACAAGTATTGTTCATGAATTTTTTCAGATTTTTTGGTTTGGTGCGTCGTTGTTAAAAATATAAAAACCGATTTTCTCGACGTTTTTTCCGCGAAAAGCTAAGCTAACCTTCAAATTGATACATTTTATTTATTCCGTAAGCCTATTAGACACTGATAAACCTTGAATATTTCACAGAAATAATTAGAAAATGGAATTAACTTGATTAGTATTCTACTGCGTCAGCGCATAACATCTGAAAATACTAATCTTGTTTCCAACAGCCCGGTTGGGTCAGGATCTTGAAAAAGCTTTCGACTCAGTTTGGCACAACGGTCTAATTTATAAATTAAAGAAAAAGAACTGCCCATCTTGGCTTCTATTAACAATTCTGGATATGATCAGTAATAAAACCTTTACTACTTGGGATGGAGTAATGCTGTCACAGCAACAATTTGACGTTAAAGAAGGATTACAACAAGGGACTGTTAATTCCCCTGTGTTATTTAACATTTTTTTGAGTGATCTACCTAAATTATTTAACCTTAACGATGACGGTTCATCCTATGCACTATCCTTTGCGGACGATCTCATCGTCTATGTAGCGGGTAACAAAGTTAAGACAGTTAGAGATAATCTTGAAATACTAACAAATAAAGTAAACAATTATTACAAAGTTTGGAATCTCCGTCTTAACCCAAGTAAATGTGAGACAATTCTTTTCCGTAAACCAGTTGATCAATTATCCTCCAGGTCGAAAAAAGGATATAAAGATTTCTCCATTTCCACCAACATTCCGGGTACCAATACACAAATGAGCATCCCCCACAATAAAACAGTTAGATATCTTGGTGTCCAGATTGACTATCTACTTCGAGGTAATAAGCATATTGACACTCAAATAACTAAAGCCCGATCAGCATTTCTTGCCAATAGTCGTATTTTCTACAATAAACATTTATCTAGAAGAACAAAAGTCATTTTATACATGCTTTTAATTAGGCCTATAATCACATATGCAGCTCCTACATGGTGGAACATTAACCACACCACCATGGAAAAGATAAGAGCCCTTGAAAGGAAATGTCTACGGGCTTGTCTTAAGCTTTATCGCACAAAGCAATCTGATTGGCAACATTTTGTAAGCAATCATATTCTATATAACACTACTGACATCCCTAGGATTGACTCCTTTATAATTAAAATAATCCGTAATTATTTTAGTAATATCCTTTATATTGATAATGAAATACTCAGTACAGTAATTCATCAAGATCCAGCTGACTCCCGGAGACAGCTTAATAAGGGATACATCACTCCCCAGGCTTTTATTTATTGTGACCAAAACGGGTTAATTCAGGATGATAATAACATAAATTTGTTATACCATTGGAAACGTAATAAAGCAGATAAAAGAATCTCGTTCCATCACCGTGATTTTTTGACAAATAGAGATAAGTTTGTTTTTTCTTGCTCCATTCCTGAGACTGATCGATTTGACTTTCATCGCTTAGATAAGAAAAAATATTGGTGGATATCAGATAATGATGCCCATATTAACAATCTTCGTGTTCGAAGAGATAGATACCGACAACAAAACAGGGCTCAGCTACCTCGTAGAATTATTGCGTATCATTAGACCTGTAATAGGTTAAATAGTTTGTAAGGTCTATTGTTATTTACCTTTATGTTTTGTTGTAAATATGTGTATATATCTAATTTAAGTTTAGTTGTAAGTTAGTTTTTAAGTTCCTTGAAAGACTGTTGCGGGGGTTTATTATTAAAAATTATTTAACATCTTTTTTCCCCATACGCTCCTAACAAATATATTTTTAAGAATTATATTTTTATATTATAGATAGTAATCTACAAGTACCTTTTGACCAAAGAATATTTGACTTAGGAGACTCGTAAACGAACGAGCATCTAAGTCCCCATTGCAATATAGTATAGTATTTTTTTTAATGTTTGTTGATGCTATTCATAAGACTGTAATAATTTATCCAATAAAACATGTTTAAAAAAAAAAAAAATAAAAAAAAAAAAAAGGTAGGCGCTCGTCTCTCAACCTACGTTTACTAGGTTCGCGCCCCGTCATGTACGTACTTTTTTTTTTTTAATTAATTCTTTTTTTTTATTTCTAACTATGTAATAATCAATACTACTTTTGTAGATTACTTTTATCAATTTCTATGTTGATATTTATTAACTTTTAATTATTTTGAGTACATATTTTTTCATAAGATAGTCGGAGTCGAAATCGTCAGATTCGATACATAACCTCTCTGACACACTCACACACCGCTAGATCAACATATACGTACTCGAAGATTGCAAGGGTCCACGAAATGCGATACCATTTCTCGATAATGCACAGTTGGAGCTTGTACGTGGTACCAATCGCTAGATAAAAGATCAATCTACTCAAGATGTATCCCAAAGTGGCTCACTTTTGCGTTCTCGAGGCGTGATTTGCATTATTTGGCAGCATGTAGCGGAACCGCGGGCGGCGCGGCGGCGCTACAATGCTTGGAGCTGTCGAGTTACACATGTTCATACAGCTGCATGTTGCCGTATATTGCAAACCATTTCTCGAAAACGCAAAACTAAACCACTTTGGGATACATCTGTAATAGATTGATCTTTTATCTAGCGATTGTGACTACGTAGAAGTCTCAACTTCGCATTATCGAGCAATGTAATGGTTTGCAGTGCATCCCGAATCCTTGCGATCATTTGTACGCACATGTACACGCCGACCGAGCGTTGTGTAAGTGTGCCGCGGAACGGCTAGGCTGCTCGAACGTTGTCGCGCCGTGCATGCGTACATAACCTCTATGACACACTCACACACCGCTAGATCGACATATACGTACTCGAAGATTGCAAGGGTCCACGAAATGCGATACCATTTCTCGATAATGCACAGTTGGAGCTTGTAGGTGGTCCCAATCGCTAGATAAAAGATCAATCTACTCAAGATGTATCCCAAAGTGGCTCACTTTTGCGTTCTCGAGGCGTGATTTGCATTATTTGGCAGCATGTAGCGGAACCGCGGGCGGCGCGGCGCTACAATGCTTGGAACTGTCGAGTTACACATGTTCATACAGCTGCATGTTGCCGTATATTGCAAACCATTTCTCGAAAACGCAAAACTAAACCACTTTGGGATACATCTGTAATAGATTGATCTTTTATCTAGCGATTGTGACTACGTAGAAGTCTCAACTTCGCATTATCGAGCAATGTAATGGTTTGCAGTGCATCCCGAATCCTTGCGATCACTTGTACGCACATGTACACGCCGACCGAGCGTTGTGTGCGTGAGTGTGCCTCCACACTTTCACTCGAACACAGCGATTCTGCGTCATCGTCAGCCACATTGTGACGTCACGCTTGCTGCCTAACTTACCGGCAACATATTTTCTCCGTTGCTCTGTTTTACTGATGCAGTGACTGCTGTCACCGACGAGATGGTATCTCGTTGGCGCTGCTGCGTACTGCCCGGCATTGAGCTGTGGCAAGTGTACCCAGCTCCCCTACTGGACGGAAATGTTATTACTTAGCTTCTTCTAGCGGCCGCTCGCTCGTTCTTAGCGTGACGATCATTCCCTCAAGGTCAAATTCTAGACTATCCCCATGTGAAGCACTTTCAAATGCGCCTATTAATTCGCGTTTATTGTCGTAATCAAGTAACCAAGATATTTCACGCGATTTTGAAATTCGATTCCGTTATCGGAATGTCGCAAATTAACTCGTCCGCGGCGCCTTTCAAACACGACCCGAGGTGATGATGTCGTTTGACATCGCACAACGATTCATCATTAATAATAAGGGACGTGAACTTATCTCGGAAGCTTTCCCACTGGGTAGGGTTTCCGGAGAAAGTCGGTAGGCTTATGCGGGGGATATCGATGCGTGAATGGGCTGCGGCAGGCGTGGTTGGATGCGGCGCTGCAGGAACGGACGCGGTCAGCTTCTGGATCCAATCGGCGATGAAATCCGCTGCCACGTGGTACTCGTTCTCGCAGAGGATGAACTGCTCGTCCTTGAGGTAGTCCAGTTTTTGGGCACCTTCAACTTTTCGGAAGCTCTGGAGGCACCGATCAATTTCCCGACATGTGGAGAATGCTTCCTTCAAGAATTCCAGGCGCTGCTGGAGTTTAGCCACGGTGAAATTATTCTGCCCCATCTTCTTCACGTTTGGAAGGACACGAGCGACCGCTTTCATGGCGGCTTCCTGCTCCAACAGCAAGTCATCGAGTTTGGCGGCCATCCTTCTTTACAACACGTGCTCACTTTTTCACGATACACCGAGAAAATCAATCCGGCTCGAAGGACCAATATGTTCGGGACCCGGGACGAATATTTAAGGAGTGGACTGTATGGGAAATCGAAAGGATCGGGTGCGGAACACAGAAGGGAGTCCGGATGGGGAAATCGTGTGGGAAGCGTGAGGAGACGGCGGTTAGAGAAAGTCGTTGAAGAGCCGGTGCACGTTACTGATGGAATGATTATTTATTGCGTTTAATCGCGTAAACGAGAAAGGGCGCGCGATCGAGTCGAGAGAGAGAGAGAGGTCGATCTCGAGCGGCAATACTAAAGGTAGTCACAATGAACTGGGCGCGATATAAAGCGTATAACTCGCTTGGAAGGCAGAACGAATCTGATCCGCGAATTGGAGTTGACCTTGCGTGACCTTGAATGACCTTCATAATAGGTCATTGTATTCGTCTTGAAATACAATATCAGAATGTAAATAAAAAACCATACCGTTCCATTTAAAAAAAGAGAATTGACCTTCATATCTCCTTGACGTCTCCACCTATAAAAAAATTAATGACATCAGATTACGAGCCCCTCGATATCAAGTAAGTTTGGTCTGATTCTTTTTTTTCTATCTTCAAAAGCAAGCGAGTTATTCAGGTGACCTGTTTTAGGTGCCGCACCCTGTATATGTATGTGTGAGGGATACTATTCTTTGACTTTTGCCGAACGTAAAAACGGATAGCGAAGCCCGAGAGGCCTCGGCCGCCGAGAAGTGTAACATGACACGCGGGTATATCGGTGTGAGACCACTACTAATCCAATAACAAAACTTCTTTATTTTTTATTATTTTTTTATGGAACTTTCACCATCATATTCTTGACATTTTTCTAATCAAATTGATACCAAAAATGATATAATTCCGATTATATTTACGTGTGTAATGGACAACTTCTCATTAAAATTATATGAACGGCAATTAATGTAAATATGATACGAATTATATCGTGTTTAGTATCATTTTAATCAGAAAAATGCCACAAATATATTGGTGAAAGTCTCATACAAAAATAAGTAATAATAAAAAAGTTTTTTATTGGGATTACATTGTGAGGACGCCGCGGGCCTTTGAACTGTGCCGGCGACTGCAATTCTCCGCGTCTCTTTCTTTCCCATACGCTGTATTTCCTTGCGCTCGAAACTCCTATCGTCCATTACGCACGTAAATGTCATCGGAATTATATCATTTTTGGTATCAATTTCATTAGCAAAATATCAAGAATATTTTGACGAAACTTCCATAAAAAAATAATGAAAAATAAAGAAGTTTTGTCATCGGATTAGTAGTGGTCTCCTGGTCTCACACCGATATACCCGACCCGTATCATGTTACATTTCTCGGCGGCCGAGGCCTCTCGTGTTTTTGGCCCCTCGCGGGGTATACTCCGCAGGAGTGGGGATAGTTCAGGGACGAAATACTGTAACGGGTTCCGTAACGTCACTTCCGTAACATTAGAAAATTGTAACCCTCAGCAAAGAAGTTTCACTTCAAAAACAGTCCGGAAAATTGTGTATAACATTGCAAATTATTGGTAAATTTTCTTATTTTATACATGACTGCATTCTACGCATTTAAAACAGGAAAAGTTTGAGAGGAACCATACGCCGGAAACGAATCGTTTGGTTACGAAAACTTGTAAAAAATTTCATTATGTTTTCAGGTAAAAATGCACTTTGCTAGATTTTCTGTCTCTTTAAACGTCGTATTGTGTTGATGTAAGGATACGCACGGAAACCATTAGGCCAAGCCTCACCGTTCAGGTAGCTCCTACCCAAGCGGCAGAGTAGTGGTAGGCCCATGCCGCTGTGTAACTCTACACAATCAAAACGTTATGAAATCCTTAACAATTTTTCCTAACTAAACAGTTCGTTTGCAGAATATAATTTCTCTCACACTTTTTCTCTTCTCAATGCGTAGAATGGGTTAATGTAAAAAAAATTAACATTACTTATCAATGTTATAAACAAGTATGCATATATTTTTTTAAAAATGTCCAACGGCCCAAAGGTGTAGAATCCCACTATGGCGGTCTTTAGGTATAATTTTTATATGTATAGCTCCGAATTCAAGTATTAATTCGATTATATGCAGCTGAGCAGTGAAACCAGTTATAACAATAAACATATAGGGTAACTAAAACTGCCCCGCGATGAAATCAGTTACATGATCTCAAAGTTGATTATTCATTTTTAAATCTGCATGAAAACGTGCTCTGTCGAATTGAAATTCCAACGTTTTACCTTTCTGTCATTATTTAATAAAGTTATTTGCATACCAGCGCTTAATTAAAAAAAATAGAATTCACATAACATTCTTATTTTGTAAGCAAAGTATAACATACTTGCTTATAATTTAGTTTATTACTTAATATCTCACAATAAATAAAGTTATTGTAAATAACCCGTGGGGAAAAATGTATTAAATGACAGAAGATCTGTGCGTATTATTTATATCTGTTTATTACATTTGGTGTAATTATATAGTTATGTATCCATTACTAGATCGAAATGTAATAAAAAAGCTATAAAATATGCATATTATATCAAACTGTAATAAGAAAACTATAAAAACGAATACATTATGAAGGCGTAAAACGTAACATTAATAAATTGTTCGTTAACGATGCATATAGAATAAGTAATTTTTGCAATAAGTAAAAAAAGGCTTTATAAATGTCATATTCAACATTTAAACCGAAGCATCACGTATGTTTGTTCCCGCCAAATCATATTAAATACACGTAATGCGAATGAAGTATCAAATTTTCTCTATGAGCTAACAGACATACTATCTGGTGCTAATAGTGTTCAGAAATCGTGTTTTATCGGTAACGTTGGGTGTTGACACTGAGTGGTAATGGGGTCACTCTGGGGTGCCAGCACCCCAAACCGACGGCCGCCAAAATACATTGGGTGTCAGGTCTATTCCTATATCTCGTCGGTGATACCATCTCGTCGGTGATACCATCTCGGCGTTGACAGCAGTCACTGTATCAGTAAAACAGAGGAACGTAGAAAATATGTTGCCGGTAAGTTAGGCTTCATAAGCAAGCGGTCCCAGCGCCTGCCCCAGCGCCTGCCCCAGCGCCTGCCTCAGCGCCGGCACCGAAGGCGGCACCGAAGCCGGAGCCAGACAATGCGGCGGAGGAATTACGCAGGATGGTAAGTTACAAAAATAACATAAAACGTTAACTTTTAAGAGTGTTCGAATATTATTTACATTTTTACATTCATAAATTTTTACGTTACAGAAACAGAAAATGCGGAAGCTCCGCGGAGAACTCTTCAGGAAAATCGGCGGCCGCGGCGGTCGACGTGGCGGCGGTGGTGGCCAAAATGGCCACAATATAAACGTACAAATTTTTTAATAAATTATATAAAAATTTTAAAAAAGCATTATTTATTATTGGTGTTTAGTTATTATTATAATTGTTGAAAAATTTATTATCATTACAATAATATCGTTGCTATCCTTATCAACAACGCGTTAGTAGGGATTTTGGAAGGTTCTCGACTCCGGAGCCTTCTAGAAAATTCGACAACGGCGCGATTCGTCTGTCCTTCAGGGCGGTGTCGAGGCGCTCCGGCGCCCCTGGGATCATCTCGTTACAAAAGTATATTATTCTAATGAGATAATAAATTTGTCAACAATTATAATATATATATATATATATATATATATATATATATATATATATGTAGGAGATAGACAGGAGAGTTCAAGAACGCGTTTAAAGTCAAACACGGGCAAAACAGCTGACGAGGTTCTTGAACTCTCCTGCGCCCGATAGACGCGTGCGACCGATTTCGTGTGAATGTGTGTATACGTGAGCGCCGCAAGTATTGACATCGCGGCGAGAACATAACAAACGTTAGCGGCCGCGGAACAGCGGACGTTAGGCCGTTTACTTTAAAACGTTCGAAATTTAAACGGAAGCAGTCTAGAACGTTCGATCGCGACGGGGATAAAAGGACGCGTCCGCGCCGCGGCCGCCGACTAACGAACGAGCGAGAATACGTTGAGGGTTAAACACACGACACGAGACGAATCGATACGATTAAATTACGAATACGACACGGCTTACGAACACGGTTTACGATTTACGATTTACGGATTACGAGTTGTTATATTATTCGGTGTATTTGTACAGTGTAATTGTCTTGATTGTATTAGTTGAATTGTCTTGTATTGTCTGTAAATAAAGGGTAGTACTATTTTAAAAAGTTTACTTCCTACAATTGGGGGCTCGTCCAGGATTTAGACAACGACCAGGGAGTGCGTGACGGTTTTTAACGGTACGCGAGACAGTTAACGGTACACGCGTGATTTTCGGCTTGCGACGAAATGGCGGACAGAAATCTACAGAATCTCACCACGTCGCGTTTGAAAGAGATTCTGCGAGAGAGAACGCTCTCCACCAGCGGAACAAAAATCGAGCTAGTCGCAAGACTGCTCGGAGACGGCTTCGTGGAGGACGACGTTTTCGACGGAGACGAGGTGTTGAGCGCCGACGACACGAAAATCTACCCGATACCCGTCATCTCAGACCAGATCACGGAGATGGAGATGATGAGGCGCCGGATCGAACTGCTGGAGAAGGAGAGGGAGCTGGCCATCCGAGAAGTAGAGCTGGCGAGACGAGAGTTAGAATTAACGCGTCTAGCACCAGGCAACAGCAGCCAGCAGTCAACGAGAACAGGGGTCACGGGTGGGGCACCGGAACCCCTTCGAATGAGCATCACAGCCATCGCGGACCTTTTGAACCATTTCGATGGTTCGGGAGGCGCCTTTGAGACTTGGATGAAACAGTTCGACTCCTACGCGACGGTTACGGACTGCGAGACGATGCATGTCGCATCCTCATCGCGTCGAGGCTCCGGGGAAAGGCTTTGGACTGGTTCCATTCTCGACCCGAGCACATGGTAATGGCAATCGAGACTCTTCTGGAGAACATGGAGTCCATGTTCTACCGACGGCCGAAAAGATGATGGAAAGGCGACGGTTCGAGGAAAGGACGTGGCATCGAGGAGAAACCTTCGCCGATTACCTCCATCGAAAGGTAATCCTGGCGAATCGCATCGCCATAGATGGGGAGGAATTTATCGATTGCGTCATCGACGGGATACCGGACCAGGCCCTCCAGAACCAGGCACGCATACAGAGGTTCAAAACGAACGCCGACCTGCTGGAAGCCTTCGGCAAAATCGAGCTCGGACCGAGGACAACCACCACAACGCTCAGGGGAGGAGAGCCGACGCCGAGGCCCAGATTCGACACCGCGATGGGTCCAGCGACGACGACAAGGAGGTGCACCAACTGCGGCGACCGAGGACACCCTACACCGAAATTCCCTGCGCAGGAAAAAGGTCGTAAATGCTTCCATTGCAATGAATACGGTCATATTTCCCGCGATTGCCCGACGAAAAAACCAAACGTGAAGAACGTCCTCGCTGTCGCGGATTCGACCGAAACAAAATACCGTAAAGATGTTCGCGTGAACGGGTGCGCCGCGGTAGCCGTCCTTGATACGGGTAGCGACGTATCGCTGGTCCGCGAAAACGTGTACCGCGACATCGGGGCACCTCCGTTACAGAACGAAGAAATGCGGCTCCGTGGAATAGGCTCCCAAGAATATAGAACTCTCGGGAAGTTCAACGCGGGGATCGTAATCGAAGTTACGTTGCACGTCGTGGAAAACGCGGTTTTGAAATACGGGGTTCTGCTGGGCTACGATTTTATAAACGTCGGGGAATGGACGGTAAAAGACGGTGAAATGGTGCTAGCTAAACAAGCAAACGAGCAGAGCAGCACGCACGAAATTTTATACGTAGGCCGCGAACTCGAACACGACGCGATCGACCTCTCCCATGTTAAAGACACGAAAACGCGAAAAGAAATAGACAGCCGTTCGTGAATACAAACCCGACGGGAGCCGCGATGTCGGGGTAACAATGAAAATCATCGTCAAGGACGACGTACCGGTTTACCAGAGACCGAGACGACTATCCCCTTCCGAGAGAGAAGAGGTTAATCGACAGATTAACGAGTGGATACGCGACGGCGTTGTGCAACCCTCTCTCTCGGAGTACGCGAGTCCGATCATCCTGGTAAAAAAGAAGGACGGCACCGGCCGTCTATGCGTCGACTACAGACAACTCAACGCGAAAGTAGTCCGAGACCGATATCCTCTTCCACTAATAGAGGACCAGCTAGATTTTTTACGCGACGCTGTCGTCTACAGCACGCTAGATTTGCGGAACGCCTTTTTTCACGTCACGGTCGAACCGGAAAGCCGTAAATATACGTCCTTCATAGTACCAGATGGACAGTACGAATTCCTAAAGGTACCGTTCGGCTTATGTAACTCGCCCGCGGTTTTTCAGAGATTCGTAAACGTCGCGTTTAAAGACCTCATCGCCGAGAAGATCGTCCTATCGTACATTGACGATTTAGTGGTGCCCGCGACAGATTTCCAAAGCGCCACACGACGGTTAAAGGACGTTTTTAAACGAGCGGCGGAATGCGGCCTGGTAATAAATTGGGCAAAATGCGAATTTCTGAAAACGCGGGTGGAGTACCTCGGATACATAGTGGAAGGAGGTACGGTGCGACCTTCGGAAAACAAGACGAAAGCGGTGGCTCGTTTCCCAACCCCGAAGACATGTAAGCAACTGCAGAGCTTCCTTGGACTAACGGGATGTTTCCGAAAATTTATTCAGGACTATTCTACGATCGCACGTCCACTCACGCGGCTATTAAAGGCCAACGTACGCTTCCGACTCGGAACGGAAGAGCAAAACGCGTTCCAGACGCTCAAGGAAGCTCTGCTCACGAATCCAGTTTTGCGAATATACTGGCCCGAACGGGAAACAGAGCTGCATACGGACGCGTCTATGCACGGCTACGGGGCCATACTTTTACAGCGCGATAGCGAGGACGGCGCGTTTCACCCCGTGTATTACGCGAGCGGAATGACCACGACGGCGGAACAACGATACCCGAGCTACGAGCTCGAGGTACTAGCAATAGTACGGGCGTTAAAAAAATTCAGGGTGTATTTGCTGGGCATCCCGTTCAAAGTAATTACCGATTGTCGGGCATTCGCGTTGACCATGCGAAAAAAAGACCTTTGCGTTCGAGTGGCTCGCTGGGCGTTGCTGCTCGAAGAATTCGAGTATTCGATCGAACATCGACCCGGAAGTTCGATGAAGCACGTTGACGCGCTCAGCCGCTACCGTACGTCGACCTGTCTCGCGATCGAAAGCGAGGACAGCGTCACGGCACGCATTCGGAAAGCCCAGGAAAGCGACGACGACCTACGAAAGATTGTAAACGGTGTTAACGAACGAGGGATCGACGGCTACGTAATAAAACGGGGACTCCTACTACGCGAAATAGACGGCGAATTACGTATCGTAGTACCGAGGGGAATGCAAACGCAGGTCACGCGCAAGGCGCACGAGAAAGGGCATTTCAGTATCGCGAAAACGGAGGCACTTGTACGGCGCGGTTATTGGTTTCCCGCAATGCGAGCGAAAACCGAGAACATTGTAAACAACTGCGTGGACTGCATCCTCGCAGAACGTAAAAAGGGACGACAGGAAGGGTTGCTACACGCGATCGAGAAGGGGGACCGGCCGCTCGAAACATATCACGTCGATCACCTCGGCCCGCTCCCCTCCACAAAAAAGCAGTACGGTCATATCTTCGTTGTGGTAGACGCATTTTCAAAATTCGTGTGGCTATACGCCACAAAAATACGTCACGGACCGATTGCGGAAACAGGCGACGATCTTCGGAAACCCGCGACGAATAATCTCCGATCGGGGCTCGGCATTCACGTCAAAGGCCTTCAAGGACTACTGCGACGAGGAAAATATTAAACATGTCCTCATCGTCACGGGCCTACCGCGAGGAAACGGACAGGTAGAAAGGGTGAACCGGACGTTAATCCCATTGCTGGCGAAAATGTCCGCCCCGCACCCAGCAGAGTGGTACAAACATCTTCCGACGGTGCAACAGTTCCTGAACGCCACCACGCACCGGGGCACAGGAGTGTCCCCCTTCGCTCTGCTTTTCGGCACTCAAATTCATCTGAAGGACGATCCGCAGATAAAAGAAATGGTTGAGGCCGAGTTAACAAACATGTTCCAAGCCGATCGGGACGAAATACGCCGGCAGGCGAAGGAGTGCTTGCAACGCATACAACAGGAGAACTGCAAGCAATACGACAAGCTACGGAAAACGGCCAGAGTCTACCAGGAGGGCGACCTAGTAGCGATCCAGCGGACGCAGACCGCGCCTGGGTTGAAGCTGGCGGGTAAATTCCTGGGTCCATACGAGATAACGAGAGTATTGCGCAATGATCGCTATCTAGTGGCCAAGGTCGGTGAGCACGAAGGGCCGCGGGTAACATCAACGGCGGTAGACCACATGAAACCATGGATCGAAGTCAGCGACGAGAGTGAGGAAGTAAGCGAAGATGATAAAGACATCTGAGGCCATATGTCTTTTCAGGAGGGCCGAGTGTAGGAGATAGACAGGAGAGCTCAAGAACGCGTTTAAAGTCAAACACGGGCAAAACAGCTGACGAGGTTCTTGAACTCTCCTGCGCCCGATAGACGCGTGCGACCGATTTCGTATGAATGTGTGTATGCGTGAGCGCCGCGAGTATTGACATCGCGGCGAGAACATAACAAACGTTAGCGGCCGCGGAACAGCGGACGTTAGGCCGTTTACTTTAAAACGTTCGAAATTTAAACGGAAGCAGTCTAGAACGTTCGATCGCGACGGGGATAAAAGGACGCGTCCGCGCCGCGGCCGCCGACTAACGAACGAGCGAGAATACGTTGAGGGTTAAACACACGACACGAGACGAATCGATACGATTAAATTACGAATACGACACGGCTTACGAACACGGTTTACGATTTACGATTTACGGATTACGAGTTGTTATATTATTCGGTGTATTTGTACAGTGTAATTATCTTGATTGTATTAGTTGAACTGTCTTGTATTCTCTGTAAATAAAGGGTAGTACTATTTTAAAAAGTTTACTTCCTACATATATGCAGGGTGTCCTAAAAGTACTTCAACTCCGGGAAATGGGAGATTCCTGAGGTCATTTCAAGTGCCATTTTCCTGTTGCCAAATGTTGTCCGCAGCTTTGTTTAGTAGTTATTAACGAAAAACACGGACCAATCAGAGCGCGAGCTCGACGCTCGTTGGCATGTTCAGCCAACCGCCTGCCGGCTCGCCTCGCGGACCGCCAAGGACTTGCCAAATAATGCAAATCACGCCTCGAGAACGCAAAAGTGAGCCACTTTGGGATACATCTGAAGTAGATTGATCTTTTATCTATCAATTGTGACTACGTACACGCCCCAACTGTGCATTATCGAGAAATGGTATCACTTCCCGTGGACCCATGCAATCTTCGGGTACGTATATGTCGATCTAAAGTCTGTCTCACGAGAGAAGGGACTTGTTTCGCGCAGCTCGACTGATTGCGGACGGCGCGACGCAGCGAGCCTCCCAACTCCCACTCCACCACCCACTCCCCACTGTCTCGACTGCGTATCTTCACGTACCCGGTGTACTGGAATGAAACGGATTAGCATGGAATTGTACGGAATAGGAAATCACGCGTAATAAATTATACAGGGTGTCTCAAAATTCCTTCTGCTCCCGGAAATGGGCGGTTCCTTGGGTCATTTGAAGCGACATTTTCCTTTTGCAAAATGTTGTCCGCGGCTTTGTGTAGGAGTTATTAACGAAAAACACGGACCAACCAGAGCGCGCCTAGTCGCTCGGTGGCACGGTCAGCGCGGCGAGCCGGGGGGAGGAGAGTGTTGTCGGTACGCCGCGATGTAACAGACAACAGTTTCTCGATTATCTCCGATTTCGATGAGCTTTGGATATGTTGTAAAGACCCCGATTGTGAACAACATTTCCCTTTAGACTTTTTGCCTCGCGTCTTTAGTTTACGAGATATTTGTAAAAACTTGTAATTGAAAATGCTTCGTAATGTGTGTCACTGTCACTGGGTCATTCGGTGACGAACTGCACAGATGTCTTCAGGTGTACGACAGCACCGAAAGCTAAGGGTTGTACGGTCAGGTCAACGAACTGTACAGCTGATGGTAGATAGCAGGTATACGACAATCACATGTTTCGGTTTTCCTGCAGATTTGTACGCAGAGTCGATGGGTTACTATTCGAAAACGTCGTCCGTCTTTCTTTTAGAAAGTTTCTTAAGGGAGGCATAGGACAATAGGGACCCTAAAACGCCACGCCGACCTAACATTTCTACCTCTTGCTGGCTGAAAGGACGGACGACCTTTTCGAACAGTAACCCATCGACTCTGCGTACAAATCTGCAGGAAAACCGAAACATGTGATTGTCGTATACCTGCTATCTACCATCAGCTGTACAGTTCGTTGACCTGACCGTACAATCCTTAGCTTTCGGTACTGTTTTTACAAATATCTCGTAAACTAAAGACGCGAGGCAAAAAGTCTAAAGGGAAATGTTGTTCAGAATCGTGATCTTTACAACATATCCAAAGCTCATCGAAATCGGGACATAATCGAGAAACTGTTAGTTGTTACGACATCGCAGCGTACCGACAACACTCTCCTCCCCCCGGCTCGCCGCGCTGACCGTGCCACCGAGCGACTAGGCGCGCTCTGGTTGGTCCGTGTTTTTCGTTAATAACTCCTACACAAAGCCGCGGACAACATTTTGCAAAAGGAAAATGTCGCTTCAAATGGCCCAAGGAACCGCCCATTTCCGGGAGCAGAAGGAATTTTGAGACACCCTGTATAATCAATTACATTTCATATTTGCATATATTTTATTTAATTTTAAACATAATTTTTACATTTGTAGATATTATTTACATTTATATATTAATATTTACAAAAAATGTACAAATGACAATTTACAAACTATTTACATACAACTATTTACAAACTATTTACATACAATTATTTACAAACTATATACATACAACTATTTACAAACTATTTACATACAATTATTTACAAACTATTTACATACAACTATTTACAATTTATTTATAAATTACTTACTCGTCGATGTCCGAGTCATCGGACGTGATCAAAAGTTCCTCTGTTTCTTCCAAAACGGAATCCATTGTCCGGTCAAGTTCTCGGAACATGTCTTCTTCCCCTTTTACGTGTTTTATGAATAGTTCCCAATGTCTGGGAGTTACCGTTTCTACGGCTTGGTCTACAAGCCGACGGATATCCGCCAACTTGTACGTGGTATTTTTTTCTCTAATAAATTTTTTCACCATCGCCCATGCGAGGTCGATCGGATTTAACTCGCAATGGTAAGGGGGAATGCGAACCATAGTATGTCCCTTTTCTTTGGCGTATTCGTCTATTACATAATTTCTTTCTGGCTGCTTATATTTTTCAACGATTTCCAATAATTGTGTTTTGACATAATCGTCTGGTTCCATCGTTTCCCCCTTACCATGCAGCCACTCGATAATATTGTCTTTCCTCCAACTTCGGTTTGGATATTTTTCCTTTTGTACGCTATGATAAGGAGCGTTGTCCATTACAATTACGGATCCCTCTCGCAGTGTTGACAAAAATTTCTTGAACCATGCGAAGAAGGAATCCCCGTTCATTTCCCCATGATAATCGCCCGTATCTTGCTGGGCCTGAAAGCAGAGGAGGGCCCCCGGTAGAAACCCGTCTTTGGACCCGACGTGCCCTATTATCAATCGTTTCCCTTTTCCTGTGGGAGCAGGTATGCCGGTTGAAAGCTGCCTCTCTTCGGCGTTCCTCGAACAGCTGACGGTAGTGTCGACCCATAATTTGCGGACACAATCCCCGGCGTTATACCACGTTTCATCAAGGTAATATATTGAACGCCCTTCCTCACGTACTTTTCTGATGGTGGAAATGTAACGTTGCCGCCAGTTAATAATATGGTTCCAATCAATAAGAGCGCTGTTTCTCTTTCTTTTCATAAATTTGAACTCCATCCGCCCTAGTAGCCGGTGCAAACTTGCTCGGCTGAACGACGGGAGTACATCGTCGTTATTTACGGCTTGCAATACCTTATCCAGGTTTGGTATCTCTCGTCTAATCCAAAAATCATGGACCTTCTTCCTGGTTGCCAAAATATCCGCTTCGAATGTTTTTTCCAAAACATTGAAACGTCGCTTCTTTTTGTTTGGCGATGTTACAGTGCCTGTACGTTTATGTTCTGCAATTGTTTTCTTTATTGTATTTTTTCCAATTCCAGTCTGCTCCGACAGGGACTCTATTAACGCCAGGTAGGAGATGTCGGGGGTGGCCTCTTTTATTTGTTTGTACAAATTGATGACCACTTCGTTTTGGCCAGATGAAACGAACTAAAAATAGAAAAAAGATTTGAAATAAAGATTTTTAATAGATTGAAGAACAGCTAAAAAAACGCGTCGCATCGCCCACGCTTGCTGTTTGGGACTGGGTGGCTGGTACAGCCTTATCGTAACGCTTGGATTTCGAGGCGGGAATGCGGAAACGTGGGTGAGAGAGAAGGGTTCAAGTGAGCCGGGAATGGACGGAATTTAGGAAAAGGATCGCGCACGTGGTCGTACACGCCCGAATAAATTAGCGAACTTTGTAAAGAAAATGGATTGTAATTTGAATCGCCCTTGGATAAGGGGAAATAAACTGCTGGTTATAACAAAAATTTGCGTGATTTTACACCTTTGGCTCGGTACTACGATTCTCGGTTTTTTGCTCGGTATGAGTCACGCGCACGTGTTGTCGCGATGACGGTTCGGAGAAGAGAGAGCGTTTCCTGGAATCGGCCGCGGATCGCCTGCTCGCGAGCAGGAATGCGATTCGCGGACAGGGCGTACACCGGTAAGCTAATCAGCGCGGCGCGTAAGCGCGCGCTGGTTAAACGCAGTTTCGCGAGGTGGTCTAATGACAATGACGATTCCGATTCCCGAACACGCCCCCCCCCCCCCGTTGAACGGATATGTTCAACACGGAATGGCCGCGGCGCAGGCGCATTACATCGTCACGCGTGCTTGTACGTGCGGGCGCCGGAACAAGCGATCGGCGGAATCGGAATGATTCGTGCATATTCGGAAACTGTCGGTTGCGAGCTGTCACACGACAATCTGCGCAATTAAACAAGAGACGAACGAAATCGACTCGGTTATTTATAGTGGTGCGAACGTGGTGCATGTGCAGTACAATTCACGTTCACGGTGTACACGGTTGTCATGGCATCGCGGACAGGTAAGTGCGACGACACACGTTTCGGAATATACATATGTACAACTTAGATCTACTTAACCTATCTTACAGCTAAATCGCGGTATTTACAAATGTACACGGGAAGCACGCGGCGTTACGTGCTATTCGGCGAGTGCTGCACTCGCGTCGTTTATGGTTACCGGAAGGAAGCAGAGTTTCGAGATCGGGCGTTTGAATTCGGCGTGGGATGTCTTGACGGTGACGACTCGAACCAACCCATCGTCGCCCGGATGACACTCTACGATCCGGCCCAGTTCCCAGGTGCTTGGAGGGTTGTTGGCGTTGCGAAGCAGGACGATCTGGCCGACCTTGGCGAGAGCCTGTCGGACCTTCCATTTGGGACGCTGGTGGAGGGTCTGGAGATAGTCATTGGTCCAGGCCTTCCAGAAGTTCTCCGTGAGTCGCTGGACGAGTTGCCAACGAGATAGCCGATTTTCGGTCAGGTGGAGGACGCTGGGTTCCGGACTCGCGACGAGGGGGGCACCGATCAAGAAATGCCCCGGTGTCAGGACGGAATAATCATCGAGGCACTCGGACGTCGGAGCGATCGGACGCGAATTGAGACAGGCCTCGACCCGGCAGAGGAACGTCGACAATTCTTCGAATGTTAAAGTATGTGCCCCGATGCACCGTTTTAAGTGATGCTTGACACTTTTGACCGCGGCCTCCCACAATCCACCGAAGTGGGGAGCCGTAGGGGGTAGGAAGTGCCAAGCGACGCCGTCCCCGGCTAGTTTGTTATGTAGCTCGATGTCGCGGGTGGCGGCGCGGTACGCGGTTGCGAGTTCGCGGTTCGCCCCGTGGAAGGTTGTTCCGTTGTCGGAGGACATAGAGCGCGGTAGGCCTCGTCGTGAGACAAACCGGTGATAGGCGGCGAGAAAAGCTGCGGATGTGTAATCGGAGACAACTTCCAAGTGAATTGCCTTTGTGGTGAGGCATACAAATACCGAGATATACGCCTTTTGCGCTTTATGCCCCCTCCCACGAGCGGTGCGAACTTGGATCGGGCCTGCGTAATCGACGCCGGTGTGAATGAACGGTCTCTGGGTTGTAATGGTACGAGAGGCCGGCAAATCCCCCATGAGCTGGTGTGGGATAGCGGCCTGCTCTCGAGTGCATGGAACGCACTCGTGCAGGACAGCTCGTACTGTCGCACGTGCTCGCAAGATCCAGTATTCATGTCGGAGACATGCGAGGGTGAGCTGCGGGCCTGCATGAAGGTGAGTAAGGTGGATATTTTTAATGATGAGGGCTAGGAGGTATGGGTCGAGGTATGGGTTTAAGGACGACAACGGGCTTGATTTGTGGACTGTCCCGTGAGCGGCGAGTGTTCGCAGTTCTTGCGGAAATGCATTGGTTTGGAGGGCCTTCAACCAATGGAGCTTCGCGCGTGCGATCTCGTCAGGGTGCAGAGCAAGTGTGGCACTGCTAGGATCGACGGACCGCAGCCATCTTATGAAGCGCTGCACATATGCGGTTACGCGCAGGAGCTTCGACCACGAGGAATATCGCGTGGCCAAGTCAGATTGACCGAGGCTCGAGACAAGGCTGGTGACGGCAACGGGTCGCGCTTCGCACTCCGACTGGGATTCGTCATTGAATGATCGACTCGGCCAGAATTCGGGGGTCTCTCCAAGCCAAACTGGCCCATGCCACCAAAGAGAGTGGTTCTGGAGTTGAGTTGGAGAGATGCCCCTTGACGCACAGTCAGCAGGATTTTCCTGCGTTGGCACATGGTGCCAATGTGCATCTGGAAGGCTCGTTTGGATCTTGGAGACCCTATTGGCGACGAAGGTCTTCCACTTCGCCGGAGATTGGCTGAGCCAGGTGAGCACGATGCTCGAATCGGTCCAACAGTGGGTCTCACACTGTTGGTAGGGTAACGCTTCGCGTATAAATGTTAGAAGCTTGGCAAGTAACAGCGTGGCGCTTAGTTCTAGGCGAGGCACACTGATTGTCTTTACCGGAGCAACTCTGGATTTCGCGACGAGGAGCGCGACTTCGACTCGGCCAGATTGGAGCACGCTGCGAGTGTAAACGGCTGCAGCGTAGGCCGTGGAGGAGGCGTCGGCGAAGCCATGAAGACTCCGAGCCTCGACTGGGCCAGACGCGATTGGCCGAGGGATTTGGATCGCCTCTAGCTCCGGAAGCTGGCTGAGGTACTTCCGCCACTCAAGGTGAAGTACATCGGGAATGGGTTCGTCCCAATCGCATCGAGCCGCCCACAGCCGCTGCATGAGGAGCTTGGCTGTGACCACGACTGGAGCGATCCAGCCGAGCGGGTCGAAGAGACGCGCCAGGGCTGACAGGACCGCTCTCTTGGTGCTGGTCGGCTCGATTTGACGATGTATCCGGATTTGAAATCGGTCGAGCGCGGGGATCCACGCTATCCCGAGGATCGGGATGGTGTCCCTGATTGAGATCGGCTTGGTCGAAGCGAGGCCGTGATCGGAAGGATCGAGATCGTCGAGCAGGGATGGGGTGTTGCTTGCCCACTTTCTCAGACGGAAACCGCCGGCGTGGAGCATTGCGATAAGTTGATCGCGAGTTCGTCTTAGAAGGTTGGGGCTGTCGGCACCGAACAAGCAGTCATCGACGTAGGTTTGGTCTTGGAGTACCGGAGCAGCGAGAGGAAACCGCTGCCCTTCGTCGATGGTGAGCTGCTTGAGGACTCGCAGCGCTTGAAAGGGAGCTGAAGAACCTCCTAGAAGTTAGCCCCCCACTTGTTGAATTAAACAATTTCAACAGTTGTGCTGAATTGTGCTAGGTTTGTGCTACATTGTGCTCGAATATTATCACTACAATATGAAAAATAAGAAGAAAAATTAAGAAAAACGATTTTTGAGTTGTTACGTCCCGCGATTTGGATTGTAGTTCAACGGCAATCCCGAGTTCGCGGATATAGACGATATCAATCAATTTAGCTTTTGAGTCCACACGGCGAATGTAACCGTGTCTAACTCGGGTCACGACGCAACGGTTCGCTTATAACTGGCACTAACCGGACCGCAATCTACTGCCTAGTAGTATCGGCAACTGCTTACGGGCAGTGGTGTCGGCCGCAAACCCCGGACAGTAGTTTAGACTGTAGGTCTCGTCTGCTGTCTTTTACTGGTTCTCCTCGTCTCGGGGAGCTCGATACGCAGCGTGCTCTGCGGATCGGTACAGGGAGCGATCTCGGAGGAGGGTGACGGGCGGCAGCGAAAGGGTGGCTGGCGTCCTCCAGGGAATCTGCTCCTTCTGAATCGGGGTGACACGGATCTCCTGCACGACCACCGTGTCGCGGACGATTGTGGGGAGAGCGCGCAGCCCGGTTAGATCGCGAGCGAAATATCTAGGTGATTCTTTATTCACCAACCCGCGCGCGAGCTTGCGTAATTGGTATTTCCTTCCGGCGCGACGGGGCATGGAATATCCGGCTGAAGCAACTTGTGCGCGATAGAACAATCTATATCTCCAAATGACTGCGATCGTACAGAGCCCTGTTGGGCTGCTGGGCATACAAGCAGTGATTTGGAAACTAGGTGGAGACTGAGGATATATGAATATTCCACGACACGTATTGAAGAATGTTTATGGTGCGAAATGAAACTCTGAGGCAGGTTTAACACAATGTTTAATAGAAGGAAAGTCTATCTTTAATACTAACTGAATACAACTCGGCGAAATAACGGGTCTCCAGGAGAACAGAGTTCTCTCGGCTGGAGCTGGAAAAATGTAGGACCTCCTTACACAGAGGTTAGAACGGAGACGCTAGAAGGGCTCTCGAGGAACTGGACGAGAAGGGTTCATGAATTGAGCTCCTTTGATTTGGGAGGTGTCGAAAAGGAGTGGGGTAATTAAGAGTGGGAGTGGGTGGCAGATTAGGAGGTGCTGATGTGAGGAGTGGGGATTGCTGGACGCGATGACGTACTGCCGAGCGTCGCGTGGTATGATAAGCGGCTGATAAGGTGATAGGTTTGGAGTTGGAATAGGATCGGTAGGTAGAATACGGATGGGAATGGGGGCGATATATGTATTGCTAACGATATTTAATATAATGACTTATGATCTAACTTATACTACGCCATACGTCACCAGACGTAACAGAGTAGCCCCCCACTTTTCGATTTTTTCAATTTTCTCAATTGTGCTAAGTTGTGCTAGGTTGTGCTAAGATTGTGTTAAAGTATTACTTTAAAAAAATTATAAATAAAGAAGTTATAGTGAAAAAACGTTTTCGACATCTAATTAACTTTTAAGTAAGAAACAGTTATCCAAACAGCATATAATCATATATCAGAGTTGTGCTAGCCTAGCACAAGTCAGCACAACTTTTAGATTCCCCAGCACAACGATATAAAGGGCACTTTACTCTTGTACGCGGCCCTTCGCGATAAGACTGTATATCATTTTCCGACTTTCTCGTCATCCGACAAGGATCATATCGCATATCTGAGTTGTGCTAGCCTAGCACAAGTCAGCACAACTTTTAGATTCCCCAGCACAACGATATAAAGGGCACTTTACTCTTGTACGCGACCCTTCGCTCTAAGACTGTATATCATTTTGCGACTTTCTGGTCATCCGACAAGGATCATATCGCATATCTGAGTTGTGCTATCCTAGCACAAGTCAGCACAACTTTTAGATTCCCCAGCACAACGATATAAAGGGCACTTTACTCTTGTACGCGACCCTTCGCGCTAAGACTGTATATCATTTTCCGACTTTCTCGTCATCCGACAAGGATCATATCGCATATCTGAGTTGTGCTATCCTAGCACAAGTCAGCACAACTTTTAGATTCCCCAGCACAACGATATAAAGGGCACTTTACTCTTGTACGCGACCCTTCGCGCTAAGACTGTATATCATTTTCCGACTTTCTCGTCATCCGACAAGGATCATATCGCATATCTGAGTTGTGCTAGCCTAGCACAAGTCAGCACAACTTTTAGATTCCCCAGCACAACGATATAAAGGGCACTTTACTCTTGTACGCGACCCTTCGCGCTAAAACTGTATATCATTTTCCGACTTTCTGGTCATCCGACAAGGATCATATCGCATATCTGAGTTGTGCTAGCCTAGCACAAGTCAGCACAACTTTTAGATTTCCCAGCACAACGATATAAAGGGCACTTTACTCTTGTACGCGACCCTTCGCGCTAAGACAGTGTATCATTTTCCGACTTTGTCGTCATCCCACAAGGATCATATCGCATATCTGAGTTGTGCTAGCCTAGCACAAGTCAGCACAACTTTTAGATTCCCCAGCACAACGATATAAAGGGCACTTTACTCTTGTACGCGACCCTTCGCGCAGAGGTTAGTAGGACCTCCTTGCACAGAGGTTAGAACGGAGACGCTAGAAGGGCTCTCGAGGAACTGGACGAGAAGGGTTCATGAATTGAGCTCCTTTGATTTGGGAGGTGTCGAAAAGGAGTGGGGTAATTAAGAGTGGGAGTGGGTGGCAGATTAGGAGGTGCTGATGTGAGGAGTAGGGATTGCTGGACGCGATGACGTACTGCCGAGCGTCGCGTGGTATGATAAGCGGCTGATAAGGTGATAGGTTTGGAGTTGGAATAGGATCGGTAGGTAGAATACGGATGGGAATGGGGGCGATATATGTATTGCTAACGATATTTAATATAATGACTTATGATCTAACTTATACTACGCCATACGTCACCAGACGTAACAGAGTAGCCCCCCACTTTTCATTTTTTTCAATTTTCTCAATTGTGCTAAGTTGTGCTAGGTTGTGTTAAGATTGTGCTAAAGTATTACTTTAAAAAAATTATAAATAAAGAAGTTATAGTGAAAAAACGTTTTCGACATCTAATTAACTTTTAAGTAAGAAACAGTTATCCAAACAGCATATAATCGTATATCAGAGTTGTGCTAGCCTAGCACAAGTCAGCACAACTTTTAGATTCCCCAGCACAACGATATAAAGGGCACTTTACTCTTGTACGCGGCCCTTCGCGATAAGACTGTATATCATTTTCCGACTTTCTCGTCATCCGACAAGGATCATATCGCATATCTGAGTTGTGCTAGCCTAGCACAAGTCAGCACAACTTTTAGATTCCCCAGCACAACGATATAAAGGGCACTTTACTCTTGTACGCGACCCTTCGCTCTAAGACTGTATATCATTTTCCGACTTTCTGGTCATCCGACAAGGATCATATCGCATATCTGAGTTGTGCTATCCTAGCACAAGTCAGCACAACTTTTAGATTCCCCAGCACAACGATATAAAGGGCACTTTACTCTTGTACGCGACCCTTCGCTCTAAGACTGTATATCATTTTCCGACTTTCTGGTCATCCGACAAGGATCATATCGCATATCTGAGTTGTGCTATCCTAGCACAAGTCAGCACAACTTTTAGATTCCCCAGCACAACGATATAAAGGGCACTTTACTCTTGTACGCGACCCTTCGCGCTAAGACTGTATATCATTTTCCGACTTTCTCGTCATCCGACAAGGATCATATCGCATATCTGAGTTGTGCTAGCCTAGCACAAGTCAGCACAACTTTTAGATTCCCCAGCACAACGATATAAAGGGCACTTCACTCTTGTACGCGACCCTTCGCGCTAAAACTGTATATCATTTTCCGACTTTCTCGTCATCCGACAAGGATCATATCGCATATCTGAGTTGTGCTAGCCTAGCACAAGTCAGCACAACTTTTAGATTCCCCAGCACAACGATATAAAGGGCACTTTACTCTTGTACGCGACCCTTCGCGCTTACGACTGTATATCATTTTCCGACTTTCTGGTCATCCGACAAGGATCATATCGCATATCTGAGTTGTGCTAGCCTAGCACAAGTCAGCACAACTTTTAGATTTCCCAGCACAACGATATAAAGGGCACTTTACTCTTGTACGCGACCCTTCGCGCTAAGACAGTGTATCATTTTCCGACTTTGTCGTCATCCCACAAGGATCATATCGCATATCTGAGTTGTGCTAGCCTAGCACAAGTCAGCACAACTTTTAGATTCCCCAGCATAACGATATAAAGGGCACTTTACTCTTGTACGCGACCCTTCGCGCTAAGACTGTGTATCATTTTCCGACTTTCTCGTCATCCGACAAGGATCATATCGCATATCTGAGTTGTGCTAGCCTAGCACAAGTCAGCACAACTTTTAGATTCCCCAGCACAACGATATAAAGGGCACTTTACTCTTGTACGCGACCCTTCGCTCTAAGACTGTATATCATTTTGCGACTTTCTGGTCATCCGACAAGGATCAAATCGCATATCTGAGTTGTGCTAGCCTAGCACAAGTCAGCACAACTTTTAGATTCCCCAGCACAACGATATAAAGGGCACTTTACTCTTGTACGCGACCCTTCGCGCTAAAACTGTATATCATTTTCCGACTTTCTCGTCATCCGACAAGGATCATATCGCATATCTGAGTTGTGCTAGCCTAGCACAAGTCAGCACAACGATATAAAGGGCACTTTACTCTTGTACGCGACCCTTCGCGCTAAGACAGTGTATCATTTTCCGACTTTGTCGTCATCCGACAAGGATCATATCGCATATCTGAGTTGTGCTAGCCTAGCACAAGTCAGCACAACTTTTAGATTCCCCAGCACAACGATATAAAGGGCACTTTACTCTTGTACGCGACCCTTCGCGCTAAGACTGTGTATCATTTTCCGACTTTCTCGTCATCCCACAAGGATCATATCGCATATCTGAGTTGTGCTAGCCTAGCACAAGGGTCGTTCAGAGCCCAAATTTCATATTTTTACGTTGTTGAAGAGTAATTTGCAATTATCGGCAGCGCTGACTTGTGACAAAAAGTATTCTGCCGATTATTGCAAATTACTCTTCAACAACGTAAAAATATGAAATTTGGGCTCTGAACGATCCTGGCCAGAACTCTTAGGAAACATAATCGACCGGGTCTGAACTGGTAATTGCAATATTGAGGCGTCAGTTTCTTTTGCCGTAAACCCTTGCATTTCGTATACGTATATGCGGATCTATCGATGTGTGAGTGGGAAGGGTGGTGGTGGTAGTTGGGTACGCACAGCCCCTTAAGGGGCCGTGATGCTCGAGAGGCTTCGGTCGCCGAAAAATGTGACACCATGCGGTTCGGGTATATTGGTGAGACCACACTAATAAAATCATACCAAGTATGATATAATTCCGATGATATTTACTCGTGTAATATCTCAATAACTCAAAGAATAGTATCCCTGGCGTATAAATGACCCTGCGCAGACCCAGAGAATGTATTTGGCGCACCGATTCGCACGCGATGACCACCAGATGGCGTGAAAAACGTATTATTGGCGGGACGAGTGTTCTATCTTGAAACTTAATTGCTAACGTTTTAAGGGTAGCTTAACCCCTTGCCTTTTCATATGTATATACTAATAAGTTTTTAGAATTCTGCGGGGTACTCAAGGTACCCCATTTTTCTGTTACTGAGGCTGAAGACGCGGCCATCTGGTGGCCATTGCGTGCGAATCGGTGCGCCGAATACATTCTCTGTGCAGACCCGTGTTGAGGACTTACATCGATAAAATACTGTACTTACAATTGTGGATCATCGGTTTCGGAAGGAATTGAAAGTGGGAATCTTTAATTTGTACGAGAAGGAAACAGCAGCGTGTGTTCGTTAGGACGATCAGTGAGTTGTGCATAGGAAAACTCGGGGTGATAATTGAAATTTTGGCCTTTTATGTGTGTGTGACTTATACAGCATATTTTAATACACTATAGCAATAATAATGTTTCTTTTCCAAATCGGTAATACAAATACATTAGATTGTTTTACTTATGTAAGTATACAATAGCATGAATACATATAACGGCAAATAAATAATGCAAATATATGTGTACGTGGTGTATATATTTATAATGTACTATTTAATGCTATTATTAATATTATTTTTCGTAACATCATTATTCTGAATTTTAATTTATATACATTATATAATTTATATACATAGTTATATTAGAGAGCATATATGCAGGATTCGCGTTCTCATTTCTCGATAATACAATAATTTGATTTTTCAGTAGTCAAAAACGCTAGATAAAAGATCGATCTAGGCCGCGATCTCTCTCGAAAGTCCTATTTGTACGTTTACGAGTCGCAATGTGCATCATTCGGAAGCATACAACTGCGCACATAGCTATATTTTCATGACATATATGCTGTCGAATAATGCAAATTACCCTTGCATACGGAAAAAATATGAGTTTTCAAAGCGCTTGAGGCCTAGATTGATCTTTTATCTAGCGTTTTTGACTATTGAAAAAACCCGTGTTTGTATTATCACGAAATAAGAACGCGAATACCGCACCCTTGCAAATGTGCAGAATACCGGCCCGGCCGGCCGGCCCTGGGCTCGAGTTTCTGCAGGTAGATTGCGCGCATTGGCGTGCACAGTGGCCCGTCCAAAATCGAGCCGACTCGGCCTAGAGCCGCTCGAAGCGGTGCTCTCGAAGCTGGGCTAGGCAGCCAGTCGTGCTATCTGGGTAGGTATATGAGCTCCTATCAAAAGTTGTCTTCACTTCTCTACTTCTCCTCGGCTACCTCAAAACTGTAAGAAGTTGTAATATTAATATGCATGTAAAAGTTAAATTTTATATTAGAGAGTATAGGTATATTTTTTTTTTTTTTTTTTTTTTTATTCTTTAACGTATAGGGTGTCAAATCTTGATGACATGCCCCGGGATCATCGCAACCCCGGGGTGTGTGGGACTAGCCCGCCTGCGCCCCCAGAGGGGTCGCGTATAGTTGGCCTTGACGGAGTTGATCGTCACGCTATAGTCGTGCGAATGGTCAGTAGATCTTATAAATCCGAAGAGTCCGCATGAATCTCATCTGTAACGTGACATAAAAAATTAATAAACTGTTGAAACATATAATATATAAATTCGTATAATTGTGTATACATACCGGGTCTGAGATGTGCAGTCGTATGTTCTTGGACTCCTCGTCGATCTGATAAATCCATACAGCATCAAAGGAAGACGAATCTGAAAATAATGAAATTGTAACCGCTGAAATAATCAGCGATTCCGCACACTATTAAATAGTGTGCGGCCCGACATTGAGTCGGGAAGCTCCAGCGATTCTAATGATTCGCGAGCTGAAAGATCAACAATTTTCAATCGCTGAAATAATCAGCGATTCCGCACACTATGAAATAGTGTGCGGCCCGACATTGAGTCGGGAAGCTCCAGCGATTCTAATGATTCGCGAGCTGAAAGATCAACAATTTTCAATCGCTGAAATAATCAGCGATTCCGCACACTATGAAATAGTGTGCGGCCCGACATTGAGCAAGCTTGCTTTTTAATTCATTTTGATGAGCAAACAAGCTACAGGATTTACTGTACTTTCTTCGTTAACGGCTTGACATTTTTTTAATAAGTCATTAAATAGCATCCATCTATCTCCATAAATGGCATAAGCGGTGTAATGGCCTAGTGATGTTGCACTGGCTCCACCGCTGTAATATATAATGCCAACCAACGAGAATGACGTAGTACCAATCGTAATCGTTCTTGGAAATGTTTTTAATTCTATTTCTGCATTTCTATCCCCAATGCACTCCACAAGTAAATGAGAATTAAAATTTAGTGTTATGTTTAAGTCTTCTCTACATTTTTTACACGTTTTATAGTTCCTATTTATATATTCCTGTATCGCTTGTGCAACAGCTCGGTATCCATGCAACTCAATAGTTTCAAAATCGAGGTTTAGGAGTGTTAAATTTTTTGTTACGGTTGTGTTACAATTATTGCATTCTTTTTGCAATGTACAACTTGACTGATTCTTGAGGAGATACTCGCACAAGTTGCACACATTCGAAATTGCATCGATTGTGGTTACATTGAACTCGTTTTTAGTAACAAAATATCCAATGTTTCTTAATATTGATGCCCTTTGTCGATAAATCGATTTAACTGCACCTTTATTTATAAAATTTTTTATAAATATAAATGTGTCCGATGTTGCATTCTGTACAGTGTCATAGAATGCTTCGTGCATGCATGCAGCAGCAAATAATTGGATAACACTATCGAACCCGCACGTGTTTAGAACAACTAGTCTATTTTTTCCATCTTTAAAAGATTCGCAAATATTTCCGTTGTGTAACATTGCGATATCAATTTTTCTTTTTTTGCAAACTCCTGCAAAATCGGGTCGAGGTTGGAGGTAACTTCTTTTATATATTTTTTTGTCGTTTTTATTTCTCCAATTATGTTCATTGCTTAAATCAGCGTATTCGTTTTCTGATGGTTCGCTCGTTAATGTGGGAGCGCATTCATAACTTATATTTGTGTCTTGGGTTTCGATCAAATCAATTTCTTTTTCTTCACTCTTCTTTTTAAATGTTTAAGCAAACATGTAGCGCGAAATAAACGAGCACGCGTATTTCGGTTTTAACGAACAGATTGGTTTATTCGAACGTGGCCGTTGCGGCGACCTCCGCAATGTCGACAGTATGTATACACGAACAAGTAAAACGAACTTAAGAACTA
This sequence comes from Lasioglossum lativentre, assembly GCA_916610255.1. Taxonomy (NCBI): domain Eukaryota; kingdom Metazoa; phylum Arthropoda; class Insecta; order Hymenoptera; family Halictidae; genus Lasioglossum; species Lasioglossum lativentre. The sequence continues at coordinate 41,347,109 of OU744356.1, read as the reverse complement.
ACGGCTATTTACACTTATTACTATCCTTATTCACTAAATAAACTATTAACTAAAACTAGAACGCCGGTCTAGTTTAGCGCGAGATCGCGAGTTTATTCGCGGACCGAGCGCGGTCTCGTGAAAAGGTTTGAGAAGACGTTCGTACCGAGCACGGTAACGAGCGCGAGAGAGATGCCGTTCTAAGAAGCGTGACCGAGCGCGGTGACGATTTGATCGGAACAGGTGAGAGCGAGCGCGAAGCAACGGCCCGTCGCCGCAGAGGAATCGCCGATTCGGCGTGACGTCACGCACCGAAATAAACAATTTCGGTGGTAGATGGCCTACGCTGTACCTCTACGGAGACGAGCGTTTGCTTGTCTCGCTCTCGTTCGTTTGACGCTTGTCGACCCGCTCGCTCAATCCTGAACATATTGTATTTTCTATATTTTTAGATTCAATTTCAGATTTAGGTGTTTGCTCCGCTGCGGCTAATTTTGCACGTCCAGAAAATGATTGCAGGTGTAATGTGACAAACTTATCGATGCGCATCGGTCGTGTAGTATTTTTTAATAGTCGATGTTTACAGTCGTTAAATTCCGCTTCCACTGCGGAAGATGTTGCAGTTGAAGACCCATAAGTAAAAATAGGCTCCATAACTTTCGAATATAGCGGGAAATATAATAACAACGATATTATTCTCTTTCCTATTCCTATGGAATAATACGGGTTTACATTCTGTCCCGGATTTTTCACTGCATTATCTCTTGCCATTGCTACACATTCAGCAGAGAATTTTTTCCACCATGCAGTAACATCGGATGCGCTCGTAGTTTCTTCCATTTCCGTATCATCAAAATCATCTATACTACGTTCCGTCTCATGTTCTTCATCCTCTACGATTTCAGGTGGAACTATATTATGGGTAACAACTTTCTGTAATTTTTTGAAACATTTCTCTGCATAAGACGGATTATTATTTGATGTATTACCAAACATTTCGCTATTTGAAAGAGCAATAGCACATTTTGTGACTTCTTGAAATTCTGTAAACTCTGATATTTTCGTCAGAAATGCCACAACTGTAATATAAAATATACGCACTTGAGGATGAACACCTTTCAATTCCTTCCATCTTGCAACCATGTGGATAAAGTGAGATACATCTAAGCGCAAAAATGTAGTTGGCAGATTTTTCGATTTTTCAATTAAACATACGAAACACTGTGACAAGTAGTGTTGCAAATTTTTGCATTGTCCAAATGCTCTTACAATGGCTCCTGTCAAAGCTCCATACCAAAGTTCCATACCAATTCGTATTATTTCTAGCAGCCAAAAATGTATCGTGTTCGTATTCTGTGATGCACTCAACATTTGAAACACTCGAAAACCAACAATCGAAAAAAATGTTAGACGCAAATATTTTACCTTGCATTTGGCGTCGAAATGAAGCTGATAAATTAATGAAATTCGGTGATCCAGAACCAGCGCATTTACCTAAAAATGAAATATTATCAAAGGCGAAACAAGAACGCCAGAACATCAATCTAGCGATTACAGCTTCAGATCCACTTCAAAATTTACAGTTCATGAAATACAATCAGCATGCAGGTCAAATACACGGGATTGGATTAGATCCATTTTATGTGCACTATTGGACACAGGAGCAAGCTTCAATTTTTGTGCAAAATTCGAAATATATCTGTATAGACGGAACAGGATCTTTGATAAAAAAAATTTAAAAAGCCTTCAGGAGAATTATCTTCGCACATTTATTTATATCAAATTGTCACAAAAACTGAAACCTCACATATGCCAGTGTTTCAAATGTTGAGTGCATCACAGAATACGAACACGATACATTTTTGGCTGCTAGAAATAATACGAATTGGTATGGAACACAAATCAAATTTTCCATTACCAAAGCAAGTAGTTTGTGATTTCGATCGAGCTTTGACAGGAGCCATTGTAAGAGCATTTGGACAATGCAAAAATTTGCAACACTACTTGTCACAGTGTTTCGTATGTTTAATTGAAAAATCGAAAAATCTGCCAACTACATTTTTGCGGTTAGATGTATCTCACTTTATCCACATGGTTGCAAGATGGAAGGAATTGAAAGGTGTTCATCCTCAAGTGCGTATATTTTATATTACAGTTGTGGCATTTCTGACGAAAATATCAGAGTTTACAGAATTTCAAGAAGTCACAAAATGTGCTATTGCTCTTTCAAATAGCGAAATGTTTGGTAATACATCAAATAATAATCCGTCTTATGCAGAGAAATGTTTCAAAAAATTACAGAAAGTTGTTACCCATAATATAGTTCCACCTGAAATCGTAGAGGATGAAGAACATGAGACGGAACGTAGTATAGATGATTTTGATGATACGGAAATGGAAGAAACTACGAGCGCATCCGATGTTACTGCATGGTGGACAAAATTCTCTGCTGAATGTGTAGCAATGGCAAGAGATAATGCAGTGAAAAATCCGGGACAGAATGTAAACCCGTATTATTCCATAGGAATAGGAAAGAGAATAATATCGTTGTTATTATATTTCCCGCTATATTCGAAAGTTATGGAGCCTATTTTTACTTATGGGTCTTCAACTGCAACATCTTCCGCTGTGGAAGCGGAATTTAACGACTGTAAACATCGACTATTAAAAAATACTACACGACCGATAAGTTTGTCACATTACACCTGCAATCATTTTCTGGACGTGCAAAATTAGCTGCAGCGGAGCAAACACCTAAATCTGAAATTGAATCTAAAAATATAGAAAATAAAATAGAAAAGAAGAGTGAAGAAAAAGAAATTGATTTGATTGAAACCCAGGAACACAAATTGGAAAAGGAAAAATTTATTTTTAAAAAGTAATTTATTTTTATCATTTTAGGTTTAAAATAACGGGAAAATGCATGTTTTATATATTGGTTATAAATATATTTATTAAAAACTTGATAAGAAAAAAATTAGTTATAAACATTTATTGTGGTACTGCCGCGCTCGCGATTTTTCGAGTCGCGGTGCCCACCGCGGTACCCTCCGCGGTACCCTCCGCGGTAGCCTCCGCGGTAGCCTCCGCGGGGTTCTTCGCGGCGGCCTCCGCGGTATCGGTTGTGTTGGGTCGCGCGCTGGCCTCTCCGCTGCCCGCGGTGTCGTTTGCGGTATATCATTTTTTTCATTAATTGTTTAATTTGTGACTGTAACATAAAAACATTGTATATTATTATGTACCGAAAGCATTTCTGAATTATTATTCTACATTACATAAAATTTTTCTACTTACATAAGAAATGTTTTCTGCCTTTTCTTCTTGCAATGTTCTTGTCGGGCCATCCATTTTGGGAGTACTTTCTCGCGATTCGGAGGATGAGTCGTTCCATGTCCTATGATTGTATTTACTACTGGACCCGGGATTGTTTGAGGGGCCTGGTTCGTTTGACGGGCCAGCTTCGCCCGAGGGGGCAGGACTTATCCTGTCCTTATATACAACAAGAGCCCCAAGTTTTGGTATTGTTTGTTGCATTTTTCTGTAAAATAATTTAATATTATGTCAAGAACACATGAATGACAAATGTAAAGAATCGTTTTTGAGAAGTTATGAAATAAAATCTATTTTTTTTCAATTTACAAGTGCGCGAGAATGTATTTGTAGGTGTGCAATAATTCTAAAGAGTCGGGTGCCTAATCGTTGAGACGCGCAGTGGGGCCGCGGCACCTGATAGAAACTCAAAATATGAAAATTCGACAAAGGCTAAATTCGGTGTCATTTCAGTTCATAATTGGTCATTGCTATTCAGTTTAGTTACAGAGTGAAAAGTAAATGTTCTAATAAGTATATTTTTGTAAGTACGCGACAATATTTATCAAATGGCTTGTTCGTGTAGTGGGTGTAAGTGGAAAGAGAAGGATTACATATCGTGGTATTTAGAAAACAATCAAAATTGCATACTGTTACGTGCGGCCCTGGACTGCACATCGCTGGCTCATCAGTACTACAACTGCTGGGTCAGTCATCTGTGGCGCAATGGTCCAATAACCCATTATTGACCAATGAGGAATTCCATGACTCATGGAATTCAGTACCCCACGCACTGTCAAAATCATGATATATAAACATCACACGACCACGACTGAGTGTCTTCTTTGTCGAGTCAAGTCGTCTTATACATTAATTGTAAGAGAACAAATACACGCATCCGCCCGAAAGTCTTGATCTTTGTCCGTAACCTTCCGAGCTTCTGATCCGGATCCCGGACCATCCTCTCACCTGCAAGGCCGCGGCATAACAGGCAGAGTTTTATTGGCGATCCTGCCAGGATCCGTGACAAGCTCAACTATACAACCACGAGACAACAACGTAGAACTTCGAGGACTGCGACGCTGTGAAGAAACTGCGACCACTGACGAGAGACCATGCTTACCATCTCCATTCTACTGTGAGTAGAGCCGCATTATAATCAAAAGAATAGTGAGGGAATATAGCCTAACCTAGCACGACTACAATGAGCAATAGGGAAACAAAAATAACGGACGTATACGTAGAACAGTCTAGGACACCTTCTAAAATGCCAAACGAAAATTCAACGCAACCAACGCCGGAAGATAGATTTAAATTACTTAAACAATGCAAAGCCGCATTGGATTTCGTTAGTTCATTTGACGGTTACAATATCGCTACAGAGAAATGGCTCTACCAAATAAAATTAGGAATGAGTACTATATCCGACACCCGCATGTTCCTAGCCCTTGTTTTAGTCAATCGCACGAGTGGCGACGCCCAGAGGATCTTAAATAATAAATACATAACAGAATTTAAAGAACTCGAGGAGGCGACAGAGCAAGAATTCGGGTTGTCAAAGAGCAGAGATTTGCTCACACATGAAAGAACGAATTTGCGACAGGGAACAGACGACATTCGAACATACATAACGAAGTTCAACCTAATCCAACAAGACATAATTAGGGTAATAAGCAATAATAAACGCTACAAAACGGCAGAACAAAAAACTATATATAAGATAGAAGAAGAGAATGGAATATCAACCTTCATCAGAAATCTGAACGCGCCGTGGCGCTTGATAGTCTGGCAGAGTAAACCTCAAACGTTGAAAGAGGCACAAGACATGGCATATGAAGTAAGTAGGGAAGACGAACTTACTAGGAAATTGATTCCGTCAAACCATCCGCGAGACCTGAGACAACAGTCATATAACCAGCCTAAATCAATTCAACGAAATTTCGGGCAACCGCGACAAAACATAGAACAACGGAACGGTCCGCAAAATTCACCGAGACCACCCTGGCCGCGACCAGTCTTCCCGCGACCAGCCGTGACGCGACCAGCCTTAACGCCTCCACAAGCTACTTGCTTTTCGTGTAATACAGAAGGACATTTTGCGCGGGATTGCAAAAATTTTCAAGTAACCTCAAGCGATCGCAAACCAAACATTCGGTATACACAGCCCGAGGAAATCGAGACACATCCGGAACTCTCCGCGTATCGCTCCGAGTGGGAAACGCTGACCGAACCAGACATAGACAACAGCAATTCATCATCGACACTGGAGCAGGAGTTAACGTAATAAAAACATCGGTAGCTTACGCGTGTGGCTTGAAGGCGAGAAAAAAACGTAATGTAATAACGGGAATCACCAACGGTAGCATTATTTCAGAACGAGAAGCTATGATCGAAATAGGAAACAGACAGCATATTCTAATAATGGTGCCTGATACGTTTCCAATCGCGGAAGACGGTATTCTGGGAATACCTTTCCTCGAACGCGAAGGAGCGTCAATAAACTTCAGGAAGAAAACGCTACGCGTTACAGATACGGTGCATCGCCTATTGAGACTCGACATCCCGCGGGACAGGGTTCAATTACTCAGAGAAAACACGCGCTTGAGCCACATTACTGATAGTTTAGAGCAAGAAAAGCTACAGTCGCTGATAGAAGAATATCACGATATATTCGCCCTACCAGGAGACGAGTTACCCGCGACACAACTCGCTAGCCACAATATTTTCACGACAGACGAAATGCCAGTGAATGTAAAACAGTATAGGTACCCGCACATACATAAAGGAGAGATCGCGAACCAAGTTAACGACATGTTGAAGAAAGGGATCATCAGGGACTCTGATTCTCCCTACAACAGCCCGCTTTGGATAGTTCCGCGGAAATCCGATGCGAGCGGCAAAAAGAAATGGCGCATTGTAATAGACTTTAGGAAATTAAACGATAAAACTATACACGATGCGTATCCTCTGCCGACCCTGTCTGACATTTTCGATCAACTCGGAGAAGCTCGATTCTTTAGCGCCTTTGACTTGGCAACCGGTTTCCACCAGATGTTCATGAGCGAAAAGAGTAAGGAAAAAACCGCGTTCTCCACGGAAGACGGCCACTACGAGTACAACCGCATGCCGTTCGGTTTAAAGAATGCCCCGGCCACCTTCCAGAGAATGATGAATAACGCGCTAAAAGGACTGAGAGGAAAGATTTGCCTGCTTTATCTGGACGACATCATCGTCTGGGGAAAGACGAAAGAAGAGCATCGAGACCGATTACGGATATTATTCCAACGCCTGCGGGAAGTCGGCCTCCGCTTACAACCAGATAAATGCGAATATTTGAGTTCGGAATTAAAGTATCTAGGACATGTGGTCACGCCACATCCGTCACGTCAAATCCAGATAAGATTAATGACGTAGCAGAATTTCCGAGACCACGGAACGCAAGGAACATAAGAGAGTTTTTAGGGTTAGCAAACTATTACAAACGCTTCATAAAGGACTTCGCACAGAAAGCGAAACCGCTGAATCAACTGTTACGAAAAAACGATGCGTTTGTGTGGACGGAAGATCAACAGAAGTCATTTGACATCTTGAAACGAGAACTGACAAGTGACAACGTTTTGGTATGTCCTGACTTCAGCAAAGAATTCATTCTGATGGTTGACGCAAGCGGTACCGGTATAGGGTCAGTGCTCGCTCAAAAGAATGACGACGGCAGCGAACGGCCGATAGGTTACGCAAGCAGAAATTTGAACGACGCCGAAAAGAAATATTCTACGAAAGATAAGGAAACACTAGCGATAGTATGGAGTGTAAAGCATTTCAGACCATACTTATACGGACGGCACTTCAAAATTTTCACCGACCACCAACCCATACCATACATCGACAAAAGCAGAAATCCTACCGCAATGCAAGAACGATGGAGAGTAACGCTAATGGAGTATGACTATGAAATAATCTACAAGAAAGGAAAATTAAACACAAATGCAGATGCGTTGAGTCGAAACCCAGTACGAGTACTGCGAAAGGAAAGACCAAGGCTACGAAAGAATGTAATCTTTAGTGAAACGTTAAACAGCGACGAATGGTTTATAGATTTTACATGCGGCGAAGGAAAGGGGTTCGAAATAGAAGACAAACACCTGACCTTCGAGTACCCTGAATATAACCAGGAAGTTTTACAGGAAATATTTGAGACCATTAGAAATTTGGTAATAGGAAACGAAGTAGAAAGGTTCACGATTAATTACGCGTATTTGACCTCGTTAGCTTGTATACCGGAAACCAGGCTGCAGAAACTGATATTAGGAATACTAACTGACCCAAATCTTCACATTACCTTATTCACAAAAGACCTTAGAACACCCGAAACAGAAGCCGAGAAAAGAGAGATAATCAGACGTTCCCACGATACGCTCATTGGAGGGCATACAGGCATTAGAAAAACGATTTCCCGAATCAGAGAACATTATACGTGGGCAGGTTTGCATAAAGATGTTAGCGAGTATATTAACGGCTACCTAGTGTGCCAGGAAGTCAAAATCAATAGAAAGCCGACTAGGATGCCCATACAAATCACAGACACACCAATGTCTTTTAACGACAAAGTGGCGATGGATATAGTCGGACCTCTAACAGAAGACGTTAACGGCTATAAATATGTCTTGACCATGCAAGACCAATTGTCAAAATACTTAGAAGCAATTCCAATTAAAGACCAATCCGCGAAAACTATAGCAACAACGTTTCTAAATACCTGGATTCTACGATACGGAACACCTGCAACAATCTTGACAGATCGGGGAACAAATTTCACGAGTAACATCTTTAGAGAACTCAGTAATCTGTTACGATTTGATTTAAAGCACACAACTGCCTTCCATCCAGAATCAAACGGTAGTTTAGAAAGAGCACACGCAGTTTTGAAGGATTTCCTCAGAGCTCAGTTAGAAATTACGGAAGAACCGACACCATGGAGCTTCACGCTTCAAGCAGCAGTCTACTCGTACAACACCACCGTTCATTCATCAATAGGGGAAAAACCATACGCTCTAGCTTTCGGACGAGACCCCCCGGACGTGTGCAAGATTACGGACGGAGACGAAAACGTTACATACTCCGACCTGGTAGAATCAATCAAATCGTTAGTTAACAGAACCAGTAAGAGAGCATATAATAACCTCGTTAATAGTAAGTTTAGAGTTAAGAGCAAGACAGACAAGCTAAGCAGACCACTAACACTCGAACCAGGTGATTGGGTTTGGGTAAAGAATCAAGGAGTAGACAGACTCCAAGGGTTGACGAAACCATTTGTGGGTCCTTTTCAGGTTATACAACTTCTTGGAGAAGTAAACGCACTAATATCAATGAACAAAAAAGAACAGCTAGTCCACCTTAATCGCCTGAAATACGCTAACATGTCATCCGTTTTAGGTACACCACCCTCGGATTCGCAGGAGGGGAACCAATAACAATAACCCCACTACCGACACAACCCAACCTCTTTTTCGATGCGCTTGGAACGACACGCTTATATCACCAATCCTGGACAACATTGGTCTGGTACGATTTGAATTCCCTTTACAACACCGAAATACTACTCGGTAAGTTAATTAAGAGTTCCAATCGCAGCGAAACAATTACCAATCGTCTCCTTAGACTTGGGACCAAGCGTAAACTATCCTCAATAGTGTAGGATTAACGAATCACGCTAATAGCCGTTTTAAACGAGGATGGTTAAACCCAATTGGCGATTTGGCAAATTTACTTTTCGGTACACTTAGTCAAAAAGACGCAGAATGCTATAACCAGGAGATTGATAAACTTTACGCAGATAACAAAAGGTTGACCAACCTCGTTAATAACGAAACGACAATTGCCCAGGGACTAATTGTTAACTTGGACAAATTGTCATCAAACATAAAAGCGACGATGGAACAACAACAGGACTTACTAAAAATGTTAATCAATCTTGAAACCCAATTGGAATCCGAAATTTCTATCTCAAACTATCTGTCAGATTATGACGAAGCTTTAGAAACAATACACATAGCATTAAACAGCGCAAAACTAGGATTAATAGACCCGTGGATACTACCATTACAAACTTTGTTACAATACCTGAGGGACATCGAATCAAAATATGGATCTAACCGACTTTTATATCCTGTGAATGCGGCAAATGTGTATAAAATAATGCAATTTGCAGACGTCAACATATTTACGTTACAAACTAACAAACTTTGCTTCGAAATTAAAATCCCTATTCTAGAAGACAGTATATATAGTTTCCTCCAAATCATACCCATACCGAAGATTGAAAAAGATAATTTAATTTTTATACCGGTCCCAGAACAGTTTATTTATCTAGACGCACAAACCAGAAGTTACACTTATCCGGCTGTTTACGAAAAAAGACGCTGCAAAGACCATTACAATATTAATATTTGCGAAAGGAACACACCACAACAAAATTCAGCCGTTCAAGACCCATGCCTGACTAAAGCACTACATGTATTACCTGCAACGATAAAGGAGTGCCCACTCAAAATTGCAAAATTCAAAAATCCAATATTCATTCAATTACACTCGAATCAAGCATGGATCTCGATCACTAGCGACATAGAAAGTATACATGTGACATGTCCGAACAATCACATTACGTACACCCGCACTTTCATCGGAGTTAATAAAATTACATTAGAACCAGGATGCGTAGGACAGACAATCACAACCACACTGAGATCTAGCAACCAGGACAAAACGAAACATGAAATACAGATCACGTTAGGTCTAAAAATTCTACCAATTGCAAACGAAACGAAAACACTACTTGCACACCTACCAACCATACCGCATTCATTAATCAACGTAGATGAACTTCATCAATATTCACGAGAGTTAGCCGACATAAAACGAGAGTCACAAGAAATTGAAACTCATACACGAGCAACCGCACGCGATCAAAGTCTTTGGACAACTATTGGATCAATAACAACCCTATTGGTTATTTTTGCTATCATGTACATTTGTAACAAGGTAGGCCTTTTCGGCCTTATCAAGAACGTAATCCGACGAAAGCGCATCTCAATAACTCCACCAAAAATACCGGCCACCCCGCCATCATTCACCGAATCCAGCTTCTGCCAGACAGCCGTCAGAGACATGCCGACCACCCCAACACCCGAGACAGTCAAGGTCGCCCTGAGCAAGAACATATCGCTGCTTCAGTTTCCACCAAGGCTGCCAATACCTTAAGATTTTTCTGATGAAGAAAAATCTTTTCCAAGGAAGGAGGTGTTACGTGCGGCCCTGGACTGCACATCGCTGGCTCATCAGTACTACAACTGCTGGGTCAGTCATCTGTGGCGCAATGGTCCAATAACCCATTATTGACCAATGAGGAATTCCATGACTCATGGAATTCAATACCCCACGCACTGTCAAAATCATGATATATAAACATCACACGACCACGACTGAGTGTCTTCTTTGTCGAGTCAAGTCGTCTTATACATTAATTGTAAGAGAACAAATACACGCATCCGCCCGAAAGTCTCGACCTTTGTCCGTAACCTTCCGAGCTTCTGATCCGGATCCCGGACAATTTTTTTTTTTTTGCAAAATGCTAAAAAGAAGAAGTTGCAACTTTTTTTACACTTTTTGAGAAATTACATTCTTTTTACTTGCACGCACATCGCAGACACATGGGAACATAACTGAAAACCTTAGGAATGTATACAAAGATTATTTCTTCAAGGTAACAAAAAAAAGTTCACTGTAACGAACTATTTCAATATTTTCTAAATACCACGATAAGTAAGTGAACGATTACATAACTGAAACCTTACCAATGTATGCAATTTTGATTGTTTTCTACATACCACGATATGTAATCCTTCTCTTTCCACTTACACCCACTACACGAACAAGCCATTTGATAAATATTGTCGCGTACTTGTAAAAATATACGTATTAGAACATTTACTTTTCACTCTGTAACTAAACTGAATAGCAATGACCAATTTTGAACTCAAATGCCACCGAACCTAGCCTTTGAAACATTATTATTTACGTAACTGCGGCCTCACTGTACGTCCAAACGATTGGGTACCCGACTCTTTCGAATTATTGCACACCACAGACACTCACAACCTTTATTTGAGAATCCGAAACGATCCCAAAAAATAGGTTCTCGCGCACTTGTAAATTGTACACATCACTGCAACACTTTTTATTTAAATTAAGATTTTATTTCATAACTTTTAAATAATTTCCCACAAACGTTTGATCTATTCACTTTTTGTAATACTCGCGATATGTACTTACGGTCTGTCCTCGCTAAAATGCAAATCTCGAATGACCTGTTGGGCCTGGGCGGGCGGACGTCGGGTCGATCGTCGATCGGTCGACCACGGTGGCTCCATCGATTTTCATGCATTAACGCAGCGGTTGCTAACGGAAGCTCGAACATTTCGTCCGTCTTTCGAATTTCCCGCTGGCCGAGGCGCGATAATCACAACAAAAGCTTTCGCATATGTTCACAAATCGGTAGGTTTGCGCGTAATATCCAGTTTTCTGACGAAGAGAGATGCGTTCAGTTGTGAATCCATCATCTTCTGTCACGAATTATATAAAGCGCGATTTTTATTTCTAAATTTACTACATTTCATCTATTCTATTCTACTACTTTCTATCCTATTCTATTATATTTTATTTTAGTATATTTTAGTTTCTTGTTTTTCTTTCATTCTATTTTATTTTAGTATATTTTAGTTTCTTTTTTTTATTTCATTCTATTTTATTTTATTTCATTTTATTCTATTATATTTTATCCGGGTTTTAAAATGCCAAAAGTTGTGAAAAACAGTGAAGATTGTGTTCCATCCTCGTCGACACGGCATTTGAAGGGGAATTCATCTCGAAGACTTCGCCTTAGTAAAAAAAGAAGCAGTACAAGGCAAATAATGAAGGAAATGTAGCCTAGTCCAGACACGGGAGAAACCGCGCGGTTCCTCTTTACATTAGCGTCTACATATTCGTTCATAACTGTGGCTGCCGCCACAGAATCGCTATTGCTCTTATGAGAGCGTTCAGCTGTTTGGCGGATTGCGCGCGTTTTAGGATGTATTCCATCTTAGCACTAAGGTAACACTTCGCCTTTCTCCTGCAAATTTGCGCGGTCGCCGCCACTGGCTGAACAAAACAGAAGGGTATTTACTAAAAATTATTTAATTTGGAAAAAATGTTTCTTTCACCATTTATTCAACAATTGTTTTAAACAAATGTCTTATTTTCATAGCAGACCACTCTTTAAAACATTGAAAAAAATGAGGATATAGCCCTAAGTGTCCCCTTTACGGACCTTTTTTGGAAAAGTTGGACATTAGAAAATTGATGCAATTAAAATTACTTGAAGTGAACGCTGCACCGCAATATACAGCCTCGGACGGCCGCTAACGCGACGCGAAGCTTGGAACGAGCAGCGCGCAGCGGCTGGGCGGCTACATTTACCTCGTTCCAGCGGCAGCCGTCCGAGACTGTATATTGCGGTGCAGCGTTCACTTCAAATAATTTTAATTGCATCAATTTTCTAATGTCCATCTTTTTAAAAAAAGGTCCGTAAAGGGGACACTTGGGGCTATATCCTCATTTTTTTCAATGTTTTAAGAGTGGACTGCTATGAAAACACATTTTTTCCAAATTAAATAATTTTTAGTAGATACCCTTCTGTTTCCACCATAAGCTCCCAAAAACTCATTTTTATCGGTTCTATAGTTCTTCACTTATGATTTAAAGAGGTGACACGTTTTTTACATGTCTGCAAAATCAACAATTTTTAAGATATCAACAAATCCTTTGAGATTTGTTCATAGGTCGTGAAAGACGACAAAAATTAGATTAGCTCGGTGAGGGGGCGGAGAGGGCCGAATGGGGTGCACAGTCACTGTTTCATCAGTTTTCCGCGAAAACCTTGGAAACTAGGTGATGAGTGGCGGTAACATGTATAGTTTCATTAAAATCGGTGAAATTTACCCTATACATTTGTGAAATAGATAGTCAGTCCCATAATTTAATTAAAAGAACTTTTTTATAAATGAACCAAACGACCTCAGTTTTTTGTGCCAAGCGAGATGAATTCGTTTACTACACGATGTGTAATGAAAATTTTTGAAAAAGTGCGTTTAGTCCAAATAAGAAAAAAAATGGACGCAGGTTGAAAAATCACCCAGGGCAATTTGGACCATGTTCTCCGGCTAGGCCCTTATTTGCTTTGCGATTTTGATCATCTGCCATTTTTATTATTATTTTTAGATAGCAAACTTTCCATTCCAACACGTAAAAAGATTATGTTGGACATTACTAGTAGAGCTAGTGTTCCTGATTTCTCAACATTTTTCATTTCTCGAGAAATGAGAAATAAGAATTGTCGGATGAATAGAAAGTCGGAAAATGATATACAGTCTTAGCGCGAAGGGCCGCGTACAAGAGTAAAGTGCCCTTTATATCGTTGTGCTGGGGAATCTAAAAGTTGTGCTGACTTGTGCTATGCTAGCACAACTCAGATATGCGATATGATCCTTGTCGGATGACGAGAAAGTCGGAAAATGATATACAGTTTTAGCGCGAAGGGCCGCGTACAAGAGTAAAGTGCCCTTTATATCGTTGTGCTGGGGAATCTAAAAGTTGTGCTGACTTGTGCTAGGCTAGCACAACTCAGATATGCGATTTGATCCTTGTCGGATGACGAGAAAGTCGGAAAATGATACACAGTCTTAGCGCGAAGGGCCGCGTACAAGAGTAAAGTGCCCTTTATATCGTTGTGCTGGGGAATCTAAAAGTTGTGCTGACTTGTGCTAGGCTAGAACAACTCAGATATGCGATATGATCCTTGTCGGATGACCAGAAAGTCGGAAAATGATATACAGTTTTAGCGCGAAGGGTGGCGTACAAGAGTAAAGTGCCCTTTATATCGTTGTGCTGGGGAATCTAAAAGTTGTGCTGACTTGTGCTAGGCTAGCACAACTCAGATATGCGATTTGATCCTTGTCGGATGACCAGAAACTCGGAAAATGATATACAGTCTTAGCGCGAAGGGCCGCCTACAAGAGTAAAGTGCCCTTTATATCGTTGTGCTGGGGAATCTAAAAGTTGTGCTGACTTGTGCTATGCTAGCACAACTCAGATATGCGATATGATCCTTGACGGATGACGAGAAAGTCGGAAAATGATATGCCGTTTTAGCGCGAAGGGTCGCGCACAAGAGTAAAGCGCCCTTTATATCGTTGTGCTGGGGAATCTAAAAGTTGTGCTGACTTGTGCTAGGCTAGCACAACTCAGATATGCGATATGATCCTTGTCGGATGACGAGAAAGTCGGAAAATGATATACAGTCTTAGCGCGAAGGGTCGCGTACAAGAGTAAAGTGCCCTTTATATCGTTGTGCTGGGGAATCTAAAAGTTGTGCTGACTTGTGCTAGACTAGCACAACTCAGATATGCGATTTGATCCTTGTCGGATGACCAGAAACTCGGAAAATGATATACAGTCTTAGCGCGAAGGGCCGCGTACAAGAGTAAAGTGCCCTTTATATCGTTGTGCTGGAAAAATCTAAAAGTTGTGCTCACTTGTGCTATGCTAGCACAACTCAGATATGCGATATGATCCTTGACGGATGACGAGAAAGTCGGAAAATGATACACAGTTTTAGCGCGAAGGGTCGCGTACAAGAGTAAAGTGCCCTTTATATCGTTGTGCTGGGAATCTAAAAGCTGTGCTGACTTGTGCTAGGCTAGCACAACTCAGATATGCGATATGATCCTTGTCGGATGACCAGAAAGTCGGAAAATGATATACAGTTTTAGCGCGAAGGGTGGCGTACAAGAGTAAAGTGCCCTTTATATCGTTGTGCTGGGGAATCTAAAAGTTGTGCTGACTTGTGCTAGGCTAGCACAACTCAGATATGCGATTTGATCCTTGTCGGATGACCAGAAACTCGGAAAATGATATACAGTCTTAGCGCGAAGGGCCGCCTACAAGAGTAAAGTGCCCTTTATATCGTTGTGCTGGGGAATCTAAAAGTTGTGCTGACTTGTGCTATGCTAGCACAACTCAGATATGCGATATGATCCTTGACGGATGACGAGAAAGTCGGAAAATGATATGCCGTTTTAGCGCGAAGGGTCGCGCACAAGAGTAAAGTGCCCTTTATATCGTTGTGCTGGGGAATCTAAAAGTTGTGCTGACTTGTGCTAGGCTAGCACAACTCAGATATGCGATATGATCCTTGTCGGATGACGAGAAAGTCGGAAAATGATATACAGTCTTAGCGCGAAGGGTCGCGTACAAGAGTAAAGTGCCCTTTATATCGTTGTGCTGGGGAATCTAAAAGTTGTGCTGACTTGTGCTAGACTAGCACAACTCAGATATGCGATTTGATCCTTGTCGGATGACCAGAAACTCGGAAAATGATATACAGTCTTAGCGCGAAGGGCCGCGTACAAGAGTAAAGTGCCCTTTATATCGTTGTGCTGGAAAAATCTAAAAGTTGTGCTCACTTGTGCTATGCTAGCACAACTCAGATATGCGATATGATCCTTGACGGATGACGAGAAAGAAGGAAAATGATACACAGTTTTAGCGCGAAGGGTCGCGTACAAGAGTAAAGTGCCCTTTATATCGTTGTGCTGGGAATCTAAAAGTTGTGCAGACTTGTGCTAGGCTAGCACAACTCAGATATGCGATATGATCCTTGTCGGATGACGAGAAAGTCGGAAAATGATATACAGTTTTAGCGCGAAGGGCCGCGTACAAGAGTAGAGTGCCCTTTATATCGTTGTGCTGGGGAATCTAAAAGTTGTGCTGACTTGTGCTAGGCTAGCACAACTGAGATATGCGATTTGATCCTTGTCGGATGACGAGAAAGTCGGAAAATGATACACAGTCTTAGCGCGAAGGGTCGCGTACAGGAGTAAAGTGCCCTTTATATCGTTGTGCTGGGGAATCTAAAAGTTGTGCTGACTTGTGCTAGGCTAGCACAACTCAGATATGCGATATGATCCTTGTCGGATGACCAGAAAGTCGGAAAATGATATACAGTTTTAGCGCGAAGGGTGGCGTACAAGAGTAAAGTGCCCTTTATATCGTTGTGCTCGGGAATCATAAAGTTGTGCTGACTTGTGCTAGGCTAGCACAACTCAGATATGCGATTTGAGCCTTGTCGGATGACGAGAAAGTCGGAAAATGATACACAGTCTTAGCGCGAAGGGACGCGTACAAGAGTAAAGTGCCCTTTATATCGTTGTGCTGGGGAATCTAAAAGGTGTGCTGACTTGTGCTATGCTAGCACAACTCAGATATGCGATATGATCCTTGACGGATGACGAGAAAGTCGGAAAGTGATATACAGTCTTAGCGCGAAGGGCCGCCTACAAGAGTAAAGTGCCCTTTATATCGTTGTGCTGGGGAATCTAAAAGTTGTGCTGACTTGTGCTATGCTAGCACAACTCAGATATGCGATATGATCCTTGTCGGATGACCAGAAAGTCGGAAAATGATATACAGTCTTAGCGCGAAGGGCCGCCTACAAGAGTAAAGTGCCCTTTATATCGTTGTGCTGGGGAATCATAAAGTTGTGCTGACTTGTGCTAGGCTAGCACAACTCAGATATGCGATTTGAGCCTTGTCGGATGACGAGAAAGTCGGAAAATGATACACAGTCTTAGCGCGAAGGGACGCGTACAAGAGTAAAGTGCCCTTTATATCGTTGTGCTGGGGAATCTAAAAGGTGTGCTGACTTGTGCTATGCTAGCACAACTCAGATATGCGATATGATCCTTGACGGATGACGAGAAAGTCGGAAAGTGATATACAGTCTTAGCGCGAAGGGCCGCCTACAAGAGTAAAGTGCCCTTTATATCGTTGTGCTGGGGAATCTAAAAGTTGTGCTGACTTGTGCTATGCTAGCACAACTCAGATATGCGATATGATCCTTGTCGGATGACCAGAAAGTCGGAAAATGATATACAGTCTTAGCGCGAAGGGCCGCGTACAAGAGTAAAGTGCCCTTTAAATCGTTGTGCTGGGGAATCTAAAAGGTGTGCTGACTTGTGCTATGCTAGCACAACTCAGATATGCGATATGATCCTTGACGGATGACGAGAAAGTCGGAAAATGATATACAGTTTTAGCGCGAAGGGCCGCGTACAAGAGTAAAGTGCCCTCTATATCGTTGTACTGGGGAATCTAAATGTTGTGCTGACTTGTGCTAGGCTAGCACAACTCAGATATGCGATTTGATCCTTGTCGGATGACGAGAAAGTCGGAAAATGATACACAGTCTTAGCGCGAAGGGTCGCGTACAGGAGTAAAGTGCCCTTTATATCGTTGTGCTGGGGAATCAAAAGTTGTGCTGACTTGTGCTAGACTAGCACAACTCAGATATGCGATTTGATCCTTGTCGGATGACCAGAAAGTCGGAAAATGATATATAGTCTTAGCGCGAAGGGCCGCGTACAAGAGTAAAGTGCCCTTTATATCGTTGTGCTGGGGAATCTAAAAGTTGTGCTGACTTGTGCTAGGCTAGCACAACTCAGATATGCGATATGGTCCTTGTCGGATGACCAGAAAGTCGGAAAATGATATACAGTTTTAGCGCGAAGGGTGGCGTACAAGAGTAAAGTGCCCTTTATATTGTTGTGCTGGGGAATCTAAAAGTTGTGCTGACTTGTGCTAGGCTAGCACAACTCAGATATGCGATATGATCCTTGACGGATGACGAGAAAGTCGGAAAATGATATACAGTTTTAGCGCGAAGGGCCGCGTACAAGAGTAAAGTGCCCTTTATATCGTTGTGCTGGGGAATCATAAAGTTGTGCTGACTTGTGCTAGGCTAGCACAATTCAGATATGCGATTTGAGCCTTGTCGGATGACGAGAAAGTCGGAAAATGATACACAGTCTTAGCGCGAAGGGACGCGTACAAGAGTAAAGTGCCCTTTATATCGTTGTGCTGGGGAATCTAAAAGGTGTGCTGACTTGTGCTATGCTAGCACAACTCAGATATGCGATATGATCCTTGACGGATGACGAGAAAGTCGGAAAGTGATATATAGTCTTAGCGCGAAGGGCCGCCTACAAGAGTAAAGTGCCCTTTATATCGTTGTGCTGGGGAATCTAAAAGTTGTGCTGACTTGTGCTATGCTAGCACAACTCAGATATGCGATATGATCCTTGTCGGATGACCAGAAAGTCGGAAAATGATATACAGTCTTAGCGCGAAGGGCCGCGTACAAGAGTAAAGTGCCCTTTATATCGTTGTGCTGGGGAATCTAAAAGGTGTGCTGACTTGTGCTATGCTAGCACAACTCAGATATGCGATATGATCCTTGACGGATGACGAGAAAGTCGGAAAATGATATACAGTTTTAGCGCGAAGGGTCGCGTACAAGAGTAAAGTGCCCTTTATATCGTTGTGCTGGGGAATCTAAAAGTTGTGCTGACTTGTGCTATGCTAGCACAACTCAGATATGCGATATGATCCTTGTCGGATGACGAGAAAGTCGGAAAATGATATACAGTTTTAGCGCGAAGGGTCGCGTACAAGAGTAAAGTGCCCTTTATATCGTTGTGCTGGGGAATCTAAAAGGTGTGCTGACTTGTGCTATGCTAGCACAACTCAGATATGCGATATGATCCTTGACGGATGACGAGAAAGTCGGAAAATGATATACAGTTTTAGCGCGAAGGGCCGCGTACAAGAGTAAAGTGCCCTCTATATCGTTGTACTGGGGAATCTAAATGCTGTGGCGACTTGTGCTAGGCTAGCACAACTCAGATATGCGATTTGATCCTTGTCGGATGACGAGAAAGTCGGAAAATGATACACAGTCTTAGCGCGAAGGGTCGCGTACAGGAGTAAAGTGCCCTTTATATCGTTGTGCTGGGGAATCTAAAAGTTGTGCTGACTTGTGCTAGACTAGCACAACTCAGATATGCGATTTGATCCTTGTCGGATGACCAGAAAGTCGGAAAATGATATATAGTCTTAGCGCGAAGGGCCGCGTACAAGAGTAAAGTGCCCTTTATATCGTTGTGCTGGGGAATCTAAAAGTTGTGCTGACTTGTGCTAGGCTAGCACAACTCAGATATGCGATTTGATCCTTGTCGGATGACGAGAAAGTCGGAAAATGATATACAGTCTTAGCGCGAAGGGCCGCGTACAAGAGTAAAGTGCCCTTTATATCGTTGTGCTGGGGAATCTAAAAGGTGTGCTGACTTGTGCTATGCTAGCACAACTCAGATATGCGATATGATCCTTGACGGATGACGAGAAAGTCGGAAAATGATATACAGTTTTAGCGCGAAGGGTCGCGTACAAGAGTAAAGTGCCCTTTATATCGTTGTGCTGGGGAATCTAAAAGTTGTGCTGACTTGTGCTATGCTAGCACAACTCAGATATGCGATATGATCCTTGTCGGATGACGAGAAAGTCGGAAAATGATATACAGTTTTAGCGCGAAGGGTCGCGTACAAGAGTAAAGTGCCCTTTATATCGTTGTGCTGGGGAATCTAAAAGGTGTGCTGACTTGTGCTATGCTAGCACAACTCAGATATGCGATATGATCCTTGACGGATGACGAGAAAGTCGGAAAATGATATACAGTTTTAGCGCGAAGGGCCGCGTACAAGAGTAAAGTGCCCTCTATATCGTTGTACTGGGGAATCTAAATGTTGTGGCGACTTGTGCTAGGCTAGCACAACTCAGATATGCGATTTGATCCTTGTCGGATGACGAGAAAGTCGGAAAATGATACACAGTCTTAGCGCGAAGGGTCGCGTACAGGAGTAAAGTGCCCTTTATATCGTTGTGCTGGGGAATCTAAAAGTTGTGCTGACTTGTGCTAGACTAGCACAACTCAGATATGCGATTTGATCCTTGTCGGATGACCAGAAAGTCGGAAAATGATATATAGTCTTAGCGCGAAGGGCCGCGTACAAGAGTAAAGTGCCCTTTATATCGTTGTGCTGGGGAATCTAAAAGTTGTGCTGACTTGTGCTAGGCTAGCACAACTCAGATATGCGATTTGATCCTTGTCGGATGACGAGAAAGTCGGAAAATGATATACAGTCTTAGCGCGAAGGGCCGCGTACAAGAGTAAAGTGCCCTTTATATCGTTGTGCTGGGGAATCTAAAAGTTGTGCTGACTTGTGCTAGGCTAGCACAACTCAGATATGCGATTTGATCCTTGTCGGATGACCAGAAACTCGGAAAATGATATACAGTCTTAGCGCGAAGGGCCGCCTACAAGAGTAAAGTGCCCTTTATATCGTTGTGCTGGGGAATCATAAAGTTGTGCTGACTTGTGCTAGGCTAGCACAACTCAGATATGCGAGTTGAGCCTTGTCGGATGGCGAGAAAGTCGGAAAATGATACACAGTCTTAGCGCGAAGGGACGCGTACAAGAGTAAAGTGCCCTTTATGTCGTTGTGCTGGGGAATCTAAAAGGTGTGCTGACTTGTGCTATGCTAGCACAACTCAGATATGCGATATGATCCTTGACGGATGACGAGAAAGTCGGAAAATGATATACAGTTTTAGCGCGAAGGGTCGCGTACAAGAGTAAAGTGACCTTTATATCGTTGTGCTGGGGAATCTAAAAGTTGTGCTGACTTGTGCTAGGCTAGCACAACTCAGATATGCGATTTGATCCTTGTCGGATGACCAGAAACTCGGAAAATGATATACAGTCTTAGCGCGAAGGGCCGCCTACAAGAGTAAAGTGCCCTTTATATCGTTGTGCTGGGGAATCTAAAAGTTGTGCTGACTTTTGCTATGCTAGCACAACTCAGATATGCGATATGATCCTTGACGGATGACGAGAAAGTCGGAAAATGATACACAGTCTTAGCGCGAAGGGACGCGTACAAGAGTAAAGTGCCCTTTATGTCGTTGTGCTGGGGAATCTAAAAGGTGTGCTGACTTGTGCTATGCTAGCACAACTCAGATATGCGATATGATCCTTGACGGATGACGAGAAAGTCGGAAAATGATATACAGTTTTAGCGCGAAGGGCCGCGTACAAGAGTAAAGTGCCCTCTATATCGTTGTACTGGGGAATCTAAATGTTGTGCTGACTTGTGCTAGGCTAGCACAACTCAGATATGCGATTTGATCCTTGTCGGATGACGAGAAAGTCGGAAAATGATACACAGTCTTAGCGCGAAGGGTCGCGTACAGGAGTAAAGTGCCCTTTATATCGTTGTGCTGGGGAATCTAAAAGTTGTCCTGACTTGTGCTAGACTAGCACAACTCAGATATGCGATTTGATCCTTGTCGGATGACCAGAAAGTCGGAAAATGATATATAGTCTTAGCGCGAAGGGCCGCGTACAAGAGTAAAGTGCCCTTTATATCGTTGTGCTGGGGAATCTAAAAGTTGTGCTGACTTGTGCTAGGCTAGCACAACTCAGATATGCGATATGGTCCTTGTCGGATGACCAGAAAGTCGGAAAATGATATACAGTTTTAGCGCGAAGGGTGGCGTACAAGAGTAAAGTGCCCTTTATATCGTTGTGCTGGGGAATCTAAAAGTTGTGCTGACTTGTGCTAGACTAGCACAACACAGATATGCGATTTGATCCTTGTCGGATGACCAGAAAGTCGGAAAATGATATATAGTCTTAGCGCGAAGGGCCGCGTACAAGAGTAAAGTGCCCTTTATATCGTTGTGCTGGGGAATCTAAAAGTTGTGCTGACTTGTGCTAGGCTAGCACAACTCAGATATGCGATATGGTCCTTGTCGGATGACCAGAAAGTCGGAAAATGATATACAGTTTTAGCGCGAAGGGTGGCGTACAAGAGTAAAGTGCCCTTTATATTGTTGTGCTGGGGAATCTAAAAGTTGTGCTGACTTGTGCTAGGCTAGCACAACTCAGATATGCGATTTGATCCTTGTCGGATGACCAGAAACTCGGAAAATGATATACAGTCTTAGCGCGAAGGGTGGCGTACAAGAGTAAAGTGCCCTTTATATCGTTGTGCTGGGGAATCTAAAAGTTGTGCTGACTTGTGCTAGGCTAGCACAACTCAGATATGCGATTTGATCCTTGTCGGATGACCAGAAACTCGGAAAATGATATACAGTCTTAGCGCGAAGGGCCGCCTACAAGAGTAAAGTGCCCTTTATATCGTTGTGCTGGGGAATCTAAAAGTTGTGCTGACTTTTGCTATGCTAG
Source organism: Lasioglossum lativentre (assembly GCA_916610255.1). Lineage (NCBI taxonomy): Eukaryota > Metazoa > Arthropoda > Insecta > Hymenoptera > Halictidae > Lasioglossum > Lasioglossum lativentre. The sequence continues at coordinate 41,324,587 of OU744356.1, read as the reverse complement.
CACAACTCAGATATGCGATATGATCCTTGACGGATGACGAGAAAGTCGGAAAATGATATACAGTTTTAGCGCGAAGGGTCGCGTACAAGAGTAAAGTGACCTTTATATCGTTGTGCTGGGGAATCTAAAAGTTGTGCTGACTTGTGCTAGGCTAGCACAACTTAGATATGCGATATGATCCTTGTCGGATGACCAGAAAGTCGGAAAATGATATACAGTTTTAGCGCGAAGGGTGGCGTACAAGAGTAAAGTGCCCTTTATATCGTTGTGCTGGGGAATCTAAAAGTTGTGCTGACTTGTGCTAGGCTAGCACAACTCAGATATGCGATTTGATCCTTGTCGGATGACCAGAAACTCGGAAAATGATATACAGTCTTAGCGCGAAGGGCCGCCTACAAGAGTAAAGTGCCCTTTATATCGTTGTGCTGGGGAATCTAAAAGTTGTGCTGACTTTTGCTATGCTAGCACAACTCAGATATGCGATATGATCCTTGACGGATGACGAGAAAGTCGGAAAATGATATACAGTTTTAGCGCGAAGGGCCGCGTACAAGAGTAAAGTGCCCTTTATATCGTTGTGCTGGTGAATCATAAAGTTGTGCTGACTTGTGCTAGGCTAGCACAACTCAGATATGCGATTTGAGCCTTGTCGGATGACGAGAAAGTCGGAAAATGATACACAGTCTTAGCGCGAAGGGACGCGTACAAGAGTAAAGTGCCCTTTATATCGTTGTGCTGGGGAATCTAAAAGGTGTGCTGACTTGTGCTATGCTAGCACAACTCAGATATGCGATATGATCCTTGACGGATGACGAGAAAGTCGGAAAGTGATATATAGTCTTAGCGCGAAGGGCCGCCTACAAGAGTAAAGTGCCCTTTATATCGTTGTGCTGGGGAATCTAAAAGGTGTGCTGACTTGTGCTATGCTAGCACAACTCAGATATGCGATATGATCCTTGACGGATGACGAGAAAGTCGGAAAATGATATACAGTTTTAGCGCGAAGGGTCGCGTACAAGAGTAAAGTGCCCTTTATATCGTTGTGCTGGGGAATCTAAAAGTTGTGCTGACTTGTGCTATGCTAGCACAACTCAGATATGCGATATGATCCTTGTCGGATGACGAGAAAGTCGGAAAATGATATACAGTTTTAGCGCGAAGGGTCGCGTACAAGAGTAAAGTGACCTTTATATCGTTGTGCTGGGGAATCTAAAAGTTGTGCTGACTTGTGCTAGGCTAGCACAACTCAGATATGCGATATGATCCTTGTCGGATGACCAGAAAGTCGGAAAATGATATACAGTTTTAGCGCGAAGGGTGGCGTACAAGAGTAAAGTGCCCTTTATATCGTTGTGCTGGGGAATCTAAAAGTTGTGCTGACTTGTGCTAGGCTAGCACAACTCAGATATGCGATTTGATCCTTGTCGGATGACCAGAAACTCGGAAAATGATATACAGTCTTAGCGCGAAGGGCCGCCTACAAGAGTAAAGTGCCCTTTATATCGTTGTGCTGGGGAATCTAAAAGTTGTGCTGACTTTTGCTATGCTAGCACAACTCAGATATGCGATATGATCCTTGACGGATGACGAGAAAGTCGGAAAATGATATACAGTTTTAGCGCGAAGGGCCGCGTACAAGAGTAAAGTGCCCTTTATATCGTTGTGCTGGTGAATCATAAAGTTGTGCTGACTTGTGCTAGGCTAGCACAATTCAGATATGCGATTTGAGCCTTGTCGGATGACGAGAAAGTCGGAAAATGATACACAGTCTTAGCGCGAAGGGACGCGTACAAGAGTAAAGTGCCCTTTATATCGTTGTGCTGGGGAATCTAAAAGGTGTGCTGACTTGTGCTATGCTAGCACAACTCAGATATGCGATATGATCCTTGACGGATGACGAGAAAGTCGGAAAGTGATATATAGTCTTAGCGCGAAGGGCCGCCTACAAGAGTAAAGTGCCCTTTATATCGTTGTGCTGGGGAATCTAAAAGGTGTGCTGACTTGTGCTATGCTAGCACAACTCAGATATGCGATATGATCCTTGACGGATGACGAGAAAGTCGGAAAATGATATACAGTTTTAGCGCGAAGGGTCGCGTACAAGAGTAAAGTGCCCTTTATATCGTTGTGCTGGGGAATCTAAAAGTTGTGCTGACTTGTGCTATGCTAGCACAACTCAGATATGCGATATGATCCTTGTCGGATGACGAGAAAGTCGGAAAATGATATACAGTTTTAGCGCGAAGGGTCGCGTACAAGAGTAAAGTGACCTTTATATCGTTGTGCTGGGGAATCTAAAAGTTGTGCTGACTTGTGCTAGGCTAGCACAACTCAGATATGCGATATGATCCTTGTCGGATGACCAGAAAGTCGGAAAATGATATACAGTTTTAGCGCGAAGGGTGGCGTACAAGAGTAAAGTGCCCTTTATATCGTTGTGCTGGGGAATCTAAAAGTTGTGCTGACTTGTGCTAGGCTAGCACAACTCAGATATGCGATTTGATCCTTGTCGGATGACCAGAAACTCGGAAAATGATATACAGTCTTAGCGCGAAGGGCCGCCTACAAGAGTAAAGTGCCCTTTATATCGTTGTGCTGGGGAATCTAAAAGTTGTGCTGACTTTTGCTATGCTAGCACAACTCAGATATGCGATATGATCCTTGACGGATGACGAGAAAGTCGGAAAATGATATACAGTTTTAGCGCGAAGGGCTGCGTACAAGAGTAAAGTGCCCTTTATATCGTTGTGCTGGTGAATCATAAAGTTGTGCTGACTTGTGCTAGGCTAGCACAATTCAGATATGCGATTTGAGCCTTGTCGGATGACGAGAAAGTCGGAAAATGATACACAGTCTTAGCGCGAAGGGACGCGTACAAGAGTAAAGTGCCCTTTATATCGTTGTGCTGGGGAATCTAAAAGGTGTGCTGACTTGTGCTATGCTAGCAGAACTCAGATATGCGATATGATCCTTGACGGATGACGAGAAAGTCGGAAAGTGATATATAGTCTTAGCGCGAAGGGCCGCCTACAAGAGTAAAGTGCCCTTTATATCGTTGTGCTGGGGAATCTAAAAGTTGTGCTGACTTGTGCTATGCTAGCACAACTCAGATATGCGATATGATCCTTGTCGGATGACCAGAAAGTCGGAAAATGATATACAGTCTTAGCGCGAAGGGCCGCGTACAAGAGTAAAGTGCCCTTTATATCGTTGTGCTGGGGAATCTAAAAGTTGTGCTGACTTGTGCTAGGCTAGCACAACTCAGATATGCGATATGGTCCTTGTCGGATGACCAGAAAGTCGGAAAATGATATACAGTTTTAGCGCGAAGGGTGGCGTACAAGAGTAAAGTGCCCTTTATATTGTTGTGCTGGGGAATCTAAAAGTTGTGCTGACTTGTGCTAGGCTAGCACAACTCAGATATGCGATTTGATCCTTGTCGGATGACCAGAAACTCGGAAAATGATATACAGTCTTAGCGCGAAGGGCCGCCTACAAGAGTAAAGTGCCCTTTATATCGTTGTGCTGGGGAATCATAAAGTTGTGCTGACTTGTGCTAGGCTAGCACAACTCAGATATGCGATTTGAGCCTTGTCGGATGACGAGAAAGTCGGAAAATGATACACAGTCTTAGCGCGAAGGGACGCGTACAAGAGTAAAGTGCCCTTTATGTCGTTGTGCTGGGGAATCTAAAAGGTGTGCTGACTTCTGCTATGCTAGCACAACTCAGATATGCGATATGATCCTTGACGGATGACGAGAAAGTCGGAAAATGATATACAGTTTTAGCGCGAAGGGTCGCGTACAAGAGTAAAGTGCCCTTTATATTGTTGTGCTGGGGAATCTAAAAGTTGTGCTGACTTGTGCTAGGCTAGCACAACTCAGATATGCGATTTGATCCTTGTCGGATGACCAGAAACTCGGAAAATGATATACAGTCTTAGCGCGAAGGGTGGCGTACAAGAGTAAAGTGCCCTTTATATCGTTGTGCTGGGGAATCTAAAAGTTGTGCTGACTTGTGCTAGGCTAGCACAACTCAGATATGCGATTTGATCCTTGTCGGATGACCAGAAACTCGGAAAATGATATACAGTCTTAGCGCGAAGGGCCGCCTACAAGAGTAAAGTGCCCTTTATATCGTTGTGCTGGGGAATCTAAAAGTTGTGCTGACTTTTGCTATGCTAGCACAACTCAGATATGCGATATGATCCTTGACGGATGACGAGAAAGTCGGAAAATGATATACAGTTTTAGCGCGAAGGGTCGCGTACAAGAGTAAAGTGACCTTTATATCGTTGTGCTGGGGAATCTAAAAGTTGTGCTGACTTGTGCTAGGCTAGCACAACTTAGATATGCGATATGATCCTTGTCGGATGACCAGAAAGTCGGAAAATGATATACAGTTTTAGCGCGAAGGGTGGCGTACAAGAGTAAAGTGCCCTTTATATCGTTGTGCTGGGGAATCTAAAAGTTGTGCTGACTTGTGCTAGGCTAGCACAACTCAGATATGCGATTTGATCCTTGTCGGATGACCAGAAACTCGGAAAATGATATACAGTCTTAGCGCGAAGGGCCGCCTACAAGAGTAAAGTGCCCTTTATATCGTTGTGCTGGGGAATCTAAAAGTTGTGCTGACTTTTGCTATGCTAGCACAACTCAGATATGCGATATGATCCTTGACGGATGACGAGAAAGTCGGAAAATGATATACAGTTTTAGCGCGAAGGGCCGCGTACAAGAGTAAAGTGCCCTTTATATCGTTGTGCTGGTGAATCATAAAGTTGTGCTGACTTGTGCTAGGCTAGCACAACTCAGATATGCGATTTGATCCTTGTCGGATGACGAGAAAGTCGGAAAATGATACACAGTCTTAGCGCGAAGGGACGCGTACAAGAGTAAAGTGCCCTTTATATCGTTGTGCTGGGGAATCTAAAAGGTGTGCTGACTTGTGCTATGCTAGCACAACTCAGATATGCGATATGATCCTTGACGGATGACGAGAAAGTCGGAAAGTGATATATAGTCTTAGCGCGAAGGGCCGCCTACAAGAGTAAAGTGCCCTTTATATCGTTGTGCTGGGGAATCTAAAAGTTGTGCTGACTTGTGCTATGCTAGCACAACTCAGATATGCGATATGATCCTTGTCGGATGACCAGAAAGTCGGAAAATGATATACAGTCTTAGCGCGAAGGGCCGCGTACAAGAGTAAAGTGCCCTTTATATCGTTGTGCTGGGGAATCTAAAAGGTGTGCTGACTTGTGCTATGCTAGCACAACTCAGATATGCGATATGATCCTTGACGGATGACGAGAAAGTCGGAAAATGATATACAGTTTTAGCGCGAAGGGTCGCGTACAAGAGTAAAGTGCCCTTTATATCGTTGTGCTGGGGAATCTAAAAGTTGTGCTGACTTGTGCTATGCTAGCACAACTCAGATATGCGATATGATCCTTGTCGGATGACGAGAAAGTCGGAAAATGATATACAGTTTTAGCGCGAAGGGTCGCGTACAAGAGTAAAGTGACCTTTATATCGTTGTGCTGGGGAATCTAAAAGTTGTGCTGACTTGTGCTAGGCTAGCACAACTCAGATATGCGATATGATCCTTGTCGGATGACCAGAAAGTCGGAAAATGATATACAGTTTTAGCGCGAAGGGTGGCGTACAAGAGTAAAGTGCCCTTTATATCGTTGTGCTGGGGAATCTAAAAGTTGTGCTGACTTGTGCTAGGCTAGCACAACTCAGATATGCGATTTGATCCTTGTCGGATGACCAGAAACTCGGAAAATGATATACAGTCTTAGCGCGAAGGGCCGCGTACAAGAGTAAAGTGCCCTTTATATCGTTGTGCTGGGGAATCTAAAAGTTGTGCTGACTTGTGCTATGCTAGCACAACTCAGATATGCGATATGATCCTTGTCGGATGACCAGAAAGTCGGAAAATGATATACAGTTTTAGCGCGAAGGGTGGCGTACAAGAGTAAAGTGCCCTTTATATCGTTGTGCTGGGGAATCTAAAAGTTGTGCTGACTTGTGCTAGGCTAGCACAACTCAGATATGCGATTTGATCCTTGACGGATGACGAGAAAGTCGGAAAATGATATACAGTTTTAGCGCGAAGGGCCGCGTACAAGAGTAAAGTGCCCTTTATATCGTTGTGCTGGTGAATCATAAAGTTGTGCTGACTTGTGCTAGGCTAGCACAATTCAGATATGCGATTTGAGCCTTGTCGGATGACGAGAAAGTCGGAAAATGATACACAGTCTTAGCGCGAAGGGACGCGTACAAGAGTAAAGTGCCCTTTATATCGTTGTGCTGGGGAATCTAAAAGGTGTGCTGACTTGTGCTATGCTAGCACAACTCAGATATGCGATATGATCCTTGACGGATGACGAGAAAGTCGGAAAGTGATATATAGTCTTAGCGCGAAGGGCCGCCTACAAGAGTAAAGTGCCCTTTATATCGTTGTGCTGGGGAATCTAAAAGTTGTGCTGACTTGTGCTATGCTAGCACAACTCAGATATGCGATATGATCCTTGTCGGATGACCAGAAAGTCGGAAAATGATATACAGTCTTAGCGCGAAGGGCCGCGTACAAGAGTAAAGTGCCCTTTATATCGTTGTGCTGGGGAATCTAAAAGTTGTGCTGACTTGTGCTAGGCTAGCACAACTCAGATATGCGATATGGTCCTTGTCGGATGACCAGAAAGTCGGAAAATGATATACAGTTTTAGCGCGAAGGGTGGCGTACAAGAGTAAAGTGCCCTTTATATTGTTGTGCTGGGGAATCTAAAAGTTGTGCTGACTTGTGCTAGGCTAGCACAACTCAGATATGCGATTTGATCCTTGTCGGATGACCAGAAACTCGGAAAATGATATACAGTCTTAGCGCGAAGGGCCGCCTACAAGAGTAAAGTGCCCTTTATATCGTTGTGCTGGGGAATCATAAAGTTGTGCTGACTTGTGCTAGGCTAGCACAACTCAGATATGCGATTTGAGCCTTGTCGGATGACGAGAAAGTCGGAAAATGATACACAGTCTTAGCGCGAAGGGACGCGTACAAGAGTAAAGTGCCCTTTATGTAGTTGTGCTGGGGAATCTAAAAGGTGTGCTGACTTCTGCTATGCTAGCACAACTCAGATATGCGATATGATCCTTGACGGATGACGAGAAAGTCGGAAAATGATATACAGTTTTAGCGCGAAGGGTCGCGTACAAGAGTAAAGTGACCTTTATATCGTTGTGCTGGGGAATCTAAAAGTTGTGCTGACTTGTGCTAGGCTAGCACAACTCAGATATGCGATATGATCCTTGTCGGATGACCAGAAAGTCGGAAAATGATATACAGTTTTAGCGCGAAGGGTGGCGTACAAGAGTAAAGTGCCCTTTATATCGTTGTGCTGGGGAATCTAAAAGTTGTGCTGACTTGTGCTAGGCTAGCACAACTCAGATATGCGATTTGATCCTTGTCGGATGACCAGAAACTCGGAAAATGATATACAGTCTTAGCGCGAAGGGCCGCCTACAAGAGTAAAGTGCCCTTTATATCGTTGTGCTGGGGAATCTAAAAGTTGTGCTGACTTTTGCTATGCTAGCACAACTCAGATATGCGATATGATCCTTGACGGATGACGAGAAAGTCGGAAAATGATATACAGTTTTAGCGCGAAGGGTCGCGTACAAGAGTAAAGTGACCTTTATATCGTTGTGCTGGGGAATCTAAAAGTTGTGCTGACTTGTGCTAGGCTAGCACAACTTAGATATGCGATATGATCCTTGTCGGATAACCAGAAAGTCGGAAAATGATATACAGTTTTAGCGCGAAGGGTGGCGTACAAGAGTAAAGTGCCCTTTATATCGTTGTGCTGGGGTATCTAAAAGTTGTGCTGACTTGTGCTAGGCTAGCACAACTCAGATATGCGATTTGATCCTTGTCGGATGACCAGAAACTCGGAAAATGATATACAGTCTTAGCGCGAAGGGCCGCCTACAAGAGTAAAGTGCCCTTTATATCGTTGTGCTGGGGAATCTAAAAGTTGTGCTGACTTTTGCTATGCTAGCACAACTCAGATATGCGATATGATCCTTGACGGATGACGAGAAAGTCGGAAAATGATATACAGTTTTAGCGCGAAGGGTCGCGTACAAGAGTAAAGTGCCCTTTATATCGTTGTGCTGGTGAATCATAAAGTTGTGCTGACTTGTGCTAGGCTAGCACAATTCAGATATGCGATTTGAGCCTTGTCGGATGACGAGAAAGTCGGAAAATGATACACAGTCTTAGCGCGAAGGGACGCGTACAAGAGTAAAGTGCCCTTTATATCGTTGTGCTGGGGAATCTAAAAGGTGTGCTGACTTGTGCTATGCTAGCACAACTCAGATATGCGATATGATCCTTGACGGATGACGAGAAAGTCGGAAAGTGATATATAGTCTTAGCGCGAAGGGCCGCCTACAAGAGTAAAGTGCCCTTTATATCGTTGTGCTGGGGAATCTAAAAGTTGTGCTGACTTGTGCTATGCTAGCACAACTCAGATATGCGATATGAGCCTTGTCGGATGACGAGAAAGTCGGAAAATGATATACAGTCTTAGCGCGAAGGGCCGCGTACAAGAGTAAAGTGCCCTTTATATCGTTGTGCTGGGGAATCTAAAAGGTGTGCTGACTTGTGCTATGCTAGCACAACTCAGATATGCGATATGATCCTTGACGGATGACGAGAAAGTCGGAAAGTGATATATAGTCTTAGCGCGAAGGGCCGCCTACAAGAGTAAAGTGCCCTTTATATCGTTGTGCTGGGGAATCTAAAAGTTGTGCTGACTTGTGCTATGCTAGCACAACTCAGATATGCGATATGATCCTTGTCGGATGACCAGAAAGTCGGAAAATGATATACAGTCTTAGCGCGAAGGGCCGCGTACAAGAGTAAAGTGCCCTTTATATCGTTGTGCTGGGGAATCTAAAAGTTGTGCTGACTTGTGCTAGGCTAGCACAACTCAGATATGCGATATGGTCCTTGTCGGATGACCAGAAAGTCGGAAAATGATATACAGTTTTAGCGCGAAGGGTGGCGTACAAGAGTAAAGTGCCCTTTATATTGTTGTGCTGGGGAATCTAAAAGTTGTGCTGACTTGTGCTAGGCTAGCACAACTCAGATATGCGATTTGATCCTTGTCGGATGACCAGAAAGTCGGAAAATGATATACAGTCTTAGCGCGAAGGGCCGCCTACAAGAGTAAAGTGCCCTTTATATCGTTGTGCTGGGGAATCATAAAGTTGTGCTGACTTGTGCTAGGCTAGCACAACTCAGATATGCGATTTGAGCCTTGTCGGATGACGAGAAAGTCGGAAAATGATACACAGTCTTAGCGCGAAGGGACGCGTACAAGAGTAAAGTGCCCTTTATGTAGTTGTGCTGGGGAATCTAAAAGGTGTGCTGACTTCTGCTATGCTAGCACAACTCAGATATGCGATATGATCCTTGACGGATGACGAGAAAGTCGGAAAATGATATACAGTTTTAGCGCGAAGGGTCGCGTACAAGAGTAAAGTGACCTTTATATCGTTGTGCTGGGGAATCTAAAAGTTGTGCTGACTTGTGCTAGGCTAGCACAACTCAGATATGCGATATGATCCTTGTCGGATGACCAGAAAGTCGGAAAATGATATACAGTTTTAGCGCGAAGGGTGGCGTACAAGAGTAAAGTGCCCTTTATATCGTTGTGCTGGGGAATCTAAAAGTTGTGCTGACTTGTGCTAGGCTAGCACAACTCAGATATGCGATTTGATCCTTGTCGGATGACCAGAAACTCGGAAAATGATATACAGTCTTAGCGCGAAGGGCCGCCTACAAGAGTAAAGTGCCCTTTATATCGTTGTGCTGGGGAATCTAAAAGTTGTGCTGACTTTTGCTATGCTAGCACAACTCAGATATGCGATATGATCCTTGACGGATGACGAGAAAGTCGGAAAATGATATACAGTTTTAGCGCGAAGGGTCGCGTACAAGAGTAAAGTGACCTTTATATCGTTGTGCTGGGGAATCTAAAAGTTGTGCTGACTTGTGCTAGGCTAGCACAACTTAGATATGCGATATGATCCTTGTCGGATGACCAGAAAGTCGGAAAATGATATACAGTTTTAGCGCGAAGGGTGGCGTACAAGAGTAAAGTGCCCTTTATATCGTTGTGCTGGGGTATCTAAAAGTTGTGCTGACTTGTGCTAGGCTAGCACAACTCAGATATGCGATTTGATCCTTGTCGGATGACCAGAAACTCGGAAAATGATATACAGTCTTAGCGCGAAGGGCCGCCTACAAGAGTAAAGTGCCCTTTATATCGTTGTGCTGGGGAATCTAAAAGTTGTGCTGACTTTTGCTATGCTAGCACAACTCAGATATGCGATATGATCCTTGACGGATGACGAGAAAGTCGGAAAATGATATACAGTTTTAGCGCGAAGGGCCGCGTACAAGAGTAAAGTGCCCTTTATATCGTTGTGCTGGTGAATCATAAAGTTGTGCTGACTTGTGCTAGGCTAGCACAATTCAGATATGCGATTTGAGCCTTGTCGGATGACGAGAAAGTCGGAAAATGATACACAGTCTTAGCGCGAAGGGACGCGTACAAGAGTAAAGTGCCCTTTATATCGTTGTGCTGGGGAATCTAAAAGGTGTGCTGACTTGTGCTATGCTAGCACAACTCAGATATGCGATATGATCCTTGACGGATGACGAGAAAGTCGGAAAGTGATATATAGTCTTAGCGCGAAGGGACGCCTACAAGAGTAAAGTGCCCTTTATATCGTTGTGCTGGGGAATCTAAAAGTTGTGCTGACTTGTGCTATGCTAGCACAACTCAGATATGCGATATGATCCTTGTCGGATGACCAGAAAGTCGGAAAATGATATACAGTCTTAGCGCGAAGGGCCGCGTACAAGAGTAAAGTGCCCTTTATATCGTTGTGCTGGGGAATCTAAAAGGTGTGCTGACTTGTGCTATGCTAGCACAACTCAGATATGCGATATGATCCTTGTCGGATGACGAGAAAGTCGGAAAATGATATACAGTTTTAGCGCGAAGGGTCGCGTACAAGAGTAAAGTGCCCTTTATATCGTTGTGCTGGGGAATCTAAAAGTTGTGCTGACTTGTGCTATGCTAGCACAACTCAGATATGCGATATGATCCTTGTCGGATGACGAGAAAGTCGGAAAATGATATACAGTTTTAGCGCGAAGGGTCGCGTACAAGAGTAAAGTGACCTTTATATCGTTGTGCTGGGGAATCTAAAAGTTGTGCTGACTTGTGCTAGGCTAGCACAACTCAGATATGCGATATGATCCTTGTCGGATGACCAGAAAGTCGGAAAATGATATACAGTTTTAGCGCGAAGGGTGGCGTACAAGAGTAAAGTGCCCTTTATATCGTTGTGCTGGGGAATCTAAAAGTTGTGCTGACTTGTGCTAGGCTAGCACAACTCAGATATGCGATTTGATCCTTGTCGGATGACCAGAAACTCGGAAAATGATATACAGTCTTAGCGCGAAGGGCCGCCTACAAGAGTAAAGTGCCCTTTATATCGTTGTGCTGGGGAATCTAAAAGTTGTGCTGACTTTTGCTATGCTAGCACAACTCAGATATGCGATATGATCCTTGACGGATGACGAGAAAGTCCGAAAATGATATACAGTTTTAGCGCGAAGGGCCGCGTACAAGAGTAAAGTGCCCTTTATATCGTTGTGCTGGTGAATCATAAAGTTGTGCTGACTTGTGCTAGGCTAGCACAATTCAGATATGCGATTTGAGCCTTGTCGGATGACGAGAAAGTCGGAAAATGATACACAGTCTTAGCGCGAAGGGACGCGTACAAGAGTAAAGTGCCCTTTATATCGTTGTGTTGGGGAATCTAAAAGGTGTGCTGACTTGTGCTATGCTAGCACAACTCAGATATGCGATATGATCCTTGACGGATGACGAGAAAGTCGGAAAGTGATATATAGTCTTAGCGCGAAGGGCCGCCTACAAGAGTAAAGTGCCCTTTATATCGTTGTGCTGGGGAATCTAAAAGTTGTGCTGACTTGTGCTATGCTAGCACAACTCAGATATGCGATATGATCCTTGTCGGATGACCAGAAAGTCGGAAAATGATATACAGTCTTAGCGCGAAGGGCCGCGTACAAGAGTAAAGTGCCCTTTATATCGTTGTGCTGGGGAATCTAAAAGGTGTGCTGACTTGTGCTATGCTAGCACAACTCAGATATGCGATATGATCCTTGACGGATGACGAGAAAGTCGGAAAATGATATACAGTTTTAGCGCGAAGGGTCGCGTACAAGAGTAAAGTGCCCTTTATATCGTTGTGCTGGGGAATCTAAAAGTTGTGCTGACTTGTGCTATGCTAGCACAACTCAGATATGCGATATGATCCCTGTCGGATGACGAGAAAGTCGGAAAATGATATACAGTTTTAGCGCGAAGGGTCGCGTACAAGAGTAAAGTGCCCTTTATATCGTTGTGCTGGGGAATCTAAAAGTTGTGCTGACTTGTGCTAGACTAGCACAACTCAGATATGCGATTTGATCCTTGTCGGATGACCAGAAAGTCGGAAAATGATATATAGTCTTAGCGCGAAGGGCCGCGTACAAGAGTAAAGTGCCCTTTATATCGTTGTGCTGGGGAATCTAAAAGTTGTGCTGACTTGTGCTAGACTAGCACAACACAGATATGCGATTTGATCCTTGTCGGATGACCAGAAAGTCGGAAAATGATATATAGTCTTAGCGCGAAGGGCCGCGTACAAGAGTAAAGTGCCCTTTATATCGTTGTGCTGGGGAATCTAAAAGTTGTGCTGACTTGTGCTAGGCTAGCACAACTCAGATATGCGATATGGTCCTTGTCGGATGACCAGAAAGTCGGAAAATGATATACAGTTTTAGCGCGAAGGGTGGCGTACAAGAGTAAAGTGCCCTTTATATTGTTGTGCTGGGGAATCTAAAAGTTGTGCTGACTTGTGCTAGGCTAGCACAACTCAGATATGCGATTTGATCCTTGTCGGATGACCAGAAACTCGGAAAATGATATACAGTCTTAGCGCGAAGGGCCGCCTACAAGAGTAAAGTGCCCTTTATATCGTTGTGCTGGGGAATCATAAAGTTGTGCTGACTTGTGCTAGGCTAGCACAACTCAGATATGCGATTTGAGCCTTGTCGGATGACGAGAAAGTCGGAAAATGATACACAGTCTTAGCGCGAAGGGACGCGTACAAGAGTAAAGTGCCCTTTATGTCGTTGTGCTGGGGAATCTAAAAGGTGTGCTGACTTCTGCTATGCTAGCACAACTCAGATATGCGATATGATCCTTGACGGATGACGAGAAAGTCGGAAAATGATATACAGTTTTAGCGCGAAGGGTCGCGTACAAGAGTAAAGTGACCTTTATATCGTTGTGCTGGGGAATCTAAAAGTTGTGCTGACTTGTGCTAGGCTAGCACAACTCAGATATGCGATATGATCCTTGTCGGATGACCAGAAAGTCGGAAAATGATATACAGTTTTAGCGCGAAGGGTGGCGTACAAGAGTAAAGTGCCCTTTATATCGTTGTGCTGGGGAATCTAAAAGTTGTGCTGACTTGTGCTAGGCTAGCACAACTCAGATATGCGATTTGATCCTTGTCGGATGACCAGAAACTCGGAAAATGATATACAGTCTTAGCGCGAAGGGCCGCCTACAAGAGTAAAGTGCCCTTTATATCGTTGTGCTGGGGAATCTAAAAGTTGTGCTGACTTTTGCTATGCTAGCACAACTCAGATATGCGATATGATCCTTGACGGATGACGAGAAAGTCGGAAAATGATATACAGTTTTAGCGCGAAGGGTCGCGTACAAGAGTAAAGTGACCTTTATATCGTTGTGCTGGGGAATCTAAAAGTTGTGCTGACTTGTGCTAGGCTAGCACAACTCAGATATGCGATATGATCCTTGTCGGATGACCAGAAAGTCGGAAAATGATATACAGTTTTAGCGCGAAGGGTGGCGTACAAGAGTAAAGTGCCCTTTATATCGTTGTGCTGGGGAATCTAAAAGTTGTGCTGACTTGTGCTAGGCTAGCACAACTCAGATATGCGATTTGATCCTTGTCGGATGACCAGAAACTCGGAAAATGATATACAGTCTTAGCGCGAAGGGCCGCCTACAAGAGTAAAGTGCCCTTTATATCGTTGTGCTGGGGAATCTAAAAGCTGTGCTGACTTGTGCTAGACTAGCACAACACAGATATGCGATTTGATCCTTGTCGGATGACCAGAAAGTCGGAAAATGATATATAGTCTTAGCGCGAAGGGCCGCGTACAAGAGTAAAGTGCCCTTTATATCGTTGTGCTGGGGAATCTAAAAGTTGTGCTGACTTGTGCTAGGCTAGCACAACTCAGATATGCGATATGGTCCTTGTCGGATGACCAGAAAGTCGGAAAATGATATACAGTTTTAGCGCGAAGGGTGGCGTACAAGAGTAAAGTGCCCTTTATATTGTTGTGCTGGGGAATCTAAAAGTTGTGCTGACTTGTGCTAGGCTAGCACAACTCAGATATGCGATTTGATCCTTGTCGGATGACCAGAAACTCGGAAAATGATATACAGTCTTAGCGCGAAGGGCCGCCTACAAGAGTAAAGTGCCCTTTATATCGTTGTGCTGGGGAATCATAAAGTTGTGCTGACTTGTGCTAGGCTAGCACAACTCAGATATGCGATTTGAGCCTTGTCGGATGACGAGAAAGTCGGAAAATGATACACAGTCTTAGCGCGAAGGGACGCGTACAAGAGTAAAGTGCCCTTTATGTCGTTGTGCTGGGGAATCTAAAAGGTGTGCTGACTTCTGCTATGCTAGCACAACTCAGATATGCGATATGATCCTTGACGGATGACGAGAAAGTCGGAAAATGATATACAGTTTTAGCGCGAAGGGTCGCGTACAAGAGTAAAGTGACTTTTATATCGTTGTGCTGGGGAATCTAAAAGTTGTGCTGACTTGTGCTAGGCTAGCACAACTCAGATATGCGATATGATCCTTGTCGGATGACCAGAAAGTCGGAAAATGATATACAGTTTTAGCGCGAAGGGTGGCGTACAAGAGTAAAGTGCCCTTTATATCGTTGTGCTGGGGAATCTAAAAGTTGTGCTGACTTGTGCTAGGCTAGCACAACTCAGATATGCGATTTGATCCTTGTCGGATGACCAGAAACTCGGAAAATGATATACAGTCTTAGCGCGAAGGGCCGCCTACAAGAGTAAAGTGCCCTTTATATCGTTGTGCTGGGGAATCTAAAAGTTGTGCTGACTTTTGCTATGCTAGCACAACTCAGATATGCGATATGATCCTTGACGGATGACGAGAAAGTCGGAAAATGATATACAGTTTTAGCGCGAAGGGTCGCGTACAAGAGTAAAGTGACCTTTATATCGTTGTGCTGGGGAATCTAAAAGTTGTGCTGACTTGTGCTAGGCTAGCACAACTCAGATATGCGATATGATCCTTGTCGGATGACCAGAAAGTCGGAAAATGATATACAGTTTTAGCGCGAAGGGTGGCGTACAAGAGTAAAGTGCCCTTTATATCGTTGTGCTGGGGAATCTAAAAGTTGTGCTGACTTGTGCTAGGCTAGCACAACTCAGATATGCGATTTGATCCTTGTCGGATGACCAGAAACTCGGAAAATGATATACAGTCTTAGCGCGAAGGGCCGCCTACAAGAGTAAAGTGCCCTTTATATCGTTGTGCTGGGGAATCTAAAAGTTGTGCTGACTTTTGCTATGCTAGCACAACTCAGATATGCGATATGATCCTTGACGGATGACGAGAAAGTCGGAAAATGATATACAGTTTTAGCGCGAAGGGCCGCGTACAAGAGTAAAGTGCCCTTTATATCGTTGTGCTGGTGAATCATAAAGTTGTGCTGACTTGTGCTAGGCTAGCACAATTCAGATATGCGATTTGAGCCTTGTCGGATGACGAGAAAGTCGGAAAATGATACACAGTCTTAGGGCGAAGGGACGCGTACAAGAGTAAAGTGCCCTTTATATCGTTGTGCTGGGGAATCTAAAAGGTGTGCTGACTTGTGCTATGCTAGCACAACTCAGATATGCGATATGATCCTTGACGGATGACGAGAAAGTCGGAAAGTGATATATAGTCTTAGCGCGAAGGGCCGCCTACAAGAGTAAAGTGCCCTTTATATCGTTGTGCTGGGGAATCTAAAAGTTGTGCTGACTTGTGCTATGCTAGCACAACTCAGATATGCGATATGATCCTTGTCGGATGACCAGAAAGTCGGAAAATGATATACAGTCTTAGCGCGAAGGGCCGCGTACAAGAGTAAAGTGCCCTTTATATCGTTGTGCTGGGGAATCTAAAAGGTGTGCTGACTTGTGCTATGCTAGCACAACTCAGATATGCGATATGATCCTTGACGGATGACGAGAAAGTCGGAAAATGATATACAGTTTTAGCGCGAAGGTTCGCGTACAAGAGTAAAGTGCCCTTTATATCGTTGTGCTGGGGAATCTAAAAGTTGTGCTGACTTGTGCTAGGCTAGCACAACTCAGATATGCGATTTGATCCTTGTCGGATGACCAGAAACTCGGAAAATGATATACAGTCTTAGCGCGAAGGGCCGCCTACAAGAGTAAAGTGCCCTTTATATCGTTGTGCTGGGGAATCTAAAAGTTGTGCTGACTTTTGCTATGCTAGCACAACTCAGATATGCGATATGATCCTTGACGGATGACGAGAAAGTCGGAAAATGATATACAGTTTTAGCGCGAAGGGCCGCGTACAAGAGTAAAGTGCCCTTTATATCGTTGTGCTGGGGAATCATAAAGTTGTGCTGACTTGTGCTAGGCTAGCACAACTCAGATATGCGATTTGAGCCTTGTCGGATGACGAGAAAGTCGGAAAATGATACACAGTCTTAGCGCGAAGGGACGCGTACAAGAGTAAAGTGCCCTTTATATCGTTGTGCTGGGGAATCTAAAAGTTGTGCTGACTTGTGCTATGCTAGCACAACTCAGATATGCGATATGATCCTTGTCGGATGACCAGAAAGTCGGAAAATGATATACAGTCTTAGCGCAAAGGGCCGCGTACAAGAGTAAAGTGCCCTTTATATCGTTGTGCTGGGGAATCTAAAAGTTGTGCTGACTTGTGCTATGCTAGCACAACTCAGATATGCGATATGATCCTTGTCGGATGACGAGAAAGTCGGAAAATGATATACAGTTTTAGCGCGAAGGGCCGCGTACAAGAGTAAAGTGCCCTTTATATCGTTGTACTGGGGAATCTAAATGTTGTGCTGACTTGTGCTAGGCTAGCACAACTCAGATATGCGATTTGATCCTTGTCGGATGACCAGAAACTCGGAAAATGATATACAGTCTTAGCGCGAAGGGCCGCCTACAAGAGTAAAGTGCCCTTTATATCGTTGTGCTGGGGAATCATAAAGTTGTGCTGACTTGTGCTAGGCTAGCACAACTCAGATATGCGATTTGAGCCTTGTCGGATGACGAGAAAGTCGGAAAATGATACACAGTCTTAGCGCGAAGGGACGCGTACAAGAGTAAAGTGCCCTTTATATCGTTGTGCTGGGGAATCTAAAAGTTGTGCTGACTTGTGCTATGCTAGCACAACTCAGATATGCGATATGATCCTTGTCGGATGACCAGAAAGTCGGAAAATGATATACAGTCTTAGCGCAAAGGGCCGCGTACAAGAGTAAAGTGCCCTTTATATCGTTGTGCTGGGGAATCTAAAAGTTGTGCTGACTTGTGCTATGCTAGCACAACTCAGATATGCGATATGATCCTTGTCGGATGACGAGAAAGTCGGAAAATGATATACAGTTTTAGCGCGAAGGGCCGCGTACAAGAGTAAAGTGCCCTTTATATCGTTGTACTGGGGAATCTAAATGTTGTGCTGACTTGTGCTAGGCTAGCACAACTCAGATATGCGATTTGATCCTTGTCGGATGACCAGAAACTCGGAAAATGATATACAGTCTTAGCGCGAAGGGCCGCCTACAAGAGTAAAGTGCCCTTTATATCGTTGTGCTGGGGAATCATAAAGTTGTGCTGACTTGTGCTAGGCTAGCACAACTCAGATATGCGATTTGAGCCTTGTCGGATGACGAGAAAGTCGGAAAATGATACACAGTCTTAGCGCGAAGGGACGCGTACAAGAGTAAAGTGCCCTTTATATCGTTCTGCTGGGGAATCTAAAAGTTGTGCTGACTTGTGCTATGCTAGCACAACTCAGATATGCGATATGATCCTTGTCGGATGACCAGAAAGTCGGAAAATGATATACAGTCTTAGCGCAAAGGGCCGCGTACAAGAGTAAAGTGCCCTTTATATCGTTGTGCTGGGGAATCTAAAAGTTGTGCTGACTTGTGCTATGCTAGCACAACTCAGATATGCGATATGATCCTTGTCGGATGACGAGAAAGTCGGAAAATGATATACAGTTTTAGCGCGAAGGGCCGCGTACAAGAGTAAAGTGCCCTTTATATCGTTGTACTGGGGAATCTAAATGTTGTGCTGACATGTGCTAGGCTAGCACAACTCAGATATGCGATATGATCCTTGACGGATGACGAGAAAGTCGGAAAATGATATACAGTTTTAGCGCGAAGGGCCGCGTACAAGAGTAAAGTGCCCTTTATATCGTTGTGCTGGGGAA
Source organism: Lasioglossum lativentre (assembly GCA_916610255.1). Lineage (NCBI taxonomy): Eukaryota > Metazoa > Arthropoda > Insecta > Hymenoptera > Halictidae > Lasioglossum > Lasioglossum lativentre. The sequence continues at coordinate 41,305,864 of OU744356.1, read as the reverse complement.
TCATAAAGTTGTGCTGACTTGTGCTAGGCTAGCACAACTCAGATATGCGATTTGAGCCTTGTCGGATGACGAGAAAGTCGGAAAATGATACACAGTCTTAGCGCGAAGGGACGCGTACAAGAGTAAAGTGCCCTTTATATCGTTGTGCTGGGGAATCTAAAAGGTGTGCTGACTTGTGCTATGCTAGCACAACTCAGATATGCGATATGATCCTTGACGGATGACGAGAAAGTCGGAAAATGATGTACAGTTTTAGCGCGAAGGGTCGCGTACAAGAGTAAAGTGCCCTTTATATCGTTGTGCTGGGGAATCTAAAAGTTGTGCTGACTTGTGCTAGGCTAGCACAACTCAGATATGCGATTTGATCCTTGTCGGATGACCAGAAACTCGGAAAATGATATACAGTCTTAGCGCGAAGGGCCGCCTACAAGAGTAAAGTGCCCTTTATATCGTTGTGCTGGGGAATCTAAAAGTTGTGCTGACTTTTGCTATGCTAGCACAACTCAGATATGCGATATGATCCTTGACGGATGACGAGAAAGTCGGAAAATGATATACAGTTTTAGCGCGAAGGGCCGCGTACAAGAGTAAAGTGCCCTTTATATCGTTGTGCTGGGGAATCATAAAGTTGTGCTGACTTGTGCTAGGCTAGCACAACTCAGATATGCGATTTGAGCCTTGTCGGATGACGAGAAAGTCGGAAAATGATACACAGTCTTAGCGCGAAGGGACGCGTACAAGAGTAAAGTGCCCTTTATATCGTTGTGCTGGGGAATCTAAAAGGTGTGCTGACTTGTGCTATGCTAGCACAACTCAGATATGCGATATGATCCTTGTCGGATGACGAGAAAGTCGGAAAATGATATACAGTTTTAGCGCGAAGGGTCGCGTACAAGAGTAAAGTGCCCTTTATATCGTTGTGCTGGGGAATCTAAAAGTTGTGCTGACTTTTGCTATGCTAGCACAACTCAGATATGCGATATGATCCTTGACGGATGACGAGAAAGTCGGAAAATGATATACAGTTTTAGCGCGAAGGGCCGCGTACAAGAGTAAAGTGCCCTTTATATCGTTGTGCTGGGGAATCATAAAGTTGTGCTGACTTGTGCTAGGCTAGCACAACTCAGATATGCGATTTGAGCCTTGTCGGATGACGAGTAAGTCGGAAAATGATACACAGTCTTAGCGCGAAGGGACGCGTACAAGAGTAAAGTGCCCTTTATATCGTTGTGCTGGGGAATCTAAAAGTTGTGCTGACTTGTGCTATGCTAGCACAACTCAGATATGCGATATGATCCTTGTCGGATGACCAGAAAGTCGGAAAATGATATACAGTCTTAGCGCAAAGGGCCGCGTACAAGAGTAAAGTGCCCTTTATATCGTTGTGCTGGGGAATCTAAAAGTTGTGCTGACTTGTGCTATGCTAGCACAACTCAGATATGCGATATGATCCTTGTCGGATGACGAGAAAGTCGGAAAATGATATACAGTTTTAGCGCGAAGGGCCGCGTACAAGAGTAAAGTGCCCTTTATATCGTTGTACTGGGGAATCTAAATGTTGTGCTGACTTGTGCTAGGCTAGCACAACTCAGATATGCGATTTGATCCTTGTCGGATGACCAGAAACTCGGAAAATGATATACAGTCTTAGCGCGAAGGGCCGCCTACAAGAGTAAAGTGCCCTTTATATCGTTGTGCTGGGGAATCTAAAAGGTGTGCTGACTTGTGCTAGGCTAGCACAACTCAGATATGCGATTTGATCCTTGTCGGATGACCAGAAACTCGGAAAATGATATACAGTTTTAGCGCGAAGGGCCGCCTACAAGAGTAAAGTGCCCTTTATATCGTTGTGCTGGGGAATCTAAAAGTTGTGCTGACTTTTGCTATGCTAGCACAACTCAGATATGCGATATGATCCTTGACGGATGACGAGAAAGTCGGAAAATGATATACAGTTTTAGCGCGAAGGGCCGCGTACAAGAGTAAAGTGCCCTTTATATCGTTGTGCTGGGGAATCATAAAGTTGTGCTGACTTGTGCTAGGCTAGCACAACTCAGATATGCGATTTGAGCCTTGTCGGATGACGAGAAAGTCGGAAAATGATACACAGTCTTAGCGCGAAGGGACGCGTACAAGAGTAAAGTGCCCTTTATATCGTTGTGCTGGGGAATCTAAAAGGTGTGCTGACTTGTGCTATGCTAGCACAACTCAGATATGCGATATGATCCTTGTCGGATGACGAGAAAGTCGGAAAATGATATACAGTTTTAGCGCGAAGGGTCGCGTACAAGAGTAAAGTGCCCTTTATATCGTTGTGCTGGGGAATCTAAAAGTTGTGCTGACATGTGCTAGGCTAGCACAACTCAGATATGCGACATGATCCTTGTCGGATGAATAGAAAGTCGGAAAATGATATACAGTTTTAGCGCGAAGGGCCGCGTACAAGAGTAAAGTGCCCTTTATATCGTTGTGCTGGGGAATCATAAAGTTGTGCTGACTTGTGCTAGGCTAGCACAACTCAGATATGCGATTTGAGCCTTGTCGGATGACGAGAAAGTCGGAAAATGATACACAGTCTTAGCGCGAAGGGACGCGTACAAGAGTAAAGTGCCCTTTATATCGTTGTGCTGGGGAATCTAAAAGGTGTGCTGACTTGTGCTATGCTAGCACAACTCAGATATGCGATATGATCCTTGTCGGATGACGAGAAAGTCGGAAAATGATATACAGTTTTAGCGCGAAGGGTCGCGTACAAGAGTAAAGTGCCCTTTATATCGTTGTGCTGGGGAATCTAAAAGTTGTGCTGACTTGTGCTAGGCTAGCACAACTCAGATATGCGACATGATCCTTGTCGGATGAATAGAAAGTCGGAAAATGATATACAGTTTTAGCGCGAAGGGTCGCGTACAAGAGTAAAGTGCCCTTTATATCGTTGTGCTGGGGAATCTAAAAGTTGTGCTGACTTGTGCTAGGCTAGCACAACTCAGATATGCGATTTGATCTTTGTCGGATGACGAGAAAGTCGGAAAATGATATACAGTCTTAGCGCGAAGGGCCGCGTACAAGAGTAAAGTGCCCTTTATATCGTTGTGCTGGGGAATCTAAAAGTTGTGCTGACTTGTGCTATGCTAGCACAACTCAGATATGCGATATGATCCTTGTCGGATGACGAGAAAGTCGGAAAATGATATACAGTTTTAGCGCGAAGGGCCGCGTACAAGAGTAAAGTGCCCTTTATATCGTTGTACTGGGGAATCTAAATGTTGTGCTGACTTGTGCTAGGCTAGCACAACTCAGATATGCGATTTGATCCTTGTCGGATGACCAGAAAGTCGGAAAATGATATATAGTCTTAGCGCGAAGGGCCGCGTACAAGAGTAAAGTGCCCTTTATATCGTTGTGCTGGGGAATCTAAAAGTTGTGCTGACTTGTGCTAGGCTAGCACAACTCAAATATGCGATATGGTCCTTGTCGGATGACCAGAAAGTCGGAAAATGATATACAGTTTTAGCGCGAAGGGTGGCGTACAAGAGTAAAGTGCCCTTTATATCGTTGTGCTGGGGAATCTAAAAGTTGTGCTGACTTGTGCTATGCTAGCACAACTCAGATATGCGATATGATCCTTGTCGGATGACGAGAAAGTCGGAAAATGATATACAGTTTTAGCGCGAAGGGCCGCGTACAAGAGTAAAGTGCCCTTTATATCGTTGTACTGGGGAATCTAAATGTTGTGCTGACTTGTGCTAGGCTAGCACAACTCAGATATGCGATTTGATCCTTGTCGGATGACCAGAAACTCGGAAAATGATATACAGTCTTAGCGCGAAGGGCCGCCTACAAGAGTAAAGTGCCCTTTATATCGTTGTGCTGGGGAATCTAAAAGTTGTGCTGACTTTTGCTATGCTAGCACAACTCAGATATGCGATATGATCCTTGACGGATGACGAGAAAGTCGGAAAATGATATACAGTTTTAGCGCGAAGGGCCGCGTACAAGAGTAAAGTGCCCTTTATATCGTTGTGCTGGGGAATCATAAAGTTGTGCTGACTTGTGCTAGGCTAGCACAACTCAGATATGCGATTTGAGCCTTGTCGGATGACGAGAAAGTCGGAAAATGATACACAGTCTTAGCGCGAAGGGACGCGTACAAGAGTAAAGTGCCCTTTATATCGTTGTGCTGGGGAATCTAAAAGGTGTGCTGACTTGTGCTAGGCTAGCACAACTCAGATATGCGATTTGATCCTTGTCGGATGACCAGAAACTCGGAAAATGATATACAGTCTTAGCGCGAAGGGCCGCCTACAAGAGTAAAGTGCCCTTTATATCGTTGTGCTGGGGAATCTAAAAGTTGTGCTGACTTTTGCTATGCTAGCACAACTCAGATATGCGATATGATCCTTGACGGATGACGAGAAAGTCGGAAAATGATATACAGTTTTAGCGCGAAGGGCCGCGTACAAGAGTAAAGTGCCCTTTATATCGTTGTGCTGGGGAATCATAAAGTTGTGCTGACTTGTGCTAGGCTAGCACAACTCAGATATGCGATTTGAGCCTTGTCGGATGACGAGAAAGTCGGAAAATGATACACAGTCTTAGCGCGAAGGGACGCGTACAAGAGTAAAGTGCCCTTTATATCGTTGTGCTGGGGAATCTAAAAGGTGTGCTGACTTGTGCTATGCTAGCACAACTCAGATATGCGATATGATCCTTGTCGGATGACGAGAAAGTCGGAAAATGATATACAGTTTTAGCGCGAAGGGTCGCGTACAAGAGTAAAGTGCCCTTTATATCGTTGTGCTGGGGAATCTAAAAGTTGTGCTGACTTGTGCTATGCTAGCACAACTCAGATATGCGATATGATCCTTGTCGGATGACGAGAAAGTCGGAAAATGATATACAGTTTTAGCGCGAAGGGCCGCGTACAAGAGTAAAGTGCCCTTTATATCGTTGTACTGGGGAATCTAAATGTTGTGCTGACTTGTGCTAGGCTAGCACAACTCAGATATGCGATTTGATCCTTGTCGGATGACCAGAAAGTCGGAAAATGATATATAGTCTTAGCGCGAAGGGCCGCGTACAAGAGTAAAGTGCCCTTTATATCGTTGTGCTGGGGAATCTAAAAGTTGTGCTGACTTGTGCTAGGCTAGCACAACTCAAATATGCGATATGGTCCTTGTCGGATGACCAGAAAGTCGGAAAATGATATACAGTTTTAGCGCGAAGGGTGGCGTACAAGAGTAAAGTGCCCTTTATATCGTTGTGCTGGGGAATCATAAAGTTGTGCTGACTTGTACTAGGCTAGCACAACTCAGATATGCGATTTGAGCCTTGTCGGATGACGAGAAAGTCGGAAAATGATACACAGTCTTAGCGCGAAGGGACGCGTACAAGAGTAAAGTGCCCTTTATATCGTTGTGCTGGGGAATCATAAAGTTGTGCTGACTTGTACTAGGCTAGCACTACTCAGATATGCGATTTGAGCCTTGTCGGATGACGAGAAAGTCGGAAAATGATACACAGTCTTAGCGCGAAGGGACGCGTACAAGAGTAAAGTGCCCTTTATATCGTTGTGCTGGGGAATCTAAAAGGTGTGCTGACTTGTGCTATGCTAGCACAACTCAGATATGCGATATGATCCTTGACGGATGACGAGAAAGTCGGAAAGTGATATACAGTCTTAGCGCGAAGGGCCGCCTACAAGAGTAAAGTGCCCTTTATATCGTTGTGCTGGGGAATCTAAAAGTTGTGCTGACTTGTGCTATGCTAGCACAACTCAGATATGCGATATGATCCTTGTCGGATGACCAGAAAGTCGGAAAATGATATACAGTCTTAGCGCGAAGGGCCGCGTACAAGAGTAAAGTGCCCTTTATATCGTTGTGCTGGGGAATCTAAAAGGTGTGCTGACTTGTGCTATGCTAGCACAACTCAGATATGCGATATGATCCTTGACGGATGACGAGAAAGTCGGAAAGTGATATACAGTCTTAGCGCGAAGGGCCGCCTACAAGAGTAAAGTGCCCTTTATATCGTTGTGCTGGGGAATCTAAAAGTTGTGCTGACTTGTGCTATGCTAGCACAACTCAGATATGCGATATGATCCTTGTCGGATGACCAGAAAGTCGGAAAATGATATACATTCTTAGCGCGAAGGGCCGCGTACAAGAGTAAAGTGCCCTTTATATCGGTGTGCTGGGGAATCTAAAAGGTGTGCTGACTTGTGCTATGCTAGCACAACTCAGATATGCGATATGATCCTTGCGGGATGACGAGAAAGTCGGAAAATGATATACAGTTTTAGCGCGAAGGGTCGCGTACAAGAGTAAAGTGCCCTTTATATCGTTGTGCTGGGGAATCTAAAAGTTGTGCTGACTTGTGCTAGGCTAGCACAACTCAGATATGCGACATGATCCTTGTCGGATGAATGGAAAGTCGGAAAATGATATACAGTTTTAGCGCGAAGGGTCGCGTACAAGAGTAAAGTGCCATTTATATCGTTGTGCTGGGGAATCTAAAAGTTGTGCTGACTTGTGCTAGGCTAGCACAACTCAGATATGCGATATGATCCTTGTCGGATGACGAGAAAGTCGGAAAATGATATACAGTCTTAGCGCGAAGGGCCGCGTACAAGAGTAAAGTGCCCTTTATATCGTTGTGCTGGGGAATCTAAAAGGTGTGCTGACTTGTGCTATGCTAGCACAACTCAGATATGCGATATGATCCTTGACGGATGACGAGAAAGTCGGAAAATGATATACAGTTTTAGCGCGAAGGGTCGCGTACAAGAGTAAAGTGCCCTTTATATCGTTGTGCTGGGGAATCTAAAAGTTGTGCTGACTTGTGCTAGGCTAGCACAACTCAGATATGCGACATGATCCTTGTCGGATGAATAGAAAGTCGGAAAATGATATACAGTTTTAGCGCGAAGGGTCGCGTACAAGAGTAAAGTGCCCTTTATATCGTTGTGCTGGGGAATCTAAAAGTTGTGCTGACTTGTGCTAGGCTAGCACAACTCAGATATGCGATTTGATCCTTGTCGGATGACGAGAAAGTCGGAAAATGATATACAGTCTTAGCGCGAAGGGCCGCGTACAAGAGTAAAGTGCCCTTTATATCGTTGTGCTGGGGAATCTAAAAGTTGTGCTGACTTGTGCTATGCTAGCACAACTCAGATATGCGATATGATCCTTGTCGGATGACGAGAAAGTCGGAAAATGATATACAGTTTTAGCGCGAAGGGCCGCGTACAAGAGTAAAGTGCCCTTTATATCGTTGTGCTGGGGAATCATAAAGTTGTGCTGACTTGTACTAGGCTAGCACAACTCAGATATGCGATTTGAGCCTTGTCGGATGACGAGAAAGTCGGAAAATGATACACAGTCTTAGCGCGAGGGGACGCGTACAAGAGTAAAGTGCCCTTTATATCGTTGTGCTGGGGAATCTAAAAGGTGTGCTGACTTGTGCTATGCTAGCACAACTCAGATATGCGATATGATCCTTGTCGGATGACCAGAAAGTCGGAAAATGATATACATTCTTAGCGCGAAGGGCCGCGTACAAGAATAAAGTGCCCTTTATATCGGTGTGCTGGGGAATCTAAAAGGTCTGCTGACTTGTGCTATGCTAGCACAACTCAGATATGCGATATGATCCTTGCGGGATGACGAGAAAGTCGGAAAATGATATACAGTTTTAGCGCGAAGGGTCGCGTACAAGAGTAAAGTGCCCTTTATATCGTTGTGCTGGGGAATCTAAAAGTTGTGCTGACTTGTGCTAGGCTAGCACAACTCAGATATGCGACATGATCCTTGTCGGATGAATGGAAAGTCGGAAAATGATATACAGTTTTAGCGCGGAGGGTCGCGTACAAGAGTAAAGTGCCATTTATATCGTTGTGCTGGGGAATCTAAAAGTTGTGCTGACTTGTGCTAGGCTAGCACAACTCAGATATGCGATATGATCCTTGTCGGATGACGAGAAAGTCGGAAAATGATATACAGTCTTAGCGCGAAGGGCCGCGTACAAGAGTAAAGTGCCCTTTATATCGTTGTGCTGGGGAATCTAAAAGGTGTGCTGACTTGTGCTATGCTAGCACAACTCAGATATGCGATATGATCCTTGACGGATGACGAGAAAGTCGGAAAATGATATACAGTTTTAGCGCGAAGGGTCGCGTACAAGAGTAAAGTGCCCTTTATATCGTTGTGCTGGGGAATCTAAAAGTTGTGCTGACTTGTGCTATGCTAGCACAACTCAGATATGCGATATGATCCTTGTCGGATGACGAGAAAGTCGGAAAATGATATATAGTTTTAGCGCGAAGGGCCGCGTACAAGAGTAAAGTGCCCTTTATATCGTTGTACTGGGGAATCTAAATGTTGTGCTGACTTGTGCTAGGCTAGCACAACTGAGATATGCGATTTGATCCTTGTCGGATGACGAGAAAGTCGGAAACTGATACACAGTCTTAGCGCGAAGGGTCGCGTACAGGAGTAAAGTGCCCTTTATATCGTTGTGCTGGGGAATCTAAAAGTTGTGCTGACTTGTGCTAGACTAGCACAACACAGATATGCGATTTGATCCTTGTCGGATGACCAGAAAGTCGGAAAATGATATATAGTCTTAGCGCGAAGGGCCGCGTACAAGAGTAAAGTGCCCTTTATATCGTTGTGCTGGGGAATCTAAAAGTTGTGCTGACTTGTGCTAGGCTAGCACAACTCAGATATGCGATATGGTCCTTGTCGGATGACCAGAAAGTCGGAAAATGATATACAGTTTTAGCGCGAAAGGTGGCGTACAAGAGTAAAGTGCCCTTTATATTGTTGTGCTGGGGAATCTAAAAGTTGTGCTGACTTGTGCTAGGCTAGCACAACTCAGATATGCGATTTGATCCTTGTCGGATGACCAGAAACTCGGAAAATGATATACAGTCTTAGCGCGAAGGGCCGCCTACAAGAGTAAAGTGCCCTTTATATCGTTGTGCTGGGGAATCATAAAGTTGTGCTGACTTGTGCTAGGCTAGCACAACTCAGATATGCGATTTGAGCCTTGTCGGATGACGAGAAAGTCGGAAAATGATACACAGTCTTAGCGCGAAGGGACGCGTACAAGAGTAAAGTGCCCTTTATATCGTTGTGCTGGGGAATCTAAAAGGTGTGCTGACTTGTGCTATGCTAGCACAACTCAGATATGCGATATGATCCTTGACGGATGACGAGAAAGTCGGAAAGTGATATACAGTCTTAGCGCGAAGGGCCGCCTACAAGAGTAAAGTGCCCTTTATATCGTTGTGCTGGGGAATCTAAAAGGTGTGCTGACTTGTGCTATGCTAGCACAACTCAGATATGCGATATGATCCTTGTCGGATGACCAGAAAGTCGGAAAATGATATACAGTCTTAGCGCGAAGGGCCGCGTACAAGAGTAAAGTGCCCTTTATATCGTTGTGCTGGGGAATCTAAAAGGTGTGCTGACTTGTGCTATGCTAGCACAACTCAGATATGCGATATGATCCTTGACGGATGACGAGAAAGTCGGAAAATGATATACAGTTTTAGCGCGAAGGGTCGCGTACAAGAGTAAAGTGCCCTTTATATCGTTGTGCTGGGGAATCTAAAAGTTGTGCTGACTTGTGCTAGACTAGCACAACTCAGATATGCGATTTGATCCTTGTCGGATGACCAGAATGTCGGAAAATGATATATAGTTTTAGCGCGAAGGGCCGCGTACAAGAGTAAAGTGCCCTTTATATCGTTGTGCTGGGGAATCTAAAAGTTGTGCTGACTTGTGCTAGGCTAGCACAACTCAAATATGCGATATGGTCCTTGTCGGATGACCAGAAAGTCGGAAAATGATATACAGTTTTAGCGCGAAGGGTGGCGTACAAGAGTAAAGTGCCCTTTATATCGTTGTGCTGGGGAATCATAAAGTTGTGCTGACTTGTACTAGGCTAGTACAACTCAGATATGCGATTTGAGCCTTGTCGGATGACGAGAAAGTCGGAAAATGATACACAGTCTTAGCGCGAAGGGACGCGTACAAGAGTAAAGTGCCCTTTATATCGTTGTGCTGGGGAATCATAAAGTTGTGCTGACTTGTACTAGGCTAGCACAACTCAGATATGCGATTTGAGCCTTGTCGGATGACGAGAAAGTCGGAAAATGATACACAGTCTTAGCGCGAAGGGACGCGTACAAGAGTAAAGTGCCCTTTATATCGTTGTGCTGGGGAATCTAAAAGGTGTGCTGACTTGTGCTATGCTAGCACAACTCAGATATGCGATATGATCCTTGACGGATGACGAGAAAGTCGGAAAGTGATATACAGTCTTAGCGCGAAGGGCCGCCTACAAGAGTAAAGTGCCCTTTATATCGTTGTGCTGGGGAATCTAAAAGTTGTGCTGACTTGTGCTATGCTAGCACAACTCAGATATGCGATATGATCCTTGTCGGATGACCAGAAAGTCGGAAAATGATATACAGTCTTAGCGCGAAGGGCCGCCTACAAGAGTAAAGTGCCCTTTATATCGTTGTGCTGGGGAATCTAAAAGGTGTGCTGACTTGTGCTATGCTAGCACAACTCAGATATGCGATATGATCCTTGACGGATGACGAGAAAGTCGGAAAGTGATATACAGTCTTAGCGCGAAGGGCCGCCTACAAGAGTAAAGTGCCCTTTATATCGTTGTGCTGGGGAATCTAAAAGTTGTGCTGACTTGTGCTATGCTAGCACAACTCAGATATGCGATATGATCCTTGTCGGATGACCAGAAAGTCGGAAAATGATATACATTCTTAGCGCGAAGGGCCGCGTACAAGAGTAAAGTGCCCTTTATATCGGTGTGCTGGGGAATCTAAAAGGTGTGCTGACTTGTGCTATGCTAGCACAACTCAGATATGCGATATGATCCTTGCGGGATGACGAGAAAGTCGGAAAATGATATACAGTTTTAGCGCGAAGGGTCGCGTACAAGAGTAAAGTGCCCTTTATATCGTTGTGCTGGGGAATCTAAAAGTTGTGCTGACTTGTGCTAGGCTAGCACAACTCAGATATGCGACATGATCCTTGTCGGATGAATGGAAAGTCGGAAAATGATATACAGTTTTAGCGCGAAGGGTCGCGTACAAGAGTAAAGTGCCATTTATATCGTTGTGCTGGGGAATCTAAAAGTTGTGCTGACTTGTGCTAGGCTAGCACAACTCAGATATGCGATATGATCCTTGTCGGATGACGAGAAAGTCGGAAAATGATATACAGTCTTAGCGCGAAGGGCCGCGTACAAGAGTAAAGTGCCCTTTATATCGTTGTGCTGGGGAATCTAAAAGGTGTGCTGACTTGTGCTATGCTAGCACAACTCAGATATGCGATATGATCCTTGACGGATGACGAGAAAGTCGGAAAATGATATACAGTTTTAGCGCGAAGGGTCGCGTACAAGAGTAAAGTGCCCTTTATATCGTTGTGCTGGGGAATCTAAAAGTTGTGCTGACTTGTGCTAGGCTAGCACAACTCAGATATGCGATTTGATCCTTGTCGGATGACCAGAAACTCGGAAAATGATATACAGTCTTAGCGCGAAGGGCCGCCTACTAGAGTAAAGTGCCCTTTATATCGTTGTGCTGGGGAATCATAAAGTTGTGCTGACTTGTACTAGGCTAGCACAACTCAGATATGCGATTTGAGCCTTGTCGGATGACGAGAAAGTCGGAAAATGATACACAGTCTTAGCGCGAAGGGACGCGTACAAGAGTAAAGTGCCCTTTATATCGTTGTGCTGGGGAATCTAAAAGGTGTGCTGACTTGTGCTATGCTAGCACAACTCAGATATGCGATATGATCCTTGACGGATGACGAGAAAGTCGGAAAGTGATATACAGTCTTAGCGCGAAGGGCCGTCTACAAGAGTAAAGTGCCCTTTATATCGTTGTGCTGGGGAATCTAAAAGTTGTGCTGACTTGTACTATGCTAGCACAACTCAGATATGCGATATGATCCTTGACGGATGACGAGAAAGTCGGAAAGTGATATACAGTCTTAGCGCGAAGGGCCGCCTACAAGAGTAAAGTGCCCTTTATATCGTTGTGCTGGGGAATCTAAAAGTTGTGCTGACTTGTGCTATGCTAGCACAACTCAGATATGCGATATGATCCTTGTCGGATGACCAGAAAGTCGGAAAATGATATACAGTCTTAGCGCGAAGGGCCGCGTACAAGAGTAAAGTGCCCTTTATATCGTTGTGCTGGGGAATCTAAAAGTTGTGCTGACTTGTGCTAGGCTAGCACAACTCAGATATGCGATTTGATCCTTGTCGGATGACGAGAAAGTCGGAAAATGATATACAGTCTTAGCGCGAAGGGCCGCGTACAAGAGTAAAGTGCCCTTTATATCGTTGTGCTGGGGAATCATAAAGTTGTGCTGACTTGTGCTAGGCTAGCACAACTCAGATATGCGATTTGAGCCTTGTCGGATGACGAGAAAGTCGGAAAATGATACACAGTTTTAGCTCGAAGGGCCGCGTACAAGAGTAAAGTGCCCTTTATATCGTTGTACTGGGGAATCTAAATGTTGTGCTGACTTGTGCTAGACTAGCACAACGCATATATGCGATTTGATCCTTGTCGGATGACCAGAAAGTCGGAAAATGATATATAGTCTTAGCGCGAAAGGCCGCGTACAAGAGTAAAGTGCCCTTTATATCGTTGTGCTGGGGAATCTAAAAGTTGTGCTGACTTGTGCTAGGCTAGCACAACTCAGATATGCGATATGGTCCTTGTCGGATGACCAGAAAGTCGGAAAATGATATACAGTTTTAGCGCGAAGGGTGGCGTACAAGAGTAAAGTGCCCTTTATATTGTTGTGCTGGGGAATCTAAAAGTTGTGCTGACTTGTGCTAGGCTAGCACAACTCAGATATGCGATTTGATCCTTGTCGGATGACCAGAAACTCGGAAAATGATATACAGTCTTAGCGCGAAGGGCCGCCTACAAGAGTAAAGTGCCCTTTATATCGTTGTGCTGGGGAATCATAAAGTTGTGCTGACTTGTGCTAGGCTAGCACAACTCAGATATGCGATTTGAGCCTTGTCGGATGACGAGAAAGTCGGAAAATGATACACAGTCTTAGCGCGAAGGGACGCGTACAAGAGTAAAGTGCCCTTTATATCGTTGTGCTGGGGAATCTAAAAGTTGTGCTGACTTGTGCTATGCTAGCACAACTCAGATATGCGATATGATCCTTGTCGGATGACCAGAAAGTCGGAAAATGATATACAGTCTTAGCGCGAAGGGCCGCGTACAAGAGTAAAGTGCCCTTTATATCGTTGTGCTGGGGAATCTAAAAGGTGTGCTGACTTGTGCTATGCTAGCACAACTCAGATATGCGATATGATCCTTGACGGATGACGAGAAAGTCGGAAAATGATATACAGTTTTAGCGCGAAGGGTCGCGTACAAGAGTAAAGTGCCCTTTATATCGTTGTGCTGGGGAATCTAAAAGTTGTGCTGACTTGTGCTAGACTAGCACAACTCAGATATGCGATTTGATCCTTGTCGGATGACCAGAATGTCGGAAAATGATATTTAGTTTTAGCGCGAAGGGCCGCGTACAAGAGTAAAGTGCCCTTTATATCGTTGTGCTGGGGAATCTAAAAGTTGTGCTGACTTGTGCTAGGCTAGCACAACTCAGATATGCGATATGATCCTCGTCGGATGACCAGAAAGTCGGAAAATGATACACAGTCTTAGCGCGAAGGGACGCGTACAAGAGTAAAGTGCCCTTTATATCGTTGTGCTGGGGAATCTAAAAGGTGTGCTGACTTGTGCTATGCTAGCACAACTCAGATATGCGATATGATCCTTGACGGATGACGAGAAAGTCGGAAAGTGATATACAGTCTTAGCGCGAAGGGCCGCGTACAAGAGTAAAGTGCCCTTTATATCGTGGTGCTGGGGAATCTAAAAGTTGTGCTGACTTGTGCTATGCTAGCACAACTCAGATATGCGATATGATCCTTGTCGGATGACCAGAAAGTCGGAAAATGATATACAGTCTTAGCGCGAAGGGCCGCGTACAAGAGTAAAGTGCCCTTTATATCGTTGTGCTGGGGAATCTAAAAGGTGTGCTGACTTGTGCTATGCTAGCACAACTCAGATATGCGATATGATCCTTGACGGATGACCAGAATGTCGGAAAATGATATACAGTTTTAGCGCGAAGGGCCGCGTACAAGAGTAAAGTGCCCTTTATATCGTTGTGCTGGGGAATCTAAAAGTTGTCCTGACTTGTGCTAGTCTAGCACAACTCAGATATGCGATATGATCCTCGTCGGATGACCAGAAAGTCGGAAAATGATACACAGTCTTAGCGCGAAGGGACGCGTACAAGAGTAAAGTGCCCTTTATATCGTTGTGCTGGGGAATCTAAAAGGTGTGCTGACTTGTGCTATGTTAGCACAACTCAGATATGCGATATGATCCTTGACGGATGAAGAGAAAGTCGGAAAGTGATATACAGTCTTAGCGCGGAGGGCCGTCTACAAGAGTAAAGTGCCCTTTATATCGTTGTGCTTGGGAATCTAAAAGTTGTGCTGACTTGTGCTATGCTAGCACAACTCAGATATGCGATATGATCCTTGTCGGATGACCAGAAAGTCGGAAAATGATATACAGTCTTAGCGCGAAGGGCCGCGTACAAGAGTAAAGTGCCCTTTATATCGTTGTGCTGGGGAATCTAAAAGGTGTGCTGACTTGTGCTATGCTAGCACAACTCAGATATGCGATATGATCCTTGAGGGATGACGAGAAAGTCGGAAAATGATATACAGTTTTAGCGCGAAGGGTCGCGTACAAGAGTAAAGTGCCCTTTATATCGTTGTGCTGGGGAATCTAAAAGTTGTGCTGACTTGTGCTAGGCTAGCACAACTGAGATATGCGACATGATCCTTGTCGGATGAATAGAAAGTCGGAAAATGATATACAGTTTTAGCGCGAAGGGTCGCGTACAAGAGTAAAGTGCCCTTTATATCGTTGTGCTGGGGAATCTAAAAGTTGTGCTGACTTGTGCTAGGCTAGCACAACTCAGATATGCGATTTGATCCTTGTCGGATGACGAGAAAGTCGGAAAATGATATACAGTCTTAGCGCGAAGGGCCGCGTACAAGAGTAAAGTGCCCTTTATATCGTTGTGCTGGGGAATCTAAAAGTTGTGCTGACTTGTGCTATGCTAGCACAACTCAGATATGCGATATGATCCTTGTCGGATGACGAGAAAGTCGGAAAATGATATACAGTTTTAGCGCGAAGGGCCGCGTACAAGAGTAAAGTGCCCTTTATATCGTTGTACTGGGGAATCTAAATGTTGTGCTGACTTGTGCTAGGCTAGCACAACTGAGATATGCGATTTGATCCTTGTCGGATGACGAGAAAGTCGGAAAATGATACACAGTCTTAGCGCGAAGGGTCGCGTACAGGAGTAAAGTGCCCTTTATATCGTAGTGCTGGGGAATCTAAAAGTTGTGCTGACTTGTGCTAGACTAGCACAACTCAGATATGCGATTTGATCCTTGTCGGATGACCAGAAAGTCGGAAAATGATATATAGTCTTAGCGCGAAGGGCCGCGTACAAGAGTAAAGTGCCCTTTATATCGTTGTGCTGGGGAATCTAAAAGTTGTGCTGACTTGTGCTAGGCTAGCACAACTCAGATATGCGATATGGTCCTTGTCGGATGACCAGAAAGTCGGAAAATGATATACAGTTTTAGCGCGAAGGGTGGCGTACAAGAGTAAAGTGCCCTTTATATTGTTGTGCTGGGGAATCTAAAAGTTGTGCTGACTTGTGCTAGGCTAGCACAACTCAGATATGCGATTTGATCCTTGTCGGATGACCAGAAACTCGGAAATTGATATACAGTCTTAGCGCGAAGGGCCGCCTACAAGAGTAAAGTGCCCTTTATATCGTTGTGCAGGGGAATCATAAAGTTGTGCTGACTTGTGCTAGGCTAGCACAACTCAGATATGCGATTTGAGCCTTGTCGGATGACGAGAAAGTCGGAAAATGATACACAGTCTTAGCGCGAAGGGACGCGTACAAGAGTAAAGTGCCCTTTATATCGTTGTGCTGGGGAATCTAAAAGGTGTGCTGACTTGTGCTATGCTAGCACAACTCAGATATGCGATATGATCCTTGACGGATGACGAGAAAGTCGGAAAGTGATATACAGTCTTAGCGCGAAGGGCCGCCTACAAGAGTAAAGTGCCCTTTATATCGTTGTGCTGGGGAATCTAAAAGTTGTGCTGACTTGTGCTATGCTAGCACAACTCAGATATGCGATATGATCCTTGTCGGATGACCAGAAAGTCGGAAAATGATATACAGTCTTAGCGCGAAGGGCCGCGTACAAGAGTAAAGTGCCCTTTATATCGTTGTGCTGGGGAATCTAAAAGGTCGCTGACTTGTGCTATGCTAGCACAACTCAGATATGCGACATGATCCTTGACGGATGACGAGAAAGTCGGAAAATGATATACAGTTTTAGCGCGAAGGGTCGCGTACAAGAGTAAAGTCCCCTTTATATCGTTGTGCTGGGGAATCTAAAAGTTGTGCTGACTTGTGCTAGACTAGCACAACTCAGATATGCGATTTGATCCTTGTCGGATGACCAGAATGTCGGAAAATGATATATAGTCTTAGCGCGAAGGGCCGCGTACAAGAGTAAAGTGCCCTTTATATCGTTGTGCTGGGGAATCTGAAAGTTGTGCTGACTTGTGCTAGGCTAGCACAACTCAGATATGCGATATGATCCTTGTCGGATGACCAGAAAGTCGGAAAATGATATACAGTCTTAGCGCGAAGGGCCGCGTACAAGAGTAAAGTGCCCTTTATATCGTTGTGCTGGGGAATCTAAAAGTTGTGCTGACTTGTGCTAGGCTAGCACAACTCAGATATGCGATTTGATCCTTGTCGGATGACCAGAAACTCGGAAAATGATATACAGTCTTAGCGCGAAGGGCCGCCTACAAGAGTAAAGTGCCCTTTATATCGTTGTGCAGGGGAATCATAAAGTTGTGCTGACTTGTGCTAGGCTAGCACAACTCAGATATGCGATTTGAGCCTTGTCGGATGACGAGAAAGTCGGAAAATGATACACAGTCTTAGCGCGAAGGGACGCGTACAAGAGTAAAGTGCCCTTTATATCGTTGTGCTGGGGAATCTAAAAGGTGTGCTGACTTGTGCTATGCTAGCACAACTCAGATATGCGATATGATCCTTGACGGATGACGAGAAAGTCGGAAAGTGATATACAGTCTTAGCGCGAAGGGCCGCCTACAAGAGTAAAGTGCCCTTTATATCGTTGTGCTGGGGAATCTAAAAGTTGTGCTGACTTGTGCTATGATAGCACAACTCAGATATGCGATATGATCCTTGTCGGATGACCAGAAAGTCGGAAAATGATATACAGTCTTAGCGCGAAGGGTCGCGTACAAGAGTAAAGTCCCCTTTATATCGTTGTGCTGGGGAATCTAAAAGTTGTGCTGACTTGTGCTAGACTAGCACAACTCAGATATGCGATTTGATCCTTGTCGGATGACCAGAATGTCGGAAAATGATATATAGTCATAGCGCGAAGGGCCGCGTACAAGAGTAAAGTGCCCTTTATATCGTTGTGTTGGGGAATCTGAAAGTTGTGCTGACTTGTGCTAGGCTAGCACAACTCAGATATGCGATATGATCCTTGTCGGATGACCAGAAAGTCGGAAAGTGATATACAGTCTTAGCGCGAAGGGCCGCCTACAAGAGTAAAGTGCCCTTTATATCGTTGTGCTGGGGAATCTAAAAGTTGTGCTGACTTGTGCTATGCTAGCACAACTCAGATATGCGATATGATCCTTGTCGGATGACCAGAAAGTCGGAAAATGATATACAGTCTTAGCGCGAAGGGCCGCGTACAAGAGTAAAGTGCCCTTTATATCGTTGTGCTGGGGAATCTAAAAGTTGTGCTGACTTGTGCTAGACTAGCACAACTCAGATATGCGATTTGATCCTTGTCGGATGACCAGAATGTCGGAAAATGATATACAGTCTTAGCGCGAAGGGCCGCGTACAAGAGTAAAGTGCCCTTTATATCGTTGTGCTGGGGAATCTAAAAGGTGTGCTGACTTGTGCTATGCTAGCACAACTCAGATATGCGATATGATCCTTGAGGGATGACGAGAAAGTCGGAAAATGATATACAGTTTTAGCGCGAAGGGTCGCGTACAAGAGTAAATTGCCCTTTATATCGTTGTGCTGGGGAATCTAAAAGTTGTGCTGACTTGTTCTAGGCTAGCACAACACAGATATGCGATATGATCCTTGTCGGATGACGAGAAAGTCGGAAAATGATATACAGTCTTAGCGCGAAGGTCCGCGTACAAGAGTAAAGTGCCCTTTATATCGTTGTGCTGGGGAATCTAAAAGTTGTGCTGACTTGTGCTATGCTAGCACAACTCAGATATGCGATATGATCCTTGTCGGATGACGAGAAAGTCGGAAAATGATATACAGTTTTAGCGCGAAGGGTCGCGTACAAGAGTAAAGTGCCCTTTATATCGTTGTGCTGGGGAATCTAAAAGTTGTGCTGACTTGTGCTAGGCTAGCACAACTCAGATATGCGACATGATCCTTGTCGGATGAATAGAAAGTCGGAAAATGATATACAGTTTTAGCGCGAAGGGTCGCGTACAATAGTAAAGTGCCCTTTATATCGTTGTGCTGGGGAATCTAAAAGTTGTGCTGACTTGTGCTAGGCTAGCACAACTCAGATATGCGATATGATCCTTGTCGGATGACCAGAAAGTCGGAAAATGATATACAGTTTTAGCGCGAAGGGTGGCGTACAAGAGTAAAGTGCCCTTTATATCGTTGTGCTGGGGAATCTAAAAGTTGTGCTGACTTGTGCTAGGCTAGCACAACTCAGATATGCGATTTGATCCTTGTCGGATGACCAGAAACTCGGAAAATGATATACAGTCTTAGCGCGAAGGGCCGCCTACAAGAGTAAAGTGCCCTTTATATCGTTGTGCTGGGGAATCTAAAAGTTGCGCATACTTTTGCTATGCTAGCACAACTCAGATATGCGATATGATCCTTGACGGATGACGAGAAAGTCGGAAAATGATATACAGTTTTAGCGCGAAGGGCCGCGTACAAGAATAAAGTGCCCTTTATATCGTTGTGCTGGGGAATAATAAAGTTGTGCTGACTTGTGCTAGGCTAGCACAACTCAGATATGCGATTTGAGCCTTGTCGGATGACGAGAAAGTCGGAAAATGATACACAGTCTTAGCGCGAAGGGACGCGTACAAGAGTAAAGTGCCCCTTATATCGTTATGCTGGGGAATCTAAAAGGTGTGCTGACTTGTCCTATGCTAGCACAACTCAGATATGCGATATGATCCTTGACGGATGACGAGAAAGTCGGAAAGTGATATACAGTCTTAGCGCGAAGGGCCGCCTACAAGAGTAAAGTGCCCTTTATATCGTTGTGCTGGGGAATCTAAAAGTTGTGCTGACTTGTGCTATGCTAGCACAACTCAGATATGCGATTTGAGCCTTGTCGGATGACGAGAAAGTCGGAAAATGATACACAGTCTTAGCGCGAAGGGACGCGTACAAGAGTAAAGTGCCCTTTATATCGTTGTGCTGGGGAATCTAAAAGGTGTGCTGACTTGTCCTATGCTAGCACAACTCAGATATGCGATATGATCCTTGACGGATGACGAGAAAGTCGGAAAATGATATACAGTTTTAGCGCGAAGGGTCGCGTACAAGAGTAAAGTGCCCTTTATATCGTTGTGCTGGGGAATCTAAAAGTTGTGCTGACTTGTGCTAGGCTAGCACAACTCAGATATGCGATATGATCCTTGTCGGATGACGAGAAAGTCGGAAAATGATATACAGTCTTAGCGCGAAGGGTCGCGTACAAGAGTAAAGTGCCCTTTATATCGTTGTGCTGGGGAATCTAAAAGTTGTGCTGACTTGTGCTATGCTAGCACAACTCAGATATGCGATATGATCCTTGTCGGATGACGAGAAAGTCGGAAAATGATATACAGTTTTAGCGCGAAGGGTCGCGTACAAGAGTAAAGTGCCCTTTATATCGTTGTGCTGGGGAATCTAAAAGTTGTGCTGACTTGTGCTAGGCTAGCACAACTCAGATATGCGACATGATCCTTGTCGGATGAATAGAAAGTCGGAAAATGATATACAGTTTTAGCGCGAAGAGTCGCGTACAAGAGTAAAGTGCCCTTTATATCGTTGTGCTGGGGAATCTAAAAGTTGTGCTGACTTGTGCTAGGCTAGCACAACTCAGATATGGGACATGATCCTTGTCGGATGAATAGAAAGTCGGAAAATGATATACAGTTTTAGCGCGAAGGGTCGCGTACAAGAGTAAAGTGCCCTTTATATCGTTGTGCTGGGGAATCTAAAAGTTGTGCTGACTTGTGCTAGGCTAGCACAACTCAGATATGCGATTTGATCCTTGTCGGATGACGAGAAAGTCGGAAAATGATATACAGTCTTAGCGCGAAGGGCCGCGTACAAGAGTAAAGTGCCCTTTATATCGTTGTGCTGGGGAATCTAAAAGTTGTGCTGACTTGTGCTAGGCTAGCACAACTCAGATATGTCATTTGATCCTTGTCGGATGACGAGAAAGTCGGAGAATGATACACAGTCTTAGCGCGAAGGGTCGCGTACAAGAGTAAAGTGCCCTTTATATTGTTGTGCTGGGGAATCTAAAAGTTGTGCTGACTTGTGCTAGGCTAGCACAACTCAGATATGCGATTTGATCCTTGTCGGATGACCAGAAACTCGGAAAATGATATACAGTCTTAGCGCGAAGGGCCGCCTACAAGAGTAAAGTGCCCTTTATATCGTTGTGCAGGGGAATCATAAAGTTGTGCTGACTTGTGCTAGGCTAGCACAACTCAGATATGCGATTTGAGCCTTGTCGGATGACGAGAAAGTCGGAAAATGATACACAGTCTTAGCGCGAAGGGACGCGTACAAGAGTAAAGTGCCCTTTATATCGTTGTGCTGGGGAATCTAAAAGGTGTGCTGACTTGTGCTATGCTAGCACAACTCAGATATGCGATATGATCCTTGACGGATGACGAGAAAGTCGGAAAGTGATATACAGTCTTAGCGCGAAGGGCCGCCTACAAGAGTAAAGTGCCCTTTATATCGTTGTGCTGGGGAATCTAAAAGTTGTGCTGACTTGTGCTATGCTAGCACAACTCAGATATGCGATATGATCCTTGTCGGATGACCAGAAAGTCGGAAAATGATATACAGTCTTAGCGCGAAGGGCCGCGTACAAGAGTAAAGTGCCCTTTATATCGTTGTGCTGGGGAATCTAAAAGGTGTGCTGACTTGTGCTATGCTAGCACAACTCAGATATGCGATATGATCCTTGACGGATGACGAGAAAGTCGGAAAATGATATACAGTTTTAGCGCGAAGGGTCGCGTACAAGAGTAAAGTCCCCTTTATATCGTTGTGCTGGGGAATCTAAAAGTTGTGCTGACTTGTGCTAGACTAGCACAACTCAGATATGCGATTTGATCCTTGTCGGATGACCAGAATGTCGGAAAATGATATATAGTCTTAGCGCGAAGGGCCGCGTACAAGAGTAAAGTGCCCTTTATATCGTTGTGCTGGGGAATCTGAAAGTTGTGCTGACTTGTGCTAGGCTAGCACAACTCAGATATGCGATATGATCCTTGTCGGATGACCAGAAAGTCGGAAAGTGATATACAGTCTTAGCGCGAAGGGCCGCCTACAAGAGTAAAGTGCCCTTTATATCGTTGTGCTGGGGAATCTAAAAGTTGTGCTGACTTGTGCTATGCTAGCACAACTCAGATATGCGATATGATCCTTGTCGGATGACCAGAATGTCGGAAAATGATATATAGTCTTAGCGCGAAGGGCCGCGTACAAGAGTAAAGTGCCCTTTATATCGTTGTGCTGGGGAATCTGAAAGTTGTGCTGACTTGTGCTAGGCTAGCACAACTCAGATATGCGATTTGATCCTTGTCGGATGACCAGAATGTCGGAAAATGATATACAGTCTTAGCGCGAAGGGCCGCGTACAAGAGTAAAGTGCCCTTTATATCGTTGTGCTGGGGAATCTAAAAGTTGTGCTGACTTGTGCTAGGCTAGCACAACTCAGATATGCGATTTGATCCTTGTCGGATGACCAGAAACTCGGAAAATGATATACAGTCTTAGCGCGAAGGGCCGCCTACAAGAGTAAAGTGCCCTTTATATCGTTGTGCAGGGGAATCATAAAGTTGTGCTGACTTGTGCTAGGCTAGCACAACTCAGATATGCGATTTGAGCCTTGTCGGATGACGAGAAAGTCGGAAAATGATACACAGTCTTAGCGCGAAGGGACGCGTACAAGAGTAAAGTGCCATTTATATCGTTGTGCTGGGGAATCTAAAAGGTGTGCTGACTTGTGCTATGCTAGCACAACTCAGATATGCGATATGATCCTTGACGGATGACGAGAAAGTCGGAAAGTGATATACAGTCTTAGCGCGAAGGGCCGCCTACAAGAGTAAAGTGCCCTTTATATCGTTGTGCTGGGGAATCTAAAAGTTGTGCTGACTTGTGCTATGCTAGCACAACTCAGATATGCGATATGATCCTTGTCGGATGACCAGAAAGTCGGAAAATGATATACAGTCTTAGCGCGAAGGGCCGCGTACAAGAGTAAAGTGCCCTTTATATCGTTGTGCTGGGGAATCTAAAAGGTGTGCTGACTTGTGCTATGCTAGCACAACTCAGATATGCGATATGATCCTTGACGGATGACGAGAAAGTCGGAAAATTATATACAGTTTTAGCGCGAAGGGTCGTGTACAAGAGTAAAGTCCCCTTTATATCGTTGTGCTGGGGAATCTAAAAGTTGTGCTGACTTGTGCTAGGCTAGCACAACTCAGATATGCGATTTGATCCTTGTCGGATGACGAGAAAGTCGGAAAATGATATACAGTCTTAGCGCGAAGGGCCGCGTACAAGAGTAAAGTGCCCTTTATATCGTTGTGCTGGGGAATCTAAAAGTTGTGCTGACTTGTGCTAGGCTAGCACAACTCAGATATGTGATTTGATCCTTGTCGGATGACGAGAAAGTCGGAGAATGATACACAGTCTTAGCGCGAAGGGTCGCGTACAAGAGTAAAGTGCCCTTTATATAGTTGTGCTGGGGAATCTAAAAGTTGTGCTGACTTGTGCTAGGCTAGCACAACTCAGATATGCGATTTGATCCTTGTCGGATGACCAGAAACTCGGAAAATGATATACAGTCTTAGCGCGAAGGGCCGCCTACAAGAGTAAAGTGCCCTTTATATCGTTGTGCAGGGGAATCATAAAGTTGTGCTGACTTGTGCTAGGCTAGCACAACTCAGATATGCGATTTGAGCCTTGTCGGATGACGAGAAAGTCGGAAAATGATACACAGTCTTAGCGCGAAGGGACGCGTACAAGAGTAAAGTGCCCTTTATATCGTTGTGCTGGGGAATCTAAAAGGTGTGCTGACTTGTGCTATGCTAGCACAACTCAGATATGCGATATGATCCTTGACGGATGACGAGAAAGTCGGAAAGTGATATACAGTCTTAGCGCGAAGGGCCGCCTACAAGAGTAAAGTGCCCTTTATATCGTTGTGCTGGGGAATCTAAAAGTTGTGCTGACTTGTGCTAGGCTAGCACAACTCAGATATGCGATATGATCCTTGTCGGATGACCAGAAAGTCGGAAAATGATATACAGTCTTAGCGCGAAGGGCCGCGTACAAGAGTAAAGTGCCCTTTATATCGTTGTGCTGGGGAATCTAAAAGGTGTGCTGACTTGTGCTATGCTAGCACAACTCAGATATGCGATATGATCCTTGACGGATGACGAGAAAGTCGGAAAATGATATACAGTTTTAGCGCGAAGGGTCGCGTACAAGAGTAAAGTCCCCTTTATATCGTTGTGCTGGGGAATCTAAAAGTTGTGCTGACTTGTGCTAGACTAGCACAACTCAGATATGCGATTTGATCCTTGTCGGATGACCAGAATGTCGGAAAATGATATATAGTCTTAGCGCGAAGGGCCGCGTACAAGAGTAAAGTGCCCTTTATATCGTTGTGCTGGGGAATCTGAAAGTTGTGCTGACTTGTGCTAGGCTAGCACAACTCAGATATGCGATATGATCCTTGTCGGATGACCAGAAAGTCGGAAAGTGATATACAGTCTTAGCGCGAAGGGCCGCCTACAAGAGTAAAGTGCCCTTTATATCGTTGTGCTGGGGAATCTAAAAGTTGTGCTGACTTGTGCTATGCTAGCACAACTCAGATATGCGATATGATCCTTGTCGGATGACCAGAAAGTCGGAAAATGATATACAGTCTTAGCGCGAAGGGCCGCGTACAAGAGTAAAGTGCCCTTTATATCGTTGTGCTGGGGAATCTAAAAGTTGTGCTGACTTGTGCTAGGCTAGCACAACTCAGATATGCGATTTGATCCTTGTCGGATGACCAGAAACTCGGAAAATGATATACAGTCTTAGCGCGAAGGGCCGCCTACAAGAGTAAAGTGCCCTTTATATCGTTGTGCAGGGGAATCATAAAGTTGTGCTGACTTGTGCTAGGCTAGCACAACTCAGATATGCGATTTGAGCCTTGTCGGATGACGAGAAAGTCGGAAAATGATACACAGTCTTAGCGCGAAGGGACGCGTACAAGAGTAAAGTGCCCTTTATATCGTTGTGCTGGGGAATCTAAAAGTTGTGCTGACTTGTGCTATGCTAGCACAACTCAGATATGCGATATGATCCTTGACGGATGACGAGAAAGTCGGAAAGTGATATACAGTCTTAGCGCGAAGGGCCGCCTACAAGAGTAAAGTGCCCTTTATATCGTTGTGCTGGGGAATCTAAAAGTTGTGCTGACTTGTGCTATGCTAGCACAACTCAGATATGCGATATGATCCTTGTCGGATGACCAGAAAGTCGGAAAATGATATACAGTCTTAGCGCGAAGGGCCGCGTACAAGAGTAAAGTGCCCTTTATATCGTTGTGCTGGGGAATCTAAAAGGTGTGCTGACTTGTGCTATGCTAGCACAACTCAGATATGCGATATGATCCTTGACGGATGACGAGAAAGTCGGAAAATGATATACAGTTTTAGCGCGAAGGGTCGCGTACAAGAGTAAAGTCCCCTTTATATCGTTGTGCTGGGGAATCTAAAAGTTGTGCTGACTTGTGCTAGGCTAGCACAACTCAGATATGCGATTTGATCCTTGTCGGATGACGAGAAAGTCGGAAAATGATATACAGTCTTAGCGCGAAGGGCCGCGTACAAGAGTAAAGTGCCCTTTATATCGTTGTGCTGGGGAATCTAAAAGTTGTGCTGACTTGTGCTAGGCTAGCACAACTCAGATATGTGATTTGATCCTTGTCGGATGACGAGAAAGTCGGAGAATGATACACAGTCTTAGCGCGAAGGGTCGCGTACAAGAGTAAAGTGCCCTTTATATTGTTGTGCTGGGGAATCTAAAAGTTGTGCTGACTTGTGCTAGGCTAGCACAACTCAGATATGCGATTTGATCCTTGTCGGATGACCAGAAACTCGGAAAATGATATACAGTCTTAGCGCGAAGGGCCGCGTACAAGAGTAAAGTGCCCTTTATATCGTTGTGCAGGGGAATCATAAAGTTGTGCTGACTTGTGCTAGGCTAGCACAACTCAGATATGCGATTTGAGCCTTGTCGGATGACGAGAAAGTCGGAAAATGATACACAGTCTTAGCGCGAAGGGACGCGTACAAGAGTAAAGTGCTCTTTATATCGTTGTGCTGGGGAATCTAAAAGTTGTGCTGACTTGTGCTAGGCTAGCACAACTCAGATATGCGACATGATCCTTGTCGGATGAATAGAAAGTCGGAAAATGATATACAGTTTTAGCGCGAAGGGTCGCGTACAAGAGTAAAGTGCCCTTTATATCGTTGTGCTGGGGAATCTAAAAGTTGTGCTGACTTGTGCTAGGCTAGCACAACTCAGATATGCGATATGATCCTTGTCGGATGACCAGAAAGTCGGAAAATGATATACAGTTTTAGCGCGAAGGGTGGCGTACAAGAGTAAAGTGCCCTTTATATCGTTGTGCTGGGGAATCTAAAAGTTGTGCTGACTTGTGCTATGCTAGCACAACTCAGATATGCGATATGATCCTTGTCGGATGACCAGAAAGTCGGAAAATGATATACAGTCTTAGCGCGAAGGGCCGCGTACAAGAGTAAAGTGCCCTTTATATCGTTGTGCTGGGGAATCTAAAAGGTGTGCTGACTTGTGCTATGCTAGCACAACTCAGATATGCGATATGATCCTTGACGGATGACGAGAAAGTCGGAAAATGATATACAGTTTTAGCGCGAAGGGTCGCGTACAAGAGTAAAGTCCCCTTTATATCGTTGTGCTGGGGAATCTAAAAGTTGTGCTGACTTGTGCTAGACTAGCACAACTCAGATATGCGATTTGATCCTTGTCGGATGACCAGAATGTCGGAAAATGATATACAGTCTTAGCGCGAAGGGCCGCGTACAAGAGTAAAGTGCCCTTTATATCGTTGTGCTGGGGAATCTAAAAGTTGCGCATACTTTTGCTATGCTAGCACAACTCAGATATGCGATATGATCCTTGACGGATGACGAGAAAGTCGGAAAATGATATACAGTTTTAGCGCGAAGGGCCGCGTACAAGAATAAAGTGCCCTTTATATCGTTGTGCTGGGGAATAATAAAGTTGTGCTGACTTGTGCTAGGCTAGCACAACTCAGATATGCGATTTGAGCCTTGTCGGATGACGAGAAAGTCGGAAAATGATACACAGTCTTAGCGCGAAGGGACGCGTACAAGAGTAAAGTGCCCTTTATATCGTTATGCTGGGGAATCTAAAAGGTGTGCTGACTTGTCCTATGCTAGCACAACTCAGATATGCGATATGATCCTTGACGGATGACGAGAAAGTCGGAAAGTGATATACAGTCTTAGCGCGAAGGGCCGCCTACAAGAGTAAAGTGCCCTTTATATCGTTGTGCTGGGGAATCTAAAAGTTGTGCTGACTTGTGCTAGGCTAGCACAACTCAGATATGCGATTTGATCCTTGTCGGATGACGAGAAAGTCGGAAAATGATATACAGTCTTAGCGCGAAGGGCCGCGTACAAGAGTAAAGTGCCCTTTATATCGTTGTGCTGGGGAATCTAAAAGTTGTGCTGACTTGTGCTAGGCTAGCACAACTCAGATATGCGATATGATCCTTGTCGGATGACCAGAAAGTCGGAAAATGATATACAGTCTTAGCGCGAAGGGCCGCGTACAAGAGTAAAGTGCCCTTTATATCGTTGTGCTGGGGAATCTAAAAGGTGTGCTGACTTGTGCTATGCTAGCACAACTCAGATATGCGATATGATCCTTGACGGATGACGAGAAAGTCGGAAAATGATATACAGTTTTAGCGCGAAGGGTCGCGTACAAGAGTAAAGTCCCCTTTATATCGTTGTGCTGGGGAATCTAAAAGTTGTGCTGACTTGTGCTAGGCTAGCACAACTCAGATATGCGATTTGATCCTTGTCGGATGACGAGAAAGTCGGAAAATGATATACAGTCTTAGCGCGAAGGGCCGCGTACAAGAGTAAAGTGCCCTTTATATCGTTGTGCTGGGGAATCTAAAAGTTGTGCTGACTTGTGCTAGGCTAGCACAACTCAGATATGTGATTTGATCCTTGTCGGATGACGAGAAAGTCGGAGAATGATACACAGTCTTAGCGCGAAGGGTCGCGTACAAGAGTAAAGTGCCCTTTATATTGTTGTGCTGGGGAATCTAAAAGTTGTGCTGACTTGTGCTAGGCTAGCACAACTCAGATATGCGATTTGATCCTTGTCGGATGACCAGAAACTCGGAAAATGATATACAGTCTTAGCGCGAAGGGCCGCCTACAAGAGTAAAGTGCCCTTTATATCGTTGTGCAGGGGAATCATAAAGTTGTGCTGACTTGTGCTAGGCTAGCACAACTCAGATATGCGATTTGAGCCTTGTCGGATGACGAGAAAGTCGGAAAATGATACACAGTCTTAGCGCGAAGGGACGCGTACAAGAGTAAAGTGCTCTTTATATCGTTGTGCTGGGGAATCTAAAAGTTGTGCTGACTTGTGCTAGGCTAGCACAACTCAGATATGCGACATGATCCTTGTCGGATGAATAGAAAGTCGGAAAATGATATACAGTTTTAGCGCGAAGGGTCGCGTACAAGAGTAAAGTGCCCTTTATATCGTTGTGCTGGGGAATCTAAAAGTTGTGCTGACTTGTGCTAGGCTAGCACAACTCAGATATGCGATATGATCCTTGTCGGATGACCAGAAAGTCGGAAAATGATATACAGTTTTAGCGCGAAGGGTGGCGTACAAGAGTAAAGTGCCCTTTATATCGTTGTGCTGGGGAATCTAAAAGTTGTGCTGACTTGTGCTATGCTAGCACAACTCAGATATGCGATATGATCCTTGTCGGATGACCAGAAAGTCGGAAAATGATATACAGTCTTAGCGCGAAGGGCCGCGTACAAGAGTAAAGTGCCCTTTATATCGTTGTGCTGGGGAATCTAAAAGGTGTGCTGACTTGTGCTATGCTAGCACAACTCAGATATGCGATATGATCCTTGACGGATGACGAGAAAGTCGGAAAATGATATACAGTTTTAGCGCGAAGGGTCGCGTACAAGAGTAAAGTCCCCTTTATATCGTTGTGCTGGGGAATCTAAAAGTTGTGCTGACTTGTGCTAGACTAGCACAACTCAGATATGCGATATGATCCTTGACGGATGACGAGAAAGTCGGAAAATGATATACAGTTTTAGCGCGAAGGGTCGCGTACAAGAGTAAAGTCCCCTTTATATCGTTGTGCTGGGGAATCTAAAAGTTGTGCTGACTTGTGCTAGGCTAGCACAACTCAGATATGCGATTTGATCCTTGTCGGATGACGAGAAAGTCGGAAAATGATATACAGTCTTAGCGCGAAGGGCCGCGTACAAGAGTAAAGTGCCCTTTATATCGTTGTGCTGGGGAATCTAAAAGTTGTGCTGACTTGTGCTAGGCTAGCACAACTCAGATATGTGATTTGATCCTTGTCGGATGACGAGAAAGTCGGAGAATGATACACAGTCTTAGCGCGAAGGGTCGCGTACAAGAGTAAAGTGCCCTTTATATTGTTGTGCTGGGGAATCTAAAAGTTGTGCTGACTTGTGCTAGGCTAGCACAACTCAGATATGCGATTTGATCCTTGTCGGATGACCAGAAACTCGGAAAATGATATACAGTCTTAGCGCGAAGGGCCGCCTACAAGAGTAAAGTGCCCTTTATATCGTTGTGCAGGGGAATCATAAAGTTGTGCTGACTTGTGCTAGGCTAGCACAACTCAGATATGCGATTTGAGCCTTGTCGGATGACGAGAAAGTCGGAAAATGATACACAGTCTTAGCGCGAAGGGACGCGTACAAGAGTAAAGTGCTCTTTATATCGTTGTGCTGGGGAATCTAAAAGTTGTGCTGACTTGTGCTAGGCTAGCACAACTCAGATATGCGACATGATCCTTGTCGGATGAATAGAAAGTCGGAAAATGATATACAGTTTTAGCGCGAAGGGTCGCGTACAAGAGTAAAGTGCCCTTTATATCGTTGTGCTGGGGAATCTAAAAGTTGTGCTGACTTGTGCTAGGCTAGCACAACTCAGATATGCGATATGATCCTTGTCGGATGACCAGAAAGTCGGAAAATGATATACAGTTTTAGCGCGAAGGGTGGCGTACAAGAGTAAAGTGCCCTTTATATCGTTGTGCTGGGGAATCTAAAAGTTGTGCTGACTTGTGCTATGCTAGCACAACTCAGATATGCGATATGATCCTTGTCGGATGACCAGAAAGTCGGAAAATGATATACAGTCTTAGCGCGAAGGGCCGCGTACAAGAGTAAAGTGCCCTTTATATCGTTGTGCTGGGGAATCTAAAAGGTGTGCTGACTTGTGCTATGCTAGCACAACTCAGATATGCGATATGATCCTTGACGGATGACGAGAAAGTCGGAAAATGATATACAGTTTTAGCGCGAAGGGTCGCGTACAAGAGTAAAGTCCCCTTTATATCGTTGTGCTGGGGAATCTAAAAGTTGTGCTGACTTGTGCTAGACTAGCACAACTCAGATATGCGATTTGATCCTTGTCGGATGACCAGAATGTCGGAAAATGATATACAGTCTTAGCGCGAAGGGCCGCGTACAAGAGTAAAGTGCCCTTTATATCGTTGTGCTGGGGAATCTAAAAGGTGTGCTGACTTGTGCTATGCTAGCACAACTCAGATATGCGATATGATCCTTGAGGGATGACGAGAAAGTCGGAAAATGATATACAGTTTTAGCGCGAAGGGTCGCGTACAAGAGTAAATTGCCCTTTATATCGTTGTGCTGGGGAATCTAAAAGTTGTGCTGACTTGTTCTAGGCTAGCACAACACAGATATGCGATATGATCCTTGTCGGATGACGAGAAAGTCGGAAAATGATATACAGTCTTAGCGCGAAGGTCCGCGTACAAGAGTAAAGTGCCCTTTATATCGTTGTGCTGGGGAATCTAAAAGTTGTGCTGACTTGTGCTATGCTAGCACAACTCAGATATGCGATATGATCCTTGTCGGATGACGAGAAACTCGGAAAATGATATACAGTTTTAGCGCGAAGGGTCGCGTACAAGAGTAAAGTGCCCTTTATATCGTTGTGCTGGGGAATCTAAAAGTTGTGCTGACTTGTGCTAGGCTAGCACAACTCAGATATGCGACATGATCCTTGTCGGATGAATAGAAAGTCGGAAAATGATATACAGTTTTAGCGCGAAGGGTCGCGTACAATAGTAAAGTGCCCTTTATATCGTTGTGCTGGGGAATCTAAAAGTTGTGCTGACTTGTGCTAGGCTAGCACAACTCAGATATGCGATATGATCCTTGTCGGATGACCAGAAAGTCGGAAAATGATATACAGTTTTAGCGCGAAGGGTGGCGTACAAGAGTAAAGTGCCCTTTATATCGTTGTGCTGGGGAATCTAAAAGTTGTGCTGACTTGTGCTAGGCTAGCACAACTCAGATATGCGATTTGATCCTTGTCGGATGACCAGAAACTCGGAAAATGATATACAGTCTTAGCGCGAAGGGCCGCCTACAAGAGTAAAGTGCCCTTTATATCGTTGTGCTGGGGAATCTAAAAGTTGCGCATACTTTTGCTATGCTAGCACAACTCAGATATGCGATATGATCCTTGACGGATGACGAGAAAGTCGGAAAATGATATACAGTTTTAGCGCGAAGGGCCGCGTACAAGAATAAAGTGCCCTTTATATCGTTGTGCTGGGGAATAATAAAGTTGTGCTGACTTGTGCTAGGCTAGCACAACTCAGATATGCGATTTGAGCCTTGTCGGATGACGAGAAAGTCGGAAAATGATACACAGTCTTAGCGCGAAGGGACGCGTACAAGAGTAAAGTGCCCTTTATATCGTTATGCTGGGGAATCTAAAAGGTGTGCTGACTTGTCCTATGCTAGCACAACTCAGATATGCGATATGATCCTTGACGGATGACGAGAAAGTCGGAAAGTGATATACAGTCTTAGCGCGAAGGGCCGCCTACAAGAGTAAAGTGCCCTTTATATCGTTGTGCTGGGGAATCTAAAAGTTGTGCTGACTTGTGCTATGCTAGCACAACTCAGATATGCGATTTGAGCCTTGTCGGATGACGAGAAAGTCGGAAAATGATACACAGTCTTAGCGCGAAGGGACGCGTACAAGAGTAAAGTGCCCTTTATATCGTTGTGCTGGGGAATCTAAAAGGTGTGCTGACTTGTCCTATGCTAGCACAACTCAGATATGCGATATGATCCTTGACGGATGACGAGAAAGTCGGAAAATGATATACAGTTTTAGCGCGAAGGGTCGCGTACAAGAGTAAAGTGCCCTTTATATCGTTGTGCTGGGGAATCTAAAAGTTGTGCTGACTTGTGCTAGGCTAGCACAACTCAGATATGCGATATGATCCTTGTCGGATGACGAGAAAGTCGGAAAATGATATACAGTCTTAGCGCGAAGGGCCGCGTACAAGAGTAAAGTGCCCTTTATATCGTTGTGCTGGGGAATCTAAAAGTTGTGCTGACTTGTGCTATGCTAGCACAACTCAGATATGCGATATGATCCTTGTCGGATGACGAGAAAGTCGGAAAATGATATACAGTTTTAGCGCGAAGGGTCGCGTACAAGAGTAAAGTGCCCTTTATATCGTTGTGCTGGGGAATCTAAAAGTTGTGCTGACTTGTGCTAGGCTAGCACAACTCAGATATGGGACATGATCCTTGTCGGATGAATAGAAAGTCGGAAAATGATATACAGTTTTAGCGCGAAGGGTCGCGTACAAGAGTAAAGTGCCCTTTATATCGTTGTGCTGGGGAATCTAAAAGTTGTGCTGACTTGTGCTAGGCTAGCACAACTCAGATATGCGATTTGATCCTTGTCGGATGACGAGAAAGTCGGAAAATGATATACAGTCTTAGCGCGAAGGGCCGCGTACAAGAGTAAAGTGCCCTTTATATCGTTGTGCTGGGGAATCTAAAAGTTGTGCTGACTTGTGCTAGGCTAGCACAACTCAGATATGTCATTTGATCCTTGTCGGATGACGAGAAAGTCGGAGAATGATACACAGTCTTAGCGCGAAGGGTCGCGTACAAGAGTAAAGTGCCCTTTATATTGTTGTGCTGGGGAATCTAAAAGTTGTGCTGACTTGTGCTAGGCTAGCACAACTCAGATATGCGATTTGATCCTTGTCGGATGACCAGAAACTCGGAAAATGATATACAGTCTTAGCGCGAAGGGCCGCGTACAAGAGTAAAGTGCCCTTTATATCGTTGTGCAGGGGAATCATAAAGTTGTGCTGACTTGTGCTAGGCTAGCACAACTCAGATATGCGATTTGAGCCTTGTCGGATGACGAGAAAGTCGGAAAATGATACACAGTCTTAGCGCGAAGGGACGCGTACAAGAGTAAAGTGCCCTTTATATCGTTGTGCTGGGGAATCTAAAAGGTGTGCTGACTTGTGCTATGCTAGCACAACTCAGATATGCGATATGATCCTTGACGGATGACGAGAAAGTCGGAAAGTGATATACAGTCTTAGCGCGAAGGGCCGCCTACAAGAGTAAAGTGCCCTTTATATCGTTGTGCTGGGGAATCTAAAAGTTGTGCTGACTTGTGCTATGCTAGCACAACTCAGATATGCGATATGATCCTTGTCGGATGACCAGAAAGTCGGAAAATGATATACAGTCTTAGCGCGAAGGGCCGCGTACAAGAGTAAAGTGCCCTTTATATCGTTGTGCTGGGGAATCTAAAAGGTGTGCTGACTTGTGCTATGCTAGCACAACTCAGATATGCGATATGATCCTTGACGGATGACGATAAAGTTGGAAAATGATATACAGTTTTAGCGCGAAGGGTCGCGTACAAGAGTAAAGTCCCCTTTATATCGTTGTGCTGGGGAATCTAAAAGTTGTGCTGACTTGTGCTAGACTAGCACAACTCAGATATGCGATTTGATCCTTGTCGGATGACCAGAATGTCGGAAAATGATATATAGTCTTAGCGCGAAGGGCCGCGTACAAGAGTAAAGTGCCCTTTATATCGTTGTGCTGGGGAATCTAAAAGTTGTGCTGACTTGTGCTATGCTAGCACAACTCAGATATGCGATATGATCCTTGTCGGATGACCAGAATGTCGGAAAATGATATATAGTCTTAGCGCGAAGGGCCGCGTACAAGAGTAAAGTGCCCTTTATATCGTTGTGCTGGGGAATCTGAAAGTTGTGCTGACTTGTGCTAGGCTAGCACAACTCAGATATGCGATTTGATCCTTGTCGGATGACCAGAATGTCGGAAAATGATATACAGTCTTAGCGCGAAGGGCCGCGTACAAGAGTAAAGTGCCCTTTATATCGTTGTGCTGGGGAATCTAAAAGTTGTGCTGACTTGTGCTAGGCTAGCACAACTCAGATATGCGATTTGATCCTTGTCGGATGACCAGAAACTCGGAAAATGATATACAGTCTTAGCGCGAAGGGCCGCCTACAAGAGTAAAGTGCCCTTTATATCGTTGTGCAGGGGAATCATAAAGTTGTGCTGACTTGTGCTAGGCTAGCACAACTCAGATATGCGATTTGAGCCTTGTCGGATGACGAGAAAGTCGGAAAATGATACACAGTCTTAGCGCGAAGGGACGCGTACAAGAGTAAAGTGCCATTTATATCGTTGTGCTGGGGAATCTAAAAGGTGTGCTGACTTGTGCTATGCTAGCACAACTCAGATATGCGATATGATCCTTGACGGATGACGAGAAAGTCGGAAAGTGATATACAGTCTTAGCGCGAAGGGCCGCCTACAAGAGTAAAGTGCCCTTTATATCGTTGTGCTGGGGAATCTAAAAGTTGTGCTGACTTGTGCTATGCTAGCACAACTCAGATATGCGATATGATCCTTGTCGGATGACCAGAAAGTCGGAAAATGATATACAGTCTTAGCGCGAAGGGCCGCGTACAAGAGTAAAGTGCCCTTTATATCGTTGTGCTGGGGAATCTAAAAGGTGTGCTGACTTGTGCTATGCTAGCACAACTCAGATATGCGATATGATCCTTGACGGATGACGAGAAAGTCGGAAAATGATATACAGTTTTAGCGCGAAGGGTCGTGTACAAGAGTAAAGTCCCCTTTATATCGTTGTGCTGGGGAATCTAAAAGTTGTGCTGACTTGTGCTAGGCTAGCACAACTCAGATATGCGATTTGATCCTTGTCGGATGACGAGAAAGTCGGAAAATGATATACAGTCTTAGCGCGAAGGGCCGCGTACAAGAGTAAAGTGCCCTTTATATCGTTGTGCTGGGGAATCTAAAAGTTGTGCTGACTTGTGCTAGGCTAGCACAACTCAGATATGTGATTTGATCCTTGTCGGATGACGAGAAAGTCGGAGAATGATACACAGTCTTAGCGCGAAGGGTCGCGTACAAGAGTAAAGTGCCCTTTATATTGTTGTGCTGGGGAATCTAAAAGTTGTGCTGACTTGTGCTAGGCTAGCACAACTCAGATATGCGATTTGATCCTTGTCGGATGACCAGAAACTCGGAAAATGATATACAGTCTTAGCGCGAAGGGCCGCCTACAAGAGTAAAGTGCCCTTTATATCGTTGTGCAGGGGAATCATAAAGTTGTGCTGACTTGTGCTAGGCTAGCACAACTCAGATATGCGATTTGAGCCTTGTCGGATGACGAGAAAGTCGGAAAATGATACACAGTCTTAGCGCGAAGGGACGCGTACAAGAGTAAAGTGCCCTTTATATCGTTGTGCTGGGGAATCTAAAAGGTGTGCTGACTTGTGCTATGCTAGCACAACTCAGATATGCGATATGATCCTTGACGCATGACGAGAAAGTCGGAAAGTGATATACAGTCTTAGCGCGAAGGGCCGCCTACAAGAGTAAAGTGCCCTTTATATCGTTGTGCTGGGGAATCTAAAAGTTGTGCTGACTTGTGCTATGCTAGCACAACTCAGATATGCGATATGATCCTTGTCGGATGACCAGAAAGTCGGAAAATGATATACAGTCTTAGCGCGAAGGGCCGCGTACAAGAGTAAAGTGCCCTTTATATCGTTGTGCTGGGGAATCTAAAAGGTGTGCTGACTTGTGCTATGCTAGCACAACTCAGATATGCGATATGATCCTTGACGGATGACGAGAAAGTCGGAAAATGATATACAGTCTTAGCGCGAAGGGTCGCGTACAAGAGTAAAGTCCCCTTTATATCGTTGTGCTGGGGAATCTAAAAGTTGTGCTGACTTGTGCTAGACTAGCACAACTCAGATATGCGATTTGATCCTTGTCGGATGACCAGAATGTCGGAAAATGATATATAGTCTTAGCGCGAAGGGCCGCGTACAAGAGTAAAGTGCCCTTTATATCGTTGTGCTGGGGAATCTGAAAGTTGTGCTGACTTGTGCTAGGCTAGCACAACTCAGATATGCGATATGATCCTTGTCGGATGACCAGAAAGTCGGAAAGTGATATACAGTCTTAGCGCGAAGGGCCGCCTACAAGAGTAAAGTGCCCTTTATATCGTTGTGCTGGGGAATCTAAAAGTTGTGCTGACTTGTGCTATGCTAGCACAACTCAGATATGCGATATGATCCTTGTCGGATGACCAGAAAGTCGGAAAATGATATACAGTCTTAGCGCGAAGGGCCGCGTACAAGAGTAAAGTGCCCTTTATATCGTTGTGCTGGGGAATCTAAAAGTTGTGCTGACTTGTGCTATGCTAGCACAACTCAGATATGCGATTTGAGCCTTGTCGGATGACCAGAAACTCGGAAAATGATATACAGTCTTAGCGCGAAGGGCCGCCTACAAGAGTAAAGTGCCCTTTATATCGTTGTGCAGGGGAATCATAAAGTTGTGCTGACTTGTGCTAGGCTAGCACAACTCAGATATGCGATTTGAGCCTTGTCGGATGACGAGAAAGTCGGAAAATGATACACAGTCTTAGCGCGAAGGGACGCGTACAAGAGTAAAGTGCCCTTTATATCGTTGTGCTGGGGAATCTAAAAGTTGTGCTGACTTGTGCTATGCTAGCACAACTCAGATATGCGATATGATCCTTGACGGATGACGAGAAAGTCGGAAAGTGATATACAGTCTTAGCGCGAAGGGCCGCCTACAAGAGTAAAGTGCCCTTTATATCGTTGTGCTGGGGAATCTAAAAGTTGTGCTGACTTGTGCTATGCTAGCACAACTCAGATATGCGATATGATCCTTGTCGGATGACCAGAAAGTCGGAAAATGATATACAGTCTTAGCGCGAAGGGCCGCGTACAAGAGTAAAGTGCCCTTTATATCGTTGTGCTGGGGAATCTAAAAGGTGTGCTGACTTGTGCTATGCTAGCACAACTCAGATATGCGATATGATCCTTGACGGATGACGAGAAAGTCGGAAAATGATATACAGTTTTAGCGCGAAGGGTCGCGTACAAGAGTAAAGTCCCCTTTATATCGTTGTGCTGGGGAATCTAAAAGTTGTGCTGAGTTGTGCTAGCATAGCACAACTCAGATATGCGATTTGATCCTTGTCGGATGACGAGAAAGTCGGAAAATGATATACAGTCTTAGCGCGAAGGGCCGCGTACAAGAGTAAAGTGCCCTTTATATCGTTGTGCTGGGGAATCTAAAAGTTGTGCTGACTTGTGCTAGGCTAGCACAACTCAGATATGTGATTTGATCCTTGTCGGATGACGAGAAAGTCGGAGAATGATACACAGTCTTAGCGCGAAGGGTCGCGTACAAGAGTAAAGTGCCCTTTATATTGTTGTGCTGGGGAATCTAAAAGTTGTGCTGACTTGTGCTAGGCTAGCACAACTCAGATATGCGATTTGATCCTTGTCGGATGACCAGAAACTCGGAAAATGATATACAGTCTTAGCGCGAAGGGCCGCCTACAAGAGTAAAGTGCCCTTTATATCGTTGTGCAGGGGAATCATAAAGTTGTGCTGACTTGTGCTAGGCTAGCACAACTCAGATATGCGATTTGAGCCTTGTCGGATGACGAGAAAGTCGGAAAATGATACACAGTCTTAGCGCGAAGGGACGCGTACAAGAGTAAAGTGCTCTTTATATCGTTGTGCTGGGGAATCTAAAAGTTGTGCTGACTTGTGCTATGCTAGCACAACTCAGATATGCGATATGATCCTTGTCGGATGACGAGAAAGTCGGAAAATGATATACAGTTTTAGCGCGAAGGGTCGCGCACAAGAGTAAAGTGCCCTTTATATCGTTGTGCTGGGGAATCTAAAAGTTGTGCTGACTTGTGCTAGGCTAGCACAACTCAGATATGCGACATGATCCTTGTCGGATGAATAGAAAGTCGGAAAATGATATACAGTTTTAGCGCGAAGGGTCGCGTACAAGAGTAAAGTGCCCTTTATATCGTTGTGCTGGGGAATCTAAAAGTTGTGCTGACTTGTGCTAGGCTAGCACAACTCAGATATGCGATATGATCCTTGTCGGATGACCAGAAAGTCGGAAAATGATATACAGTTTTAGCGCGAAGGGTGGCGTACAAGAGTAAAGTGCCCTTTATATCGTTGTGCTGGGGAATCTAAAAGTTGTGCTGACTTGTGCTAGGCTAGCACAACTCAGATATGCGATTTGATCCTTGTCGGATGACCAGAAACTCGGAAAATGATATACAGTCTTAGCGCGAAGGGCCGCCTACAAGAGTAAAGTGCCCTTTATATCGTTGTGCTGGGGAATCTAAAAGTTGCGCTGACTTTTGCTATGCTAGCACAACTCAGATATGCGATATGATCCTTGACGGATGACGAGAAAGTCGGAAAATGATATACAGTTTTAGCGCGAAGGGCCGCGTACAAGAATAAAGTGCCCTTTATATCGTTGTGCTGGGGAATAATAAAGTTGTGCTGACTTGTGCTAGGCTAGCACAACTCAGATATGCGATTTGAGCCTTGTCGGATGACGAGAAAGTCGGAAAATGATACACAGTCTTAGCGCGAAGGGACGCGTACAAGAGTAAAGTGCCCTTTATATCGTTATGCTGGGGAATCTAAAAGGTGTGCTGACTTGTCCTATGCTAGCACAACTCAGATATGCGATATGATCCTTGACGGATGACGAGAAAGTCGGAAAGTGATATACAGTCTTAGCGCGAAGGGCCGCCTACAAGAGTAAAGTGCCCTTTATATCGTTGTGCTGGGGAATCTAAAAGTTGTGCTGACTTGTGCTATGCTAGCACAACTCAGATATGCGATTTGAGCCTTGTCGGATGACGAGAAAGTCGGAAAATGATACACAGTCTTAGCGCGAAGGGACGCGTACAAGAGTAAAGTGCCCTTTATATCGTTGTGCTGGGGAATCTAAAAGGTGTGCTGACTTGTCCTATGCTAGCACAACTCAGATATGCGATATGATCCTTGACGGATGACGAGAAAGTCGGAAAATGATATACAGTTTTAGCGCGAAGGGTCGCGTACAAGAGTAAAGTGCCCTTTATATCGTTGTGCTGGGGAATCTAAAAGTTGTGCTGACTTGTGCTAGGCTAGCACAACTCAGATATGCGATATGATCCTTGTCGGATGACGAGAAAGTCGGAAAATGATATACAGTCTTAGCGCGAAGGGCCGCGTACAAGAGTAAAGTGCCCTTTATATCGTTGTGCTGGGGAATCTAAAAGTTGTGCTGACTTGTGCTATGCTAGCACAACTCAGATATGCGATATGATCCTTGTCGGATGACGAGAAAGTCGGAAAATGATATACAGTTTTAGCGCGAAGGGTCGCGTACAAGAGTAAAGTGCCCTTTATATCGTTGTGCTGGGGAATCTAAAAGTTGTGCTGACTTGTGCTAGGCTAGCACAACTCAGATATGCGACATGATCCTTGTCGGATGAATAGAAAGTCGGAAAATGATATACAGTTTTAGCGCGAAGGGTCGCGTACAAGAGTAAAGTGCCCTTTATATCGTTGTGCTGGGGAATCTAAAAGTTGTGCTGACTTGTGCTAGGCTAGCACAACTCAGATATGCGACATGATCCTTGTCGGATGAATAGAAAGTCGGAAAATGATATACAGTTTTAGCGCGAAGGGTCGCGTACAAGAGTAAAGTGCCCTTTATATCGTTGTGCTGGGGAATCTAAAAGTTG
Source organism: Lasioglossum lativentre (assembly GCA_916610255.1). Lineage (NCBI taxonomy): Eukaryota > Metazoa > Arthropoda > Insecta > Hymenoptera > Halictidae > Lasioglossum > Lasioglossum lativentre. The sequence continues at coordinate 41,266,019 of OU744356.1, read as the reverse complement.
TGCTGAGTTGTGCTAGCATAGCACAACTCAGATATGCGATTTGATCCTTGTCGGATGACGAGAAAGTCGGAAAATGATATACAGTCTTAGCGCGAAGGGCCGCGTACAAGAGTAAAGTGCCCTTTATATCGTTGTGCTGGGGAATCTAAAAGTTGTGCTGACTTGTGCTAGGCTAGCACAACTCAGATATGTGATTTGATCCTTGTCGGATGACGAGAAAGTCGGAGAATGATACACAGTCTTAGCGCGAAGGGTCGCGTACAAGAGTAAAGTGCCCTTTATATCGTTGTGCTGGGGAATCTAAAAGTTGTGCTGACTTGTGCTATGCTAGCACAACTCAGATATGCGATATGATCCGTGTCGAATGACGAGAAAGTCGGAAAATGATATACAGTTTTAGCGCGAAGGGTCGCGTACAAGAGTAAAGTGCCCTTTATATCATTGTGCTGGGGAATCTAAAAGTTGTGCTGACTTGTGCTAGGCTAGCACAACTCAGATATATGATTATATGCTGTTTGGATAACTGTTTCTTACTTAAAAGTTAATTAGATGTCGAAAACGTTTTTTCACTATAACTTCTTTATTTATAATTTTTTTAAAGTAATACTTTAGCACAATCTTAGCACAACCTAGCACAACTTAGCACAATTGAGAAAATTGAAAAAAATGAAAAGTGGGGGGCTACTCAAAAAATCGTTTTTCTCAATTTTTCTTCTTATTTTTCATATTGTAGTGATAATATTCGAGCACAATGTAGCACAAACCTAGCACAATTCAGCACAACTGTTGAAATTGTTATATTCAAAAAGTGGGGGGCTAACTTCTAGGAGGTAGCTGAAGATGTCCCGTAAGTTACGGTCTGGAGCTTGTACTCCGTGACCGGTTCGGTTGGCGAATTTCGCCACAAAATTTGTTGGTACTTGAGATCCTGCTCATTTACATTAATTTGTCGGTACATTTTAGCTATATCTGCTGCGTACACATACGGATATTGCCTCCAGCGAAGCAGGATGGCGATCAGATCGCCTTGGAGTTTAGGACTTGACAGCAGGTGGTCATTCAGGGATTGACCATTGGTTGTTCGGCACGATGCGTTGAAGACCACGCGAAGCTTTGTCGTGGAGCTGGTGCTCCGGAAGACCGCATGATGCGGAACATAATACGACTGATCGGAGGAGTGGAGTTGATCCACCGGAATTTTCCGCATGTGACCCAGAACTTCGTACTCGCGCATGAAGTCCTGGTAAAGGGTCGCATGGGCAGGGTTGGCTGCAGTCGTCGTTCGACGCGCTGCAGGCTACGAAGAGCGGTGAGGCGTGATTCGCCTATGTCAAGAGGTGGTTCGCGACGAAATGGTAGGCGGGCGACATAGCGTCCATCGGAAGTACGGGTGTGTGTTTGTCTGAAATGTTCTTCACACTGGTGATCGTCCTGTGTCAGGAGATCACCAGTCGAAATTTCTTCTAACTCCCAGAATTGTCTTAGGGTCCGGTCAATCGCGTCTGCGGTAGAACAGTGATGCACGTCGATGGATGGTGAGGATGGAGAGGATGCGATGGGACCGGATAGGATCCACCCGAGGGTGGTGTTCTGGGCAACCGGAGTTGCAGGTAAGCCCCTTCGTATGCCTCCGACGATGAGTTGGCTATACAGATCTGCCCCGATGATTAGGTCGATCGGCTCCGAGCTCATGGGGTTCCTGTCGGCCAGCTCCACGTCTGAAATATGAGACCAATTAATATCTGTTCGTTTTCTAGGTGGGACATAATTGGTGAGCGTTTTTAATATCACCGCAGTCGTCGAATAGGCAGGTCGATCCTTCGTCGCTGGAGAAATTGTAATTCCGACCGTGGAATGCGCTACTGATTGCGTTTCGCCGATTCCGGTGACTCGAATGAGTTGCCGAGTTCGGTTGAGGCGCAGCAACTGAGTTGTCCGTTCGGAGATCAAGGTAGCGGCGGAGCCCTGGTCCAGGAGCGCTCGGTCGGTGATCCGCCGACCGTGAGGTGAATGGACCTGTACATGGGCAGTTGATAAGAGCACGCCGTAACGAGTCGGCGAGTCGGAGACCAGATTGGCGCTGATCGTTGGCTCGGTTTCGGATGCGACGGCCGGGTTCGGAGTTGCGACGCGAAGATTTTCGGCGGTGCGTGGAAAATGTAAGAGCGTGTTATGCAGCTGCTTGCATTCCTTACAGTAATGTTGGCTCGTGCATTGCGCGCTCGCGTGTCTCGCCGAAAAACAGTTAATACAGCGTCGCTGGATTTTAATAAGGTCGTACCGTTCGGACGGCGTTTTAGCGATGAACGTCGGGCATTTATAAATTAGGTGACTCTGCCTACAGATAGAACATGTTAAGGTTGACACGGCGGTCGCGTGGGTGACGACTGAGCTCGGTTTCGGTTTTTTAACAGTTCCGCTTTCGGTCGAACTTCCGCTTGGGATCGGCGCCATGGCTTCGAGAGCTCGCGCTCGCGACTCGAGGAACGCGTCGAATTCGGTGTGTGTGGGAAACTCGGTTGTATCTTCGAAATTGAGTTCCCATGCTTTCACGAGATTTTTCAGCGCTTGCGTGGAAACATTAATTCGGTCATGTAAATCTCGCAATTCTCGCGCGGATTCGGAACTAACTTTCGGCAGCGAAAATAATGTATTGAGATGCGTCGTGATCAAGCGGCGCTTGTTCTCGTAACGCGATGTAAGGAGTTTCCACGCGACGGCGAAGTTTTTTCCGGTGATCAGGAGACAGACTTTAGCGTTGTGTGAGTGTGCCAGAGAGGTTATGTACGCATGCACGGCGTGACATCGTTCGAGCAGCCGTTCCGCGGCACACTCACACAACGCTCAAGTGACAACATCATGTCTGATGTGTCTACGAGTCGAAACACTACGCCTCCCATATGTTTATTGTATTCATTTATAATTGCTGGTTTTTCGACCTTTCTCTGTTCATTCCTTCTTCTAATTGTAGTTGTTTTATTTTGAGCCTTTTCGTATGTGGACAAGAGTAAAACATTCTTCTTTTGTCATTTTTTTTCCCGGTATGCTAATAATAATATTTCGTTGTTTCGGACGTACTTAGATGTGCCCTCTTGCAATTTCTGCTTCATAAACGGTGGAAAATATTTTCTATTACTGCGGATTGTGCCAGTCAGGTATGTCTGTTTTTCGAACAATGATCTTCCTAATAAAATGCTTGTAAAATAATTGTCGGCTACCACGTGATACCCTTTCATAAAATAATTGCCCATATTCAATAATTTATGTACTACGACGTAGCTAAGACCGTTTTCTCTTATTTCTTCTTTATTTGTTTGATCTGTGGCTCCTCTATAGCAAAAAAATTATAAGCAATAATGGTTAACTGCATCAGTCAGCATCCAAAATTTTATGCCCCATCTGTGATGCTTTTTATTTGGAAGATATTGAGTCAACGAAGTTCTACATTTCGTTCCGACTAACGATTCGTCAATACTCAAATGTTGATGAGGCGAGTAGTGATATTTGAATTTATTATTTGCGTGGGTAACAACTGGTTCAAATTTTGCTGTAGGGTCATATCCTGGGCTATCACGTGCTGCTAATTTGTTATTGTCTACGACATGGAAAAACCTGGAAATTAATTGAAACCTATTTCGGCTAAACATTTGGCCAAACCATGGAATGTATCTATGGTTTGTTGACCGATAACTGAAAAGTGTCGGTCTACGTGTGACACCCATTTCTAATAGAACAGCAATAAAAGCCCTCATTTCTGACACTGAGATTCTCTTCCACTCTGCTGCTCTGGATCCTGATGGTATATCGATTCTGTTCAGAAACTGTCTGGCATATCGGTTTGTTTCACTCCTCAATAAGCTCAAAAATTCTCGAGTAAAAAATAAATCGAAATACTCTCTGGGTGTGGAATTTCTTGGTGGCATATGTTTAGGCCCAGCAATTTCCATAAATTGTGGGCGAGGATTATGTTCGCTGTCATTGGCCACGGTAACTTCACGGAAATTGTTCAGTGCTTCCTCAATATGGTTTCCTTCAAGATCTGTTTCGTTATCACTCGCTTCATTATCACTATATATTCTACGTGGATGCCGACTACTTGGTGCCACGATTTCTTCATCGTCCCTATGTAGTAGATCCATCTGGTCAACCAATCGGACTAATTCCGCTTCATCCATGACGGTGTATTTTTTATAAAAAGGTTGGCGGCAAAATTTTAGAAATCCTGTCTTGCTAATTGTTGGTTTGCCAAAAACAAAAATGTTTTACACAAGCGGAAAACAACGGCAATAACAAAAATAACGCTTTCAAACTGTCACTGGGACGAAACGAAATATACTGCTCACGACAACGATCGAGGAAAAACTAACTGATCCTACGTCTCGCTGCAGCAATGCGATCTCATTTCGTGAGAGTCTTCAAACAGTTGTTTATATAATACGCTGTCGACAGGTTTCGATAAGGGAACAACGCCACGGTGATTCACGCCGCAGGTCGGATGTCGCCTGAGCGGCGACCATCGGTGTTTATGTTAGATTTCGTTCTCTCCAAGCGATAGGAAAAAGTCGTCGTCCACAAAGAGTTAAAACGAAAAACTATTTTTTTTTAATTCTCTCGTAATGAAATTAGACCATTTATAACGTATTATAAATTTATTTTGTGATACAGTTCTCCCGCAATGCGAATAGTAAAGCGCTACAAGGTGCGGGCCGATATATCGGCTCTGGCACTTTTCGCGAGTGCAGCAAGAGCCGATACATCGGCCTCCGGCACTCAAAGGGTTAAATATCTGGTAAATAAAGATCATATAATAGTTCGGTTACAATACTGAAAGTTTTTAAAACTGCTATCGTTTATAGTAATAATAATTCAAAGGAAGATATATTTTATTTTTATTATTAAATATGCAAACATACAGGGTGTCCCAGTTTTTTCCGGCCAAACTTTGCCAGCGTGTTCTACACGCTAAAGTAAGAAAAAAATGTTATATGAACATATACTCTTAATTGTTTTAGGAGTTATAACTAATAATACAAAATGATAATGAACTGGCATTTCGTCGACACAGCGTACGTTTGTTCCCCTGCATTTACATAAAACGTCAATAAAAAATGTCGATATCAACTACTGTCCGTCCACCACAAGAAGTCCCTCGAGACGGCTGAGGGGTCCGGGGGGATCTCTCGCTTGCTCCACCCCTCCCCACTATTTCCACTCCCGTATTCACAACCTCCAAGATCCTGACGTCACACGCTACACAGTAGTAGGACTTGTTTATTTTCGAGATACAAGTTTCCTGACCTATCGTCGATATTTAACGTTTAAGTGTTAATATTTATAATTTATATCAATTATTAATTTATATCCTATCGTCGATAATTAACGTTATATTTATATTTAATGTAACACATAATTCACGATTGACGCGTCTTTCAATAAGTTACAACAAAAATTAGATAAAATTCATATAACTTCTACAAATGTTATAAGTTGGTCGAAATTGCTAAAGTCTGTTTGATCAGTATTGGAGCGGTTCTTGTATCTGTATCTACCGCGAAAATTAAACTTTAATTACCATTAAAAATAGGATGAATCTGCAGAACAGCTACAATCTATCTATTTTTACTCTTCCGTATGATAGAAATGTGTTAAACGAATGATCGTTACTTATTCATTTTCAAGAAATTAATAATTTTGGTACTAGGGAACATGTACATATTGGACAAAATTGAAAGCTGTAGTTCGAAAATATTTCTCATTTGTTCTGATCTGTAGCATTAATTTAAAATTTTAACTGACAACGAGTTAGAAGTTCCTAATACAGAATATGCGTGAAGTCACGTTCCTCTTGGATGCTGAGAATGGCTCAGCGCGGGGATGTTTAACGGCGTAGGATACATTTGATTCTGTCCTTACGCTACTGGATCGCTCGCTTCGCATTATCTCACTCGGTTTGGAAGAGTCTATTCACTCTCTTCGTCACACGATCCGATTAGTGTGTGTGAGCGCTGTAGCCAATAGCTCGCTAGAACCGATAATACGTGTGACGCGACTCGAGCCCCTGCCGCTCAGACCAATCGGACGGTTTGTTGTCCCTTTGATGTGAAACTCCTACCAAGAGACTTCTTGTGGTGGATGGACAGTACTTCAGCAAGTAAACATAAGAGTTTATTGTGAACATAAGAGTTTAAGTAAACACAAATAGAGATATTCATAAAATATTCGTACGCTGTGTTGACGAAATGCCAGTTCATTATCATTTTGTATTCTTAGTTTAAAACATTTAAGAGCATTTATGTTCATATAACATTTTTTTCTTACTTTTGCGTGTGGGATACGCTGGTAAAGATTGGCCGGAAAAAACTGGGACACCCTGTATGTTTGCATATCTAATAATAAAAATAAAATATATCTTCCTTTGAATTATTACTATAAACGATAGCAGTTTTAAAAACTTTCAGTATTTACTCTGCGTTCCGACCAATTGCAATTTTTTCAAAAATTCTTTTCACGTTACCTAACAAAACCGATTGTTCTAACTTCTCAAAAAAATTCAAGTTGTATAGTCGAATATTAAAACAGTTAGCGTTTTATGTCATTTTTGTAACTTACCATCATTTGTTCCTCTGCGTTTGCCGGCTTTGGTGCCGGTGCTGGTGCCGCCGTCGGTGCCGGTGCCGCTTTCGGTACCGCCGCTGGTGCCGGCGCTGGTGTAAGACACAGTGGAATAGGCCTATGGGGGATACCACTGACAAAAAAAACGCATCAACAATAGTACCTCATGGGTGATGTGGAAATCTATTGATACGCGTGTCGTTCTAAATTTTATATTTTCGCATTTTATTTATTTTCTTTTTCGTTCCCCAGATAGCACCCGGACGTCCGATGGACGTCCAATGTACGTCCGTATCGGACCTCTGTACGTCCTGGGGACGTCCGAATCATGTCCGTATGTCCGAGATACGTCCGAAATATGTCCGATATACGTCCCAGGAATGTCCGAATGAGGTACGATTTACAAAGTGTGATGTACTGTTGAGTGCTGACAAGAAGAGCCCTGGCAGGAATGCGGTGACGTAGGCAAGAATGCACACCCGATTGGTTGGCTTGGAAGGGGCGCGGCTAGGCTCACACGCAATTTCGGCTAGAGCGTTCTATTGGCCGAAGCAGTCACACACACTACTCGAGTAAATACGGGAATCCTACTATTATGCGTCGTGTGATGTAAGCAGTCGAAACGGCGTGATCACGCGGCCACTACGGGAGCGTCAGAGGTGGGGATGGGCGGAGCTAGCTGGAGACCCCTCTTGCCTCTGTGCCCCCCCGGGGACCTTCTTGTCAGCACTCAACAGTACATAGGACGTCCCGTTCGGACCAATCTGGGACGTACGTGGGACGTATCTGGGGACATACGGACGTTATTTGGACGCTCCTGGTACGTACATGGGACCAATTCTAGGATATAAGGACGTTATTTGGACGTACGGCTGGACATATTCTGAACGTTAACAGGACATTTACAGGACGTTTATAAAATATGGTTTATGCATATTAAAAACTACTAAACAATATTCATTATTAATATTTATCAATATTTATTATTAATATTAATTATTACAAGGACATGGTTTAGGTACATAGGTAATATACTTAGGTATAATACAAACATATATTTATTGATACCTATAAAAGTGTTATAACTATAAATATATACATTTATAACTAAATACATAATATAAAATATACATCTACGAATAAAATAAAAAAATATATAACTAAAAGCAAATATAATATAATATTTATAATATTTATAACTAAATACATATATTCATAATTATAAATTATTTTAATATAAACTTAAAATTTATAACTTATTTAAAACTATCTAAAAGGTCAAAATAAACTGACTAGCGTGTACAATCAATTTAAAAAGAAAAACACTGGCAAGTTTCTTCGAAACAAAAATGAAACAGCATTACAGTCGGTGTGAAAAGTATTCGTACACCTTTTAAAAACGAATAACTTTTTCAAAATTCAACTCAACAGCTTGAGTTTTTTTGAGACGTTAAAAGGATTAGTTTACTAGCTAATATGTAAATAATTTTTTTTTTATTATTATTGGTCGTAATTGCGAAAGAAAAAGTAAAGGTCACGATTTTTAAATTTTTTATCTGTGCCTGTAGTGAAAATTTATAAGGTACATTTGGTAGGTATAAGTAAGTTATATACATGTACAAAGTTTCATCGAAATCGATCGAGGTTGTTACGAAATATAAATGATTGAAAATAGAAAAAATTGTAAGAATCCGCGATTTAAATGATTCGAAAACCCTAAATTCAAAGATTTTTACATGTTACAATGCCCATAGATTTTTTATGCGTCAACCGATTTCAATGAAACTTTGTATATGTATACATATAACTTACTTATACCTACCAAATGCACCTTATAAATTTTCACTACAGGCACAGGTAAAAAATTTAAAAATCGTGACCTTTACTTTTTCTTTCGCAATTACGACCAATAACAATAAAAAAAAATTATTTACATATTAGCCAGTAAACTAATCCTTCTAACGTCTCAAAAAAACTCAAGCTGTTGGGTCGAATTTTGAAAAGTTATTCGTTTTTAAAAGGTGTACGAATACTTTTCACACCGACTGTATATCTGGTCGATTGTCCTACTGCATGTACCTGAAAACAATAATCATGGTTTATACATGTATATAATAATTATTTATTGAAAGAAATTAAGCAATTATCATAAAAAAGCATAAAATCTTTTATTTACGTACCTAGCTCGTAGCGTCGTTTGAGCGCCGGAGGCGAAGGCAACACCGATTCCAAGTTGTAAAATTTTGCGTTTCCCTACTAGACCGTCCTCAGTCACTTTCGCCTTGGTCCTTGCCCTTACATAATCATCTGAAAGCATTTGTAAATTATACATATGTAATTATTACAGTTTTACCATAGTATAAAATCTTTAACTCACCAAAAGTGCCATTTTTTAAATATTTAATTGCGTATTTTGGCCAGCATTTGTTCACTTCCTTGTACGCTTTCATGCGGTAACGAGGGCCAATGGTAATAATTCCCTATCAGCCACGAAGAGGGTACTGCCTCCACCGTGCCGTCTTTTACGAACTCCACGATTTCACGTCGTCGCAGGATCTGCAAAATTTATAATTGATTAATATACAAGAAATATTTTTACAGTGTATGCCGCGGGGTTCATCACACACACTTTAAATCGGAATAACTTTTTTGTGAATTGACCAAACCACTTCAATTTCTCTGTAAGGCTAGAATTAGTTTAGTAAATGACGTGTAATAAATAAGTTGAAAAAATGCATTTGGTCGGAATTGTGACAAACCATAGTAAAAATTGAATTGTACAACTTTTTCAGCTAGGCCAATAACGAAAATTTAAAACATGTGTTTTGTAAACTCGTATAAATTATATAAATTCTGAAAATTTCATTGGAATTGGTTCACAAATTATAAACGATCAAAAGTAGTAAAGATTGCAATTTATCATGATTTTCGGCCTATAAGTGCCATTTTTATTACTTTTGTCCGTTTATAATTCCTAAACCAATTAACCAATTTCAATGAAATTTTCAGAATGCATATACAGAATGCCTTACAAACAGCATGGGCATTGCGTGGTACGCCTTCCCCCTTACCACTGCGAATTAAACCCCATCGAGCTAGCATGGGCAAAAATAAAAAGCTACATCCGATCTAAAAATACCACGTATAAATTGGCGAATGTCCGCAAACTTGTTGATGAAGCGGTGCAGAACGTGTCACCCGAAAATTGGCAAAATTTTATCCGCTACGCAATAGGGGAGGAAACCAGGCTCCACGAACTCGACCACACCCAACACCCCTTAGAAAACAAAGCCTAACAGCTTCGATGTGACGTCACCACTAAGCGGCGCGAAGTTCACGATTTACTCGGAATAGTAAAATTCGCTCAAATAATATACATATTTATAAGCAATAACTTTATTTAGTATGTAATAACATAAAATTCAATCCTTTCTAACAATTACAAAAAATAATATAAATTACGCATTAATATCATGCATAAGTACACAAGAACATAAACAATGAGGTTTTTTAACATAAATTTCAGCATAACTTTTAACATAAAATATGAAATAATTGAATTCTAACTATTATAAAAAATAATACAAACTATGTGCTTTTTTTATAAAATTATAATATATATTACTCATAAATATCACGCAACAAAAAATTAATAAATCTATATTTCTACTATACGAAACAATGTTCACACAGGCAAGGAGACTTCTTAAGACAAAGTTTAACATAAAATTTTAACATAAAATAGAACATGAAATAATTAAACATGAACATGTAGAACATAAATTTTTGTTTTCACGAAACCTTAGACCTTATTCGAACGTTTACTTGGTTTTTCACTTACAGTGGTTAGTTTCCTATTTCTCCTTTTAACAGTTTTCTTTTACAAATTTGCAACTGTATTATTATTACGTACTTTGCAGTAATTGTTCAGAATAATATTGACAGAAATATTAATAATTCGCTTCCACAAATCATCAGAAGAGTGCTGACAACAGGTATTAGCAACATTCTTTAATATATCTGTACAATTTATTTTTTCAAAAAAGATTTCAGACGCTGTAGATCTTTGATTATTTAATCTTAAAAAATGTTCGTTTTCTAAAACCTTTTTCAAAATTATAAAAGTATACATAACAGTAAATAAAGGAAGTTCTTGCGGAAATTTCAAACCTCCTCTATCCATTTTTACTATTAATCTTTCTGACAATTTAGTAGCTTCTAAATTTTTGTCAATAACTAAGAAACTCTTGTAGTCATCGCATTTTTATTTTTTTAGTAGGGAATGACAACAATAACCAGCTATGTATGTTAATACAGGAAGATCTTCTTCAATAGCTGCGAAATCATTAACAGAAACATCTTCAATATCTTTTGGATTAATATTAGTATTATTATTGTCATCATCAAAAGTTTTAATATATTCGTAATCTTCATCTAATGTGGTAATTGTTATCTTATGATTAGAGCCATGCTTTAAATGTAAATCTAACATGCTTAATAGCCTTAGTTTTTTCTCCGATTCTAAAATTTGTCTCAGTGATACATAATACTGTGATCCTGCTAATTGTCTGTAGCGCCCAAACCTAGCTTCTAAACAGTTTGAATTTTACCTGGTAATAAGTAGGACATATTTAATTCTTTAGTACAATATTGTTTTAATTCTAGCAAACAATAGGTTGTTAATGTTAATGCAAGATGAGTCTCTTTTGTAAGTTTTCCGTCTAGATTCAGGGATTTCCATTTATCTAACCATAATAAAAATTTAGTCAAATAAGCGCATCGTATATCAAATGAATCATTTGTTAAGGGCTGTTGCATTGGATCTTTAAATCTTAATCCTTTCAATGGTGTTTTAACATTTACTATTTTCCACCATGTACTTTGTGACGTTGCAAGTTTGCAGCGTCCCTTCCCTACCCCAAGAATAGCGAAAAGAAAAACCGAGTTACGTATGGACCGGGCCGATCCTGTCTCGAACCACGAATCCGCACGCGGAAAAGCGAGCGTTCCCCGAGGAAACAGAAATACCGAAATTCCAGCTGACGCCCGATACGTTTGCCGAGTACGGCTAAGTTGCAGGGGCGTATCATCAGGGCGACGAGACCGCCGAAAACTCCCGACGCAGGAAACCAAGGCAAGGAGCGCCCGAAATCTGAGAAAGGCCGAACAACAATAGTCCGTGCACGGGCGAATATAAAAGGAGTCAAAACACACGGGCCAATCAACCCGGAGGCGCCGACGTGGGACCAGAACCCCTACCGAACATCGTTCTTTTCGCGATCCCGTCGTCGCCTCACCCCGTTTAAAATGGGGTTCTAGCGTGGGTGGTGGACGAGACACCTGAGAGGGAACATCCTCACCGGTCGTTTATCGCAACCGGTAATTTCGCGAGTAATTCTCGGGCTCCTAGGTTCCGTTAGGACACGGCCCTGCGTAGCGCTAGATCGCCAGCGTGAAGTACGCCACTAGGGGATTTCGGCTAGGTCGCTAGAGTGGGGGGAACCAGAATCGATACGCGCCGTGGCGAGAATCGAAGGAATCACTGTCGTACCGGCTCGCATCGCGAGAGTGCCGATCTGTTTTTGATACCGAAAGATCTCGTACGTTAGATTCCGCGTGCGGAGAGTGCCGGTGTCGAAAATCCCGACTATCGAGGGAAGGAAACACAGCCGTCCTATTAGTTCCGAAGGACACCGATTCCGAGTCACGGTAAGTCGACAGTGATTCCGTAAACTCGTCTACGAGCGAGCTCGTTAATTTCGCGGGGGGCACGAGCCGATCGCCGACTCTGTCCCCGATATTCGCGTGTGCCGAGGCGCTTCCCGCCTCGTGCCCAGGGCTCGTACCGATCCGACGGTACTTTGAGCCGATTCAAGAGGTTCCCTCCCGTTAGCATATCGGAAGTTTTCCTCGGGAGAACCGACAGCGTCGTGAGATAGTTCCTTTTCGCGGACATTACAGTACGCGTTTCGCGGAGGTAGGAATCACCATTTCGCGGGAATTAGATATCGCTTAGATCGCGCGAGCCGTTACCATCTCGTTCGCGGAAACTTTCGAATTTCCCGAGAACGATCGCGACAGTCGCGACCCGTGCGACGAACGTCTTCGCACGTCGACAACCGCGCGCTGCGAACCTCCACCTGATCGCAATCCTGTACAAGGAGCGCGGGCTCCCGGTTGCGGCCACGTGGCCGCGCGCCTGTAATTATTGACGACTAATTAAATGACTGAGAGCGAAAATCGAATTCGTTAATTTCGCCTGTGAGATCCGCCCTGCCGTGAGGGCTGTCCCCGCTATTCCCGTGTCCGAACTTCCGACTCCTCGTGCCTTCCTCTCGACCTCGCGCTTCTCGATATTCGGCCTTCGCGTCAGCTGACTCGCGAGCAAACCGCGAGAACGTTTCGTGCGGTACCCTTCCGGTACCTGGCGCCCGAACTTGTCGAATCACGTCAATCTTGATCGAATTTCGAGAGGTGCGTTTGTCCCGGGTGGACCGCGTCCGCACGGCCGCGCGCGGCCCGGCCTCAGCACCTATAAAATCCCGGAAGTTGCCGTTCTTCCCCGGACTCGGTCCGACGGAAAAAGGGCAACGTGACAACTTATAATATTTATAAATGTCGCAGTATCTTTAAAATTAGGTATATTATTTGCAGGTCCTAACTCGAGTAAACTGTTTTCAATATGTTCATTAAAAATTTGAAGAACCAGTTTAACATTTTGCCTCTCGAATGTAGAAGGCCATATTGCCTTAAGAGATAATCCATATCCATATTTAAGCAATTTTTGACTCTCAACATCATATAAATCTCTGACAGCTTTGAATGATGCATAACGTACAATGTCAGGATTATCAAAATCCGGAAAACAAAATGTTAAATTTAAATTTTTTAAATTAAGCCAGTTATTTCGAATGCATTTTAAGATATGTACAGTGTCATTTATGAAGAATAATGGTCGATTTTTTTCTGAAGGATTTGGATAAACAATGCTTGCTTGAGGAGGATTTGCAAAATATGAAATTGATTTTTTGTTAATGGAATTATTATCAGTAACAATGACAATAACTTTAAAACCTATAGTTTCCAAACCTAATAAAATCTTTTTGATGATACTGTTACGAGCCAGGGCCGCGAGTAGCGCGTGTGGCTGGCGAAGGGTTATTACCCTTGGAATAAGGTTACAATTTGTTAGTTTGAGGAATAGAATCAAGCGTAGACGAACCTGAACAGTAGTTACTACATGAACAGGGAGCTACTAGGATGGTGTAGGAAAGACGTGCAGACGAACCTGATGCGTAATTGCGTAATCAGGGAGCTGCTAGGAGGTTGTAAAAGGGCACGGATAAACCCAATACAAGATTAGGTAGCCGCTAGGAGGTTGGATAAAGCGCAGACGAACCTGATGCGAAATCGCGTAAACAGGGAGCTGCTAGGATGCGGACGAACCTGAACAGTAGTTACTACATGAACAGGGAGCCACAAGGATAGTATAGTTTTCGTGGACGAACCCAGTGCGAAAGTGGGGAGCCACTAGGTTGGATAAATCTTTGTTTGGACTATTGGTTTGGCGCGAACGAACCTGCTGCGTAATCAGGGAGTCGCTAGGATTGTTAGTAGGCCTCGTAACTAGTATAATTTAATTGATACAATCTGAGCGGTAAGATTGTATCGTGTGGGAACGTACAATTACTAGATTAGGATTTTGGTCAATAATTAAGGGTTTAAGAAAGTTGCACAATGTACCAAAATAACACAAATATATTCTGATAAAGAATGTATATGTACAATGGTGGTGTCGCGACTGAATTGAATAATGTGTATGTATAATATTATTACCTAAGATGCTCGGTGTTGACGCACTGGCAATGCGGGGCCTGATAGTACTAATAATGCTAAATAGACTTTAAACCGAACTCGCGGAGTCTTTAAGGTTAACTTTGATCGAAGGGGAACTTTAGCCCGATCTCACTAGACGTGGATTCTAACGACTGCAACACGACGTGACACTACTCGTGTCCAGAAAAGTACTAACCAACGAGAGTAAAAATGCAAGGGTTTATATACCCCAAAACTGGAGGGGTAGTCTGATTTTAATCTGCAGTTACATGGGACTGCACTCTCGTTTTTTGTGGGTTTCCATTAAATCGGGCCAGAGCTCGATCTCCGTCAAAGAGGGTAGATTTTAGAAGGGCCTGTTATCTAGGACGTTTCCTGCCAGAGACGATCTTGAAGAGATTCCCGTGAGAAAGTCAACGGAATTTCTTCTCATACCGTGACAATACCGAAGAGATCATTAGCATTCATTTTACAAACTGGCAAAATGTAAACAACATCTTTAAAATCACACAAAAGGCTTTGTACCATAAATACATGGGCTGTTGTAGCAACATCAATGCTGTCATATGTTGTACCAACTAAATTTCCTCCTTTGTAATCCATGTAAGGTTTTATATGTGTTCGGTCTTACGCCGACCGAACGGGAGATAACCGTACCGTACCGTACCGTACCGTACCGTACCGTCCCTTCAGGTCACAAAGAGACATACCTGAAAGGGACATTTGGTAGCCATAAAAATCACGTGCAAATAAGCTGCAACCCAACCGGGGAAATTCTTTAACGGCCGCAATAAGACAATCTCGACCCCGACAGACGGACAGCACATGCGACCGAATCGACAAACGGCTAACAGACCTTTTTTACCATAAATTACACCATTGACGAACGTAGACAATACTTGACAGTCTCCCACTTTCCTCTACTCAAAACTCCTCCCTACGCACCCACGTCCAATTAGAAAACTCTACATTTTCCCACCTAAATCCACAAACATCCAATCATGAGAAAAACTGAACCGACGATGGACAAGACACGACGAAGTACGGACAGAACTCATCAATCGCTCGAACTCGATACATCTCTACCTCTAAACATTGTTACTTGTTACTGTTGATTATTTATTAAAATATACCAAGTTTTTAAAAATATAAAAGTGTTGTAAGTGTCGGACTTTTTTCAACTAGTCGTTGTTAACCTTAACACCGACAAAGCCCCGAACATCGTCGCGAGCAAGCGAAGCGGGATTTACGACCCCGCGAAGTCCGGTAAACGGACTTGCGAATTTCGGACGCTTCATTTTTGGTCCTTCGAGCCGGATCCAGTGACTGTGATATCTGTGTCCATCAATCACGGAAGTCGACATCAGGAAGCAACACTTTTCTACAAAACACAAAACGACGAGAAGATTCAGTTGTACAACCAGTACAACATCTTCTCATCATCGTCTATCGGAGCAGTGGAGTCGGTAGAGTCTGGAGCTCTACCTCTGCAGCATCCGCAAGGTTCATCGAGATCGGTTGTGCAAGGACACAACACTCGCATCATCGCCGGCAGGTTGTCAGCGTCGTGAGCGTGACAACTGCCATTCGTCGGTCAACGCGGCCATCGTTGCTAAGGAAACGCATCGAGACCGTCAACGACAACATCACATTCAGAGGTTCGAGAACATACATCACATCGTCTTCCGCATCGAGGTCAACATCCAGCATCACCGTAGGACCAACGTCGCCGGTGCAGCTGATCAACAGGATCGTCCTCGACGTTCAAGAAGGCAACGACACGCAACACCGTAGGACAAAACGTCGCCGGTGAAGCAGTAAACGTAAGTCGCACTGTTAAATTTCACTACTCCTTGACATTCATTCTCCTTTCTTTCTCTTTTCCGTGCTATTTTTTTTAAAACATAATCATGGCGAGCGGAAGCAACGTAAATACTGAAAGCGAATTAGTCAGAAAACGAGGGACTATCAAGGCGAGATTGACGTCGTTTGTCAAACTCTTGAATGAATTCGGTGAATCAGGCTCAGGTGACATTCACCAATTACGGCTACGTCTAGCGAAAATGGAACGCGATTTCGAATCATTCGAATTAATACAAGAAGCAATAGAGCTTTTAACTCCCGAGGAACAGTACGAATCGCGTACGAAGGCTCACAAAGTTTTAGAAGCAGTCGATACACCACAACCGTTAAATGCCAATCAAGGTTTCGTTAAGAATATCCAATTGCCAGTAACAGTAGAATCCGATCTGCAAATCAAATTACCGACTATGCATCTTCCAAAGTTCAGTGGCTCCTACACAGAATGGCCAGGTTTCGCTGATTCTTTTCGTTCTGCAGTTCACGACAATGCTAACTTTCGCGAGACCCAAAAATTAAGTTATCTTCGGTCTTGTTTAACCGGAAAGGCCGCAGAAAAAATTGAGTCTCTAGAGACCACCACCGCGAATTATGCAGTGGCATGGAACCTTCTAGAAAGTTACTATAACGATCCAGTAATTGTTGTTAACAGTCGAATTCAATCATTTTTCGAATTGCCCGCATACGTACGTTCCAATACCGCTTCTTTGGGTGAACTTGTTGATCAAGCCAGTAAGCATTACAGGGCCTTACAAGCCCTAAATAAGCCTTTCCTCGAGGCCTTTCCAATTTACGCGATCACTTCTAAACTCGACGAGGCGACTCGCATGAAATGGAAGGAGCGGGTCCAGGGAAAAACAGACATGCCAACCATGGAGGAGCTTCTTCAGTTCTTACAAGCGAGGCGAAAAATGTTAGAAACAAATGAAAAATCGACTAAACCAGGATTTTCGGATCAATCGCGACCGATAATTAAAACGTACAACACACGACCGTATCAGAAGATTAATGTCGCGTATACCGCGACCCAACCGTCATGTGCACTTTGCAAAGAAAAACATTATACTGCGTCGTGTTCAAAATTGTTACATACCGAAGTAAACCAAAGGCTAGTGTTGATAAAACAAGCAGGTCTCTGTATCAATTGCTTCAGATCTAATCACACGGTCAAAGATTGTCGAGCAGGTTCGTGCAAGCAATGTAATGGAAAACACCATACATTATTGCACAAAGGACCAAACAGTGACAAACAAGTAGAAACTCGGGAAAACGTCTCGGCACTGAGCGCAAGTGTCGGACCCGAAATGCTATTGTCCACGGCGGTTGTTCATTTATTAGATAGACAGGGACAATCGTTGCCATGCCGGGTATTGTTAGACTCAGGGTCGCAGTCCCATTTCTTAACCGAACGCATCGCAGATCAATTAGGACTACCACGCGATCGCATAAACTTACCAGTAATCGGCATCAACAAATCGAAAACGAATATACGATATTCCGTTAAAACACATCTGCTATCGCGCATCAACAAATTCAATGTTGAAGCGAATTTCTTAATTATTCCGCATATTACAAACGCTTTACCTACACACACTATCGCACGGTCAGAATTAGCTATACCGAAAAATATTCAGCTGGCTGATCCGAAATTTAATGTAACTTCCGAGATAGACGGATTAATAGGGGCAGATCTATTCTTGCAATTACTTTGTGTCGGACAAATACAATTAGCCAACAAAGCAATAACACTGCAAAAAACCAAACTCGGTTGGGTTATAGCCGGCCGAATTCCAACATCGCGCAGAGTAGAATCGACACAATGCAATTTAGTAACGGAATCGGTGCAAGATGATCTTGAACGATTTTGGCAACTAGAAGAATCACTTAGTAAAAACATACGATCCAAGGAAGAGAATGATAGCGAAACACACTATCAAGAAAACACTATTCGTGATTTGGCCACCGGTAGATATATCGTGAAGTTTCCATTTAATGACAAGATTCATCAGTTAGGAGAATCATATTTTATTGCGATGAAAAGATTTAGATCACTAGAGCAACGGCTAAACAAAAGTTCGGAATTAAAGTCAAAATATACACAATTTCTCGACGAATATTCAAAATTAGGGCACATGACAGAAACGAGTACACAAATAATTGAAGACGGGTACTATTTACCACATCACCCAATATTAAAACAAAATAGCTTAACCACGAAACTCAGAGTCGTATTTGATGCATCCGCAAAGACTTCGAAGGGTATCTCCTTAAACGATACGATGCTGACAGGTCCAACTATCCAGGACGATATCTTTTCAATAATTGCGCGTTTTAGAACACATTCCTACGTACTAATGGCCGATATTGAAAAAATGTATAGACAGATATTTATACATCCAGACGAACGAAAATATCAAAAAATATTGTGGCGTTCGAATCCGAGAGAACCTATTAAAACATACACGTTAAACACGATCACATACGGTACCTCATCCGCGCCATACTTAGCAATTCGAACGTTATTTCAATTGGCAAATGACGAGGAACATCGTTTCCCGTCAGCTGCTAGGATAATGCGAGAAGATTTTTACGTAGACGACGTAATAACCGGCGCAAACACATACGAGGAAGCCGCATTAATTCGAGACGAGCTCATTAACCTTTGCAAACAAGGTGGGTTCGATTTGAGGAAGTGGGCATCAAACGATATAAATCTTATCGAAGGTTTAGACAACAACACAGACACGACGCACGTACTATTAGACTTAGAACAAACAATAAAAACACTAGGAATACATTGGGACGCTAGACGCGACGAGATCACATACAGTATGAACGAGTTTTCACAAAAAGATAGGGTCACTAAACGCACCATGCTATCACAAATCGCGTCATTATTTGATCCATTAGGACTGATAGCTCCAGTGATAATACGCGCAAAGGTTTTAATGCAAGATTTGTGGAAGTTGCAATTGAGTTGGGATGAATCAGTCCCGGCTAATATATTTACAATTTGGCGTACATTTTGCAACGAGCTAAAACAGTTAAAAAATATAAGAATTCCCAGACAGGTAACACTAAAGAATCGCGGGACCATGCAATTACATGGTTTTTGTGACGCGAGTGAGCAAGCTTACGGAGCTTGTATTTACATAAGAACAATCGATACGGAAAACAACGTAAAAACACAATTATTAACAGCTAAAACTAGGGTAGCACCGGTAAAAACGGTAACACTGCCGAGACTAGAATTATGTGCAGCACATGTTCTGGCAAAATTACTTCGCATTACGATTCGCGCAATGAGGAGAATATCTTTCGAACGCGTCTTTCTTTGGTCCGATTCAACAGTCACGTTGCATTGGATAAAAACTTCTCCTCATAAATTAAAAACGTTTGTAGCCCATCGCGTAACTGAAATTCAAGAAGTCACTGGCAGTTACGAATGGAGACACGTATCGTCGGCAGAAAATCCTGCAGATATATTATCACGCGGTTTAGGCATAAAAGAATTAGTCGATAACACACTTTGGTTTCACGGTCCATTTTGGCTAAGCCACAAGGAAGACGAATGGCCCGTTTCTCTTCTAGAGTCGATGCCAATACCTGAAATTAAGTCCTCTGTAGTATTAACCACGCACACTATCGATATTAACATTCTGGAAAGGTTTTCGTCATTCTCAAAATTAAAACGCGTCTTAGCCTACATTTTACGGTTTCGATTCAACAGTTCACGCAAAGAAAGCAATAAAGGAACGCTGTCGACGCTAGAACTTCACAGGGCAGAACAGGTAATCGTTAAATTAATCCAGAAACAAGAATATTTATTGGAGTTCCACGCACTGAAAAAGGATAAACCAGTAGCTGGAAACCTTGCTCCTTTAAATCCATTCATAGATACCGAGGGCATATTGAGGGTCGGTGGGCGATTATCCAAAGCAGAATTGCCCTATAATGCTAGACATCCGATATTACTGCCCAAAGGTCATTTCGTTACAAGACTAATTATTCAAGAATATCACATAAGGAATTTTCACGCCGGAATTCAAAGCACGCTTAATTCCATACGGCATAGATTCTGGATTCCGAACGGAAAAGGCACAATACGAAAAATGATTCACAGTTGCGTTACTTGTTTTAAGGCAAAACCTCCGGTTGTTGAATACAAGATGGGCGATTTGCCCACTGATAGAGTTACTCTTACAAGACCGTTCAAGATATCCGGTGTTGATTTTTGCGGTCCAATTTACATAAAAGAAAAGGTACAGCGAAATCGAAATAAAGTTAAAGTTTATTTAGCCATTTTCGTATGTTTTTGTACCAAGGCGGTACATATTGAAATAGTCGGTGATTTGACCACAGACGCCTTTCTAGCAACGTTACGGCGATTTTTTGCACGGCGAGGTATTAGTTCCGATATCTATTCAGACAACGCGACAAATTTCGTAGGCGCGAGCCGAGAACTCAAAGAAGTTTACGCGTTTTTCAAGTCAGAAACGACAAACGACACAATCTCGACCACGTTGGCTAATGAAGGCATAAATTGGCACTTTATTCCACCACGTTCTCCGCACTTTGGCGGTTTGTGGGAGGCAGCAGTTCGCCAAACTAAACATCATTTGGTAAGGACGATAGGTAATACGTTGCTTTCGTACGAAGGATTATTGACATTCATAAATCAGGTAGAAGCCATTCTGAATTCCCGACCGATCACTCCTTTATCCACTGATCCCAACGATTTACAACCGTTGACTCCTGGTCACTTCATTGTTGGTGAACATTTAACAAGTGTGCCAGATTACGATTACTCTGAAACACCGGTCGGCAGACTATCGTCTTGGCAGCATATACAATTTATGCGACAACACTTTTGGAAGCGATGGTCCAAAGATTATTTGCAGGAGCTTACCACAAGAAAAAAGTGGCTTAAACAACGAGCACCGGACATTGCCGTGGGAGTGCTTGTAATAATAAGGGAAGACGATGCTCCCCCCTTGCAGTGGCCACTAGGACGCATCACTGCAGTGCATCCCGGTCTAGACGGTATCATTCGAGTGGTCACCGTAAAGACAATTCACGGAGAGTACAAACGTTGTGTAAAGCGAGTAGCTCCACTTCCGATATATAATCAGTTTTAAAAAGTGATTTAACAAGACTTTCCCTTCTGGAGTTATTAACTTACTATTCAAAGCGTAGATTTAGCAAAACGTATAAATAACAATCATTTTCTGTCGTTACGTTTGATCTCATAGACAATTAGATTAATCATAGCTTGTATGTTCGTCTCTATAGACATAACCTTACTTTAATCTAGTTTATAACAAATTAGTTATAAGTTGAAAACCTTTGTATAACACACCGTAGCATATCGATACCACATTTTTGTTTTTATTGAACTACTTAGTTCAAGGCGGGCGGCATGTTCGGTCTTACGCCGACCGAACGGGAGATAACCGTACCGTACCGTACCGTACCGTACCGTACCGTCCCTTCAGGTCACAAAGAGACATACCTGAAAGGGACATTTGGTAGCCATAAAAATCACGTGCAAATAAGCTGCAACCCAACCGGGGAAATTCTTTAACGGCCGCAATAAGACAATCTCGACCCCGACAGACGGACAGCACATGCGACCGAATCGACAAACGGCTAACAGACCTTTTTTACCATAAATTACACCATTGACGAACGTAGACAATACTTGACAGTCTCCCACTTTCCTCTACTCAAAACTCCTCCCTACGCACCCACGTCCAATTAGAAAACTCTACATTTTCCCACCTAAATCCACAAACATCCAATCATGAGAAAAACTGAACCGACGATGGACAAGACACGACGAAGTACGGACAGAACTCATCAATCGCTCGAACTCGATACATCTCTACCTCTAAACATTGTTACTTGTTACTGTTGATTATTTATTAAAATATACCAAGTTTTTAAAAATATAAAAGTGTTGTAAGTGTCGGACTTTTTTCAACTAGTCGTTGTTAACCTTAACACCGACAAAGCCCCGAACATCGTCGCGAGCAAGCGAAGCGGGATTTACGACCCCGCGAAGTCCGGTAAACGGACTTGCGAATTTCGGACGCTTCAATATGAATTCCGTCTAACATTAATGACACAAAGCACTGATGAGGTTCTAAGGATGCTTTTTTCTCTCTAATGTATGCTAAAAAATTACTGTCATTTGGCATCATACTTTAATTAATATTGGAGCACAGGTTTTTCACAGTATTTGGATGAGGTAAAATAATAATTCCTGTCATTCTTAAGAATCTATATGCATGTGGAGATATAAAAAAAAGCATTGAAGAAATTACCATTGTTTCAGGTTGGAAACGATGTCGTTGTTTAGCTTGTGTACAAAGTTGAATTTGCGATCTACAGAATGATAGAATCTTATTATTCTCCTCATTTTTTATTTTTAGTGATTCCAATAAATTTAATATTACATCTACTAATACATTTTCATCACCTACATTGATATCTTCTACAACGTTTATAATTTTTTCAATATCTACCACACTATTTACAAATTTGGAAATACCTTTGACTGATATTTCTGAGCCCTTCACAAAAATAGATACTTTTAAGTTCGAGTCGATCAAAATATACATTATATCGTGTTGATTCTTTTCTAAATTCAAATAAAGATGAATAACATGTTCTTTTTTAATAATAAGAGTCCAATTTTCATTAATATTCACCAATTTGGCTGCTTGGCATAATTCTTCAAAAGTGTTGAAGAAAAAACGTTTCGTATGTTCTGCAGCAGTTTTTTCACTTTCAATTACAGCATTTTGGATGGCTGCAGCTTCTCGTCTGGTCTTCTTCTCAGATGGAGATTCTCTATGATGTGTTCGTTTGCTTAAATACGGGGCAAACTCTGGAAAAATACAGGGTACTACACCACTTTTTAGTCTAGGCTTGCCTAGAGGTGCGGTTATTATATTTCCAGTTTTCCAGTCTACCGCCGATGTGGTAAATTCGATGTCCGATTCCGCAAAGTGTCGATGACAAATTACGGAATGTTCTGAGACACAGAAATCTTTTCGATGTATAGCGTTCACCCATTTCCGTTTAACCATTTCATCATGCGGAAATTTGAAAACATGTAATTTTGCATCATCACCAGTAGATAACTTTCCATTACACCAGGGAACACAACACTTATTAACCATCTTTAACAAAGGGTAACTATTTAAAATTCAAACAAATATACATATCATAAAATGTCATTCAAACCGCACGTAATACGCAAATATTCGTAAAATGACAAATCAAAAGTGACAGCACGAAGCTGTGCACCGTCAGGTGGTGCTGATGATAGGCCTCTTGTGTATGACGTCACAGACCGATTTTTTCAAAGCTGTTTGGCTTTGTTTTCTAGGAGGTGTTGCCACACCACGGATGCCGTACTAAAAGAAAGTTGCGAGTGGTTGGACCCGTCTGACGATTCGAACGATGATTTTTAAATAGTGTATATAGCAGAGTTGGGCGTTATTCGAATGAAATTTGATTCGAATAAAAATTTATTCGAATAACCCAGCGAATAAAAATTTATTCGAAAAGCCCAGCGAATAAAAATTTATTCGAATAGCCCAGCGAATAAAAATTTATTCGAATAGCCCAGCGAATAAAATTTTATTGGAATAGCCCAGCGAATAATGGTGTCGAATAACATCGCGTCATCGATATCGCACGCGGCACGCACCAGCGACGTGTATGTGTATGAATAAATGTGTGAGTGCAGTCTAGGCAGTGAAGCGAAGAATCGTGGCAACAAATGTGTGTGTAAAGATAACGAAGGTCCCAGTCCCGGTCTTAGGATCGGTCACCTCAAGCGTCGGCGTCGGTACCCATAAAGGCTGCCGCCGTTACCGCTACCGGTGCCGGCTGGCGGCTGCGCTTATTCGCAGCCTTTATTCTCGTCATTTAGAATAACGAATGACGAATGAAAGTCCCGGGATTTATTCGTGAGTAACGAATAACGATTTATTCGTTATTCGCAAGCTACGAATAATTCTCGGCGAATGAAATCGTTAGTCGTTATTCTCGAATAAATCCTGGGATTTTATTCGCTATTCCTTATATTATTCGTTATTCGAAATAAAATTTGCCCAACTCTGGTATATAGTATAATGTATATGTATAGTGTATATATGATAGTATAATAGTGTATATACTAAATTGTTGTATATAGTCATAAATATAGCAAATAGTGTCGATGGTTTTCTTGACCTTCCGCACGACAACCAGAAAAGAGTGTAGCGTCCGGTCGTACGCACAAAGGAGAATTGTTTCTTTCGTGCAAACGGCCAACGTAATTTATGACTCTTGTTCCACGAAGCTATTTTTGAGTTGACAATTTCCAGATCTTTTTCGTCGCATGTTTATTAGAGTTTTTCACGAAGGTCCTCAATAGTAAACAGAGACCGTCATAAATTACGGGATTAACTGAAGGGCACTTAGAGCGGACCCATCGGTTTCTCGCCAAGAGGGTCAGCCGCGGGTGGCCCGAAGGAAAGTCCCACGACAAATTGCATCCCCTCTGATCGCCTCGTCGTTCCGAAAACAAGCATGCCAAGGGCGTAAGGAATAGGCGAGGGGACAAGAAAAGAACAGTCCTGATTGGAAGGATCCAACGCGTGGGTTAGCCAATCAGGGTTGTTACGGAATTTTACCAGGGCAAACGCAGAGAGTCAAATGAGACGAAGGACGGGTAGTAGTTGAGCCGTCCTGAGACACGGTGGTGGATAGTCCAGAGATCGTGAACCGTCTAATGACTTAGTTCGCGAAGTTAACGAAATAAAGATATTTTAACCACTGAACCATACAGTTATTACACAAACATACTACCCACATTGGTGACCCGACGCGATAGTGGACAGTTATCGGTTAAATAGTTTAGTGTAGGATAGTTTTTGTTTTATTTTAAGAAAGGACACAACGTGCCAATATAGACTAAGATGAATCACGGCAACGGTAACAACGATGGTGTGACGCCGGTGGTTTGCCGCGTTGGGATTCGCGTGCCGCCGTTTTGGCCGGAACAGCCAGCAGTTTGGTTTCACCAAATCGAGGCGCAGTTTGCACTGAATGGCGTTACAGTAGATTCGACGAAATTCTACTATGTAATGTCACAGCTAGAGCCGAAATATGCGCTAGAAGTGCAGGATATTTCTGCGACGCCGCCGGAAGAGAACAAATATGAAACTCTGAAGCGGGAGCTCATCCAACGTCTGTCCTCATCGCAGAGCAAGAGGATTTTGCAGCTGCTGGAGAAAGAGGAGATCGGCGATCGTACTCCAGCCCAGTTTCTTCGCCATATGCAGAATCTTGCGGGAAAAACGGTGTCCGACGACTTCCTGAGGACGTTATGGGACAGCAGACTGCCAGCGATGACTAGAGCGATCGTCAACGCGCAAGCTGACTTACCGCTCACAAAACTGGCAGAAATAGCGGATCAAATTCAGGAAGGAACCGCGCAGACTAACGTAGCCAGCATTGCGGCTGTGAAGAAGGATCCCACGGAGATACTGTTAGACAGGTTGGAAAAGCTGGAGTTGAAGATAGCTGAGATCGGCCGGTCACGTTCCCCACGAAGGCGAGATGATTTCTGCTACCGCGGTCGTTCGAAATCGAACGGTCGGCGTCGAAGTTTGTCGCCGCGAAATAAAGAACATTGCTGGTACCACCAGGTATTCGGTACGAATTCGACGAAGTGTCGCCCGCCGTGTACGTTCGATTCGGGAAACGCGGGGGCCTCTCATTGAATGCGGCGATCAGTGACGGCCCGCGTACCTGCCGCCTTTTCATATTAGAGCGGACGCGCAACGAGGAGTATCTAATTGATACGGGATCGGACCTCTGCGTGTACCCTCGGGCATATATTAAGGGTCGTCTAGCCAAGGAGAAGTACGAGCTATTCGCTGCCAACGGATCCACGATAAGTACATATGGACTGAAGCCGGCGAACCTCGATTTGGGACTTCAACGAGCATTCGCGTGGAGTTTCGTCATCGCAGACGTGTCGAAACCCATCATCGGAGCCGACTTCCTCACCCATTTTGGACTGCTGGTGGACCTGAAAGGCAGGCGACTTCTGGACAGGACGACAACATTGACGACCTCTGGAAGGATCGCCACGGGAGAGATGCTGTCGGTCAAGGCGATCATCGGAAATTCGCCACACCAAGAGCTCCTGGCAGAATTCCCAACCCTTCTACGCCCAACCTTACGCGACGAACGGCAGGTAAAGCACAACGTAGTACACTACATTAATACGACACCTGGTCCACCGGTATTTTGTAAACCGCGCCGATTATCGACGGAATTATTTAAGAACGCCAAAGCGGAATTTGAGGATCTATTGAATCTCGGGTACATCCGTCCTTCTAAGAGTCAGTGGGCTTCAGCCCTTCACATGGTGGCTAAGAAGGGGAACGGATGGAGACCCTGTGGAGACTATAGGTCACTCAATGCACGCACAGTCCCTGATCGTTACCCGATTCCACATATCGAGGATTTTTCGAGGATGTTATCCGGAAAGACAGTTTTTTCGACGGTAGATTTGGTACGAGCTTACCACCAAATTCCAGTCCATCCGGATGACATCCCAAAAACCGCGATAACAACACCGTTCGGATTATTTGAATATTTGGTCATGCCCTTCGGACTGAGAAATGCCGCGCAGACGTTCCAACGGTTTATAGATACCGTGATAAGGGGACTCGATTTCTGTCGATTTTTATCGTAGATTTATACCCGGCGCGGCCGCATTGCAGGCTCCGCTTAATCAGCTGCTGCGGGGAAGCAAGTCGAAAAGCAATGCTCCCGTACAGTGGTCGAGCGAAGCGGAGTCTGCTCTAGAAGGGCTTAAGACGGCCTTAGCGAACGCAGCATTATTGGCTCATCCGTCGGACGATTCGCGACTTGCCATTATGGTAGATGCATCGGATTTCGCGTTAGGCGCTACTTTGCAGCTGCGACAGGGGGGTTCGTGGAAACCGTTAGCATTTTGCACGAAAGCCTTATCGCCTGCACAGCGGAAATATAGCGCGTACGATCGCGAATTGCTAGCCGTCTATACCGCGATTAGACATTTCCGTCATGCGGTTGAGGGTCGCGAATTTATAATTTACACGGATCACAAGCCAGTAGTGTTCGCGTTTAGGCAAAAATCGGATAAATGTACTCTGAGGCAATTCCGATATCTCGATCTAATCGGTCAATTCACAACGGACATTCGACACGTCAGCGGGAAAGATAATGAGGTCGCAGACGCACTTTCGCGCATAGAAACTGTAACCGCGCCGCTGAATTACGCAGAATTAGCGAACTCACAAGAGCGAGACGTTGAATTACAAGGTTTTTTAAACTCGTCTGATACCTCATTAGAGTTGAAACTCGTACGCGTAATTAACGATGATACGCCCGTTTACTGCGATGTTTCAACTGAAAACCTGCGTCCGTACGTGACATCTCCTTTCCGACGTCAAGTTTTCGACGCCGTACACGGATTGTCACATCCGGGTGCAAAGGCGACAGTCCGTCTCGTAAAACAGCGTTTTGTTTGGCCGTCAATGGAGAGAGATTGCCGAGAATGGAGTCGGAATTGTCTCGCTTGTCAACGAGCATAAGTTAGCCGACACGTCTCGAGTCAGGTAGGCACCTTCGCGCCGCCGTCGAGTAGGTTTGAGCATGTGCACCTTGACCTGGTAGGACCGCTACCTGTGTCTAGGGCAGGGGTCGGCAACCTTTTGAGTCGGAAGAGTCAAAAATTACAATTTACAAAATTTCAAAGTTTTTAAAGAGCCACAAAATATTTTCTTGCCAACAATAAATAGTACTCGCATAAATAAAGTTTTTTGATAAAAAAAACTAATCTATTTATTCATAAGAAAAAATATGTATTTATTCATATATAAGTAGTCTTTTTCACAACAAATTAGATAAAATATATATGGCATTATTAGATAATTACTTATTATTTAAGTAAAAAATTAAAACAATTAAACATTTACTTACAACACTAACTTGTACTTCAATAACAAACACTTGAGCAAACAAGTTCAATGGGAGCGATGGCTTTGCATGGTTATTCAAGTAGAAAATTTAAACTTTATTAAACAATGTAACTTGTACTTAAAATAAAAAAAAACAATAACATACATTTGAGCAAACAAATTCAATGGGAGCGTTGGCTTTGCATGGTTTTAGAAAGTTTGGATAAAAGCTCATAACTTGTTGTTTTAAGTTTCAAACACGACTCTAAATTTTCATTTGTTAGTTGGCTTCTTACTTTACTTTTAATTATATTCATGCAAGAGAACGCTTGCTCGCACGAATATGTCGATCCGAAGATAGTCAGCACTCCAAATGCCAACTTCTTCACTTCACTGTAGCAATCTGGAAGACTATTCCATGCGTCGAATATAAGTGTCTCAACTCGCGGCATTTCTTTTAAAGCTGTCCACTTTTGTTGCGTTACGTACATACATTTCTGGACCTCCAACTCTTCCAACTTGCTTTTCGACTTTGTAAATTTTCCACTCCACAAAGCTTTACTTTTTAAATCGATCAATTGTATTTGTAGAGATCCAGTATCAATTCCAAATGTCTCAATGTGGATTTCGTTACTCTTTGTGTTGAGAGGATTTACTATGAATGCTAGAGTGGTTTTGTTGGTTTTGAATTGCTCAAATCTGTCAGCAAAGTCATCTTTAATGTTTTTTATAACTGTGCTGAAGTAATTCGTGTTAACAGTTGCACTGGTTTTATCGCGATATTGCTTTAGAAATTGAAAATGAATTAATTTACCGCTCTGAATATCTTCTACAAAAAGAATTAATTCTTCTTCAAAACAAACCAATTCTTCTACCAAAACATAGGCTGGGTTTCCCTTTCCTTGCAGTTTTAGATTCAGCTCATTTAATTTCGCTGTGATATCCACCATAAAGTAAAATTTTTGTAACCATTTGTCGTTCTCTAATTCAGGGTGATTAATGCCTTTTTCATTTAGGAATGTATTTATTTCATCCAAGCACAAAGCAAAACGTTTCAACACCTTACTTTTGGAAAGCCATCGCACTTTATTGTGAAGAAGGAGGTCGGAATACTGAGTCTTAATTTCGTTTAATAATTCTTTAAACTGACGATGGTAGAGTGCTTTTGACAAGATGCTGTTAACAATCTTGATTACCAAATTCATGACCTCAACTATTTCGGCCGGAACTGTTTGGACACAAAGCGCTTCTTGGTGTATTATGCAGTGAAACGTAAGAATTTCGTGGTTTATTTTGCTCTGAAGAATCGTTGTTGCCCCTTTATTTTTTCCTGTCATCCTTCTGGCTCCATCAGTTGCTATTGAAACGATTTTATTTAAATCGATCTTCTTGTCTTCAAGGCATTTTTGCACGGCATTCGCTATATCTTCCCCTCTAGTTTGTCCCGAGAGCGGTAGCAATCCTAGAAGTTCTTCTTTTGGACCTTGGGAAGACATATACCTGACAAAACGGGCAACTTGTGCCGTGTCTTTTATGTCGCAAGATTCATCTACAATAGCAAGTGATAAGGCAGAAGAAAGTTGAATATCTTCCACCTGCAAAGATGTTACATTTGAAGACATTTTAGCTATTCTATCTTGTACTGTTTTAGCGGATAGTGGCAAATCTTTGATTTTTTTCAAGATTTCTGGTTTGTTTTTGAAATCACGAAACAGTTCTTTAGATGCACGTATGAAGCAATCTTTGACATACTCGCCATCTGTGAATGGTTTGCCTTTTTTTGCAATTTCTAGTGATACCGCGAAGCTTGCCAGATTAACATTACTTGTAGATTGCGTCCAGTTGCTTAACATGGAACTTGATTGCTGTTTTTGTTTTTGGAGCTCGACGACAGCTTTTTTTCGTTCTTTGCCGGCTGGATATTTACTAGCAAACTGACTATGTTTTTTAGTGAAGTGTCTCTCTAAATTTGATTTCTTATTGTGTGTCAATTTTTCGTGGCAAATGAGACAAGTCGGAAGGCCATCTGAGTTGCATATGAAAGCGAACGACTCCGTCCAATCCCGATTGAATTCTCGATGCTCTTCTTCAGTTCTTCTCTTTTTTTGTGTAGATGCCATGCTTGCGGTGAAGCTGTAATAAAGAATTTTTAAAATTATTATTAAGTATCCAAAACAGCAGATGACAAGTTTTGCAATTATTTACTATGTCAACGTATACCTAAGTAAATACATACGAGAAGCTGGGCATAATGAAATATAATTTATCAAAAAACATTTTACAACGATATTTCCCAATTAAAAATACTCAGCTATATAAAATAAATAATTCTCTAATAATTTAATTATTAAAATAAATAATTTAGACACTCTCGTACTCGAGACTCTCGCGTACTGATTGACTATAAGTATATAGTTTCGTCGCATCTGTGTTCGCCTCCCGTGTACGGTGATCGCCGACTGGCACAAACGGACTTGTTAGAACGGGTTTATCAAGGCGCAGTCTGCACATTTTAGTTTTTTTTTTAATTTTGGCAAATATTAGATACTTAGTTTACGAGTAAAGGTGTTATGCCCAGCTATGCCGAAATCAATGAAAATTGCCAAACATATAAACAATCTAAAACTGCAAATACCTACCTACTTTGATCCTCAGTGTTCGAAAATAGGTTTCTTAAATAACAATTTATAGGTACTTACACTTACAATTATTATTTTAACGCTAATTTTTAAATAATAAAAGCTATAAAATTAGGGATGTGCGGGCCGCCCGTTAGTCGGGTTCGGGTCGGGCCGGAGACAGTCGGGCGGGCTCGATTCGGGTGCGCGATACTTCTACCACGTCGGGCGGCCCGAGCTCTACGGGCGGCCCGATCGTTTCAGGCGGCCCGAGCGTTTCGGGCGGCCCGAGATATTCGGGCGGATGGTGACTCGACTTCGTCGCTCGCCGGCCGGGTTCGGAAAGAATCGGACAAGTTCGGGCGAGCGAGCTATCGCCCGAGATTCAACTCTGCGTTCTTATGAAATAGAAATAGAAATAGGTAATGGTAATAGTAATAAGTAATAATGGTATTTCTTTCATAACTTATAACTAATAACGTAATTTTTAATATACTTGGAAATGGAAGTGAACTGAAAATAAAATCATATAAATACTACGAGTATACAAAACACATTTTTTAAATTTTCGTTATTGGCCCAGATAAAAAATTTGTAATAATTACTTTTACTATTTTTTTTTAACATTTCCGATCAAATGCATTTTTTAAACATGTGTGTTAGACATCATTTACTAAACTAATCCTTCTAGCCTTACAGATAAATTGAAATCGTTTGGTCCATTTGCAAAATAGTTATTCTGATCTAAAGTGTTTGTAATCTATTATGTGAGTAAATGTATATATTTATTTTTGTTAAGCAAAATGTCGCTTCAAATGATCCAAGGAACCTCCCATTTAACGCAATCGTTTTGGGACACCCTGTATATTAAAAGATGTGTGATATGTTTAATATGATATTATAAATGAATATAAATGTAAATGTAAATATTAGTACATTTACTTTAATTGTAATTTAACTTATCTTATTTAAATTAAAATGAAGAAAATTTAAGTGTTACTATTTTCCCTTATGTCGAAAATAAACTTTCACTAGTAACTTGTGTCGCGGGTACAAGAAAACGTTGGGCTGCCAATGATAAGATTGGAAATCTGATATGGTGATGGCCCCACCACTCTATAATGTTAGTGTCTCAAAACAACATTTTCGCTAAAATACATTTTAATTTTGGTACTTTTCCTGTTACCGAATGTTCCTGCTCCTTCCTCTCGGTTGCTCAATGTTTTATTCAAAAAATCTATTATTTTAGATGTTGGCATACCTAATTCAAAAATTAAAATAAGAATAACGGTGAACTTGAAATTTATGGATTTAAAGATGAAAAATTATAAGTTTAGAATCTTACCGCTGGTATTATTGTTGATATTAATGGTTTCTTGACTATTGAAATTTGGTTCATTATGTACTGCAGAAATTTGTAAGCTAAATTTTTCAAGTGTTGTATGTTTTTTGTCTAGTGTAAAAGCTGGTCTTTGAAGCGGGGGTCCAATAGCATAGCGTTTATATATATTGTATATGTTATTGTTTTCTATTATTGGTTCAAAACGTTCCTGTAAGTCAAATATTTAATTGGATTTAACGCTTTTTTTAGATAGTTTCAATTCAATGCTTAAATAAATAATTTAAATTACCTTCAATGCGTTTTGTACTTTGTTACAAATATCTATACATAAGATATATCCGGAGGGTTCTACCTCCTGCAATACATGCATCAATGCAATATACATTGGATAGTATTGTGATATCGTGGGATATAGTTCTCCACTCATGATGACTGTGGCATCGTACATCGGTTCCAAGATGTTTATTAGAGCTTCCATAAAATTCCATTTCTCGGTGCTTAAATTATCTGGCGTATGATCATCGGCGAGTATTATATTTAGTGGTGTGTATAATAAAATTAGTCTTTTAAACATTCTATATGTTGAATTCCATCTTTATCTATTTCTTGAATCAATTGGAGCGGTGTTATTGTGGGATCTAGCGATTTTTTAATATTTGTAAATTTTTCCCTTGCTGTTGTCGATTTTGCAAAAAATGTAACTAAAGCTCTACATTTTTTTCTAATTTCTTCGAATTGCTTAAAATTTTTCATGCCAGATTTTATTACTAATTGTAGGCAGTGCCCAAAGCATGCAATATTTTGCCCATTGTCGGTTGTAAAAAAAGCCGGTTTATCGATGTCTATGTGCCATGTTTGCAAACATTTTAAACTACTGCTTTGAATATATTTATAAGTATGCTTTTCAGGCACATGATGGAGGTTTAGCATGTAATGTTTTAATTTAAAATCTGCAGTTATATAGTTCATTGTTAAAGATAAGAAGCTTTGCACTCCTCGCGATGTCCAATCGTCCGTGATCGTGATGAATGCAAACATCGTATTGCCTCAGTTGCCTGTAATTGCTAATATAAATTTTAAAAAATGTAGTATTAAAAAATCGAAACATGGGTCATTCCACACAAAATCGGGCACTTTCTGAAGTACTGTTTCGGATTTTGTTCAAAATTGAATATGTTGTAGTCTTTAATGACCTATCAAACAAATTTCTCGATCCATCCCACTGTGTGCGGCCATCCGATGCTGTGTATCGCGGTGCAGCATTCACTTCAAATAATTTTAATTTCGTTAATTTGAAAATGCCCATTTTCTTAAAAACATGTCCGCAAATTTTTAAAAAGCGCTCTGCTGCGACAACATTGCATTTGTTTAAAACAATTGCAAAGTAAATGGTGAAAAACACATTTCTTTCAAATGACAACATTTTTAGTAGATACTTAGATACTCTTATGTTCACTATCAACTCCTGAAAACTCATTTTCATCGCCTTTTTAGTTGGTCTTATAACTTAATAAAAAAAGGGTGACACATTTTTTTACATGACTGTAAAGTCAACAATTTTTAAGATGTCGAAAAATTCTATGAGATTCGTTCATAGGTTACTGAAGACTACAACATATTCAAATTTGAACGATAACCGAAACAGTACGCCAAAAAGTGTCCGATTTTGCGTGGAATGACAATCTTGGAAAAAAATATTAAAAAATTAAATGTAATATATAGCTATGGATATTTCGTTTTTTATTTTTGTTTTTAAATCTTCATACATTTTGGGTATGATCCTCCGTGAAAACGTGGTCCGTGAAGGAAATTCGTACTTCGGTTCTGCAATCTTCACGAAAGACCGAAATCCAATGTCGTCGACTATGGAGTGCGGTTGCAAATCCAAAGCAATAATTCGTGCAATTCCTTCCGTAAACTGTTTTGCTGTGGCTGAATTTTTATCTAAGTACGTGATAGTTTGATCGCTAGTAGCTTCGGTTGGCTTTTTCTTGGTTGATACATTCATTTTACATAAATTAATATTTTTCCGAGAACTGTATGTACGTTCACGGTCCCGTATCTGCGGGACCGTTTCATTGTATCTTGCAGTACATATTTCTATGGAATCAAAGATAGAGCCGCGGCACTTTGAATCCGCATGCCGACACGAACGACTCGGTTTCAAGTGTTTCGATGAGCTACAACTCGGTTGCACTTGTTTCGATGTGCTACCGAACTCGTCCAGTCGAAGCAAAGGTTTAGTAGCGTAACACCTTTGCAGAGAAAAGTCAGTCATAAATCAGAGTTACCGCAGAATATGTGTGATAATATGGAAATCGAGGTCGCAGGCTGTAGTAGCATGAGTGATAGTGGAGCAGTGGAGACAAGCCGATTACGTCAAAGTCGATCTAAAAGTGATGTCTGGCAGCATTTCGTAAAGATTAGTCGTGGTGAAGAAGCTCAGTGCATTATTTGTGACAAAAAGTTTAAATTAAAATACGGCAATACAAGCTCACTATTGCGGCATTTGAAAGCTGTGCATGGTAGTGTAATTTTGGCCACGGCCACGCCAACCGAAGCTACTAGCGATCAAACTATCACGTACTTAGATAAAGATTCAGCCAGAGCAAAACAGCTTACAGAAGGAATTGCACGAGGGAACCGTAGGGTTACGGGGTCCTCTAATGGTGACTCGAATCCATTAGAGGATATACCACAGTGGTGGTGGTCCGTAACCTAAAATCCTCTTGCTCCACCTCCTCGTGGTGGTTCCTGGGCACTCATTTCGGTGAGTGGCTAACGGAGCAAGGGGTACCATGTGTCCTGGGCAGCAAGATGACTGCTCAGGGCCTCATACCGTAAACTGGTTCGCCGGAACGGGGGGCTTGCCTTCACCGGCCGGCCCGCGAGGATGACAACCTCTATAAAAAATCCTTAACTCTAAGTTTTGGTACGCGGCGAGAGAGCACCCCCGGGTTAGACACCGGGTGGTGGGTCGGTGAGTGCATCGGCCGTTAGCGTACCAACCCCATGGTACCTGTCCGCCCCATGGTGGTATCTCGGACTTGTTGACGTAAGCGGCGATGCGTCAATCGACATTGAGATCCGCAGTTATTAAAAAAAGGCTAACGAGTGAAGCCAGAAATGGTGGTAACCAGGGCCGAGTATGCTATTATGGATAAAAATAAAGGAAAAATGATGAAGGAGAAGGATGAAGGAGGAGGAGAGAGGGGAGAGAAGATGGAGGTGGAAAAAGATAAAGAGAGGAACGAGGAAAGAGAGGAGGAAGGGAAGAGGATAGCATTGGACATGATATTAGACAAGGAAAGAGAAAAAGAAAAGGGAGTAGTAAGAAGAGAAGAGATGAGAGAGGAAAGGAAAGGACAGGAGGAAAGTGAAGAAGAAGAAGAATGGCCAGAGGAAGAGGAAGAGTGGGGAAAGTCTCAAGGAAAGGCAAAAAGAGGAAGAAAAAAGTCTAGACAGGGGGATCCGGAATTTAGGATGGGGGGGGGGGGAATAATGATAGTGGATGACGCGGAATACGTGCCCCCGCGGACAAGATTATCACAAAGAAGTGGAAGGGACAGATCAGTAGGAGAAACAGGAAGGTCAAGGTCTCGAGAAGGGAAGATGGTAAAGATAGGTGGAAGAAATGATGAAGAGGTTGAAGAGAGGAGGGGAAGATGGGTTAAAGAGGTAAGGGAATGGGAAGGAAAGATGGAAAAACAGAAAAAGGAAGGGAATTGGAAAGAAAAATATATAGTCGAAATGAATGCATTAACTAAAGAATTACATGAGGCGTGGGATATCATGAACTCAGTAGTAGAGTATATGTCTACCGCACACAACGTAAAAAATGCAGTTAAAAACGGTACTAGAGAGGTTCAAAAAATAATAGAAAGGGTTATAGAAAAGAAAAACAAAATATGGGAAATGAGAGTGAAGGAAAAGGAAGAGGAAAAGATGGAGAAATTAGTTAGAGTGAAAGAAAGAGAAGAAGAAAGGAAAAGACTAATGGGAAGGGAGGTAAGGATAAGTAGGAAGGAGGCAGGAACCATGACGGAAGAAGGATGGGGGAAGAGAGGACTAAGGATAGTTAGGGATACTTTAATTAGTCCTGGAAGATCGGCGGGTGGAGAAACCGATACGTCGGAATGTATGCCATTATCCACTAAGGAATTTAGTAAAAAAGTTAAAACAAACAAGAGAAAAAAACTATCGTCACCCCCATTGGTCCATCCAAAGAAAAGCAAGAGAGAAAGGGATAGAGATGAGGAGACGGAGGGATCATTGGGAAGGGGAGAGGATGATAGAGGGGAATCGGAAGAGGATGAAGAAGAGAAGATAGAGAGATTGGAAGGAGCGTTTAAAATCCTTAGACAGATTATGATGGGGAAAATAAAGGGGGGGGGGAAAGGAAATGGGAAAAAAGAAGAAGAACAGGAAAGAAATAAAGAACAAAGGAATTAGAATTGGAACAGACAGGAAATGGGAAAGGAAGAAGAGATGAAACAAAAGGAAAGGGGTATAAGAGATAGGACACAGGAAGAATGGAATATAGTTACGAGAAGGAAGGGTAGAAGGAAAGAAAAGGAAGAAAGAGAGGAATGGACCAGTGATAGAGAGGAAACAGATAGGAGTTATCAACCTAGATGGACGAAACAAAAAAGCGATGCTATTATAATTAAAGTGAAAAATCAAGAAGAGTTTAAACAGGCATGCAAAAAAATAATAGAAACAGTAGGAACAGATAGTCTAAAAAGAGTTAGGCAAACTAGAGAAAAACACTTATTGTTGGAAGTTTTGGAAGAGAATGACATAGATGAAATAAAAAAGAAAATAACAAAAGTCATAGATAAAGAAACGATAAGAGTAGTGCAGAAAACATTTGAGCTAGAATTACGGGATCTCGACCCGATGGTGGAGAGAGATCAGATAATGGCAGAATTGACAGATCAAATGAATTTTAAAATAGACGAAATAAAATTCAAAGTGTTAAGAACGACGAAACTAGGCACGCAAAAAGCGGTCATCGAAATTCCGCTAAAACATCTTAAAAACGTAATGGATAAAGAAAAAGTTAAAATAGGTATGACTAGAGTGAAAATGTTTGCGATGCCAAAGATTGTTAAATGTTACCGATGCCATTTAACCGGGCATTTTAGTACAGGATGTAAGGAGAAGATTGCTACAGAGGACAATAGAAGATGCAGACAATGCGGAGAGGACGGACATGATCAAAAAGATTGTGGAAACCCAAAAAAGTGTATGGAATGTGTCAAAGACAACATGCCATTCGATCACCTAATTAGTTCGATGGCATGTCCTAAATTTAGAGATAATG
Organism: Lasioglossum lativentre; assembly: GCA_916610255.1. Classification (NCBI taxonomy): domain Eukaryota; kingdom Metazoa; phylum Arthropoda; class Insecta; order Hymenoptera; family Halictidae; genus Lasioglossum; species Lasioglossum lativentre. The sequence goes on along the minus strand of OU744356.1, from coordinate 41,228,411 downwards.
TAAATAGGTTAAGAGATGAATTCATGCTGTATTATAGAAAAAATATAAATAATAACAATGCGCATATTACAAATAAACTGTAATAATAGTGCAATGGCGCATGATTTATTAAAACAAACTATAGCGATGAATAAAATAGATATAGTATGTGCTCAAGAACCGTACAGGATTGAAGTGAACTGGAAGAGTTCCATAGATGGAAAATCGGCTATACAGGTCATCAATGATAAATTTAAAGTCCCCGCGGATAAAATGTATAGTGGACAAAATTTCATATCAATGGAACTACCATATGTGACTCTAATTAATGTTTATATATCGCCTAATAGCGGAATGGAAGCGTTATATACGGCACTAGAAGAAATAAGATTTATTAGAAGAAGATGGACGCAACCAATTATTCTGGTTGGAGACCCGAATGGAAGGTCTAGAAAATTTGGTGATAGAATTACGGAAGAAAGAGGAAGAGTGATAGAGGAGTATATTGAAATAATGGATCTAGTACCAGGGGTAATTAGAGGTAGTAGTTATACATTCTATAGAAACGGAAGGAAATCTAAACTAGATATTATATGTGTTAGTCGAAGTTTAATTAACAATGTAAATAGTAAAGTTGATAAAAATTTTACCGCATCGGATCATTTTAACTGCATTCATGAAATTAATTTTAAAAACAAAAACTACTATAAAGCGATGAAGACTTATTCAGACTGGACTTGGAATGCTAAATCATTTAACGCAGAATTGTTTATGAAAGTATTTAATGATTTAAATAAGGATCTAAATATCAACAATGATAATAGAAATAATATAAATATAAATAACAGTAGTATAAGTGTAAATAACGGTAACATGAATGTAAATAACAGTAGTATAAGTGTAAATAACGGTAACATGAATGTAAATAATGGTAGTATAAGTATAAATAATAACAATATAAATATAGATAACAATAATAGAAATATAAATAATGATAACATAAGTATAAATACAATAAATAGATATTTAGAAAATATAAATAAAACATGCAATAAGACATTAACCAGAAATACGAATAAGTTTAGGCATCGCCAAAATCCTTGGTGGAATGATGAATTGACGGATATCCGAGCAGAGGTGGTTAGATCAAGAAGACGATTCCAAAAAAAGATAGCGAGAGGCAGGAACGCTGAAACAGAAAAAGAAATATATAGAGAAAATAAGAAAAAATTAAAATTTAAAATAATGGATGCAAAAAAGGCTTCATGGAAGAGATTTGTACAAATACTGGAAGAGGATCCATGGGGTCGTCCATTCCAGGCTATCAGAAATAGTATGAGAAGTAGACTACCACCGCCATTGATGAGTGCCAAAGATGCGGAAAGTATTCTAGAACAACTGTTTCCAAGAGAAAAGAAGAGAATTAAATATGATGAAACAATAACACCGTTAAAAAATGCCGAAATAACAAGAAGTAAATTCTACGATATAATAACGGAGTTGAATGTTAAAAAAGCGATAGGTCCGGATAAGATTTTGGTTAGTATTGTTAAGTTTATTGCCACACAGGATATGAGTAATTTTCTTGGAATCATGAATGGATGTTTGAGGCTTAATTATATACCGAGTAATTGGAAAAGATCTAGAACGGTATTATTAAGAAAAAATAGTAAAGACACAATGAACGCGAGCGATTTCCGCCCAATGTGTATAGGAAATAGTTTAAATAAAATATTTGAAAAAATTCTAGAAACAAAAATACATGATGAATTGGGGTTTTACCCATTCCATAAAAACCAATTCGGATTTTGCAAACTCAAATCTACAGTGGATGCACTTAGGAAAGTAGTTGACTATATTAATATTGCTAACTATAAAGGAAAGTTCGGTATATTAGTGAGCCTTGATATTAAAAACGCTTTTAATAGCCTGGAATGGCAGACAATATTTGAAGAGATAAAGAAAAAAGATTTTACAAAAGAACTACAATTATTAATACAGAACTACTTAAAAGATAGATATGTTACGTACCGAGCCGCAGATAAAAGGATGTACATGAGAGTCGAAAGGGGTGTTCCACAGGGTTCGGTTATTGCCCCTACCCTGTGGAACATCGTTTACGATGATTTGCTCAGTCAGAGGTATGGCCCGAATACAGAGATATTGGCATATGCGGATGATGTAGTGGTCTATATGGCTCACTCCAACATCCAGACTAAGAACAAGAAATAGAAATGGCAATTAACGAGGTTATTGGCCCTTGGCTTAAAACAAAAGGTTTAGAAATGGCACCACAAAAATCTAAATTTATTTTCTTTAATAGGGAAAAAAATACCGAATGAATTTAACATTGAAATTTTTGGTGAAAAAATAAAAGAAAGTACCGAAATGAAATACTTAGGAATTTATTTAGATAAAAAGAATAATTTTAGAACACATATAATGAAAATAACCGATTAAGCGAGTAAGGTTGCTGGAGAATTGTCTAGACTCATGTCTAATCTGGGGGGTCCCAATTTTAATAGCAGGAAATTATATTATAATATAATAGAGTTGGTACTATGCTACGGCAGTCCCATATGGGGAGAAAAGGCATTAGGATTATGTAAAAACAAAAAAAGAATAATACGCGTGCAAAAGATAGGTTTAAGTAGGGTATGTACTAGCTATCGGACCGCCGCAAGGCGGGCGCTGTGTACCGTATCTGGTTACTTACCCATAGAGAGTCGGATTTTTGAGTTGAGCCGTACCTATAGAGCAAAGAAAGAGAGACCCTTTTTACCGGAGGATAGTGAGAAAGAACGTGAAGAAAAAAGTGAGTACTTAGAAGAAAGAAAGAAAAAGATTAAAGAAGAACTGTGGTGCCAATGGGACAGAAGTTGGAGAGAGGAAACAATAGAATCGGAATGGACAAGGAGATTGATCCCAAGTCCAAAAAAATGGAAAGAATGCAAATGGCTAAAATTGAACTTCAGACTAACACAAGTCCTAACAGGACATGGTGTGTTTAGTGATGTTCAAGATGCGCGCGCTCCGGCGACAGAGCAGTTGCCGTCGCGCGCATACTTGCGAGAGCACGGCTCTGGCGTCACGATCGACGGCCAATCGGTGGGTCCGCTGAATAGGCATCCGGCCGATCCAACCCCCCGATTGGTCGATCGATGATCTAGATCCTTCGCGAAGGATCTGGTCGCGGAAACAGGACGTCTCCCGTTTCGCGAAAGTTCCAGGAAGACCGCTATAAATAAGAGAGAAACCACGCTCTCGCTCTCTTATTCAGCACGTGTCGCCCCGAGTCTCTCTCTTACAGTTGCTTTATAAATAAAAGTAAATACCAGTTTTCACATAAATAAAAGGAGTTTCTAGTCAAATACGTGTGTTCAATTCAATAGAAATACATTTATATGACTCGCATGTCAGATTAGAGTAGTGATTTCCATTCAAAGTAAAGTTACATAAAACTCAACGTCCGTTTCATTCGACTATAATCTCAAGTGTTATATCCGAAGCATTAACGGAAGCTTCTTTCTAAACAAGTGATTATTTACAAAGAGTGGTGCGTAAGAAAATAGACGATGGATGCTGGTGGTGCATAGGAATAAGAGATACGGCGGAACACACCCTATTGGAATGTAGAAGATGGGAAGAGGAAAGGTTCGAATTGGAAAGGAAAATAGAGAAACTAACAGTGGGGAATTTTATGGAAAAAATGATAGGGAGTCAAGAAGGATGGGAAAAAATACATGAATTTATAAATAAAATAATGATAGATAAAGAAAATAAAGAAAGAGAAATAGATAAGGAAATAGCAGAAGAATTATAAATATAATATAAACATAGAATGTAAATATAGAATGTAAATGTAGAATGTAAATATAGAATGTAAATAAAGATTAATATAAAGGAAAAGAAAAAGAAAAGGAAGGCAAAGATAAAAAATAAAAGCCAAGAACAGGTGTGGTTAAGCGATGGTGGTAAACGGGGCGGGAGAAATGCTAACCGCGGGGCCCCGCCCTGTCATAAACCCCATCATACAGCGAAGTAGAGGGGCGTTCTAATGAACGTCCCGGGAGAGGAATGTTTTAGTCGGTAGTGGGGACACCGACCATCCGTGTCCCTGAGTCCGACACTACCCCCTTTGGGGGGTGTGCATAAATGCATTTTGAACCTCTCCCTTAACAAAACAAAAAAAAAAAAAAGAAGGAATTGCACGAATGATTGCTTTAGATTTGCAACCATACTCCATAGTCGACGACGTTGGATCTCGGTCTTTCGTGAAGATTGCCGAACCGAGGTACGAAATTCCTTCACGTACCACGTTTTCACGGAGGATCATACCCAAAATGTATGAAGATTTACAAGCAAAAATGAAAAACGAAATATCCATAGGTATATCTTACATTTAATTTTATAATATTTTTTTTCATGATTGTCATTCCACGCAAAATCGGACACTTTTTCGCGTACTGTTTCGGTTATCGTACAAATTTGAATATGTTGTAGTCTTCAGTAACCTATGAACGAATCTCATTGAATTTTTCGACATCTTAAAAATTGTTGACTTTACAGACGTGTAAAAAAATGTGTCACCCTTTTTTTTATTAAGTTATAAGACCAACTAACAAGGCGATGAAAATGAGTTTTCAGGAGTTGATAGTGAACATAAGTGTATCTAATGTATCTACTAAAAATGTTGTCATTTGAAAAAAATGTATTTTTTACCATTTACTTTGCGATTGTTTTAAACAATTGCAATGTTGTCACAGCAGAGAACTTTTTAAAAATTTGTGGACATGTTTTTAAGAAAATGTACATTTTAAAATTAACGAAATTAAAAGTATTTGAAGTGAATGCTGAACCGTGATACACAGCCTCGGACGGCTGCACACAGTGGATGGATCGAGAATTTTGGTTGATAGGTCACTAAAAACTACAACATATTCAAATTTGAACAAAATCCGAAACAGTACTTCAGAAAGTGCGCGATTTTGCGTGGAATGACCCATGTTTCAATTTTTTAATACTATATTTTTTTAAATTTATATTAGCAATGACAGGCAACACGATGTTTGCATTCACCACCGACGGTTGGACATCGCGAGGAGTGCAAAGCTTTTTATCTTTAACAATGCACTACATAACTGCAGATTTTAAATTAAAGCATTACATGCTAAACTTGCATCATGTGCCTGAAAAGCATACCTACAAATATATACAAAGCAATATTTTAAAGTGTTTGCAAACATGGCACATAGACATCAATAAACCGGCTTTTTTTACAACGGACAATGGGCGAAATATTGCAAAAGCAATAAACAGTTACAGAAATTGGACCAGGATACCATGCTTTGGGCACTGCCTCCAATTAGTAATTAAATCTGGCATGAAAAATTTTAAGCAATACGAAGAAATTAGAAAAAAATGTAGAGCTTTAGTTACATTTTTTGCAAAATCGACAACAGCAAGGGAAAAATTTACAAATATTCAAAAATCGCTAGATCCCACAATAACACCGCTCCAAATGATTCAAGAAGTAGATATAAGATGGAATGCAACATACGCAATGTTCAAAAGATTAATTTTATTACACACGCCACTTAACATAATTCTTGCCGATGACCATATGTCCGACAATTTAAGCAACCAGGAATGGAATTTTATGGAAGCTTTAGTTAAAATCCTAGAACCGATGTACGATGCCACGGTGATCATGAGTGGCGATCTATATCCCACGATATCGCAGTATTATCCAATGTACATAGCATTGATGCATGTATTGCAGGATGTAGAACTCCCCGGAAATCTGTTATGTACAGATATTTGTTATAAAGTACGAAACGCATTGAAGGTAATTTAAATTATTTATTTAAGCATTGAATTGAAACTATCTAAAAAAAGCGTTAAATCCAATTAAATATTTGACTTACAGGAACGTTTTGAACCAATAATAGAAAACAATAACATATATATATATATATATATAAACGCTATGCTATTGGACCTCCGTTTCAAGGACCAGCTGTTGTCGCCAGAAAGAAAACACACTGCACGTGAAAAATTTAGCGCACATATTTCTACAGTACATAATGAACCAAATTTCAAGATTCAAGAAACCATTAATATCAACAATAATACCAGCGGTAAGATTCTAAACTTATAATTTTTCATCTTTAAATCCATAAATTTCAAGTTCACCGTTATTCTTATTTTAATTTTTGAATTAGGTAAGCCAACATCTAAAATAATAGATTTTTTCAATAAAACATTGAGCAACCGAGAGGAAGGAGCAGGAACATTCGGTAACAGGAAAAGTACCGAAATTAAAATGTATTTTACCGAGAATGTTGTTTCGAGAGAAACTAATATTATAGATTGGTGGGGCCGTCACCATAGTAGATTCCCAATTTTGTCATTGGCAGCGCAACGTTTACTTGCTGTACCCGCGACGCAGGTTACTAGTGAACGTTTGTTTTCCACATCGGGGAACATTGTAACACAAACGCGGTCGCGGTTAGTTACCGATAATATAGAACAATTAAGTTTCCTGCATTTTAATTTAAGTAAGATAGGTTAAATTATAATTAAAGTTAATATTTACATTTTACATCATAATATTTATATTTACATTTATACAGGGTGTCCCAAAAGTACTTCAACTCCGGGAAACGGGAGGTTCCTGAGGTCATTTCAAGCGCCATTTTCCTTTTGCAAAATGTTGTCCGCGGCTTTGTTTAGGAGTTATTAACGAAAAACACGGACCAATCAGAACGCGAGCTCGACGCTCGCTGGCACGTTCAGCGCAGCGAGCCGGCAGGCGGTTGGCTGAACATGCCAACGAGCGTCGAGCTCGCGCTCTGATTGGTCCGTGTTTTTCGTTAATAACTCCTAAACAAAGCCGCGGACAACATTTTGCAAAAGGAAAATTGCGCTTGAAATGACCTCAGGAACCTCCCATTTCCCGGAGTTGAAGTACTTTTGGGACACCCTGTATACATATATCATATTTGTGGGATCCTTGCCTCGAGGGTCCTAAGAGCTCTAGATCTCAAGGAATGCGTGTTATCGGTATGAATGAGTGTATGTGAAGAGTGAAGAGTCGTGCGAGAGGTCGAGGAGCGTGTTTAAAGATAGATAGCGAGCGAGCGAGTCTGTTTTATATAACTTTGTTTTTCTTTATTTTCTATTTTATTAAGTATTCTTGTTTTATTTAATTTCGTCTTTGAAAGAAATATATTAAACATATCACACATAAGTAACTGTATACAGGGTGTCCCAAAACGATAGCGCTAAATTGAAACGGGAGGTATTTTGGGTCATTTGAAGCGACATTTTGCTTATCAATAATGGCGCTTGCAGCTTTGTTAAGCAAAATGTCGCTTTAAATGACCCAAGGTACCTCCCGTTTCAATTTAACTCTATCGTTTTGGGACACCCTGTATACAGTTACTCACATAACATAATAAATCACAAACACTGTAGATCAGAATAACTATTTTGCAAATGGACCAAACGATTTCAATTTCTCTGTAAGGTTTTGTTTTTTGTTTTTGAAGGATTTGTTTAGTGAATGACGTCTAACAGACATGTTAAAAAAATGCATTTGGTCGGAAATGTTAAAAAAAAATAGTAAAAGTGATTATTACAACTTTTTCATCTGGTCCAATAACGAAAATTTAAAAAATGTGTTTCGTATACTCATAGAATTTATATGATTTTATTTTCAGTTCCCTTCTATTTTGTTATTTTATTGTATATTGTCTTTTAAGAATTTATGTAAGTTTAATGATTGTTAATTAATAAGTTATGTAACAGTTAATAAAAACAGCAATCCCTAAAAAAATTGTCATAATTTACCCTATTTGTATACTTTCTAGGTGTATGTAACTGCGTAAGGATATTTTAATGATATTATCGATACATATGCAAGTTCATTCGGAACAAAGTTTTTTTTGAGTTTTTTCACGTGTAACGTGCTTTATTTAAAATCTTAATCCAAATAAAGATTATGCACATGTTTGCCGAATATACCTAATGTAATTATAAAAAAACCAAGTATATTAAAAATGACGTTATAAGTTATAAGCTATGAAAGAAATACCATTATTACTTATTACTATTACTATTACTATTACTATTACTATTACTATTACTATTACTATTACTATTACTATTACTATTACTATTACTATTACTATTACTATTACTATTACTATTACTATTACTATTACTATTACTATTACTATTACTATTACTATTACTATTACTATTACTATTACTATTACTATTACTATTACTATTACTATTACTATTACTATTACTATTACCATTACCTATTTCTATTTCATAAGAACTAAACACATAAGAACGCAGAGTTGAATCTCGGGTATCGCGATAGCTCGCACGCCCGAACTTGTCCGATTCTTTCCGAACCCGGCCGGCGAGCGACGAAGTCGAGTCACCATCCGCCCGAATAGCTCGGGCCGCCCGAAACGCTCGGGCCGCCCGAAACGTTCGGGCCGTCCGACGTGTGAGAAGTATCGCGCACCCGAATCGAGCCCGCCCGAGTGTCTCCGGCCCGACTGGACGATTCGGGCGCCCGATACACGAGCCGGCCCGCACATCCCTATATAAAATAGATAAATAATAAAATAGGTAATTTATTAAATATATATTTTAATAAAAACACTTTCGAAAAAGTAGTTAGGTATTTTATTTGGAAAAAAATATGTATAATATGTATTTTAAAAATATAATACTTATTACGTTACCTACCTTTACTTCGGTTTTTTTATTACTACGCGACAGTAGAAGGTTGTCTGCACGGATAACACGATACGTGTTGAATTTGTTATAGGAACTGTGATGGTTATATACAGGGTGTCCCAAAATGTCTTCAACTCCCGGAAATGGGAGGTTCCTGAGGTCATTTCAAGCGCCATTTTCCTTTTGCAAAATGTTGTCCGAAGCTTCGTTTGGGAGTTATTAACGAAAAACACGGACCAATCAGAGCGCGAGGTAGACGCTTGCTGGCACATTCAGCGCGGCGAGCCGGCAGACGGTTGGCTGAACATGCCAACGAGCGTCTAGCTCGCGCTCTGATTGGTCCGTGTTTTTCGTTAATAACTCCTAAACAAAGCCGCGGACAACATTTTGCAAAAGGAAAATGGCGCTTGAAATGACCTCAGGAACCTCCCATTTCCGGGAGTTGAAGACATTTTGGGACACCCTGTATATTAAAAAAGCACTCCACAAAACACGAGGATTCGTAATAAAACAAGAAACTCTCTTTATTCACTATGGTCGTACAAAAGAATAATAATCGCGTGTCGCGTAAACTAAAAACTTGATACTAGTATTCTCAACGACGAGATTCAGACTTCAACTAACTCTTTGGATGCTCTCGCTCCCGTTTATACTCTATTCGTGTTACCAAAATTGACCAATAGCAAGATTGGCTTTTGATGGGTACCGCACCTCGGTGACGGGATCGATGGTCTTTTCGAAAAGCCCGGTCGCATCCCTTGATCGGCGCTGTGCCGCCGCGCTGTGCCGCTGCCACGCAGTTTTACCAGACAGGGGTAATCGAAAAGGAATCGAGGGGAACATAAGTACCCCCAAACGAACTACTGGCCACTGTTGTGCAGTTATTAATAGCAAAAAATCCAAAACAAATACACGGCGCCTATAGGCGCTGTTCGCTGAGGAGAGGCGTCTATGTCGAGCGCCTATAGGGGCTGTTCGCAGCGAAAGGGTTAAAACCTACATAGAAACATCCGACGACGGCGTCATTCGAGAGCTTCCGACGGACTGACGACAGTGACGACGCGTGTCACGGGGGAGGGGTGCCTAATCCTCGTTAATCGATTCAGAACGATTTTTAAATGTTTTTTTTTTTATAAAATAAATAATATTTGCGTATGGAACTAAAGAGCCGCAGCTTCACATCCAAAGAGCCGCATGTGGCTCGCGAGCCGCAGGTTGCCGACCCCTGGTCTAGGGGCAATAAATACTGCCTTACCTGCATCGATAGGTTTACACGTTGGCCAGAAGCCTTTCCGCTCGAGAATATCGAGGCCGAAACTGTCGCACGTACCTTTGTTTCGGGGTGGGTAGCACGTTTCGGACCTCCGGCGAGAATTACGACAGATCAGGGCCGACAATTCGAGTCTCACCTGTTCAAGCAATTAAATTCAATGCTCGGTTGCTCACACCTTAGGACGACTGCTTACCACACCGCAGCGAACGGTCTTGTGGAACGCTTCTACCGACAGTTAAAGGCCGCAATAAAGTGTCGCGCCGACGACCGGTGGGCCGATGCGTTACCTGCCGTTCTATTAGGTATCCGCGCCGCGCATAGCGACGATCTTAAGGGGCTGTGCGCACCCAACTACCACCACCACCCTTCCCACTCACACATCGATAGATCCGCCTATACGTATACGAAATGCAAGGGTTTACGGCAAAAGAAACTGACGCCTCAATATTGCAATTAGAAGTTCAGACCCGGTCGATTATGTTTCCTAAGAGTTCTGGCCAGGGTCGTTCAGAGCCCAAATTTCATATTTTTACGTTGTTGAAGAGTAATTTGCAATAATCGGCAGCGCTGACTTGTGACAAAAAGTATTCTGCCGATTATTGCAAATTACTCTTCAACAACGTAAAAATATGAAATTTGGACTCTGAACGACCCTGGCCAGAACTCTTAGGAAACATAATCGACCGGGTCTGAACTTGTAATTGCAATATTAAGGCGTCAGTTTCTTTTGCCGTAAACCCTTGCATTTCGTATACGTATATGCGGATCTATGGATGTGTGAGTGGGAAGGGTGGTGGTGGTAGTTGGGTACGCACAGCCCCTTAAGGGTGTAGACCTTACTCACACACTCGAACTCACACACCGCTAGCGACTGTATACGTACACGAGATTGCAAGGGTTCAGTTCCTGACGTTATTCGTCTCGCTAATGTACATTTGGGACCCCTACGTAGTCACAATCGCTAGATAAAAGATCAATCTAGTTCGCGAGCTCGCCCAAGTGGCCTACTATTGCGTTTTCGAGGCGTAATTTACATTATTCGGCAGCATGTAGCGGAGCCGCGAGAAGCATCGGGCGGCGCGACAGTGCTGCCACTGTCAAGAGACACACATTTTCTTAAATATCGAGAGAAGTAGGATCCTTATAGAAACGATTGGGAGCTCACGCGCTAGCGAGGACACATACAATGTGATTGCAACGTTTATTATGTTAAATCAAACGAATTTAAAACCCACCTAACGTCAGGAACTGAAGCATATCTCAGAAGGGACGGTCCTCTGAAACTACAGCTCCGGCATTTTTCCGCTACGAGCGCTGATGTCGGTTCTTAGCATTCGGTCACCCGGCAATTCCATCATTGTATCGGTAATTCGGAGGATGACAAGTGTTGCCGGTAAGTTAGGCTCACACGCACGCGTGACGTCACTACGTTGATGCTCGTTGGTGTGCCCGAGTGAGAGTGTGTGGCACAGCTCACCGCTCGGGAAGCGTGTAGGTACGTGCGCCTGCTGTGCCTCTGAACCATTCTGTAAAAACTGTACCCAGCTCCCCTACTGGACGGAGCTCAAACTAATTTCGAGGTCAAATATTGGTCTACAATCTACACCCTTAAGTCATCCGCGGCCGAATGTGAACTTTCACCGTACGGACCAATCAGAGCGCGAGCTCGACGCTCGCTGGCACGTTCAGCGCGGCGAACCGGCGGGCGGTTGGCTGAACATGCCAACGAGCGTCGAGCTCGCGCTCTGATTGGTCCGTGTTTTTCGTTAATAACTCCTAAACAAAGCTGCGGACAACATTTTGCAACAGGAAAATGGCGCTTGAAATGACGTCAGGAATCTCCCATTTCCCGGAGTTGAAGTACTTTTGGGACACCCTGTATATATATATTATAATTGTTGACAAATTTATTATCTCATTAGAATAATATAGTTTTGTAACGAGATGATCCCAGGGGCGCCTCGACACCACCCTGAAGGACAGACGAATCGCGCCGTTGTCGAATTTTCTAGAAGGCTCCGGAGTCGAGAACCTTCCAAAATCCCTAGTAACGCGTTGTTGATACGGTTAGCAACGATATTATTGTAATGATAATAAATTTTTAAACAATTATAATAATAACTAAACTACAATAATAAATAATGCTTTTTTTAAATTTTTATATAATTTATTAAAAAATTTGTACGTTAATATTGTGGCCATTTTGGCCACCACCGCCGCCACGTCGACCGCCGCGGCCGCCGATTTTCCTGAAGAGTTCTCCGCGGAGCTTCCGCATTTTCTGTTTCTGTAACATAAAAATTTATGAATGTAAAAATGTAAATAATATTCGAACACTCTTAAAAAGTTAACGTTTTATGTTATTTTTGTAACTTACCATCCTGCGTAATTCCTGCGTTAATTTGCCTTCGGTGCCGGCGCTGGGGCAGGCGCTGGGGCAGGCGCTGGGGCAGGCGCTGGGGCAGGCGCTGGGGCCGGCGCTTGATCAACCTCCATATTTTTTTTCTGTGAAACAAATATAATAAATAATAGTTTTAATTGTCCCAGAAGGAGTGTAATCATTATACGCGTCGGGTACATCGGTGCGAGACCAGAAGACCGCTACTAATTCCAATGATATTTTCACATGCAATGAACGATGATAGTTTCGAGCGCATGGGAGAGAAAGAAACGCGGACAGACGCGGCGCACAGTGGGCAATTCGGACGAAATCTGCGACATTTCACGTGGTGAAATCAAACATCATTTCGCGTACATTTTTTCATTACACGTGAAAATATCATGGGAATTAGTAGCGGTCTTCTAGTCTCGCACCGATGTACCCGACGCGTATAATGATTACACTGTAGAACACGTTGTTACGTTGTCGTTTGATTAATCGTGATGTAGCGACTGTGTTTCTCGCGATCGGCGTCGACCACGAAATCTACGCCGATCGTTTTTTGTCAATCGATTCACATAGCATCGAGCCAATCAACGGGTGATCCGCTATAGCCAACGGATATTCACGACTCTTCGATTCGACAATAACCATCGGCAAATGACAAACAACAAGATATATTTGACGGTAGTGGGAGCGAGTGAAACAATGATTTTCTTTGTTTTGTTTTGCGTCTTGTTTTCTTCAGTTTACTGATGCACAGGAACGCGTTCGTACGACCAACGGTTTCCTATTTCATTCGTAAAATTATAGTATATTATTTTAATTAATTAATTATAGTATAGTTTTTTAAGACTTTTGTGTTAGTGTAGTGTAGAAATATTGTGTTAGTGTAGTGCAGTGAATTTGGTGAAATTAGGTGAAATTTAGTGAAATGGATTACAAAAATTTTACAAAACGGAAGGAAAGACCGGTGGCGGGGCGGACCTCGAAGGGGAATTCATTGAATCTTCGCCCCTCGACGAGAAGATATAGCAGAAGAAAAGCGTTTTGCGGGGCAGGTGAGTGTATAATTGATACATTTTCAATATGTATTTGAATTCTAAGGTACCTGTCCATCTGAAAGTAAAACTATCGCGAGTTACTCTCGATAGTCGAATTCGTCTGTGTACACGGTACATTGAGAGTACTCGCGAGTCTCGATAGCAACTATCGACAGAAACTCTCAGATGGACAGGTTCCTTTATTATGATCGATATAGGCAGAGTTGGGCATTATTTATATTAAAAATTATTTAAATAACGATTCGAATAAAAGATACTTTATCTTTATTCGTTATTCGAAGGTTCGAATAAAAAAAGTATCTTTATTCGACGAGGTTCGAATACATAATTTTATCCGACGAGAATTTATCCGACGAATACAAATAATTTTTTTTATTCAAAGCGGATTTATTTTGAACTTCGAATAATTTTTTCATCTTTTATCTTTCATCTTTTATTCTTAATTAAATACTTTATGTTTATCATGGAAAAATATAACTTTCATATTACGAATGAAATATTGGTTTCAAATATAAAATAAATTTTTATCCAATACTGGAAGTAAAATGTTTACTTTTAATTTACTTTGAATTCGTGCGTGTCATTTAAATTTTTAATAGAAGTTTATCTCTTCTAATTACATGATTTGATATGATTTGACATAAACATAAAGTATTTAATGCATATTAAAAAAAAATATTCTATTTATAATATTAATAAAGATTCATTTTATAACGAGAAAAAATTATTTTTTTCATAATACGAAATAAATATAGTCTGTATATTATGAAAAAAATATTCCATTTCTAATATTAAAATTTAGGGATGTGCGGGCCGGCTCGTGTATCGGGCGCCCGAATCGTCCAGTCGGGCTGCAGGCAGTCGGGCGGGCTCTTTTCGGGTGCGCGATATTTCTGATACGTCGGTCGGACCGAGCGTTTCGGGCGGCTGGTGACTCGACTTCGTCGCTGGTCGGCCGGGTTCGGAAAGAATCGGACAAGTTCGGGTGACCGAGCTATCGCGCTACCCGAAATTCAACTCTGCGTTGTTATGTTCTTACAAAGAGACCCCGCGTACCTAGACTCTGGGATCGCAACGAAATTTTGTGTGAACAAAGCTTAGACATCCTCATGAACTATCCAATTGGTTTTAGCCGCCAACGCGTTCTCGTTTTCGAGATAATCGATATTGAAATGCGACATGTGTAGTATATTCCACGAGTGAAAGCCTCTTGTCACAGCGGTCGGTGGCCGAGCGGGTTGAGCGAACGTCTACCACTAGATTGATCATTCTCGTCCGGCTCGTCCGCGTGAACGGTTCGACTCTATCGAGAGCATCGGTATTATTACGAAATTTCGCAGCCTAGTGATAGTCTAAATTAACGAAATAACAAATAAGAGTAGCAAGAACCAGAGGAATAGATACACAATAAAACTTGATAGAGAAACACGCAGAAAAAGGCAGAAAAATATAGTATTTCGGAACATAACCTAAAACCCAACCACATAACCCCTTCCAAAGAGGGACTAAAACATAAAAATGAAACAGCATTCAGTGAGGTTATAATAAATGATACAAAAAAAAGGAAACTAACAGAAGGGGAAACAAAAATGAAAAACGCAAAAAAACAACAGACAGAAATCAAATGTAGCAATAGATACGAAACACTATCAGAAGAGAGCGAAAATAATGAAATGGAAATGGAAACTGAAGAAGCCATAGAAACACATGCCACATTCATGAAGACGCTAAAGGACCTTTTTTTTTAGACAGATTTCCCTTTATTATGTAACCTAAAACTAGTACATGTACGCATAATATTTACAATGACATCTTGTCCAACCATAACCTAAAATTATGACAGAAAACTGATTATTTCGCAAATACACTTAATTCTACTATCTTTAACTAAATTCTAGCTTAATTCTATCCTTATTCGCGTTATTCCGATTTTTCCTTAAATTTTAGTCTATTTCTAATTTATTTATAACAATTATTAACAAATTAACCTATAGCTCGCTTTATTTAATCTATCTTAACTCCCGTTCTGACGAAAATCCGCTCAAAGCGGCCTCCACACCGCTGGAAACCTTCGGGACCGCGCTAGAAGAGAAAGACCATATGTCCACACTCTTCTAGTCTATCGTCCGTCCTTTTTTCGCTCACTGCTTCGGTATATCGAAAAATATCGATTTGTGCAAATTCAATCGGTAGCCCCTAGCGGCTAGTGGTTCCCGTATGAATTTGCACTTTTTCTTTCTTTAATAAGTTTTTTATTTGTTAATCGATTTTGTTTGTTATTTTTCTATCCTATGCCTAAAAGATCAGGCTTTCTTTTTTATTTGAACTATTTTTCTCTAACTATTCCTATTTCTTTTTTATACAATATTTAATCTAATTTTACCTAATTCTACCCTATCACCCGCTTAAAACTATCTTAATATTATTTATTAACAATAGTACTACCTATTTATCTGAGTAGGTGTGGAGTGGGGTCCAAGGAGGCTCAGGACTGGCCCTTGGGTCAATCTTTTAAACTCCCTTATTCCCTTTATTCTCCCAGTCCCCGTCCAGTATTCCTCGATTATTCCTTTTTTTTTCTCCTATGTCCTCTGTATCTTAATTTATTAATCCTTCAGCGTCTTTTCGAGTCCCAGTTTAAAGGGTTAGCACACTTGTAATCCGTTAAACTTGGCTTATTCTCTCTGAGACAAACACCTGACTCAAGACGCTAAAGGACCTATTAAAGGAAAACTACTACGTGAAATACCATGAAAACTTCACAGAGGTATTTACAACAACACAAGAACAATATACACTACTTAAAGACATATGGATACAAAAGGAATTCAAATTCCATACGTATACAACCAAGGCAGAAAAGAGAAAGACGTATGTAATACAAGGGCTACACAATCAAACAGAAATAGAGGACATCGGAAGAGAACTAAAAGAGCTAGGATACACAATACTAAACATAAACATAATGAAAAACACAAAACAACCTAAACATATGGTAACAATAGCGGGAAATACAAATATAAACAAACTGAAACAAGAGATTAGGCAAATCAATAATGTGAGGATAACTTGGGAAAACTACATAAGTAAGAAAGGAATAACTCAATGCAATAGATGTCAGGCATGGGGGCACGCAACAACAAACTGCTATGCCAAAATTATATGCCTGAAATGTGCTGGGGAACATTGGACCAGGGAATGCACAAAGAATAGAGAAGAACCAGCAAAATGTGCCAACTGTGGCAAGGATCACCCAGCCAACTCAACAATATGCGAGGAATACCAGAAAAGACTAAAACTAATCAGCAGCAAAAGACCAAGGAACCAAAACAATCACGCGAAAATACCAAACATACTGGACGGCAGGAAATTCCCAATAATCAATGCCACAGCCAACACTAGTTACGATGAATGTCAACTACCTACATACAAATACCCAAACACCAACATGGAAAACAGAAACAGCAACATCCAGTACAGTACAATAACTAAATTTGGAAGGAAACACCAGGAAACACATACAAGGGCACAGACTGGAACAACCGCCACAACCGAACCTACCGTAGTCATCAACCTACAACCACGAATACCAGGAACAAGTATAGTACACGAAAATACGAACCAAAATAAAAGCGATCTCTCAGACTTCATAAATTTAACAAATGAAGTTAATAAACTAAACGAGCTAGTTAATATAAAGCAAATGTTAGATCTAGTCAGACAACTGAATAATCAAATAAAACACTGCAGCACTAAAGTAGAACAATTTCAAATCTTTATAGAATTCTGCCAGAAAATAAACAATGAGTAATTTAGAAATATGTAGTTGGAACGCAAATGGACTTAGAAGTAGAATTGCAGAACTTATACACTTTCTAAGTAAGCAACAATAACATAGATATAATGATGGTGAACGAGTCAAGACTGAATAGTAGCATTAATATTAGAATAAGAAACTACCAAATAATTAGAAAAGATAAAGATAGTAACGGAGGGGGTATTGTGATACTAGTTAAAAACGGAGTGCCATATAAAGAAATTAGGATTAATGATAACATAGCCCTAGAATGCATATGTATTAAACTAGTGAGTAATGTGCATTTAATTGCAGGATATAATAGTCCTAACCAAAACTTTACGCCAAAGGATCTAGATACACTATTTAATGTAGGAAACAAAGTGGTAGTGGTTGGTGACCTGAACGTCAGACATGCTGCGTGGAATTGCCATATCAATAATAGGAGAGGTAGAGTTCTATATACCTACTCGCTAAAAAATAACTGCAGCATATTCTTTCCAGATGAACCTACGCACTATCCAGACAATGGTACTGTTACGCGCCTACCGCGTAACGTTATTGAGCAATTACGCCCTTGCGTTACGGGTGGATTCCACAGGCGGAACGAAATAAATATTGAAGGAATTCTTATACAACGCTATTGACTGGAAAGGTTACGGATCTCAAGAACAAAATAATATGCCTTCGAGTATATAATAGAGATTAAACAAATATATTCTTGATCTTGAAGAATGATACAGTATTCGTATGTTTAACACAAAATAGAGAAAAGATGGGCTATGCCCTACGGATTGGAATTTAACACGTGCTCGATGGTTCGCACTATCGATGAATGTATGTATATATATATATATATATATATATATATATATATACGTGGTTTAAACAATAATTTAATGTTAGGCCTAGCAGGATAATATCCAATAAGGGAAGCCCCACAGTTCGGAACGAACTATTGGATTTTACTCTGCCACGACAATGAAATTACATACATGTGGAAAATGGTGAGAAGAGTCGAACGGAAGACAACTTACCCTAGAGAATCTATTCTCTATTCGATATGCGTAATATATATATATATTTATACGTATAGTATATCGGGTTATTTCACTTTCTTTGTCTATACTACTTCTGTATCTCGGTATCTGGAACAGAGAGAAATAACGCACACGCACGCACGATTAGCCTACAGTCTACACGGTGATATCGGTGTTAAGACGGCGTTAATATTCGTGATGTGAACGCGGATAAGGTATTTATATTAAGTTAGAACAGAGAGAAAGAAATAAGAATAAATCTTCTGATAATGAGAACGAAAAGACGATACGAGTTAACGAAAGGCCGAGTCCTTTGTCTAAATATATTAATATACGCGACAACTCCCGCTCTAATAGCCTTACGGACTAGACGACACGCACCTCGCGATTATACGTCGAAGAGTGATCGCGGTTCGCGATTTTTCGGCAGACGTGCTTGCCGGTCGCGAGAGCCGTCCCCGTTACGCGGTGCGCGCGGACCAATCAGATAACCGAATTCGGAGCGCGACAATGTTCTCTTTGTCTCTTTCCATAGTCTACGGTTTTTAGATGTATCTAACCGTTTCGTACGGCGCGACTTTGGTATGTCCTTATTTACACAGCTACGCGTCGGTTTTCGGTTATCGAGGAAAGGTACCTGTCCTGTATGATGTACGGCACGTATAGCTAGGGTGACCCCGCAACGCTAAGCGTTGCTATCGCGCTCCGCACAACAACGTCTGAACGGACTTTGTCCCTTCCTCGATGATCGGTACATATGGTTTTTGCGCACGCGGTATTTGACTGGCGTGTCTTCGCAACTCGTGACAATGGCCGGTATTGACTTTGAATCTACCGATTTCCCGTGTTTGGGACGATGTTGATTTCAAGGAAGGTATGCGTTATATAGGGTGTAACAATCGCGATACCGAGAAAGGAATGATTCTAATTTTACGCATCAAAGACCGTACTGCAGCTGACTAGGGAATTCCCACAATGCTAACGCATTGTCAAACCGCAGCACAGCCGATGGAAAAAGAGATAAAATATATATAATTTGTTCGGAACGTAACAGTACAACACCAACAACAATAGATATAGGAATAAACAAAACGTGACAGGAATAAGCAATATCCATACGCTACAGGAACTCTCATCAGATCATAATCCCATAATATTCACACTAGGGTCACAACATAAAAGCGCAAGTGAAAGAAAGGTATACGACTATGAAAAAGCAGACTGGGAAAAATTCAGGAAGATACTAAACAGCAAAATTAAAATAAAAAGCAAGATCTGCACTGAAGAGCAAATAGACACAGAAGTTCAAAAACTCACAAAGAACATACAAGAAGCAATAGTTAAAACAATTCTACTAAGGACACTCATGACGATACAAGATAGACTACCAGATAACATTCTAAACATGATATCTGACAGAAATAGGTTAAGAAAACTGTGGCAGCGAACAAGGATACCAACACTAAAAGCGGAAACAAAAATAAAGACTAAGGAAATAAGTGCATCAATATTCAAACTGTCACGTTGCCCTTTTTCCGTCGCACCGAGTACGGGGAAGAACGGCAACTTCCGGGATTTTATAGGCGCTGAGGCGGTGAGGTGCGGACGCGGTCCACCTGGGACAAACGCACCTCTCGAAATTCGATCAAGGCTGACGTGATTCGACAAGTTCGGGCGCCAGGTACCGGAAGGGTACCGCACGAAACGTTCTCGCGATTTGCTCGCGAGTCAGCGGACGCGAAGGCCGAAGCTCGAGAAGCGCGAGGTCGAGAGGAAGGCGCGAGGAGTCGGAAATTCGGACACGGGAATAGCGGGGACAGCCCTCACGGCAGGGCGGATCTCACGGGCGAAATTAACGAACTCGATTTTCGCTCTCAGTCATTTAATTGTTCGTCCTAAGTTACATGCACGCGGCCACGTGGCCGCAACCGGGAGCCCGCGCTCCTTGTACAGGATTGCGAGAAGGTGTAAATTCGCAGCGCGCGGTTGTCGACGTGCGAAGATGGTCGTCGCACGCGTAGTGACTGTCGCGATCGTCCTCGAGAAATTCGAAAGTTTCCGCGAACGAGATGTTAACGGCTCACGCGATCCGAGTTATCACGCGTACTTTGTGCGATATCGATTTCCCGCGAAAGGGCGATTTCTACTTTCGCGAAAGGACTACCGTGATCGTCGCGAAATGGAACTATCTCAACGACGCTATCGGTTGTCCCGAGGAAAACTTCCGAAAGGCTAACGGGAGGGAAACACTAACGTGGCTCAAAGTACCGTCGGACCGGTACGAGCCCTTGCACGAGGCGGGAAGCGCCTCGGCGTATGCGAAACTCGGGGACAGAGTCGGTTTCAGCTCGTGCCCCCCGCGAAACGAACGAACTCACTCGTGTACAAGAATTTAGAATCACTGTCGACTCACCGTTACTCGTCCTTGTTTCCTCCCTGCGAGATTGTAGCGGGGCAGTCAAGATTTCGCTCGGTGGTGGCACGACACTTCGCACCCGAGATATTTCCGCACGCGGAACTTTTCGAAAATCGGCAACCGTAGTCGGAAAGTCGGTTCACGGGACGCGAGCCGGGACGACAGTGATTCTTTCGATTCTCGTTACGGCGCGTATCGATTCTTGTTCCCCCCACTCTAGCGACCTAGCCGAAATTCCCTAGTGGCATACTTCACACCCGCGATCTATCGGTATGCAGGGCCGTGTCCTTACGGAACCTAGGAGCCCGAGAATCGCTCGCGACATTACCGGCTGCGGTAAACAACCGGCGAGGGTACGCCCTCCTAGGTGTCTCCCACACCACCCACGCTAGAGCCCCATTTTAAGCGGGGTGAGGCGACGACGGGATCGCGAAAAGAACGGTGTTCGGTAGGGGTTCTGGTCCCACGTCGGCGCCTCCGGGTTGATTGGCCCGTGTGTGTCGACTCCTTTTATTTTCGCCCGTGCACGGACTATGGTTTTTCGGCTTTCCTCAGATTTCGGGCTCTCCTTGCATTGGTTTTCTGCTTCGGGGAGTTTTCGGCGGTCTCATCGCCCTGGTGATACGCCCCTGCAACTTAGCCGTACTCGGCAATCGTATCGGGCGTCAGCTGTAATTTTTCCGGTTTGTTTTTCCTCGGGAAACGCTCGCTTTTTCCGCATGCGGATTCGAGATCTTCGACTGAGTCGGCCCGGTCCATGCGTACGTTGGTTTTGCATTCTTTTTGGGGCAGAGCAGGGACGTCGCAAACTTGCAACGTCACAAAACATAGAAATGAAACCTGGACAAAGAAACTGAAAAAGATAAATATTTACGACAAATCTCTCTGGAGGATGACCAAAATCTTTAAAAACGAGTACCAACCAGTTGCAACACTTATTAAGAATGGAGAAGAAGCTTTAACAGACAGTGATAAAGCAAATATGCTTGCAACACAATTCGAATCGGTACATAATATAAACTTAATCGACAACAACATCACACAAGAAAAAATAGTGGAGGAAGTAAACAGATACACAAAAGAAACAATACTAGAGGACTGGGACAAATACAGAACATCACCTAGAGAGATAAGGCAGATCATTAAGAAATTCCCATCAAAAAAAGCCCCTGGCGCTGATAACATACAGAACATAATACTTAAAAACCTAGAACGCAAATCAATAGTACAACTCACATACATAATCAATGCAACAATCAAACTATCACATTTCTCAGTTCACTGGAAAACGAGCGGTATAATACCAATATTAAAGACTGGAAAAAATAAAACTGATCCCAGCAGCTATAGACCAATTAGCCTATTACAAACAATGAGCAAACTAACGGAGAAAGTAATATCAAAAAGACTGAATGACTACGAAGAGAAGAATAAAATAATAGTGGACCAACAATTCGGATTCAGGGAGAGGCACAACACAGTACAACAGGTAGTACGCATAGTCAATGACGTAGCCACAAATTACAACAAAGATAATGTGACTGTAATGCTGCTGCTGGATATTGAAAAAGCATTCGATAGGGTGTGGATAGATGGGCTGATATACAAAATGATACAACTCAAATATCCCAAAACACTAATAAAATTTATAAACTCATACCTGTTACGAGCCGAGGTTCGGCAGTTTGCGGAACCGAGGGAGTTTAGATTTTTGGAAAGATTTTAGAGAAGGTAGGAAGGGTACATGGAGGACTAGCCGATGCCTATTTCATCACCGGGGCGCCTCACATGTGGAACAAAGGAGTGGACTAGCCGATGCCTATTTCATCACCGGGGCGCCACTATTAAGGATTAGGTTGTGGTTCCACGGACTCGTAATTTATAAATTGAATTCTTGATATACCTTGAGCGGCAAAGGTATATCGTCGCTAGATATTGGTAACTGGGAGTTGGAACAGGGAAATTGTGAGAATGAATTCAACTTTAAATTAAATGTACTATAGTATAATTTCGATTCAAATGGACTTTACATTTTTTGAGTGTAATTGTCGCGGATTGAAACACGCTCTGTGTTGACGCACCGAGTAGTGCGGGGGTAGCCTTAAAATGGAACTCTACTTCGGTAACGTACCGTATTTTATCTTTACTTGATAGGGAACTTCGGCCCTGTCTTGTTCTGAGTTCTGATTTTTAGATGTCTCGACGCGTACAACGTGATTCTCTGCAGACTAATGCCCGCATGTGGTATGAATCCGCGCCCTTATATAGTCGGAAAACCCCCGCCTGAATTACATCAGGTTAGGGTGGGGATCACAGAAAAACCGATTCCCGGAAACGGAGACTCTAGTAGCCGCGGCATCTGCATATTCTAATCTCTGTAGAAACTCGTGGGAAAGATCCTTAGAGCTCTTAAAAAGGCCATGTGTTTCAATGCATATGTCCAGAAGGGCCGAAAGTCGGTAACGGTCGCGGCCGCATACGTAACATACCTAAGAAATAGAAAACTACAAGTCAACGTAAACAACAGTACATCAGGCAAAAGAAAAATTAGAGCAGGAGTACCACAAGGATCAGTACTAGGACCCAAACTCTTCAATATATACTGTCACGTCGTCCGTCGATTCGTCCTGGTCAGAAGGACGAGAACGCTGGCGACACCGGGTTTTTACAGGCCCGAGACCGGGCCGCGTTCGGCCGCACGAAGCGCGGTCCACCCGGGACAAAAGTTGTTCGCCGGTTCGTCGTCCCTCAGAGTCCTCGCTGAGATATTCGGGCGCCAGGCACCGAGGTGCCACGCGAAGCTTCTACAGCTGCGAGCACTCCGAGAAACGTTCGAACGAGCCGGCGACAACCGATAATTGACCGAGATGTTTTCGCGAACGGGCACAGGGAACTACGCGGGGCGAACACGAGGCGTTCCCCGCGGCGGGAAGGTTTCTCACGAAAGAACGATACTCCAGGCTTCGGCTAACAATACTTTATTTTTCGCGAGATAACAATCGCACTGCCGGCAGCGGCCGGCAGCGTTTTGAGGTTAGCCGGCGCGTGACAGGTGGTCGGTGAACGCGCGAGTTGCCCTTCACGGGCCCTTCCTGAGGCGCGGCGAACTCGGTAGCTACGCGATGTAAGCGTCGGCGTACGCGGTACCCGCGTCCTACGCTCGAATTCGGATGTTCTGCGCGCTTATTATTTCTCCTCGTTGGCGGAATGGATCGCGAAGCTGCGACGAGAGCACGTGGCGGCGACACACCGTGGAACGACACGAGGTTCGAGGGAAAAACTACGACGTCGCGCGGATTCTCGCAAACGTAATATGGAGCTTCGCCCCCGCTAAATATTCTTTTCCGCACGTACGTCGCCCGACGGGACCGGAACGTTCGCGAACTTACGATTTCGCGATCGCCGGCAATGCTAACCCTCGTCGGGGTTTCTGCGACGCGAATTCAGACCCGGCACGCTTCCCGAGCCCACGCGAGCACAATCACTAATTCGAAATAAAGTCGGACGTTAGCTTACCACGAATACTCGATGAGCGGCGGTTGTCCGGCAGCTTCTCTCGAGCCCTCTAACCGGCAATAAATCACAACGATTTTACAATGACTTCCCGATTACAATAATTCCGACTTATCAAAGCTACGGCCAACGAAGAAGTGTCTCTCTACGCGATGGCTCGGGACCGCGGAAGCGGAGCGTCCTCCCCTTACCGCGCGCTTCCCCCCGCAAACGATTTGGCCTATCGCTACTCGATTTTCCGACGAGGCGCTAGCCCCGCGCGACGGTCCCTGGCGATCGGCGATTCCTCGGTGCTCCGATAGCGGTGCCCGATGATTGGTGGATTTCCCGCGGCGGCGATCGACGCGAGCCACTCCGGCAACTGATCAGGTTGTCTTCCGGATGAGGCGACGGCGAGGTTGCGGAAGTTCCTGATTCGGTACTGCTCGTCCTCGTCGGCGCCTCCAGGCTGTTTCTCCTGGGCCGCGTTGATCCCTCGTCCTTGGTGCGGGAAGTTCGCCGACGCCGCTTGTTCTTCCGTTCTTTCGGCAGGAAGGGTGCCTCTGGTCCCCCCCTGGGGCCCCGGTTACGGTCCTGCAGACTCGCGTCGCGCAAATTGGCGCGACGCTCAAAAACATAAGTACTCGCCCATGGGTCTCGCTTGTGCCCAGGGCGAGCGCTCGCCACTGTCCATCTCGCCTTATTACTGCGTGAGGGTGACCCGGTCTTCCGCTAACTGTTTCGGAGGACGTTGGCAAATCTGCCACGTCACAATACCTAAATGACATACCAACATTCCCCAAAACAAAATTGGCACTCTTTGCAGACGACACAGCAATATATGCGCACTCATTCAATGCCATAGTAGCAGCAAAGCAAATACAATTACATACAGGGTGTTAGAAAAGTCCGGCAACGGTTGAATATCTAAAAAAAAAGCATTTTAGAGAAAAATGGTTTAGACATGTATTTATGGTTTCGCAAGAGCTATTAGGTGGTGCCATTGGTTTGACCTTGAAGAGTCATTTGAAGGTCACGTGAAGGTCACCTCAATTTTTTTAAATGGCACCCCCTATTTTTTATTATATATTCTTGTAGCTGATCTCAAGAGCTTTCCAAAACACTATAATAAAATGTTTTTTCATTAATTATTTTTCGAGTTATAAGGCTTCAAAAGTACAATACCGCCGGCATTAGCGTTAACCGAGATGTACCACGTGGAGGTTGCACGGTCGGGTGAGTGTGAGTGTGTGTGTGTGTGTGTGTGTGTGTGTGTGTGTGTGTGTGTGTGTGTGTGTGTGTGTGTGTGTGTGACCCTCTAGATCACCAGATCTTTCTCCATTGGATTACTTTTTATGGGGGTACGTTAAAAACAATGTATACGTAACGAAACCTGCTAATTTGGCAGACCTTAGGGAACGCATACTGCAGCAAGTAAATCTTATCTCACCAGAAATGAGACGAAACATTTAAATGAATTTTATCAACGATTAGGTCACTGTCAAACAGCAGACGGAAGACAATTTGAACATTTAATTGAGTAAAAACCCGTTTACACACGCACACGCACGCACACACACAAACACGCACACACAAGAGTTGTAAATCCGACCGTGCAACCTCCACGTGGTACATCTCGGTTAACGCTAATGCCGGCGGTATTGTACTTTTGAAGCCTTATAACTCGAAAAATAATTAATGAAAAAACATTTTATTATAGTGTTTTGGAAAGCTCTTGAGATCAGCTACAAGAATATATAATAAAAAATAGGGGGTGCCATTTAAAAAACTTGAGGTGACCTTCACGTGACCTTCAAATGACTCTTCAAGGTCAAACCAATGGCACCACCTAATAGCTCTTGCGAAACCATAAATACATGTCTAAACCATTTTTCTCTAAAATGCTTTTTTTTGAGATATTCGACCGTTGCCGGACTTTTCTAACACCCTGTATAAACATACTAGAAGATTTTTACACAAAATGGAAAATTGCACTCAATGAAAGCAAAACCGAAGTAATTGTATTTGCAAAAAAAACCAAGAGTATAAAAATAATACAACCCATAAAAGTATACAACCACGCTACCCACCCGACCAACAAAGTAAAGTATCTGGGAGTACACCTCGACAGCAAACTGCTCTTCAAAGAACACATCAAACAAGTGCTTAGAAAAGCTTATGCAGACCAAAAAAACTATACCCGCTAATGGTCAAGAATTCAAAATTATCACCAGTAAACAAAAGACTGATATACACCATGATACTGAGACCAACAATAACCTACGCAGCAGCAGTATGGCGCAGTGCAGCACCAACCAACATTAAACCACTACAAACGTACCAAAATAAGTGCCTTAGATTAATACTATCAGAGGAATACTATGCGAGAATTAAGCACATGCACCAAAAAGCGAAATTACCGGAAATTCTTGATTACATTAAAACATTAGCAGAATATTTTTACAAGACCCAAACAAACAGCAATCCACTACTAACAAAAATAACAGAAATAAGAAGCCACAACCAACAATTTAGAATAAAACATAAATTACCGTACCAAGCACTAAAGATATTCCACGAATACAATTGATAGTAATCCCAAAGTCCTAATAAACGATTAAAATATACAATTAGTTTGTAAGTGCTGTAGATAGGTTTTTACATGCTAAGCGTTTCCTATGCATAGTTCATACCAAACACTTAAAGTACAAAGCGAATAGTGTGCAATACACAAATACCACATCTGTAGACGAATTAACACGCAATAGAAAGTAAGGAGCAGGTAAACCGTATTAGGTAGGAACTGCGCGAAAAAATACATATTAAATAATAAGCATGTTTATATATATAGTCTGTTACTACATGTATAAGGATGTACAAATTAAGTATAATAAATTCATTGTTAAAAAAAAAAACTAGATTGATCGGTGTTCGCGTCCCGTGTCGGCATTTTTTTTTAATATTTTTTTTCGCTTTCTTTTTTATTTTTCTACGTGCTACACATTATTTCTAATATAATAAATAACAAGTAATCTAGTTTTACGATGGACAAGATATATGTTTCCCTGCGGGGAAATTTTTTTTTGTTTATTTTTCGAAGTTTTTGCAATCATGTACAATAAGTTCACAAGAAATAATTAAAAAATTAAATATATTAACTCCACGATTCCCGCATTCCTCGCAAACCGTCTCGACCT
This sequence comes from Lasioglossum lativentre, assembly GCA_916610255.1. Taxonomy (NCBI): domain Eukaryota; kingdom Metazoa; phylum Arthropoda; class Insecta; order Hymenoptera; family Halictidae; genus Lasioglossum; species Lasioglossum lativentre. The sequence continues at coordinate 41,201,011 of OU744356.1, read as the reverse complement.
TTTGCACGCCAAATGTATTATTGTGCGTGCCGATGGCCGCTATCGGGCGATTACTTAAAAAATACTGTTTTATGATAATTTATTAGAGTCTTCGTATTTTGGCTAAAGGCCTCATTGTCAATAGTCATTCCATATCATTTATAATAATTTGCGTTATTAATAATTACCTATACGAAACTTACTTACCTATACAACGAATATGTTAGATTTTTATCAAACATATATCTTGTCCATCGTAAAACTAGATTACTTGTTATTTATTATATTAGAAATAATGTGTAGCACGTAGAAAAATAAAAAAGAAAGTGAAAAAAAATATTTTAAAAAATGCCGACACGAGACGCGAACCTCGATCAATCTAGTGGTAGACATTCGCTCAACCCGCTAGGCTACCGACCGCTGTGACAAGAGGCTTTCACTCATGGAATATACTACACATGTCGCATTTCAATATCGATTATCTCGAAAACGAGAACGCGTTGGCGGCTAAAACCAATTGGATAGTTCATGAGGATGTCTAAGCTTTGTTCACACAAAATTTCGTTGCGATCCCAGAGTCTAGGTACGCGGGGTCTCCTTGTTAGTTCTTATGAAATAGAAATAGGTAATGGTAATAAGTAATAATGGTATTATTATTATTATTAGTACATATTACGACGACGGCTAACGACTGTGGATAACCGGAAAAGTTTATTTTAAGAACGAGCGGAAATGACATTAGTTTGAGTTAGGTTTGGCTTTAATTCCCCACGGTTTATTATTAAACTAACTCCACTTCCAGATTAACAACAACTTCAGTTATCTAGCCAAACCTAACTCAAACAAATGTTATTTGCTATATATGTATTTTATACTATTTTACTGCTTCTTCAATGCCTGCTATTTTTTCTGAAGAATTGATTCGACTGAAAAAGTTTGCGCGGTATATAGTGTTAGGGAGTATAAAAAAATACCACGTTTTTAAAACGGACTAAAAAGTATAAAATAATTTAAATAAAAATATGTTTAAAAAACGGCCTAAAAAGTATACAATTTTTCCTAGCCACGTACAGGTTCCTAACCTCATACAGATTCCTAACCCCATGCCCCATACAGATAGTCCTGAAAATTTGTGATTGTGAATTTTTAATAGCTATGAAAATACTTGTAAGATTTGAAACGAAAAACGTATCTATGTATTGCATGCGCCCCACGTTTTTCGTTTTAAATCTTACAAGTATTTTCATAGCTATTAAAAATTCACAATCACAAATTTTCAGGACTATCTGTATGGGGCATGGGGTTAGGAATCTGTATGGGGTTAGGAACCTGTACGTGGCTAGGAAAAATTGTATACTTTTTAGGCCGTTTTTTAAACATATTTTTATTTAAATTATTTTATACTTTTTAGTCCGTTTTAAAAACGTGGTATTTTTAAAAAAATTAAGTTTTATTTAAATAATTATTTTTAGCTTTTTAGTCTTGTGTGTGTGAAATTTTTCTATCGATTAAAAGAGTAAACTTTCTCTTCGGAACCCAGAAATTTTCGATTATTGTTCAGGATTGAGCGAGCGGGTCGACAGCGTCAAATGGACGAGAGCGAGACAAGCAAACGCTCGTCTCCGTAGAGGTACAGCGTAGGCCATCTACCACCGAAATTACTTATTTCGGTGTGTGACGTCACGCCGAATCGGCGATTCCTCTGCGGCGACGGGCCGTTGCTTCGCGCTCGCTCTCACCTGTTCCGATCAAATCGTCACCGCGCTCGGTCACGCTTCTTAGAACGGCATCTCTCTCGCGCTCGTTACCGTGCTCGGTACGAACGTCTTCTCAAACCTTTTCACGAGACCGCGCTCGGTCCGCGAATAAACTCGCGATCTCGCGCTAAACTAGACCGGCGTTCTAGTTTTAGTTAATAGTTTATTTAGTGAATAAGGATAGTAATAAGTGTAAATAGCCGTTAGTTCTTAAGTTCGTTTTACTTGTTCGTATATACATACTGTCGACATTGCGGAGGTCGCCGCAACGGCCACGTTCGAATAAACCAATCGGTTCGTTAAAACCGAAATACGCGTGCTCGTTTATTTCGCGCTACATGTTTGCTTAAACATTTTGGTCCTTCGAGCCGGATACTTAAAACTATCGTTATAAACTATCGGTACGGTGTGGTTCGTTACACGCGTCTAAAACCGGTACCGTTAATTTCGTGCACGTGGAAGTGAACGTTAGAATGGAAGAAATCGCTGCAGCTCTTCCGACAACAGCCCATCGCATCTCGCGGATCGTGGCGAATCTAAAAAAGAAGGGCATCGCCTCTATCACAGAAGCCGCCGTAAAAAACAGGCTTCAGATGCTTGAAGATCTGTGGAAGGCTTACGCGGCTGGGGATAGAGCGTTACGCGATGCCGCTGTTAAAGACGTAAGGATTCGAGCGCTCCCGCACCTTGTCGAGGAACATTACGATACTGTGGAGGAGAGTTACCTCGAACAGGCGGACGAGCTGCAGGCTCTCCTAACGTCCTTAACGCGGAAGAATCCAACGGTCGACGATTCAACAACAACCGAGGTTCAACTACCGACCTTCAACGGTTGCCATAACGAATGGCGGGAGTTCCACGACGTGTTTACGACCCTCATCATGGGGGACACCTCACTCGACAACGTCGTGAAGCTCCACTACCTAAAATACTGCTTGAAGGGGGAGGCAGCGGCTCTTCTGCGCAATGTTCAGACAACGGAGCGGAACTTCGAACGCGCATGGGACATGCTGAAGCAACGGTACGAAAACCGCCAAATCGTGGTGCATGAACCGCGGACCACGATAAGGGAGATGTCAGCCGTCGCCAATGAGTCCTCAGTGGAACTCAGCAAGCCGATTGCGAGCAGCGAAGCTTGGATAGTCAATCCCACCGTGGAGGAGGCACGTCGGTTGCAGCAGGAGCTACACGAGCTCCTCACGGCGGGCGGGTTCGGCCCCCGAAAATGGGCAACAAATGTCCGCGATCTCGCCGATGGTGCCTCACAGAAGAAGACTGGCAACGCGCCGACAACGGAAACCACCAAATCAGCCCATGACGTGCTCGGACTAAAGTGGCTGCTCTCTGGTCACCTCTATCCGCGGCCGGGTCCGCGCTCAGGCCCGCTCCTTGTCTGTTCTCTTGCCTGGTCGCAGGCTTCCTCTCTGGCCTGTTCTCAGGCCGGCTCTCTGGCCTGTTCTCAGGCCGGCTCTCGCGCCTGTTCTCAGGCCGGCTCTCGCGCCTGCTCTCAGGCCGGTTCTCTCGCCTGCTCTCAGGCTTACTCTCTGGCCTGCTCTCAGGCCTGCTCTCTTGCCTGGTCGCAGGCTTACTCTCTGGCCTGCTCTCAGGCCGGTTCTCTCGCTTGCTTTCAGGCCGGCTCTCTCGCCTGCTCTCTTGCCTGGTCGCAGGCTTACTCTCTGGCCTGTTCTCAGGCCGGCTCTCGGGCCTGCTCTCAGGCCGGTTCTCTCGCCTGCTCTCAGGCTTGCTCTCTTGCCTGGTCGCAGGCCTACTCTCTGGCCTGTTCTCAGGCCTGCTGTCTTGCCTGGTCGCAGGCTTACTCTCAGGCCTACTCTCTCGCCTGCTTTCTCGCCTGTTCTCAGGCTTACTTTCAGGTCTGCTCTCTTGCCTGCTGGCTGCCTCACATGAACGAGGCCGAGGACTCCAACGTGGGGCGCTGCCGTACAAGCAGACTCCTCCCCTGGTTCTTACGGACGTGTCACCTCTGGCGACGTGGACGGACATCTTCGGCCTTCACTGCGGACGTCGAAAGGATGTTCCGCCAGATCCAGATTCATGCTAAGAACCGACGCTGGCAGCAGATCCTGTGGAGCTGTAACGAAGAGGGGATAGTCAAAACTTATCAGCTCAATACACTCACGTATTGGCTGGTATGTGCACCGTACCCTGCTACACGATGCATCAAGCAACTGGCGCACGACGAAGCACTGCGCCTCCCAGTAGCTTCCGCTGTCCTGATGCAGGACACATATATGGACGACGTCCTGACAGGAGAATCCACCGTTGAGGGGGCACGCCGACTGCGACAGGAGCTAAACGAACTCCTCACGGCGGGCGGGTGCATCCTCGGAAAATGGGCATCCAACATCCACGATCTCGTAGATGGTATCGAGGGTCCGGGCAGTTCAATCACGTTGGAAGCCGAGTCCTCCCATGGCGTACTTGGGCTAAAGTGGCTGCCCAGCTTCGATTGTTTTCAGGTGACCGTAGCAGCGTCACCACACCTAGCCACCACTCGACGTTCGGTGCTCAGCAGGACGGCGCAGTTGTTCCTTCGAGCTCCTGTTCCTCCCCATCACACTGGCCGCGAAGATCCGGATCCAGGCCTGGACTGGGACTCACCACTTCCGGCCCAGAAGGAGGCGCAATGCCGCCGATTCAGGGAGGAGCTGCCGGAGCTGGACGGCGTCAGGGTCAGGATACCTCGGTGGCTCAGCGTAGCAGAGCGAACGACTGCCGTGGAGCTCCACGGATTCGAAGACGTTTCTCATCTCGCCTTGAGAAACTAACCTACAAACGTCACGTTTGAATTATAATCATTTATCATAAGCGTTCTATTAGTTTTACTATTATTCTGTTTCGTTTTGTCCGCGTTTAATTATAAGATTTTCTTACCTGCGTTGCATTGCGTAGGTCAGTGTACTAATACCACGTTCTTGCAGAGGTTATCCGACTTCACCGACGCACATACACTGACACACTCCGCGGCAAAACATCTGACGTCGACGGTTCGCTCTCTCACTACTACCTGCTACGCACTTCGCCCGGCGACCGACACATTGCGTCGCAATAACCGCTTTCGTTGTACCTTCGTCAATTACACTGACGAGGCGGGCGGGAATGTTCAGGATTGAGCGAGCGGGTCGACAGCGTCAAATGGACGAGAGCGAGACAAGCAAATGCTCGTCTCCGTAGAGGTACAGCGTAGGCCATCTACCACCGAAATTACTTATTTCGGTGTGTGACGTCACGCCGAATCGGCGATTCCTCTGCGGCGACGGGCCGTTGCTTCGCGCTCGCTCTCACCTGTTCCGATCAAATCGTCACCGCGCTCGGTCACGCTTCTTAGAACGGCATCTCTCTCGCGCTCGTTACCGTGCTCGGTACGAACGTCTTCTCAAACCTTTTCACGAGACCGCGCTCGGTCCGCGAATAAACTTGCGATCTCGCGCTAAACTAGACCGGCGTTCTAGTTTTAGTTAATAGTTTATTTAGTGAATAAGGATAGTAATAAGTGTAAATAGCCGTTAGTTCTTAAGTTCGTTTTACTTGTTCGTGTATACATACTGTCGACATTGCGGAGGTCGCCGCAACGGCCACGTTCGAATAAACCAATCTGTTCGTTAAAACCGAAATACGCGTGCTCGTTTATTTCGCGCTACATGTTTGCTTAAACAATTATTATATGTCTTATCTTGTTCATTTCGGCGAGAAAACTCCTATATCGAAGTCCCAGATCACGGAAACCACTCGTTAAAAAGTTATGAGCATGTAAAGTTGAGTAATTTTATAGTAATTTTCATTGTTGCACTTTAAAAAGTGACAGATATGGGCGCCGCCATATTGGTGTATACCAATATTATTCAATAAATGTTCGACGGAGAATCTCGTTCTTTCGCTTGGTAAACAAATAATACGTAGTAACTTTGTAAACACCGCACGGAGCTCGAACGTACACTGACGCACACCACGCACACTGAGCTCCTCAGGTGCGAAACGGGTCAGTGGAGTGGGGATGAGTCAGAGTGGCAACACGTAGTAGAGTGGGGACGTACAGGTAGTGCGATGGGGTATAACGGTTAGATTTATTAATAATAATTTATATATCCTAAACACATAGGCTTTTTTAAAAATTTTTTTTTAAATATTGCATTGTCATCCAGTTCTGGGCTATGTTTAAAATTTCAAGTCTCTAGCTCATCAGGAAGTTAGTTTAAAATCAATTGCCAAATTTGTACCGAACAGACAGACAGACAGACAGACAGACAAGAAAGCGAGCTAATAAAAACGTGGTAAAATGGAAGTAAAGTAGAGGCTTATATGGACATTAAATGTAAAATATAATTGAACTTGTTTTAAGTATAAACGTGTACATTACAAACAACTGGAGAAGAAGAAGTAAGAATAGTTGAAGAAGGTCCTTATACAGGGTGTCCCAAAACGACTGCGTAAGCGGGAAATGGGAGGTTCCTTGCGACATTCGAAGCGACATTTTCCTTAGCAAAAATGGCGTCCGCGGCTTTGTGTAGGAGTTATTAACGAAAAACACGGACCAACCAGAGCGCGCCTAGTCGCTCGGTGGCACGGTCAGCGCGGCGAGCCGGGAGGAGGAGAGTGTTGTCGGTACGCTGCGATGTCGTAACAACTAACAGTTTCTCGATTATGTCCCGATTTCGATGAGCTTTGGATATGTTGTAAAGACCACGATTCTGAACAACATTTCCCTTTAGACTTTTTTCCTCGCGTCTTTAGTTTACGAGATATTTGTAAAAACAGTACCGAAAGCTAAGGGTTGTACGGTCAGGTCAACGAACTGCACAGCTGATGGTAAATAGCAGGTATACGACAATCACATGTTTCGGTTTTCCTGCAGATTTCTACGCAGAGTCGATGGGTTACTGTTCGAAAAGGTCGTCCGTCCTTTCAGCCAGCAAGAGGTAGAAATGTTAGGTCGGCGTGGCGTTTTAGGGTCCCTATTGTCCTATGCCTCCCTTAAGAAACTTTCTAAAAGAAAGACGGACGACGTTTTCGAATAGTAACCCATCGACTCTGCGTACAAATCTGCAGGAAAACCGAAACATGTGATTGTCGTATACTTGCTATCTACCATCAGCTGTACAGTTCGTTGACCTGACCGTACAACCCTTAGCTTTCGGTACTGTCGTACACCTGAAGACATCTGTGCAGTTCGTCACCGAATGACCCAGTGACAGTGACACACATTACGAAGCATATTCAATTACAAGTTTTTACAAATATCTCGTAAACTAAAGACGCGAGGCAAAAAGTCTAAAGGGAAATGTTGTTCAGAATCGTGGTCTTTACAACATATCCAAAGCTCATCGAAATCGGACATAATCGAGAAACTGTTGTCTGTTACATCGCGGCGTACCGACAACACTCTCCTCCCCCCGGCTCGGCGCGCTGACCGTGCCACCGAGCGACTAGGCGCGCTCTGGTTGGTCCGTGTTTTTCGTTAATAACTCCTACACAAAGCCGCGGACAACATTTTGCAAAAGGAAAATGTCGCTTCAAATGACCCAAGGAACCGCCCATTTCCGGGAGCAGAAGGAATTTTGAGACACCCTGTATATATATGATAGACATACCGCGATAGCTTTTATTATAATTAGCGTATCTCGGCCAACGGTCTCCGTTAGCGACCGCTGTGTTTTCATGAAAATCGGTGGTGCCACTGTTTTTGAACAAACGACGTCATTCAACATTTGCATCTGACAGCGAGGAGAACGTAAGTAAACGTATTGAATAAAATTAATAGATTGCGAGTGTCTGTGGTGTGCAATAATTGGAAACAGTCGGGTAATCAATCGTGGGGACGTGTTTGAACGTATTTTTTTTTAATGAAAGGATACCCAACTTTTAGCCTTTGTCGAATTTTCATATTTTGAGTGTCTGTCAGGTTTTCGGTGACGTGGTCTGAATGCGCGTCCCAACGAGTGGGTATCCGACTCTTTCGAATTATTGCACACCTACAAATACGTTCTCGCGCACTTCTAAATTGTATTGTCTCTTTCATCGATATTTTTGACATAACTATTTTTTTTTACAGAAAAATGGAGCAGACAATTGAACGCCTTGGGGCTTTGGTGGTCTACAAGGACAGAATGAGTCCTGCCCCCTCGGGCAAAGCTGGCCCCTCGGCCAAAGCTGGCCCCTCGGGCAATGCTGGGTCCACTGATAAAGTGGACACAAAGTATAGAACGCGGAACCCATCGTTCGATTTGGACGAGAGTTCCGTGGGGGTGGATTATTGTAAGAACAAAATAGAAGAAAAAATTTCTTATGTAAATATACAATAATAATTCAGAAATGCTTTCGGTAAATAATAATAAAAAATATTTTTATGTTACAGTCGCAACTGAAGAAGTTGGTCAAAGACATCGTATATAGGAAGCGACACCGCGGTCAGCGGCGGGGAAACGGAAGAGGCCAGCGCGGAGGGTACCAAAGCTACGACTACAGCAACGAAAACGAATCCCGCGGAGGGTACCGACACGGACAACGACAAGGATGCACGCGGAGGCTTCCAAAATCGCCACCGCGGAGGTTACCGCTCCAAATCAGGAGGAGGCAAAAGCGACGGGAGCCAGCACGGATGCGTAATTAACGTTTACAATGGATGAATGAGGAGCAAAGATTATGCAGAGTGTGTGGATGGGCGAATGAAACTTGGGAGCATGTCTGGGAAGAGTGTATGAGAGTGGATGAGGATAAAGGGTGGCAGGAGAGGATGTGGGAAGTGTTGGGAGACGAAGGAAGAGGGGAGGAATGGATGAGGAAGGTGGATGAGTGGAGAGAGGGAAGAAAGGAAGAGATGGAATTGGAAGGAGAGCGACCGGAAGAGGAGGTCCGCGGGTAGGGTAGGGGAAGGGAAGTAAAAGGGAGTAGGGCAGAGGGTGAAGGGAAGGGGGAAAAGAGGGGTAAGATATAATTATAGATGTAAGAGCGGCGATGACTAAATGGAATTGTAACCCTAAAGTACTTATATAATATAAAGTACTTATATATATTTTGCAATTTTTAAATAAATTTATGTATGTATATTGTATGTATATTTATTCTTGTTCCCTTACGGGTTACAAGGGGATCCCGTTCCCTTTACATTACAGCATTACTATTTTGCTTTCCTGTACACAAAATTTTTTTTGTTTTCTTTTTACATTCACTCTCTCTCTCTCTCTCTCTCTCTCTCTCTCTCTCTCTCTCTCTCACTCTCCCTCTCCCTCTCCCTCTCCCTCTCCCTCTCCCTCTCCCTCTCTCTCTCCCTCTCCCTCTCCCCCTCTCCCTCTCCCTCTCTCCCTCTCCCTCTCCCTCTCCCCCTCCCCCTCCTCCTCCCTCTCCCTCTCCCTCTCTCTCTCTCTCTCTCTCTCTCATTCATCCTTTCCTCCCTATCTTCATATTCCTCTCTCATTCATTCATACTTTCCATCCTGTATTTCTTTTCTCGGTAATTATATAGAACAGGTGTGCCCACTTCGATTAATATGTTATAGATTTCGACATTTTGAACAACTTCAAAATTTTAAACTTGTCGATTATGTTTCTTGAAAGTCCAATCTAGAGAGAAGCAGAGCCCAAAATTCATATTGTCGAGGAGTTATTTGTAATAATCGGCAGTGTACTGCTTTTCACGAGATCTGTATTCGCAAATGCAAGAGTTTACGGGAGCCCAAACTGACGTCTCAATATTACAATGAGAAGTTCAGAACTTATCGATTATGTTTCCTGAAAGTCCAATTTGGGGGGGAGCAGAGCCCAAAATTCATATTTTTACGTTGTCGTGAAGTTATTTGTAATTCAGAGGAAAATCTTCATGCTATCGGCGCAAAGGTTCGATCAATTAAACATATTAAAGCAATTGTGCAAGTTAATTTAGACTTTCAACGTTTCGACCCTCATGTGGGTCATTTTCAAGAAAGAAGAAAACTGCGTCTGAAAATATTAATTGTGTTGTAATGATAACAGAATTGAATATATGTTTAAAACATAAAAAATTGGTTTACTCACTTGCTTTATGAAAATTTAGCACTTAGATTTTAAACGTGCACGACACATGTTGTGTCTATGCCGGTAGAAAGAGCTACACTGGCACAGACGTGAGATTGACAGCAACAAGAATCAGCGAGAATCGAAACCAATAGAAGTCAATAGATCGAAGCCGAACTAATCGATATTTGGCGGCAAATTCAAAAACCCGTAAATCATTTCACTATAAAGCCATTGAAAATTATATACACCGAAAAGCGTACAATGTGAAATTAAAACAACATTAATGGAGACCGATAAGATGAAGCCGTTAATTCAATTGACAGATATTAGGAATAGAGTTTTAGAAATAGAGTTTTCGAATAGATATTAGAAATAGAGTTTTAAACAGATTCAACATATCTATCACTTCCACTTTCACTGTTAACAAACTACACAATTTACAATTTAGGTATATGAAAAAATTATTAAATATAGTTATCATTGACACACACAATTTACATTTATCTCTGGCAAAAAAACTTGAAGAATTGAATGATGAAATTCAATTTTTATTACCTCCATACCTATTTGAAAGGTTTTGTTTCTTTGAGAATCGCAAATATAAAAAACTCTTTAAGGTTTTGAAAAAGAAAGGCATTGAAAAGTTCAACAACTTGTTAAACATTGTTAATAACAGGGGTGTTGAATTTTCCAATGTAGATAACAACAACCAAACAGATGATGACAATAACAATTGGTTTAAGAATTTAACAAATGTTACTGTTCCAAAATGTGTTGAGAAAGTTTTGAAACTGGGACCCAAGTTCGCTATTGATGTTGGAAGGAATTACACCTCATCTCCCAGATTCATTGCCTCAATTGAATCTGGTTTATTAAAAATAACAGATGATAACAACTTACAAAACGAAACCAGAATCAAAATTGTTAATAAGATACTAAACCATTTCACACACACAAGAAATTCTAACAATTCATTGTTATCTGAAAAGGAAATCAAAGAAACTAAACAGTTTTTGAAAAATAATAGAAATTTACTATTGCTTAAATCTGACAAAGGAAACACTACGGTATTGGTTGACAGAGATAGCTATAATACTGAAGTGATAAATATGTTGAATGATAATAACACTTATAAAATTAGTAAATATCAGTACACTAGTACTTTTGAAAGAGAAGCCAATTCCATCGTAAACAATTTGATTAAAAAGAAACAAATAGATGAGACGTTAGGGAAACATTTAAAAACCTACAATGCCGTTATACCTAGGGCATATGCATTACCCAAAACACATAAAGCTGTTTTAAGCTGGAGGATCATTGTGTCATCTATTGGTGGTCCCACATACAAATTATCAAAGTTCTTAGCTAGAATTTTGTCTAATGTTGTTGGGAAGTCTCCCTACCATACTGTTGATAGTTGGCAATTTGTCAAAGAAATCAGGACAATTGTAATCCCTGACGATTCCATGCAACTGGTATCACTAGATGTGACTGCCTTATTTACCAACGTACCAATAAATTTGGCATTGGAAGTATTAAAAAGCCGTTGGGATGAAATTAAAGCCTACACCACTATACAACGTGATGAATTTCTCCATGCTGTCAAATTTGTCTTGGAGGCAAATGTTTTCTCGTTTAATGATGTATACTATAAACAGGTTTTTGGTACTGCAATGGGTTCCCCAATTTCTCCAGTAATTGCAAATTTAGTTATGGAAAAACTTGAACAGGTTTCTATTTCAAAATTACCATTTGAATTATGTTTTTATAAAAGATATGTTGATGACATTATCACTTGCATAAAACCGGGTCAATTGCAGACTGTGTTAGACACGTTCAACAGTTTTCACAATAGAATACAATTCACACATGAGATTGAGAATGATTCATGTTTGAACTTTCTTGATGTCAGTGTGTTAAGAAAAGATAACAGATTAATAACAAATTGGTTCCACAAAACTAGTTGGTCTGGTAGATATGTCAACTTCCAGTCGCACCATCCTTTACAACATAAAGTTGGTCTTATTAAAGGTTTAATTGATCGAGCTATTTTGTTAGCTAATCCTGAGTTCAGATCTTATAATTTACAACTAATAAAAAATGTTCTAGAGAGGAATGGCTATCCTGTGGGTTATGTTTCTAGCATAATAAAGGAACGTGTTTCTGAAATCTATCATCCTCTTCTCGCTATTGAACGAAAAGAGGAGAGATTTAGAAACACGGGACCTATTAACAGGCTGAACACTGTCGTCCTCCCTTACATTGAAAATATTTCTAATGATATAAAACGGATATTTAGAAAATCAGGATTACACACCATCTTCAAAATACCTTTTTATTTAAAAAATTGGTTTCCACCAATAAAAGATAAGTTACCACTTTGTAAGAATTGTAACATTGTTTACTCAATACCGTGTAAAGGATGCAACCAAGTTTATATTGGACAGACTTCGAGATTGTTAGAAACAAGAATCAAAGAACATAAACGTAATATTTTTTCAAATCCGTCACAACATACAGCCTTGACTAAACATTCTATGGAATTTGACCATAATTTTGATTTTGACAACGTTAAAGTTATTGACAAAGAAGTTAATTTGAGGAATAGGATAATAATGGAAACAATTCATATGATTAAACATCCTAGTGTAAATCTTAGGTATGAAAAACCTACGATTCAAGATTATTACACAACACTACTGAACCGGTAGTGTTTTATGATGAATTCTCTTTCCTATAAACATCTTATATCCTAATATCTGTCAATTGAATTAACGGCTTCATCTTATCGGTCTCCATTAATGTTGTTTTAATTTCACATTGTACGCTTTTCGGTTTATATAATTTTCAATGGCTTTATAGTGAAATGATTTACGGGTTTTTGAATTTGCCGCCAAATATCGATTAGTTCGGCTTCGATCTATTGACTTCTATTGGTTTCGATTCTCGCTGATTCTTGTTGCTGTCAATCTCACGTCTGTGCCAGTGTAGCTCTTTCTACCGGCATAGACACAACATGTGTCGTGCACGTTTAAAATCTAAGTGCTAAATTTTCATAAAGCAAGTGAGTAAACCAATTTTTTATGTTTTAAACATATATTCAATTCTGTTATCATTACAACACAATTAATATTTTCAGACGCAGTTTTCTTCTTTCTTGAAAATGACCCACATGAGGGTCGAAACGTTGAAAGTCTAAATTAACTTGCACAATTGCTTTAATATGTTTAATTGATCGAACCTTTGCGCCGATAGCATGAAGATTTTCCTCTGATTTAAACAAATTACGATCGATAACTGTAACAATGTTATTTGTAATATTCGACAGCAAACTGTCTGCAACGAGGCATCCGAAGCAAGCGTGACGTCACGAGATTCGTACGCGAACTTGCAAGGGTTTACGGGGGCTCAATTTCACGGCTGAATATTGCAATCACAAGTTCAGAACTTGTCGATTATGCTACTTGAAGGTCCAATCTAGGGGGGAGCAGAGCCCAAAATTCATATTTTTACGTCGTCGAGGAGTTATTTGTAATAATCGACAGCGTACTGCTTCCCACGAGGTAGAAACCTGTATTATCGTCCTACATTATCGACCTTAGTTTATCGTCACGTTCAATTTTGCTGGGAAAGTGACAGTGATAAATGTCGTAAGGGCACTCGTAGTGATAAATGTCGGAAGGTCGAGATGGTGTTTCAGGAGGTCGAAATCCCGTTTTAGGAGGGCTGGTTTTTCGTGTTTAAAAAAAATAGTAATCAATTAAATATGAATACCACCGTCTTTGGAAATGTTTTTTCTATGGGGGAGCAGAGCGATTTTTGCGATAAGAACGCTAAATCTCTCGTTATTTAACAAAATATGACAATGGCGGCCATCTTGTGACGTCACACTTGCATCAAAAGGCATATAGGTGCCGAATATTACAAATAACTCCACGATAGCGTACAAATATGCATTTTGGGCTCTGCTCCCCCCGAGATTGGACTTTTAGGAAACATAATTTACCAGTTACGAACTGCTGATTGGAATATTGAAGCGTCAGTTTTGGCCCCCGTGATCCCTTGCATTTGCGTGTACTTATATGCGGATCTAGCGATGTGTGAGTGGTGATGGTATTAGTGCGTCGTCCACCTTAAATCGTTTTAATGCCTTCTTCCAAAGTAGGAAAACATTGGTGCAGGAGTTGCAACCCTCTTCAGCGAGGTTGCTTCAAATTTTTTTACGAAGGTTTTTAAATCCCGCTCTTTTACAATATTTTAGCTTACAAGGAAACTGCAAAGGTTTTGGGTCACAGATTTAGTTGAGACTTTACAGAGTTATAGATCTCGTTCCCCTGATTACGAATATACCCCATTATAGGGACAGACACTCAATAGTTTTCAAGATATTTGCAATTAAAGTTTTAGAACCGTTATATCTCAGTTTAGTTCAATTTCATACCAAGCAATGGCGTGGGCTCAGAATGCTAGGTCCAGACTAGGTTCCTGTTCTTCCCTCTCTCCTTTTCCCTATAGTGTTAAGTTAGTTTTAAGTTAATCATAAGTATTCATGTTACCAAAGACTGACGTAAGGGTTTTTTTAATAATTTCTTTTTTCCTCACCTACACCCACTATACAGCCTTAAGGTTACTGTACTTAATTAGTAACTAGTTGTAGTTCAGATGTGTTATATTTTCCTAAACACCGTCCAAAGATCGTAATATGTACTAAGGGCTTCGCACGCGAGCGAACATTTAGAATAGCACTGCCATATCGAATAGTATGTTTTATATGTTGTTGATACTATTAATAAGAATGTACAAATTACCATGCAATAAACTAGCAGTAGCCAATAAAACATACTTCAGATTTGAATGATATAAGAGAAGCCGCCGAAAATTTCCGAAAAATTATTAAAGTAATAGTACCAACATTTAATACAAACTATATTATAAATACAGATCAAACGGGATGCCAATACCAGGCTACATTTGAAAGAACCTTGACAACGAAAGGAGAAAAAACAGTTGTTGTAAACAGAAAAAATATTTCCAAAACCACCCACTCGTACACAGCACAATATACAATCACAATGTCGGGAAAACTGGTACCATGAGTATTCCTTTGTATGCAAGAAGTTACCGGCAACTTCGCACCAATAGTAGCAAAAAAAGTTAACGAATTGACAGATAATTACATAAATGTCGTTGTATCTGCCTCAAAATCAAGAAAGTTAACAAAACAACTATACAACACATTTTTAAAATCTATAATTAAACCTTATGTTGAGAATGAACATTTTTTGTTGGGGAGGTCAAACCAATTTGGAAATGTATGACGAATTGTACGTCACTGACGAAGGAATTCGTACATGTAAATACATTAAAAATTATCCCCTCAAATGTACGCCTTTAGTGCAACCATGCGATGTGTACTTTTATCGTCAAATAAAAAAACTTCATAAAAAAGATTCAAAATTGCAATTATTTTCTGGAAAGAAAAAGAGAAATCGCAAGTAGGGAAGACGCAATAAAATTACACTCGCTCATTCACTGTCAATTATCTGCACCAATTTTTAACCCAATGTTACAATATGCATGGTTCGCTTCAGGATTAACTACAGAAAGAGAAGTTTTCGAAAACGTAAATCAAATTTGCTTTCCACGAGAAATACGAGGAAGTAAATGTTCGTGCAATGAAACAGTATTGATTCGATGTGCAAAATGTTTTTGCACATTATGTTTTCCTTGCTTTTACGATTTGTACCATTGTTGCACATAACAAAAATTGTGAGTATTGTATTTGATTTATTTAATAGCGACTGAGATTTAACTTTTCAGAATCTCGTAGCTGTCGCCCGTAAATTAGGGAATTGGAATCCCGTAGATTTACCGAAAGAGTGGGACTTTCTGTACTACGGCACATCCCGGTCGCAGAGGGACCAATGGTCCAATTTATATGTATTTCGATGATATGTGGGTAGACATCTCCAAACAGCAAGACCTCAAACAAAATCTTCTATTCCCCATTCTCAAATCTGTTATAAACACTGTTAGATGTCTACCACAGTTTAACGCCGAAGCCGAATGAATATTTTCGTTGCTTCTCGACATCAAGTCTAAGAAAAGGAATAAAAAAGCCATTGGCTTTTTAGATTCCATGTGTGTGGTGCGCACATCCCTGAAAGCTAGACAGGAGTCTAGCCGCACCATGTCTGTCGTTGACAGACATTTATTCCTTATATCGGGAAAGCATTTATATGCAAGTTCGTCTCGTTCGCAAAGTTTTAAGTAATAAACTTTGCACGCGTTTACGAACTTATAAGGTCGTCTATTCCTCATTTATTCCACCTTGGTGGGTACATTTTGAAATTACGTATCAGCCACATTCGTATCACCATTTATTTTATCGCGTTTTTAACATGTTTTTTATCTTATTAGGAATATATTTTTTAGAATACGTTACTATTTATATTGTGTCCTATAATATATTGCAATTAGAATTACGATTTTAATTATGTCTATTTCTTCTTAGAATATAGCAACGCAGGAGACCATATAAAACCGCGTGTGTGCCAGCTGAAGCGGAATTTTTGGACAACGCGAAATCACTGCTAACAGATTCAAGAATAACATAAAGGAAAGGACAAGTGTACAGGTTCATTGATATTTTATTCTGTACTTTGTAATCATGAGTTCAACTATGACTAGATAGTAGTGGTGTGCGAGAACCCGAGAATGTATAGATCTCGATGGTCGAGACGGGTCGGGAAGACATCGAGAGGAGACGGGACGAGTTCTCGAAAATTTCGAGTTTCTCGATTATGTCGAGATTCTCGAAAATGTTCGAGATTCTCGAAGATTTCGGGATTCTCGACGGTTTCGGGATTCTCGAATGTGTCGAGATTCTCGAAAATCTCGGGATTCTCGAATGTCTCGGGATATTCAAACGACCAGAACTAGCTCAAGGAATACCCCCACTTCTCCCGGCCGCGTGTCTCGCTCCCCTTGGCGGCCTTAGTTACTCCGAGCACTTCGGCCGCCACGGGGAACGAGACGCGCGGGCGGGTGAAGTGGGGGTATTCCACGGATATTCCTTGAGAATGCCTCCGCGCGTGCTAGTTCTGGCCATATTTTAGGGTGTTCAGTACTCAGTACTCAGTACCCGATTACTGGCAATTACCTTTATGAGACTGGCTTCAAAATCGATCGCGGTATGAGATTTCCGATATATTTGAGGCGTTTCCGAAAACCACATTATGAAATTTATTTTTTGAATTTTCTTTTTTTTTCCTTAATTCATTCGAATAGATAGACACTATAGACTATAGAGGTGTAAATGTTGGGGTTGGGTAATGAAGTGGAAGTAATTAAGTAATGCACCAAATACGTAATAATTATTATATTTTATATTCATGTATTTTCATGAATTTTCGTGTAAAAATTCCAATTTCTCCACATTCTCACATAATAATCTTGTTCTAGTCGGAGTTACAATATTTCCAGTCGTGGAGAAAAGTCTTTCGCTGGTCGCTTGGGTGGCAGGGATACCTATATATCGCCGTGCCGCTTTTGCTAATATAGGAAATTTACTACTATTTTTGTCCCTCCAACTTGCAATATTACTATTTCTCGGTATATTTTCTTCTTCGAAATAAATTCGGATTTCATCATTTTTACGTTGTGTAAACGTAGACGTAGCTCCTATGCTTTTGCGTTTACTTCCAAGTTTGTCATCAAAAAATTTGAACAATTTTGATTTTGGTCTATCTATACAACAAAATATTTCAATAAACGCATTTCGGGATTTCTAAAATTTTTGATTTATGTACATTTTTAAAGACATACCGTTATCATCATATTTTTCAGGTAATATATTAGATAATATATCATTATTTGTCTCAGTCTCATTGTCACTTTGAATCGTTAGGCTTCTTTTCAAACAATCAATTGCTTGATACCGTTCTGGAGGTTCTAAAAGCCTATGTTTGAATTGTGGGTCGAGCAACATTGCGTATACCAACATATTATCTTTTTTCGCATTATCAAAACGCTCCTGAAAATATATTATTTGTTACATAACTTTTAAAATTGTTTTAGCAAATAAACTTTTTTTCACCTCAATAATAAAATAATAATATTACTTGTATTTCAGTAATAAGATGTTGGCACATTTCAGTTATTATTACGTCTTCCGATTCGTATGTCGCATACATATTCATTAAGCCAATGTGCATAGGAATGTAATGGGACAACGTCGGATATGTTTCCCCATACATTAATTCGGTAGCATCTTTCATGGGTTCTAAAATATTTGTAATTGATTCTGCGAATTCCCATTCCTCATTGCTTAAATTTTCTGGCATTTCTTTTTCGCACAAGAGTAAACTCAACGGTTTTCGCAATGTGATGAATCTTTTTAGCATCATATACATTGAATTCCACCGAGTGTTCACGTCTTGGACCAATCGTAAAGAAGTCGCATTCGGATTTACTTGCAACTGTACTTGTACAAATCTTTCTTTCGCAGTTGTTGATCTTGCGAAGAAAGCAACAATGCCTCTGCATTTCTTATTTATGACAATATATAAGGGAAATTTTTTTAGTGTTTTTTTAATTGTCAATTGTAGACTGTGCGCGAAACAAGGTATTCGTTTCCAATCTGGATTGGTTTCTATTGCCTTTACAATATTTCGACCGTTGTCGGTTACAAATATTAGTGGAGTATTTACTTCGTGTAATTTCCACGTTCTTAAACATGAAACATTAAAATCTTTTGTGACATAATGTAATGTCACTGACAAATAACTCTCCACACTTCGGGAAGTCCATCCATCAGTTGTAAACGTTAATACAATGTCTGTTAATTTCATATATACAAATTACAAGAATGAAGAACACAATACAAATAATAAAACACGATAATTCGATAATAACTCAAATAATTAAGTCTTATCTTCTTGAATATCTGCATGTATCTTGTTTTCAATTTACTTTTTCGAATCTTCATACATGCGCGGTATTACTTCTTTCGAAAATGTGGTCCGAGAAGGTATTTTATAGCGTGGCTCGGTAACTTTAAGCAATTCTCGAAAGCCTTTATCTTCAACGATACTAAACGGCTGCAAATCCAATGTGATCATGCGAGTTATTGCATTAGTTATGCTTTTTTTGCCGCGCGGCTGTCGCTACATATATATATGTGTTTATTCTTGTAGCCTTTGCTGAGGTTGAGTTCAGCGCAGGCCAAGATAACACATACTTCAGCTTGAAAGACCGAAGCGTGTTGCCCAAGTGCTAGAGATAAGCTAGTCCTTGGGCTGACACCGCAGACACCTGCACCTGCTCCGGTTCTATTCTTTGCGCCGCCTGTAAACCAGACCGGGCCTTGCGGAGAGAGAAGCTCTCCAGCATTTGACTCCCAATCACACCTATTAGGGAGGCGAGTTTGGTGTTGTAACGTCGGCTAGAATTTGGCCGTCGCCAGGAGGGCGAAAATTCTAGCGACACCGGGTATTTACAAGCCAGGAGGCCGGACCGCGTTCGGCCGCACGAGACGCGGTCCACCCGGGACAAAAGTTGTTCGCAGGCACGTCACTTCTCGAAATCTGAGCCTAGATTTTCGGGCGCCAGGGACGAACGGTGCCACGCTAAACTATTACAGCCACCAGCGTTTCGAGAAGCGTTCTGACGCGCCTGCGACAACCGATATTAGATCGCGATTTTCCGCGAACGGTCGCAGGGTACTACACGGGGCGAACACGAGGCGTTCCCCGCGGCGGGAAGGTTTCTCACGTAATAAGAACTCTCGGAATTTCGGCTAACAAATCTTTATTCGTGCAAGCTGACATTCGCACTGCCGGCAGCGACCGGCAGCGTTTTTAGGTTAGCCGGCGCGTGACAGGAGATCGGTACACGCGCGATTTGCCTTTTCGGACCCTTCCGAGACGCGTCGAATCCGGCAGCAACGCGATGCTGGTGTTGGCGTACGCGATACTCGCGTTCTACGCCCGAACTCAGATGTAAAACGCGTAACAATTAGCTTCTTGTCGGCGGAACAAGTCGCGGAAATACGGCGAGAGCACGTGGCGGCGACGCACCGTGGAACAAGCCGAGGTTCGCGTGAAAACGACAACGACGCGCGGATCCTCGCAAACAATAAATAGGGCACGGCCCCCGCTTCGGGGTTTCGGCGACGCGATCGCGACCGCGACACGCTTACCGAGCCAACGCGAGAAAAACCACTCTATCGAAATCGAATCTGACGAAAGCTTACCCGGCAACGGCAACGTTCGCTGTGCTCGTCCCTCTCTCCGGCAGCTGGTCGCACTAATTAATATTACTTCGGCAATAAACGCGACTGTCGTGCAGTAGAGCCAACGAAGAAGTGATTTTCCGGCGCGATGACCCGGGAACGCGGAAGCGGAGCGTCCCCCCCTTTCCGCGCTCTTCCCCCGCGGGCGATTCGACCTATCGCGAATAGATTTTCGGCCGGGGCCTAGCCCCGCACAACGGTCCCTGGCGATCGGCGATTCCTCTGCTCCCCGGCAGCGGCGTACGATGATTGGTTGCCTCATCTTGCGGCGATCGACGCGAGCCTATCCGGAAACTGGCCAGGTTTTCCTCCGGACGAGGCGACGACGATACAGCGGATATTCCGGTTTCGGCACCGCATGCCCTCATCGGCGCCTCCAGGTTGTCCATCCTGGGCCGCGTTGATCCCTTTTCTCGTAAAAAATTTTTACTAATTTAGTAACATATTCTCACAATGGATATTTCACTTTTGTACCAATGGAAAAATATAGAAAAATCTTTTATACTAATCTACACTCGCATGCTTCACATTTTACACATAATTACTAAAACTAGGTTTACTTATATAAAAAAGAAATAAAAAAAACCGATTTAATCCCAAAAAGGGTGGAACAAAAACGATAGAAAAAATTATGGAGGGAATGAAAACTGTTGGGGCGGTTGCGTCCGAAGGTAAACCGAGGAGTAGCCGCGTAAGAGTACGCCACCTGCCGAGATCGAGTAGTACCGGTCAAGATGGCGATCGGTAGAAGCAGGGGGGGAAATCTCCCATGTATAAAGTATTGTAGGGATTATCCCTAGGGCGCACGCCGCGCTTGGCGTCGTGCTCAATGGTTGGTACGGCCGAGGAGTGGGGAGGCTTCTCCTCCTCCGCGCCGATCGACAACCATGCTCTTCTTGCACGTTTCGTTCAGCAACGAGGACGTGTTGTCCTCGCGATCGAGGCTGCGATCTTAACCTCGACAGCAACGCGTACCACGTGCTGCCTGTAGCAACTACGCCGTGCACGTTCAATAAACAGACCTCATCCGACTGCCTCGGAAGTTTTGAGTTTCACTGAAGACCTTGCCTCTCGCTGCGTGCTCAACCGCGTGGAGCGGTTCTATTCGTCGTCGGTAACCGCGGTTCGTAGTCTTGCCGCATTACCGGCACGAATCTCCACATTGGTGACCCCGACGTGATCTACGTCGCAAACAGCATCACGACACGCAGCCAAGCAGTCTTCAGCGTGCTGGACGCAGGACGCACGTCGCAGCTAGGCAGTTTACAGCGTGCTGGACGCACGTCGCAGCCAAGCTGCCTTCAGCGTTCTGGACGCACATGGCCGCCAAGCAGCTTCTCAGCGTGCTGGTTGCACACGGCATCGCAGCAGCTTCTCAGCGTGCTGGTTGCACACGGAATCGCAGCAGCTTCTCAGCGTGCTAGTTGCACACGGCATCGTAGCAATTCCTCCGCGTGCTGACGCACGCCGCAGCTTGGAAATCCATCCGACGAGCCGTTCCATTTCACAACTGGAAGCCGCAGATCGACGTGGCCCGTCGCATTCATCGTAGGTGAGAGCTCGTGCGCAGTAAAAGTGTAGTGACTTTATTGGCGACATAAATTCGTATTAGTCATTTCTCGCGCCGCCGCCGCCATTTTGTGTAGCTCGTTCGCGCGGGAATCTTTTGCGCCGACACCATTTCTGAATCGTGCGTTCGCGCCGGGAGTGTTGCGTCACACCGTCGCCGTTTTGATTGGTTCGTTCACGCGTGGACGCTCTTCGCGCCGCTGCCATATTGCGTGATACATCGCGCGCCGTTCACATCGATTGCTCTCAACGCTCGTGTACATTACGCGCCGTATTCTATTAATTCAACTGTTCCGTCGCTTTAGACAGCGAACACGATGTCTAGCGCGGATGAATTAGTGGCGCGCCTGCGGGCTGAGCGCGACGAAGCCCGTGCGAAACTCGCGACGTATTCGGTGCACCAGGGGAACGACCGCGTCGACCATTACCGCGTCCCAAAGATTCCCCCGTTTTTTAAATCGGACCCTGCCACATGGTTTCAGCAGGTCGAAGCCACGTTTAGGTGTTCGCGCGTTACATGCGAGCAGACCATGGCGGATACCGTCATTGCCGGTCTCGATCCGGAAGTCGCGTCCGTAATTAGCGATTTAATGCGCAATCCGGATCCCACGCACCCCTATCAGGCCATCAAAGAGCGCGTCATCGCGACCTTCGCTCAGTCCGAAGAAGCCAAACTTCGGCAACTACTAGGCGGTAGCATTTCGATGGACGGGAAACCGTCGAAACTCCTCGCGAAAATGCGGAATCAAGCCGGCGCGTTGATTAACGATGCGGTATTAAAAACTGTATTTTTGGAATATCTGCCCTCGCAATGTCGGGGCATTCTCGCCGCGTCGAAGCTCACGGCTCTCCAAGAGCTTGCCGAGCTCGCAGACACGGTCATGGAGCAAATCGGCCCCGAGAAATCGGTAGCGTCCGTCAAAGAGGTCACGCGAACCCGTTCTCCCTCACAGTCGCGGCTGGACCGTATCGAAAAGGATATTGCGGCACTGACCGCTCTGGTCGGTCAGCGGTTATCAACTCACGAGCCGCGCGCTCGTGCGCGTTCCTCGTCGCGAAACCTCTCCAACCGTTTACGTTCGAACAGCAGAAGGCGTCCCGATCTCTGCTGGTGGCACAACCGATTCGCTTCGAGAGCACTCAAATGTGCTCAACCCTGCGCGTGGAAGGATTCCGCTGCAGTTTCGGGAAACTGACCCGACCCACCGTGTCGGAGACGCTCGGCTGGGGCCCAAACAAATCTAATCGTCTCCACGTCCGCGATCGCAACTCCGGTTTAGATTTTCTAATTGACACCGGGGCAGACATTTCGCTAGTACCGAGACCCAGCAAATTCCGCGGCAAACCAGCCGATTTAAAGCTGAATGCAGCAAACGATACTGTGATTAATACTTATGGCGAGTCACGTCTCACGCTGGACCTCGGGTTCCGCCGACCCGTAGAATGGAATTTCTGCATAGCAGACGTCCCCTACCCCATCATCGGGGCTGACATGCTTTCCAAGTTCGGGTTAGTTGTCGATTTAAAGCAACAATCGTTGACCGACTCCCTCACGGGAATGAAAGCGGGAGTATTTTCGCGCCCAGCAGCCAGTTTTGCAGCCCACCTCGTCAATCCGGGAGAAAAGTACGCGCACATCCTCGCGAATTTTCCCACCGTGTTAGGGCTTCCACAGCCGGTTCCTCTCAAGGACCGCGGTGTTTTTCACCATATAGTCACTTCTGGCCCGCCCGTCGCGGAACGTCCCCGGCGTCTAGCGCCCGATAAGTTAAAGGCCGCTAAGGCTGAGTTCAAGAAGCTCGTGGAAGCAGGCATCTGCAGGCCGTCGGACAGCCCGTGGGCCAGTCCGATCCATATGGTCAGAAAAAAAGACGGCGATTGGCGAATTTGCGGCGATTACCGCAGACTAAATCACGTCACCATTCCTGACCGATATCCGGTGCCTCACCTGCACGATTTTCCAACGGTGCTGCACAACAAACGCATTTTTTCCGCCCTTGATCTACATAGGGCTTACCATCAAATTCCGGTATCACCGGAAGATATTCCCAAGACCGCGGTTATCACTCCTTTCGGTCTCTTTGAGTATTGCGCCATGACGTTCGGTCTTCGCAACGCCGGACAGACATTTCAGAGATACATCAACCGCGCTCTTGGCGATTTGGATTTCATCTTTGCGTACGTCGATGATATTCTCATAGCTTCCTCATCGCCTGAGGAGCATGAGAAACATATTACGTTAGTACTCCAGAGGCTGCAGCGTTTTCATTTGCGCCTCAACCTGGAGAAGTGTCAGTGGGGCGTTCCCCAAATTACATTTTTAGGCCATTCCGTGAACAAAGACGGTTTTAAACCCACGCCCGACAAGGTAGAGGCAGTTAGGAATTTCCCTAAACCCCAAACGATTGAGGAACTGAGGAGATTCCTAGGCATGGTCAATTTTTACAGACGATGCATTCCTCACGCGGCCGCAACTCAATCCCCATTGAACGCATATCTTCACGAGTCACGCAAGCGTGACAGGAGACCCATTGATTGGACTTCCGAAGCAGTAAGTGCGTTCGAGAAATGCAAGGAGGATTTAGCCGCGGCCACTCTAATGGCACACCCTTGCCCTTCCGCCAACGTCAGGCTCATTTCGGACGCGTCAGACTTCGCCATGGGCGCCGTGGTCGAGCAATTTGTCAACGATCAGTGGCAACCACTCGCGTTCTTCTCGCGAAAATTCTCCGCGACGCAGGTCAAATATAGTACATACGATCGCGAATTGACAGCTGTTTTCGAGGCTGTCAAACATTTCCGCCATTTCTTGGAGGGACGCGATTTCGCGATCTGTACCGATCATAAACCTCTAATATACGCATTCACGCAGAACTCGGACCGGGCATCTCCGAGGCAAGCTCGCCAGTTATCTTTTATCGCCCAATTCTCGACGCAAATCAACTTCGTCTCAGGAAATGACAACCTCGGTGCAGACCCGCTCTCGCGCATACAATCCATTCGTTTCCCAACTCAATTCGAGTTAAAGGAACTTGGCGAAGAGCAGGCTCTAGACCAAGAGTTGGTTCAAATTCGCAACTCTGAGAATCCACCGCTCGAACTGAAAAAGTTCACGTGGGGTCCCGAACACACCGAAATATTTTGCGAACTGTCCGGCGAATCCATTCGACCGTATATTCCGGCGTCGCTCCGTGACAGAGTATTTAAATTATTTCACTCTCCTTCTCATGCGAGCGCCAAAATAACGGATCGCATCATCCGCCAGAAATATGTGTGGCCCAACATGCACCGCGACATCGCGCGCTCGTGCAAAAATTGTATTGATTGTCAACAGTCAAAAATTTCACGCCACGTTAAGACACTTCCGGAACAATTTGTTGCACCCGACGGACGTTTTTCACACGTTCACCTCGACCTGGTCGGCCCGCTTCCCGTTAGTGAGGAATTTAGATACTGTCTCACCATGGTCGACAGATTCTCCCGTTGGCCGGAAGCAATCCCAATCAGGGAGATTTCCGCCCCAACCGTAGCTCGGGCATTTTTTGACAATTGGATAGCGCGTTATGGCACACCCAGAATCGTCACCACAGACCAAGGCTCGCAATTTGAGTCGCAACTCTTTACGGCTCTTCTCTCTCTCTGCGGATGTCAACGCATCCGCACCACCGCGTACCACCCCGCCTCTAATGGGCTTGTGGAAAGGTGGCATCGAGACCTTAAAGCTGCCATCATGTGTCATTCCGGCGAATGGTCTCGCGTCCTATCCACCGTACTCCTGGGACTTCGTACCAGAGTACGCCTCGACACCGACGCAAGTCCGGCAGACTTTGTGTTCGGCACAGCACTCAGAGTGCCGGGCGAGTTTTTTCTGTTCGGCGACCATACGCCAAACCCGCACTACTTCCTCGAGGATTTCCGGGAGTATATGAGGGAAGTGCGCCCCGTTCCCGTAGCGCACAAGTCAAAAAACAAGGCCTTCGTTTTTAAAGACCTTGCAACGTGCTCTCACGTCTTCCTTTTAACGAAGGCCGTTAAAAAGCCTTTAGAGCGTCCCTACACTGGACCGCACAAGGTTTTAGAGCGCGTGAGCGACCGCGTTTTCTCTATTGATGTGAACGGCGTCGCGAAAAGTGTTTCGATCGAGCAATTGAAGCCCGCGTATTTCGTTCCAAGCGACATTGCGGTCGATAACGAACCAAGCGCGGGCGAGCCCGACGCTCAACCGGCGTTGCGGACGTATACGCGTAAGCGAGTCCGCTTTCTCGGCACCGCGAATGCAGCGGCAGTTAGTTTTTAAGTCGTTAGCCATTTAAGTCGTTAGCCATTTAAGTCGTTAGTCATGTAAGGCGTTAGGCATTTAAGTCATATGTATTATATTGTATTATATTCCTTGTACATATTGTATTATATCGCATTCTTAGTTACTAAGTTTCAAGCGATCAGAGACGTCCTTGTACGTTATTTTCAAAATAAAGTGAAAAGTTGTTTTGAACGCTTCGTTCCTACAAAGAAAAGGAAAAGTGAAGAAATGAGCGAAGAAACGAGCGCTTCTGCTAAAAAAAATAAAAGATACGTCGGCAGATGTAAAGATAAAGAGGAAGATCTGTTCTATGGTCCCGGAATCGCAGATTAAATAAGTTAAAATGAATTACGATGTTTTCACAATTTTTCTGGTACACAAACTTTAAACGCGTTTTTCTCGAAACGCAAAATTTCGCACGCGGGACAACGTAGCGCTTAAACTAATTACTCGATCTTTATGAAACTTGGCACATAAATTCTATAAACAATTGGCCTCAGCATGACGTTCTCCGATTTTTTTATTTTTTATTTATAATAACGTTATTATCAATTGTTTATATCAGAAAACACGTTGTTTTCTTCATAACGTCGCCATTTTTGCAATTTGGCAAATTTAAAAAAAAGAAGAACTAATCATGCTGAGCGCTTATGTATTAACTAACGATACCATTTGGATTTTTTTGTTTCAAATCATTTTTGTGCCCTGTACAATGTCCCGCGCAAACACGGATTGCCAACTTCAAGCCGTTATTCCACGCTTATTATTAACAATTAAACTTTTAAAAAAATATTTTTTGTTATACTATAACATGAATAAATGATACCTGAAATTTCAAATCAATCCATGCATTACATTCTTTAAAAAAAATTCTTGAAAAACAGGCCATTTACATAAGGTTCCCCCCTTAAAACACGTTTTCGAATTTCGGTTAATTACAAACTGATCGATTAGCAATCGATCTGCTCGCACACAGTTCCTCCGTCCCCGGTGACCCGCAGTGCCTTCGATCGATCAGATATAATACAAATGTACACAAATATACAGAATAATTAAAATGGTACAATAATATATTATAATTAGAATAAAAGACTTTCTTGAAGTATTTCTTAGTTATTAGTCTTCTTTCGTACGGATTTTCCAAGCTTATTGTGTTTCAACAATGCTTGCTGAAGTACTGCGTCTCGTCGTCTTCTGACGTCCTTCCCACATAGAATATTATTAACTGTGGTGCACCACTTGCCAATAAAGTGCGAAACTTTCACAGTTAATATTCTTTTTTGCAATTGTTGTGCATGCTGCGTACATACAATAAATGGAAAGTTGATTTCCTCATGCAACATGTTCTCCATGCATTCATGGAGTTTACTTCTAAAATATACATGAGGCATGGTTTTGTGCAGCATAATATCAATTTTTTTAAATACATTCTGTATTGATGCATCTTCGTTCAATATGCGAAATGATGCTCTGCACAACTCACATTCTTTGTGTGGAGTAACACATAATATTTTTTTAAAAATAGCATTTTTATTAATTTCTGCATACTCTTCTTGTGCTATATCTTCAGAATTTTGAGGCGCAGCACTCATTTCTTCCATCACTACCTCGGACACCTCAGTCTCTTCTTCTACTTCTTCTGTCAGTAGTTTCCTTAGTGTAAACAGGAAATGTCCACTGCACACATCTTCGCAATTAAAGCCAACACTTCGGCTGGAGGTAATGTTATTGATGAGCATAATTTTGTATGTCATCTGGAAGCCGTACGGAGTGGGATTTACGTTCTGATGTCCAACAGATCGCATGCATCCAAACAAATTCTCCAAGGGATCTTGATTGACGTATCTTGTCTTCAAATTTTCGAATCCCTGCGTCTTCAAAAATCTCCATAAAATTTTGAATGAGGAGATAGTCTTCATCCAATTCTTGAGGCATAGTGCTCCAGACACTGGCACTTTTGTAATTGGATGAACATACCGCATACATTGCAAACTCCTGATTGCGTCGGACCAAAATTCTTGATGTCCACTGGCTTCTGATACGACTGTCCTCAGTGGAGCTTCTGAGGCTGCGTTGTATCCATTGACGGAGTCGAACAGCTTGTTGAAGAAGTTAAGCACTTCCGCTGTCGTGAGGCCTTCCTCCTTTTGAATCTTCAATGAGCCATGGTCTGTTTCTACAACGCCTATAATAATGAATATTTTATTAGTTATTCAAGCATAACAGAACGTCCATATTATTCATATAGTGAAATATAACTTTTACTTACATTGGTGGCGGCTAAGGAATCCTATATGTGACGCCACTGTTTCGCTGAACACTTGTGATGCGTACTTCACTTTCATTTTCTTTATTTTCTGAGGTACGACATGTTCATTTGTCAGCTTCTTCATCATGGGGCGTACCACGTAGCCAGCGATGTCCATATGATACGCCTGCTGAATTGACCTCCATGATGCGAATTGCCTTTCGCATTCTTTTCTTCCTGGCGTCACATTTATTTCTAGATCCTTATTTAGTAGGTTATTCCGGACTCCTTTAATTAAGTGCGGCGGATCATAGAATGGTATCAATTTAGTACCATCTATTTCAATGATGTCACCTATAAGTAGAAAATGATTGCATTGAGTCTCAATATTATATTTTTCAAATTATACAAAAAAGTTAATAAAATGTATACATACGGTGCTCTTCTCCCTGTTTCAAATTTTTCGCCCGTGTGTCTGCCTGTAATGTCTTGATGGCAGCAACATTTGAAGATCCTTGGTCACATACAGTGGCAACAACTTGTAGCCCAGTTTTCTTCAGTGCTCTCACTATGTTCTTGATGCACTGTATTAATTGCGGTGTTTTTGTTTGTCCATCGCAATAATTGTATGAAATGGGCATTTTCCACCCACTGTAGAGTCCTCTTAACATGAAGACAAGGGCATGATCAGCAAATCTTGATGTTCTTCTTGTGCCCCAGTCTTCGAACCCTATAATCTTGCCACTGTTAACGTTGTAGTCCACATGAGGCTTCAAAGACATTTCATCCCATATTAATGTACATAATTTGTCTTGAGCACTCATGGTATCCGCTTGACGGTGGAGATGCTCCATCACAACTTGTGATATTCCAGTCTCGACTGGAATTTTCCTTAGCATCTTCTTCAGTGTAGTTTCGCTGGGTAAATTACACAGTTTTCTCAGTAGCTTGTACGATTTCGCTGACTGCTTCAGAAGTGCTAAGGCCATAATCTTCTCATCCGTCGTGTAGCGCCTTCCCTGAAAACATATTTCATAAAGTTATAAATAAGTTACAATAAAATAACACAATGAAAATACAGCATATATTACATATCCAAACACAAAACCAGTTAGTTATAGGGTCATTCATTAGTTTCTCAGGCACTTCGTGCAACTTCATGCATGTGGAACAGCGTGCAAAAAGATATTGCAATTGTAATCATTACCTTTCTTACTGTCTGCATCACATCATGTTGACCCATGTGAACAATAACAGTATTTATCATTTTGTTGGCAAATTTTGTTGGCTGTAAGTGCTGGATAACTAAATGATATGTTATTAACTATATCTAAAATTTTACTTACCTGTGGCATGGATCTGGATGTACGTAACTGCATCTCGATGAACATCTTCTGTGTGGTGGATAGATTTTCAAATCTATGTATCAGATTAGATTCCGATAAAGCTGTTGCTCGTTTCAGTCGGGCCTTTAAGTCTTCTCTCTTCCTGTGTGCATAACGGTTGCGTTTCATTAATTTCTTCGCAACGTTGTATAATCTGGCTGCATTTGGCGTCAATTGGCACTTTTTCATGTTGCCCTGCAGCAGTACATTTTGGCTCTTCTGTGGGGTTGAACACTGTCCTGATGATGTACTTGGACCAGCTTCATTGTTTCCATCAATATCCCACGCTGTATCTACGTAAACCATATTGCTCATTGGCGTAATCAGTTCTTCATGATTACTGTATTCATTTCCCAGCGATGTAGCAGACGCTGGACATTCTTCTGCTTCTATATCTTCATATGCATATTCCGTCTTCTCACTTTGGACTGGCAAATGCAAAGTTGGAACTGCATCATTTTTTAATTTTCTTCGCTGAGCAAAGCATAGGAAGGAGGTTTCTGCAAAGTGCTTGTAACACACTCTGTACTTGCGTCTCTCAGTGCCTGTCAGTTTAAGTATGACAGGACACTGAATTTCACTAGCCCAAGACTCTGATTGTTTGATGTCTTTGGGAAAGTAGTACGCTGAGACATTCACACCCGACGAACACTGTGGAACACAACAAGCTCTCACCATTTTGTTCTTTTGTCCAAATTTTCACACTAATTGTTTATATATTTTAATATTATGTTTTTATGTTTCACTTTTTCTTCTTGCTGCTACACTCCTTTGCACCTCACTGTCCACTATCCTAAAAACAAACTTAAAAAAATTTTATAATTTATGCACAAAATTCGAAAAATAAGCTCGAAAATAAGTTTCCTGAGTGTCGTACAATTTTGCAAAATTATTTGTAAAATTGATTAAACACTGAGCAAACTTCTTTTTGTCAAGCTTATTAATGAAATTTAAAATACAATAAATTATAAAAAATCCTTTATTATAATAAAAATCGTTTTCGCAGTCCAAAAATTGCCAAGAATTGCGAACAATCACATTGACAATTGACAATCGAAAGTTGATTTTGGCGGTAGTAGTCTGTAGTAGTCAAATGTTAGCGCCAGGGATTGAAAAATCAGTCATGTCCAATCACGGTTAATCACGTGATGTACTGTGATCGTGGTGCCATCTAGTCTAATTCCCTCGAGAGTGTACTAAGCAGTCCAAGGTCATACATAAGAGTTTTCTCCCCCTGGGTAGAAGTCAGTCGTTTGTAATACGTAGAGCTAAGCACACTGTATAACACGTTCCGTAGATTAAGGTCTCAACTGTTCATAGTATAATAAATATATATACCCACAAGTACATAACAGATTGGCGACGAGGATGGGATAATAGAGTCGCAAATTGGCGACACAAAAAAAAAATCAGTGAGACCGTAAAACGTACATACGAAGGTTCGAAAATTCAAATCGAACACGTGTTCCTCAGAAAGGAACAAGAACGGAAAAAGGCGTGATACACGTGCAGAGTACATACATATATACATTATTGGACATTACAAAGTACTGGAAGTACGTGCATAATACAAAAAAAT
Organism: Lasioglossum lativentre; assembly: GCA_916610255.1. Classification (NCBI taxonomy): domain Eukaryota; kingdom Metazoa; phylum Arthropoda; class Insecta; order Hymenoptera; family Halictidae; genus Lasioglossum; species Lasioglossum lativentre. Next base: position 41,169,894 of record OU744356.1, on the reverse strand, counting down.
GGCTGAAGTAGTTTTACAAGGTACGTTCAGCATCGATACATTTGATCCGGCCGTTACGAACTGGAAAAGATGGCTACAACGGTTCGAGGGAGCCACTACAGTTTTCAAAGTAGACGCAAATAGTAAAGTAGCATGTTTGCTACACTTCATCGGGGCCCCAGCATTCGACATGCTGAGCGACAAGCTGACCCCGGAGGATCCGTACAAGGAAACGTACGAGAACCTGATTATAAAGTTAGAAGAATTCTACGCACCGACGCCATTAGAAATTGCGGAGAATTATCGTTTTCACCTACGTAAACAAGCTGAAGGTGAAAACGTACAAACGTTCGTTGCGGCGCTACATAAGCTAAGTATAAACTGCAATTTCGGCAATTATTTAAAAACGGCTTTGCGAAATCAATTTGTGTTCGGACTGTCAAGTAAAAGGGCACAAGCGCGTCTGTTAGAGACGAAAGAGCTAAATTACGACAAGGCAGTACAAATTGCCACGGCAATGGAATTGTCGGAAAAAGACGCGACACAATTACAAGGAGGAACGGCCAGAGTGGAATATGCGAACTCGACACAATCAAAGAGAGGCACAATGGACAGGAAGGGCCAAGAAGCGTGGAAGAAACCAGCGTCGAAAAAGACAGACGCTCAACCGCAGGCTACCTTCTCGAGGCCGGTACAAAACCCTCCTCGATCAGCGACTAATTGCGTTTGTTTTAGGTGCGGCGCAAATCATTACGCTACAAATTGTAAGCTTGATCGAAACATACGATGCAGAAATTGTGGGGTCGCAGGACACCTTGCAAAGGTATGCAAAAAGAAGAAAATTGAGACGAACCAAATGGAAGAGGTTATGTTCGTCGAACACGTGGAACATAGAAAACCTTACAAGATTACGGTTATGGTAGAAGATACACCTGTGGATTTCGAGGTCGACAGCGGAGCAGCAGTCACAATCATGAGTAAGCAAACGAGTGAGAAACTGTTTACTAATAAGAGGTTAAAAAGTACTACGTTGAAGCTACAAACATTTTGCAAAAGTGTCGTGGATATTGTCGGGATGTCCACCGTAGAGGTTAGGTACGGGAATATAAGCAAGCAATTGAACATTTACGTCTCAAAAATAGATAGGAAGCCATTATTAGGCAGAGAGTGGATTAGGCAATTAGAAATTACGTTAGAAGAAGCGATTGCACACGCGTTTACGTTACAACCAAATGAAATAGATAGAATTTTGGAAAATTATAGAAAGAAACTCGATCCAAATTGTACAAAAATACGAGGCATGCAAGCGCGATTTACATTGAAGGAAAATGCAAAGCCGGTTTTATTAAAAGCGCGTACGGTACCGTTTCGTTTACTACCGCGGGTAGAAAAAGAAATAGAAAAATTAGAGAAAGACGGTATCTTCGAAAAAGTTAATGCGTCGGAATGGGCTACACCCATTGTTCCGGTTTTAAAGAAAAACAATACGATTAGGATATGCGGCGATTTTAGCGTTACAATTAATAAACACTTAGTCATCGACGAACATCCGCTCCCGACGAGCGATGAACTGTTCGCTGCAATGGCCGGGGGAAAGAAATTTTCGAAAATTGATCTACAACACGCGTATTTGCAAATGGAAATTCATCCTGAGGATCGCGAACTACTTACGTTAAATACACACAAAGGACTGTACAGGTGTACAAGGTTATTGTACGGAGTCGCGAGTGCGCCAGCAATTTGGCAACGTTACATGGAAAACTGCTTAAAAGATATTCCAGGAGTTACGGTGTTCCGCGATGACATTAAGATTACAGCGCCAAACGATGAAACACATGTACAGCGGTTAGAACAAGTGTTGGGTAGACTTGGCGATGCGAACATAAAAATTAATGTTGAGAAATCCGAATTTTTCAAAGAGAGAATAGAATATTGCGGATACACGATTGATAAAGAGGGCATTCATAAAACGAAAGCGAAAATGGAAGCGATAGATAAGATGCCGCGACCAAAGAATAGTACAGAGTTGCGAGCCTTTCTAGGATTTGTTAATTATTATGGTAGGTTCATTCGAAACTTAAGCTCAATATTGTCGCCGTTATATTATTTATTGGGCAACCGGGTGCCATTCAAGTGGACACAAGAATGTGAAGCGGCATTCTTGGAAGCTAGAAAACAGTTCAAAAACAAAGAAATTTTAGCACACTTCGATCCAAGACTGCCGTTGATTGTTGCGTCCGATGCAAGTCCATACGGTGTGGGAGCGGTACTCTCACACAAATACCCGGATGGTTCCGAGCGTGTGCTGCAATACGCGTCGCAGGCACTGTCGGAAACGCAACGCCGGTATTCACAGATAGACAAGGAAGCATACGCGATAATTTTTGCGATAAAAAAATTTCACCAATATCTTTACGGGAGTCGTTTCACATTGTACACTGACCACCAACCTCTAGTACAGATTTTCGTGCCAACAAAGGCATTACCAACGCATAGTGCAATGAGAATGCAACACTATGCGCTTTTCCTACGAGGGTTTACATTTGATATTAAGTATAAAAATACGAAGTTGCACGGTAATGCAGACGGATTGTCGCGGTTACCAATACAGGGGGTACCAGAATCTCAGGACGATGTAGTAGTTGTTTATGAATTAGATAACATAAATATTTTGCCTGTCACAGCGGGTGACATAGCTGAAGCAAGTACAGCTGATCCAGAGTTACAAAAAATTAAAATAGCATTACAAACTGGACAGCAATTGAAAGCGCGAGAGCGATTTAACATTAACCAAACGGCATACAGTCTACAACGAGGAATTATCATGTGTAACGATAAAGTAGTGATTCCGGGAAAACTACGAAGTAAAATATTACAAGAACTACATACAGGGCATTTCGGCGTGATCAGAATGAAACATCTGGCTAGAGGAATATGTTGGTGGCCAGGAATAGACAAAGAGTTAGAAAATATTACAAAAAACTGCATACATTGTAATAGAAATAGGAATAATCCAGCGAAGGTGGAGACACATTTCTGGGAACCGACAACTACAGTTTTTGATCGGGTACATATAGATTACGCGGGACCGTTTCTGAATCATTACTTTCTGGTAGTGATCGATTCATTTTCGAAATGGCCAGAGATTCGTATCGTGAAGAATATTACGGCAAAGATAACAATAGAAAAATGCAGGGAAATATTTAGTACCTTTGGCATCCCTCGCATGGTAGTGATGGATAATGGTACAAATTTCCGTTCCCAGGAATTTGTGTCTTTTCTAAAAATAAACGGGATTACCCCGAAATTTACGGCACCGTACCACCCTGCAACGAACGGGTTGGCGGAGCGTTTCGTACAAACGCTAAAAATAGGTCTCAAAAAGAATTTAGAAAACAAAGAATGTACATACGACAATATCCATACAGCACTTCAACAACTGCTACTGCAATACAGAAGAACAACGCATGCGAACACCAAGGAATCGCCGGCGGAAAGAATGTTCGCTAGAAAAATTAGAACACGTCTGGATCTGTTACGGCCCGCTGAAGAACAAATAAATACAAGAATGACGGAGACAGGAAAAACACGCTACCTCAAGGAGAGAGAGAGAGACTGCAGTGCCGTAATTATATAGGCACAGACAAATGGCGTTTCGGAAAAGTCATACAGAGAATTGGAAAGCTCCATTACAAAGTCGAGCTAGACGACGGACGAGTATGGGAACGCCACATTGATCAGATACGGAAGACTGGAAGGGACAAGCAGACACAAGAAGAAAGAGATTTGGAACTGGATTACGAGCCTCCAGAAACGGCAGTAACACAGGAAGAAGAATCGCACCTGCCTAACCCACCAGTACAAGTCGCACCACAGGCATCACAAAGGCCTAGACGAAATCGGAATCCGCCAAAACGCTATGGTGATTGGCAGGAACAGTAATACCTTCTTTAAGGGGAGGGAATGTTGGGGCGGTTGCGTCCGAAGGTAAACCGAGGAGTAGCCGCGTAAGAGTACGCCACCTGCCGAGATCGAGTAGTACCGGTCAAGATGGCGATCGGTAGAAGTCAGTCGTTTGTAATACGTAGAGCTAAGCACACTGTATAACGCGTTCCGTAGATTAAGGTCTCAACTGTTCATAGTATAATAAATATATATACCCACAAGTACATAACAAAAACAAAACTTTTGCCTGCAGCCACTAGACCGGAACCCTTGTGGAACAGCAAGAGTGTTGGAACTTTAGAACAGAACGACCGCGCAGGTCGTTCTACATCGAAGTTCCTAGTCGGTTTTTTCGGGGCTTCGACGGCAGAAGTATGTAATATCTCCTGACCTATTCCTACTTAAACTATATAAGTTGACATCACAAAAAAAAAGAATGAAACTAAAATTAAAACTAATACAAATAGCCCCGAAAACACGAGATTCGCAGTTTTTTTACACCACCACCACGCAGCACGAGCTCAAAGTTTGTTACCACACAGACTGCGACCATAATACTAGTCGCATGTCTTTACTGCTTGAACTTCAAACTCGGACTCGGGCCGCGTTGATCCCTCGATTTCTGGTGCCGGAGTTTTCGCCGGAGCCGACCTCGTTCCTCTCCTTCGGGGGAAACAGCCTTTCAGGTCCCCACCGGGACTGATAGGCGGGAAAAAACCTCGTCTATCAGACGACAATACGTAGAGGAAGTCATGGTGACCCCTGGCTTTAGTAACTCATAGTGGACTATACCTTGATGAGTCCACCAGACGGTTAGCAGTATTTTTCGCTTTCGAGAGAGAGGAGAGGGGTTGAGCTTGGGGGACTGAGATGACTTTCCAGGTAGTACCCACTGCTTGGGGGCACGCCGCTGATCATAGCTCACCCACATCTCATCACAGGTGATGATTCTATCGAGGAAAAGTGACAAAAAGTTTTGGTTAAAAAGCATCGTACAAATTTCGAGACGGTCCTCTTTTTGAGATTTTGATAATTGATGAGGCAACCACTTGGTTGACCTCTGAACTATCCGTAGCTTCTTTAAATGCTTGCTTACGGTGGAAAGACCCACCTGAAAATGATCGGATATCTCTTGTAGGGTCAGAGACGGGTTCTTTTTAACAAATATCAAGAGGGATTTGTCGTCCAGCAGGATAGGGGGACGTCCGCGAGGCTGATTCTCGATAGAAAAATCACCGGCCTTGAAGCGGGACCACCACAAGAAAACAGAACGACGAGAAATTATCTCTCGCCCATAGGCATAATTTATAGTTCGATAGGCCTCTTGTGCGGTTGAATGTTTGTGAAACTCATAAACTAGAATGGGACGCAAAAAAGACTCCTCCATAATGGAACAATTGAAAGGAAAAAGAGGATAAACAGAATGTACTAAGATAATGTGTAATCGATTCAGGAGTATGGTGCTAAGCGGAGCCAAGAGTGTAAGCGAATGGGCAGACTATGAATGTAATATCAATGTAAGCGGTACGACGGTGAGCTAGCGGCGTGAGATTCTGTAAACTCTGATCCTTACGTAAAAACAAGAAAATAAGATAGTAATATAAGTAAAGCTGAAAAAGTAAATGCCTGAAAGGTTAAAGTAAAGAATAATGACCTAAATGCTAATGAAAAAATAAGAATTAAGGGATGGGGGACTTAGATATGAGGAATCGGGTTAGTGCAATTTGATAGGAAAAGGGAAGTAGAGGACAGGGAAGGACCTGGAAGGATATGGAAATACAAAAAGAATGTTGAAGGTGGGCTGTAAAGGGAAAAAGACTGCGATAGAGAAGTAATGAAAATGAAAATAAACGAAAAAAAGTCGCCGGCCGTTCTGTGAGGCTGGCGTTAGTCCCTGGTGCAGCGGTGGCTTCAGAGGAGACAGATGCTGCCGCTGCAGTGACAGCGGGCCTGGAGGGCGGGGTTGGCTTAATATCCGCCCCGTCGCTCCTGGCTGCCACAGCAGCGGCTGTGTCCCCCTGCTCGCTGCGGGTTGGTTCAGGGTTGTGGCCTTCCTGGGGGCGGGTAGTTCCCTCTTTAAAGAGGGCCCTTACCATGCCCATATGGGCCACGTAGCCCTTGGATCTTAGGACCTTCAGGGAGTCCGCATCAATGCCCATGACAAGATGCGTCCCCCCGTCCGCGTCCCCCCGTCCGCGTCCCCCCGGTCCCACACCCGCCATAGGTTGGTGCGAAGGCCCGGATTTTGTGTAGCCAGCCTTTGTAGCAGGACCACATTTTTAGTAGAGGGGCCTGGTACAAAGGTGCTGACCTTTTTAGGTCTAGGGAGTCACTCCGTTCCTTAAGGGTCAGGGATGCGCCCTCCCAGGACCTAATTTTATCGATCGTGGTTATCATCCACGCTTTCGAGTCAGGGTTAGTGCAGGTAATCCATATGATGCCCTGCACCGCCCTGCACTCGTCGAAAAGGGGAGTTGTCTGGCCCTCGGAGATGGCGTCAATCTCCGCCCCCAGAGCCCGGATGACACCTTCACCCTGCTCAGGTGAAAGCAGTTCCTCCGGGTAGCCGGGCAGCGTAATAGCTACCCTTCTACCCGAAGCCACTGCCTCACTGAAGCTAGAGGGGCCTGGTAGGAGGCCCCCTTTTTTCTTGAGAGCTTTTCTTGTCGGTTCCTTTTAAGGCCCCGACGCCCCCCCCCCCGCCAATTTGGCTCTGCGTGCCCTTTTCCTGGCCGCGCCGTTGGTCTTAGACTTAGTGGCGTCCACTTCAGCGGGCGGGAGCTGCCCGGTACCAGAACCGGTATCTGCCCCCGCGTCCGCAGTGGACGCCACATCGGCACTGTCGACAGCGGGCCTGGCTTCGTGGGGCTCTACTGTCGTAGATGCCTCCTCAACCAGGCGCACAGCTGTGACGTCAGTGTCGGTTGGCGATGTCCCCTCCTCTGAGGGTGTCGTCGCTTCCCCGACCTCGTTGTTTAAATTTAAATTTAGGTTCTTGAATAGGTCGATTTCCATAAGAATCCCACGAGTAGACTAGGAATAAAACGGTCCGCCCCCACAGAGCCTGACATGTGGGGGTAAGGCTAGAGAACCACGGGGGGTCGCCCGGTACCCCGTGGGCATCGTTTAAGACACCATATACCCCCTGGTGCCATGCAGCCCTCAGCACGATGGCTCCCACCTTGGCTTGGGGAAATTGGTCCGCGGCAGGGCTTTCGTTCGTCCACTTACGGTTTTTAGGCCGCTGGGGGTCCCTATGGCACCTTCTAACCTGGGCTACCGCCGGGGTCGTCCCACGCAGGCCTGGTGATGCTAGAGGCAAAACCGGCCTACGTGGTCCAGGCCCCGGGCGGCCCAAGCTGACTCTCCTATCCGCCACCTGGAGACGCGCTCGGTTGCCACTCAACCCTCCTGGGGGCCTCGCGCACAAGGCCCGAGGCATACACCCTTACATTCGTCCATTCATGCATCCGATGCACTCACACAGTCATACTGCCAAGCACGATTGGCCCTCCAGGCCGAGTTCCATCCCCTTAATATGAATGTCGACAACTATAAAAAAAAAAAATACGCGTGAAATATTTTTTTGAGTTCTATATCGTACCAAAATTCCATTAAAATTGGTGAGTTACGATTATTATTACTAACCTCCCTTGTTAGTCCGTTCGCCTATCCCCATCACCGGAGGACATACCCCGCGGGGGGCCAAGAAGCTCGAGCCTCTAGCTGCCGCGGTCGCCGAATAGTGCAATAAATCCGGCCGGGTTAGGTATATCGGTGTGAACCACTACTAATCCAATTACAAAACTTCTTTATTTTTCATTATTTTTTAATGAGACTTTCGCCAATTTATTGGTGGCATTTTTCCGATTAAAATGACACTAAACACGGTATAATTGCAACTGTATTTAGTGGTTTAATTGACGGTATATTGTGCGCCGCGCGGTGCAGAGGCGGTGCTGGTGCGCCCTAATGTGCGACGGCCTTTATGGTTATGGGACATCGCGTCGTCAAACAAATCTTGCCGTCTCTTACGCCCTCTAGGATATATTGTCGCCGGAGTAAGAAACTTTACTAAGTTAGTAATACATATATATAGCACGATTTCTTACATTACATACATAACGTATAAAGGATAAATTCTTCTCGATCGAAAATTAAGTATATATTATTTTAAGTGGCCAGGTATCGGCGCCAGGTTCGATCATTAATACATAAAAAAACAACAAATGTGCAATTATTTGCTCATAATTTCCAACGTTTCGATCCTAAATGTGGATCTTCTTCAAAGAAAAAGAAATATTGCGTTTGTTGTATCAAAAATTTGGACAAAACATTGAAACAATTATACGAGGTTACACGTGAAACACTTGATCACATGTTGGCAGATGTGTAACTCTTTTTTTTTTTTTCCAGCGTCATACTCTTCATTAGCGTTTAAATGGTTATAAAGTCGTCCGAATTGATCATCAATATACCTAAAATCATCATTATGGTAATTCCCGTAAATATCGTGATATATTCCTCCCTGATATAATCCCACTATCTCTGATGCTTTAACGGAGTCATAGACGTTAAAAATGGTCTCTTTCTCAGGTCCACATATTCGCGATTTTGAAACACCTCTTTTGAATAGTTCCTTTCTCAGCTCGTTGCACAAAGAAATGCGCTTTCGTCTGGAAATGAATTCATCCTGATAAGTTTTCTCAAAATGATGCACATCAAGGAACGTCATCAATCTAACATCCACTAACCATCCCGTAGTGATAAAGGGTAGTAGAAAATCGTCATGTATCGCAAGAGCTACTATGAGGTTGACCTCTCCCGAAAGTGAAAAGGCCAATTCCTCCGCTTTAAATGTTGTCATATTTCGAGGTAAACGAATTACGTTTCTAGAATGTAATTTCAACGCGAAATCGTCGTACTGTGTCGGACTGATCACGAAACCATTCCCGCACTGCATCGCGAAGACGCAATAGTCAAGTTCAATTTTAACCTTTTTTTTTTTTTCCAGCGTCATACTCTTCATTAGCGTTTAAATGGTTATAAAGTCGTCCGAATTGATCATCAATATACCTAAAATCATCATTATGTGTTAGAAATCATAGTACAATGCACGCTACAGTACAGTGAAGATCCGAGCAGAGTCGTACTGTACACAGTACAAGGTAGCTATAGCGTGTGTGTCGCTTGAGTGTACGGAACGCGTCATGTGCTCGTCTGAATAAATAGTTTTGTAATCCATGGATATCTAAACCATCGGTGTATTATTTAAACAACCCACTGTAAAACCGTGTGTCGGTTAGCCTATATTAACAGGTTATGGGCCCAGATACGAATAAGAGTGCGAATAAAAAGATTTAAATAGTAGAAGAGGTTAGGTTGTGTGAAAGCAGGTCGAGCACGTGCAAATTAGAAAGATATCATTTAAAAATGAACAGTGTGATAAGGATCGAGCCTTTAAATAAGGACAATTATGAAACATGGAAGATGCAAATTGAAGCTGTGTTAGTGAAAAACGATTTGTGGCAATATGTTGACGGTGAAATAGTAAAACCGGAAAATACGGAAGCAAACCCGAATGCTGAGGCTCAATGGATTAAGAGGGAAGGGTAGTCACGTGACTTTTCAGGATTTGTCCCTAGAATTTCCCTAGAATACCCTAGAAATCTGGCCGAAACTTGGGTTTGCCAAATTACGTTTTTCGTCCTTATACGAGCATATTTTGGGCTGGGTGAGGGCTCAATCGAAAGAGGAAGGTTCAGCGCATGGTGCGCTGGTTATGACAGCAGTCAAAAACTCTTTTTGTAACAGAAAAATACATTGGGATTCTGCGGGTGATTTCTCGACTTTTTTCCCTACTTTGGACACTCATATTGTTAGATATCAACATAATCTCGTTACGTCATGACCAGCGCACCATGCGCTGAACCTTCCTCTTTCGATTGAGCCCTCACCCAGCCCAAAATATGCTCGTATAAGGACGAAAAACGTAATTTGGCAAACCCAAGTTTCGGCCAGATTTCTAGAGTATTCTAGGGGAATTCTAGGGAGTCTCGAGGGTACACTTCCCCCTTAAGAACGATAAGAAGGCAAGAGCTGACATTATTTTATGCATAAGTGCTAGTGAATTAACGCAATTAAAAGGGTGCGACACGTCAAGAGAAGTATGGTTAAAATTGGAAAATATATACGCATCGAAAGGTCCGGCGAGAAAAGCTACGCTGTTGAAACAGCTCACGCTACAAAGAATGTCGGAAGGTGACGACGTAAGAAGCCACATAAACAAGTTTTTCGTCATCAAGGACAAATTGTTGCACATGAGCGTAGAAATAAATGAAGATTTATTGTCTATAATGCTTCTGTATAGTCTTCCAGCATCTTTTGAAAATTTTAGATGTGCGATCGAGTCAAGAGATGAATTACCCAAAGCCGAAGTTTTAAAAATTAAAATTTTAGAAGAGCATGATGCAAGAATACAAAAAGTTGAAAATCAACAAAGTGCAATGGTCGCGTCCAGTTTCAAGAAAAATTTTGAGAAAGAACCATACGAAAGTTCTGGAAATCAAGAGGAGCGTTTCAAGAGGAAGGGCTATGGTGAAAAAACTAATAAATTTTCGGATATAAAATGTTACAGATGCCACAAGAGAGGACATATAGCAGCAAAATGTAGAGTGAGACTTCCCTTCTCCTTTAACAAAAGGGAAAGCCAAGACGTGAATAATGTTACCGAAGACGACGCATTTTTCGCGTTTGTTGGAGATGTTGATAACGAATCAGTTATGGAAGATAGTAAATGGGTGTTGGACAGCGGATGCACGGCACACCTATATAACAACAAGGACTATTTCTCCAACATGTACAACGTAAAAGAAAACTTGAATTTGGCCAATAAGCGATCAACAAATATAGAAGGGAAAGGTAATGTTACTTTAAAAGTTAAAGATAATAATAATGAAGAGAAAAATGTGAAGTTTGAAAATGCTCTATATGTTCCTGATTTAAGGTCAAATTTATTGTCAGTAGCAAAAATCGTTGATAAAGGTTATACGGTCATTTTTAAGAAACAGGAGGCTGTAATAAAGAATGACCAATATGTGAAAATGATCGCAGACAGAGTGGGAAACTTATTTTATTTAAGAAGACCTGAAAACGAGACTGCGCAACATGCACAACGAGATATGAAAAATAATTCATTGTTATTATGGCACAATAGGATGGCTTACCTTAATGAGAATAGTTTACGAAAGACTATGAAAGATGTATGTAATGTAAATCTAAACAAGGATGAAGATGTTAAAAGATGTGAAGTTTGTGCTATAGGCAAACAAGCACGAAAGCCATTCAACCATGTGAGTGAAAGATGCAAAACGCCATTGGAAATAGTACACTCCGATGTATGCGGGCCATTTAATGTTTCAAGTATTGGAGGTGCGAGATATTTTGTTACCTTTATTGATAATTTTTCAAGATGGTGTGAAGTCTATTTGTTGAAAAGTAAAAACGAGGTATTTGGAAAGTTTATAGAATATAAAAATAAAGTCGAGAACTTTACTGGCAGGAAAATAAAACAGTTTCAATGTGATAATGGGACGGAGTATTGTAATCAGCAATTTGACAATTGTTTCAAAGAATGCGGAATTATTAGGAGATTATGTGCTCCTTATACACCTCAACAAAATGGTCTAGCGGAGAGAAAGAACCGCACATTGGTAGAGGCGGTAAGGTGTATGCTGACACAATCCGGTATGCCATTATCGTTTTGGGGAGAAGCCCTAATGACTGCAAAATATATACGGAACAGATGTCCAACAATGGGACTCAATGGTGGAATACCATATGAAATATGGCACGAAAAGAAGCCCAGTCTTAGTCATTTGAAAACATTTGGATCCAAAGTGTTTGTATTAGACAAGAAACAGAAAAGTAAATTGTCGGACAGGGCTACTGAAGGAAGATTAACGGGTTACTCAGAAGAATCTAAGGCTTATCACATCTGGGTACCTGAAATGAGAAAAGTTATCATTTCCAGAGATGTAAGAATTATTGATGAAAACGTATACTACCAGAAGTGTGAAGAAGCGAATGAAAAGGACAAAAAGGTTATGTTTCATGAGATTGAGATTGAATTAGGAAATCCAAAAGAAAATACTGAAGAAAGTGAAAGCCAGCATGAAGACCAAAGAACACGCAAAGAAAGTGAAAAACGTTTACCAGGAAGACCATCAATAGTAAGGTCAGGAATGCGAGGCAGACCGAGAAAAGTTTATAGAACCATAAGTAGCATCAATGAAGAAAGAAGTGGACAAGATGATATAGGAGAAACCGGAGAAGGAAATGCTCAGGACGACATGGGAGATGATGTATTTATTGATGCGGAAGCAAACTATGCGGATATAGAGTTAAATGATGCGTTGAAAGGTGAAAATAGTGAAGAATGGAGAGATGCCATCTATCGAGAAATGAAGCAGCTGATTAAAAATGACACTTGGATTATCATCGATAAACCCGAGAAGGAAAATATTATCGATTCAAAAATTGTATTAAATAATAAGGTGAACGAACTCGGTAATATAATAGCTAGGAAAGCAAGGTTAGTGGCTCGAGGTTTTTCTCAAATTTATGGTGTTAATTATTTTCAAACTTTTGCTCCTGTAGTTAGAATGGAATCATTACGTATTTTAATTGCTCTCTCTATTGAATTAGATTTAAAAATCGATCAGTTAGATGTGACCAGCGCATACCTCAATGGTGAAATGAGTGAGAAAGTATATATGAAGCTTCCGAATTTATTTGAACACTTTTTAACTCATATAGTGAATTCTAAAAATGAGAAAGAAATTTATAATAAAGCTAAACTTATGTTAGAGCAAATAAAAGAGGGTAATAAAGTTTGTTTACTAAAGAAGGCACTGTATGGCCTCAAGCAAGCGGGTAGAGTATGGAATATAAAGTTAAATAATACTCTTAAGAAATTAAATTTAAAAGCGTTACAAACTGAACCTTGTATGTTTTTTGATATAAATGAGAAATATATTATTATTATTGTGATTTATGTCGATGATATACTCATAGCTTATAATAATAAAGATAAGTTAGATGAAATAAAAGAAAAGCTAAAAATGGAATTCGAAATGAAAGATATGGGCGAAGCTAAATACTGTCTAGGTATAGAAATAATTAGAACATATGATAGTATTTTTCTTCTCCAAAGAAAGCAAATTTATAAGATGGTAAAAAGATTCAATTTAATTGATGCGAACGGGATTGACACACCGGCCGAACCGAGTGTGTTATATACATTAACTAAGACTGAAACAAATGTTAATTTTCCGTACAGAGAACTGATAGGATCCTTAATGTATTTATCTATAGCCACGAGGCCGGATATCATGCATACGGTTGTATTTTTGTCACAATTCAATACATGCTTCTCGAAGGAACATTGGAATGCTGCAAAAAGAGTGGTAAGGTATTTAAAGAACACAGAGAATTTAGCATTAATTTATAGGAAAAGCAATCTTTGTATAACAGGATTTGTCGATGCTGATTGGGGTTCAAATGTTCTCGACAGGAAGTCATTCACAGGATATATATTTAAATTAGGCGAGTCAGCCATAGTATGGAGAAGCCAAAAACAAAAAACGATAGCTTTATCGTCCGCAGAAGCGGAATATATGGCGATATCCGAGTCAGCGAAAGAAATGACTTTCCTAAGAAATTTATTGTTAGAGTTAAGAATAAACTTAAAGTGCGTATTGTACAATGACAATAGAAGTGCAAATTTGCTTGCAACGAATAATGTGTTTCATGCGCGATCCAAGCACATCGATTTACGATATCATTTCATTAGAGATACCTTGAAAAATGGGATATTTGATTTAAAATATTTATCATCTAATGAAATGATTGCAGACGTGATGACAAAACCCCTTCAAAAGACTAAACATTATTTTTGTATTGTCACGTCGTTTCCTTTCTCGCGAACGAGGAAGGAACCGCGCACGGGAAATTACGGCTTGAAGACCGGGCCACGCTCGGTCGCGCGACACGTGGTCCTCCCGGGACAAACAATCGTTCGCGGAATCGAATCGGAGTAACTATCACGATGGCTAATACGAAATTCGGGCGCCAGACACGACAGGGTGTCACGAGAAAGATTCACGAGACGCGAATTCGGCACGACGATCTCGATTCCGTGAGGACTGCGCGATAACCTGGGATAGCCGCGAACAAGGTCAGGGTTCCACGTGAAGAGAAGGAACGGGGCATTCCCCGCGACAGGAACGTTTCTCGTAGTGAGAATAATTGACGCGGTATTCGGCAATAATGGTCGTTTATTAACGAGATGACAGTAGTGGCCGCCAGTGAACGCCGGCGGCAACGTGAATTTGCCGGCGCGAAGACAATTTCTTTCGGCAGGTATTCGACCGATCGCGCGTACTCTATTCTCTCGCGTTGAGCTCGGCAGTCACAGGACTTCGCGTGAAAATACAAGTCTTTACGGCACGAATTCTGTCGAGCTCCGATGACAGACGCGTAGTTTCGACGTGGACTGGGCGCGGATCACGGCAAAGTCGCGAGAAGGTCGAAATCGGCACGTCGCGTCGTCCCACCTTGGAACGTTTCGAGATAGGCTCGTAATTTATTCGTCGAAAATCGTACGCCCCGAATATTCCGTTTCCCGGACAATCGGCGGCAATACGACCCACGGCCTCGCGTTCCTCTCGGGAGAGCTACTCCTGGTCTTCGGAAACGCCGGCGGCACGTGGTGCGCGACACGATTCAGGAATTTCGCGAAAACGTCCCGAGCCAACACGAATTGTTCACACTTTAGACAATAAATGGATCGGCACTTACCAAACGGCAAAGGAGTCGCTTTCTGCACCGGTATTCGGTATTAATATGTTACTTTGTTGAACTTCGCGATTTCAAGCGACGGCAATTTGTACTTGTTGCGATCCTGCGACCCAGTGACACAATTCGAGCCGGCTCGGTAACGCGGAAGCGAGGCGTCCCCCTCTCCCTCGACTATTTCCTCCTAGGCGGCGCTCGGGCCTATCGCGTGGTTCCTCGCAGCAGGGACAACTATCGTGCCCTTCGGCCCCGTGCCTCCGGCAATTTGTCGATTTCCCGGGGCACGCGGTACGGGGCTGCTGGACTGTACGAGTGGGCGCGAGCCATTCCAGGGTGTTCTCCGTGCATCTCCTGGACGAGAGCCGACGAGGCTGGTCTGCTGGTCGTCCCTTATTTTCGAAATCCTCGTCGGCCTCTCCGGGTTGGTGAATCCGGACTCGCTTCCGACTCGATCGTCTCGTTCTCGATTGACGCGCTGCGATAGGTCCTCCGAGCGCTTCTCCTTGAGCCTTTGCGCCAATCACGGCAGGAAATAGGTACCGGGTTCCTAATGACTCCGGCTATCCCTGAAACTTCGTGTCGCGCCCAGCGGCGCGACATTTAAACGCGATAATTTCCGTTTCGCTGAAACTCGAACGTCCAGGGAGACCGATCGCACAGCCGATTTCGCTTTTAATACCGGCCCGGTCCTTCGCTGAGGGTTCGGCAGGACGGTGGCAAAATCTGCCACGTCACAGTATTAATGATATAATGAAATTATGTGAATTTAAGTTAATTAATAAAGCGTGTGGAAAGACTGTAAGCATGCATTGAGAGGGGCATGTTAGAAATCATAGTACAATGCACGCTACAGTACAGTGAAGATCCGAGCAGAGTCATACTGTACACAGTACAAGGTAGCTATAGCTGTGTGTCGCTTGAGTGTACGGAACGCGTCATGTGCTCGTCTGAATAAATAGTTTTGTAATCCATGGATATCTAAACCATCGGTGTATTATTTAAACAACCCACTGTAAAACCGTGTCTCGGTTAGCCTATATTAACATTATGGTAATTCCCGTAAATATCGTGATATATTCCTCCCTGATATAATCCCACCATCTCTGATGCTTTAACGCAGTCATAGACGTTAAAAATGGTCTCTTTCTCAGGTCCACATATTCGCGATTTTGAAACACCTCTTTTGAATAGTTCCTTTCTCAGCTCGTTGCACAAAGAAATGCGCTTTCGTCTGGAAAAGAATTCATCCTGATAAGTTTTCTCAAAATGATGCACATCAAGGAACGTCATCAATCTAACATCCACTAACCATCCCGTAGTGATAAAGGGTAGTAGAAAATCGTCATGTATCGCAAGAGCTACTATGAGGTTGACCTCTCCCGAAAGTGAAAAGGCCAATTCCTCCGCTTTAAATGTTGTCATATTTCGAGGTAAACGAATTACGTTTCTAGAATGTAATTTCAACGCGAAATCGTCGTACTGTGTCGGACTGATCACGAAACCATTCCCGCACTGCATCGCGAAGACGCAATAGTCAAGTTCAATTTTAAGTTACACATCTGCCAACATGTGATCAAGTGTTTCACGTGTAACCTCGTATAATTGTTTCAATGTTTTGTCCAAATTTTTGATACAACAAACGCAATATTTCTTTTTCTTTGAAGAAGATCCACATTTAGGATCGAAACGTTGGAAATTATGAGCAAATAATTGCACATTTGTTGTTTTTTTATGTATTAATGATCGAACCTGGCGCCGATACCACTTAAAATAATATATACATAACGTATATTGCACATTAGTATTTTTTTTTTTTAATTGTTTAAAGTGGAGGGTGTTTAAATGCTTTTACGCACTACTCCCCGGGATCATCGCAACCCCGGGGAAGTGTGGGACTCCCCGACTTGTACTAAGTACGTGCTATGTCGGGACTACCCACTAAACAGTCACCCTCCACTGCAAACCTTGACCGTGTGATGGAAAACCCTCGGAACTGCCCTGTAGGCTATACTTCAGTTAACCATGGTCCTTCTTCTCTCTCGACCTCCATGTCTATCTTTGGTATATCTAAACCAACTGCTTATGATAGCGATGATGTCGGAATCTGTGGCTGTTTCTGCCAATTTATGTCTACGCACAGCACCTGCAACAAGTAATTTTGTTTTGCTATACAGAGTGTTCACGCTAACACAAGCCAGCATTTTTCTTGCAAATAGTAGACATTAGAAAGTCACATTTATGAGGGTGTAACGAAGGCTTCGAATTCTGATTATAATCAATAAATATGTCTATACAGGGTGTCCCAAAACGACTGCGTAAGCGGGAAATGGGAGGTTCCTTGGGTCATTTGAAGCGACATTTTCCTTAGCAAAAATGGCGTCCGCGACTTTGTTTAGGAGTTATTAACGAAAAACACGGACCAACCAGAGCGCGCCTAGTCGCTCGGTGGCACGGTCAACGCGGCGAGCCGGGGGGAGGAGAGTGTTGACGATACGCCGCGATGTAACAAACAGTTCCTCGATTATGTCCCGATTTCGATGAGCTTTGGATATGTTGTAAAGACCACGATTCTGAACAACATTTCCCTTTAGACTTTTTGCCTCGCGTCTTTAGTTTACGAGATATTTGTAAAAACTTGTAATTGAAAATGCTTCGAAATGTGTGTCACTGTCACTGGGTCATTCGGTGACGAACTGCACAGATGTCTTCAGGTGTACGACAGTACCGAAAGCTAAGGGTTGTACGGTCAGGTCAACGAACTGTACAGCTGATGGTAGATAGCAGGTATACGACAATCACATGTTTCGGTTTTCCTGTAGATTTGTACGCAGAGTCGATGGGTTACTGTTCGAAAACGTCGTCCGTCTTTCTTTTAGAAAGTTTCTTAAGGGAGGCATAGGACAATAGGGACCCTAAAACGCCACGCCGACCTGACATTTCTACCTCTTGCTGGGTGAAAGGACGGACGACGTTTTCGAACAGTAACCCGTCGACTCTGCGTACAAATCTGCAAGAAAACCGAAACATGTGATTGTCGTATACCTGCTATCTACCATCAGTTGTACAGTTCGTTGACCTGACCGAACAACCAATAGCTTTCGGTACTGGTTTTACAAATATCTCGTAAACTAAAGACGCGAGGCAAAAAGTCTAAAGGGAAATGTTGTTCAAAATCGTGGTCTTTACAACATATCCAAAGCTCATCGAAATCGGGACATAATCGAGAAACTGTTGGTTATTACGACATCGCAGCGTACCGACAACACTCTCCTCCCCCCGGCTCGCCGCGTTGACCGTGCCACCGAGCGACTAGGCGCGCTCTGGTTTGTCCGTGTTTTTCGTTAATAACTCCTAAACAAAGCCGCGGACGTCATTTTTGCTAAGGAAAATGTCGCTTCAAATGACCCAAGGAACCTCCCATTTCCCGCTTACGCAGTCGTTTTGGGACACCCTGTATATACATATATATATGTATACACAAATGTAATTATAGATCTATATATATATATTTAAATCCAATTAATTCAAAAATTACATTTGTATATAAAATTATAAATTATATTTAAATAGGAGAGTCTTTAAATGATGATTAAAAAAGAAAAATACTTCTATCTTTAATGATAACCGAGATATAAATTTTTTTGTGAAAGAAGTTTTTGTAAAAATCGGTAAAAATTGTAAATTTTGATGGTCTGTATATCTTTTAAACAATTTCGAAGATAACAAAGTAATGACATAAACCCTTTCAATTATTATATGGACTATTAATACATTTCAATTACAGCAAATTCTGAGACACATAGTACAAAAAAAGTGATCCGCTTCACACAAATTTTACGTATAATTTTATGTAATTTTATGTTATACTGTCTTTTTATATATATAGAAAACATCCCACTTCCTTACCAGTCTCATAAAATACTCGTCGAACACCATATAGTGTCCAATTTTCATCAGGAATTATTCCTCCTTCTAGGGCTCTATTAAATTTAGACATCAATTTGTAAGGCGGTCACATACATTCTTTTTTACGAGATGTTAACCATTCTGTGCGCAGAACACTGATGCCTCCACTAGAGTTGTCGTGGGTTGAATTAAATTCCACCATTTTATACATTATCAGATATTTAATTGTGGCGGTATTAAAACGGCAATAATCAAATTAGAAAAAACTCACGCGACACAAACAACGATCACTTCGATACAACACAGAAGAATGAAATAGTGAATAACGATAAATGCCAAATGACGATCGGCGCAACATCTCTAATCACGCGCGCTTCGCGTGTTTTTTAGCGCAGCGGTCTGTTCTTTACGCCAAATACGGAGAACATACTACAAGGAAGTGTTTCAGTAACGCTACTAGCGTCTCTGACTGTAATGCTGAAGGTCCCAAGTTCAAATTCATGCGTATTAACTTATTTTTTTTTCTTCTTTAAATATATATTTTCAACTACTAACCAATTTTTATTGTATTACTACAGATTTAAAGAAATAAATAAATTCCAAGGATGCATACAATAAAACTTTGGTGTATCAACCATCGCACAAAAATAACAAATTGTGAATATATTCATAAATATAAAAAAAATCAATTTGGAATATATATATATATATATATATTAAATATTATTTTATTAATTATACATTATTTATATGTTATTATATGTTATAACATGTATAAATATGTATATATAATATAATAAATAATAATATTATTATAAATAATGTACATATTATAACATGTTATAATATATATATATTATAACATGTTTTTAGTTGCAGCAACGTCTGCTAGACAAAATTACGTAAATGTTGGCAGATTTTCGTTGGGCCAATGTAGTATAATCGTTGTAAATTCCACGTTGCTTAACCGACTATAATATTTGTAGGCCCAACGTTGGGTATTCGTTGGCAAATTGACATCATTTTTCGTCGTTGGCCCTACGTTGGGTATTCGTCGGAAAATTGACATAATTTTTTGTCGTTGGCCCTATGTTGGGGATTTGTCGGCAAAACCACTAACCATTCCCCAACAAACTCCCAACCGTTGGCCACCGTTGGCCAACCGTAAATGCTACTCGGGACCATATATCAGCAAATTTGACAACTAATGCGTATTCATTTTTTGATTTTAAATAATTTTCTTTACTTATTTTACTTTTATTTAGTGCTTTAAATTAGTCGTAATATTTAAAAGTTGGTTATTATTACAATAAAAGAGGGGTTCTACAAACTCTCAGATGGACACGTACCCTATAAGACAGCTGTCAGCACAAACAAGATATAGGAGTCCTATACGTATATCTCGTTTGTGCTGTCAGCCTATTTTAGTTCCAGCAGCACCGACGAGACTCTGCCTGGGGCCCCAAAACCGAGTTGGTAATACAGGAAGTGACAAGGAAATGGGGCTACGTAACCCCAGCAATGATGGCCGCCAAAATACATTGGATGATAGGTCTATTCTATATCTCGTCTATGGTTATATTCTCCGACGAACGTATTCAAATATTTCAGAAAATATTGTGGCGTTGATTTTTAAAATATTAAAAGCAAAACTAATATCAAGGACAAAAAAATCCAAGAAATGTACGTAATACTTCAAATTTCATATGAGATACCTCAATTTTTAATATAAAAATATTTCATAAACGAGCATTATTTCCTTCACTTGTTTTTATACATAATTGTTCCAAAAATCGATCTGTGGGAACAGAAATATGTTGAAAAACATATGTTATTCCGAATAATAAACAGTTCGAGAGAGAATGACGTGGATGAATTAATATAATATAATGGTAGGAGCAGAGATGGGCAAATTTTTATTGAAATAGACCAGAGTTGGGTATTATTTAGATAAAAAATTATTTAAATAACAATTCGAATAAAACATACTTTATTGTAACGAGTCTGGTTTTCCCGTGTTCGCGGCGTAATCCTCTCGTGCCTGGAGAGCTCGCCGTGCCAGGGTGATAGTCGGCGAGAGGACGGCTAAATCGTGTGCGTCGGGAATCTACGTGGTGGGTGCCACGATCTCCCCTGCCACGGGTCTGGTTTGTCGGATCCTCAGCGTCGACAGCGTGCCGGCGTTGAGGCCTCCCGTGGCGGTTCTACGTTTAACGTGGTGGAGGACGAACCTCGCACGTCAAAACGACTCCAACGCGGTCGGAGTTCGGCGGACAGCGCGTCTCGCCGTGTGCCAGTGTAAAACACCGGGCTTCAGTGGCACGCTGTGCTCACTGATAAAGCGAGGAAGTGATTCGGAGTGTTCTGTGCGACAGTAAGACTCGTCATCACGGCGGACTAGGTATTTAGCGGAGAAAATACTTACAAGGCAGGAAATAGCGGGAGCTGGAACTTGACTGGTGGGAATCCAGTCGAGGAATAAGAGAGCTATGCCGAATCTGTCGCGCCTTATATAGTTCTCGGTTGGTGGTGAGGGGTAGTGGTGCGGTGAGGTAAGTGTGTGACGTATGTTTTCCGGTTCCCGCTAATTCCGCGGAAAATACGCATCCGGTTCGCGCCAAAAGTGTTCGTAGACGAGGGGTCGCGGGGCGGTGTATCGAACCGCGCTGGATCGGCGACGCGGCTCGGTCCTTGTCGGTTACGTTCGGCGGTATTCGGTCGTGGGCTTAGATCGTAACAGTCCTGCGAGCAGGTCTGTTACACCCCCCTCCTTCTTCGGGGTGGCGAGCGAGCGAGCGGCGAACCTGTCTCTGTTTTATTCAAACAATTTTCTCCTACATAACTATTACTTAGAGCTATGGGCGGGGTTGGACAAAACACACAGTAGGTTATGGACGGCACAAAACTATATTTTCTGCGTGCTGTACTTTTTCACGGCGCTTAGCCTCAGTCTTGTAGCAGCAAACAGAACGAGGTCACAAAGCTTATTATCTAACGCAATAACGCGAACTTAAAATCTAACGCAGATACGCAAGCTTATAATATAACGCGGCTACGCAAACTTATAACCTAGCGCAGATAACGCAACCTTATAATCTAACGCAGATACTTGAGCTGAAACAGTCTAACCGGATACTAACAGTCTAAACGGTAATACTAACTGGATACTTACAAACTAGCGGAACATTGTATTACTTATAACTACGCAATACTTACAAACTAACGAGGTACTGGGATACTTAGAACTAACTTACAAACTACGGAACACGCTGTGTTGGGGGCTGCGGCGCGCTTGCCTTTACGGTGCAAGTATGCCCCGGTCCCTCCGCCTGGTTAACGCCGTCGGCACCGCAACAATTTGCCGTTGGCGTCGAAGTAGAGGTGCCACCTCTCCTCACCCAATGACGCCCGGTATTGCCGGGTCGCTACGAATCGGATCGGCACCTCCACTCGCCGGCCGTTCGGTAGTGCGTACCACGTGGTGGGACACGGGGCATGCTTGCCCGTATATATGACGGGTGTTAGGGCGTGGGGGGCGGCGCGCCAGGGCGTCACCGGGTTTCCGCCGTTCCCGAGCTGCTCCTCCTCTGGCGTGGTCCACGGGGGAGGGGCGTTCTTGGGGAGGTCCCTCTTCTCCCTTCGGCGGCGTATCGGTGGCGGCGTAACGGGCGTGGCGGATTTCGGGCCCGGTAGGTCCGCCGGCCTACGATTCTCCTGAATCGGCCACAGGCCCGGGTTCGGGCGATACTGCTGGAGGTCCCTTGCCTCGGGCCCGCAAGTCGTCCTTGGCGAGAGGGACAGCCCCTCCAGCTCGGGCCATACTGGCACCGGCAGGTCTGCTGCGGGCCGTCGCGCAGTCCGCGGGTCCGGCAGGGTAGGATTGACCCCCAATGGCTCTTCAGTTTTTTCTGGGCTGGTGCCGGGCTGGCCAGCAGGCGGTTGGGGCTGATTGTCCCCCTGGCTCGTTCCCCCTTCGGCGGCGTATTGGTGGCGGCGTGCCGTGGTTGCCTGCTCCGGGAATGGGTCGAAGACGGATGGTCCCGTGTAGCACCTCGGCTTCCGCGCTGTGTCCTCCGGCTGTGGTGGCTCGACGCTCGAGGCGCTCTCTGGCTCCGGCGTTGTCGATCGTGTCCTCCCTGGCTGGCCCGTGCTTCGAGGTGCGCGGTGTTGTCGTATTTTCTTTAAGACCTCCGGTCCCAGCCATGTTACCGGCAGGATCCTCGTGATCCTGGGCCCCCGTTTGATTCGTCCCCCGGTGGGGCAACTGGCGGTGGTGCCGGTGGCGAATCCCGCCGGAATTCTCGGCCGCGAGGTCGTTACTGGTTGTGGCCTTGTGGCCTTCCGGGTGGTGGCCTCGGTTGGCGATGGTGGCCTTGTCACGGGGTCTCCGGTCGCATCTCCTTCCGTCCGCCTCGGCTCCGTGATGACTCGGGAGGCTTTCGCTTCCTGGCCCGCCGGGGTCCCTACCGGCTCCGCAGGGGCTGTCGGCGCGGCCGCTGCGATTCCGCTCGTCGGTTTCCCCGTAGGCTCTGTGGGGGCTGTCGGCGCGGCCGTTGCATTCCCGCTCTCTGTTCTTCCCGCAGGCTCTGCGGGGGCTGTTGGCGCGGCCGGTGGCAAGATGGCAGCTTCCGCGGCATCTGCTACGTGGTTGTGTTTTCCTGGTCGGTATTTGACCTCGAAGTCGTACTGCTGCAACTCGAGAGCCCACCTCGCCAGTCGACCGGTCGGGTTATCAATCTGCTGTAGCCATCGCAGCGCCTGGTGGTCGGTAACTACCGTAAAGTGGTAGCCTTCGATGTATGGTTTCATCTTGCGGATACCCCAGACCACCGCTAGGCATTCTTTTTCCGTTGCGCTGTAGTTGCGCTCGGTTGCGCTCAGTGTATGACTGGCGTATGCAATCACCTGTTCGTCGTTGTCGGGCCCCTGGGTGAGAACTATTCCTAGTCCGGAGTCGCTGGCGTCCGTCTGTAGCGTAAAGGGCTGTTCGAAATCCGGGCACGCTAGTACCGGCGCACAGTGGGCTGGATCGAAGATTTTAGTGACATTTTAGTATAACTTTTGAACCATTAAAGATATCAGAGTGCGGTTTGCATAGAAAAATATTAAAAAATTCTATCTTTTTAATAAGGAAAAAAATTTTTTTTTTTTTTTTTTTTTTTTTTTATTGAGCCACTGAAACCTCTTAGGTAATTTAAATTTCAAGAATAATTAGTTTATAGATTACATAGAAATATCATATAATAAATATTAAACATTGTAACAAAATCTCTATTATATGTATAGTGATGATAAAATCTTACCATTCGATTTTTTTTGTAAATTAAGTTTTGCTGTCCTCATTTAAGTAACTGCATAGCTTCAGAATCTAATAATTTTCTTTTTATATGATTTTAATCATATTGTTGATATGCGTGGGTCAGATGTTAATAATAGTATGTAAAGTGTGAAGTACGTTTTGATTTGTTGCTGTTCTTGAAATTTTCCGGATTGTGTAATTTCAAAAATTTATAATAATAAATAAATAAATAAATAAATAATTATTTGCGTGCCATGTATTCAGAGTTTGTGAACGGAGGCTGGCGTATAATACCATCTATTGTCATACCACAATATCATTTTCAGCATCTATTGCATATGGAGACAAAATTACTTGTAGTATTGTATAAAATTTTTTAATTAGTTCTATTTCAATTTCTGTGATTTGTGCATTTTCTGGATTGGAAAAGAATCGCCTTGCGGTATTACCATCATGCCACTGGATCACATCCTTACTTAACAAAGTCAATTGTCGAAATCAAGTTAATTTTTTATTTACATGCATTATTTTTAAAATTAACCTTAACAATTTGTAGGTATATGCGTATTTGTAATCTAAAGAGTTTCTTAGAAAAATGTCTTAATACCTATCCCGCAGACCGCGGAGTACCGATAGTGACTACCGAACGCATGCGAAATGACATGACATTACTAACTTTAAACGTTAATAACTCAAAGAGGTGGACGAAGGTGGACGAGATTTTTACACATTATGTAAAGGAAAGTGTCCTGAACACATTGTGATTAGTCAGAACGCGGGTTCTAACGGGTACAAAAAGATATTGCTTGTTAATTGTAAAATTTTTTACATTTTTCTGTCCTACATTGAACATTAAATTTTTAATACATTGCATATAATAATTGTAACTGCAATTATAGTTTCTTAACAGAAAATAATGCTCTTTACTATAGAAAAAAAACGGGGCTGAAATCTTGAACAGGATCGTCAAAATATCGCGAAAAGAAAGGACATTCTTCGGGTGTCAAACGTACATTCTAAAACGTTCAACTTTAAAAGATTGGTACAACTACAATTTTCATTTAATTTTATTAATTCTTACATTTTTGAGGTCAGTGGACATTCGAAAACCAATACCAACTGATTATACATCGATATGTGAAAGTTCATTTCCTGGCAAAATGTCACTAAAATCTTCGATCCAGCCCACTGTGCGGCGCGGCGACTAATCGGTCCTTCAAGGTCTGGAAAGCCGTTTGCTCGACCTCGGTCCACCTCCACTTGGCGTTTTTCCGGGTGAGCCGAGTTAGTGGCTCGATAATCTCGGCGAACTTCGGAACGAACCGTCGGTACCATGACGCCATGCCATGGAATCGCCGGACCTCTTTAATCGTTTTCGGTGCGGCGAGTTTGGCTACCGCGCTGGTTTTCTCCGGGTCCGTCTGGATACCGTTTTGGTCGACAATATGCCCCAGGTATCGTAGGCTGGCTACGCAGAATCGGCATTTCTCTGGGTTTAGCCGGAGCCCGGCTTCCCGTAGTCGCCGAAATACTTGGCGTAAGTGCTGCAGGTGGTCGGCAAATGTTCGGCTGACAATGATTATGTCGTCTAGGTATGCGAACGCATGGGGCTCGAATTCCGGGCCGATTACGCCGTCCAGTAGTCGTTGGAAGGTGGCTGGGGCCGAATGTAGCCCGAAAGGCATGACCGTGAATTGGTATAAGCCTTTCCCAGGTACGGTGAAAGCCGTGAGCGGACGGCTGCTATCTTCGAGTGGAACTTGCCAATATCCGTTCTTCAGGTCCAGGGTAGTTAGAAATCTCGCGCCTCGCAGCTTATCGAGAGTGGCCTGTATTTGTGACAACGGATATGCGTCTTTTTCGGATCGTTCGTTGAGCTTTCTGAAATCGACGCGGAATCGGGGTCGCCCATCCTTCTTTTTGACGACTACAACCGGCGAGCTCCACGGGCTGTGCGAGGGCTCGATCACCCCGTCTTGCAACATCTGTTCGACCTCCTGGTCGATGACGGCTTGCATGGCTGGGTTCCGGGGCTGGTAGCGCTGCTTGACCGGTGTTTCATCCTTTAATTTGATACGGTGTTGTATCATTGTAGTTTTGCCGGGGACGGTTGTGAATAGTTTTAATTCCTCCTTGAGGAAGTGCTCCAGTTGTTGCTGGTCTATCCCCCGCAGCGCGCGAAGGCCAGCCTGGTGACACGGTTCGGGACAATATTCTGCAGGCCACGACGCTATGTGTGGCGGCGGGTTTAGCTGAATCCGGAGTGCGGCGATGGTCTGGATCCCGAGTAGTACTCGTGGTCCCATCTTCGGCAGGACGGTGAAGTCCTGCTCCCATTCGTGCCCCATCGTGACGAACGGGAGTCGGATAATTCCTGTTGGACTGGCGTCGGATCCGTCGGCAAGGCCGACGAGGCTGGTCGTAGTGGTTGGCCAGATGCCATATTGCCGTGCCCATTCCTGCATCTCCTCGTTGATGCACGAAGGATGCGTATCGGTAGTAACGGGCGGGGAGTATACCTTATGGCCGGGGCCGCTGGCCGCCCGTTGAAGACGGGCCCCTCGGCTCGTTTCCCGACGGTGGAGGGTTCGGCCTTGGGTGGCAATCCCGTGTTAGTGTCCCATCCCGGCCGCACCGGGAGCAGAATTTCCGGTAAATATTTCGGCATTCATGTCGGTGATGTCCTCGTTGCTTGCATCGCCAACAGTGCGTGTCGGGATGATACGTGTCGGCCCCGATATTTCCTCCGTTCAGTGGCGTGTTGCTCAGCTGGGCCAGCCTGGCCTCAATCGGTGCGCTCTGTGCGGGCGGAGGCCCTACGTTGGTCGCTGCCACGTGCCGAGCCGGGGTGGTCTGCCGCCGCCGCTTTCTTTCTTCGGCTCTCTCGAGTCGTTGTACCTGCTGGAGCAGGTCATCGAGGTCGGCGACGGCGTCGGGGTTGATGACTGCCACATATTCCGGGAGCATGTTTTCCATAATTATTTCCAAATGCTCGTCGGCCGGTATTCGTGCTCGCCTCATGAGCGTGAGCAGCGCAATGGCAAATAAGTGGAAGGGCTCGCCGAGACGTTGCACGCGTTCTAGAGCTTCTCGCTGTCGCTGCCGTTGAGTTCGGTTTGCCGCGAAAAAAGCCGTGAATTTGTTGGAGAATTGGGTCCATGTATGTACCTGCTGTTCGACGTTCCGGTACCATAACTGGGCGTCTCCGCGTAGCAACTCCGGTAGCCCCTGAAGCAATTCGTCATCCGTTATATGGTAGGCTTTTTTCAGCTCGCTTACGCGTTCGAGGAACGAGAATGGGTCCTTCCCGTCGCTCGTGCAGCCCCATTTTCGTATCTTATCGATGCTCCGCCGGGGATCGATTTTGTCGGTCTGTTTGTTATAATCTTCGGTCCCTCGTGGTGCGTCGTCCGCACTATCTTGTGTCTCGGTCGACGGACCAGGCCGATCGCGCCCCGGCTCACCGGCCAATTGCATTTTTGCGTCGGGCATCGTAAATAATTCGGCGGCTTGTTCACCGATATAGTCGGCCCAACGTTGGCGGAGCTCCCTGGTATCCCCGGTGGTCGGTAATCCTCTTCGACGGAGGTCAGCGATGAGTCGGTCCTTTGTTAGCCGTAACGTGCTCTTCTTCATTCCCGTCGCGCGCTTTGAATCGCCGCGTGTCGCGGTGCGTTAGTACCGTGCGGCGGCACTAGATGGCGCGCGCGTCCTGTGTCACGCGTTCCGTCGCGGTAGCGCGTCTTGTATCGCGGCGGGCGTGCTTGCTGCTACGCTAGTTCGCGTCGGTGTCGCGAGGCGGCGCGAGTGCCGCGAAAATCGCGTGGTATCGCGATCGGTCGCGGTCTAACCTCGAAATCGCGGCGTGCCACGTGCACCGGGTCTAACCTCGAAATTGCGGCGTGCTACGTGCACCGGGTCTAACCTCGAAATCGCGGCGTGACACGTGCACCCGGAAAAATCGCGGCGGGCAACTGGTTAAATCGCGGCGCGATATGTGCATCGCGGCGTGATCGCGGTGTGCTACGTGCACTAAGTCCCTGTTCGGGCGCCATGTGACGAGTCTGGTTTTCCCGTGTTCGCGGCGTAATCCTCTCGTGCCTGGAGAGCTCGCCGTTCCAGGGCGATAGTCGGCGAGAGGACGGCTAAATCGTGTGCGTCGGGAATCTAGGTGCGGGTGTGAAAGAATGACACGTGTTTACGGTAAGAGTTCCGTGTTCGTTACTCGGTCTGTCGCGGAGGTCGCGGCTCGCGGTGCTAGTTACGCGTCGCGAAGGGTAATACGGAGGATCGCATGGGTGCAGGAGATGATTTCCGATCGTGGTGGGTGCCACGATCTCCCCTGCCACGGGTCTGGTTTGTCGGATCCTCAGCGTCGACAGCGTGCCGGCGTTGAGGCCTCCCGTGGCGGTTCTACGTTTAACGTGGTGGAGGACGAACCTCGCACGTCAAAACGACTCCAACGCGGTCGGAGTTCGGCGGACAGCGCGTCTCGCCGTGTGCCAGTGTAAAACACCGGGCTTCAGTGGCACGCTGTGCTCACTGATAAAACGAGGAAGTGATTCGGAGTGTTCTGTGCGACAGAAAGACTCGTCATCACGGCGGACTAGGTATTTAGCGGAGAAAATACTTACAAGGCAGGAAATAGCGGGAGCTGGAACTTGACTGGTGGGAATCCAGTCGAGGAATAAGAGAGCTATGCCGAATCTGTCGCGCCTTATACAGGGTGTTTCGCAACAGGTGGGAGAAATTTTAAGGGGTGGTTCTCGACGATAATATAAGACGAAAATGAAGAATAAAAAAATTTCGATTTCGGCTTCGTTGTTTAGTTATTAACAATTAAAAATCCGCCTAAAATGCTGCAACACTTCTGACAAAAGTGTACGTTGCGTACGTCACACAGGCGCGCGACAGTCTCGTATCAAGTGACAAATGCATGCATACCTTGGTTCTCATTTGGGGCTTCAGCGAGGTGAAAATGTTTGATAGACTGTTGGACGGCATTGAACCTACCTACTCGTTAAAATCCACAAGGACATTTCTAATATCCGTCCTATGGAATTATCGAGTAGAAGGGGTCAATGCCCTTTCACTGGAACAAACCACACATATGCCCTAGCACTATTTACGATATCATACACACGCACTACGAGTTCACAGAGAGTACAAGTTTACTGAGGGTAATGAAGAGAATGTAAAGAACTGGTAATCCTTTAATGTTGAAACACTGCACTTTATTCAACTTGATTTACGTCGGGAGATTCGCTCCCAGACGGAACGGACATCTTGAAGTCGTGTAAATTCTGCCGTTTGGATCGCGACGGACATCTTGAGCGGAGCCTGACCGGGCGCCGCCGCGAACGGAAATCTTCGACGCGTGCGACGGAGATCTTGCCGCGGGCAGAGACACGACACGCGACGCGAACAACCCTTTGCAATTACAAATGGTTTTCAATGTGACCACCATTTTCACTCACACACACGCGACGTCTTTTGCCAAAGTTTTCTCTACGAGTCCACGGAGAGTACAAGTTTACTGAGGGGAATGAGGAGGATGTAAAGAACTGGTAATCCTTTAATGTTGAAACACTGCACTTTATTCAACTTTATTTACGTCGGGAGACTTTACTCCCAGACGGAACGGACATCTTGAAGTCGTGTAAATTCTGCCGTTTGGATCGCAACGGACATCTTGAGCGGAGCCTGACCGGGCGCCGCCGCGAACGGAAATCTTCGACGCGTGCGACGGAGATCTTGCCGCGGGCAGAGACACGACACGCGACGCGAACAACCCTTTGCAATTACAAATGGTTTTCAATGTGACCACCATTTTCACTCACACACACGCGAAGTCTTTTGCAAAAGTTTTGTCGAATGTTTCGGAAATCTTCCATTACGTGCTTGACAACATTGCATCCGTACCGCACTCTATACTGCAATTCTTCTTCATTTACAACTGGGGTCGCGTAGACAATTTGTTTTAAATACCCCCAAAAAAAGAAATCCAGGGGATTTAAATCTGGCGATCTTGCTGGCCAGTTTATTGGTCCTCCTCTTCCAATCCATTTTTCCGGAAATTCTTCATCTAAATAATTCCTGACTGCTCTGGTATAATGCGGTGGTGCTCCGTCTTGCATAAACCACATGTTCCTGCGTACGTGAAGAGGTACGTCTTCCAGCAATTGCGGCAACTGCAGTCGTAAAAACTCCAAGTAAATGTCTCCAGTTAATCTACGAGGCAAAATAAAGGGTCCAATGATTTCATTTCCAACTATGCCTGCCCAAACGTTAACGGAAAATTGCCGCTGCGTATGGGTTTCTCGTATGGCATGTGGATTTTCCATCGCCCATACATGGTCATTGTGTAAATTAACCATTCCACTTTTCGTAAATGTGGCCTCGTCGGTGAACAATATACCACCTACAAATTCTGCGTCTCCGTCAATTTTTTGGAGCATCCATTCGCAGAATTGTATTCTCTTCACTTTATCTCCTACTTCCAATTCTTGCACTGTTTGGAAGTGATAAGGATGCATCTGGTTCTTTTTTAAAATTCTCCAAACGGTGGCATTGCTCACTCCTTCTTCTGAAGCAATTCTTCGTGTGCTGATAGTAGGCTCTTCTTCGATGCGTTCGATTACCCTATTATCCAAGTCCGAATCCCGTTGATCTTGTCCGCCGCTTCTTCTGCCTCTAACAGATCCCGTGTCTCGTAGCCTCTGGTAGCACCGAGTAAACGTTTTTTCATTTGGCAAATTCCTATCCGGATATCTTCGACCATAGAGACGTCGCGCTTTCGCTGCATTGCCATTTGTGCGTCCATAGCAATCACTTAAATTGAATTAACACACTGAAGTAACAACTCCCGCACAAACTACGCGAACACGTTAACGCGAACACAATAAATTCGGAAAAACAATTAAAAAGTAACGATACTAGTAGCTAAAACTAATAATAAAAACAACTACAACTATTAATAATTAAAATTAAACTAAAATAACATTAAATAGAATAAATTAAATAAAATCGTTCTAATACTTTACTAATGGATGTAAGATATTTGGCGGTTACAGCCAGAATGAGAAACAATCGTGAAGTTCGTAGAAACGAGATACACGATGTATTGGCATAGTAACGCGCGATGTTTCGGCGGGCTTTTTCTGTAAATCGGCAGGCGTTTGCTGTAGATCGGCATTTGTTTTATCGATCTGGCGCAGGCATTGACCTCATCAGCTGTCTTGAATCAGTGTGCATACGGATGCTAGCTTGTACGGACGATTCTTCCCACACGCGTCAGAGATTTCCGTTCGCAGAAATCGCATGTCTTCAAAGATGTGAATGAAAATGGTGGTCACATTGAAAACCATTTGTAATTGCAAAGGGTTGTAACCTTTGCGTGTCGTGCCTCTACCCACCTCCGTCGTACGCGTCAAAGATTTCCGTTCGCAGCGGCTCCCGGTCAGGCTCCGCTCAAGATCTCCGTCGCGATCCGACGGCAGAAATCACACGACCTCACGATGTCTGTTCCGTCTGGGAGCGAGTTTCCCGACGTAAATCAAGTTGAATAAAGTGCAGTGTTTCAACATTAAAGGATTACCAGTTCTTTACATTCTCTTCATTCCCCTCAGTAAACTTGTACTCTCTGTGAACTCGTAGTGCGTGTGTATGATATCGTAAATAGTGCTAGGGCATATGTGTGGTTTGTTCCAGTGAAAGGGCATTGACCCCTTCTACTCGATAATTCCATAGGACGGATATTAGAAATGTCCTTGTGGATTTTAACGAGTAGGTAGGTTCAATGTCGTCCAACAGTCTATCAAACATTGTCACCTCGCTGGAGCCCCAAATGAGAACCAAGGTATGCATGCGTTTGTCACTTGATACGAGACTGTCGCGCGCCTGTGTGATGTACGCAACGTACACTTTTGTCAGAAGTGTTGCAGCATTTTAGGCGGATTTTTAATTGTTAATAACTAAATAACGAAGCCGAAATCGAAATTTTTTTATCCTTCATTTTCGTCTTATATTATCGTCGAGAACCACCCCTAAAATTTCTCCCACCTGTTGCGAAACTATCGGCAGATAAAAAATGTGTTAATGTTATCGTCGCACGGGTTCGATCAATTGTTACTAATTATTGGCAAATTTGCAACTTATTAATTTCAACGTTTCGGTCTTTTTTCAGACCATTTTCAAGAAAACAATTGCGTCTGTAAATTAATTATTCGATATATTAATACTGTAACCGTTATTTTTCTTTACATTGTTTTACGTTGTTACTTTCGTCTATCCACATTAAATGTGCTAAATATTTCCGGATGCGATAAGTGGAGATCCGTGCCTCCAGGAATGGACGGCGGTGAGATTAGGCGAAAGTCAGAGTACTAGAGTGTAATAACGGAAAAAACGTAAGATACTCTCGTTATGAATCTGTGACAAATTTACAAAATCGAGACACGGTCTCTAACGAAATTTGCTAACCTTGTCAAACCGGAGCACCGGCTCTCACAATTTAATTTAAGTTATCCGCGGCGGAATGTGTTTTGCTCCACGTCCGGTTCGCGAAATCTTATGCACTGTGCGTCCTTATCACCCTTTAAATCATAACGGTCACAATTGACCGTCCCTTGAATCACGTTGTTTCCTTATATTTTATTTTATTAGATTTTAGATTTATTTTATTATACGTTTATCGCACGCGAAGAACAAACTGGCCGGTCTTACTACCCGTGCGCTCGGCTGTTTCCAGATGATACGCACCGATATCGACACTCACCAAACCCCAGTCCCTCCGCTCCACCTAAGAGGTACTCCTCAGCACGTAAGTGGACTTAGAGTAACCTCCGGTTTCGATAGAGTGACCGTGATCGTGTTTAGTCAGTTTGCCAAATCGAACCGAGGCAAAATAGTAACGTGTACTGGTCCGGCCAGATTTCTCTGGATGGTAGCAGCTTACGCCTATTGCCTATGCCTCACAATAGCGAGTGGTACAATAACGAGACACCAGCAGGGCACACTTAGGTGATCCGAATGAGATCTCGATTGCCAAACGAAATTGTGAGGGTATAATGACTACGCTTACGGATTTCGTGATGTGATTCACGGAAATAGTAACAACAACCGGTCCGGCCGGAATTCCGGATGGACGTGGGTATTGCCTATTCGTGATGTTCTCCCGATCGATGTTCGCGTTATAATCCGCTCACAAGGGCGATAGGTAACAATAATGAGACACCAGCGGGGCACCCAGAGGTGATCCGAGTGGAATCTCAATTGCCCTAACGGAGTTGTGAGAGTATTTATACTACAGCAATTCGCGGATTTGGGTTGCGATCGCATAAACAGTAACATTAACCGGTCCGGCCGAAACTCGGATGGACGTAGTTATTGCCTATCTGCGATTCGCTCACAAAAAACGAGAGGAAGCAATAACGAGACACCAGCGGGGCACACAGAGGTGATCCGAGTGGAGGCTCGATTGCCCTAACGGATTCGTGAGAGTATTTACTCAACCAATATTCGCGAATTTGTCTATATGTAACTACTCACAAAGGCGAGAGGAAGCAATAACGAGACACCAGCGGGGCACACAGAGGTGATCCGAGTGGAATCTCGATTGCCCTAACGAATTTGTGAGTGTATAATCGTATAAATCTTGAATCTATTTGACGCGACCGGTAAATATAATTAAACTGCGATCCGCTCACAAAAGCGAGAGGAAACAATAACGAGACACCAGCGGGGCACACAGAGGTGATCCGAGTGGAATCTCGATTGCCCTAACGAATTTGTGAGTGTATACCCGTATAAATCTTGAATTTATTTGACGCGACCGGTAAATATAATTAAAATGCGATCCGCTCACAAAAGCGAGAGGAAACAATAACGAGACACCAGCGGGGCACACAGAGGTGATCCGAATGGAATCTCGATTGCCCAAACGAATTTGTGAGTGTATAATCGTCTAAATTTTAATAGGTCTAGCTCAACAGAAGCCTTTATGAAGGAAAAATCCGTTCCGTTCGGCGAATTTACGCTCAGTTTCTGAGAACGGCGCGCTTGTGTTTATTTCCAAACCGACGCGTCGCTCTTTCTTACGCTCGTACTTTCACTGCGTAACACGCGGCATGCTCAAGGCAAGTTACAGAATTCGGATTCTTTTACAAATTTACGTTAAGCAGTGACTACTACGCGGTTACGTTATTACCGTATTGTGAATTACACGTTCTTTTGACTGTGCCACGACGCGGTTTGCAATCGCGACTCCTCGGTTTGAGGCGCGCACGTACC
This sequence comes from Lasioglossum lativentre, assembly GCA_916610255.1. NCBI lineage: Eukaryota > Metazoa > Arthropoda > Insecta > Hymenoptera > Halictidae > Lasioglossum > Lasioglossum lativentre. The sequence goes on along the minus strand of OU744356.1, from coordinate 41,135,618 downwards.
GAGGTTGGATCGTCGGTTTGTCGATTCCAACAGGCCGGTTTGGCCTCCCGAATACGCGCCGAGTTTCGTCGAACGGAACACTTCGCGGACGCGTGATTATTAGATCGCTTCCAGACGTAGAGTGATCTATCCACGATCCGCATCGACCTCCTTCGATCGCTATCGAAAGTGGGGATCGATGCGTACGCATACCTAATTAGTGGGGCGATCTCGCTGTCCTTTGTTAAGACAAGGACCGTGCACGATATCGTGGATCGCCGTGGTGGGATCGATATTTATTATCGATACACAGGAGCATCTATATGTGACCGACACGGTTACATATACTCCCCCCTTCCCTTTCAGATTACAGGTGCATTTGTGGTTCGTAGGCGGATGCACAAATGCATCTGGAATCTATGCAGGGACCACATGGTCACGATAAACAATAATGATCACTCTATGGTGGTGCAACTAATAGTCTAAACTAAACGATTCACTTTAGAAATAACGAAATTAACTTTATGCTTTGCGTAACTAATAATTAAACTGAACGATTCTATTTTGTTTAAATAAACTAACGTAAACAATTCTATTTTGTTTAAATGAACTAAACTAAACGATTCTATATTTTTTTTTTTTTTTTTTTTTTTTTTTTTTTTATATAACTTAAACTAAACGATTGTCTTTTCTATTTTGTTTAAATGACTAAAGTAAACGATTTTATTTTTTTTTTTTTTTTTTTTGAACTAAACTAAACGATTGTCTTTTCTATTTTGTTTAAATAACTAAAGTAAATGATTCTATTTTTTTTTTTTGAACTAAACTAAACGATTCTTTTTTTTTTTTTTTTTTTATACCTCCTCGTTGTCAGATGTACCGAGGAGTTTTTCTATTAGGCTGTCCGTCAGCTCTACCAGGGCAAGTGGGTCCTGTGGTGAGAGGGCTGGTATGTCCAACGGTGGGTCTTTGGCCTTGGACTCCACCTTGGCCTTCACCTTGGCCTCCACCTTGGCCTCCACCTTGGTCTCCACCTCAGTCTTCTTTTGTGACGCCTTTGGCTCGTCCTGGCATCGCACCCGGATGCTGTTTATTTCGGATGGCTCCTGTATGACCTCCCAGGAGATGTCCAGGAGGTCATCTTCGGCCGGTTCGTATTCTGGGATGTACCCCACCTGTCCAGCAGCACAGCTGCGTTTTTCGGGCCCGGCCTTCGGGTGATTTTCCTGCAGTGCAGGTCCTCTTTGCGGAGTCTGTGACTGCGTATGCTGCCGTTTTACCTGGGCCTGGGTTGACGTGCCACGCGCGTATCGGCTGCCTCGGTTGTGTGTTGGCCGCCATGGCCCTGCTTTTATAGTTTTTAAAAGCGGTGGCGGCATTTCATGGTACCGAATATCGGTTCCGGTTTGGGTTGCCCGGTTAACCATCGCCCAGGTTGCGTATGCCTGCGTGCCAACGCTCACTTGTTTTTTATTTTCAGCCATCGCGATCACGATCACTAGTATTTTGAATTTTGTTTTTACTGTGTTGCTTCGCGGTTGGAAACTAAGTGTTCCAGCTTCGCGTATCGCAGCCTTATATACTTGTAGTATTTGGTATTTTCCGAGAAACCCCTTTCTCAGTGTCCTAGGTGTTATGCCGCATAGACCCGTTGTTTACATCTTGGTCTTTTGTTTCTTCGTAATAAGGACGAAGACACGATGTATGGAATGTTCCTCGGATGTCTCCGGAGTGGGGTTTTGTTAGAAGGTACGTGTATGGCCCTTTTTTTTGTGTCAACACGTATGGTCCTTCATACAAATGGAAGAATTTGGCTATTTGGCGATCTGCGGCGTTCGACACTGGATTTGTTTTCACCAGCACTCGGTCGCCGATTTCGTATTTCACATTTCGTTTACCCGTGTTGGCTCGCTCGCACCTCTTTCGGGCTTTCCGTGTCATTTGCTGGAATGCGAGTTGTAGTTTTGTTTCATGTTGTCCGTCATTCCTTTGTTCTTGCTCCCATGTATGTTTAAACCATTTTGTCCATGGTCGCACGGGTTTCTCTTGTAACAGCAGTTCTGCTGGTGTGAAGCCTGTGCTATCATGCACTACTTCATTACAGCATGTTTCTATTACGTCGATCCATTTGGCCCATGAAGCATGTGCCTCCGATGCGAGTGTACGGAAAATCCGTCCGATTTCCCGATTCACTCTTTCAACCGGATTGCTTTGCGGATGTCTAATCGACGACAGGATGTGGTGGATCCCTTCCTCCTGCAGGGCTTGCACCCATTTTTTTGAAGTAAATTGAGTTCCATGGTCTGTGATGATCTTTTTCGGCTTTCCATACAGTGGGATGAATCGTTTGAAAATGCGCGCGAGTGTTACGGGGGTGGTCGCATTTCGCAATGGGTATAGCTTTACGAATTTTGTAAACAGTTCTTCAATAACGAGAATATACTTCACTCCCCCCCTTGACGTAGGCAGCGGGCCATAATAATCAACGGACAACACCTCCAGTGGACTCTTTGGTATTATACTTTGCATTTCTGCGTGTGCCGCATGCGTGGGACATTTTACACGTTGGCATGTGTCGCATGTAGATATTAGTTTTCGTACACGTCGGTGTAGCTTTGACACGTAAAAGTCCTCTGATATGAGTTTTACGGTCTTGTCTCCACCGAGGTGTGTATATATTTCGTGTACCTCGCGTACTAACATATCGCGTAGTTGTGCAGGTATAACTGCCCGTTCTCTCCCGTCTTTATCTATATGGTACAGCGTGCCTTGCCGTAGGCGATATCGATTTGCGCTATTACTACTTGGATCAACGTAATTTTTTATTATATTAGATAATTCTTTGTCGCTCTTCTGCCATTCGGAAAGCAGTTTAAGGGCTTTTGCTAGCGTTGGTGACATTGTTCGCGCAAGAGCCGTTAAAATTGGTACGCGTGTTTCCCTTTCTATTGTGTTCCCGACAGGCGAGTTGTACGAATTGTCGATGCGACTCATGACGTCAGCCGGAATATTTTCATTTCCCGGTCTGTACTGGATTTCGATCTGGTAATCCTGTATGGATAATATCCATCTTGTCAGACGTTGACTGAGTAGCTTGCTGCTCATTAGGAATGTTATGGCTTTGTGGTCGGTTAAAAGTATTATTTTAACTCCGTATAGGTACGTTCGGAATTTTCCTAACGCCCATACTATTGCCAGCAGTTCCTTTTCTGTGGTAAAGTACGCCAATTCTGGACCATGTAATGTTCTACTTGCAAAGGCAATTGGTCTCAGCACGCCTTGCGTGTCGTGTTGTTCGACGACTGCCCCGAGCGCGGAAAAGCTCGCATCCGTTGATAAGAAGAACGTTTCGCTTGGATTCGCGTACTGCAACACAACCTCCTTGCAAAATGCGTCTTTGACTTCATTGAACGACTTTTGCAGGGTGTCGTTCCACGTCCACCGGTTTCCCTTTTTTAGCAATGCTAGTAATGGAGTGGTCGTTTCAGCTTGCTTGTTAGTAAATTTGCTATAGTAATTCACGAGGCCAAGGAATCCGCGTAGCTGTTTTATATTTTTAGGCGGCGGAAATTCTCTAATTGCGGCCAGCTTCTCCGGATCTTGTCGTATCCCTTCCGCGGACAGCACGTGTCCGAGGAACTTTATCTCCCGCCTCATAAATTTACATTTTTCTATGTTGATGGTGAGGTTATGTGACCGTAGTCGTTTCAGCAGCGCCCTGAGGTGTTCAAGGTGTTCTTCGAACGTTGAAGAGAAACAGAGGATATCGTCTATGAAGTTAACGATAAATCCTTCCATTCCTTGTAGGACTTGCCGTAGCGCCCTTACCAAACTTGCGCTGCTTGTTTTTAATCCGAATGGAGTTACCACATACTCGTAGCACCTTCCCCGGTACATGAATGCCGTGTACTTTCGTGATGCTTGCGTGAGTGGGATTTGCCAAAAACCGTTTGTTAGATCCAGGCTTGTAAGAAAGTCTACCTTCTTGAAGCGTTGGAAAATGGCATCAGGTGTTTCCGACATCTCGTGGTCTTCGACGAGGAATTCATTTAATTTTCTTGCGTCCAGGCATAATCTTATCGAGCCATTCTTCTTCAGTACTGGCACCACTGGGTTTATGTATGGGCTTGTGCTTGGGCGGATGATGTCATTATTCAACATTCTTTGTATTTCTGCATCCGCAGCTTCAATGTACTTTAATGGTGTTGGATAGGTTCTACTCCAATATGGAACGGTCGATTTCATGTGTAGGTGATGTTCATAACATGCGACTCGTCCAATCTCGTCCCTCCACACCTCTGGGAACGTATTGATGACCTTTTCCAGCGCTACCTTCTGTGCCTGGGTCGCCGGCATCGATTCTAGGAGAGCCTTAATTTTTTCCTCTTGTAAACATGATGGCGTTGCACCGTTTTTTACGTTCTCGTTCAGCCATCGTATGGTTGCTTCAGCACTCGCTTCTTTGGTCATTTTGATTGTAATCTGACCATCTATTGTTTTTAATGAAAGTGCCTCTTGTTCGAAGTCTACCGTGGCTTTGGTGCGTCGTAGAATATCCACGCCAAGGATGACTTCACATATCAATCCTGGTACTACCACTGCCGTTGTTTCGATGATCTGGCTATTATAGCTGAGTCTTACCCAGATTTGCCTTTTCAATCGAGCAGATTTACTTCCAGTGGCTCCAATAATAAATGTCCCCGTTACTGGAAGTGTTGGACATTTGTTTAATAGCGCTTGATGCGTGCAGTACCATGTTTCTGAAATTGCCGTGACCGTACTGCCTGTGTCCACGAGAGCCCTTACGGGGATGCCCTCGATTTTTAGCTGTACTTCAGGGCAGCGATCGACTCCTTTGGCCGGTAGTGGTGAGTTTGGTTCCTCCAATAATTCCCGACGGATATCTGGAAATATTGAACTTATTGGCAACCGAATTTCTTCCCCGGGTTGCTCTGCGGAGGTACCTCCTGTCTGAGGGGGGAAGTTACTCAGACGTACTTCCGAGGCTCTCCTTAATCGTTTCCCGTGTTTATTTCAGGTTCTACGTCTTCCTGCCCGTCCTCTGGCATTTCCTCTTCGAGGTGGGCCGTTCGAATTCGGTCATTTCCCCCTTCTCGTGGTCGATCTTGTTGTCTACGGTAGTCTTGCCAGGGGCGAGAATTTTCGTATTTCGGTCTTTGGTACTCGGCATTAGCCCGTTGATACTCATTCGTCGGGCGTTGATATTCCTTGTTCATACGAGATTCCATGTTTGGTCGTGCTAGCGTAGAATTTGCTGCAGGTTGGCGTGAAGCGTTTGTTGTCTGCTGGGCTGTTCGCTCCTGGGTGGTACGGGTATTCCAGTCCCTAGTGTAGTTGGGACGTTCCTCGTGCCTCTGTCGATTGACGGTTCCCCCGTTATCGAAGCGTTCCAGGAGCGCAAGAAATGCATCTATTGTGCGTATGTTTTGTCCGAGTACGCAGTCGTCAACTGATTGCGTGAAATGTCGTGCCAGAGTATGAACAATCTCCTCGTCCGTCGGTCGCGGGAGTAGATCGCGTGCTGTCCCGATTAGCCTCATCGCGTAGGCCACTCGAGACGCTCCTGCCTCCGGACGGTGTACGCCAACGTTCAGATTGTCGCGGACCTTTCTTTGTATTGCTGAACTCCAAAATCGGTCTAAAAGGGCCCTCGAGAATTGGGGCCATGTCGAGACCTGGTCACAGACAATGTCCCACCATTCACCGGCATTTCCCTTTAGGGATTGCGTAATGATGAATTTCATCTCGTCTTCCGGGAGGCGGGTTGCTTCTACGAATCTTTTCATCTCTCGTAGATATTTGGGTGGCCTTTCCGTATTTTTGCCTTCGAACGTCGGCATTTGCGGCTTTACTCTGAACGGGCGCGCTACGTTTGCCAGGGTGGCGTCGAAGCGAACGGAATCGTCGTGCGTCCATCTTGACCCGAGAGAATCGCGTAACAGTCGTTGTGTCGCGTTTAACTCTGTTGGTTCTCGTCGGATGTTTGCTTGATCATTGATCCGGCCACTGGGACCAGTTCGATCACCGATTCCATCTTCCCCACGTGTCTGTAATCGTGCGCGGAGGTGGTCACGCTCTTCCCTTGCCTCTCTGCGAATTTCCGCGGTTTGTTCTTCGTTTTTAATTCTTTCACGCTCTATTTGTTCTTCAATACTGCGTCGCCAGTCACGCATCTCAATTTTATGTTCGGTGACACGTTCGTACAACTCGTCATTCCCTATTTGGGTATCTAACCTAGTTTTCAATTGGTCTACTTGACCCTTTAAATTGTTAATTTCGGCCTGCAACTCCCGAATGACAGTAACTAATTGTTCCGTATCGTGCACGGCACTTGACCCCGGAGTCTGAATGGGATTATCAACCGGTTGAGACATTTCGATATCGCCCTTTGGGGTACTTCCCTTAGAACCACTGGGAGTCCCTGATGGGGGTGTCCGCATGACTCGCGAGCTATTTGCCTTCATACTCGCTGCGGTCGCGTTATCAAATGCCTTAAGATTGTCCGCTAGTTTCCGAGCCCGAGTTTTACTCATAATTTACACTCTACACTCAGTTCGCCTAAATCAAACCGCCCCACGTTGGGCGCCAATTATGTAACCGTTATTTTTCTTTACATTGTTTTACGTTGTTACTTTCGTCTATCCACATTAAATGTGCTAAATATTTCCGGATGCGATAAGTGGAGATCCGTGCCTCCAGGAATGGACGGCGGTGAGATTAGGCGAAAGTCAGAGTACTAGAGTGTAATAACGGAAAAAACGTAAGATACTCTCGTTATGAATCTGTGACAAATTTACAAAATCGAGACACGGTCTCTAACGAAATTTGCTAACCTTGTCAAACCGGAGCACCGGCTCTCACAATTTAATTTAAGTTATCCGCGGCGGAATGTGTTTTGCTCCACGTCCGGTTCGCGAAATCTTATGCACTGTGCGTCCTTATCACCCTTTAAATCATAACGGTCACAATTGACCGTCCCTTGAATCACGTTGTTTCCTTATATTTTATTTTATTAGATTTTAGATTTATTTTATTATACGTTTATCGCACGCGAAGAACAAACTGGCCGGTCTTACTACCCGTGCGCTCGGCTGTTTCCAGCTGATACGCACCGATATCGACACTCACCAAACCCCAGTCCCTCCGCTCCACCTAAGAGGTACTCCTCAGCACGTAAGTGGACTTAGAGTAACCTCCGGTTTCGATAGAGTGACCGTGATCGTGTTTAGTCAGTTTGCCAAATCGAACCGAGGCAAAATAGTAACGTGTACTGGTCCGGCCAGATTTCTCTGGATGGTAGCAGCTTACGCCTATTGCCTATGCCTCACAATAGCGAGTGGTACAATAACGAGACACCAGCAGGGCACACTTAGGTGATCCGAATGAGATCTCGATTGCCAAACGAAATTGTGAGGGTATAATGACTACGCTTACGGATTTCGTGATGTGATTCACGGAAATAGTAACAACAACCGGTCCGGCCGGAATTCCGGATGGACGTGGGTATTGCCTATTCGTGATGTTCTCCCGATCGATGTTCGCGTTATAATCCGCTCACAAGGGCGATAGGTAACAATAATGAGACACCAGCGGGGCACCCAGAGGTGATCCGAGTGGAATCTCAATTGCCCTAACGGAGTTGTGAGAGTATTTATACTACAGCAATTCGCGGATTTGGGTTGCGATCGCATAAACAGTAACATTAACCGGTCCGGCCGAAACTCGGATGGACGTAGTTATTGCCTATCTGCGATTCGCTCACAAAAAACGAGAGGAAGCAATAACGAGACACCAGCGGGGCACACAGAGGTGATCCGAGTGGAGGCTCGATTGCCCTAACGGATTCGTGAGAGTATTTACTCAACCAATATTCGCGAATTTGTCTATATGTAACTACTCACAAAGGCGAGAGGAAGCAATAACGAGACACCAGCGGGGCACACAGAGGTGATCCGAGTGGAATCTCGATTGCCCTAACGAATTTGTGAGTGTATAATCGTATAAATCTTGAATCTATTTGACGCGACCGGTAAATATAATTAAACTGCGATCCGCTCACAAAAGCGAGAGGAAACAATAACGAGACACCAGCGGGGCACACAGAGGTCATCCGAGTGGAATCTCGATTGCCCTAACGAATTTGTGAGTGTATACCCGTATAAATCTTGAATTTATTTGACGCGACCGGTAAATATAATTAAAATGCGATCCGCTCACAAAAGCGAGAGGAAAAAATAACGAGACACCAGCGGGGCACACAGAGGTGATCCGAATGGAATCTCGATTGCCCAAACGAATTTGTGAGTGTATAATCGTCTAAATTTTAATAGGTCTAGCTCAACAGAAGCCTTTATGAAGGAAAAATCCGTTCCGTTCGGCGAATTTACGCTCAGTTTCTGAGAACGGCGCGCTTGTGTTTATTTCCAAACCGACGCGTCGCTCTTTCTTACGCTCGTACTTTCACTGCGTAACACGCGGCATGCTCAAGGCAAGTTACAGAATTCGGATTCTTTTACAAATTTACGTTAAGCAGTGACTACTACGCGGTTACGTTATTACCGTATTGTGAATTACACGTTCTTTTGACTGTGCCACGACGCGGTTTGCAATCGCGACTCCTCGGTTTGAGGCGCGCACGTACCGAGGTTGGATCGTCGGTTTGTCGATTCCAACAGGCCGGTTTGGCCTCCCGAATACGCGCCGAGTTTCGTCGAACGGAACACTTCGCGGACGCGTGATTATTAGATCGCTTCCAGACGTAGAGTGATCTATCCACGATCCGCATCGACCTCCTTCGATCGCTATCGAAAGTGGGGATCGATGCGTACGCATACCTAATTAGTGGGGCGATCTCGCTGTCCTTTGTTAAGACAAGGACCGTGCACGATATCGTGGATCGCCGTGGTGGGATCGATATTTATTATCGATACACAGGAGCATCTATATGTGACCGACACGGTTACAATACGTCGTATGTTAACTATAATAAAGTACCAGATCTTACTTGATGTATGCATGATGAAACAAATTTATTTTCACAAAAAGAGGAAAAAACTTTTTCCTCTGTTTTAATAAGAAAAAGTAAAAACACGTGCGAGTTCCATGTCAGTAGACCAAACACTGAGGCCGTCCGCAGACGGGTCGATCGTCGATTTGGTCAATGCGATCCCAGTCGCGTCTTCAAGTTCGTACGTCGTACGATTCATGCGACGGACGCGACTGTCATCTGCACACGGGTCGATTGCTTCTCAGTCGATTTATGTATTCCAAACAGAAAGGAGCGCGTTTTCACGTTTTCACTTTCAAAAATGAGCAGTTCTAGTGATGAGGAGGACTTCGTTATGTTTTTGTGGTACCGGCGGATGAAAAGTAGAAGAAATCGAAGATTATGGGTGCATCCGTACATTGAAAACAATTTTCACACTCGATTATTTGTTGGTGCACGAGAAATGCAAGGGAGTGATGCGAAATTTCTGGCATTTTATAGAATTACCAAGGAATCTTATATCCATCTTGTAGAAACTGTTGCTCCAGTTATTCATTACAAGGATACAAATATGAGAAAATGTGTCAGTGCGGAAGAACGCGTACTAATAACATTAAGGTAAGTGGTTGTAGGGGAAATATAATCATTTTTATTAACATTATTATATTATAATAATTTTTAGTAAACTATAATACTAAATATAGTATTACAATTTTATATCGATGAACTATTGGGAAAATTATCACCAATCTCATCTATGAGGAGCAAAGCTCTCCTTTTGTAGTTCCTCAGTTGAACATCATTCAACTGAATGAGGTCTGGGATAAGGCTCATAAGGAAATTTTGTATTCCTTCCTCTCTTCTGTCTCCTATATCTTTGGGCGGAAGTGGGTTTGATAATTTAGCCTGTTTTGCCGCAAAATAAGCTGTAAAGGCTTTATCAGCTGCATCACTTTGATTTAATTTTCTCTTCCTTATGGGTTGCCCATGTGGGCCTCTTGTTCTAATTGTTGTTAACGATGGAGGAGTCGCAACACTATCCCCCTGATTTGCCGATGATGGAGTTGAAATCAGGGCAGGCGCAGATGGTGAACCAACTCCCGGCTCACTTATCATTTCCTATATGTAGTCCAGATTATCTTCTTCCGGTTGATCTGTCTCGTCCTAACCTAGATAGCACCCGGACATCCAATGGACGTCCGTGTCGGACCTCTGTCGTCCAACGGACGTCCGAATAATGTCCTACAGAGGTCCCAGTTACGAAGTGGAACGTACATAGGACGTCCCGTACGGACCTATCTGGGACATCCCTCGGACATACGTGGAAATTATCTGGAACATACGGACGTTATTCGGACATCCCTGGTACATATGTGGGACCTATCTGGGACATAAGGACGTTATTTGGACGTACGGCTGGACATATTCTGAACGTTATCAGGACATTTACAGGACGTTTATAGGATATCGTTTCTGCATATTAAAAACTATTAAACAGTATTCCTTGTACAAGGTTAAAAAGTGAAAAAAAAAAATCACATTTATTATTTATATTTATATATTTGTTCGATCAATAAATTATTGATAAATAAATTATTATTATACATTTATTATAAATTATTATACATTTTTAATATATATTTACAACCATGAATTATTAAAAAACTTTCGAAACTACTTTCGACCTTTCCAAAGCACTCCTAAGCCACTTTTGCATGGAAACTTCGGTATCATTTTCCGACGTAGATAACTTTGATTTCTTTGCTCCTTCTAAAAATTAGAATTTCAGTTCAATAATATATTCAACTGTACCACTAAATATCAAAAATAAAAAAGTGCACGTGAATAATTACCAATTAATACTGAGGCTAATTTTGTGGCCTCAAATCTTTTTTTACCCTTCTTGCCCAGCCAGCTAAATTCCATGGCCAATTTGTCAATTATAAGGGCACCTAATGTACGTTTGATAAAACTGGCGCAATTGACTCCGCCAATATTCGCTAACTCGCAGGTCTGCAAATTAATAATTGATTTAAAATCAAGTGAGAACTTTTGGTTAGAAGCTGCTATGGTGAAGGTTCTATTTAATTACCACATTTTTTGCATTCTCCCCATCTCGCAAAAATGCATTCAATTTTTCAAATTTCTCTCGGGAATTGACTGGACAGGAACTGCTCTCAAAAATCGATGACGTGTTTTGCTGAACTGGGCATTGTAGATGGTTCCCTCCAAGCATCTTTTCGATCTTTTCCACGCGAGTGAAAACATCGGTCAGTAGGGTTCGTAGCACATGCTGCTGTTCAATTATCGTTTTTAAATATCGATGAATTTGCCTGTCTCCTGAGAATTTAGATTTTTAGGTACGTGTTTACGCTAATACGTACTTCCATAATTAAATTCGTTTAGATACAGTGATACGAATTAATATTCGGACGCTCTAAAAAAGACGATAACTTTTTTAATATTGTACTATACGATTTGAACGTATCTTTCAAATTTCAATATAGGACCACACAAAAAAGTTGTAAAATGCAACTTTTAGTATTTTTGCTACGATTCCGATCAATTGCAATTTTTGAAAAGATGTATTTTTCACATCCTGTAGTAAACTAATTGCTCTAGCTTCCCTAAAAAGTGAAAATTGTATAGTACAATAATAAAAAAGTTATCATCTTTTTAGAGCGTCTTAATATTAATCCGAGTCACTGTAGTTCTATTGACTTACCAATAATTGTAGAAACCTTGTCTATACACCGATATAATAATTATTCATGTGTTAGGGAACAAGAATTAAATGTTACCCGCAGCTTGTAGAGTACACTCGTAGTTTATTATTACAATGAATAGTGACTGTATTACACTTGTTAATACTGAATGTAATTATATTCGTTCAGGTACTACTCATGCTAAATACAGGGTGTCCCAAAACGACTGCGTAAGCGGGAAATGGGAGGTTCCTTGGGTCATTTGAAGCGACATTTTCCTTAACAAAAATGGCGTCCGCGGCTTTGTTTAGGAGTTATTAACGAAAAACACGGACCAACCAGAGCGCGCCTAATTGCTCGGTGGCACGGTCCGCGCGGCGAGCCAGGGGGAGGAGAGTGTTGTCGCTACGCCGTGATGTCGTAACAAACAACAGTTTCTCGATTATGTCCCCGATTTCGATGAGCTTTGGATATGCTGTAAAGACCATGATTCTGAACAACATTTCCCTTTAGACTTTTTGCCTCGCGTCTTTAGTTTACGAGATATTTGTAAAAACTTGTAATTGAAAATCTATCGATGTGCATACTACTATCTCCTCTTCGATTTCGATGAGCTTTGGATATGTTGTCAAGACCATGATTCTGAACAACATTTCTCTTTAGACTGCTTGCCTCGCGGCTTTAGTTTACGAGATGATCGTGAAGGACTTTACTTGTCAATTCATATCGGTATTCATGATAGCAGATACGGCTTGCTAATATCTCCGAAAGTAAAGCCGACCGCCAACTATTTCAAACGTCGAGTTTTATAACATATTTCAAGGTCATTGAAATCGGTGAGGATTGTATATGGTCAGAGAGTACAATAAGAGTGCTCACGCTCGGGTTTTGGCCGTGCCACTTTTGGCTTCGTTTCGACTTTAGCCTGGAACAGAATCGGTATCGTCTTTGGCCTGCATCAGAACGTACAGTTTAATTGTTTTATCTGGCTTTATATGAAATATGCAACTAATACAGTCGGTGTGAAAAGTATTCGTACACCTTTTAAAAACGAATAACTTTTTCAAAATTCGACCCAACAGCTTGAGTTTTTTTGAGACGTTAGAAGGATTAGTTTACTAGCTAATATGTAAATAATTTTTTTTTATTGTTATTGGTCGTAATTGCGAAAGAAAAAGTAAAGGTCACGATTTTTAAATTTTTTATCTGTGCCTGTAGTGAAAACTTATAAGGTGCATTTGGTAGGTATAAGTAAGTTATATACATGTACAAAGTTTCATCGAAATCGATCGAGGTTGTTACGAAATATAAATGATTGAAAATAGCAAAAATTGTAAGAATCCGCGATTTAAATGATACGCGGTATAACTGCTGGATCGCTCGAGCTTCGCCGTCGGACACGATACGGACCGTTGCGACGTCACACTGGGGAACGTCTCGAAGATAGCGTACAATTTACTCGGAAAATCGGCAACGATACGGCCCCCCGCGAGTTCGCGCTCTCGCGTTACCAACCGGCTCGCACGTTAACCGATCGACGACCGTTTTTCCGTTCACGAAATATGGCCGACCACGCGGCACGGAAACGGCGTCGTAATTTCGCGACGCGAATAAGGACCTCGCGAAAACGTTACCGAGCCAACACGAACTGATCGTTAAAATACGATAATAGCGAAGCCTGACTGGCGCTTACCAACGGCAACGAGGACTACGGCAGGTGGTCGTCTTCTCGTCCTGGCTCGTCCCTCAATTCGGCACGCACTTTCGATTTTGTAAATTTTTCGGCAGTGGTTTAATGCGGGAAGCGCGACTGCTCTAATTAACGGCCAACGACCCAGTGGCCTACTTTCGGCAGGGTCGGTAACGCGGAAGCGAGGCGTCCCCCTACTCCCTACCCTATTTCTCCCGTTTGAGACTCGCGGGCCTATCGCGCGGTATCTCCTAGCAGGATCGCATCCTGTCGCGCGGGATCCCTGGCTCGCGGATTTTTTTTAACCGCATTCGCCGCTTTTCCGATTGTCGCGGCGACGGCTCGTGAAGAGTAGAGTCCTAGCCGCTCCGGTCGTGGATACCTTCTTTTCCGGGTGAGGCAGCGACGGGGTCGAGGAGGTGTTCGTCTCGTGTCCACTGTCCCTCGTCGGTGCCTCCAGGTTCGTCGACCCGGGCTCGGTACTTCCTCCGATGTCTCGGCACGAAATCCTTCCGGAGCCAGTTCCGATAAAGCCTCGTACGGCGAGAAATAGGGGCCGGGCTCCCCTGGAGCCCGGTTTCAGTCCTGTGAAATTCGCGTCGCCCAAGTGGCGCGACGCTCAAAACGCGTTAATACTCGCCCTTGGCAAATCGGCATGCCCAGGGAGAGCGCTCGCAAACGGCCGTACGCATCGGCACTGCCAGAGGGCGGCCCGGCCTCTCTTTTAGGGATCGAGGGACGTTGGCAAAACTTGCCACGTCACATTGTATATAACTTACTTATACCTACCAAATGCACCTTATAAATTCTCACTACAGGCACAGATAAAAAATTTAAAAATCGTGACCTTTACATTTTCTTTCGCAATTACGACCAATAACAATAAAAAAAAATTATTTACATATTAGCTAGTAAACTAATCCTTCTAACGTCTCAAAAAAACTCAAGCTGTTGTTTCGAATTTTGAATAAGTTATTCGTTTTTAAAAGGTGTACGAATACTTTTCACACCGACTGTATATACATAGGGTAAATATAGCTATCAGGGGACCCACCTCGGATAACTTTGACCTTCACATATGTTGTCAAGGACAACATTCTGAACAACTTTTGTCATTATAACTATCCGTCGCTCGGACTTAGTTTCCGAGATAATTACGAAAAAGTTTCCGAGATAATTATTTTTTAACATAATGAGCACTATGTATCCATTACATAATCTAGAAATGTAATTAAAATTATTATTTTGCATACTTATTGACTATTTTAAGTTCACCCTATATATGTATGACGAGAGTGAGATACTACTCCTGGATTTTCGTATGCATGGTCGGGCCGGCCTGACGGTCGGCCCTCTCCGCTCCCTCCACAAATCTAACCACAACTCATTCTACTCGCATAATCTTTGCATTGTAGCTGTCATCCAGAATTTCATCTTGTAATGGAAGAATTATGCAAATAGAATGAGTTGTGGTGTGGTTAGGATTGGGTTAGGTTAGTCTTAATTATTAGATCAAATTCTAGATGACAGTTACAATACAAAGATTATGCGAATAGAATGAGTTGTGGTTAGTTTTTTAGAGGAGGCGGAGAGGGCCGGCCTTCGGGCCGGCCCGACCACCCATACGAAAATCGGTAATATGCATACGCAATACAGAAAATTCAATTCAGTACTAGCAATAGTTTTTTGCAATTTTCTCGAACGACGGATAAATATAATGACAAAAGTTGTTTAGAATGTTGTCCTTGACAACATATGTGAAGGTCAAAGTTATCCGAGGTGGGTTCCCTGATAGCTATATTTACCATACATAGATCTAATATACCAATCTTTAATTAATATAAATTAAATATAATATTAATTATAATGATAGAAGTATTTTCATTTTTTCCGATCTTTTAGTTACAAACTCTAGTTGTAAACAATAAAAAACCCGGAAGAAGTCGAAGAAATACAGATTTCTTTGTGGAGATGTCATGCGAGCAGCATGAGAGATTTACTTAATATTAAAAATTTGATTGTTACAAGGAATGTGTTAATAACAAAGAGTGGGTATGTACTTGGAACTGTTACAAAAATATGTAAGATCACCCTGTCGATGATGTATCGAATGAGGTTTACTGCAATAGCGATTGTTAGCGTGCTATAAATCTACAAATCTGAAACAGGACACAGCTAGGTTTGCTGGGCGCTACGTCAACGACGTACTACAGTAATGAAATGTGGAAACATTTTTGTTTTTTCAATGATCACCGCAAAAAATGTTTTTCTTTCAACATGATTGGTACTATGGATGGTATTTAGTTGTAAAAGAGTGTGAAACAGAGCTGTAATGCAGCCCATAAGCCTTATTTTCGGAGCAATAGACGCAGTCATAAAAAAATAGTTTTCCTTCACGACCTTTGTTACACCTCCAAACCGAGGATGGGACTTTGTGATAAAAACTTTATTGTATATAGCATATGTTAAATATATGATCAATTATAAATTATGCTTCACATGTACAGTAAATGTAAACCAAATTATATCTCGTTTAGTGTCATTTTAATAAGAAAAATGTCGGAAATATATTGGTAAAATTTCATTAAAAATAAGTAAAAAATAAAGAAGTTTCATTATGGCACTAGCATTGTCCCGTCGATACCCTATATTGTGTTGTGCCTTCGGCGCGCGCGCGGTCCGTGTTTATATGCGCTGTCCTTTTCTACGGTCGGCACTGTCCCTTTGTACTTCCGGCGCGGTCGACGCAGTCATAAAAAAATAGTTTACCTTCGCGATTTCTATCCCTATCTTACAGTATTGTGTACAAGAAATTAATACGTGTGAATATTCATGGTTTAAAAGTTATTCTGTACCTCGAATTTTATTACCTACTTTTATAAAAAAATTAGATGGCAAGGTGGTCAAGGGAGTGCTTGTCGACATCGTTGGCAAAAGGAATTGTTATAAATATTAAACAGCCAGAAATAATAAATTCATTAATAATTACTATCACGGCGATGGAAATCAACCGAAACATGAAGTGGGGAGAGTTTCACACTTCTGCGCAGGTGCGCCTGAACTCGGCGAGCGAACACAGTGCGGGCCGAACAAGCGGACACAGTGCGAGCAGTGTTGGGATATTGCGCGGGTTACACGTGCATGCGCGACGATTTTACCGTCAGTAACGTAAAACTTTTGGCCAAAATAGGTTACCTTCGTCACCCCGCATAATTTCGCAAATTTTGTTATGATTTATTTTTGAAAAATAAATATATAACATGTGTATGTGTGTGTATATATGTATATACTGTCACGTTGCCCTTTTTCCGTCGGACCGAGTACGGGGAAGAACGGCAACTTCCGGGATTTTATAGGCGCTGAGGCCGGGCCACGTGCGGCCGTGCGGACACACCTCTCGAAATTCGATCAAGATTGACGTGATTCGACAAGTTCGGGCGCCAGGTACCGGAAGGGTACCGCACGAAACGTTCTCGCGGTTGGCTCGCGAGTCAGCTGACGCGAAGGCCGAATATCGAGAAGCGCGAGGTCGAGAGGAAGGCGCGAGGAGTCGGAAATTCGGACACGGGAATAGCGGGGACAGCCCTCACGGCAGGGCGGATCTCACAGGCGAAATTAACGAATTCTATTTTCGCTCTCAGTCATTTAATTATTCGTCAGTAATTACAGGCGCGCGGCCACGTGGCCGCAACCGGGAGCCCGCGCTCCTTGTACAGGATTGCGATAAGGTGGAGGTTCGCAGCGCGCGGTTGTCGACGTGCGAAGACGTTCGTCGCACGGGTCGCGACTGTCGCGATCGTTCTCGGGAAATTCGAGAGTTTCCGCGAACGAGATGGTAACGGCTCGCGCGATCTAAGCGATATCTAATTCCCGCGAAATGGCGATTCCTACCTTCGCGAAACGCTTACTGTAATGTTCGCGAAAAGGAACTATCTCACGACGCTGTCGGTTCTCCCGAGGAAAACTTCCGAAAGGCTAACGGGAGGGAAACACTAATGTGGCTCAAAGTACCAGCGAACCGGTACGAGCCCTTGCACGAGGCGGGAAGCGCCTCGGCGTATGCGAAACTCGGGGACAGAGTCGGATTCGGCTCGTGCCCCCCGCGAAACGAACGAACTCACTCGTATATGAGAATCTCAAATCACTGTCGACTCACCGTTATTCGTTCTTATCAGTCCTGCGATACGGTCTCTCTGCAGGCGAAGGTCGGCTCGGTGCTGTCATGAAATCACGCACTCGAGACTCTTCCGCACGCGGAACTTTTCCGGAAATTCGTTACTCGTCGGAAAATCGCTTCACGGAACGCGAGCCGGGACGACAGTGATTCTTTCGATTCTCGTTACGGCGCGTATCGATTCTTGTTCCCCCCACTCTAGCGACCTAGCCGAAATTCCCTAGTGGCGTACTTCACACCCGCGATCTATCGGTATGCAGGGCCGTGTCCTTACGGAACCTAGGAGCCCGAGAATCGCTCGCGACATTACCGGCTGCGATAAACAGCCGGCGAAGGTACGCCCTCCTAGGTGTCTCCCACACCACCCATGCTAGAACCCCATTTTAAGCGGGGTGAGGCGACGACGGGATCGCGAAAAGAACGGTGTTCGGTAGGGATTCTGGTCCCACGTCGGCGCCTCCGGGTTGATTGGCCCGTGTGTGTCGACTCCTTTTATTTTCGCCCGTGCACGGACTATGGTTTTTCGGCCTTCCTCAGATTTCGGCCTCTCCTCTCATTGGATTCCTGCTTCGGGGAATTTTCGGCGGTCTCGTCGCCCTGTTGATACGCCCCTGCAACTCAGCCGTACTCGGCAAACGTATCGGGCGTCAGCTGTAATTTTTCCGGTTTGTTTTTCCTCGGGAAACGCTCGCTTTTTCCGCGTGCGGATTCGAGATTTTAGACTGAGTCGGCCCGGTCCATGCGTACATTGGTTTTTCATTCTTTTTGGGGCAGAGCAGGGACGTCGCAAACTTGCAACGTCACAACTCCCCCCCCTTAAAATGGACCGGACCGACAACGGTTCGTCGACTCCGTGATTTCGAGTTCGTAAGACGAGAGAGCGTTTCCTTCGGAAGTTTTCCCCTTACACCTGAAAACCTGTAACCTCGGACAGACACACGCTCCCCATGCAATGTACCTTACTAGATCGCTTATTTTTCTACCGCGATTCGGACGAGATATGCACGGAAACCTTAACCTACGTAATGACGGGTCTGAAATAACTTTTCACTTTTCTTTAGTTTCTTGTATAACAAAATTATTTAATATAATCAGTCTTTTACATGAGATCTTAACCGGTACTTACTGATTCGAGACAACAAAAAAGAACCGTGGTACTTAACCCACCACCGGAACGGTAACGAAACCGAAAAAAAATTAGATCGGTCCCGGGATTTACGGGACTCCACGAAAAAAATATAAAATGCGGAGCCGGTACCCCCGATCTTGGTCCCCCAACGAAAAATTAGGGCGAGCCTTTTCTAACGAGAAGAACGGAAAAAAACGGTAGCGGAACCGGAAGCCATCCGACGAAATTCAACAAAAAAAACGGTACCTATCTATAGCAGCTCGGCTGGCTCTATAGACGCGGGCGGAAATTTACGGAACGATACGGAGCCTATTTTCTCCCCTTGATGTCCCGCCCCTGTTGGGGTTGAGGGGGCCCCACGAAAACCCAATTCGGTCCGCAGGACTCGCATGTCCTCACTGACCGGTCGGGTCTTCCGCAGCGGTAACAGTGCGGGCGTGACCTCGTTGGACATTCGGTACGGCGGTGTTCTCGCCCCTTTCCCTCCTCTCGTACTGCGCCCAGGAGGCCGTCGCTTCCTTCTTCGGGGTGCAGTACTTAGATGTTTTGGTGAGTCGGGACGGCTGTTGCATCTTTCCCGCGGTAAATTCCTCCTCTTCTCCCTCTCCCTTCCGGGGTGGTTCGGCCTGCGGTAATTTCCTCTCCAGGCAAATGAGGTCCCCTTTTTCGCCTGGGACATATGGCCCTTTTTTGCCCTTCTCCTCCTCCGGGAGGTGATGTTCTGGTGGAAGTACCACTAGCCCGACTTCCTTCTTCGCCTCCGGAAGGGGTCGGTTCGGCTCTATTGGCGGCGTTATCGCCGCTGCTGCCTCGTCCAATGGGCCTAGCAGGTCGCCCACGGGAACTGCGCAGACTACTCTCTCCACGTCCTCTGCCTCTCCGAGGACGAAATTCCTCATCGCGATTATCGTCTGCGCCACCATCTCCAGATTTTTGGCGGCATCGGCGTAGCGCTCATTTACTTCGTTGAGCTTCGGCATCTGTAATTGTTATTTCGTTGTTGTTGTGTTCTTTCCCGCATTTTCTACCGGTGGTGTGTACGTTTTTAGGTCCGAGATATGGGCCTTTCCCGCGTCCTTCCCCTCCTTGGTACTCAATCGGTACACTACGGGGGATAATTTCGCGTCGATTTTAAACGGACCGCTAAATTTTGGGCAAAGTTTGGCGGCGATATTCTGTGCCGCCGACGATAGGACGCGGTTTCGTTTGAGGACCCATTCCCCTATCTCGAACTATGCGTCTTTTTTATTGCGGTTATAATACTTTGCTTGAGTTTCGTAAGCGCGATCTAAATTTTCTACTACCCAGTGCCGTAACGTAGCCAAATGCCCCATCCTCTCTTTCCATTTCTCGTTCGGGGTTACCTTGATATCTAGGGGGTTTCCGTGTTCGTCTCGATGGCACGACGCAGGTTTCGGTTCTCGTCCGAAATTTAAAAATGCGGGAGATGCCTGTAGTACTGTGTGGTATGCGGTATTATACGCGAAGCGGAATTTCGATAAATTCGCGTCCCAATCGCGATGGTCTTTTCCGATAAACGCGACTATCATGGTTTTTAGTACGCGATTAACCCGTTCTACCGGATTCGCCTGCGGGTGATACGGAGGTGTTGTCGTAATTTTTATCCCGTAGATTTTCGCGAGCTCGTCAATCGCTTTATTAACGAATTCGGTACCGTTATCTGTTAGTAATACTTCTGGGGTTCCCCAGCGCGAGAAAATTAAATCTTCCAGGGCTTCGGAAATTTTTACCCCTGTTGCCCGGCGGAGGGGGCAGCATTCCACCCATTTTGTAAAAAGATCTTGCATTACTAGCAAGTAGGAGTACCCTGCACGACTCGACGGAAACGGGTCCATTATGTCCGCGGCGACGACAATCCACGGAGCTTCGATACGACGCCTTCCCATGAGCCCGGAGGGGAGAGTTTGTTCCACCTTCGTTACTTGGCAAATGGGGCAGCGTCGCACGTACTCGACCACGGTTCGAAACATACCCGGCCAATAATATCTGGTCGCGACTCGGTGGTAAGTTTTTTCTACGCCCAGATGGCCCGCTTGCGCTTCGTCGTTCGATTCTTTTAGAATCTCGGGTCTCCCCTCTACTGGTACGACTAACTTCCATTCATTTAAGTCGCCCCCGAGAATCTCGGCCATTAATGGGTCGGTACGGCGATGGAAAAGCTGCCCCCCTCGGCTCGACCAGTCAGGGTGTTTTTCCGGGGAACTTTCTACTGCCCGAAATTTTTCCTCATACCAATCTAGTCGTATCGCGGCCACGGTCTCTTCCGCGTTTTCCCCCTTTTCGGTATTTTCAAACATTCGCGAAAGGGCGTCCGGTACGCGGTTTAATGCGCCCTGTCGATAAACGATTTCGAAATCGTATTGTAGCAGTTGTAATGCGCAACGAGCGAGCCTTCCTGATGGATTTCGTAATTGCCGTAACCACCGTAAACTATTGTGATCCGTGATTACCGTAAAACGGTAACCCTCCAAATACGGTCGGAATTTCTGTACGGCCCACACGATAGCGAGACATTCTAGTTCCGTCGCGGAATATTTTCGTTCGGCGTTGTTTAAAGACCGACTCGCGAATGCGATAACCCTTTCGACTTCCTCGATCTCCTGCACCAGTACTGCGCCCAGACCAACGGTACTCGCGTCGGTTTGGAGAACGAATGGTAACTCGAAATGCGGGCACGCAAGGGTCGGGGCTGTCGCGATCAAAGATCTTACTTTTTCGAAAGCGGATTGTTGTCCGCTTTCCCACTTCCATGTTTGTCCCTTCCGAAGCAAAATGTTCATCGGTTCCGATACCGTTGCGAAATCCGGAATGAATCTTCGATACCACGAAGCCATTCCGAGAAATCGTCTAAGTTGTTTAATATTTCTCGGAACCGGAAAGGACAGAACCGGCGCGACTTTGTCTCTGTCGACTTTTAGCCCCTCCCTGCTGACCACGAATCCCAAATACCGTACCTCCTCCCTGCAGAATTCGCATTTATCCGGGTTTATTATCAGGCCGGCCGTTTTTACTCTATTTAGAACCCGGCTGAGCCACTCGAGATGTTGGTCGAACGTCGTCGTCGCGATAATAATATCGTCCAAATACGCGAACGCATGGGGCTCCATTTCCGGTCCTATTAGGCGATCTAATAAGCGTTGAAACGTAGCCGGGGCTCCCGTGAGTCCGTACGGCATACGTTTGAATTGAAACAACCCCTTCCCCGGGACGGTAAACGCGGTAATCTGCTTGCTCGATTCTTCGAGCGGTATTTGGAAGTACGCCTGGCTGAGATCGAGGGTCGAGATATATCGCGCGGCCCGTAATTTATCTAGAATGCTCGTCATAATCGGTAGCGGATACGCGTCTTTTTTCGAGACTTCATTGACTTTGCGAAAATCTAAACAAAACCGATAGGTGCCATTTGGCTTCTTGACCATGACGATAGGGCTTGACCATTCACTTTCCGACGGCTCGATAATTCCGTTGGCCAGTAACGAATCTACTTCTTTATAGATCGCTTCCTGAACTTTCGGTGAAACCGTGTAATAACGTTGTTTAATTGGTTTATTATCGCCAACATCAATTTTGTGCATGGTCAAATCCGTTACGCCTGGTACTCCCGAAAAATCTTTCATTTCGCGTTTTAAAAATTTCCGTAACCGCTCCTTTTCGTTGACCGTTAAAATCTGTAGGCCGCAACAGAGCGGCTCGCTCATTGTTCTGCCGAAGGGAAATTCGACACGTGGTCGCGACGCGAAGTACCACACGGCTCGATGGTATTCGACTACGATACCGAATTTTGCGATTACGTCAATTCCCAATAATACTGAATTGACTAAATTATCGAGAACGCGTACGAGAATTTCGTGGGTCTGGTCTCCGATTCGCAATTTAAAACGTGCCTGTACGGTCGCGCGATCGACTGCCCCCGTGGCCAAAAGAAAATAACACGGTCGCTCAGCTGCTGATATCTGGGCTGCATCTCCGATTAAATTTAAAACGGCGCGACTTACGAACGATATCGAAGAACCGGAATCAATTAGGGCTTTTACGACATGTTTTCCGATACGCGCGTCGATTACGAGAAGCGACGGTCGAGGCGCGCGGTCGCGCTCGACACTTTGTTCGCTTACGCACGCCGAAATCAAAACATACGGTACCGATAATTTTTCGTCCGAGACAGGTAATAATTCTCGCGACGCCGACAGATGTTTTTCCGGAGCCGTTAATAATTTTGGCGAAGCCGATCGGGCTCTTACGAGCGGCTCCCTCGTCCGTTTCCCGCGTTCCGATTGCACCGACGGCATTGCTTCGAGGTTACCCCCTGTTCGCCGCATCGGTAGCAATGGATTCGCGGTCTTTCACGACAATTTCGTGATCGATGGCCCGGCTTTTGACACTTCCAGCACGTGTCGTCAGCCGTCGGTTGGTTGTCCGGCGACTTGACGGCGCGGCCGGTACCTGCAGCCGTCGGGCCTTCCCAGCTGTTCTCGCCGCGCGTCATACGCGCCGGTTTCGGGCGCGGTCGGTTGGTCGAGCGTTCGGTGGTAGGGGCTCCGCGGGAACGAGAGGGGCCGGCGCGGTATCTCTCTTCCTCGCTGTCGGTACTCTCGGCTGCGGCGATACGATTTACGGTCTCATATTTTGACGTCCAATGGGCTTTTTCCCGACCTACGTTTTTCGTCTTCTTCCGCGGATCGTAATCAAATTCTTTATTCGCGAGGAACGGAGAGCGATAAACGTCAGCGCTTCCGGGAGAGAGATGCCGCGCGGCTTCTCGCATGTTTATTTCTAATTCGCGTACCGTATTTAACGACGCGAGCGGTATTACTGCCCGCAATTCATCTCGCGCGCCCCAATAGATTAACTTCATTTTCTTCGGGCCACGGTTTCTGCAGTCGCTGCATCATAACCTTCATATACGTGAGGTAATCGCGTACAGGCTCGTCCGGACCCTGTTTCCGCACGCGGAGATCGTGCTCGAGAAGTTCTTGGTAATCCGGATCGCGGAAATTTAGACGCCATTCTTCGGTAAATTCTTCCCACGTGGTCATTACGGGGCAGGTGGAGTACCAGAGCGCTGCAACGGCCGAGAGACAAACCGGCAAACAGCGAAGGAGGTCCTCGTCTTGAAGGTTCGAAACCCTTCGCAAATCCGTGAGTCGGGTGAAGAACATTTCGGAATCTTCCCCCACCTCTCCGGAGAATTTGAGCTGCCATTTTCGTACCACCTCGTAGGCCGTTAGCGGTTTCTCTCTCTTTACTACGGGGCTCGGCTCTTCCTTGGTACTCGGGGGCACGGAAACACCGGTTTCGAAACCTTGGGTCGGACGACGCCGCGGAGTCGGTATTTGCAGGGTCGTTACAGTTCGGTGCGGGCTGAGGTCCACCGGGTCGCTTTTTACAGTCGGCCCGGTGTACCCCTCTCCGTCGCACTCGCTATATTCCGACCGATCGTCATCCTTCCAAACCTTCGAGCTGGTGTACATCTTTCCGTCACCCGGTATGTCGTTCGTAACTGCGAAGTTTGTTTTTCTTCGCGTCACGGTTAATACCAGGTCCCCCTTGACTCAAGGCCTTGTAACGCGAACTATACAGCGCGATGTTTACGCGACGTGTCCGGACACCTTCGTTCGCCCGGAACCGTTGTTCTCTGTTACCCGTAACACGAAACCCGATTTATTCGACCGACACGAATTCTCTTACGCGTGTTTTCCCAACGCGTACCACACAGCGCTAACGACAACGCCTATTATTGGAGCGATAACAACTCTAATGCTACAGGAATCTCCCGTACGACAATACGCGGTACACGACAATGTCACCAACAATTACAAACGTTAACGGTTTCTCGGATGGGAATTTTGGAAAGGGCCACGATATTTGCCCCAACACCGAAAAACGTACACACCCTTACATAATTTACAAATTTACAAAATTACACAATTTATTTTACAACAATACTGTCGAGCTGGCTCGTCGTAAATTTTCCTCCGACGAGAGGTACGTCGAGAGGTAACGGCTCGCGCGATCTAAGCGATATCTAATTCCCGCGAAATGGCGATTCCTACCTTCGCGAAACGCTTACTGTAATGTTCGCGAAAAGGAACTATCTCACGACGCTGTCGGTTCTCCCGAGGAAAACTTCCGAAAGGCTAACGGGAGGGAAACACTAACGTGGCTCAAAGTACCAGCGAACCGGTACGAGCCCTTGCACGAGGCGGGAAGCGCCTCGGCGTATGCGAAACTCGGGGACAGAGTCGGATTCGGCTCGTGCCCCCCGCGAAACGAACGAACTCACTCGTATATGAGAATCTCAAATCACTGTCGACTCACCGTTATTCGTTCTTATCAGTCCTGCGATACGGTCTCTCTGCAGGCGAAGGTCGGCTCGGTGCTGTCATGAAATCACGCACTCGAGACTCTTCCGCACGCGGAACTTTTCCGGAAATTCGGTACTCGTCGGAAAATCGCTTCACGGGACGCGAGCCGGGACGACAGTGATTCTTTCGATTCTCGTTACGGCGCGTATCGATTCTTGTTCCCCCCACTCTAGCGACCTAGCCGAAATTCCCTAGTGGCGTACTTCACACCCGCGATCTATCGGTATGCAGGGCCGTGTCCTTACGGAACCTAGGAGCCCGAGAATCGCTCGCGACATTACCGGCTGCGATAAACAGCCGGCGAGGGTACGCCCTCCTAGGTGTCTCCCACACCACCCATGCTAGAACCCCATTTTAAGCGGGGTGAGGCGACGACGGGATCGCGAAAAGAACGGTGTTCGGTAGGGGTTCTGGTCCCACGTCGGCGCCTCCGGGTTGATTGGCCCGTGTGTGTCGACTCCTTTTATTTTCGCCCGTGCACGGACTATGGTTTTTCGGCCTCTCCTCTCATTGGATTCCTGCTTCGGGGAATTTTCGGCGGTCTCGTCGCCCGGTTGATACGCCCCTGCAACTCAGCCGTACTCGGCAAACGTATTGGGCGTCAGCTGTAATTTTTCCGGTTTGTTTTTCCTCGGGAAACGCTCGCTTTTTCCGCGTGCGGATTCGAGATTTTCGACTGAGTCGGCCCGGTCCATGCGTACATTGGTTTTTCATTCTTTTTGGGGCAGAGCAGGGACGTCGCAAACTTGCAACGTCATAATACATATATATTCAAATTTAATATATACATATGTACACATAATATATAATACATAGTTATGGCACTATCCCACCAGTAATAGTTCCCCACTACTTTGCCTACAAAGGTTATAGCCGGGTTTGGTAGTGAAATTCGCCCCCGACGAGTTTTTAATCGAGCTTTGGCTATTCGATAGCCTACCCAAAAAGACCCCGATCTGCCAAATTACAGCCCCATATCTCATCTGTAAGGGTACTTATTGAGGAAAATCAAAAAACCAGTTTTTCGCCCGTTTTCCCTATTTATTGACAATTAAAAATTCTGAAAAAATTCTGACACATTTTGGATACTAAGCCACATAGTACGTAACAATTTCAGATTTTTCCGTTGCAAACTCTGGCTGTAAAACGCAAAAACACGAAAAAAATCGAAAAAATGCTGATTTTATATAGAAATCGAAAGAGCACTACTCCAGATTTAATTCAGTAATTATGCTCAATTTTTTTCAAATCTCCGAGAGTGGTGCGTCATCGTTGAAAAAAATAAAAACCACTTTTTTCGGCGTTTTTCCTAAGTTATACCTATCTCCTCTGAATTAAAAAAATATATTATGTTATATTAAACATTCCTACGTTCAGGAAAATATTTTCCAGACTTTAAAAGTTGCGTAGTACAAAAAACGAAAATAATACTAAGTCGTTATATTCGAATATTTCGAAGATAGTTTTAACGGCGACGGTTAGTGCAGCGGCTATGGTCAAGGACTTTCTTTTTTTTTAATTTTTTTTTTTTTATTGTGGGGAAATGCATTACGCATACCCCGGCCTCCCGGGGGGGAGACCGAGGTTATGTGGGACTACCACCAGGTCGGGGGATGGGTGCGCCGTCAGGCGCGCCCAGCCCCGATGGCTACCCACTAAAACCCCACACCCACCTATGCTAAATGGGAAGTGCCTGGATCACGCGAGTACTCAACAGGACACTTCCTAGCTATCATGCTTCCCGGGGGGAGGGGTTAACCTCCCCCCTACCTACGCTATAAGACCCCCGGCGGAGGGACCCGCCCGGTGTCCCCATCCCATCCCAGGGGCCGCCGGAATGGGCTTCCCGAGCCCCCGCTCGATCCACCCACGGCCCCCGGCGTCTTCGTGTCCCGCCCGATCCGGTGACCCGAAGGAACCCGCCATCAGGCTAGGGCAAGAAGACGCCGCCACCGGTAAGGAAGGGTCGTCGGAGGCGTGATTCGGCACGCCCCGACCCTCCCCACCCCACCCCCCACACACCCCAGAGCGACCCGGTGGTCCTCGCGCCGCCGTGTGTCCCCACCCCGGGGGGCGGAGGACGATGGGGGCTGGATGAGCTCAACGATGGGGGTCGGGTTCTCCCCTCGCGCCGCCGTGTGACCCCACCCCGGGGGGCGGAGGACGATGGGGGCCGGGGAGTGAGCTGACCCGGCCCCCATCGTCCTCCGCCCCCCGGGGTGGGGGCACACAGCGGCGCGAGGGGAGAACCCCCCGCACCGCCAAGGGAACACCCGCCCCCCCACAAGGAGGGGGCATCAATTGGCGCGGAGAGGGGAACACTCCCCGCGCCCTCCCCCCACACACCCACCCGACGGGGGCACGCACGGACACGGGGGGCGAACCCCCTGCGCCATCCACGTCCATCGCGCTCCCCGTTCGGGGGGGGGGCTCGATCCACCGCGCGGGGACGACCCCCGCGCCGCTTCACCATCCGGCTCCGCCCCCCTCCTCCGTGGAGGTGGGGGGGGGGGGGGGCACACGACGGCGCGGGGAGCGTCCCCGCGCCCAGACCCTCCTCGCCGAGCCCGGGTCTCTCTCCCGGGCTCGTTCGGCG
Source organism: Lasioglossum lativentre (assembly GCA_916610255.1). Classification (NCBI taxonomy): domain Eukaryota; kingdom Metazoa; phylum Arthropoda; class Insecta; order Hymenoptera; family Halictidae; genus Lasioglossum; species Lasioglossum lativentre. The sequence continues at coordinate 41,107,952 of OU744356.1, read as the reverse complement.
GCCTCCTTCTGCGAGATCACATCTTCGCAGAAGGAGACCGCCGCCTGCCACGACCTCTCGCCCGGGACCATGTGGTCGACCATGGCCGCTGGCGAGAGGTCCCACCCCTCCACTGCGGCTCTAACGGCGCGGCTCTGCCCATGCAGGGCACTCCTCAAGGGTGTGCCGCGCCGTGTCCACCTCCTCTCCACAGTGGTGACACTGTGCCGTCGGCTCCCGCCCCATCCTATGCAGGTACTCCTAATCAGGGTACTCTTTTCTAATCGGGGGGCCAGGAGTTCGAAGTGACCCTCAAAGCGCCAGCGGCTGTCGATGATCAGCCCCAGATATTTCATCTGGGGCCCGATCTCGACGGTGGTATTGACGACGCGAATCCGGAGGTCCCGACCATAGGGCGGCCGCCGCAACCGAGACGATCCGTACAACCAGATCGCCTCGGTCTTATCGGCGGCCACGGTCAGCCCCATACTCCGGATTCGCCCGACGACACAGTCCAGGGCGGACTCTACCAGGTGCCTGGTCCCTCTCCAATCCTCCCCCTCTGCATAAACCAGGGTGTCATCTGCTATCCAGATGACACCCGTATCAGGGGGGAGGATAACCCGCAACACCGCGTCATAACCGAGGTTCCACAGGAGCGGTCCAAGGACCGACCCCTGCGGAACCCCGCGGTGCATCTCCCCCGTGTACGTCACACCGTACCGGCCGGTATTAACCACCTCCCTGCCGCGGAGGTAGTCCCAAACCACCTTTCGGAGATAGGGGGGGAACTGGAAATGTTCCATCCCCCTCTCTATCTCCCTCCAGGGCAGGGTGTTGAATGCATTGGAAATATCCAATGACACGGCAATCAACACCCTGCCCCGAGCGACAGCCCTTTCCCGGAGAAGGCGCAAACGCTTCAACGCGTCAATCGTTAAGCGCCCTCTCCGGAATCCGTACTGGCTGTCGCTGAGGTCGGGACCACCGCGCGACAGGTGCTCGAAGAGGCGGGCAGCAATTATCCTTTCGAATAACTTGCCCGCTTCATCGAGCATACAAACCGGCCGGTATGCAGAGGGAGACTCTGCGGGTTTACCCTTCTTTTGGAGAAGGACCAGGCAACCCATTTTCCATATCGTGGGGAAGGTTCCCCGGCTGAGGCTAGCGTTCAAGACGCTCCTGTAAGCCGGGGCGAGGACCCCTAAAGCCAAGGCCATTATACCACCGGGAACTCCATCAGGGCCAGGGGCTTTCTTGCCCCTAGCCCGGAGATCCCGGATGGCCAGAGATAGCTCCCACTCGGTGACCCGGAGCTCGTCCGACCAATCACTGGTCGGCACCGGGGCGCGTTCAACTCCTCCTCCCACCCCATCGCTGGACGGGAAGAGGGTATCAACGACGCGCCCCAAGAGTTCCGGGTCAAGCCTCTCCGTGACCGGGGATGCCCAGGGGCGGAGCTTCCCTAGCACCGCCTTGTACGGGCGTCCCCACGGATCGTCACGGAGGGTGAGCAGGAGCTCATCCCAAGCCCTGGCCTTGGCAGCGGCTATCGCTCGCTTGAGGGCCACGGCCGCCGACCTGTACTCTCCGTATAGCTCGGCGACCCACGGCTCCGGGTCGCCGCCAAGAAAATGGCGGCGCCGAGCGCGGGGGTACCGGCGTCGGGCGCGGCCAGCCAAGCTTCGCAGCTCGGCCAAGTCGCCCGACCACCAGTACACTGACTTCCTAGGGGGCTGAGCTCGGATCCGGGGCATCGCCACGTCGCAAATCATTTGCAACGTGTCCCGGATCCAAGCCGCCCCCTCTTCAACACCGCGCTCCCTGGCCGGAGGCCAGGCGGAACCGATAATCACGGTCCTCAACAGGTCCTCGTCTAGTCGCTTCCGTGCCCATCTCGGCGCGGAAGGGATGCTACTTCTTCTGTGGAGGGGCATGTCCAACGGCGGGTCTGAGACCACCGCTACCTCCATTAGGATGTAGCAGTGGTCCGACAGGGTCTCACCCTGCCAGACCCGCCAGTTGAACACACGGCGTGAGGCGGCGGCGGTCGCGAACGACACGTCCACATCCGACCAACCATTCCACCTCACGCACGTCGGCTCGGAGCCCCGGTTTAGCAACCGGAGCTCCAGCCCCTCCGCCCAATCAACAAGGGCTCCGCCTTGGGGGTTGATTCTGGGGTTCCCCCAATCGGTAGACCTCGCATCGAGGTCCCCCAGGACCAACACCGGACCGGTCATATAAGGGGCCAACATGGCCCCCTACCGGTCCAAATACCTCCCGAATTCGGCGGAGCCACAATTGGGTGAATTGTAGCATCCAGCGACCAGAAACCTTCCCCACTTAACTAAAACCATCCCCCTGCCCCGTTCGACCACGGAGCAGGGGTGTACCGTCGCCGAAGGGCGACGGTGGCATATCGCCACGGAGCCCGACTCGTTCCCGAACCAGTGCGGATGGTCGGGGACTTCAAAGGGCTCCGTGGCCACTGCCAGGTCAACCTGCCACTCCGCCAGGCATTGGACCATAAGGTCCTGCGCCCGGCGGCAGTTGTTCAGGTTGGCCTGCAGTACCAACAGGGTGGCCCCGTGCGCCATTAATTGGCCGCGACGGACCCACCCTCGTTGGGCGGCTGCGACGGCGACGGAGGGGTAATCCCGCCAGCCGGCGCAGCCGCCACTTCAACCTCCATCGGGGGGGGGGGGGGGCGAGGGAAGGCTCCTCGCCTACACCCGATGCTTCAGGGGGAGGCACCGCACCTGCCCCCCCCTTCTTCCCTTTCTTGGCCTTGGGAGGCGGGGAACACGCCTTGCTCCCCGCCTTATGGCCAGCGGGTCTCCCCAGATCAGCGCATACCGCGCAATGGGGGGAACCTTCAGCTCCCCCACCTTCACGGACTGGGTGGCGCAGCCCCCGGCCGCCGCCACAGCCTCGACCACCTCCCTGGGGGTGACGGAGACGTCCAGGCTCGTCAGGCGGAGGTCCGCCAATTTGACGGGCCTGGAAATTTTCACCTCCATCCCCCCCATGGCGTCCTTCATCCTGGCCGCCAGGGCGTCGGCCTTGGTGCCCCCATCGGCACCGGGGACCTGAATTATCAGGCCCCCGGTGATGGCCCTCTTCCATGAGAGGGCCTCGATACCGAGGGCCCCCAAGTCATCGCCCTGACGGGCCCTCCTAATCGCCTCCGCGTAGGTGGCCTTGCTCCCCTCCGTGACGGTGAGAGTCACCGCCGCCGACCGGGGAGGGGCCACCACACGCGGGGCCTTGCTGTTGGCCACGCCCCCCTGGCTCTTGCCCTTCTGGGCGGGGCCGGGGGCCGGAGCCGCGGGCTTGGCGGCCTTCTTCTTGGCCTTCCTCCCCACCACCTGCGTCCAGGTCCCCTCTTGCGGGAGGGCCGGTGACATCGCAGGCTGCGCGGTGGGGAGGGAGGTCAATTGGGAGGCCCCACCCTGGGGCCCCCCACTTCCTTTCGTCTTCTTCTTTTTCTTCTTCTTCTTCTTCCCCTCGGCTTTGGGGGTGTTGGCGGGGGGGGGGGGGGGGGAGCACCCCGCCAACAGCCGGAGGGGAAGAAGCTGGAAGACCCGCTGGTGGGGTCGGCGCGGGGGCCACCCGCCCCCCAACCGACCCCGCATAACTGACATTCCCGGACGGGGCCCCTCGCTGGCCCAGCCGGAGCTCCCTGCGGATCGCCGCGAACTTCGCGTCGATCAGAGCTCCGATCTGGGCCAGCAGGCTGGCCCCGTCCACCGGCGCCGGCGCCGCCAATGGCGCAGCCGGTATACCGCCCAGGTCCCGGCCCTCCCGGGTCGGGGTACCGGGGGGAGGTGATGGCCGAAGGGGGGGGGGCATCGAACCTCCTCTTCATCGCCATCATCTCCCCCTTGAAGCGCCGAGGGTCTCCTTTAGACCCTCTATCTCGCTGTTCAAGCGAGCGTTTTCGGCCCTGAGGGCCCGGTTCTCCGACTGCGACCTATCCCCTACGTATACAGTCGAAGATCCGGGCTCCTCGTGGCTGTCGCCACCGTGAGAGGGGTCGGGGCACTGGAAGCCCCGCGGACGAAGGTCCCCGTGAGATTGCCGCTCCTCGCGGCAGTGGCCTCCACACGCCTGGAGGCCTCCACCACGAGGGCGACAATCTCGCCGGGGAGAAGTCCCCGCATCTCCAGCTGGCGCTCGCCAGCTGACGGTGCGGGGTCCCTATATCGGGACTTCTTTTTTTCGTTCCCCCCGGAAATCTCCAAGGAAGACGGCGACATGGGCCTCTTCCCGGGCGCGAAGGATGACGACGCGGCGGATGCCCCCAGCGGCAGCCCCCACCCGCGACCGCGTTCGCCCGCTGACGGACCCTAACTCAGAGGGAGGGCCACAGGCCCCCCTCTCGCTTGTCCTCGAGCTCCGACGGGAGCCTCCCTCCTCTACCGATTCCGGGCGCGGTTGCCCAATCGTCCGAGGCTCATCAAAATTTGGATCCATTGTTACATAGTCGGGCCTGGTTACTACACCCCCATTTCTGGGGGTGCCTCACTCGTTACCCTCTTAATACCAAACGGACATAAGGGTCCACCGGGGCAGAGCCGCATACCCCGGTAAGCCTAAATACAACTGGAGGTCGGCAGGTATCCAGAGGTTGTACAACGCTTGCGGGTGAGATGCATCCATCTACCCACCCCCGGCGCTTACTCCGGGGGTACCCCATCACCACGTTACGATAGCTTAGGGTTAGAGACTTTTTTATAGAGGTTTATCCTCCTCGCAGGCCGGCCAATTAAGGCAAGCCCCCCGCCCGGTAAAACATGACCACCGGTTTACGGTATGAGGCCCTGGGCAGACAACTTGCTGCCCAGGACACATTGTGCAGCGGTTTTCACCCCTACTCCGTGTGAGCCTTACCGGCAAGGGAGGCCCTGCCAGGATCCGAAGATCCCGCCGGCATCGCCTCACACATCACAGGAGCTACTTCCCGCCGCTAACGGTTGGACACTGCCTTGCTGCGCACAGGGCGCAGTAAAAAAGCGACCGGCAGTGCCCGTCCACACCCCTTGCTCCGTTAGCCACTCACCACCAAGGTGAGTGCCCAGGAACCACCACGAGGAGGTGGAGCAAGAGGATTTTAGGTTACGGACCACCACCACTGTGGTATATCCTCCAATGGATCCGAGTCACCATTAGAGGACCCCGTAACCCTAAGGTTTCCACTATGGTCTCGGACTGCGGAACCGCTGATAACTTTTTGTCACCGTTCGAATCCCGCCCGGGTCAATCTTTTTTTTCTGTTTATCAAATGTTTTTTCGCTTCCTAACCATGTGTTTGTTGTTAAACCATTGTAAAAACATTTTTTAACTATTTTTAATTAATTTTTCGGAAAAATATTTTTATGGTACTTTCGGACTCTAATCATTTACGGATTGTATTACTTAACATTTTGTGCTCTACTTAACATTTTTTTACATGGAATTGTGCATCGACTTGACTATCAGGTCTTGTATCTTTACTGGGTTCATTATTCAGTAATAAATCCAGTGTATTATCAAGGTCTAGCGATATTGTTGTGTCTGTTTCTGTCAAGTGAAAAGGAAAATATTATTAAGGATATAATAACAACGAGGTTTATGCTTCGGACAACTGTACCCACTGTTGTTTGGAAAAAGTCCTGATGATGGGCATTTTCGATTTCGGACACTTACCTGAGACTGTCGAGCTGCGAACATTGGTTTCATTTAGGTGGCCCAATATTTTTTTGTTTGCACCTGGTTCATAACACTGATAGCAACTTCGATGATGTAAAGAACCTCTTCACAGGATCAGATGAATTATCGCAAGCTGTTTCGTATTTGAAATAATCCGAAATAATGGATGAACACGATAATAATATTAAAATTGTTCAATTCTCTCCTTTCTTAAAGTCTTAAAGTACTCCAAAAATATTTTTCTGAAAAATTATTTAAAAATAGTTAAAAAATGTTTTTACAAAGGTTTAACAACAACGTATAGTTAGGAAGCGAAAAAACATTTAATAAACAAAAAAAAAAGATTGACCCGGGCGGGATTCGAACCTGGTCCGAAAACTTATCAGCGGTTCCGCATTCCGAGACCATAGCCGCTGCACCAACCGTCGCCGTTAAAACTATCTTCGAAATATTCGAATATAACGACTTAGTATTATTTTCGTTTTTTGTACTACGCAACTTTTAAAGTCTGGAAAATATTTTCCTGAACGTAGGAATGTTTAATATAACATAATATATTTTTTTAATTCAGAGAAGATAGGTATGACTTAGGAAAAACGCCGAAAAAAGTGGTTTTTATTTTTTTCAACGATGACGCACCACTCTCAGGGATTTGGAAAAAATTGAGCATAATACTGATGATAATATCTCATTACTGAATTTAATCTGGAGTAGTGCTCTTTCGATTTCTATATGAAATCAGCATTTTTTCGATTTTTTTCGTGTTTTTTGCGTTTTACAACCAGAGTTTGCAACGGAAAAATCTGAAAATGTTACGTACTATGTGGCTTATTATCCAAAATGTGTCAGAATTTTTTAAGAATTTTTAATTGTCAATAAATAGGGAAAATGGGCCAAAATCTGGTTTTTTGATTTTCTTTAATAACTACCCTTACAGATGAGATATGGGGCTGTAACTTGGCAGATCGAGGTCTTTTTGGGTAGGCTATCGAATAGCCAAAGCTCGATTAAAAACTCGTCGGGGGCGAATTTCACTACCAAACCCGGCTATAGCCTTTAAATAAAATATATAAAACTAAACAAAATATTGCACATTCGGCTCTTTCTGTATTAAAAATAAAATATACAGGGTGGGGCATTTTAAACAGGTCACCTGAATAACTCGCTTGTTTTTGAAGATAGGAGAAAATGTATTAAACCAAACTTACTTGGTATCGGGGGGCTCATAATCTGGTATTACCAATTTTTCTGTAGGTAGAGGCGTCAAGGTGATATAAAGGTCAACTCTGATTTTTTAAACGCAACAGTATATTTTTTTGCTTACATTCTGATAGAGTGTTTCAAGACGAATACAAGACCTATTATGAAGGTCATTCAAGGTCACTCAAGGTCAACTGCAAGAGAAAACTGATTATCTCAAAGCACACTTCGAACCCTTTTGTATCTTCCGTAGTTGTTGGCATAGCGCTCTTGTAATTACTAATAAGGGTCACAGAACATAAACAAACATTCAATCACCATCTAAGCTTGTTTATATAAACGAAAGAACAAGATAGATTCATACCGAATAATTACAAGGAAGCGGTAGGATCAGAAGAAAGAAAATATTGGGAGGAGGCCATGGAACAAGAACTCCAATCAATGCGGACACACCAAGTGTGGGACCTGGTAAGAAGAGAAGAAAAAATGAAAGTGCAGAAGAGCAAATGGGTGTACAATAAGAAGAAGGACGGGAGATGGAAGGATGGGAGAACCATACTGACCTTGACCTTGCGTGACCTTGAATAAACTTCATAATAGGTCATTGTATTCGTCTTGAAACACTCTATCAGAATGTAAGCAAAAAAATATACTGTTCCGTTTAAAAAAACAGAGTTGACCTTTATATCACCTTGACGCCTCCACCTACAGAAAAATTGGTAATACCAGATTATGAGCCCCGCGATACCAAGTAAGTTTGGTCTAATGCATTTTCTCCTATCTTCAAAAACAAGCGAGTTATTCAGGTGACCTGTTTAAAATGCCCCACCCTGTATAAAACTAAACAAATACTGTATAAAATAAATAATATATATAAAACTAAACAAATTCTGCAAATTCGGCTATATCTATAATAAAAACAAAATAAATAATATATATAAAACTAAACAAATACTGCAAATTCGGCTACATTTGTAATAAAAACAAAATATAAAATCTAAACAAAATATTGCACATTAGGTTATTTGCTATCACATGTGCTTTTTTTGTACAAATTTTGCGGATTATGCAATTTGAGATGATGCGAATCTACTTCGAAATTATTGCAATTAACATTTTTAGATTGAAAACTGGACCGAACTACGCAAATGGAAGCTAATGAATCTATATTTAATTTGTTTCTTATTTTAGATTTTACATCTGTCACAATAGAAAAATGCGTTCGAAAAGACAAAACTATTTCAATTAATAATTTTAAAGTTGGAAACATGTCTTCCCCATCGAAATTTTTAAATTTGAAAATATTATGCCACATATCATCTATTTCTAATAAAGCTAACTTTTCCTTGGATTCTTCATCAAAACATGATGGTAGAATTTCCCATTCAAAAGCTAATTGTGTAATATCTAAAAGGTTTACACGATTGGCGATGCCGGATAGATCTTGAACTTTTTCCCTGCCTTTATCGTATAATGCTACCGATGTATCCAAAAACAACGAATCTTTAAAAAGTGAATCTTTCAAAGGCAGACGTACAAGCATCTCTCGAATTGCAGTAATATAAAAGTTTAAACATCAGCACCGAATTTGTTGGGCACATTCCAACTCTAATGACTCTAAAATTGTTTTGCATTCCGGTCCAAAATTTCTGCTTTATTTAAATCTAATGTAGTAAAATCTTCCAAAAATTGAGGTTTGATAAAATTTTTCCCTATTTGTTTAATTAGCTGAAGGCTAGTCTCAAATAACTTATGCAATAAAATTTGTCTCGACTGAAATAAGGCATTAATACGGTTGAAAAAATTTAAAAAATATTTCAAAAAACAAATGTGTCATTCAATGACTCTAATAAAAATTCAGCAGATTTTGACTTGTCTTCAACTACAGCTAATATGAAATAATTTTTTAGCACGTCCCAATTTTTCAATAGTCTAACGATACATTTTTGTAAACAAAGCCACCTGGTGGTTGATAATTTTAAAATATTACGTTGCTGTACCCTGAAAAAATTTTGAAATTCCCCCAAAACTGCACTCCTGATAGCACTGGCCGAAGTATAAGTTGCAACTCCTCTAATTAAATGTTCGCACTCCGGAGGCAATTCATCGCAAGACTTACTAGAGATAATAGCGGAAGAGTGACAAATACACCTTATTGTAACTAAATGAGGTACTTTGATTTGTAAATGCGTAATAAATGAATTATTACACCCAACAATAACTGCTGCATTGTCGCATGCAATTCCGACAATATTTTTTATTGGAATTTCTTTACTATATAAAAGATTTTTAAAACTTTGAAATATACTATTCGCAGAACAATCATCACCGTTTAAACGAATATCTAATAACTGTATGTTCGGGCTCAACCGTCGGCTGCGCCCGATAACGAACGGGAGCATCGACCGAGCGACCGAAAGGACCGCCGCGGCCCGCAAACAATAAACACGCGCGCCCGGCAAAACGGTCACTCGCTCGGTTTAAATCCTCCGATCGCTGAAAAACCGTTCGACAACGCGTTCCCCGCGACACCCCTTCCCCACGTCAGGAAGGCGGTGATATACACACCTCGCACGTCGGTGCGAGGTGAGTTTGAAAGCAACAGCGAAGCGCACCTTGACGTTAGCGATCACTACAGTTTACACAATTATTAAATACGAGTTCGAGAATCGCGATCCCCCGACGCGATCTCCTGCACGCCGAGTTCACACGTCCAGCGTGAACGTGCATTCCGCGCCCACGCGCATTGTACATATTGTATATAGTTTCGTATTTAAATATATTGTAAATAGTCTGTGTCGTGAAATTCGTCTACGTTCTCTCGTAATCGTCCCATCGTCCTCACCGGCAATTCACCGTCCCGATACCGACGGAACAGTGTGCATACTTTATTATTTATCGGTGATATGAATTGTACTAATACACACAGTATTTTTATGTTAGTTATGTCGGTTGTTTCGTCTATTAAAACTGAAAATTTACGGGTTTTTAAATGATCAATAAGTTGATCGACTTCGCGCTTGGCAATTACATTTTTAACAATATAAGCACACTTATCTCGAGCAAGTGTAAGGTCTTGCACAATTTCGGGTTCCTGGCAAATATCTTGCATTAGAGGAATTAAATGATCCGCGGTTTTATAAGCTACGTTGTGTTCGGCAAAAAAGGCAGATAATCTAATTTCTGCACGTTTCACTTTATCCTTGTGGGATAAAGTTGTGCTATTAAAATTAATATTACTATTGTTATTATTACAGGTGGCTTTTTTGTTCAGTAAACTAATATTTCGTACATGTTTGAGCGTTTTCGAATGCCTAATTAACATCCTTCTGTCACATGTGATAGCTTTATCACATGCAGTACAATGTACTTTATTTTGTCGTGAAGAAGGAGCTAACCATACTTTAAAAATATCTTCCTCTAGCCACGAAGAGTTAAACTTAAAACTTCTAATCCTCCTACTCCTCGTTGTAGCTCTTTCTCCACTATTAACTTCCATTGTATAATAAAATATTAATAATACTTACCTCGTTCCGGGTCACGTCTCCCGTCCATCAGTCGTCCCGCCAATAACACCGGTACACTCCCACTCCCGCCAATATAACTGCCACCTGCCACAGGCCGTTAGGGCCCTGGCCGCTCTACTGCGTCATTGTAGATACGCTACTGTTTTGGCCGCGCATGCGCGAAAAAAAGCTGGCTCAATCGGAACACTGCCTAGCGATCGGACACTGTGCGAGCCGAGCGAGCGGACATTGTGCGAGCCGAGGGAGCGGACACTGTGCGAGCTGAGCAAGCAATGAAACGGTCCGGACCTGTGCAACATTTCAGTGAAAACTGAGAAGGTCTGGACCTGTGAAACATTTCAGAGCAAACTGAGAAGCTCCGAACTTGTGAAACATTTCAGAGCAAACTGAGAAGGTCCGAACTTGTGAAACATTTCAGTGAAAACTGATAAGGTCCGGACCTTTGAAATTTCTCTTAAAAATGATCGAAATTTTTATTTAGATAAATATTTTGCTTTACTCTGATACAGACAGTATGTATTTCCTCTGACAGTCTGAGAGTGATAAAACCTCGGGACTTAGGAGCATCAATGAACGTGAACGTGTATTTACATGTGCATACATAGAAAACGACAGGGCATAGACAACAAATGAGGGACTGAAGACCGAGGCAGCCGGCACAGTTTGTAAGGCTGGGTATCGATTACAATATCAATGCAAAAAGGAAAGTTTTTTATTTTTCATTCTTTTTTTATACAACTTTTACAAACATATTTGTGAGATTTTATATATTTTTCCCTTGATTCTTCTTCTTCTCGGCGCGGCGGTCTCCTCGGCGGTGTGGTATACCTCCGCGGCCTCCTCGGCGGTGTGGTATACCTCCGCGGCCTCCTCGGCGGTACGGCATACCTCCGCGGCGGTTATTTCCGCGGAAAATTTCCCGCCTGTTTCCAGCGGATCGGCGGCTGCCCTCGCCGAATGCTGCCGCACGGCGGCCTCCCCCGTGCTGGCCTCTCCCCACCTGGTCCTTTCGCTGCCCGCGGTTACGTTTGCGATAAATCATTTTCTTTAAAAGTTTCTTCAAAGCAGACTGTAACAGAAAAATATTTTTCAATATTTCCTCCCGAATGCATTTTTCAATTATTAATCTACATTTACTCACTTGGGTTACCTTCTTGAAATTTTTATTATTTTTTGGCTCAGAAGAACCAGCTTCTTCCGAAGGCCAGCGTCCTCGTCCGTTTTCTTTGGCTCAACTGAGCCTGTTGGGCCCGAGGGGCCAACGCCCTAGTTTATCAGCAACTGCTCTAACTTTACCAGCATGCTTTTCGTCATTTTTCTGTAAAAGAATAAATTTTATGTCATGGCCTGCATTTGGCACGAAAATATTGATGAAAAATACAAATGAATAGATGTAAATAAACATTTGTGGGGTGATAATTTAAAAGTTACATTACGTGAAGGTGTACATTTTACATGTGCACGAGAACGTATCGGGATCGTATAGTATTATACGTCGATACCTTGGATATCTTTGCTGCATCTAAAAATTAGAATTTCAGTTCAATAATATATTCAACTGTACCACTAAATATCAAAAATAAAACAGTGCACGTGAATAATTACCAATTAATACTGAGGCTAATTTTGTGGCCTCAAATCTTCTTTTACCCTTCTTACTCGAGCGGTCTCGGCCGCCGAGAAGTGTAACATGATACGGGTCGAGTATATCGGTGTGAGACCACTACTAATCCAATGACAAAACTTCTTTATTTTTCATTATTTTTTTATGGGACTTTGACCAAATTATTCGGGGCATTTTTCTACTGAAAATGATACCAAATATGATATAATTCCGATTATATTTACTTGTGTAATAGGCGATCAAAGTGTCGAGCGCAAGGATCGATGACGTATGGGAAAGAAAGAGACGCGGGGAGTAGCAGTCGCCGGCACAGTTGAAAGGCCCGCCACGTCCTCACAATGTAATCTCAATAAAAAACTTTTTTATTATTACTTATTTTTGTATGGGACTTTCACCAATATATTTGTGGCATTTTTCTAATTAAAATGATACCAAACACGATATAATTCGGATCATATTGTATAATAATATAAATATAAAAGTCAGGTATGTACATCGGTGAACCAATAGTAATTCAATGACGACACTTTTACATTTCTTATTAGTCTTTTATGAGACTTCTACCATTATTTATATAGATATTTCTCCGATTAAAATTTTTCTGATTATACATACATACATATCTATTTTTTTAATTGACGATGGAGTAAGTTTTGGTGACAGACAAAGAGAGTAACTGATAAAAAAAGAGACACGACAAGTCGCATCGTCTCGTTGAAAATGTATTTGATAATATGAATAATGTCACAGCCTACTACTAGCCGTGCTGAACAACTTGGCAACACCGCTGTGTTTACAGTTCGAGAGTCCGATTTTCAAGAATGAGAGTCTCGTGTTTGAGATTATAATTAACGTTTTTTTCATAGGAAATTATGTTAAAATGCACAGTTCGTTGTTAATTATGTTTAAGCAATATGTAGGGGAAGGCGGGGTATTGTGAGCCACTTTTTTTTATTGCCAAAAAACTGCTATTAAATTAAGTTTTTCATCAAATTTCAACGCTAAATGTTGTAGTATGAAGATTTACCTTTCTTTTAGACACAATAGTTTAATCGAATATCTGCAAATTAGATGATTTTAAGACTATTACAAAAACTTTGCATTTTCTTGAATTTGCAAAATCTCGGGGAATCGTGAGCCACTTTCAAAATCAAATAAAAATTACAATTTCTGTTATGAAACGTTTATTCATGTATCTGAATGACAAAATAATTTTTTAATAATAAGAAAAAAAGTTAAAAATAACCACAATTAATCTGAATTGCAAAGCTCACAAGTCCAATTTCTTGCGGTCATTCCGGCGCATTCCAAGTGGATGGCACGATCGCAGACGTTGCAACCAATGATGAAGTTCCAAAAAATTTATATCGTGCTCGAATATTGCATAAACAATCATTGAGAAACAATTCCCCGAGAAAAGTGGCTCATAATTCCCCGAACCCTTATTTTTACAACTTGGCCACAAACAAATAACACAAACCTACCCTAATTCAAATTTCTTTATTTATTTCGAAAGCTTGAAGTCACACGAGTATTATAAACACAGTTACCTGCTTAGATCGACAGAAAAATGTAACAATAATAGACCAAACACGAAATGAAAATAATACTTCGAGCGCAGCGAATTTGTATCTGCTAACAGAGCAAAGTAATGATGCGGGTGCGTACTTCAACAGATCGTGGAAATATTACCTTATTATGAGACAACTCAAAAACAGTTGTTCGCAACTGTCAATATTTACCAGTAAAACAAAGATGGCGCTGGCTCACGATTCCCCGTGGCTCACAATACCCCGCCTTCCCCTAAATATTATAACTATGGTAAGTAGAAGTGATATTAAAGCATACTAGTATTTATAAATGCGGTTTACATTTTGTGGACTCCCGGAATAGTTTGGTGTTGTGATACATAATATTCGAAATATTTCCAGAGGTTTTAAGAAAATAGAAGCATGAAGCAATGGGAAATCATCTTTGAACTAAAATGCAACATTTGAAAATGAATGAAGGGATATATAAGTTAATAAAAGCCTGAAATAGACGAAATTATTGTGACGAAGTCGAAGAGGTTAAGTGACTACGTGTATAAAGTCTGTCTCACGTAAGAATAGACTCGTTTCGCGCAGCTTGACTGGTCGCGGGCGGCGCAGCGAGCCACCCAACTCCCACTCCAGCACCCACTCCTCACTGTCTCGACGCGAGTCTTCATGTACGCGGTGTACCGGAATGAAACGGGTTAGCATGGAATTATACTGAATAGGAAATAGTGACTGCAAGAAATGTAAAAATGACAATTGACTATTTACAAACTATTTAAAACTATTTGAAAAGGGTTCGCATGGAATTATACTATGAAATCGTGACTATTTACATTTATTAATATCTGCAAGAAATGTAAAAATGACAATTGACTATTTACAAAGTATTTACAAACTATTTACAAACTATTTACAAACTATTTACAAACTATTTTACAATTTATATACAACTTGGCTCGTCTATGTCCGAGTCGTTCGGATCAGAGCCTTCAGACTCGGGAGCCTGAAGAAGCGACCTTCAGTCGTCGGAACCTCTCTTCCTTCTTCTTGACATGGGCAATGTAATTTTGCCAATTTTCCGGGGACACGTTCTCCACGGCTTGGTGTACAAGTCTACGGACATCATCCAACTTGAATGTTGTATTCCGCGTACGTATAAATTGTTTAATTTGTGCCCACGCGAGCTCGATGGGGTTTAACTCGCAGTGGTAAGGGGGAAGGCGCAATACTAATTTGCCGTGTGCTTTAGCGTATTCGTCGATAACGTAATTTTTGCCCAGCTGCTTATATTTTGCGGCAATTTGTAATAATTGCGTCTTTACAAACCTATCCGGGTAAAATGTTTCCCCCTTGCCCTGCAGCCACTCCACAATTTTAGCTTTTTTCCACTGAAGTTTTGGATAATGCTCCTTTATAACGCTGTGATAGGAAGCGTTATCCATAACTATCACTGCCCCATCTCGCAGCGTGGGCAAAATTTTCTAGAACCATTCGAAGAACGTGTCCCCGTTCATCTCGTGGTGGTAGTCGATGGTGTTCTTCTTTGAATCAAAACACAGGAGGGCCCCAGGTAAAAACCCGTCCTCTGACCCGATGTGTGCGATGATGAGTCGCTTTCCCTTGTTTGTGGGAGCAGGTATACCGGTCGACAGCTGCCTTTCTTCGGCATTCCTCGAACAGCTGACGGTGGTATCTACCCATAATTTCTTCACAAATTCCCCGGAGTTATGCCAGGTTTCGTCCAAGTAATAGATAGGACGCCCTTCCTCGCGCAGTTCCCTGATCCTTGTAATATAATATTGCCGCCAGTTGACAATATGTTCTTTATCTAGCAGCGCGCTGTTCCGCTTCATTTTTATAAAACAGAATTCCATCCTCTTCAGCAAGCGGTGTAAAGTCCCTCGGCTGAACGACGGGAGTTCCTCGTCATCGTTTACCGCCTGCAATATCTTATCGAGGTTCGGCACCTCGCGACGTATCCAAAAATCGTGGACCTTCTTCCTGATTGCCAAAATTTCCTCATCTGACGTTTTCTCCAAAATATTGAAGCAACGCCTCTTCATATTCAGCGACGAAACAGCGCCTGTGCTTTTGTACTCCGCTATCGCCTTTTTTATAGTACATTTTCCAATCCCTGTCTTAGAAAATAAAACGAATTTTTTTTTAAATAAAAAGAAAATACAAATGAAAGAAACTTAATAAAATTATCTTGATGATGCTATCTTTTATATCTTTTGTTGTATATGGTCATACATGTATAGAGGGCATTGCGGAGTGACGCGCGACGGTGCTTGCGCGATCTACCGGTACGACGAGCGCGGGATTAATAGCGTCCGAGGTGTGGAGCTATGCGCGCGTGTTCAGGAGTCTTATGTATACCAAATCGTTACTTATGTGTTAATTATATATATTATATACAACCAGAGTACAGAACTAGGTTAATCACCTTACCACAACAATCCTAACAATTGGTAGCAGAGCGTGGTTCTGGTAAAATGAGAGAAAGGCGAGTATAGGGTTATAGTATAATAGAAAATAGATAGTGCCTAGTATCATTTGTTGCCAGTAAATCAAGCGAAGGAAAAATGGCAGAATCAACGGGAATACCAATGAACAGAATCGAATTGCTAACCGGCAAAAATTACCACGTGTGGGCGCTAAAGGTGGCGACGATACTTAGAACACGGAAAC
This sequence comes from Lasioglossum lativentre, assembly GCA_916610255.1. Classification (NCBI taxonomy): domain Eukaryota; kingdom Metazoa; phylum Arthropoda; class Insecta; order Hymenoptera; family Halictidae; genus Lasioglossum; species Lasioglossum lativentre. The sequence continues at coordinate 41,091,699 of OU744356.1, read as the reverse complement.
TATTCCGAGAAGTCATAGAAAGCGAGGAACCACCAACAGATCACGACCCTGAATCACAGCGAAGCAAGGCAAGGAAAATATGGGAATCCAAAAACGATGAGGCTTTTGGGGTCATAATAACGACCCTCTCAGACGGTCAGGCGGGTCAGTTCTTAGTGGAAAACAAAGCAAGTAACGTTTGGGAAGAGCTCAGACGGATGTACGCTGGGGAAGCTGAGGATAAGCGCATAGATATAAGTGAAAAATATCAGCATGAAGGGTGACGAGACGGTGAGTGACTACATTACCAGGGCCAAAACTATAGCGTCCAGGAGTGCTGCGTTAGGGCATCCTATACCAGAAAGGGAAATAGTATACCACGTAGTGCGAGGTACCCATCATAAATTAGAGAAGGCAGCGATGGTGCTAAGGTCACAGCGGAGCGCCACGTTGAATGAAGTGCAACACGCATTGAGGGAGGAGGAAGAAAGGATCGGCCAAGCTCAAAGTCACAATGCACATAACTCACAAGTGTGGAGAAGTGAAAAAGCTTATAGGGCAACTAATGATGGAAGATTCCGGCAAAATAGGGATAGTGGCTGCTTCATATGTGGAAAGAAGAACCATCTGGCGAGGGAATGCTTTCACCGCCAAAATAATAGAGGCGAAACAGAATACAATAGAGGTGGAACGTCAAACAATAGAGGTAATATAAGGAGGTATACGAGTGGTCCAAACAGACAACAGCCAACAAGGAGAGAACGAAGCAGCATGGCAGTAACGAATAGAGACGAGTTTAGTAACCGAACAGTACAATCACACAGAACTAAGAGATAGAGACAAAAGAACGCAAATATGGACCCTGGATTCTGGCTCGACCTCACACATGACACCGGAAATAGAGGGTATGAGAAATGTCATACCATATCATACTGAAGTAAATTTGGCTGAGAATGGAAGAAGCGTAGAGGCAAACGCTAAAGGTGACGTAAGGATAGCCACCCGAACATACAAAGGTACGAACATAGTTAATATTAAAGACGTACTATTTGTGCCAAAGTTGCGAGCTAATTTGCTGTCAATAAGCCAGTTAAATAGGAATGGACACACTGTGATATTTGAAAACAGTACTGCAAAGATAGTGGGGCCTGCAAACAGAGTAATCGCAGAGGCAGAAGAGAGGAACGGCATATTTATTCTAAAAGGCGAAACGATAGAACAAGCGAATCTTGTCGGAGAACGGAACTCCCAAGGACAACAAGAACCTGAAAAGGAGTGTCTGGAAAAGCAATCCAAGGGTAAAATATTTGAGAAAATGCTGTGGCACAAGCGGTTGGGACACGTATGCGACGAATACCTGGAACAGATGATCAAAACAGATGCTGTCAGGGACATGAAATCAACCAGAGAAAAACTAGGGATATGCGAGCCATGCATTATTGGGACACTGGCACAAAAGCCACACCAGGCAAAGGGCCCTACATCTACTCAACCATTGCAGCTGATACACATAGATTTATGTGGGTCAATGGCAACACCCTCAATCGATGGAAACATGTATATATTTGTATTGGTTGACGATTATAGCAGATATACGACCACGTTTCTGATGAAGAGCAATTTTTTCGTGAGATATATGAACAAGTGGGAAAATCAAATGGGAAAAAGAATTAAAATTCGATGAATTATTCAAGAACAAAGGCATTCATCATCAAAGAACTGTGGCATACAATCCACAGAGTAATGGTATCGCGGAGAGAACAAATAGAACACTCCTAGACAGAATGCGTACAATGTTGAGGGACACAGACCTGCCAGAACGATTCTGGGGGGAAGCCTTGATGACGGCGACATACTTAAAGAACCTGACGACCACAAAGTCAGATGCGAAGGCAACGCCACAAGAGAAGTGGAGTGGATGGAAACCAAGTGTTTCATATTTAAAAGTGTTTTCGATGTATAGCATATTATCATATACCAAAGCAGATGAGGAACAAGCTGCAACCTCGAGCCAGACCTGGAATTTTTATTGGGTACTCCTTAGAAACCAGAGGATATAGGATATATAACGCCGAGGAGAATCGGGTATACAGTTCCAGGACGGTCAAGTTCAACGAACAAGAGACGGGATCCAGACCCTTGATAGAAAAGAGACTTACTTACAGATGAGTGCTACATCATCCCTGGTACCGCGGATGAAGAAGTGGAAAATGTGGAGATAGTAAACAACCCACAGGGAGAAGAAATGACGCCCGATAACCTGGAAGGCGAGGACAGGGGGGAAATAAACACGACTGAAGAAAGAAAAAGAGGAAGGATAAAAGGAAAAAGCAACCTGGAGATACAACAAGAGCATACGAGAAGATTGTTAGAAAATGAAGAGAAACTCAAACTAGACGGAGCTAGAAGATCTGAGAGAATAGCAAGGAAACAAGAGCATGCATACAGCACAGAAGAACAAGATAGATTCATACCGAATAATTACAAGGAAGCGGTAGGATCAGAAGATAGAAAATATTGGGAGGAGGCCATGGAACAAGAACTCCAATCAATGCGGACACACCAAGTATGGGACCTGGTAAGAAGAGAAGAAAAAATGAAAGTGCAGAAGAGCAAATGGGTGTACAATAAGAAGAAGGACGGGAGATGGAAGGATGGGAGAACCATACTGACCTTGACCTTGCGTGACCTTGAATAAACTTCATAATAGGTCATTGTATTCGTCTTGAAACACTCTATCAGAATGTAAGCAAAAAAATATACTGTTCCGTTTAAAAAAACAGAGTTGACCTTTATATCACCTTGACGCCTCCACCTACAGAAAAATTGATAATACCAGATTATGAGCCCCCCGATACCAAGTAAGTTTGGTCTAATGCATTTTCTCCTATCTTCAAAAACAAGAGAGTTATTCAGGTGACCTGTTTAAAATGCCCCACCCTGTATATAGATGATTTCTTAGTAGTAGGGTCAAGTAATGAGATAATAGAAAATGTAATGTCGAAAGTCAGGCAAGGGTTAGACATTATCGAAAATAAGGAGAAATTCTTCTTAAACATAAAAATAAAAGAGTCTAAGGGGGGAATAGAACTATCACAAGGGGCGTACGTAGACAAAATTTTAGCGAAGTACAAACTGGAAGAGTGCAATACGGTTAAAACACCCATGGACACAAATCAAAACTTAAATGAACACCAGGACTCACCTGAGGTAGATAAAGCATTGTTTCAGGAAATGATGGGTTCATTAATGTATTTAGCGGTAGGTACAAGGCCCGACATAGCCTTCAGCGTAAGTTATTTGTCACAATATTGTCAAAAACCAAAGCAAATTCATTTAATAGCGTTAAAGAGAGTGTATAGATATTTGAAGAAAACAAAAGACTTTAAGTTATGTTTCAGCAGAGCAAGTGGAAAATTGTCCATAAGTACAGATGCCAGCTGGGATAGCACACCAGATGCTAAGTCGTACAGTGGATATGTGAGTCAGATTTGTACGCAGAGTCGATGGGTTACTGTTCGAAAACGTCGTCCGTCTTTCTTGTAGAAAGTTTCTTAAGGGAGGCATAGGACAATAGGGATCCTAAAACGCCACGCCGACCTGACATTTCTACCTCTTGCTGGGTGAAAGGACGGACGACCTTTTAGAACAGTAACCCATCGACTCTGCGTACAAATATGTAGGAAAACCGAAACATGTGATTGCCGTATACCTGGTATCTACCATCAGCTGTACAGTTCGTTGACCTGACCGTACAACCCTTAGCTTTCGGTACTGGTTTTACAAATATCTCGTAAACTAAAGACGCGAGGCAAAAAGTCTAAAGGGAAATGTTGTTCAGAATCGTGGTCTTTACAACATATCCAAAGCTCATCGAAATCGGGACATAATCGAGAAACTGTTGGTTGTTACGACATCGCAGCGTACCGACAACACTCTCCACCCCCCGGCTCGCCGCGCTGACCGTGCCACCGAGCGACTAGGCGCGCTCTGGTTGGTCCGTGTTTTTCGTTAATAACTCCTAAACAAAGCCGTGGACGCCATTTTTGCTAAGGAAAATGTCGCTTCAAATGTCCCAAGGAACCTCCCATTTCCCGCTTACGCAGTCGTTTTGGGACACCCTGTATATATAATAACATTAATAATAAAAATATAAAAAGAAAATAAATAAACTAAGACAAATAAAAACTCTGTTGATGCATTAACTAACACATATTAGAAAGAATAAGTTAAATATATCAAAATTGATGCTTTAAAAAAAGCTAAATTAAAAGAAAATTATTGAAAATTTAGGTTCTATTGAAAGTTTTTATTTTACGATTTTTAGAAATGGTATGTGCATTCATTTCTAATTGACTATTGTTTATAGTTTTAACATAATCATTCAGTAAAATATTCGAAAAAATTGATAATAATTTAAGCAAAATACTGTGATAATCTTTACCACAAATGCATCTATCTAAAAATGCTAAATGATGTATATCTGATTGTATACTAATATGTGTTAATTTACATAAAATATGTTTATGATTTTCAGATTTTAGAAAATCTGATTCCAAATTAGGAACATTTAGTATGGCTTCCATTACTGCACACATGTGAGTAAATACATTTATTACATCTTCTGTAGGAGTGGAAAGACCACTCCTTTGTAAATAATCAAAATATACATTATTTACAGTTGTACCTTTATCCTCCACAATTAATAATTTGCATGTATTACAATTTAATTTTTTTGCAACAGAATGGGACCCATAACCGGATATATAAATCGTAATGGAATCATCAACAATACAAGTGGATAAATAATCAGTGTCAAAAATTTCTGACAAACCGCTAACATCAACAGGAAGATTATGAAGATCATTACTATCATCATCGCAAATTTGGAATTTATTTTTTATTTCAGCAAAAGAAAACGAATTTGCCGATTTTGTAAATATGCGTTTTAATCTAATATTTTTTTCTGTATGAATTGCTTCATCATACGATACATGGTAATTGCAACCAGATAAAAGTCTATAATTTCCGAACCGCTTTTCTAATTTCTCAGTTGTGAATTTTCCTGCTAAAACATAAGATATTTCAAAATTTTCAAAACAGTACTCTGTAAGTAGCAAAAGAACTGTCGTACTTTGATGTAAAGCTTTAAAAGTATCTAATGTTAAATGACCATTTGTCTCTAAATTTTTCCACGAATTTAACCATGTTAGAAATTTTTTTAAAAATTGACATCTAAAATCATTAAAATTTAAAATCGGTTTACAAAATTCGTTTCTTTTCCTGTTGCCTTTCACATTTTACTTGTATTGTTCACAATGTCCCACCAGTTTCGAAAAATTTCTAGAAAATGCGCTCTATCTTTATAATTGAAATCTTTCATGGCTGCTATTGTAGAATGATGAAATAAGTTATCAACAAGAAAAACTTTTTGGCGGTCGAAATTGTTTGGATATAATGATTTATGTGGGAATATGGATCGGGAAATGGTTCGAGTCGAGAATCGAAACAGCGAGCTTTCTTCTCGCTGTCAAAGATCTCGATCTCGCGATCAGCACTCATTTCATTGCGGCATCTTTGAGTGTAAACGTGTGTGAAGATGTGTGAATGCGTGTGAATGTGCGTGAGATCGAATGTCCACTGTCTTAAAATAGTTTCCAATGTTTTGTAATCAGTTGTTCTCGATATACAAACGTTGATTGACATATGTTGTACGATTTAAAACATTAAATCCTTCATTTTTGGGGGCTCGTCCAAGTTTGAATTGCGGGTGGTGCGAGTGCATCTAATATTTGCTGTGTGCGGGTGCGAAGTGCGTAAATTGTGCTGTGTACGAAGTTAATTTGCGTGACGGAGACCTAATATTATATGCAATGAGTCTGGCGAAGAGGACGGCTAGTGGCTTCACGGTAGCAGAGCTGAAAGAAAAGCTGGACTCTATGAACTTGATCACTACAGGATCAAAGGCCGAGTTGATAAGCAGACTGATGTCTGCAGATCCGTCGGGTGAATGGATGACAGAACTGGAGGAGACGGTAGGCTCAGCAAACGGTATGGTCAGGGAAGAGAATGTGTCCAATACATCGAGAGCACAAGATCCACAAACTTTGCACGAGGTTGAATTACTACGAAGAGAAAGGGATCTCGCAGAACGAGAACTGGAATTTGCGAGACGTGAAATTGAATGGCTTCGCGGAACGCAAGGATTTCGTGAAACCCAGAACCAGGAACCAGTAAGAAGAGCGCGTAGGGCGGATATAAAAACAATCGCTGAGCTTCTCAATACGTTTGAAGGAAAGCACGGGACGTATGAAATGTGGGAAAAGCAAGCGCGGCTCTTGAAAAACACGTACAGCTTAGATGATGCCGAGATGAAGGTAGTAATTCGTTCAAGATTAAAAGACAAAGCAGTTGAATGGTTTCATTCGAAGCCAGAATTCATCGAAATGAATCTCGAAGAAATATTCGTGGAAATGCGGAAGATGTACAACCAGCGGATCACCAAGGCATCAAGAAAAAAAGAATTCGATGCACGTATTTGGAAGAAAAGCGAAACATTTAGTGAATACGTGCACGACAAGGTGATTCTGGGAAACCGTGTGCCGATCGACGATGAGGAAATTGTTGAAAACATCATCGAAGGAATACCGGACCGTCAACTACGGGATCAGGCTTGGATGCACAAGTTTGAAAATACGGCTGACCTGCTGCAGGCGTTCGAGAAGATATCGCTGCGGTTCGGCGGGCAGAACACAGAGCGGAAAATGCAGCCGGATGCCAATTCAACATTGTCAACCGAGAACAAGCAGAGGCCGGAAAGCAGGGATGCAGGGCGGTTTGTAAGAAAATGTTACGGGTGTGGTTCCGAGAACCATGTACTTAAAAATTGTGCGACGAAAGCCGATGGTGTAACGTGTTTTGCGTGTGGCGAGCGTGGGCACGTCGCGGCGAAATGCGTGAAAAAAAAGGATAATACGGTTAAAGATAGTTGCGCGACAATAACTCAGGGTAATAACAAAGATAAATTCGTAAAAGATGTAACAATTAACGGTCACGAGATTGTCGCTTTGATTGATACGGGCAGTGACATGTGTTTAATGCGTGCAGATAGTTATATTCGAATCGGTGCTCCGCCTTTATCTAAAAAAGAGGTCTGTTTTCGAGGAATCGGTTTGGATGAAAATAGAACACTAGGCGAGTTTAGCGCGAACATTTTGATCGACGGAAACGGTTATCCAATTAAAGTACAGGTAATTTCGGACGTGTTAATGCGACATGATTTACTTATCGGCACTGATTTCCTAAACACGGTAGAATTGACAATAAAGTCTCGGAAAATTACAATTAGGAAAGCATTTGAAAACTACGAAGAAAGTGCGGATTTATCAGATATATTTAGCATAGAGCACGAAGTAAATAAAGTCGACGTATCAGATATTGTAAATAGTGAGCATCGGAACGCAGTGGAAAATATGATCAATGCTTATAGATCGGTTAAAACTCGTGACGTCGGTATTCAGATGAAATTAATTTTAAAGGATGATATACCGATATATCAAAGAGCGCGACGGCTCTCTCCAGCAGAGAAAGAAATTGTAAATCAACAAATTTCCAGGTGGATCGAGGATGGAATTGTGCGACCGTCACTTTCAGAATACGCTAGTCCTGTGGTAATCGTTAAAAAAAAGAACGGCACTTATAGAATTTGCGTAGACTATCGTTAACTTAATAGAAAAATTATAAAGGATCGTTACCCACTTCCATTGGTGGAGGATCAATTAGATCGCTTACAGGGTGCTAAGATATACACGACAATGGACTTAGAAAACGGATTTTTTCACGTTGCCGTGGATCAGGATAGTAGAAAATATACTGCGTTCATAGTGCCCGATGGTCAGTTCGAGTTTCTGAGGGTACCATTTGGCCTGTGCAACTCGCCGGCTGTCTTTCAAAAATTCATCAACGCTGTGTTTCGGGAACTAATAGATGACGGAACCGTACTGACATACATGGACGACATAATAATACCGTCTGCTGATTGTGATGAGGGCTTGCGTAAGTTACAAAGGACTTTAAACGTTGCGAGTGAGTCCGGACTTCGGATTAATTGGGATAAATGTCAGTTTTTACGCGAGACAGTTGAGTTTTTGGGACACGTGATAAAAGATGGAATGGTACAGCCATCAACTCATAAGACAGACGCGGTGACGAAATTTCCACAGCCGACAAACGCGAAACAGGTCCAGAGCTTTTTGGGGCTCACGGGGTATTTTCGGAAGTTCGTGTCGCGCTATTCCTCAATTGCTCGCCCTCTGTCGAATTTGTTACGAAAAGATGTTCCGTTCCGCTTCGAGGACGAGGAAAGGATTGCATTCGAGCAATTGAAATCAGCCTTAGTAAACAAGCCCGTGTTGAAATTATATAATGCAAATGCGGAGACCGAACTCCACACTGACGCGTCGAAAGAAGGGTACGGCTCAATATTGATGCAGCGCGATTCTACCGACGGAGCAATGCATCCTGTGTATTATGCAAGCGGTCGAACGACGCCGTGCGAACAAAATTATATTAGTTATGAGCTTGAAGTTTTAGCGATCGTTAGATCGCTGAAGAAGTTCCGTGTATATTTGATAGGTGTGCCATTTAAAATTATTACGGATTGTAGAGCGTTCACATTGACAATGAATAAGCGCGATTTATGTGTGAGAGTTGCGCGATGGGCGTTGTTTCTCGAGGAATTTAATTATGTTATGGAACATCGTCCAGGAAGAAGCATGAGTCACGTGGACGCGTTAAGTAGAAGTCCTATTCAGACTTGTTTATTAATAAGAGAATGTGGAAATAGCATCATCGAGCGTTTGCGTAGAGCTCAGCGAGAGGACATAAATGTACAAAAAATGATTGAAAGTGTGCGTCAGAACCCGACGAATGATTTTATATTGCGTGGCGAATTATTGTTTAAACGGAATGAGGATGAAGAAAAATTGGTGGTTCCGCGATTGATGCAATCGCAGATCGTAAGACAGATACATGAGAAAGGGCACTTTTCGTCGTCGAAAACGGAATCATTAATACGTAAGGATTACTGGTTCCCGGATTTAAAATGTAAAGTTGACAAAATCGTGCGAAACTGTGTGTCTTGTATCTTGGCGAAAAAAAAGCACGGCAAAAGGGATGGTTTGCTTCATCCGATCGACAAGGGCGAAGTACCGTTGGATACTTACCATATCGACCATCTTGGTCCGTTGCAGTCGACTCGTAAAAGTTACAAACATATCTTTGTAGTGGTGGACGCGTTCAGCAAGTTTGTATGGCTCTATGTTACAAAGAGTACCGGTGTCGCGGAAGTTCTTAATCATTTGCGAAGGCAGTCTGCGATTTTTGGAAATCCCAGACGCATCGTTTCAGACCGCGGGACAGCGTTCGTTTCCGGTGATTTTCGCGAGTATTGTGAATCGGAAGGAATAGAACATGTATGTATAACCACTGGCGTGCCGCGTGCGAACGGACAAGTCGAGCGTGTAAACAGAACACTTATTCCATTATTAACGAAATTAACTGCTCCGAAGCTCGAGTGCTGGTTTAAGTATCTAAATATCGCGCAAACATATTTGAATGCCACTCCTCATCGTAGTATTGGAAAAACGCCTTTTGAAGTTCTGTTTGGAGTACGAATGAGAATGAAAACTGACCCGAGTATTCAAGAAATCATAAATAACGAATTAATTTCAATGTTCGAGGAAAATCGTGAGGAGTTGCGTGCAAAGGCAAAGGATTGCATCCGGAAAGTTCAGGAAGAAAATAGGCGCGGTTTTAATAAAAATAGAAAGGAAGCGAAAAGATTTAAAGACGGTGATCTAGTTGCAATTAAAAGAACACAATTCGGACCGGGTCTAAAATTTGCAGCGAAGTATCTAGGCCCGTATGAGGTAGTTCGCATAATGAGGGGCGATCGCTACTCAGTAAAAAAAGTGGGTGATCATGAGGGACCGAATGAGACATCCACCATGGCGGAATACATGAAATCGTGGATTGTTAATATAAGCGACAGCGAGACTGAAGATGAATATGAGACGAATGTCTGAGGTCAGACATCAATGCAGGACGGCCGAGTGAGGACGAATGTGGATCCCACATTGTGGGATGAATGTCTGAGGTCAGACATTGGTGCAGGACGGCCGAGTGTGGGAATATGGATCGGGAAATGGTTCGAGTCGAGAATCGAAACAGCGAGCTTTCTTCTCGCTATCAAAGATCTCGATCTCGCGATCAGCACTCATTTCATTGCGGCATCTTTGAGTGTAAACGTGTGTGAAGATGTGTGAATGCGTGTGAATGTGCGTGAGATCGAATGTCCACTGTCTTAAAATAGTTTCCAATGTTTTGTAATCAGTTGTTCTCGATATACAAACGTTGATTGACATATGTTGTACGATTTAAAACATTAAATCCTTCATTTATAATTTAATTTATAAGCTTTCTTAACTATTAAATGTTTTTCATAATCGTAAACTATACGTAAATCATTAAATTTAGCTAATTTTAGTTCTTTAGTATCGAAATCAGGGAAAGTAAAAGTTTTGTTTAAATTCGTTAAATTAAACCAATTATTTCTTATATTTTTCAATATATGAACAAAATCAAAACATAAAAGAATAGTTTTATCAGATTGTGAAGGATTAGGAAAACTGATCCCATTGTCAGATAATTTATTAAACATATTTCTATTTATTCTATGATTGTCTGTTACTATACATATGACTTCGAAACCACAATTTTGAATAAATAATATAATTTCACGAACAATCGGTAACATTTCATCTCCCGTAATATTAAAAACTGGTAATAATGTAATGATTTCAGAAAAATTTCCAAAAGCTGAACTTATCATGAAAGCTAAACTGGTTTTTGCTAATTCATTAGAATTTGAAGCACAACCTGAAAGTTTATTTGATCTATACTGTAATTTTGAAACTATGTAAATTTCATCAATTAATAAAATCACTACTTTTTCTCTTGCTGTTACATTTGAAGATATATTAATGAGATAATGTTGGTTATTTTTATCATTATCGGGTGTTACGTTCATGCTCGATGAAAGTTGTTGCAAATACCGTTTATAAGGTAATATAAAAAAACTTCTTAATAAATTGTATGCCGCCGAAGATTGGCTATATAATGAAAAGGCCATAATAATTGTGCATGAACTATATCTGTTTGAAATTGGCGCTCTCGCGCGCCATGACTGACTCGCGACGCGACGCATTAATCAATAAAGAGCGATCCCGCCACAAGCGCGAGGACAAGCGTATATCATCGAGGCTCGCGCGGGCCATAAATCATGCAGCTGATTGGCTAGATCTCTTCTCGATCCTGCTGGAACGTTCGAGAACGCTTAACCGGAACTATCGGAGCGTGACGAGCTTCCAGAAGGATCGAGCTAATAAAAGAGAGAGAGAACGGCAACGTGCTCTCTGTCTATTCAAAGTTCGAGAAGTGATCAGCTGTTGCCTTTCAAACGAGACCTTTATATTCATTTTGCATTTCTTATATTTCAGTGTTTCTGTATAGTGACTAGTTGTTAAATTACAATATATTGACTATTTTGTACATCCGTATTCTGTCATAAAACCTATTTATTCCTACTTTCACAACATTCATTCCTCACACGTGTTCCACTCATTCCTTCGCGCCTATCTCTTTCTCTCTCTTGCGTTCTCTTGCCTATCCAAGCTGATTTTCAGCATCCCAGGCATTAAAACTGCACAATATCTATTTTTTTTATTTTTTATTTGTCTTATTTGGTCTATTATTATTGCAAGATTTTTCGTGTAAGCAAATTCAGCTGATTCTGCAATAATATATGCCTTATTGAGTTGTTCTAGAGACCTCTCAAGATGTTTCTCAATAAGACATATATCAGTGCTAGAAGGTGTACAGGAGATAATATCATGTCTAGTTAATAAATTCTGAATTTGTGACCATCGAGATAGACAATCTGTGTTTTTTATACCAAGAAATCAGAAGTATCACTACATACAAGCTTGAAAAAATAAATTTTTGAATTTGTTATTTTGATACTTCAATGGTTCGAAATTACAAGCTTTTCTTTGTAATTGTTTATTAAATTTAAGAAACCACTAATTAGATCAGAGTCAATAAACTCTTTATCTAAATTTTCATGGTTTTCAATTATTCTTTCCCTGCGCTCGACAGGATCTTTTCTTTGTGGTAGCACACGTTTTGATGGTGAATTGGGAAAAATGGAAGGTATTGCATTGTCCATAAGTCTTGGATATTTCAACAAAATATTCTGAGGTACACCGTTAGGAGATAGAATATACCTTCGGATGTCAGTTTCTGCAAAATGCAGAATATTTTGTTGGTGTCCAATTTCTACGGGGAATAGCAGCCATCCATTTTTTCCGCAATTCCTCATCTTTGGGGAATAAAAGTATAAAAATATAATTATTTTCTTTCAGAATAGTATCATAATTTCCCTTACAATTGGGGACACAACAACGTCGTGGCATTATTAACAAATTAAATTATTGTGAAAAGAACTAAAAACTCTGTATGTATATAATAAATATGATTTTGTAAAAATTTAGATGTGATACTATTAAAATGTTGTTGATACTATATTGAAATGTATTGAAAGAACAATAGAGTCTATTAAGTAAATGTGCTACACACAAAGATAAAGACCTAAAAAGTTAATAAATAATACTTACCTCCATTATTGCACTTCTTTATTTTCGCAAATTAGCTACACTACATAACAATATTATAATAATGTGTACTACACATTGATGAGAACATTTGAAAACTACGCGGGAAACTGAGAGGCCGGTAGGGGAGACCGAGAGTCTATATACAGGGTGTCCCAAAATGTCTTAAGAATCTCGAAATGGGAGGTTCCTGAGATCATTTCAAGCGCCATTTTCCTTTTCAAAAATGTTGTCCGAGGCTTCGTTTGGGAGTTATTAACGAAAAACACGGACCAATGAGAGCGCTCCCTGTCGCTCGGTGGCACGGTCAGCGCGGCGAGCCGGGGGGGAAGATAGTGTTGTCGGTACGGCGCGATGTAGTAAGAAGTAGCAGTTTCTCGATTATGTCCCGATTTCGACGAGCTTTGGATATGTTGTTAAGACAATGATTCTGAACAACATTTCCCTTTAGACTTTTTGCCTCGAGGCTTTAGTTTACGAGATATTTGTAAAAACTTGTAATTGAAAATCGATCGATGTTCATACTACTATCTCCTCTCCGATTTCGATGAGCTTTGGATATGTTGTTAAGACAATGATTCTGAACAACATTTCCCTTTAGACTTTTTGCCTCGAGGCTTTAGTTTTCGAGATATTTGTAAAAACTTGTAATTGAAAATCGATCGATGTTCATACTAATATCTCCTCTCCGATTTCGATGAGCTTTGGATATGTTGTCAAGACCACGATTGAATAACCATTGTTGTATAACCATATCAAACTTATTTGAAGGTCATTGAAATCGGTGAGGATCCACATAATCTTTACCCGACTTATGGCAACTTTACCCGAACGAGAGAAGAAGCAGAAACTGATTAAATTAAAAACTCACTTATTCAGCCGTAAATCCATTTGCTGCTTCGAAATGTGTGTCACTGGGTCATTCGGTGACGAACTGCACAGATGTCTTCAGGTGTACGACAGTACCGAAAGCTAAGGGCCGTACGGTCAGGTCAACGAACTGCACAGCTGGTGGTAAAACGACAACCGAAGGGATGCGCGGTCAAGTAAACGATCCTGGCTTTCACCTTCACTTTATAAACGATAAATAAATCGTATGTTTCACACAGATGCCACGAAATTTTTACACACTCACGATCACTGTTCACATTTGTCAACACATAACTATGCACTATGCACTAATAATATTTGCAATATCTTTTGCATTGCAGCACAAATCACAATAAATGTCCTTTTCCCCAGAAACAGGTAGAAATCCAGGTGCGCATAGCGGGTATACGGTGTTGTCCCTCCCGTTCGTTGTCCATAAATTAGTCCTGTGGTCAGGCCGGGAATTGCAGCACTGGTGATTGGTGGCAGGTACGCGATCGCAGAAAAATCCAAGGGGCACACTCCACAAAGAATGATGTTGAAGACTGACTGCAGTTTTCGGAAGATGCTTCGACCACCCCCAAATAACCCCACCACGAAGCAAAACTGAGCTGGAGGAAAAGTTCAAAACACAACACGTGTTTTGCAGACATAGAAAGTAAGAATCTGCGTGCATTGTCACTCTTGCCTTTCCTCCGGAACAAAAAACTTCCGGCGGGCGCCAAATCTTCTCCTGAACCGTGACTGCCTCAGCAAGGGTCAAGCGGCGCCCGCCGAAAGTTTTTTATGGCTTAATTGCACAGCTTAGAAAGAGGTGCCCAAATACGACACGTGCGGAAGGAAATCTTTCCGTCCCCGTACTCTGTGAAGACCTTCGTGTAACTGCCCAGTTTCGATTTATGGCACAACCCCATGGAGACGTGGATCTCTGTTTTTTGTCCCGGAGGAAAGGCAAGAGTGACAATGCACGCAGATTCTTACTTTCTATGTCTGCAAAACACGTGTTGTGTTTTGAACTTTTCCTCCAACTCAGTTTTGCTTCGTGGTGGGGTTATTTGGGGGTGGTCGAAGCATCTTCCGAAAACTGCAGTCAGTCTTCAACATCATTCTTTGTGGAGTGTGCCCCTTGGATTTTTCTGCGATCGCGTACCTGCCACCAATCACCAGTGCTGCAATTCCCGGCCTGACCACAGGACTAATTTATGGACAACGAACGGGAGGGACAACACCGTATACCCGCTATGCGCACCTGGATTTCTACCTGTTTCTGGGGAAAAGGACATTTATTGTGATTTGTGCTGCAATGCAAAAGATATTGCAAATATTATTAGTGCATAGTGCATAGTTATGTGTTGACAAATGTGAACAGTGATCGTGAGTGTGTAAAAATTTCATGGCATCTGTGTGAAACATACGATTTATTTATCGTTTATAAAGTGAAGGTGAAAGCCAGGATCGTTTACTTGACCGCGCATCCCTTCGGTTGTCGTTTTACCACCAGCTGTGCAGTTCGTTGACCTGACCGTACGGCCCTTAGCTTTCGGTACTGTCGTACACCTGAAGACATCTGTGCAGTTCGTCACCGAATGACCCAGTGACACACATTTCGAAGCAGCAAATGGATTTACGGCTGAATAAGTGAGTTTTTAATTTAATCAGTTTCTGCTTCTTCTCTCGTTCGGGTAAAGTTGCCATAAGTCGGGTAAAGATTATGTGGATCCTCACCGATTTCAATGACCTTCAAATAAGTTTGATATGGTTATACAACAATGGTTATTCAATCGTGGTCTTGACAACATATCCAAAGCTCATCGAAATCGGAGAGGAGATAGTAGTATGAACATCGATCGATTTTCAATTACAAGTTTTTACAAATATCTCGTAAACTAAAGCCTCGAGGCAAAAAGTCTAAAGGGAAATGTTGTTCAGAATCATTGTCTTAACAACATATCCAAAGCTCATCGAAATCGGGACATAATCGAGAAACTGTTAGTTGTTACGACATCGCAGCGTACCGACAACACTCTCCTCCCCCCGGCTCGCCGCGCAGACCGTGCCACCGAGCGACTAGGCGCGCTCTGGTTGGTCCGTGTTTTTCGTTAATAACTTCTACACAAAGCCGCGGACAACATTTTGCAAAAGGAAAATGTCGCTTCAAATGACCCAAGGAACCGCCCATTTCCGGGAGCAGAAGGAATTTTGAGACACCCTGTATATCAATCGGACTCTCGTCGTGTTGCCATTTTTACCTTCAGCACGGCTAGTAGTAGAGTAGGTTGTGATAATGTTTATAAAATGTGTCCGGTCAAATAAATTCATCGTACAACAGTCCAAACCAATGTACAGGGTGTATAAAAAGTAATGGTCATCCGCCCTAGGGGTGATTCTACACTTCTGGATCGGTGGACATTTGCAAAGGAAACTTGCCGCAAAATTGTTTATAACAAAGAAAATTGTTGTTAAAGTTTTTTTTTACATCAACGCCTTCTACTCATCGAGAAGAGAAAAAGTCTGAAAGGAGCCATATGTCGCAAACAAATAGTTATTGAGATATAAGCTATTAAAGTTTTTGCAAAATTTGATTGTGTGGCAGTATACGTATAGACAAAAGCCTACTACTACAGTCCACCCGACCGTGTCGATCAGACAGAACATGATCGTGTGCGTGCCTCGAGTTAAATGAAGTTTAAGGGGGACGGGACACTAATACCATCACCACTCACACATCGCTAGATCCCCATATACGTATACGAAAATGCAAGGGTTTACGGGGGCCCAAATTCACGCCTCAATATTGCAATGAGCAGTTCGCAAGCGGTCAATTGTGCTTCCTAAAAGTCCAATCTAGGATTATGCAGAGCCCAAATTGTCAATTTCTACGCTATCGTGGAGTTATTTGTAATATTCGGCGATTTCATGCCGTTCGAAGCAAGTGTGACGTCACAAGATGGCCGCCATTGACAGATTTTCTTAAATATCAAGAGATTTAGCTTTCGTATCGAAAAAAACGCTCTGCATAATCCTAGAAAAAAAAATTACGAAGACGGTGGTATGCATTATCAGCTGATTACTTATTTGTTTAAACACGAAAAACGAGCCCTCCTAAAAACGACATTTAGGCCTCCTGAAACAGCATCTCGAACTTACGATATTTATCACTACGAGCGCCACTGTCGCTTTCCCAGCAAAACTGTATGTGACGATAAAGTAAGGTCGATAATGCAGGTCGACAATTGAGGTTTCTGTATGTATCATTTGTATTATACTTCGAATTATGCTTTAATTAAAGAAGTCTGTGGTTGAGAGAAGGTGCATTGTTCAATGCGAACGTAAATTTATTCATCAGAAACTCTGGCAACAGGCAGCTATCTCGAAACGTCACGCTTGCTTCGGATGCCTCGTGGCAGACAGTATGCTGCCGAATATTACAAATAACATCACGACAACGTAAAAATATGAATTTTGGGCTCTGCACAATCCTAGATTGGACTTTTAGGAAACATAATCGACCAGTTCTGAAATCGTTATTGCAATATTCAGCCGTGAATTTGGGCCCCCGTGAAACCTTGCAAGTCCGCGTACGAATCTCATGGCAGACAGTATGCTGCCGAATATTACAAATAACTTCACGACAACGTAAAAATATGAATTTTGGGCTCTGCACAATCCTAGATTGGACTTTTAGGAAACATAATCGACCAGTTCTGAACTCGTTATTGCAATATTCAGCCGTGAATTTGGGCCCCCGTGAAACCTTGCAAGTCCGCGTACGAATCTCATGGCAGACAGTATGCTGCAGAATATTACAAATAACTTCACGACAACGTAAAAATATGCATTTTGGGCTCTGCACAATCCTAGATTGGACTTTTAGGAAACATAATCGACCAGTTCTGAACTCGTTATTGCAATATTCAGCCGTGAATTTGGGCCCCCGTGAAACCTTGCAAGTTCGCGTACGAATCTCATGGCAGACAGTATGCTGCCGAATATTACAAATAACTTCACGACAACGTAAAAATATGAATTTTGGGCTCTGCACAATCCTAGATTGGACTTTTAGGAAACATAATCGACCAGTTCTGAACTCGTTATTGCAATATTCAGCCGTGAATTTGGGCCCCCGTGAAACCTTGCAAGTCCGCGTACGAATCTCATGGCAGACAGTATGCTGCAGAATATTACAAATAACTTCACGACAACGTAAAAATATGCATTTTGGGCTCTGCAAAGTCCCAGATTGGACTTTTAGGAAACATAATCGACCAGTTCTGAACTTGTCATTGCAATATTGTGACGTCAGTTTGGGCTCCCGTAAACCCTTGCATTTGTGTATACGCGAATCACGACACTGCGCTTGCTACGGACGCCTCGTCACAAGCACTACGCTGTCGATTATTACAAATTACTCCTCGACAATGTAGAAATATAAATTTTGGGCTCTGCTCTCCCCTAGATTGGACTTTTAAGAAGCATAAGCGACAAGTTCTGAACTTCGCATTGCAATATTGACACGTTAGTTTGGGTTCCCGTGAACCCTTGTATCTTTTGTATACGTATCACCTGACGTCACGTATTGAAAATTGTTTAGTTGTTACTTTTTTATTTAGTATTTTTGCACATAAGTTAAAGCACCGATGTCTTTGGTTATAAATTTCTCTGTACACATTACTTTAAATATTTATGATATGAAAAATAAATGTCAAGAAATACAAGGAAATTTATAACTAAAAACATCGATGATTTAAATTATCTACAAACATACTAAATAAGTTACAACTTAACAATTTTAAATATTATTTTAGGACAATAAAATATAAACAATCAATTAAAAAATCATTAGAAATATATATATTTATTACGATAATTAGCAGTAGATAGAAATAATTTTTTTGATAATTTGATAATTTTTTCATCCCCCATATTTCTTATGGTTCTAGAGTTCTAGTATAATATCGCCTTTCTAGATCTAAGCCACTGTGTGCGCAGAGTTGGGCAATATATCTATCTGAATAAAAATTTTGAATAACATAAATTATTCGTTATTCGAGGGTTCGAATAAAAAATGTATCTTTATTTGACGAGTATCTAATAAATAAATTTATTCGACGAGATATTTGAGCGACGAATACATAGATAATTGTTTTATTCGAAGTGGGTTTATTCGAAGGCTTCGAATAACTCTGCGAATAAAACCACTAGATACAGTCCAAATTATATCGTGTTTAGTGTCATTTTAATCATGAGAATTCCACGAAATAGTTGATGGAGTTCTCATAAAAAACAATTGAAAATAAAAAGGTTTTGGAATTGGATTGGTAGTTGGTTCACACCCATATACCTGACCCAGTGTCGGGTTACCCTGCTGTGTTTATTGCACCACTCGGCGACTGAAGCAACTCGTGCTAGTGGGCCTCGGCAGTCGGTGCTCGTCGCCGTTTCTTCGATCAGCCAGAAAATTGTTCAAAGTCTACGAATAGCCCCACGGATAAAACCACTAGATACAGTCCAAATTATATCGTGTTTAGTGTCATTTTAACCAGGAGAATGATACGAATTAGTTGATGTAGGTCCCATAAAAAAACAATGGAAAATAAAGAAGTTTTGGAATTGATTTTGTGGTGGTTTAACACCCATATACCTGACCCGGTGTCGGGTTGCCCGGTCGTGTTTATTGCACTACTCTGCGACCGAGGCAACTCGTGCTACTGGGCCTAGGCAGTCGGTGCTCGCCGCCGTTTCTTCGAGCAGACAGAAAACTGAGCAAAGCCTACGAATAGCCCCACGGATAACACCACTAGATACAGTCCAAATTATATCGAGTTTAGTGTCATTTTAATCATGAGAATTCCACGAATTAGTTGATGTAGGTCCCATAAAAAAACAATGGAAAATAAAGAAGTTTTGGAATTGATTTTGTGGTGGATTCACACCGATATACCTGACCCAGTGTCGGGTAACCCTGCTGTGTTTATTGCACCACTCGGCGAGCTGCCTCGGGCGCAGAGTAGTGCAATAAACACAGCAGGGTAACCCGACACTGAGTCAGGTATATCGGTGTGAATCCACTACCAATGCCATTGCAAAACTTCTTTAGTTTCCATTGTTTTTTTATGGGACTTGCATCAACTAATTCGTTGCATTCTCCTGATTAAAATGACACTAAACTCGATATAATTTGGACTGTATCTAGTGGTGTTATCCGTGGGGCTATTCGTAGGCTTTGCTCAGTTTTCTGTCTGCTCGAAGAAACGGCGGCGAGCACCGACTGCCTAGGCCCAGTAGCACGAGCTATCTCGGTCGCAGAGTAGTGCAATAAACACGACCGGGTCACCCGACACTGGGTCAGGTATATGGGTGTGAATCCACGACAAAATCAATTCCAAAACTTCTTTATTTTCCAATGTTTTTTTATGGGACCTACATCAAATAATTCGTATCATTCTCCTGGTTAAAATGACACTAAACACGATATAATTTAGACTGTATCTAGTGGTTTTATCCGTGGGGCTATTCGGAGACTTTGAACAATTTTCTGGCTGATCGAAGAAACGGCGACGAGCACCGACTGCCGAGGCCCACTAGCACGAGTTGCTTCAGTCGCCGAGTGGTGCAATAAACACAGCAGGGTAACCCGACACTGGGTCAGGTATATGGGTGTGAATCAACTACCAATCCAATTCCAAAACCTTTTTATTTTCAATTGTTTTTTATGAGAACTCCATCAACTATTTCGTGGAATTCTCATGATTAAAATGACACTAAACACGATATAATTTGGACTGTATCTAGTGGTTTTATTCGCAGAGTTATTCGAAGCCTTCGAATAAACCCACTTCGAATAAAACAATTATCTGTATTCGTCGCTCAAATATCTCGTCGAATAAATTTATTTATTAGATACTCGTCAAATAAAGATACATTTTTTATTCGAACCCTCGAATAACGAATAATTTATGTTATTCAAAATTTTTATTCAGATAGACATATTGCCCAACTCTGCGCACACAGTGGCTTAGATCGAGAATGGCGATATTTTACTAGAACTCTAGAACCATAAGAAATATGGGGGATGAAAAAATTATCAAATTATCAAAAAAATTATTTCTATCTACTGATAATTATCGTAATAAATATATATATTTCTAATAATTTTTTAATTGATTGTTTATATTTTATTGTCCTAAAATAATATTTAAAATTGTTAAGTTGTAACATATAATCAAAGACATCGGTGCTTTAACTTATGTACAAAAATACTAAATAAAAAAGTAACAATTAAACAATTTTAGATACGTGACGTCAGGAGATACGTATACAAAAGATACAAGGGTTCATGGGAACCCAAACTGACGTCTCAATATTGCAATGCGAAGTTCAGAACTTGTCGATTACGTTTCCTAAAAGTCCAAACTAGGACTGTGCAGAGCCCAAAATGCATATTTTTACATTGTCGAAGAGTAATTTGTAATATCCGTCAGCATACTGCATGTCTCGTGGAGGCTTGTGAAAAAGGCTACCTAAGTGTACTTCGTCCAAGAAAATTAGAACCACACCACCTATCGGTCGAAAATCTTACTAATCAGCTTCGTCTACTCTCCGTTCGCAAGACCACCGACGAGATATAGAATAGACCTATCATCTTATGGGGCTTCGTGTCTCATGTTCTGAAATACCGACTGTTCAAAAAACCAGAGGATTTGGTATGCCCTCTACGATTTAGAGTGGTCAGTTTAGGAATTATACCGACTTTCAGATATCGAATGCGCAGTTGCCAAATCACATCCGAAAATATTTGTCGCATGGTTGCCAATTTACTGTTACTGCCGTGTAATGCACAGCGCGTATTTCTGCTATTTTCCAGGCTACAGTCACAATTCTGGAAATGTAAACGAAACGAGTCGAGTCAGTCAATACATGATTAATTCCACCTGAATATTTCATCTCTGTTTAAATATAATGCTTTCTATTTCTATAATCATTTTAAAGCTGAATAAATGCTTTTTCGATTTATATAAATAAACTGTTATTTATTGATAGCAAACAAAATAATTATTGTTGTTGAAAATTGAATACCTATTTAACGCTACTTTTTTCTTAAAATTTATTCATATAAACTGTTGTTGGTTTCTTTAAACCTTCTGCTATAAAATACATAATTTTCAAAAGGACGGAACAATATTCAGAAGATCAGTTAACAAAAAATTTTAAGGACAAGTTGTTACCGTTAAGTTGGTTTCGTTACAAGTTGCAGCGTGTCTGTTATTATATGCGTTAATATGAAATATACAATTAATTGTTAGTCCTTTTTCAAATATTTTCATAAGTTATGCAAGAATTTACATTAATTATAAACAATAATTAAATGTGTAATAAATATGTATAAAATTCTGTCTATTATTGATCTGACTTGACATTATATCGCAAAAGCACACAGGAGTTCAGATTTATATAGTTGATCTTTTACCATTATTTTTATCAGTTTTGAAACAGTAATGACTGTATTATTTTATGAAACTAGCAATTACATTTTTATTAGTTGTCTGCAATTAAAAGATAATATGAGATAATACCTAATATGAAACAGGGGATGAAATAAATAGTACCATTTTATGTATTAAATATATATTTATTAGATAAAGTAAATATATGTAGGATTCAGAAAGTAGAGACAGTATGAAGGAAAGAAATAATATATTGATACATACTATTTATCTACATATATGTATACATACTCTTGTAAAAAATTATTGTCAAAAGGCTATTACCGGGTTTGGTGGTGAAATTCGCCCCCGACGAGTTTTTAATCGAGCTTTGGCTATTCGATAGCCTACCCAAAAAGACCCCGATCTGCCAAGTTACAGCCCCATATCTCATCTGTAAGGGTAGTTATTGAGGAAAATCGAAAAATCAGTTTTTGGCCCATTTTCCCCATTTAATGACAATTCAAAATTCTGAAAAAATTCTGACACATTTCGGATACCAAGCCACATGTTAGGTATCATTTTCAGATTTTTCCGTTGCAAACTCTGGTTGTGAAACTCGAAAAACACGAAAAAACACGAAAAAAATCGAAAAAATGCAGATTTCATAGAGAAATCGAAAGAGCACACCTACAGATTTAATTTAGCAATGAGATATTATCATTAGTATTATGCTCTATTTTTTTCAAATCCCTGAGTGTGGTGCGTCATAGTTGAAAAAAATAAAAACCACTTTTTTCGGCGTTTTTTCTAAGTTATACCTATCTTCCCTGAATTTAAAAAATATATTATGTAATGTTAAACATTCCTACGTTCAGAGAAATATTTTCCAGACTTTAAAACTTGTGCAATACAAAAACAAAATAATTCTATGTATGCTATATTCAAATATTTCGAAGACAGTTTCAATGGCGCCGGTTGGTGCAGCGGCTATGGTCTTCGACTGCGGAACCGCTGATGACTTTTTGTACCAGGTTCGAATCCCGTCCGAGTCAATTTTTTTTTTTTTCGTTAATCACAGGTTTTTTCGCTTTCTAACCATCCGATTGTTGCTAAATCATTGTAAAAACATTTTTTAACTATGTTTAAATTATTTTTAAACAATTTTTCGGAAAAATATTTTTGGAGGACTTTCGGCCTCTTAGTCATTTACGGACTGTGTTACTGCTATACTTAACATTTCTTACATGGAATTGTGCATCGACTTCACTATAAAGTCTTATTTTTACTAGGTTCCTTATTCAGTAATAAATCCAGATAACTTGGATGTTGCTCACATGTTGCTGCTATTATTTATTATTTATCTTATGCTCGATACGATACAGACATAGTTCGGCAAGCAGAGATTTTCACAAAGATTTTTGACACTAAACAAATATTACCGATAAAAAATATTAAGTATAGAAGTAATACAGTCCGTAAATGACTAAGAGGCCGAAAGTCCTCCAAAAATATTTTTCCGAAAAATTGTTTAAAAATAATTTAAACATAGTTAAAAATGTTTTTACAATGATTTAGCAACAATCGGATGGTTAGAAAGCGAAAAAACTTGTGATTAACGAAAAAAAAAAAATTGACCCGGACGGGATTCGAACCTGGTACAAAAACCTGGCGCCGTTGAAACTGTCTTCGAAATATTTGAATATACCATACATAGAATTATTTTGTTTTTGTATTGCACAAGTTTTAAAGTCTGGAAAATATTTCTCTGAACGTAGGAATGTTTAATATTACATAATATATTTTTTTTTAATTCAGAGGAGAGAGGTATAACTTAGGAAAAACGCTGAAAAAAGGGGTTTTTATTTTTTTCAACTATGACGCACCACACTCAGGGATTAAAAAAAAATTGAACATAATACTTATGATAATATCTCATTTTTAAATTACATCTGTAGTAGTGCTCTTTCGATTTCTATACGAAATCTGCATTTTTTCAATTTTTTCGTGTTTTTCGCGTTTTACAACCAGAGTTTGCAACGAAAAAATCTGAAAATGTGTACCTAATATGTGGCTTTGAAAATTGAAATATGGTTTTATTATCTTTTATCAATTAACATTATCGACAAATGTGTTCTTTTTAACTTGCGGAACTTACTTTTTTTTAATTGCAGATTTTTTTGCTGAAGATTCTATATATATATTATATATTTTTTTAAAAGTCTTAATTTTTGAGTTCCACTGTCTTAAGGGTGAAGGTCTTATAAAGAGAACTGCGTTTAGAAAAAAATTAACTACTAACTATATATAGTCGTTGCCATTCGCATTTATACTTTTCACACACATAATGCATATATGTACACTGTTGTACACTTATTTATAATTTTCTTTACTTATTTTACTTTTATTTAGTGTTTTAAATTAGTTATAATATTTAAAAGTTGGTTATTATTACAAAAAAAGAGGGGTTCTACAAACTCTCAGATGGACGCGTACCCTAAGAAAGCTGTCAGCACAAACGAGATATAGGAATCCTATTCGTATATCTCGTTTGTGCTGTCAGCCTATTTTAGTTCCAGTAATACCGACGAGACCCTGCCTGGGGCCCCAAAACCGGTTCGCAAATGGGGTACGTAACCCCAGCAATGATGGCCGCCAAAATACATTGGATGATAGGTCTATTCTATACCTAGTCGGTGGCAAGACTATAGCGTGACGATCGATTCCTCAAGGTCAAACTTTGGACCGTCCCCCTTAAAGGGACATTCTCAAGGCGTGATTTGCATTATTCGGCAGCATGCAGCTGTATGAACAGTATTACTAGACTGCTCCGACAGCGGCAGCACTATAGCGCCGCCCGCGGTCCGCTACATGCTGCTGAATAATGCAAATTCAGCGCGGCGAACCGGCAGGCGGTTGGCTGAACATGCCAACGAGCGTCGAGCGCGCGCTCTGATTGGTCCGTGTTTTTCGTTAATAACTCCTAAACAAAGCTGCGGACAACATTTTGCAACAGGAAAATGGCGCTTGAAATGACCTCAGGAATCTCCCATTTCCCAGAGTTGAAGTACTTTTGGGACACCCTGTATATATATATATTATAATTGTTGACAAATTTATTATCTCATTAGAATAATATACTTTTGTAACGAGATGATCCCAGGGGCGCCGGAGCGCCTCGACACCACCCTGAAGTAGAGCTATGACTTATGAGATACCCGGGTACTCGGGTAATGCATGAGACACCCGGGTAGAGTAAAAATACCCGGGTATCTCATGAGATACTCGGCTACCCGGGTATCTCATGAGATAGTAGGCTACCCGGGTATCTCATGAGAGAGTCGGCTCCCCGGGTATGTCATGAGATAGTCGGCTACCCGAGTACTCGGTTTCAGGGAATGAAAACTGTTATGATTACTCTGTATTGTGTTCGGCCTTATATATTTATTATTTAAATAGTTATTTATTAATATTTACAATTTAAACAATTTTGAAATAATTAAATTTTTATAATTTGTTTGTACATTCATTTAAATTATTATTTTAATAATTATGTATTGTTGTAATTAATGTTTAAACAAATAAATTTTTATAATCTGTTTCTATATTCATTTCAATTATTATTTCAATAATTATGTATTGTTATAATAATTGTTTAAACAAATAAATTTTTATAATTTGTTTCTATATTCATTTCAATTATTATTTCAATAATTATGTATTGTTATAATAACTGTTTAAACAAATAAGTTTTTATAATCTGTTTCTATATTCATTTCAATTATTATTTCAATAATTATGTTCTGTTGTAATAATTGTTTAAACAAATAAATTTTTATAATCTGTTTCTATATTCATTTCAATTATTATTTCAATAATTATGTATTGTTATAATAATTGTTTAAACAAATAAATATTTTTATTTTGTTTCTATTATATATCCATTCATTCAAAAATTTATTTATTTGAACAATTATTTTAACAATAAATTATTATTGGAATAATAATTCAAATAATGAATATAGGAACAAATCATGAAACTTTATTTATTTGAAAATTGTCTAAATTATAAATAACAATAAGTAACTATTTAAATAATAAATATATACGGCCAAACACAATACGGAATACAGAATGACAGAACCGAAATCCAGAACCAATATAAGGCGGAACCGATGTTCCCGTAACGGTTATAACTTATAACATCATAAAATTTAATTTATAATTCTATAAAATTTAAATGTTTTTATTTTTGTACAAAAATACCAATATATTTACATTTTCAGGCAATAATGAACTGCGTTTACAATTAACAATATTTCCCGCAGAGAGAATAAGCGTTCTGAGCTCGCAGAAGTCGCGGGAATACATAAATACATTTTTGCAAGTTTTGCTAACCTAGGGTACTTTTTTTCATTACTTTTCCACCACTCTAAAGGACATAGGTTGTGGTTAATTTGATTTTCACGACAATATGTTTCTATTTCTGAATTACTATTGCTATCGCATTCTGTTTTAAATATAAAATCAAGTACTGTACTATTCATATTTTCTGTTTGTTCAGGTGTGTTAATATTTTCAATTGCGTTACTAATAGAAGTTGACATTAGGTGTGTTACCTCATTAGTTTCGAATGACATGAATTTTGTTCTCAGATCCAAAAACGAAGCGAATCGATGAACAGTTTCTGTACGGCAATCTAACGCAAATCTTATTGTTAGCGACGTTATTAAAACAGTTTTCAACTTCTCGGTTTCTGGCCTATCGGTTTCATTAATTTTTATCTTTTCGGAACATAATGATGTAGTTGCCAGTTGTAAGGGTTTCAATACTGTTAAAATTTCATTTATTAATGACCAATAGTACTCTGACATATCCAATTTCAACGCAATATTGAGCTTTGTAATTGTTCTATCTGCCAAAATAGAAAGAATTGCTCTTCTATTATTCTGAAGTCGCTCGCACATATAATAATAGGAACTCCATCTTGTTGGACAACTTTGGATCAATTTTTGTTGTTTTAACCGTAGTTGATCTTGTTTCTCGCTTAAAGCGGTTGCAGCTAAGTAAGTTGGAGTGGTTGAAGAATTGGACGATTTTGCTTCCTTTCTTTATTACTTCTTTAAATGCATCGACTTCATCCAATGCATCTTTTATACACAATTGTATATTGTGTGCGGCACACGATACGCTATATCGTACGTTTTCCGTCAGATTTACCGCCGCGCATATATTTGACGCATTGTCATGGACTACTGCAATTACTTTATTTTTAATGTTCCAATCTTCCTGAATCATGTTAAGTATGATTGATAAATTTTCCGCCGAATGCCGATCTTCCATGAATTGGGTACACAACGAGAAATTTTTTAAACTCCATGATTCGTTTATGAAATGGGCAGTGGTTGAAATGTAGGAATCCTGTGACCTTGATGACCACCCATCATTTGTAATCGCGATTTCAGCTACTGAAGAAAGTTCTGCTTCTATCTTCTTTCTTTTATCATTGTACATAAATTGTAATCGTTGTACCATATTTTTGGGACAAGGACAACGATACCCTGGCTCTACAATGGCCATAAATTGTTTGAATCCTTCACTATTGCAAAACGATATGGGCATCATATTTACTGCGATCATACGCGTAAGTGCTTGTGATATGTGTTCTTGTCGTTTCACAGTTATGAATTTTTCTTGATTCATAAGAGGACTTATTTCAATATTTGAACTTGAACATGATGGTCCTGGATCTGAATATTCAGACACTGATAATATGTCACTACAGTCTGATTCAACTGACGTTATTAAAGACGCTTCTCGATGTTTGCACCTCAAGTGTTTAATAATCGTCGAAGTTGATCCATTGAAGGACACGACACTATTACACAAATTACAGGCAACAAATTTTCCATCTTCCGATGGATTGCTGTATTTCCATACCCAACTTTTGCGGGGTGCCATTTGGAATAAGTTATTGTATAATTAAAGCGGAATGCGAAAGCTCGGACTCGGAACAGAGACTGAAGGCGATGTGGAAAGAAATAAAACACTACAGAATCGTTATTGATTTTCCAAAAGAAGAACGTAATTCGTCAAATCGACAATCGACATGATGTGACAAACGAAAACTGATTGTGTTTTTTTTTGCGCGGACGCCGCGCAGTGGGTACATTTGACCAAACTCGATTCAAAATCAAAGAACTTTCGATAGAAATGACGTAGATCGATGAAATTTTTTAAAAATTAAAGCTGAAACTTTGCAGATAATGGGAAAAATAGGGAGATTATGGTACGAACGTTTTTTAACGTTCAGAAAATTCATTAAACTTGTAGAATTTCGAGAAAATGTGGTTTCTCCGTTACTACGCGCGGAAAAAATTTTTTTTAAACATGTTATATATTATTTCCCGTAGATTTTATCACGCTGATTTCAAATCTGGTCTCAAAATTTGTCTACGACCTCTGGTTTTTTCAATAAATGTGTCATAAAATCGTTTCAACGAAAAAATGATTTCATTAATTTCCAGTCACAAAAATCGATTTATTGAAAAATCCAGAGGTCGTAGACAAATTTTGAGACCAGATTTGAAATCAGCGTGAAAAAATCTACGGGAAATAATATATAACATGTTTAAAAAAAATTTTTCCGCGCGTAGTAACGGAGAAACCACATTTTCTTGAAATTCTACAAGTTTAATGAATTTTCTCAACGTGAAAAAACGTTCGTACCATAATCTCCCTATATTCCCCATATTCTGCAAAGTTTCAGCTTTAATTTAAAAAAAATTTCATCGCTCTACCTCATTTCTATCGAAAGTTCTTTGATTTTGAATCGAGTTTGGTCAAATGTCCCCACTGTGCGCCGCGCCGCGCCGTGATTACTATTACTATGACATCGAAACAGTCACCGCGGCAGTAGCCGACCAATCGCCTTAGTACAATTATTTAACAGATGGAAACGTACAATAAATTATTTGTTAAACATATAATATGTTATACTTTACGTATCAGTTGTGGTTACACATTTCATTCCATCGGATTAGATTGTATAATATTCATTTTGATTGATTTTAGAACATGGATATTGATGAACTATCGACATTAGAATTATCACATGAAAATAACTATTAGCTCCACCAGTAGCAGTACGCAATACTGGGCAGTCTAGTGTTGGTAAGTTAACGAAAATGTTTTAGAGATAATAAGTAAGTTCACTTTAAAAAATATAATATTTAATAAATAATAATCAATAGGAAACCAAGATGGACCCAAAACGGAGAGCCTGGAGACAGTCCTGCTGACTGTGAAAAATATAGAACAGCAGGGTCATCTTTTCAGAGCTCTCCTCAGTGACGTGCTCAAGGAGGTACGAGACTTGAAACAAGAGGTATGGCAGAGTTGGGCAGTAATTGATTACATGTGTAATTAATTACATTTTCAATCGTTTTAGTGAAATATCAAATAATTAGCTATAAATAAATATTTAATAAATATTTCCTAATATATAATGTATTTAATAAACTTGTTTAATTACTGTTATTACAGTAATTGGTAAGTAATTGTAATTGTAATTGAAACTACTTTTTGCCCAACTCTGAGGTACGGCAATTGAAGGAAGAGGGAAAGAAGAATGCCGGTGGAAATCGGGTCCCGTTCTTCAATAGATTCTCGCCGCTGGAATTCCCGATGAAGACGGAAGAGGATGTCATTCTTTTTGAAGAAATATTAAATAGCGGCGAGAACTTTCAAGATGGCGTAAGTAAAATTTATTGATGTAATAAATTAACTTAAAATAGTTAACAGAATGTAATATTAATAACTTTTTATTTTAGATTCAGGAATTGCAAAAAATTGGCGGCGAGAACGCCTACCAGATAATCAAGCGAATAATGACCACGCTGATGAGCAACGAGTTGGCGTTGCTGTACAGCTGGTTGGGCAGGAAGGGGAAGAAACCCTTCCACAAATTAAAAATCGCCAACCTCGCAATATATAAATATCGACTTCATTTTAGTGTTCTTATAATAATTATCACTTATGTACAAATTAACACAAAAAGAAATTCTTACATATTCCAGGTGCTGCAGAAATGGCCAAAGTTGCTGCCACTAAACGGGAGGCGGAAACCGCTCTTCAGATGTGGCTGAAGAAGGCGGGAGATAGGATGGCCAGCACATCGAAGAAATTTTTTAAATTTTGTTTTGTTTATGTTACGCATTGTTATAGTTATTCTTGTTCTTGTTGTTCTTTTGTTATTGTTATTTTTGTTATATATATTATGAAAAATAATAAAAAATTTTCGTTTTTAATAAACCGTATTGTTTATTAATACATAAATATTGTGCGAATTGATTTATATCCTACAATTAAACTCTATTATAATGTCTTTGGGACGTTCATATAGTCTTTCAGGTCCAGAAATGTTAATTAAATATACATATGTGATTTGTCGTGCGAAAAGTGACTGGGACCCTTCCAGTCTCTTTTTCACATGAAAAATCACATATGTATATTTCATTAACATTTCTGGACCTGGAAGAATCTATGAACATCCCAAAGACGGCTGAAATAAGACGCCTTTAAAACGTCTTGAAAAGTCGTCTAAAAGTCGTCTTAAAGTCGTCTAAAAGTCGTCTTAAAGTCGTCTAAAAGTCGCCTAAAAGTTGTCTAAAAGTCGTCTTAAAGTCGTCTTGAAAAGTCGTCTTAAAGTCGCGTAAACGTCGTCTTAAAGTCGTCTAAAAGTTGTCTGAAAGTCGTCTAAAAGTCGTCTTAAAGTCGCCTAAAAGACGTCCTACAGTCGTCGAAAAGTCGTTTAAAAGACGTCTTTAAGACGTACAGTTTTGTAACATAAGCCGTTCTGAAGACGTTCGGAGGCCGTTCGGAAGACGTTCGTGGGACATTCAAGACGTCTTCAAGACGTCTTGAATGTCCGACACCAGACGTCTTTAGGACGTCTTTAGGACGTCTTTAGGACGTCTTTGTGCTATCTGGGTAGTAATAACATAGTTCTTGTAAGAAACAATAGTAAATATGATGTCTATTTGATTCATTATTAAAAATATGTTAAAACAATATGGTGGAAAAGTAATGAAAAAAAGTACCCTAGGTTAGCAAAACTTGCAAAAATGTATTTATGTATTCCCGCGACTTCTGCGAGCTCAGAACGCTTATTCTCTACTGCGGGAAATATTGTTAATTGTAAACGCAGTTAAACATTCAAATTTTATAGAATTATAAATTAAATTTTATGATGTTATAAGTTATAACCGTTACGGGAACATCGGTTCCGCCTTATATTGGTTCTGGATTTCGGTTCTGTCATTCTGTATTCCGTATTGTGTTCGGCCGTATATATTTATTATTTAAGTAGTTACTTATTATTATTTATAATTTAGACAATTTTCAAATAAATAAAGTTTTATGATTTGTTCCTATATTCATTATTTGAATTATTATTCCAATAATAATTTATTGTTAAAATAATTGTTCAAATAAATAAATTTTTGAATGAATGGATATATAATAGAAACAAAATAAAAATATTTATTTGTTTAAACAATTATTATAACAATACATAATTATTGAAATAATAATTGAAATGAATATAGAAACAGATTATAAAAATTTATTTGTTTAAACAATTATTACAACAGAACATAATTATTGAAATAATAATTGAAATGAATATAGAAACAGATTATAAAAATTTATTTGTTTAAACAGTTATTATAACAATACATAATTATTGAAATAATAATTAAAATGAATATAGAAACAAATTATAAAAATTTATTTGTTTAAACAATTATTATAACAATACATAAATATTGAAATAATAATTCAAATGAATATAGAAACAGATTATAAAAATTTATTTGTTTAAACATTAATTATAACAATACATAATTTTTAAAATAATAATTTAAATGAATGTACAAACAAATTGTTACGAGCCAGGGCCGCGAGTAATAAGGTTACAATTTGTTAGTTTGAGGAATAGAATCAAGCGTAGACGAACCTGAACAGTAGTTACTACGTGAACAGGGAGCTACTAGGATGGTGTAGGAAAGACGTGCAGACGAACCTGATGCGTAATTGCGTAATCAGGGAGCTGCTAGGATTGTTAGTAGGCCTCGTAACTAGTATAATTTAATTGATACAATCTGAGCGGTAAGATTGTATCGTGTGGGAACGTTCAATTACTAGATTAGGATTTTGGTGAATAATTAAGGGTTTAAGAAAATTGCACGATGTACCAAAATAACACAAATATATTCTAATAAGGAATGTGTATGTACAATGGTGGTGTCGCGACTGAATTGAATAATGTGTATGTATAATATTATTACCTAAGATGCTCGGTGTTGACGCACTGGCAATGCGGGGCCTGATAGTACTAATAATGCCAAATAGACTTTAAACCGAACTCGCGGAGTCTTTAAGGTTAACTTTGATCGAAGGGGAACTTTAGCCCGATCTCACTAGACGTGGATTCTAACGACTGCAACACGACGTGACACTACTCGTGTCTAGAATAGTACTAACCAACGAGAGTAAAAATGCAAGGGTTTATATACCCCAAAACTGGAGGGGTAGTCTGATTTTAATCTGCAGTTACATGCGACTGCACTCTCGTTTTTTGTGGTTTTCCATTAAATCGGGCCAGAGCTCGATCTTCGTCAAGAGGGTAGATTCTAGAAGGGCCTGTTATCTAGGACGTTTCCTGCCAGAGACGATCTTGAAGAGATTCCCGTGAGAAAGTCAACGGAATTTCTTCTCATACCGTAACAAAATTATAAAGATTTAATTATTTAAAAATTGTTTAAACTGTAAATATTGAATTTGAATTAGAAGGTGAACCGGGCACTCAGTTCTATGGGACCATTGTACCCGGGCCCGTTGAAAGTTGGGCTACCGACTTAAATAAGGCGCTCGAGCAGGGCGGCCTCTCTGGCAAAATCCAGGAGTGCATCCACCCCGTCGGCCTTAAGACAAAGGACACCTTGGTTTGAGAGCCCTAAGAGTTTACTTCTTAGGGCCTCAGTACCTTTGCAGTGCCATAGTACGTGGAGAGGGGTTTCGTCCTCCTCCCCACATCTTGGGCAGTTAGAATCCATCTGGATACCAAGCCTGGCCAAGTGCTTACCGGTGTACTAGTGGCCCGTGGTGATTCCCACGAGCCGCCGCACCTTTAGACGGTCCATATGACACAGCTTGTTGGCGAGGTCTTTACTAGGCCCTTCCACCAGAGCTTTAGTGTGTCGCATGCTTGGTTCGGAATTCCATAAATGGGCAAGTTGGTTTCTCGCCCATTCTTTATTCCAGTTTTTAATTATACTGGGTGCCAGTTTAGAGGTCTGTAGATAGCTGCGTTCTGGCAACGGGTGCCTTCACGCGCTAATCTATTTGCCTCCTCATTTCCCTTGATTCCAGAGTGACCTGGAACCCACAGAAGGCTAACGTGATTACGATCAGCTAGCTCTGTTATGGTTGTAACACAGTCACGGACAAGCTTAGATCTGGTCATAACTTTGCCCAGCGATCTAATTGCCGCGCGGCTGTCGCTACATATATATATGTGTTTGTTCTTGTAGCCTTTGCTGAGGTTGAGTTCAGCGCAGGCCAAGATAGCACATACTTCAGCTTGAAAGACCGAAGCGTGTTGCCCAAGTGCTAGAGATAAGCTAGTCCTTGGGCTGACACCGCAGACGCCTGCACCTGCTCCGGTTCTGTTCATTGCGCCGTCTGTAAACCAGACCAGACCAGAGAGAGAAGCTCTCCAGCATTTGACTCCCAATCACACCTATTAGGGAGGCGAGTTTGGTGTTTAACCGTAAAGTTATAGTGCGGCTCACATCTATCCCCACCACGCAACATGATCCATTGAAGGTCCTGTGCGTCCAGTAGGGTCGAGTGGCCGTACCTTGATTTGATTCATCTGTTATCCAGATGGAGTCTTAAGGCGGAACATCTCGCTAAGCTCTCCGCCACTATGTGTGGGGGTGCGAGATTAAGGAGAACTCCCAGCGCCAGGGTGGGCGTGGTGTGAAAAGCGCCCGTGATACCCATTAGCGCCAGACGGTAGGCCCTTCCCAATAGTCTTCTGTGTGTGGCCTTCTTCATGGAGGTCCACCAGACAAGGGAGGCGTACGTCATCTGTGGTACCATGATCGCAGTATAGATCCATTTTACCACATGGGGTTTCAGGCCCCAGGTCCTAGCAAACATCGACTTACAGGCCCAGTAGGTATTGATAGCCTTCTGGGATAACCTGGCGACGTGCCTTTTCCACGTGAGCCTTTTGTCTAGGGTGACACCTAAGTAACGCACCTCATCCGAGATTCGTAGTTCGGTGCCGAAAATGGAGGGGGCTTTGAAGTTAAAGCGTCGCTTCCTCGTGAAGAGTACCATTTCCGTTTTGCTCGGGTTAACCCTGAGGTTGTGGTTGAGGGTTTAACCAGTTTTGGGTTAGCGTAAGAGCTGTGTGCATTCTCCTAGCTAACAATAGAGGATGTTTCCCCCTGACTGAGAAGGATACATCGTCAGCATAGCCTTGGACCACGAAGCCATCATCGACCAGCTCTTTCAGGAGCCCGTCGACCACCAGGGTCCACAGTAGGGGGGAGAGGACTCCTCCCTGAGGGCATCCCCTGCCGGCCCGGGCACACACTGTCGAGCCGTTCGCCTCGGTCTTCATGGAACGGTTCCTAAGCATGCTGCTGATCCATCCGCTCAGGGGTTCCCTAATGTTGAAACGGTCCAGGGCCTTCTCTAAGACGTCGAAGGACGTGTTATCGAAGGCACCCTCGATGTCGATAAACACACTCAGGACCGATTCTTTGTTTGCTAGCGCTCCTTCAATGAAACCAACTAGGTGGTGGAGCGCCGTCTCTACTGATTTGCCACTTTGGTAGGCATGCTGATTGGCATGCACAGGCGTTTGGATCAGCGCTGTTTCTCTAATAAATCTGTCGATAAGCCGTTCCATCGTCTTGAGTAAGAAGAGCTGTAGTCACTTTTTCCTGCCTTAGGAATAAAGACTACTCTGGCCATTCTCCAGGAGATAGGGGTGTAACCTAAGGCGAGGCAGGATTTAAAAACCTCCCTTAGGCGATCAGACAGGATAGCCCCGCCTTCTTGTAGCAAGGCGGGAAAGATGCCGTCCAAGCCAGGGCTTTTGTATCTATCAAAAGATTGTAGAGCCCAAAGTACTCTTTCTTTCGTGAACACCTCTGAGGCAATTCTTCAGCGATCTCCCATATTGTACCTGGTACCAGCCGAAATAGTCGGCTGCCCCTGGCTCAACGGGGTAGATCCTGGGAAGTGAACCTCCAGAAGATGATCTCAGAGCGGTGTATTGTCGTCACCAATGTTCCCATTTGGGAGGGTGATGTCATTAATCGAGGTGGTTAGGGGCCCACTTGTGAAGACCTTGCGTAACCTAGCCACAAGGGGGAGGGCCTCCGTTTCTTCACAGAAGTTTCTCCAGGCCGCTCTTTTAGAGGATTTTATGAGCCTTTTGAAGTCCCTCTGGGATTCCCTGTAGGTACACCAGGCGTCCTCAGAGTTGATCTTCATGGCCCTGTTGAACAGCTTTCTAGTTCTCAACCTGGATTTATTGAGCTCATTACTCCACCAAGGGACCTTTTTGCTGTTTTTCCTTGACTTGGCCGGGCAGGCGAGTTCATACGATTAGGTGACGGCCGATTGAATGTTGGCAACAGAATACTCCGTCTCGTAGGTCGCCCTCGGGCGCACGAACAGCCCTCCCAGCCTGGTGGCTAGCTCCTCTTTATAGGGGCACCAGTCACAGGCCCTGGGGATCCTGTAGGGGCCCGTCGGAACGGCGCATGCCTCGCCCTCCAGCCTAAAAGAAATGAGTCTATGGTCCGAGAGGGTAATCTCGTCGGAAACTCGCCAATTTTTAATTGTTTGAGACACCTTAGCAGTACCGAGAGTGATGTCAATCACTTCTTGCCTGCGAGAGGTCACAAACGTGGGTCTATTACCTCTGTTCATAATCTCCAGATTATGAGCCGATAGAAATTCTAGAAGGGCTGTGCCCCTCCTGTTGCAGTCTGAGCTGCCCCAAAGGGTGTTGTGCGAGTTAGCGTCGCAGTCAATAACCAGCTGGAGTCCCTGAGCTCTGCAATCTTCCACAAGCGCTCTGAGTTCCCTAGTTGGTGGTGGTTCCTCGGCGTCGTACGACAGATATGCCGAGCAGACTACCAGTTTGGTCAAGTGGCCATTAAGTTTTATTTTTATGAGGGCAGCCGCAAGGTCCCTTGAGCAGTGGCTTCTTAGGCCCACGGCATTCAGCTTATTGTTAATTAATAAGCATGCCCTGGGCCCGGCCGCTGTGGTATCCTGTATCACGGTGCCCCAGTTTGATTTTAGTCCTCCTACATGCCCCATGTGTATCCATGGTTCTTGTATGAGGATTATATCTGTATGCAGCACTGTTATGCGTCGCCGGAGTTAGTCCGTAGCCGCTTTACAGTGCTGCAGGTTGATCTGCGAAAATACGGTTCCGTCGGAAGTCATAGAGGCTTCCGGCGTGTGCCTTTTCGCGTGGTTCGGATTAGGAGGAAGTTCCGTGAAGGCACTAATCTCCTAACCTCTACTTGGGTGGAGCCCGTCCCGGATTTCCTCCGGGCCTGCTCCCCGAGCCCTTTGACTGATGGGCACCGGGAGAGAGCGGAAGGGTTCTCTGTTTGCCCTTTCGGGTCTCCTCGGTACCCATTCTATGGGTAAGGGTAGCCCCGGTGGGTCTACCCCTGCAGGTTCCTCTGATCGATTGCCCCCGTGCTTTGGTGGCCCCCGTCCTCCTTTGGGCACTGGGTCAGTCCCCGCGCGGTCTACCACTTCAGCAGATGGGTTCCGCACGGTCGCTGGCGCCGGCCGTTCGGTGAGGCTGGCGTTGGACACCTCTGCAGCGGCGGCTTCAGAGGGGGTAGGGGTAGCTGTTGTGGTAACAGCAGGCTTGGAGGGCGAGGTTGACAATTTATCCCCCTCGTCCCTCCTGGTTGCCACAGCGGCGGCTGTGGCCCCCAGCCCGCTGCTGGTATTTCCGGGTACGTGGCCTTCCCGGGGACGGGTAGTTCCCTCTTTGAAGAGGGCCCTTACCAGGCCCACGTGGGCCACGTATCCCCTAGATCTTAGGACCTTCAGGGAGTCCGCATCGATGCCTAGGACAAGGTACGTCCCCCCGTCCGCGTCCCTCCGGTCCCACACTCTCCAGAGGTTTGTACGGAGGCCCGGATTTTGCTTGGCCAGCCTTAGAAGCAGGATCTCACTCTTTGTAGTGGGGCCTGGAATAAAGGTGCTGACCTTTTTCGGCCTAGGGAGGCACTCCCTTTCCTTAAGGGTCAGGGATGCGCCCTCCCAGGGCCTAATTTTAGCGAGTGTGGTTGACAGCCACACTTTTGAGTCAGGGTTCGTGCAGGTTATCCAAATGATCCCCTGCACCGCCCTGCACTCGTCGAAGAGGGGGGGTGCCTGGCCCTCGGGGATGGTGTCACGTAATAAACTTCGAAATTATATATATATATATATATATATATATATATATATATATATATATATAATTAGCCAGTAGTTGAACCGTAGCCCAACTGACTATACTTTATTTTATAATATAAGTATAATTACAACAATTACAATAATGTGTTTATGTTTAAATACCGTAGCGATTGATAGCGAGGTCAAGACTGAAGACTGTGGGTTAGAGGCGGTCTTTTTATATTAATTGGGAAATGCTTAGTATTACAGAAATGGTCGGCGGAAATTTTAAGAGTAATAAGTCAGCGCTGGGTCATCGAATATTTGGGCTGTTGCAATCTTTCGTGCTAATTGTGAAATGCTTAGGCTTACGGAAGTGGACAGCGGAACGTCTAAGAATGATGAGTCATCAATGGGTCATCGAACCTGTTGAGCTGTGACATTCCCCTCGTTTTAGATTGAACTTGGTCCTCCAAGTTTTTGGCTATTTCTTTTTGAGGATTGATCGGTGAAATTTTACGCTTCTTGGTTCAAAGGCGATGGTTTTGTTGAATGGTTGATAGATCACAGTGTCCTCTGTGGTGTTGCTGTGTCCTGAAGAATGTTGAGGTGTTTCGGTGTAGATGTTTATTGTTGGTGGGCTCGGTTGGCGTGACGCTTCTATTCGATTTTCTATACTGTTTGACTTTCTGCTGCAGCAAAGTGAATGTGTACATAGTTTGTTGGGTAAATATGCTTTTATATAATTCAAAATTCCTATTTTATCTAATCCCCATATGATTATTGCGGCTAAGACTGTGTATCCCAGTATCTGTAATATTGATATTCCCCAAGATTTAATATTCGATATTCTGTGTGAGAAATTCAAAGAGTTAGTTTGTTCGGTTATTTCGTCTAAGGTACTTCGATATCCGTTTAGAGTGCTCATGATTTTTGGCGTCTTCTCTAATCGTGTCAAGATCGTATCGAAAGCGGTGTTGTTAGGGGTGGAAATTTCTTTTCGTCGTATTTCGTATGAGACGTTGTACTTAGTTTTTCCGATTCGCATATGGCTATTGTTATATATCAAATCGCAACTCTTATTAGATCTTAATAGGGTAGGGCCGTGTAAGTGAATGATTTCGTGTTTCGTTCCGCAAATAGTGTTAATATCTAAAGGTGTCTCAGGTATGGCTATGAACTGATTTAAACCTTCAAGTGGAATGAAAGTAATCTCTTCAATTTTTAGTATTACAACTTGGCAGATTTTTATATTGTCATCGTAGTTGATGAGTTCCGAAATGCAATCATGTCGTGTGTGTCTATCGTGAATTGGTTGAGTTTGTTTGCACATAGTTATACCTGCTTTCCTTTTACAATATTGGTTAAGATAATCGTCGTCTACGTTAATGTAACTTAATCCGGCCAAAAAATATAGTTGATGTTCGATAAATGGAATCATGAATACATTGTTTTTCTTACTTGGTATGGGGTATATGCGATCTACGTCCCATTCCAAGTTTGGAATTATTGGTATCGAAATTTTAAAGAAGATCTTGTTTTGAAGTGTAAATACTTTTAAATTGGCAATGTCTAAGATGAATTGAAAATTTTCCTTTTTTGGTAAAATGGCTGTATTCAAGGTTTCATTTTCTAACGTATTTTTGTATGTTCGCATGAAAACGTCTTGATCAATGATCTGTGAACTAATTATTCCTTGTTTTGCTAGAGTGATGGTGTTTAATAATTCATCGTATGAAAAGTGTAAATCATATATGGCTCCTTCTGTTTTTATCATGTATCTTGTTAGTAATTCGTCTTTGTTTATACGTTGGGAGAGGGTTTGTGAATCTATACTGAGTTTGTCGATTTGCTCGAGGCTGTTAGAATTGATAATTTTCCGTATAAGTGCTGTTTGATTATTGAAAATGGTTTTCAATCGATTACTGTTATCAAACAATTTGTCTATGTTAGCGTTTATTGTAGATCATCGTCGTCTAAGGTTCCGAAAAGTGATTTGGATATCGATCCGATAGCGTTTAGTAATCCTCTCCTGTATCTACTGTGAGTTATGATGCGTAAATGTACGCTAAGGTTTTCTAATTTCTTCATGCGTTCGTCTATAGCTTCTAACTCGTCTTGCAATTTGCAACCGCTTTTACAGTGTTCGTGTAATATGTTTATAAATTTGGTTAACCTTTCCAATCTTGTAAAAATGTCACTAACATCTAATCCTATATAAATGTCTATTTCGTTATTATATAAATATGCTTTTTCTACTTTCTCGTGAAATATAGAATTTTCTTTTAATGGTACCATCTCTAGTCCATTCGAGAGGTGCCGGGTACAGGCGATAAAGGTGAACGTCCTGGAAAATAAAGTTTCAATCTATTTCCATGTATCTTTTTAATTTGTCCGTCAACTAAAATTTCGTAATACGGTGTACTAACTTTATCTATAACGTATGGTCCTAACCATTCCGTGTCTAATTTATTAGTTTTATGATCATTATGGATCAGTATATTGTCTCCTGTTCTAAATATCGTTTGACTTCGAACTATCCGTCGTTCTTGGTCGCGTTTATAACGTTGTTTGCTTTTTTGTAAGGTCTCTCGTGCTTTCTGTAAACTACTGTCCCATTCTCTTTTCCTAAACTGTACTTCGTCTGCGTAGGTACGTTGTGAGTTTAAGGATATGGAAGAGGGTAGATTTGCTTGTTGTCCAAATGTTAACTCGAACGGTGTGAATCCCGTAGATTCGTGTATCATGGTGTTGTAGGCTAAACAGCAGAAATTTAGGATCTCGTCCCATTCTTCATTTTTCTCTTTTTGCGTAGTGCGTAACATATCTTTTATTACTGCGTGCGTTCTTTCAAGTGATCCGTTACTCTGGGGGTGGAAGCTCGTAGTCTTTATATGTTTTATTTTAAAGGCTTCTTCATATTGTTGCATGAGCTGGCTAATGAAGTTTTGGCCTTGGTCTGTTAGTATTTTCTTTGGTGCTGAGAATATATAAATATAATGATTTAACAAGGCGTTCCATATGCTCTCGGTTTGTTGGGTTTTCAGTGGAACTAGTATTAAGTATTTGGTTAGTTCGTCATGTATAGAAAGTATGTATTGGTTTCCTTGCTTAGTCTTTGGTAGAGGTCCTAATAAATCCATTGCTACCTTTTCGTTAGGCATTGTCGGGGTGTCTGGTATAATTGGTTTTTCCTTGCTTCTAATTCTCGTTAATTTTTCCGTTTGACATATTTTGCATTCTTTGATTTTCTGTTCTACCTTCTCTATTAGCTTAGGGATTTTATACTTTGTTTTGATTCTGTCGTACGTCTTTTGTATTCCTGGGTGTCCTATTAAATCGTGATTCTCTGTAAGTATCTGGTCTATTTCTTCTTCTGTTAATGGACATACTGATTCCTTGGCGTACGTAATTTCTTTTACTTGGTCGTTGTAATACATGAGCATTCTGTATATGGTGTTCTTTTCAGTTACGTTAAATTCTTCTGCTACTATGC
Source organism: Lasioglossum lativentre (assembly GCA_916610255.1). NCBI lineage: Eukaryota > Metazoa > Arthropoda > Insecta > Hymenoptera > Halictidae > Lasioglossum > Lasioglossum lativentre. The sequence goes on along the minus strand of OU744356.1, from coordinate 41,050,699 downwards.
CAATTTTGTTGTGAGCTTGTACGATTTCTAAAAGTTTTATGAGCCATTTTGTTTTGTCGTAAGGGCCTAGAAGTTCTTTAGTTATTTGAAAGAATGAACTGTGATTGGGTTTGATCGTAAGTTTCTTGGGTAATTTGTCACTCTTTTCCCATTCGTCAAATTTTATTTCGTGGCTGATCTGAACTTTACCTTTAAATACTTCATTTCTTGTTATTGCGTGAACTCGTGATAGTGCGTCTGCGGCTGTATTGTCTTTTCCTTTAGTATATTCTATTTCGTATTCGTACTCTTCGAGTCTTAATCTCCATCTCATTAATCGTGAAGAGGGGTCTTTACAATTATTTAACCATTTTAAAGCTTGATGGTCTGTTCTAATAAGGAATTTTCTCCCGAGTAAATATTGTCTTAAACGTTTGATTGCCCATACTATTGCCAGTAATTCTTTCTCTGTGGTGGAATAATTCTTTTCAGGTGGATTTAAGGTTCTCGAGATATAACAGCATGGATGTCCGTCTTGCGACAAGACTGCTCCTAATCCTTCGTTACTCGCGTCGGTAGTCAGCGTAAATTGTTTGTTAAAATTTGGATATTTCAGTACCGGTGATTCGCATAATTTGTTCTTTAATGTATCAAAGCTATTCTGTTGTTTTTCTGTCCAATGGAAACTCGTGTCTTTCTTTGTTAGTTCGGTCAGTGGTTTTGCTATTTTAGAGAAGTTTCTTATAAATTTTCTGTAATATCCTGCTAGTCCTAAAAATGATCTTACGTCCGTGGGGTTCTTTGGCAATCTAAAGTTCTTTACTGCTTCTATTTTCTTTGGGTTTGGTTTTACTCCTTCGGCTGTGACTATATGTCCTAAGTATTCAAGTTCTGGTTTTAAGAATTCACATTTGTCTGGTTGTATTTTTAGTCCCAGTTCTCTTAGTCTCTGTAATACGATGGCTAAATTCTTATTATGTTGTTCGATTGATTGTCCAAAAATTATAATGTCATCAAGGTATACGAAACAGTGATTGTTAATTAGTCCCCTTAATGCTGTGTCCATCATTCTTTGGAATGTAGCCGGAGCATTTTTTAATCCAAATGGCATTCGGTTATAGTGGAAGTGTCCCTGAGGCGTGGAAAAGGCAGTATATTTCTTTGAATTGGGATCCATAGGGATTTGATGGAATCCAGAGGATAGGTGTAAGGCTGAGAAATATTTGGAATTTCCTAATTGTGAAAGGATATCGTCGATTTCTGGAAGTGGGTATGCGTCTTGGTCTGTAAGTTCGTTTAGTCGTCTAAAGTCTATAACTATTCTCCATTTTTGTTTTCCTGATGCGTCGGTTTTCTTGGGTACGACCCATACTGGTGAGTTGTAAGGTGACTCTGATTCTTCAATAATATTTTTATCTAACATTTCTTTCATTTGACGATCGATCTCATGCTTATGGCATTCGGGAGGTCTGTATGACTTTGTGTTAATGATTTTGTCTTCTTTTAAAGTTATAGTGTGTTGTGTCAAGTTAGTACATGGTAACAAGTCGGTTTCTAAATTGAAAACGTCAAGGTAATGTAGTAGAATTTTTTCAATTGGTTCTCTAAGTTCTTTTTCTATATGTGATGTACGTACTAATTCTCTAAATTTTGAAGTTTGTTCGAAGTCTTTTGTGTTGGAAATATCGTTAGTTATCACGTAATCTTGCTTACCAGAGTTGATAAAACATACTCGCGTTGGCTTTCCTTCAAGGTATATGGTATGGGTTTTCGTTTCGCCGGGTGAGATGATCGGTTTCTCCTGTAAACGAATTATGTTCCCATCTAATGTTAATGTTTTGTTAGTGAGTTGGTAATCGTAATTTTCAAGAAATGGTAAACCTAATATACCGTCTTCTATTAAAGGGAAATTCTCATTAACAATGTAAAATGTGTTAGTCTTATCATGCAATTTGATATTTAAACACTCGTTAGTTTCGTATCTGTCTGTTCCCATAAAGAATGTTTTAGTTTCGCATTGTCGTCCTACGGTATGTGGCTTTCGTTTTACTAAATTTATTCCTGATCCTGAGTCAATGAGAAATGATTCTCGTTCTCCGTTTGCTCGTACGATGAGCATGGTAGGTAGTCGTCCGGTTGTGGTGTTGACTCGTATTGGTTCATCTCTTCCGTGTGGCAATCTTGAGGTGGACCGTCGGGCATGTAGTTCGCTCGTATTCGCGGTGGAAGATTTTGTTGGCTGCGTACGCGAAAATTTGAGCATTGGTTAGCCAGATGTCCCAGTTGATTACACTTGAAACATTTCATCGTGCGGCGTTCTATTGGCGGTTTCTGTTCGTGTTGTTGGAACGTCGAACTTGGTCTGCTCACTGGAACTCTCGTTCTTTCACTGATTCTTGGTGGGACAGCTGGTAACGTTCGTATTTGTGACGTGCGTAGACGTTTCTTCTCACTGATGGTGGTTTCTGCTTGGAACGCTGCTTCTTGTGCTTCGACCAGGTCTTTGGGTCATGAGGCAGATACTCTTGTTTCGATGTCGTCCCTGAGGTTAAGTACGTAGATTTTGACTGTTCTTCTGCTCTCTAGATCGATGGCTACTCTTCTCTCGATTGCTTCTTTATGCTCGTACTGAAGTGCGTAGGTTAGTTCGTTTAATGATTTTCTAAATCGTATAGTATAGCTGTGTACGCTTTCTGCAATCCCTTGTCGTACTTGTCGTAATCGGTCTCTTGCACTATCAGCTGTAGTGGGTATACTCACGAATTGTCGCAGGGCGGTGTATAATTCCGCGTAACTTTCGATTTCCAGATGTCGAATACTGCGTTCTGCGTCTTCGGTAATGCGTTGTGCAATGATCAAGTCTAATAATTCTGCTTGTTGTTTGCACTTTGTTCTTACTTTGCGTACTTTCTTGATAAACCCCTCGACCCCTATGTCGTCTCGTCCTTTCAGTGTTGGTATGAACTGGACAGAGAGTTTGGCCGTATGTTGTGGCGTTTCGAGATCTTCTTGGGTCTGCCTTTCTTCTTCATCGGATTCGTCGTCAGTGATGGCTCTTACTGGTTCGGTGCGTGAAGACCCTGGCTGTGCTGCCTTAGGTCTGGGCCTCAAAGTGTTTCTGGCAGTACTTATACTGTCGTCTACCGTCTCAACTGAGCTGAAATCAGAGGTTGCTAGGCTTCCTGCTACTTGTAGGTTGGCTAAACTTTTTCCTAGAGTTTCTATTTCTCTTGCTCGTTTGGAATTCTCTTCGTTGGCCGTTTGCATCATTCGTCTTATTTCCGCCATACTGATCTCGTGGCGTTCGTTCTGTTTCTGCATGGCATCTAACAGAGTTCTCATACTAGGATCGACTGCCGGGCTGGCTGAACCGTTCGGTGAGGCTGGCGTTGGACACCTCTGCAGCGGCGGCTTCAGAGGGGGTAGGGGTAGCTGTTGTGGTAACAGCAGGCTTGGAGGGCGAGGTTGACAATTTATCCCCCTCGTCCCTCCTGGTTGCCACAGCGGCGCCTGTGGCCCCCAGCCCTCTGCTGGTATTTCCGGGTACGTGGCCTTCCCGGGGACGGGTAGTTCCCTCTTTGAAGAGGGCCCTTACCAGGCCCACGTGGGCCACGTATCCCCTAGATCTTAGGACCTTCAGGGAGTCCGCATCGATGCCTAGGACAAGGTACGTCCCCCCGTCCGCGTCCCTCCGGTCCCACACTCTCCAGAGGTTTGTGCGGAGGCCCGGATTTTGCTTGGCCAGCCTTAGAAGCAGGATCTCACTCTTTGTAGTGGGGCCTGGAATAAAGGTGCTGACCTTTTTCGGCCTAGGGAGGCACTCCCTTTCCTTAAGGGTCAGGGATGCGCCCTCCCAGGGCCTAATTTTAGCGAGTGTGGTTGACAGCCACACTTTTGAGCCAGGGTTCGTGCAGGTTATCCAAATGATCCCCTGCACCGCCCTGCACTCGTCGAAGAGGGGGGGTGCCTGGCCCTCGGGGATGGCGTCGATCTCCGCCCCCAGAGCCCGGATGACACATTCACCCTGCTCAGGTGATAGCAGTTCCTCAGGGTAGCCGGCCAGCGTAATCGCTACCCTTCTACCCGAGGCCACTGCCTCACTGAAGCTAGAGGGGCCTGGTAGGAGGCCCCCTTTTTTCTTAAGAGGCTGCTCGGGGGTGTCGCCTGCGGGTTGTCGGTTCCTCTTAAGGCCCCGACGCACCCCCGCATCCCCACCTGAAGCAGTCTCGATAACCTTGGATGGGCCAGGTATTTGGTCCCCCAGAGCCAATTTGGCTCTGCGTGCCCTTTTCCTGGTCGCACCGCTGGTCCTTGACTTTGGGGCGGTCGCATCAGCGGGCGGGAGCTGCCCGGTACCAGGACCGGTATCTGCCCCCGCATCCGCAGAGGACGCCACATTGGCACTGTCGACAGCGGGCCTGACTTCGTGCGGCTCTACTGTCGTAGAAGCCTCCTCAGCCAGGCGCACAACTGTGACTTCCAAGTCGGTTGGCGACGTCCCCTCCTCAGAGGGTGTCGTCGCTTCTCCGACCTCGTTATTAATGTTTAGGTTGTTTATAATTTGATCAATCTCCATATAAATCCCACGAGAGGTCTAGGAATTAAAAGGTCCGCCCCCACAGAGCCTGACATGTGGGGGTAAGGCTAGAGAACCACGGGGGGTCGCCCGGTACCCCGTGGGCATCGTTTATAACACCATGTAACCCCTGGTGCCATTCAGCCCACGGCACGATAGCTCCCACCTTGGCTTGGGGGAGTTGGTCCGCGGCAGGGCTTTCGGTCACCCGCTTACGGTTTTTAGGCCGCTGGGGGTCCCTATAGCACCTACTAACCTGAGCTGTCGCCGGGTCGTTCCTCCGCAGGCCTGGTTCTGCCAAAAGCAAAAACCGGCCTACGTGGTCCAGGCCCTGGGTCGCCCAGGCTGACTCTCCTATCCGCCACCTGGAGACGCGCTCGGTTGGCACTCAACCCTCCTGGGGGGCCTCGCGCGCAGGGCCCGAGGCGTACACCCTTTCATTCACCCATTCGTGCACCAGATACACTCACACATTCATACTGCCAAGACACAGTGGGCCCTCCAGGCCAAGACTGTAAATATTAATAAATAACTATTTAAATAATAAATATATAAGGCCGAACACAATACAGAGTAATCATAACAGTTTTCATTCCCTGAAACCGAGTACTCGGGTAGCCGACTATCTCATGAGATACCCGGGTATTTTTGCTCTACCCGGGTGTCTCACGGGTACCCGAGTACCCGGGTATCTCATATACTCGGGTAAAGGTTCTAGCTCTACCCTGAAGGACAGACGAATCGCGCCGTTGTCGAATTTTCTAGAAGGCTCCGGAGTCGAGAACCTTCCAAAATCCCTAGTAACGCGTTGTTGATAAGGTTAACAACGATATTATTCTAATGATAATAAATTTTTCAACAATTATAATAATAAATAAACTATAATAATAAATAAATATAATAAAATTTAATGCTTTTTTTTAAATTGAGCTTTTATTTTTTACAAAATTTGGACATTTATATTATGGCCTGTTTGGCCACCACCGCCGCCGCATCGACCGCCGGGTCGTCCGCCCCTTCGACCGCCGCGGCCGATTTTCCTATAGAATTCTCCGCGGAGGTTCCGCATTTTCTGTTTCTGTAACACATAAAAATTTATGAATGTAAAAATGACAATAATATTCGAACACTCTTAAAAAGTAAACGTTTTATGTTATTTTTGTAACTTACCATCCTTTGTAACTCCGTTTGTGCCGGCACTGGTGCAGCATTTTTTCACGCTGATTTCAAATCTGGTTTCAAAATTTGTCTACATCAGGATTTTGAAAAAATCTATTTTTGTGACAAACAACTAATGCAATCATTTTTTCGTAGAAATGATTTGATAACACATTAGTTTGCAGGTATATCGTATCTTCATATATGGAACACAATAAAATTAAAATAAAAAAATAATAATCATGTTTGTCACAAAAATAGATTTTTTCAAAATCCTGATGTCGTAGACAAATTTTGAAACCAGATTTGAAATCAGCGTGAAAAAATCTACGCGATATCATGTTTGATTTCACTACGTGAAATGTCGCCGATTTCGTCCGAATTGCCCACTGTGCGCCGCGTCTCTCCGCGTTTCTGTCTTTCCCATGCGCTCGAAACTATCATCGTTCATTACACGTAAAAATATCATGGGAATTAGTAGCGGTCTTCTAGTCTCACACCGATGTACCCGACGCGTATAATGATTACACTGTAGAACACTCCCGTATAACGCGATCAAGTAAGAAATGTTTGTACATAGAGTACTTACGTTGTCTTCACCGTAAGCGTGGTGTAGCGACTGTGTTCCTCGCGATCGGCGTCGACCACGATAAGGTTAGCAACGATATTATTCTAATGATAATAAATTTTTAAACAATTATAATAATAACTAAACTACAATAATAAATAAATATAATAAAATTTAATGCTTTTTTTAAATTTGTATTTTATTTATTAAAAAATTTGCACATTAATGTTGTGGCCATTTTGGCCACCACCGCCGCCACGACGACCGCCGCCGCGGCCGCCGCGGCGGCCGATTTTCCTAAGCAACTCCGCCCAGAGCTTCCGCATTTTCTGTTTCTGTAACATAGAAATTTATGAATGTAAAAATGACAATAATATTCGAACACTCTTAAAAAGTTAACGTTTTATGTTATTTTTGTAACTTACCATCCTGCGTAACTTTGATTCCTCCTTTGCTGGTTCCGGCACCGGCTTCGGTGCCGCCTTCGGTGCTGGCGCTGGGGCAGGCGCTGGGGCCGGCACTGGATCGATTTCCATGATTTTGGTATCTGTGAAACAAATATAATAAATAATAGTTTTAATTGTCCCAGAAGGAGTGTAATCATTATACGCGTCGGGTACATCGGTGCGAGACCAGAAGACCGCTACTAATTCCAATGATATTTTCATGTGTAATGAACGATGATAGTTTCGAGCGCATGGGAAAGAAAGAAACGCGGAGAGACGCGGCGCACAGTGGGCAATTCGGACGAAATCGGTGACATTTCACGTAGTGAAATCAAACATCATTTCGCGTACATTTTTTCATTACACGTGAAAATATCATGGGAATTAGTAGCGGTCTTCTAGTCTCGCACCGATGTACCCGACGCGTATAATGATTACACTGTAGAATACTCCCGTATAACGCGATCAAGTAAAAAATTTTTGTAGATCACTTACGTTGTCGTTTCACTGATCGTGTTGTAGCGACTGTGTTCCGCGCGATCGGCGTCGACGCGACGACGAAATCTACGCCGATAGTCATTTGTCAATCGTTTCACATAGCATCGAGCCAATCAACGGGTGATCCGCTATAGCCAACGTATATTCACGACTCTTCGATTCGACAATAACCATCGGCAAATGACAAACAACAAGAAACCGTCCGATTATTGGCTAAAGTGTGTGACGTCAAAGCATTACCATTGGCTGCGAGCGAAGACCCCTTTGGGGAACAACTTTGGTTGACATATTTTTTCATATATTTATTACTAACAAAAACATTTCCAGAATTTACAAAGATATTTACAATATTTACAAAAATATTTACAATTATTTACGTATACAATATTCTATATATTTATGTACAAAAAATTCTGTTTGAAAAAATGAAAGCATCTTTATGATTTAAAAATATCCTCTCAAAAGGTTCATTGAAATGTTTTGAAGTGGATAAGGTGATATAAAACAACGGAAATTGTCCTCACTTCGTTTATTAACAATACGGTAAGTGCGGATGTCAGTGCTGCGTTGGTGATGCAGACTCGGAGGCTTACGACCGACTAACTACCTCGCTGCATTTCCCAAACGCATCGGGGTTTAGAAAAGGCAAAAAGATAGGAGAGAAAAAGAAAAGAAAATAGAAAAGGAAAACTTGAGAAGACAGCAACAGCGATAGGGACAGCGGATGAGAGTCATAAATAGAGAAAGTTAAGAGGCAGACGAAGGACCGAGACTGACGAAAACCAGAACCCTGGAGACGTTCTCAAGGATCCATTGGAAATTCGTGAAGGGCTGGTCACCAAATGTGCGACTAGCGAACAGGAAACCGGGAACAATAGCGTAGCAGAGTTGGGAAGGAAAAAGAAATACTTTTAGGAGAAATATATACATTGGCGTACGTGGTGCTATCGCCACCACAGATTTATGTATCTTTTGATAATGTTTGTTTTTGTTTAAATTTTGTTTTCTTATGTAATTGTTTAAATAAAATTGTTTATTCGTTACTTTTCCAGATCACCGATGTCTTTGGTTATAAATTTCTTCGTATTTCTTGACATTTAGTCTTTATATTATGAATATTTCAAGAAATACGAAGATAACCAAAGACATCGGTGATTCAAATTATCTGGAAAAGTACTAAATAAGTAATAAGTAAACAATAAATATTATTTTAAGACAGTAAAATTTAAACAATCAATTATAAACTTATTACAAAAAATATATATCTATTAAGATAATTATCAGTGGATAGGCATAATTTTTTAATGAATTTTAGTGCACATTTCATCCCGATATATGTTATGGTTCAATAGTTATAGTAATATGTCACCTTTCTCGATCCAGCCAACTGTGTTCGGCCGTCTGAGGCTATATATCTTTGAAATGTCCATCTTTTCAAAAACAGATCCGCAAAGGGGACACTTTGGGCTACAACCTCATTTTTTTCAAATTCTTCTGCTATGAAAACATTGCATTTATTTAAAACAAGTGCAAAGTAAATAGTGAAAATAGGGGTAAACTTTCTCTTGGAAACCCGGAAATTTTCGGTTATTATATGTCTTATCTTGTTGATTTCTGCTAGAAAACCCCTATATGAAAGTCCCAGACCGCGGAAACCACTCGTTTTTAAGTTGTGAGCTTCTAAAGTTGAGTAATTTAACATTAATTTTCATTGTTTTACCTGAGAAAGTGACAGGTATGGGCGCCGCCATATTGGTACGTAGGGAGCTCCTTGCGTGTCGTGACCCAGTGGCGACGCTAAATGGCACCACTAGCCCCTAGATATGGAAATTTGAGCCACTGAGAATGTAAAGACGTGACTATAGCCACCACACTCTACTTCCCTATAAATGCAGGGGCACCGATTGGGTAAAATAAAACTCGTGAGACTATGTATATGACCGTTCACTGCGGAAGCTCGTAGGCAAGAGAGCCGTAGTAACCAGCGACGCGCCAACATGGCGGCTGTCGATCCCCACGACTAATCGGCACAGGAGTGGGAGAGCCATGTCCCCACAGCACTCCCCCCCGAGTGAAACGGAATTTTTTATTATAACAATAACAAGATAAAAATAACAATGACAATAACAATAACAACACATACATCACACATACATTTAACATAAATCTAACATACAACAGCCCGCGACGCTACAACGGGCACGCGGGAGCGAACTCTACGCAAACGTTACGCGTTTGCGTGAATACGTCCGTATCGGAGGACCACTCGGACCAACAAGGTCAGGAACGCGAGTTGGACCCGCCGCTTCTAATTCCGGACCTTCCGGCACAAAGAACGCGGGTTACAGCAAATCCGTCGATACCGTACGCTCGGAGCCGTCCACATCGATAACATAAACATGCTCCGACACCCGATTAACGACCTTATGCGGTCCGGAATTCGGCTGCTCAAGGGCTTTTTTAGCCATGCGGCGCAAAAACACATGAGTGCACACAGGCAACTCCTTGAACGCAAACGCGCGTGTGTTCGCATTATGAACAACCGGAACAGGCCGCACCGCTCGCATGTACTTTTTAAACTCGTCTATGAACACATTAGGTTCCGGCGCACAATTGTCCTGGAGGAAGAATTCCCCCGACAAACGCAGAGAAGTACCAAACATAAACTCGGCGGGCGACGCACCGACGTCCGCTCGCACGTGCGCACGCAACCCTAGCATAACCGTTGGCAGTACCCGCGTCCATTCGCCACGCGTGTGGCACATAATAGCGGCCTTGAGCACGCGGTGCCACCGCTTGATCAAACCATTCGACGCAGGGTGATACGGCGTTGTCCGTATCCGGTCACAGCCTAAAACTGTCAACAACGCGGAGAATAACCGCGACTCAAATTGGGCACCTTGGTCGGTAGTCAGCACCTTTGGTGCACTGTACCGGGAGACCCAAGTATCGTGGAACGCCCTTGCAACCGTTAACGCGGAAACATTCTTCAGAGGAACCGCCTCCACCCAACGAGAAAATCTATCAATTAACGTCAGGCAATAGGAAAAACCTTCGGATGGCGGCAAGGGACCGATAATATCCAAATGGACCTGGTCAAACCTGCCATCCGGAGCAACAAAATGCTCAGGCAAATGCCGGGAATGCCGCGACACCTTTGCCTGTTGACATTTAATACAAGTTTTACACCAAAGTGTAATGTCTCTTGTCATGTCCGGCCAGACATACCGCTACCGGATTAACCTATCCGATACTTTCGCCCCAGGATGGGCCGGATTGTGAAACAGATCGAAGACCGATCTGCGAAGAGACCCGGGGATGTATGGACGAATAGCCTCACCGGAAATTTCGCAAAACACAGCGACATGCTCCGGTCCCCAAAGTAACTTCTTAAGCTTGAGAGGAAAATCAGGAGAACTGGAGATCAGTTTTAACTGCTCATCCGCAGCCTGCTGCTCAGCCACAACTTCGAGACTTATCTCGAGAGGTAAGCGTAGCGCGTCAACTCTGGAAAGAGCATCCGCCACGACATTTTCTTGTCCGGGAATATGAAAAATGGATGTAGAAAATTGAGCTATATACGATAACTGTCGGATTTGACGAGGAGAGGCTTTATCCGAACGCTGAACAAACGCGTAAACCAGAGGTTTGTGATCGGTGAGAATAGAAAATTCTCGACCCTCAACAAAATGTCGAAAATGCCTTACGGCCTCAAAAATCGCGGTTAGTTCACGATCGTACGCGCTATAAACGACCTGAGCCGGAGAAAACTTAAGAGAAAAGAATGCGAGAGGCTCCCACAAGGAATTGAGCTCCCGCTGCTCTAAAACCGCGCCCATCGCAAAATCGGACGCGTCAGTAATCACCCGAAGGTCAGCACCTAATCGCGGATGGACAAGTAAGGTCGCTCCAGCAAGAGCTTCCTTCGTGTCCGCGAACGCCTTCCTCGAAATAGACGACCAAGGAATCTCCCTCGTGTCGTTTTTCCGCGAATTGCGGTGAAATTCGTTAAGGGGGGTCTGAAGAGATGCCACCCGAGGAATATTCCTCCTATAAAAATTCACCATTCCAAGAAATTGGCGAAGTTCTTTCACCTTTTTTGGTTCAGGGAAGTCGAGGATCGCTTGAACCTTGGAAGACAATGGCTTAATGCCGGACGAATTAATGGAATAACCCAGGAATTCAATTTCTGAGACAACGAACACACATTTGCTGGGATTAACACGCAAATGGTGTTCCTGGAGCCGCTTAAGAACCTCACGTAAGTGGTCCGCATGCTCCTCCTCGGAATTAGAGGCAATTAATATGTTGTCAATATAGACGAAAACGAAATCTAAATCTCCAAGGACCCGATTGACGAATCGTTGGAATGACTGGCTGGCGTTCTTTAAACCGAACGTCATAAATAAAAATTCGAACAACCCAAAGGGCGTCGTGACAGCCGTCTTTTCGATTTCCTCTGCGGCCATGGGCACCTGATTATACGCCCTGAAAAGGTCCAGCGAAGAGAAGATCTTTTTCCCATGAAGGTTAGACGAAAAATCATGTAAATGGGGAGTGGGGTACTTGTCCGGAATGGTTTTCCGGTTCAATTCCCTGTAATCCCCGCAAATGCGCCATGTGCCGTCCTTGAGCACCATATGAATGGGACTCGCCCAAGGACTAGAAGAAGGACGGCAAATGCCCGCTTCGACTAGCACTTTGAATTCCTCCTTCGCCGCCCTTAGCTTCTCAGGATTGAGACGACGAGGCCTCTCCGCCACCGGAGGACCGGTGGTAAGGATATGATGGAAAACATCGGCCGACTTCAAGGGACGAAGACTCGACGCACCCGAAACATCCGGGAATTCCGCGAGAACATGAGCAAAACGCGAGGACGGCAACACAGTGCCAATAATGCACCCTGTACTGGCATGAGCGGTGGCAACCGTGTAAATATTAGTGCTCGAATCTGTAAGCCGCCGGGCTCGAAGGTCCACGAGCAGGCCATAATGTTTAAGCAAATCTGCACCGATAATCGCATGAGGTACCGCCGCAATACAAAAATTCCATTTCAACGGCCTGCGCAATCCTAAGTTCAGAGATCTGAATGATTCGCCAAACGTGTCAATCGATGACTCGTTGGCCGCGATCAATTTGAAACCGGACGGTTTACCACGGATTTTCGGGTTCGCGGGAACTAAAGATATGTCCGCGCCTGTATCAACCAGATACCACACTCCCGTAACTCGATCACGAACATGCAGACGGGATGTTACGCGCGACCCTTCCGCACCCGACTCGTCAACGGAAGGCCTTATGAGTTTCCCGACTTGAACGAACCATACTTAATGCACCACGGTTTGCATGACGTGGGGTTCGACCGGAACTTTCGGTGCGCATAGCATAATTCCTGCCCCCGAGAGGGATCGCGCGATTGACTACGCCCACGACGAGCCGGCGTCACCGAACGCGGTTTCCTACACAGCAGCCCGTCGACGTCGATACGGAGCCTGCCAAGATCCGCGGACATTCGCGACATCTCCGCTGTATTCCGTCTGACCTCAGCAGCAAGATCCCTTAAACCAGTCCCGTCCACGCTAGACGAGGTCCCTGGCCTTGCTACCGACGCAATATATTGGTCAGAAGGACCCGACGATTCGGCAATTTTGTCCGCGATATCGGCTAACTTATCGAGGTCCGTCAACCCGGTAGACGCTAAAATAGCGCGATGCCCCGCCGGCACATGCTCGAGAAAAACCGAACGAATAACGTCATCGTCGCACGCGCCATCATTGAGGTTACGTAGCCTCATTAACACTAATGAGGGCTTCCCGTTCGAAAGGACTTGACCCCTCAACAGTTTCCGGAGATTGGTCTCCGGCGATGGACCATAGGTCGCGATAATACGCCGCTTAATTTGTTGATAAATATCGCCGGACGCGGCTTCAACAAAATAAGATTCTTGGCGCATGCGGCGACGTCAAACTCTACCGCCCCCACAACAATGTCCGCCATCGTCGCCTCCGACGAAATCCGCGCCGCGCTCAACGAGCCCTCAACCTGCGCAAACCACAGGACCGGGTCCGATTTGTAAAACAGCGGAATTTTCGGAACGCGGTAATTGTCAATATGCACACCGGGTGCATCCGCAGACGCACCTCTTCCGGAAGGCGATGGCTCCTCGCAATTCGCCATGATCAGCGCGCGACAATTCAAAACGTACAAAGATGGTGTCGACAACACCGAACCACGTGCAAAATGGCGTCGACCGGAATTCGAACACCGCTATAAACAAATCCCGGCCTATCGAACACTGTGCGACCGACCGCCAACACTTCGATTCACAAACAAGCTCGATTGCGTGGGGAAATCCCACGCCGCCGTCACATCCCGCGAAGACCCTTCGACAGGAACCGCACGATGAAAAGGCGCCGGTGTCGATGGCTTCACGCAATCCTCAATATCGCCCCGCTCCCACGATGAAACACCGCCAGGAACCAGGAGACACGATGAAGATCCCTCGCTGCCGTCAGGGTTGGCGAAAAACCGCCACGGAATACCGCGCGGCAGGCAAGATGGCGGACCCAAGCCACGCCAAAACAGGACAATGCACAACAGACAAGATGGCGGACCCATGCCACGCCAACAGCAAAAACCGCCAGAATCCAGGAATCTCTGGTCCAGAAACTGCTTTCAGGCTCTTGTCGATCGACCGTCAATGTACTCGATCGTGCAGTCAATCTCTCGCCCAGAACGGTCTCCTCGTACGGCAGGCAACCAGAAAAACGACGCCACGCCGCAACACAGAAGCAACACCCATCAAATTCGACAAATCACGTCAGGGTCACCAATGTGGAAATTTGAGCCACTGAGAATGTAAAGACGTGACTATAGCCACCACACGCTACTTCCCTATAAATGCAGGGGCACCGATTGAGTAAAATAAAACTCGTGAGACTATGTATATGACCGTTCACTGCGGAAGCTCGTAGGCAAGAGAGCCGTAGTAAGCAGCGACGCGCCAACATGGCGGCTGTCGATCCCCACCACTAATCGGCACGGGAGTGGGAGAGCCAAGTCCCCACATAGACACCACATCGCACACGTTACAAGTACATTATCGCGTAGCAGCACGTACCACCGCACATCGCGCCACAACTCTGCAATGCCGATAACATACATTTACACGCAATCAAAATACCTACATTTTTCATGCTTACAATTACAAAACCGATACACAATCTAACCAGAACTAACCCAGACCTAACCCAGACAAATCTCGAACAACTATAAGTACCCTTGTTCCCAATTCTATAAAATTAATTACAACTACTTTTTATTCACAAAAATTTCAATGCTCTACATTCACAACTCACACAACCAACATATCAAATTCTTTTAGAATTACAATTACAAAATCAAAATCCAACCTAACGGAACTAACCCAGACCTATCCCAAATCGTTTTTTTTTTTTTAATTATTTATAGTGCAAGGAGGTTTAATGCTTTATGCACTATTTTCATGAGCCTTTCCAACCCATGAAAAGTGTGAGACTCCCCAGTAGTTTGTGCAAACTACAATTACAATTCCCCCTTCACATGCCCCGTCTACTATCAGCGCGCTAGTGCTGCTATTTAACGTCGCCACTGAGTCACTACACGCAAGGAGCTCCCTACTTACCAATATGGCGGCGCCCATACCTGTCACTTTCTGAGGTAAAACAATGAAAATTAATGTTAAATTACTCAACTTTACAAGCTCGCAACTTAAAAACGAGTGGTTTCCGCGGTCTAGGACTTCCATGTAGGGGTTTTCTCGCAGAAATCAACAAGAAAGTTCAGCCGAAAATAGCATTTGTTTCAAATGACAACATTTTTATTAGATACTCTGTGTTCACTATAAGCTCCCAAAAATTCATTTTCATCGGTTTGTTATTTCTAGTTTTATAATTTACAGAAAAAAGGGTGACACTTTTTTTCACACGTCAGTAAAATCAACAATTTGAAGATATCAATTAGTGACGTTGCAAGAATTAATTGACCCTGTGACAAAGAAAAAATTTTTTTAAAAATTCCAATTGGTCGGAATTGTAAAGAATAAAGTTCAATTTTTTTTTTTACAACTCTTTCACGTATGCCTGTATTGTGTAGATCTGTATCGGAATCAATGCAGCGGGTTTGAGCGCTCGAACGGACTCGAGATATATTTGACGGTCGTGGGAGCGAGTGAAACAATGTTTTTCTTTGTTTTGTTTTGCGTCTTGTTTTCTTCAGTTTACTGATGCACAGGAACGCGGTCGTACGACCAACGGTTTCCTATGTCATTCGTAAAATTATAGTATATTATTTTAATTAATTAATTATAGTATAGTTTTTTAAGACTTTTGTGTTAGTGTAGTGTAGTGTTAGTGTTTGTGTTTGTGTTTGTGTTAGTGTAGTGTAGAAATATTGTGTAAGTGTAGTGCAGTGAATTTGGTGAAATTAGGTGAGTGAAATGGATTACAAAAATTTTACAAAACGGAAGGAAGGAACGGTGGCGGACCTCGAAGGGGAATTGATTGAATCTTCGCCCCTCGACCAGAAGATATAGCAAAAGAAAAGCGTATTTGCGGGGCAGGTGAGTGTATAATTGATACATTTTCAATATGTATTTGAATTCTAAGGTACCTGTCCATCTGAAAGTAAAACTATCGCGAGTTACTCTCGAGAGTCGAATTCGTCTGTGTACACGGTACATTGAGAGTACTCGCGAGTCTCGAGAGCAACTATCGACAGAAACTCTCAGATGGACAGGTACCTTTATTATGATCGATATAGGCAGAGTTGGGCATTATTTATATAAAAAATTATTTAAATAACGATTCGAATAAAAGATACTTTATCTTTATTCGTTATTCGAAAGTTCGAATAAAAAAAGTATCTTTATTCGACGAGGTTCGAATACATAATTTTATCCGACGAGAATTTATCCGACGAATACAAATAATTTTTTTTATTCATAGCGGATTTATTTTGAACTTCGAATAATTTTTTCATCTTTTATCTTTCATCTTTTATTCATAATTAAATACTTTATGTTTATCATGGAAAAATATAACTTTCATATTACGAATGAAATATTGGTTTCAAATATAAAATAAATCTTTATCCAATACTGCAGGGCTGCCGTTTAATGGCTCGCGACGCCCCTCGACCCGGCCGCGCGTCTCGCCCCCCCGTGACGGTCCTAGTACTTGGAGCCGCTCAGGCGCGTACCATAGCGTAGGCGCTATTCGTGGCGCTTCAGACCTACACGCGTGTCAATATATTTCCACATTACCATCGAGGTACTATTGCCAATGCGTTTTTTTTTGTTAGTGGTGTCTCCTGTAGGTCTATTCCACTATATCGCACAATAATTTCGGACAACAGCTGTAGAAAATTAATTCAAATTATTCGAAATGAATAAAACTAACGCAGTGTTGGCACGATAACTAAAACAAACTAAGGAACAAAACAAACTACAATTCACGCGGGTTCGGAATCTGGGCCTTCTTATGATAATAATAACTAGGCCTTGGCAACTGGCCGCTAAGATTATTAACAGCGCGAAGACAGATGATCCCGGAAATTCCACAATGGCCTGGATGCAGCTTCAAGATGCATCCCAATGCCCACTTCTTTGGCGGACGGTTATCCTGTTTGGTTGGGACTGATGCTCCGCTTCTTAACATGGTAAACATGTCAAACCTCAATTTCCAGCACTGTTGTACTCCAAACGGGCGAATCCCGCTGCCATCGCTTCCAACATTGCTGGATCAGCTGTTGCAATAGCTGAATTCAACAGCTTGCGGACTTGCCGTCAACGCTGTTTCCACAAGGAAAGGATCACTAGCTAAAGGATTGAAATCAGAAAGATCTGGAGACAAAGGATGGAGCAGACAGGAATACAGACAGGTTTTAATCTGCATCAAAACCGTGTACAGCCCCTCTAAAATGACCTTCTGATTGTATATCACCCGTTTCATAGTGATATGAACCGTGCAGACACCTCGCTCCCACAATTCACCAAAATGTGAAACACGTGACGAAATGAGGCTGCACGCTATTTGATCCCGAGCTAAAACTACCATGAATCTATACGAGTGTATGAAATGGTACCTACGTCGATCCGAAGTAGGTCTATAAAAACAATTGAAATAAGCGCCGGTGATTCGACCCACGGCAAGTTCGAAATTTCTCATTGTGACGAGACACACAAATAAATTAGGGTAACCGTTCCGAACAATGCGAGTTCGTCCGCGGTCAACTACAAGAAAGGAACCGGTATAGTCCGCACCGCAGGTAGCCAAGGCGCGAGCAGGAGTAACGCGATTCACCGGTGAACCTTTCATTTGAGGCGGTCTACAACTAGAGTTCAATCTAAAATATCTAATGCAATCGCGCAGCACTTTCGTAGCCACGCTTCTATCGAATACTAACGAAAATTTCCAAAATGGAAACGCGAACGTTTGTTGGCACCCGGTGTGCAACAATCGCAATTGTTCGCGTCGAACTAACAATGATGCTAATGAAACCGACTTCGGAATGAAGATCGGGTGCTTCTGAGCAAACGACACAGGAGTGTTGTGGAGAAACTTGACCACCCTGATGATCCCGTGATCATCGAAGAGTGGATGCAAGGAGAGCAACGAACTATGACTAACTAATGACGATTCTAGAATAAAATGGAGCGTCTCAATCACTGACGAACCATCTCTGTGATGCGGCCTACAACTAGGGTTTCGCAAATGTTTGCGTAGAATTAACAATGCCGCCAATGGATCCGACTTTGCGATAACAATCGAATGTCTGTGAGCGAACGACGCAGGAACGTTGTGGAGACGCCAGACCATCCTGATGATCCCGTGATCCTCGAGGAGTGGATGAAAAGAAACCAACAAATTTTCCAAAACTAATGGCCTTTCCGAACTAAAATGGCGCATCTCATTACTAAAATATTGCTCCTGCGTGGTTTTCCTTTGCTCGTTCGATAAACTAATTTGAGATAATCTAACTAATGTACTGCCTATGTTGTATTGCATCGGAGTACCTACAATATGCGTCTCATTTGACGAAACGCTCGTGGAAATCTTCGCGGAACCCAAAGAAGCGACGCGAAGCTTAGTGGTCGTACAACAATCTTCGACCCCTTTTACTATTTACTTTTATTATTTAGTTAGAATCAGAGTTCTTTCCGAGATTCCCTTCTATACTATGTTGCCGTCTAATTGGCACTAATTCTAAAATCGGATCGGTATGATGATCTACTAGACTATAAGAATCATATCGCTCTTTCAATCGCGACCAAGCTACGTTGTAATTGGCTGCTGACACACTAAACGAATCTAAAATTTGTGCAGCAGACCCTGACAATGCCGATGCTAAATACTCGAAACGATCGCTATCTGTCAATTTGTCAGAATCGTGAACTAATAAACTAAATGTATCCCGAAAACGGATCCATTGACTATGGCTCCCATCAAAACTAGGGAGTTCTATGATTGGTAGACACGCCGCGGTGTAAGGAACTAATATCGCAGGATTGACGCTATTTTCCAACAATGGACTAGAATCTAATTGACTGCGAGCAAATACCAAATTACTCTCAGCCTTGGAACAAAACCTGAAGAAACTATCCTCAAACTGCTCGCGCTCCGCCAACTGCGATTCCAACTGTGGTGTGTCCACGACGGCTACTTCTATTTGTGACTGTACGAAATCGAACTCGTCGTATAAACCTTCGTATGCCCGAACGCGTTTTTCAAATGCTACTATATTCGCGCGAATGTCAAATGACTCTACTAATTTTCTAAAAACAGCCAGTTTGGCATTCACGGCTACGCGATCGGCAACTAACGATTTTAAAGCTTCCATACTATACACGATCAAAACACAAACTAAAACAAGGAAGGAGTGGACTCACGAATAATACAGGAATGGATCAGCGTTGACAACCAGCTTCAGCGGATCCTCCCAGGAGATGCCCGTCGTGTCCTGGCAGCCAAGTGCGTCCAGGGTTGTGACACAAACGATGCCTTCCTCGCTGCTATAAGTCCGATGATGGCTGCTGCTGATGCGTGATCCTTGGTGCACCAAGATGCTGCAGTCCCACTAATTGTCGTACGATACGACGACGACTTCCAGCAACTCTGCCACTGTCCTGATCCAAATGATGACTATGTCCCTCGAAGATGCACGCTGCTTGCTTCTATCACGTCCAGGGGGGTGGTGAAACACTGTCACGCACTGACGCCTCACTGGATGTACAAGTCAGTTGCACTACTTCCAAAGGGATGATCCGTTCCTTGTTGCTGCGAACTATTTCGCAGTTGATATCTGGCTCGAAGGACCAAATGTTTACGCCCTTGGCTGATCTTGCTTGAAGATCGTTCAGGCCTTGATGAATTAGCACTGCGAAGTGCCCGCTAATAAAGTTCGAAGGACCACCTTCTTTGCAGAAGGAACTAACAAAACACGTTTGAATAACACAACAGTATATTTTTAAAGATGAAAACTACAAAGCAATTTCATAACAAATACAATTTTAACAAGGAATGAGAATCAGAGTCTCTATCCGTATCTAAACTAAAACTGGAGAGCGGTGTTGCTATGTCTATGTCTTTTCTGATACTGACTCTGACGGACTCGAGTCAACGTCGTTCAGGGTGCGGTGCCCCTTCCCTGGTTGCACCAAAGTTTCCCTTTCCTCGGATGATTTGAGGGTGGGGAAACCTGTACAGAGGGTTGGAGGCAGGCCCAAAATTAGCAAGATGTACGCGGAGTCTACCGTCGCGATGGGGGTGCGGAAATGAACGCTTACTGCCAGGTCAACGCGTCCCAACGTTGTCAACCCCGGCTGGAAGAACCCACATCTGGTAGCCATAAAAATCACCAGGGGCATACTACCTAGCCGAAATGAAGCGAGGGACCTACGGATTGACCTCGGGTTTGAGTGTTTTATTACGGCGCGCAAGGAAAGTGACGAACAATAGAGTCACTGGGACTCGGGAAAAAACCGGAAACTATTAAGAGGGTACGTCGACAAGCCCGATCCGTAGCCATATGAAAAACAACTGCGACGGTCCCAGAGATACAATAAAAAATACAAAGAAAAGAAAAATCTTCCTCAAACGCGAGCCGCTACAATATCTTTCATAGCTTATAACTTATAACGTAATTTTTAATATACTTTGTTTTTTATAATTATATTAGGTATATGTATTCTTGGTATATGTATATGTAAACTTTATTTGTATTAAAATTTAAAAAGTTCATTCGGAACAAATTTGTTTTTTGAGTTTTTTCACGTGTAACGTGCTTTATTTTAAATTTTAATACAAATAAAGTTTATGCACATGTTTGCCGAATATACCTAATATAATTATAAAAAACAAAGTATATTAAAAATTACGTTTTAAGTTATAAGCTATGAAAGAAGTACCATTATTACTTATTACCCATTACCTATTTCCATTTCAAAAGAACTAAGAACATAAGAACGTAGAGTTGAATCTCGGGTAGCGCGATAGCTCGCTCGTCCGAACTTGCCCGATTCTTTCCGCACCCGGCCGACGAGCGACGAAGTCGAGTCACCAGGCGCCCGAATCTCTCGAGCCGCCCGACGCGACGTGTCAGAGTCAGAAGTATTGCACACCCGAATCGAGCCCGCCCGACTTTCAACGGCCCGATCCGAACCCTACTATCGGGCGGCCCGCACATTTATTAAATAAATAAAGATTCATTTTATATTTTGAAAAAAATATTTTTCTCGTAACATAAAATATCTAATTTCCTGCATATTTAAAAAATATATTTTTTACTTAATGTAAAATAAATATTGTATGTATATGTGAATATTAAAAACAGATTGAATCTCTTTTTAATATTATATGAATGTGTATAAAATATTTTGTGCTACTAGGGATCTTTATTCGTCGGATAAAATTATTTATTCGAACCTCGTCGAATAAAGATAATATTTTTATTCGAACCTTCGAATAACGAATAAAAATTTTGTTATCTTTTATTGGTTATTGGAAATTTTATTTAGATAAAAATTTTGCCCAACTATGGATATAGGATGACTTCTGTAAACGGCCTCAACGCCCGCTGCTCCGCGGCCGCTAGCGTTTGTTTTTGGCTATGCCGCGGTGACAATACCGTCGACGCTCACGCATACATACGTATAGACTTTACACACACGCCCGATCGCACGCGTTTCCTACATTATACTTATCATTCCTGATTCTTAAAAATATATTATATAATATTAAACATTCCTACGTTCAGAGAAATATTTTCCAAACTTTATATTCGAATATAACGTCTTATTGTTAGTATTATTTTCGTTTTTTGTAAAGTGTGGGAAAATATTTCTCTGAACGTAGGAATGTTTAGTATTAACAAATTTCAATTAATTAAATTTACTATAAGAATTTTTCTTAAAATTAAATCCTCAATTAATTTTTTAAAAATTACTATTTTAAACGCATAATACTTACGATAATATCTCATTGATAAATTAATTCTGTAGTAGTGCTCTTTCGATTTCTATATGAAACTGCGTTTTTTCGATTTTGTTCGTGTTTTCCGTGTTTTACAACCAGAGTTTGTAACGGAAAAATCGGAAAACGATACCTAATATCAGAATTGGGTCAGAATATTTTCAGAATTTTGAACTCTCAATAAATGAGGAAAATGGGCCAAAAACTGGTTTTTCGACTCTCCTAAATAACTACCCTTACATATGAGATATGGGGCTGCAACTTGGCACAGCGGGGTCTTTTTGGGTAGGCTATCGATTGGACAAAGCACGATTAAAAACTCGTCGAGGGCGAATTTCACCACCAAACGCGGGATAGCCTTTATATTAAAAATAATTTAAAAAATAGTAATTTTTAATTATACACAAATACATATTTTTTTCATATACAATAATTTTTAATTATAAATACATTAATTTCCATTGATATTTTTGATTAAAATAAAATTGTTTTAATATAATCATCCAAACTATTTTTTACTTTCTATATATGTATTTTATATTTATGTTTCATACATGTGTAATGTTTTATGGAATACGTAAAAAAAAATTCGAGATATCTTTTTGTAATCAACGCATACAAAAATTACTGTGCTTTAGATTATCGGGCGTTTCCAGAATGAAATGTTGACGATAGTCTAAGGCAAATGAAAAATACTGGGTTGGGCCGACAAACTCTTACGGACGTTATGGGAATGATATTATTATTATTTTTTATTAAAAAATTAATATTTTATATTTATATATGAAAATAAATGTTCATACATCACAAGAAGTTTATATTCTTATAATAGTAAGGTGTACAAATATAAGAGAGAATAGTGACACAAATGATAAATACTTTTCTTAATCTGTTTATTGGGCGGGTATTGTATAAATACGATGGGCATTTGATGTCACACATTTTGAACTTACACACGCATGGTTTTTTTTTCTTTTTTTATTTATAAGGTCTTATTGTTCATGGGGAGGAAACTCCTTCCGTAGTTTCCTCTTCTGACTCTGCATTATGGAGAATATAGCCCCAAGTGTCCCCTTTACGGACCTGTTTTTAAAAACATGGACATTTGAAGTGAACGCTGCATCGCGATATTCAGCTGATGCGACGGCCACCGGCGTGCAGTACGAGCTGGCTGGGCGGCTACGCCCACAGGACCGCCACAGGATTTACGAAGAGGACGTTTCGTCACGGAAGACGAGGGTGTGGTCTCTGTACGAACCATCTGACTCCTTTCATTTGTGGAAGATACGGCCCAAAGTATTCGGGGGAGGAAGTGGTATCCTCGCGGGGAACGTCCCCAGGAGGGTACCCCTTTCCCGGCCGGTCCACAAAAAGCGATGTACCGGTTCCCATATTACTGCAAATTGATTTTTGCGGTAATTGGAGGTGCATCCTGAAAGGAGTTTCGGTAGTTGTTCGAAAGGGGAAACACCCGTGAAGACAGCAAGAAAGAAGGGCGCAGGTCATCTTCAAGAAAGAAGTATCCCAGCCCCAAAACGAAGAGTCAAGAGGAACAGGAAAGTGACACTTCGGCGACAAAAAACTTCGGAAAAAATGTGAATTTCGCGATTTTTAAAGTGATTTAAAAACATGTCTGTAAAGGGGAGACTTAGGACCATATCCCCATAACACGTTTTTTTGTATTCCGTTTACAGAGAAAAGCGCTTAGCGAGGATTGCCATGGAGGGTATCCCAACTTGCCATCCCCATGAAGATACAGGGGCAGCGGAAACTGCAGCGCCTGAACGTCAAGAGGAAATGTGGTGCTGCACTGACGCCGAAGAGGGGATCACCGAATCACAAGGTGAAATTGAACACGAAGAAATTGAAGAAAGAAATGCAGCGCCGGCGTCAAATGGACTGCAAGAGGAAATGTTACAAGAAATGGAGGAAGAAATGCCAGAAGAAATTGCAGAGACGACAGAAGGCGGACTGCAGACGGAAAATGCCACCGACGAAATGGAATACTACGTCGTAGAAAAGGAAACAATGCAGTTACCCAAAGGAAGACTTCTGCCTCTCGGGCGGGTTCAGCATTGTTGACATGCACCACGTCTTCGAGCAAATAAAGCTGATAGGCGAGCATTCAACAATATTAGGTTGTTCGACCAGCCATATGAAAATAAGAAGTACGAAGAGATCGGGCTTGAAGACAACCCTGCTTCGAGAATGCATGATGTGCAATTATAAAGCCGAAGTCCATAGCCAACCTGAAAATGCTCAGGCCATGGATACGGATCGGAATGCAGTCGCAGGAACGATAGTCAACGGTGGCGGCTACGCACAGATGGAAGGATTCCTCACTGCAGTTAACGTCCCCTGCATGACGAAGTCAAAATATGCAAAATGCCATGACAACATCGTGAAGAAACTGATCGATGTTGCGGAAGCAGAAATGGTAGCAGCGGCTGAAGAGGAGAAAAGACTAGCTGTTGAAAGAGGCGATGTCCTCTCAAGTAGAATTCCACATATTCCTGTCGTGGCTGACGGAAGCTGGATGAAGAGGTCCTACCGAACAGGAAAATATGATTCCATTTCTGGTGTCGGCGTGATAATAGGTTATCACACAAAGAAAGTTTTATTCACCGGAGTGAGAAACAAAACCTGCGCCATTTGTCGGAAAGCGACGAAGAAAGCAGTGGAACCGAGGAAACATACATGTTTCAAGAATTGGCCCAGTAATAAAACATCAACTGGAATGGAGAGCGACGCCATCGCAGAAGGTTTCAAGCTCAGTGTCGAAAAACGAGGATTAACCTATTCGACACTGATTGCTGACAGCGACAGCAGTGTATACAAAAAAATTTTGGACTGCGATCCTTACAAAAATGTGATTCGTGTAAAAAAAATTGAATGCACGAATCATTTGATACGCAACTTCTGCAACAAAATGAAAGATGTTGTGAAGAAGACTCCGCCCGACTGCTACAGGAAAGCCGTAGAAGTTAATATTCGGCGGATGCGCAAGGATATTTTGAAAGCTGCTGAGTATAGATTCAGTCAGAATTTGCCAACATCGCAAAAAATAAAAAATTTATATAATGACATGGCAAACGTGCCCAGCCACGTGTTTGGAGAACACAAGCACTGCCAAGAACTGGCATACTTCTGCGATGGGACGACGAAGAAGGATGAAGAAAACATTGTTCCAGCATTGTTAAATATTGGAGTGTATCAACAGATACAAGAAATAATTCGACTACTGTCGGTGCACTCTGAAAGCCTCCTCTATCAGAGCAACAACAACGCGGTCGAGAGTTTTAATTCCGTCATTGCGAAGTTCAATGGCAGAAAGAGAATAAATTTCGGCCAAAGGGGATCGTACGCTGCAAGATGTGCAGCTGCTGTTGTTCAATACAACACACAAGAAGTATTGTCCCGCTTACAGAGAGCGTTTGGAAGAGAGCCGCCACAACTTTTGCTAAAAACAGAAAACCAGCACAAAAAGACAAGCTTGGTAAATGCGCAAAAGAAAAGGACCACCAAGAGCACGAACAAGCAGTTCCGTGCAATGAAAGACAGTGATTACGGACCAAATGCTCAGAAGCCAGATATGGACCAATCCATGTTTGATCTGCAAACCGAAAAGTATATGGAAATGCTAAACGATTGGCAGAAAGATAAGAAAAACATTCAGCAGGATACCGTTGAACAAGGCAAAAGCAGAAAGTGGTTGGCGCACAAGTCAAAACTTTTGACAGCGTCCAACTTCGGCAAAGTGTGCCGCCGACGCAGAGGAACGCTGTGTGGCAAGATGGTGCAGACGTTGCTCTACCCACGCGTGCTAAACGGTCCTGCTGTAGAGTATGGACAGCAGAACGAAGACATTGCTCGCGTAGAATTGTCGAGAAGGGCAAACATCGCAATTAGAAAATGTGGCCTTTTCATTGATGCATCGATTCCCTATTTGGGAGCATCACCGGATGGTGTAATCGATGATGACGGTATTGTGGAAATAAAGTGCCCAAAAACCGCAGAAAAAGTAACGCCAGGAGAGACAATACTTACAATAAAAGCTGTCAAGAGAATATTTACAGACAGTACGGGTAGCGCATTGCGCAAAACACACCCGTACTTCTACCAAGTGCAAGGACAATTGCATATAACGGGCAGAAAGTACTGTATCTTTTGTCTATGGACAACAAAAGGAGTAAAGTCAGTTCGTATCGACAAAGACGACGAATTTTGGCAAAATGAAATGGAGCCAAAATTGTCGCGGTTTTATATAAATTGTATGCTGCCCGAAATCGTGGACAGCAGATATACTAGAGGCATGCCCATTCGGGAGCCTCAGTATATTCTAGATGAGCAAACTGAAATATCAGAAAAAAAAGTTGCAACTGTCCGACGTCGAGTTGCACTTACGAGTGCAAACCCACTGATTCGATCAGCTGGTGATACATAATTGAGTCCGACGTCGAGCTGCACACTTGCACATAAGTGTGCAGACTCACTGATTCCATCAGCGATTGAAAAAAAATATTAAACTATTATAATACAATTGCAACTGTCCGATGTCGAGTTGCACTTACGAGTGCAAACCCACTGATTCGATCAGCTGGTGATACATAATTGCCGTGCATGCGACATATACGTACCCGAAGATTGCATGGGTCCACGAAATGTAATGCCATTTCTCGATAAAGCACAGTTGGAGCTTGTGCGTAGTCCCAATCGCTAGATAAAAGATCATTCTATTCCAGATGTATCCTAAAGTGGCTCACTTTTGCGTTCTCGAGGCGTGATTTGCATTATTTGGCAGCATGTAGCGGACCGCGGGCGGCGCTAGAATGCTGGAGCTGTCGAGTTACGCATGTTCATACAGCTGCATGTTGCCGTATATTGCAAACCATTTCTCGAAAACGCAAAAATAAGCCACTTTGGGATACATCTGAAATAGATTGATCTTTTATCTAGCGATTGTTACTATGTAGAAGTCTCAACTTTGCATTATCGAGCAATGTAATGGTTTGCATTGCATCCCGAATCCTTGCGATCACTTGTACGCACATGTACACGCCGACCGAGCGTTGTGTGTGTGAGTGTGCCTCACACTTTCACTCGAACACAGCGATTCTGCGTCATCGTCAGCCACATTGTGACGTCACGCTTGCTTATGAAGCCTAACTTACCGGCAACATATTTTCTTCGGCTCTGTTTTACCACAGACGAGGTATCGTATACAGTAACTGAATGCGTGGAAACTGACACCAGCGCTCGTAGGGAAAAATGCCGGAACTGTAATTTCACCGCTAGAGACATATACGCACATACCCAGTAAGCAAAAGGCTCTGATTCTGCTCAGATTTGGACAGCGCTTCTGTCGTCAGAAGCGTATACTTCTACTTCCGCATTAGTAATTGTGTCTGACGGCAGGGTGTGCCGGCACAAGCTGAGGGCAGAATACGGGCAGATGGAAGGCACACCGTGCCTTCGTTATAGAGGGCAGGTCGGTCGCACTAATGTGGTGGATATCGATCATGTGGATTATTATGTCGGTATAGTGAATTTCTATTGTATAAATGTGTATCAGTTCTCATTTTTACCGACAAAATTACTATTGACTTTTGGACACATTGCAAATATTCATTCGTTTATTAATTTTATGCGTGAAATCTAATTGTAATATACATATACATCAAGACAAATGATTCATAAAAAAACGTAATAATAAAATTTTTAAAAAAACTGAGTCTGTCGTCAGGATTTGAACACTGGACTTCCGCGTGAGAACTTGACACGCTACCATCACACCACGGTTCTTGTTATAATCTTGAAACAATATTGTATTTCATGGAAGCAATGAAACTTTAATTGTCAATACATATTTCGAAAACTATTGAGTTTCTACACCTAGAATAGTATATACATATTCGTAAACAAGGAGAACGGTGCGAAGTTTCAACACCATCGGTGTCCCGAATGTCGCGATGTCTCCTTGTTAGTATGGGCAGTGTCCTCAAATAAATTATGTAATTATATAATATAAATGATTCTTATTTCCACACTTATAACTTCGTAATGAATTCAGATAATTTATGTATTTACAAATGCAACATTTGGTGTTCTACACAAGTTGTGTTACTTCTTCGATGGTTTTACTTGGCACTGTTTTACAAAAGTAATCTTTGAATATTTGCCATGTGTCCAAAAGTTAATAATAATTTTGTCGGTAAAAAGGACAAGTGATATACATTTATACAATAGAAATGCACATTACCGACATAATAATCTACATAATACTCTACAACGAAGGCACGGTGTGCCTTCCATCTGCCCGCATTCTGCCCTCAGGTTGTGGCGAGCATACTCTGCCGTCAAACGCTAATACTTCTACTTCCGCATTTGTCATTGTGTCTGCTGGGACGGTGTGCTGTCCAATTTAGAGCAGATAGAGGGCATACTCGGCTTCGAGTGTCGTTCTGACGCCATAATGCCCACCATCTGCTCGCATCGTATGATTGCAGGCTATGATCGATATCGGCTCGAAGCAGATCTGGTTGACTGGGTATTGTCACGTCGTCCGTCGATTCGCCCTGGTCAGAAGGACGAGAACGCTGGCGACACCGGGTTTTTACAGGCCCGAGACCGGGCCGCGTTCGGCCGCACGAAGCGCGGTCCACCCGGGACAAAAGTTGTTCGCCGGTTCGTCGTCCCTCAGAGTCCTCGCTGAGATATTCGGGCGCCAGGCACCGAGGTGCCACGCGAAGCTCCTACAGCTGCGAGCACTCCGAGAAACGTTCGAACGAGCCGGCGACAACCGATAATTGACCGAGATGTTTTCGCGAACGGGCACAGGGGACTACGCGGGGCGAACACGAGGCGTTCCCCGCGGCGGGAAGGTTTCTCACGAAAGAGCGATACTCCAGGCTTCGGCTAACAATACTTTATTTTTCGCGAGATAACAATCGCACTGCCGGCAGCGGCCGGCAGCGTTTTGAGGTTAGCCGGCGCGTGACAGGTGGTCGGTGAACGCGCGAGTTGCCCTTCACGGGCCCTTCCTGAGGCGCGGCGAACTCGGTAGCTACGCGATGTAAGCGTCGGCGTACGCGGTACCCGCGTCCTACGCTCGAATTCGGATGTTCTGCGCGCTTATTATTTCTCCTCGTTGGCGGAATGGATCGCGAAGCTGCGACGAGAGCACGTGGCAGCGACGCACCGTGGAACGACACGAGGTTCGAGGGAAAAACTACGACGTCGCGCGGATTCTCGCAAACGTAATATGGAGCTTCGCCCCCGCTAAATATTCTTTTCCGCACGTACGTCGCCCGACGGGACCGGAGCGTTCGCGAACTTACGATTTCGCGAACGCCGGCAGTGCTAACCCTCGTCGGGGTTTCTGCGACGCGAATTCAGACCCGGCACGCTTCCCGAGCCCACGCGAGCACAATCACTAATTCGAAATAAAGTCGGACGTTAGCTTACCACGAATACTCGATGAGCGGCGGTTGTCCGGCAGCTTCTCTCGAGCCCTCTAACCGGCAATAAATCACAACGATTTTACAATGACTTCCCGATTACAATAATTCCGACTTATCAAAGCTACGGCCAACGAAGAAGTGTCTCTCTACGCGATGGCTCGGGTCCGCGGAAGCGGAGCGTCCTCCCCTTACCGCGCGCTTCCCCCCGCAAACGATTTGGCCTATCGCTACTCGATTTTCGGACGGGGCTCTAGCCCCGCGCGACGGTCCCTGGCGATCGGCGATTCCTCGGTGCTCCGGAAGCGGTGCCCGCTGATTGGTGGTTTTCCCGCGGCGGTGATCGGCGAGAGCCAGTCCGGCAACTGATCAGGTTGTCTTCCGGGTGAGGCGACGGCGAGGTTGCGGGAGTTCCTGTTTCGGGGCTTCTCGTCCTCGTCGGCGCCTCCAGGCTGTTTTTCCTGGGCCGCGTCGATCCCTCGTCCTGGTGCGGAGGTTTTCGTCGATGCCGCTCGTTTTCCCCTTCTTTCGGCAGGAAGGGTGCCTCGGGTCCCCCCTTGGGGCCTGGTTACGGTCCTGCAGACTCGCGTCGCGCAAATTGGCGCGACGCTCAAAAATATAAGTACTCGCCCATGGGTCTCGCGTGTGCCCAGGGCGAGCGCTCGCCACTGCCCATCTCGCATTATTACTGCTCGAGGGTGACCCGGTCTTCCGCTAAGGGTTTCGGATGACGCTGGCAAATCTGCCACGTCACAGTATATATACCCGAAGATTGCATGGGTCCACGGGAAGTGATGTCATTTCTCGATAATACACATTTGGGGCGTGTACGTAGTCACAATTGATAGATAAAAGATCAATCTACTTCAGATGTATCCCAAAGTGGCTCACTTTTGCGTTCTCGAGACGTGATTTGCATTATTCGGCACCATGCAGCTGTATGAACATGTATTACTCGGCGGCTCCGACAGCGGCAGCACTGTAGCGCCGCTGTGGGGATCTGGTCCCCCACTCCTCGATACCGGTGTAGTGGGGATGGTGTGGCGTTGTCCGCCATTACCATCGTCACTCGCCCTCCTTCGTCTCTGAACCGTGCAACGGTGTGGTCGTACCGTAAACGCTCCGCATAGTTTCCTAACCTCACCTCCACGTGCTCTCCGATGTCGGAACACGTTTCGGCCGAGGGATAAGTGGAACCCTCGGTTCGAATTCGCGTAGCTAGTCGCTCGCAACGAAAGTCGATATCGACTTCCGCTTATTTGCTGTCCATCAGGCAGCTGGTGACCCTGCGAACTATCCATGGTTCGAGCGTGGCTTAGTGCCTCGTTGGCGAGACACGCGGTCGTCACCGCGGTGCATCTCTGCCTTTCAATATCCTAGTCACCAAAATCTCCACACCGCCCGCGGTTCCGCTACATGTTGCCGAATAATTGCGAATAATGAAAATCACGCCTCGGGAACGCAAAAGTGAGCCATTTTGGGATACATCTGAAGTAGATTGATCTTTTATCTATCAATTGTGACTACGTACAAGTCCCAACTGTGCATTATCGAGAAATGACATCACTTGTCGTGGAGTCCTGCAATCCTCGTCTACGTATATGTCTATCTAGCGGTGTGTGAGTGTGCCACCACATTCGCGGCGAATCAGTCTACCCCCTTAAAAAAAGACAGTAACGTTCCAGCGGGTAACAGCTCATTTTGGTGAAATGGAAGTTTACTCACTTTATTTGAAACAGGGAACGAAAAGATTCTGAAAAGGTTTCAAACTGTTATTTATCAGTTATGATTGAAACAGTTATGAAGAACCGAAATAATGTTATAATGTTATACATATATTGTAATAATATTGTAACTGGGGGAACAATTAAAAAGTCTAGAGAAACATGGATAAGCGCATATGAGAATCCAAGTAGCTGGGTGAGTAATCTTGTAATAAGAGAAAAACCAGATGGACGTCTGAGAATCTGCCTTGATCCAAAGAATTTAAATGAGGCGATAAGGCGCCCATATTATGAGATACCGACGACGGAGACGATAGCTGAAAAGTTAACAGGGAAAAACTATTTTTCAATTCTTGATTTAAAAGATGGGTTTTGGAAAATAAAATTAACTGAGAAAAGTAGCAAACTATGTGCATTCTCAACACCAATGGGATGCTATAGATTCAACAGACTTCCATTTGGGTTAAACTGCGCACCAGAACTCTTTCAAAGGAAAAACGAAGAGATGTTTGGCCACATTCCTGGTACTGTAATATACTTTGACGATATTCTAATTGCAGGCACAACCTTGAAAGAGCACGACAAATGCTTAAAACAAGTAATTGAGTTAGCACGGGAAAATAAGATAAAGTTCAATAAAAACAAAGTACAATATAGAAAGGATACAGTAGCGTACGGAGGGTATATATTTTCAAAGAACGGTAAAGCTATTGCAAAGGATCGGGTAGAGGCAATACAAAAACTTAAAAGCCCAAACAACAAAAAAGAGTTACAACGTGTATTAGGTGTAGTAAACTACCTCAGGGAATTCATACCAAATCTAGCAAACAAAACAGAACAGATAAGACTATTGTTAAAAAACAGTGCAGAGTGGGGTTGGACGAAAGTACACGAAAAAGAATTTGATAATTTGAAAAAAGAAATAAGCACGGCCCCCATTTTGCAAACATTCAATGATAGGAAGGAAATAACGATACAGACTGACGCATCTTCAACAGGTCTAGGATGCTGCTTACTGCAAGAAAATAAGCCAGTAGCGTTTGCGTCGAGAAGCTTGACAGAGACAGAGAAAAATTACGCTCAAATAGAAAAAGAATTATTAAGCATAGTATTCGCGATCAGGAAATTTCATTACTACATTTATGGTAGGAAAGTAAGAGTCCACACCGATCACAAACCCCTAGTTACAGTATTCAGGAAGGAAATAGCACAAATAGATTCAACAAGGCTACAGCGACTCAGACTGAAAGTCATAAACTACAATTTGGAAGTAAATTATTTACCAGGAAAGTACATGTACATAGCAGACACATTATCACGAGATTACCTACCTCACAAGGAGCAAGATGAAATAGATTTGACTCATGTAGTACACAGTATTTATAAACACATAGCTATAAGTGACGAGCAATTAGTTAGGATAAAACAAAGTACCGATAGGGACAGCATATTAGAAAGAGTAAGAGCATACAGCGAGACGCAATGGCCGGACAAAAACAAAGACGTAGAAAAAGAACTATTAGCATACTGGATCCAAAGAGACAATATATATGTAAGTAATGATTTAATATTTAATGGTAACAAAGTAGTTATACCGAGTGATCTAAGACAAGACTTGTTAAGCAAATTGCATGAAGGTCATTTAGGAATGACCAAGATGAAAATGAGAGCTCATAAATTACTGTATTGGCCGGGTATAAATAAGGACATCGAGAAGATAGTATCTAAGTGCGAAGCGTGTAGAAAATATGCGAGGGCGAAAGTCAAGGAGACGTTGATACCACACCCACCTCCACAGCTACCCTACCAAAAAGTGGGAACAGACATTTTTGAGTACGGGGGGAAAAATTATTTAGTTATAGTAGATTATTTCTCTAAGTGGATAGATGTCAAGCAGTTAAAGCCAAAAACTGCAAGCAGTGTAATTAGCGTATTAAAGTCCACTTTCGCGACGCACGGTATACCGGAACATCTGATTGCGGACAATATGCCGTTTTCGTCATTCGAAATGCAAAACTTTGCTCGAACATGGCAATTTAAAATAATAACGAGTAGTCCAAGGTACCCGCAATCAAATGGGATGGCTGAAAAAGCAGTACATATAGCGAAACAAGTTCTTAAGAAATGTGGCGAAGACAATAGAGAGATAGAATTAGGAATGTTGTCATATAGAAACGCGCCAGCAGCTGGGCTACCCTATAGTCCGGCGCAAATGCTGATGAACAGGGAAACTAGAACGACAATCCCTGTAGTAACCAAGCACCTGCTACCAGAGGTACCAGTGGACATATACCAAAGACAGGAAAAACAGAAGGTAAAGGTCAAACAGCAATATGACAAGACTGCAAAGGAAAGCGTTCAATTTAAGGAGGGAGATAAGGTATATGTATACGACAAGAAACGATGGAGTCCCGGAAAAATTGTAAAGAAATGGGACACTCCACGTTCATACGTAATAGAAGACGAAACAGGCAGTCAAGTTAGGCGTAACACCAGGCATATCACTAAGTATTAAAAGGGGGAGATGTTAGAATAGGTAATTGTAGGAAGTGTGAGAGCGCCACCTAGTTATAGGCAGCGGCGAACACGGACTATGTACAGTCGGCGTGTCACCACGCCAGAGTACAAATATACGAGTAATCAGCAATCAGCCTTTTTATTAATAATCCGTCACCTATCCTACAATAGAAGGACACGACTAAACAATAATGTTTTAGATGATTGTGCAAAAGCAAAGGGAACAGCGAAAATGGCCGAAGAAACTTTGGACTGTCGGTCAGAAGTAGAAGATAAGTAATAATATAGGTAAACAAAAATCTATAAAGAGGTTAGCGACAGCGATGATGAATCCGATTCGGCATTGCATCCGCCTCCGACATTAAAACCACGTATTCGCCATGCAGTACAGCTGGATATAGGTAAAAAGGAAAAGAGAAGATTCGACACATATTAACGGTTTTATTAATATTTAACCTTCCATTTTATCATTTTTGTACTTACGTCTTTTATTTACGCCATTTATGTCTTCCTTTAAAAACCCAGACTATACATATACAATATACAGGGTGAATTCGATAAAGCAGTCAAGGGAATATTTTTGAACATTTGGCGTAACAGAAATACATTAAATGAATCTTACACGTTGAATTTTATTTATACCATTTTTCTGGGTTGAAGGTCATTTGAAGGTCATATTGTGTTACATGCATGAATTCGTTATTTTGTCAGCTACAACATTACGTTAACGAAAATATATCATTCTATTTAAAAAAACATCGATAACCTTGAAATCTCATAAAAATGACCTTGAAAATTTTTTTTCCCTTACACCGTTATATGTGGCCCTTCAAACAGTGTAACTTTGTCCTACGAAGTTTTTTTGTACAACGAAAAGTAACGGAGATATTTAGGTGTCCTGCTTTATCGAATTCACCCTGTATATATATTGTTGTAAATTGTTATAAATAAATATATATTAGTGTTATACGTATATGCGATTGTATTGTATACTGTACCTAATCCATGTGCTTATATAATAATTAATGTTAATAATAAATGTGAAATTTTGTTTCATTTTTTAACCTTATACAAAGAACATTGTTTAGTATAACTTTATTTTCGTTCCCCTAAGGGTTACAATCTTTACAACACCTTACGCTACCTCATTACTAACTTAACTTATTCCGCTTAACCTTCTATGTACATCTTATCCTAAACGCTCGCCGCAGTTCGCTTTCCCCTTTTTCCTACACCCCCCCTCCCCATCCCTAACCAATTGAACCCCCTCTTCCGGCCGCTCCATTCTCATTCCAATCTTTCTCAATTTTTGCTACTCTTTCACTCCTTTCATTCATTCTCTCTCTCCACTCCTCCACCTTTCTCATCCACAGCTCCCCTCCCCCGTCGTCCCCTAACACTTCACTCATCGCCTCCTGCCAACCTCTTTTCTCATCCACTCTAAAACATACATCCCAAACATGCTCCTACGTCTCTCTCTCCCATCCACACACCCTACACTTTCTCTCACATTCATCCAACCAATATTTCCCCCCTTTCATCCCGTTCCCTAGCCTGAAGCTAGCCACCCTTTGCCACCTACTCTCTCCCCACCCTTTCCCCAAATACCCCGGAACTCCCTCTCCCTTCACCATCCCATACCATACATTGTACCTGGCCCCCCTTATTCTTTCCCACCTCTCCCCCCTCTGTCGCATTTTCTCCCACTTTACCATCTCCTCACTTACCGTCTCCCTCTTTTCCTCCAACCTTTTTTCCGCCTCCTCTGCCGACCACCCCCTCTCTTCCCAATAATCCCTTCTCTCCTTCTTCCATCCATCCACTACCCCCCTCTTCTGCCCCTTCTCCTTATCTCCTCCCAACACAGTCGCGCCAGCTCCCTCCCTTTGCCCTCTCCCAGCTTTTTCTCAAAACCCCATGCCCTAAGCCCTGCACTCCCCCTCAGCAGCTCCCTCTGTAGTTCTTCCTTTACCAGGTATCCCGGCGTACACCTTTCGACCCCTAGGACCCATTTCAAAAACCTTTCCTGGAGTCTTTCCAGCCCTTCCCTCTCCTTCCATCCCCAGATTTCCACGCCATAGCTAATCACCGACCATACCAATCTATCAAAAAGCCACAGTCTCCTACCCCAGTCGTTTTTTAATCTCCTCTTTCCTATCCCCACACCTGTCCCATTACCGCCGCCCCCTTCCTTAGTCTGTCCTCCACCCGCCTCCTCTGTCCCCCGTCTCTCGGAATAATGTACCCCAAATATTTATATTCCCCCACCTCCTCAATCTCCTTCCCCTTCCATTTCCAGCTCACTTTTTTCCACCTCCCCCCTCCCCTCCTGCATCTCGTCACCTTTGACTTTTCAACATTCATCTGTAACTTTTTCCCCTCCAGGTACCTTTCTAGCACCGCCAGCATCCCTCTCATCCCCTCCACCTCCTCCGCCAACATCGCGATATCGTCCGCGTACGCCAGCGTAAAAATCTTTCTCTCTCCTACCATTACCCCTCCCCATCTTCCCTTCTCCAGCACCTCGTCCAGATCGGCTAGCAACAGCGTGAATAGCAGCGGACTGAGTGGACACCCCTGCCTCACCCCCCTTGCCATCCAAAATCTTTTCCCCTCCTCCTCCCCTACTTTTACCGTACTTTTGGTTTCTTTCAACAGTTCCTCGCACCTCCCCACCAGCCCTTCCCTCACCCCCCTTTTCCTCATGGCCCCTACCAATATTTCCCTATTGACCGAGTCAAAAGCCGCCTTCAGGTCTACAAACGTGATGATCAGCCTTCTGTTCTTCCTCCTCACCTGCCTGTTTATTAAATAATTGATCACGTAGATGTTATCGATACATCCCACCCCCTTCCTGAATCCCGTTTGACTCGCTGGCAGCAGCCCCATCCCCTCCACTTCCTCTCTCAGTCTTTCCGCCAACACCGCTGCGTACACCTTGTAGGCTGTCTGGAGTAGTGTTACTCCCCTGTAGTTGCCTACCTTGCTCCCATCGCCCTTCTTTGCGATTGGGATGATAACCCCCTCCGCCCAGTCCTCCGGCCATCCCTCCTCCGCCGATCATTGTTTAGTAGTGTTTAATATTCAGAAACCATATCGTACGTATCTTTGAAGACGATAGGTTTTTAAATGTATAATATATATTGTCACCTTGCCTAATTTTCCGTTGCCGACGAAAGGACGAAACGCGTGCGACACCGGGTATTTACGGGCGAAACGCCGGGCCACGCTCGGCCGCGCGATACGTGGTCCACCCGGGACAAAAGGTACCTCGCAGATTCGGATTTTCACGAAAGAATTGGTGCTGGAACTTTCCTTCGGGCGCCAGACACTCGGCAGTGTCATGCAAATTGCGCGAGAACAGCACGAGGCGCGAACGAGAGCTCCGAAACTGCAAGAACCTCACGATGTTCTGGATGGCTCTAGGACGGGCTCAGGATTCTACGCGGGTCAAGCACGGAGCATTTACCGCGGCGGAAAGGTTTCTCTACGGAAATAATTAACGAAAGAATCGGTTTGAACAATTTATTTGTCCGATGGACACGACATGGCTGCCGGTGAGAGCCGGCAGCGGTGAATTAGAAGCCGGCACGAGAATCTACGACGGATTTTCGGTCTTTCGCGCTTCCTTCTTTCTGTCGCGTCGAACCCTGCCGTTTACGAAAACTAGGCCGTTTTACAATACGCTCGTTGCGCGGAATAACAGCCGGATTCCGATGGAATACGCGGTACAATATTTAGGCCGTTCGAACTTTGCCGTCGGACACGATACGGCACGCTGCGTCGTCACACCGGGGAACGTCTCGAAGATGGCGTACAATTTACTCGCAAAATCGGCAACGATACGGCCCCCCACGAATCCGCGACTTCGCGTTACCAACCAGCTCGTACGTTAACCGATCGACGACCGTTCGTTCCTTCCCGATAGTATAGCTGAACACGCGGCAAAGAAACGATTTCGTCGTTTCGCGACGCGAACTAGGACCTCGCGAAAACGTTACCGAGCCAACACGAAATGATCGTTAAATTACGATAGTAAGAAAGCCTGACTGGCGCTTACCAACGGCAACGGTGAGACGGCGGCTGCTGGTTCTCGCTCTTGTCTTTTCCGTCCCTCTAGGCGGCACGCACTTCTTAACTTTATTATTTTACTTAATAATTCGGTAAGACTTTGCTGTTGTACTACGGCCAACGACCCAGTGGCCTACTTTCGGCAGGCTCGGCAACGCGGAAGCGAAGCGTCCCCCTACTCCCTACCCTATTTCTCCCGTTCGCGACTCTCGGGCCTATCGCGCGCTATTTATTTACAGGATCGCATCCTGTCGCGCGGGTTCCCTGGCTCGCGGAAAATCGCTATCGCGTCCGCCGCTTTTCAGATGGTGTCAGCGACGGCTCCTGTAGAGGAAGGTCCTGACCGCTCCGGTCGTGGACACTTCCTTTCCGGGCGAGGCAGCGACAGGGTCGAGTAGATGGTCATCTCATGTCCACTTTCCCACTTCGGTGCCTCCGGGTTTGCTGACCCGCGCCCGATCCTTTCCTCGGTGTCTCGACACGAAATCCTTCCGTAGCCAGTTCCGATTCGCCTCGATAGGTGAGAAATAGGGGGCCGGGCTCCCCAGGAGCCCGGTTTCGGTCCTGCAAAGTGGCGCGACGCTCAAAACGCGTGATTACTCGCCTCTGGGAAATCGGCATGCCCAGGGAGAGCGCTCGCAAACGGCCGTTTCGCATCGGCACTGCCAGAGGGCGGCCCGGCCTCTCTTTTTCGGACCGAGGGACGTCGGCAAAACTTGCCACGTCACAGTATATATTAATATGTCTCACGCGTAAGAAGTGAGCATTCCAAGAACGTACAAAATTTAAGTCTCTAGTCCGAAATTTAAGTCCCAGGGACGTCCGTGGAACGTCCGAAATGTTGGTCCCTAGGACGTCATTCGGTGCTAGACATTCTCGTCAAATCAATTGAGGAATGTTGTCGTTTTTGCTGCCTTTGCTGCGACCTGTTTCTTTTGCAGTTCTTTCAGCTGCTCCTTAATCTCCTTTCCGTCCTGCAGGACGTCCGTAAGTAAAGCTCTCAGAAGATGAATTTGCTCCAGCAATTGTTTGTTTGTGGCATCCCTGCTCGCACAGTGTCTGCAACAGCTTCCTCCTACTTAATTTCCTATTAATTGTTTATAAGATATAACATTTTTAAAAGTGAACTTATATTTATATCTAAAATATTTGACTTAACTTACCACTACTGTTGTATTCGCTTTCATTTTCATGAGGTATTTCCACCTCTGCTGAGTACCCCATCCCCTCATCTATGCAGGCAGTGACCGAAAATAAAATATATTTTGATGAAACAGATATACTAATTCCAGGAAAATAATGATGTGTAGCTGTGAATGTAGTATTTAATGTAGTATAGGGTGTTTCTTTTTGTATTTACATACCCTTGTTCCTTTTCCCCATGCTAGGGGGAGTCGGTAAAATTCTCTCCTCGTCTGGCAGGTTTGCGCTGCTCTCCCACCTTCTGTTTGAGCACCCCGGCTCCGCCTCCGATTGAAGATCGCTCGTCTCCTCTGCTAAGACATCATTATTCCTAGCTTTCATGTAGTCATCTGGAAGCATTACATAATTAATATGTTTCAATTACAACTGCAAAGTAAATGTAAAAGTACATTTATGGTGTATAACTACTTTAACTAACGGAAAGTGCTGTTTTTAAATATTTTGACGTGGGTGCTGGACCCACGAACGTCTTCGCGGTTCCAATTTCTTTATCGCACTAGTTATTTTTGTATGGTGGTTTTGTGGCGGCCAATAGCACATGTCGCCTTCAAGCCAATTAGTTGGCATTACCTCGACGGTGGAATCCTCCTCAAATTGTACAACTGTTCACGTTGATGAATTCATCGTTTGTATTTTCTAAGAATTGAAAAGTACGGTCAAATTTGCTTGGCATGATTGAATAGTATAAAAGGACTTTATTGATCAGTCTATGGTCCCCCGGTCTACATAGTCAACCGAGGGCCTTACATTATTTTCGCCTTTTGGGCGAAGGCTATTGGCGGTGGGCACTAAGGCTCCACCGCGCGTAGTTAAAATTATTATTGTTCGCGGTGGAGTGTGCGGCGCGGGGGCGGTAAGTTATTATTTGTGACGTTGCAAGTTTGCGACGTCCCTGCTCTGCCCCAAAAAGAATGTAAAACCAACGTACGTATGGACCGGGCCGATTCCGTCGGAAATCTCGAATCCGCACGCGGGAAAAGCATACCGAAAAATTACAGCTGACGCCCGATACGTTTGCCGAGTACGGCTGAGTTGCAGGAACGTATCCACAGGGCGACGAGACGGCCGAAGTTCCCCGAAGCAGGGCGCAGATTAAAGGAGCGCCCGAAATATGAGGAAGGCCGAAAAGCCATAGTCCGTGCACGGGCGAACATAAAAGGAGTCGACACACACGGGCCAATCAACCCGGAGGCGCCGACGTGGGACCAGCACCCCTACCGGACATCGTTCTTTTCGCGATCTCGTCGTCGCCTCACCCCGCTTAAAATGGGGTTCTAGCGTGGGTGGTGTAGGAGACATCTGGGGGAGCGCATCCTCCCCGGTTGTGTAACGCAGCCGGTAATTTCGCGAGCGATTCTCGGGCTCCTAGGTTTCGTAAAGACATGGCCCTGCGCAACGATAGATCGCCGGTGTGAAGTACGCCAATAGGGAATTTCGACTAGGTCGCTAGAGTGGAGGGAACAAGAATCGATACGCGCCGTAGCGAGAATCGAAAGAATCACTGTCGTCCCGGCTCTCGTCACGCGAACAGACTTCTCGATTTCCGTTACCGATCATTGTAAAAGTTCCGCGTGCGGATATATCGGGCGCGAAGTTCCGTGCGAAAACCAAGCGGAATACTGACCGACCAGCTTGTTTTGTTCAGGGAGACCCAGAACGAGTAACGGTAAGTCGACCGTGATTCCATATTCTTGTACACGAGTGAGTTCGTTCGTTTCGCGGGGGACACGAGCCGAATTCGACTCTGTCCCCGAGATCGCGTGCACCGAGGCGCCTCTCGCCTCGTGCCTGGGCTCGTACCGATCCGACGGTACTTTGAGCCGCATTTAGTGTTTCCCTTACGATAGTATCTCGGAAGCTTTCCTCGGAGGAACCGCCAGCTTCGTTAGGATAGTTCTTTCGCGAGTGTATCCATCGTCTTTTCGCGGGTATCACGGATCGCGCGAAGTACGCGTAATAATTTCGATCGCGTGAGCCGTTAAGATCTCGTTCGCGGAAACCCTCGAATTTCCCGGGAACGATCGCGACAGTCACGACTCGGGCGCCGACCATCTTCGCCCGTCGACAACCGCGCGCTGCGAACTTCCAACTTCTCGCTATCCTGTACAAGGAGCGCGGGCTCCCGGTTGCGGCCACGTGGCCGCGTTATTGTAATTCGTGACGAAACATTAAGGGTGTAGATCTGGATTTGACCTCGAAATTAGTTTGAGCTCCGTCCAGTAGGGGAGCTGGGTACAGTTTTTACAGAATGGTTCGGAGGCACAGCAGGCGCACGTACCTACACGCTTCCCAGCTGTGCCACACACTCTCACTCGAGCACACCAACGAGCATCAACGTAGTGACGTCACGTGTGCGTGTGAGCCTAACTTACCGGCAACACTTGTCATCCTCCGTTTTACCGATACAATGATGGAATTGCCGGGTGACCGAATGCTAAGAACCGACATCAGCGCTCGTAGCGGAAAAATGCCGGAGCTGTAGTTTCAGAGGACCGTCCCTTCTGAGATATGCTTCAGTTCCTGACGTTAGGTGGGTTTATATTCGTTTGATTTAACATAATAAACGTTGCATTGACATTGTATGTGTCCCCCGCATTGCGCGAGCTATCGATCGTTTCTATAAAAATCCTACTTCTCTCGATATTTAAGAAAATGTGTGTCTCTTGACAGTGGCAGCACTGTCGCGCCGCCCGATGCTTCTCGCGGCTCCGCTACATGCTGCCGAATAATGTAAATTACGCCTCGAAAACGCAATAGTAGGCCACTTGGGCGAGCTCGCGAACTAGATTGATCTTTTATCTAGCGATTGTGACTACGTAGGGGTCCCAAATGTACATTAGCGAGACGAATAACGTCAGGAACTGAACCCTTGCAATCTCGTGTACGTATACAGTCACTAGCGGTGTGTGAGTTCGAGTGTGTGAGAGAGATCTACACCCTTAAATGACTGAGAGCGAAACCCGAGTTCGTTAATTACGCCTGTGAGATCCGCCCTGCCGTGAGGGCTGTCCCCGCTATTCCCGTGTCCGAATTTCCGACTACTCGCGCCTTTCTCTCGACCTCGCGCTTCTCGAGGTTCGACCCTCGAGCCAGCTGACTCGCGAGAAAATCGCGAGAACGTTTCGTGCGGTACCCTTCCGGTACCTGGCGCCCGAACTTGCCGATTCACGTCAGCCTCGAGCTAATTTTGAGAGGTGCGTTTGTCCGGGGTGGATCGCGTCCGCACGGCCGCGCGCGGCCCGGCCTCAGAGCCTGTAAAATCCCGGAAGTTGCCGTTCTTCCCCGTACTCGGTACGACAGAAAAAGGGCAACGTGACATATTATACAGGGTGTTCGACTACAGGTGGGAGAAAATTTAAGGGCTGGTTCTCCATGACAATATAAGTCGAAAATGAAGAATAAAAAAATTGCTATTTCGGCTACGTTATTTAGTTATTAACAATTCAAAATCCGCCTAAAATGCGGCAACCCGACCAACAAAGGTACACGCCGCGGACGTCACAGAGACGTGCGACAGTGACGTATCAAGTGACAAATACATGCTTTCCTTGGTTCTCATTTGGGCTCCCAGCGAGGTGAAAATGTTTAACAAATTGATGAACAGGTTTAACAAATTGATCGATGCACGACATTGAACATGCCTACTCGTTAAAATCCACAAGGGCATTTCTAATATCC
This sequence comes from Lasioglossum lativentre, assembly GCA_916610255.1. NCBI lineage: Eukaryota > Metazoa > Arthropoda > Insecta > Hymenoptera > Halictidae > Lasioglossum > Lasioglossum lativentre. The sequence continues at coordinate 41,008,317 of OU744356.1, read as the reverse complement.
GCCCTATGGAATTATCGAGCAGATGGGATCAATGCCCTTTCACTTTCTTGTCTCACCTAAGTAATTTACTCGAGATCACTGTAAGGTGGTATCCATTGTGTCCATAAATGTTGAATGGAATCCTTACAAGTACAAGTATTCACAAAAATGCACATATGCGATATGTGTACCGGAATCCCGCACAACTAATTCGCGTTTAATGCACGTCAATTTGACTTTCGCACACGGAGAATAAAATGTTAGTGTAATTAATGTGAAGTCTTTGAGTGTTCACACATAAGGAACACCTTAATAACAAGGAACCTCCCATTTCCCGCTTTCGCAATCGTTTTGGGACACCCTGTATATATATATTTCATATGTACATCATAAATACACATATATATATATATATATCACTCGTGTCCATCGTGTTGCGTCTTTCGTTAGGTTTCCGTACTTTTTCTCCAGTATGACTGTTCCACTACCTTTTCCTCATAATATAGATACGGTACTGTTTTGGGCCCTGTCCACCCTTGAAGCTTGCGAAAGCTCAATCATCAGAACCAACTGGACTACCGACCAGTGAGAATCGTAAGTATACCTTGAGTTATTATGAAAGTGATTTATGTCCAAACGTTTATTGTGTGTGTTATATTTTTATTTTGATATCTTTACATTGCTAGAATTTTTACATTTTTGTTTTCTCAGGAAGATCCATAATGAGTTTCAAAGGGGAAAAATCGCCGAGTGGACCCCAAGACACAATCGTAAGTACATCACCCTTATTACGCCCGTCTCTTGTAGGATATCCTGCAGTAATTCAAGCATGTTTTTTTACACACGGTTGTTTTATTTACTTTATTTGTTTTGTTTGATGAAAGTGATTTAGATTCCTGAAGATAATTGGTCTCAATATTTGTCTTGTATTCTAAATTACTGTGAAAATATTTTGATTGAATGCATCTTCATATTGTCAATTGGTTTTCCTGTAGTTCGCCTTTGTTTAATACAAGTTTTCTATTTTTCTGCTAATCTGTTTTCACACGGTATGAAAACGATATGTACTGCGTACATGTTTCCTTTGTTTGAACACGTTTTTTATTTTTATTCTACCTTTCTTTTCTTTTTCTATTCATTTTTATTTTACACGGTCCCACGGTGTAAAAAGGCTGCGTAATATAAAGAAACAGGGTGGAATAATAATGAAAAACGTGTTCAAACAAAGGAAACATGTACGCAGTACATACCGTTTTCATACCGTGTGAAAACAGATTAGCAGAAAAATAGAAAACTTGTATTAAACATAGGCAAACTACAAGAAAACCAATTGACAATATGAAGATGCATTCAATCAAAATATTTTCACAGTAATTTAGAATACAAGACAAATATTCAGAACAATTTTCTGCAGGAATTAAAATCACTTTCATCAAACAAAACAATTAAAGTAAATAAAACAACCGTGTGTAAAAAAGCGACGAAGTTACTCGTGTGAAAAAGGTGCATAATACAACAATAATTTTTCCAATTGTTTTCAGATGCCAGTGACCAAAGCGGTCGAAGATTTGCGCATTCCACCGCGACGATCGCGGTCGCACCGGCGGCGGTCACGATCAAGGTCACACAGACGCTCGCGGTCGCATCGGCGCTCGCGGTCGCCGTCCCGACGATCGTCGTCGAGGATGGCGACCGTGGGGTCGCCAAGCGACGAATGGAGGCTTCGGCAATTACGAAGCGAAGTACATAAAGTACATACATATAAATTTTTGTAATATTTTCTTTTTTTGAATTACAGCTACAAATTTTAAAAAACAAGTACAGGCCCTAAAGTACAAGAACAGAAAAAGGAGAGGTGGAAGGGGTGGAAGAAGAGGAGGTGGAGGAAGAGGAGGTGGAGGAAGAGGAGGTGGAGGAAGAGGAGGTGGAGTTATAAAAAATATTTATAATTATTATTAAAAATAAAAGATTCTTTTAACTAAATTTTATTCAATAAATAGTCTTTATTATGTACATTCCTTTGTGAATTCTTCTTCCTTCTTATTACTTAAAATCACCATTCTTTCTTTTAAGGGGTTACACCACCCTGGCGCTCGGAAAAATAGGTATAATCGGTATAATAGGTATAATAGGTAGGACCCTCTTTTGAAAACCCTTGCTGATGGTGTACATGATTTCTCTGTTAGGAATCGTCTAAAAAATAATAAATAAATTTTTTCTTATTTATAAGGGTAATTATTCTTGCGTGTGAACTTGTGCACACTAACACGTTTGGTCGGTTCCCTTCCACACGCCCGAGCTGGATCTCGGCCTGGGCTTGCGAGCTGACGAGTTCGCCGCTCGTCGGGCCCCATCACCGTTTATTCGAGTTGGCAAAAGTTATGGGGAATGTTATTCGAATAAAAGATGAAAAAACTATTCGAAGTTCTTTATTCGTCGGATAAATTATCGTAGAATAAAATTATTTATTCGAACCTCGTAGAATAATCTAATCTTTTTAATCGAACCTTCGAATAACGAATAAAAATTTTGCCCGACTCTGTCACTGAGTAGAGGTGGAGGAAGAGGAAGAGAAAAAGTTTACGTATCAATAAACAGTAGTTAACATAATTGTAAGAATAGGCTGTTTTAAATTAAACCTTTTCATCACCGTCACGTAACATTATCCCACTTTTACTTTTTATCCTTCTGGCGGGCGGGCGCGCACGAATTTATTATGGCGGCGGGCACGTCGTGCACACAGTGCACAGAGGGAGTAGAATAAAGGACAGTTTCAAAGAATTTAGCATTCTACCATCAAATAACCATTATATAAACTATGTTATACTGACTTATTATAATAAAGCATACAAATTACAATCGTATTACGTAAATTTTTAGAATTTTTATCAGATTCTAGAGTTTGACAACCTTCACATATCACACAGGTTATAGAATGTTTCTTACAAGCAAATCGGTCGCATTTAAAGCATTTTAATGTAGTATTGCTACTACGCGAGTACTTTGCGATTTTCTCTCTTCCCGAACAGATACACGTGCCTGTAAGAATGTTTGAATCTAAATATCTTTATGTAATAAAAAATCGTCGACGATATTGTTCTCGTTCCGAATGTTTCACCTAATATAAAATTTGCGAGTTTATACTTGCTATATTTAGCATAATGAAAAATAATAATTATGTTCACATATTATGGTATAAAAATTAATTTTATATTCAAAAATTTTAGCGCCTCCCCTGGTAATAATACGCGCCTTCCAGCAGCTCCCAGGTTAGAAACCGCTGACCCAACCTACAATCGTACCAAAATGCTTACATTGACTTCATCACGCTTTTGCTGTGGCATACATATGTATCAGCCTAACGCTTCAGTCTTGCTATCACTCCACTATGGCAGTCCTGTGGGGACTTCGTTTTCCCCCGCTCCCCAATTGAGAAGAGTGGGGGTCGTCGCCATGTTGGACGCCGACCTGCCTCGCTCTCTTCTTCTCCTGGGCTTCGAGTGAAGCGGACGTAAAGTCCAGCAAAGTGTACCTTTCTTACGTCGTGACCTTCGTCCCGGATATTGGCTTGTGGATCGCCTTGGGGAATTCTCTTGAGGTCTACCTTTCCTCTGTAGATCCCTTGATCTCCACATTGGTGACCCCGACGTGATCGTCGGGAATTTGGACTGTCGCGGCGGTGTGCATTGGTCGGCCATTGTGGCCACGCATTCTAGACGGCGTCGTGTAACAACGCCGGAGAGGAGAAGAGGCCTTGCTTCTGTACAAGAAGCCCTTGTCGATCGCACTGCCGGCGATCGGCGAGCCCGGATCCGTTCGGATCTGCCCAGCCGGAATTCCCTTGGATTGTCGGCGTTTTCGCCGTGGACGGCGTGGGTCCGCCATCTTGGACGGCAGCGTGGCGTCTTGTTCCTGTAGCTGTTTCGAGTCATCAGGGAATATTGCGTGAAGCCACCGACACCGGCGCGTTCCTTCAAGGTTCCTGAGTTGCAGTGAGCTGCCGGGATTTGGGGATCGTCCGGAAGCGGCGCGGGAGGTCGACGACAACCGTCACTTTCGCGTGCAGTGCTGTGTGGTGTGGTCTCGTGGTGTGGTCTCGTTGTGTCGAGCTGGTTTCGGCCATGCGTTAATGTACGTGTGCGTTTCACGCGGTGTATTGCATAAGGCGTTCTGTGTGTGTGAATGTTCGTCGGCGGTTACCTTCCGTCATTGTCGCTACGTTTGACTGTCTCTGTGTGCTGTGTGTCGCGTTTCGCGTTTCGATCTTGAGCGTGCCGGTGCGCCGTGTGCGTTCTCTTGCGCGTTTGTTTACGCTTTCTCGCGAGGTCGTATCAGCCCAGTGTCAGTCGAGCCCTTGCGGTGTTTGGCACGTAGCCAATTATTTTTCGTGGTGTGTTGTGACAGCCCGAGTCGAATTCCTTGTCGTTTGTTTGGTTGTTGGGGCGCGTTGGGTCGTTTCGGGTCGGTTCGTCCGTTATTTGCTCGGCGTCGAGCATTAGGTCGAGCGTTAGGTCAGCGTCGCGTGCGTCCGGATTTGAACCATGTTGGGCGGCGGCGCAGGGGGATCTGGCAGTAATGATGGCCTCGATCCTCCAGGTCATATTGACCATTATCGAGTCCCGAAGATGCCTGCGTTCTACAAAAACGACCCTGCTCTGTGGTTCCTTCAGTCGGAGGGAACGATGCGGGCAGCGCGTATTACTTGTGAGGGCACCATGGCCGACACCGTGCTGGCGGCCATGGATTATGAGGTTGTCGCGTGCGTGAAGGACTTGCTCACATTGGATCCGCGTCCACCCGATATTTATCAGATGATAAAGCGTCGAATTGTCACAACCTACGGTCCCTCCTCAGAAGCGAACTTGCGTAAACTGTTGAAGGGAGAGGTATTGTCAGACGGCAAGCCCTCTCACGTTCTGAATAGGCTGCGTAACCTGAATGACGGTACCTGCGATGATGCTGTCATTCGTTCGGTATTTTTGGATCAATTACCAGCGGCGCATCGTGCCATACTAGCGGCTTCGGGGGTTACGGATCTGAATAAGCTCGCGGACACGGCAGATAAGATTGCGGAAACGGCTGGTCCGTCCGACCACCTTGTCGCGGCTGTATCGCGACAGCCGCACTCGTGTTCGATTGAGCAAGAGCTTAAGCGTGTTTCTTCGGAGCTTGCGAAACTCCGTGTCGAGGTTGATAAGATGGCGCGTTGGAGGCGTCCTCGATCAAGGACGCCATGCGCTCGCGCGCGTTCCGGGTCACGGGGCCCATCCAAAGGTCCTAAGCTGTGCTTTGCGCACGAGAAATATCCTGACACCCCGAAGTCGTGCAAGCCATGGTGCGATATGTATAAAAGTTTCACTTCGGAAAACTAGGCGTGCCCTCCGTGGTTAAGGCGGTCGCGGAAGTTACGAGCGGCACCTCTCGTCTTCATGTTAGGGATAGGACATCCGGGATGTCGTTCCTGATTGACACTGGGGCGGATCTGTCATTAGTCCCGGCCGATCCGAATATCCGTGCTAGGCCCACGGGTCTTAGGTTGATGGCGGCGAATGATTCAACGATCGACACGTTCGGCGAATCGTTTCGATCGCTTGATCTTGGATTGCGGCGTCCTATAAAATGGAATTTTACCATAGCCGCGGTGCCATACGCCATTATCGGGGCGGATCTGCTCAAGCATTACGGGCTGGTTGTGGACCTTCGGTCCAATCGTCTGACCGATTCGAACACTAATGTGTTCACGGTTGCCACCTCGCGCTCTGTGCCGTATCGTCTGGTTGGCACAGTTGTTCCTTCGTCGCGTTTCGTGGGTATCCTTGCGGAGTTTCCTGGCGTGTCCGGTGCGTCTGAGCTTCGACCTTCGAAGTCAGCCGATGTATTTCACCATATTTTGACCACCGGTCCTCCGGTGTCGGAGAGGCCGCGTCGCCTCAATCCAGAAAAACTAACGGCGGCGAAGGAGGAATTTAAATGCTTAGTCGAGGCGGGCATTTGCCGCCCTTCTTCGAGTCCTTGGGCCAGTCCCATTCACATGGTTCTGAAGAAGGACGGCACATGGCGCATTTGCGGGGATTATCGTGGTCTGAACCGGCAAACTATACCGGATAAGTATCCCACTCCCCATTTGCACGATTTTTCAGTTAATTTGCATGGCAAGAACATCTTTTCTTCGCTGGACTTATTCAAAGCATATAATCAGATTCCCATGGCTCCCGAGGACATGGAAAAGACGGCGGTAACGACGCCCTTCGGGCTTTTTGAATATCTGTTTATGACGTTCGGTTTGATGAACGCCAGCCAGACGTTCCAGCGATTCCTCAACAGGGTCCTTGGGGATCTTGATTTTGTTTTTGTCTACATTGACGATATTTTGATAGCGTCGAGCTCGGAAGAGGAGCACGCGGGCCATCTTCGTTTGGTCCTTAAGCGGCTCCACGAGCACAGCTTGCGCGTTAACCCGAGCAAATGTGTGTTCGGGGTCAAGGAAATCGAGTTCCTTGGCTACTGGATAGACGCCTCTGGCATTAGACCCCTGGCTTCGAAGGTCGATGCCATTGTAAATTTCCCTGAACCCAAAAGGATCATGGACCTCAAAAAGTTCCTCGGGATGGTTAATTTTTACCGGAGGAATGTTCCTCGTGCAGCGCATTTGCAGGCGCCGTTGAATGAGTTTCTTCGTGACTCACGTAAGAATGACGCGAGGGAGGTTCCTTGGACCGAGAGTTCTAGCGAGGCGTTCGCGAGAACCAAGGAAGCCCTTGCCAGAGCGACCTTGTTGGTTCATCCGCGTTTCGGGGCCGAGTTGAGGGTGGTAACTGACGCGTCGGATTTCGCGATGGGCGCGGTTTTGGAGCAGTGTGATCTCGACTCAAACTGGGAACCCCTTGCATTCTTTTCCCGGAAGTTCTCACCTGCACAGGTGAATTATAGTGCATACGATAGAGAGCTGACGGCCATTTATGAGGCCGTAAAGTATTTTAGACATTTTGTCGAGGGTCGCGAATTTCTGGTCTTGACTGATCACAAGCCCCTCGTGTATGCGTTTGCTCAACGTCCGGAGAAGGCATCTCCCCGGCAGTGTCGTCAATTATCATATATTGCGCAGTTCACTACAGCGATTTCGCATATTCCGGGTTCGGACAATGTCGTGGCCGACACTCTCTCTAGGGTGGATGCCCTCAGACTTCCTATGGAAATAAGTCTGGATGAAATTTCTAATCAGCAGGCGGCTGATGAGCAGCTGAAGCTCGTCTGCGGTTCTCCTGAGTTTCCGTTGCAGTTGAAGAAGCTTCTTTGGGGCCCAGAGAACGTCGCAATATTTTGCGAGATCTCTGGGGAGGCAATTCGCCCGTATATTCCCGGTTCTCTTCGCAGGAGAGTTTTCGATCTCTTTCACAATCCCGCTCATCCGAGCGCGAGAGTTTGTGACCGTCTTATTAGACAACGGTATGTTTGGCCAAACATGACGAAGGACGTTGCGCAGTGGTGCAAGTTCTGCGTCAAGTGCCAGCAGTCTAAGGTGTCGCGGCATTCCCGGCACCTCCCTGAGCATTTCGTCGCTCCGGATGGGCGATTCGAACATGTCCATTTGGACATTATCGGGCCATTGCCGCCCTCCGAGGGCTTTGTGTATTGTTTAACGCTCATTGATAGGTTTTCTCGTTGGGTGGAGGCGATTCCCTTGCGGGACATTTCCGCGATGTCGGTCGCGAGAGCGTTCTATGGGGACTGGGTCTCGCGTTATGGTGCTCCGGCGGTTTTGACTACCGATCAAGGGGCGCAGTTTGAGTCGAGATTGTTCTCCGCGTTGTTATCACTCATAGGGTGCGATCGGATCCGAACTACTCCGTATCATCCTGCGTCTAATGGGATGATTGAGCGATGGCACCGCGTGCTGAAGGCAGCTATCATGTGCCATTCGGGCAGCGAGTGGTCGCGCGTATTGCCGACAGTATTGCTGGGGCTCCGGGCGCACGCGCGCGTCGACGTCGGGGCGTCTCCGGCCGAATTCATGTTCGGCACAACGTTGCGTCTGCCGGGAGAATTCTTCCTCCATGAGGATCGGGCGCCGGAGCCTAACGTGTTTCTTGAAGAATTCAAGAGATACATGCGGGAGGTACGACCGGTGCCTGTTATCCATAATGATCGTTCGCGGGCGTTCACCTACAAAGAGCTGAGCTCGTGCACACACGTGTTCATGCGCCGTATGGCGAAAAGGGCTCTAGAACAGCCCTACTCCGGGCCGCATAAAATTGTAAAGCGGACCTCGGAACACGTATACTCTATCGAGGTAGATGGCGTCGAGCGTTGTGTTTCGACGAGTTTATTGAAACCGGCGTTCCTCCTCACGGAACACCCGGAGGTGGAGTTACCCGGTACTTCCGGCGCAGACGATTTTGCAAGCCGGCATGGTCCGTCGTTGCGGACATATGCAAGGAAGAAGGTCGCGTTCGCGCCAGGCACGCGTTCTTAATTGTGGTTGCCTGTGTATCAGCGTGCGATACACTGTGTATATACTAGCGTTTAGGTTTAGGTTAAGATTGTCATTGTACATAGTAGTTAGTATTGTTATTATTGTTGTGTATAAAATATATATATACGTTTCACTCGGGGGGGGGGGGGGGAGTACTGTGGGGACTTCGTTTTCCCCCGCTCCCCAATTGAGAAGAGTGGGGGTCGTCGCCATGTTGGACGCCGACCTGCCTCGCTCTCTTCTTCTCCTGGGCTCCGAGTGAAGCGGACGTAAAGTCCAGCAAAGTGTACCTTTATTACGTCGTGACCTTTGTCCCGGATATTGGCTTGTGGATCGCCTTGGGGAATTCTCTTGAGGTCTACCTTTCCTCTGTAGATCCCTTGATCTCCACAGTCCTTCTGACTGTGCGCCATCTCGTCTAAACTAGCTGAACTAAAGGCACTGGATTTGCTCTGCATGAACTCCGTATGCGGTGATATGGGGAAAATTCTGCTATCTGGAATGCAATCACGGGAATACATTTGACGTCCTTATACGAGCACATGTTGGGCTGGGTCTGGGCTCAATCTAAAGAGGAAGGTTCAGCGCATAGTGCCCTGCTTATGGTAGCAGTCAAAAAACTCTTTTTGTAAAAGAAAAATACATTGGAATTCTGCGGATGATTTCTCGACTTTCTTCTCTACTTTGCAGACTCATATTATTAGATGTCAACATAATCTCGTTACATCATAAGCAGGGCACTATGCGCTGAACCTTCCTCTATCAAATGAGCCATTATACAGTTCAAAATTTGCTCGTATAAGGACGTCAAATGTATTCCCGCAAAACCAAGTTTCTACCAGATTTCTAGGGTATTTCTAGGGTATCTAGGGACAGTTTCGAGGCGGCCGTTCCCCCTTAAGGCTGCGCAGGAGCCAAAGTGGTGCCTCTATCGGCGTCGAGGTGAAGTAAAAATAAACTAGGACAAGGATAGAGAGATCCTTGTCTCTCCTACAGAGCTGTGACAGAGAGGGAGTAACAAAGACAGAGTAACCGCGCTGCTTGATTTTTCGATAAACTTTAGAACAATTTTCTGAAGCGAAGAAACAATATTTTCTCACGATTTTTGTGTAGAAATATTCTTTGTTCTATTCCAAATCGCAACACAGAGCCCTTTTTTGCAATATGGCTCTTGAAATTGTATAAAAAATAAAAGTGTACGTTTTTATAGAAGAAATTTTTTTCTGTACACTTTTTCCAAAAAGGGCTCTGCAGTGCGATGCAAAATAATACCACGAATATTTCTACATAAAAATCGTGAGAAAATGTTGCTTCTTCGCTTCAGAAAATTGTTCTAAAGTTCAGGAAATAAGCCGCTTGGTTATCTTTCTGTCTTTGTCTCTCCTGCGAGTGACGTATCTCCCTCTCTGTCACAGCTCTGTAGGAGAGACAAGGATCTCTCTATCCTTGTCCTAGTTTATTTTTACTTCACCTCTACGCCGATAGAGGCGCCACTTTGGCTCCTGCCACCGACGAGATATAGAATAGACCTATCATCTTATGGGACTTCGTGTCTCATGTTCTGAAATACCGACTGTTCAAAAAACCGGAGGTTTTGGTATGCCCTCTACGATTTAGAGTGGCGAGTTTAGGAATTATGTCGAATTTCAGATTTCGAAGGCGCAGTTGCCAAATCACATCCGAAAATATTTGTCGCGTGGTTGCCAATTTACTGTTACTGCCGTGTAATGCACAGCGCGCATTTCTGCTATTTTCCATGTTACAGTCACAATTCTGGAAAAGTAAACGAAACGAGTCGAGTCAGTCAATACATGATTAATTCCACCTGAATATTTCATCTCTGTTTAAATATAATGCTTCCTGTTTCTGTAATCATTTTAAAGCTGAATACATGCTTTTTTGATTTATATAAATGAACTGTTATTTATTGATAGCAAAGAAAATAATTATCGTTATCAAAAATAGTGTTGAAAATGGAATTACCTATTTAACGCTATTTTTATCTTAAAATTTATTAATATAAACTGTTGTTGGTTTCTTTGAACCTTTTGCTATAATTAAATACATAATTTTGAAAAGGACGGAAAAATATTCAGAAGATCAGTTAATAAAAAATTTTAAGGACATAACTTAAGTTATGTTATTGTTAAGTTGGTTTCGTTACAAGTTAATTGTAGCGTGTCTGTTATCATATGCGTTAATATTAAATATACAATTAATTATTAGTCCTTTTTCAAATATTTTCATAAGTTATGCAAGAATTTACATTAATTATAAACAATAATTAAATGTGTAATAAATATGTATTAAATTCTGTCTATGTATAGCAGCGATGGGCACGGTAGGGGCCCCTGAGGTGCTGGCTTCCCCCACCAACTACTCTTTCGTGCAGCGCGCACCTTCGCTGCGGAGCGGTGCCCCGCGCTCTTCGTTTCCCCCCTCGTACGAAAGAGTAGTTGGTGGGGGAGGCTTCTTTACTGCCGCAGTCATAGCTGCCCGTCACTGATGTATAGTATTGATCTGACTTGTCATTATATTGCAAAAGCATAGAGGAGTTCAGATTTATATAGTTGATCTTTTACCATTATTTTTATCAGTTTTGAAATAATAATCACTGTATTATTTTGTGAAATTAGCAATTACATTTTTATTCGTTGTCTCCAATTAAAAGATCACTAACTAATATGAAACAGGGAATGAAATAAATAGTACTGTAGCCATTTCAATAAAGGATTGACAGGGAATTGCTGGACAAACAAGGTTTATTCGGTTAGGAACATGGATACAGGAAAGTGAGGAATATATATATAATCAATCATTCAACTCTTCGAATTATAAATTGCAAACATGCAGACTCTCTCTCTCGTTCATCACACGTGTACTCTAGCTAGGTTCCGTGGTATTCTACGCAAACGATCAGAAGGTGCTCTGTCCTCTCTCGCTCGACAAGGCGTCCAGGTATTATCGCCGTACTCTCCTTGTCGAGACGAGCGGCCAGGAACACTCTCCCGTTCCTACTCGGCAGGCGTCCAGGTATTATCGCCGTACTCTCCTGCCGAGCCCTGGGCGGCCAGGAGCTGACCCGTTCTCTCTCGTTCGATAGGCGTCCAGGTATTATCGCTGTACTCTCCATATCGAATGAGCGACCAGGAACAGACTCCCGTCCTCTCCCGTTCTCCCGACAGGCGTCCAGGTATTATCGCCGTACTCTCCTGTCGGGGTGCTAGTGCTAACCAAGAGCGGCCGTGGTCCTTACCTCGTCCTCTCTCTCGGAATAGCAAATAGGCCGAGGCCCTCTGTGAAGCCTCTATTTATATGGATTCGTTACTATCCGCGAACGTGAAATCAACAACCCCGTCGTTACGCGTGATTCGACTTTTCGCGCGCTCCCCTCGCGTCGCTTCCCCGCGTGTGTTTGCCTACAAACTACCTTCTGGAAGCTTCTGGAAGCTTCTGGAAGCTTGTCGTTCCGCGTTTTGTCTTACTGGTTTCTTCTCGAAATTTCTATACATGCTACAGTACCATTTTATGTATAAAATATATTTATTAAATAAAGCAATATGTAGGATTCAAAAACTAGAGACGGTGTCAGGGAAAGAAATAATATATGTATTGATACATATGTACTATTTATGTACATATGTATATGTATACATACACATTAGGGTGGCTTTTATTTGCTCTTGTCAAAAATTTTTTCAAAATTTCTTTTACACGGCACCCCACAGAGTTATCCCGAATAATTAAAACAAAATCTGTGCAAAGTTTGAGCTCAATCGGATACCGGGAAAACGTACCCCAACTGGTTTAAACATTAAAATAATTAATTTAAGGTTCATAAAATCGTTTTTCTCGAATATCTCTAAACTATATATTTACTGCGTCCAAAAAAATGTTCAACAAAACATGTTGATCTGGACAGGCTGCGTATTTTATATCGTTTTACTTTTTTTCGTAAAACACACAGTTTCCGAAAAATTGAAAAAAACCTTGGACCCAAATCCAACCTTTTTTTCTGAAAGGAATCGGAAGAACATCTGATAAACAAAATAAAACAGATTGACCCGGGCGGGATTCGAACATGGTCCAAAAAGTCATCATCGGTTCCGCAGTCCGAGACCATAGCCGCTGCACCAACTGGCGGCCTTGAAAGTAGCTTCGAAATATTCGAATGTAACGACATGTATTATTTTCTCTTTTTGTACTACGCAAGTTTTAAAGTCTGGAAAATATTTCTCTGAACGTAGGATTGTTTAATATTACATAATATATTTTTTAAATTCAAAGAAAAGAGGTATAACTTAGGAAAAACGCTGAAAAAAGTGGTTTTTATTTTTTTCTACTATGACGCACCACACTCAGGGATTTGAAAAAATTGAGCATAATACTTATGATAATATCTCATTTCTAAATTAAATCTGTAGTAGTGCTCTTTCGATTTCTATATGAAATCTGCATTTTTTCGTGTTTTTCGCGTTTTACAACCAGAGTTTGCAACGGAAAAATCTGAAAATGTGTACCTAATATGTGGCTTAGTATCCAAAATGTGTCAGAATTTTTTCAGAATTTTTAACTATCAATAAATTGGGAAAAATGAGCCAAAAACTGGTTTTTTGACTTTCCTCAATAACTACCCTTACAGATGAGATATGGGGCTGTACCTTGGCAGAGCGGGGTCTTTTTGGGTAGGCTATCGAATGGCGAAAGCTCGATTAAAAACTCGTCGGGGGCGAATTTCACCACCAAACCCGCGGGTACATATGGCCTTTGAAAATTGAAGTGTGGTTTTATTATCTTTTATCAATTAACATTAGCGACAAATGTGTTCTTTTTAACTTGCGGAACTTATTTTTTTTTAATTGCAGATTTTTTTGCTGGATATTCTATATATATTATATATTTTTTTAAAAGTCTTAATTTTTGAGTTCCACTTTCTTAAGGGTCAAGATCTTATAAAGAGAACTGCGTTTAGAAAAAAATTAACTATTAACTATTTAGTCGTTGCCATTCGCATTTATACTTTTCACACACATAATGCATATGTAATTTACACTGTACACGCATTCCCACTCGCGCCACATTTACACTTCACACCATATTAGCAAATTTGACAACTAATGCGTATTCATTTTTTGATTTTAAATAATTTTCTTTACTTATTAACTTCCCGATTCATAGGGAAGTTACTGTAATTTTACTTTTATTTAGTGCTTTAAATTAGTTATAATATTTAAAAGTTGGTTATTATTACAAAAAAGAGGGGTTCTACAAACTCTTAGATGGACACGTACCCTAAGAAAGCTGTCAGCAGAAACGAGATATAGGAATCCTATTCGTATTATCAGAGAGTAGATGAGAGTGCTCACGCTCGGGTTTTGGCCGTGCCCATTATAGTGCTGCCCCCTAGTCTAGTTCTTAGCCAGGAACAGCTCCTGTTTCGACTTAGCCTGTAACAGAACCTGTTTCGACTTAGCCTGTAAGAGAACCTGTTTCGACTTAGCCTGTAACAGAACCTGTTTCGACTTAGGCCTGGATAGGGAACGCACAGTTTAATTGTTTTATCTGGTTTTACATAAAATATGTAATTAATATATAAATCTAATATACCAAACATTAATTAATATAAATTAAATATAATATTAATTATATAATGATAGAAGTATCTTCATTTTTTCCGACCATTCAGTTGCAAACTCTAATTGTAAAAAATAAAAAACTGAATAATTCGAAGAAATACAGATTTCATATCAAAGCATTAATTAAATGAAAAAATTAACTTGCACCGTATTGAATACACCTTCGTATCAAATAATTTGTATGTACATATTTTTTTGCCAAGTTCAGACTTTCACGAAATAAAGGAAATCCTGTATTAAAATGATTGTACAAAATATTTATTTCATAAGGTCAAATAAAAGAAAGGATTGAAGAAGTAGACACATTACGGAATAATTATTTTTATTTAAACAAAAGAAAAAGAGCAACATTCTAGGTCTGCTTCCAACAAAAAGGAAAATATACAAGGTACTACAGTAAAGTCATAATCTAGCTCCCATCACCAGTTCGTAGCAGGGAAAAAGATTGTCAAGGGAATCTATTTTTTTATGACTACGTCGACCGCGCCGAAAGTACAAAGGGACATTGTAGAACGTAGTAAAGGGCAGCATGTGCGGGACAACTTGAATTTTCCTGCAGACAGCAGCGGATCTCGGTGATTTTCCTTGTTGGCTCCGCTTCTCCTGACTCGCATTTCAGCTACTCGGGCCACCGAAACAGCGAGTTCCGAGAGGCGTGAGGAGAATTTGAAGGTTCATTCTATTGAAATTCAATCTATTTAAATCTATTTAAAAAACAATATGGATTCTTTATTTGTTTAAACAATTTTATTTACTCAGAAATTTTTATTCATAAAAATCTGTACATTAAAAAAACATTTATGTAAAAATTCAATTTGTTTAAACAACTTTATTGACATACAAAATTATGTCTAAAAAGACGTTTACTAAAAAAAAAATTATTTGTTTAAAATTTAATTCATTTAAAAAATTATGTTTGTTAAAAATTGTATTTGCTTAAACAAACTGTATTGTTTGGAAAAATTGAATGTATTGAAATATATAATTATGAGATACATTTAAAAAATATATTTGTTCCAACAATTTGATTGCGTTGTAAATAATTCATTAAACTAACATTGGTGGATTTCTGTGATTGTCTTTGTTGGCTCTGCTTCTCCTGACCAGTCCTGACTCGAATTTCAGCTACTCGGTCCACCCGCCGAAACAGCGAGTTCGGAGAGGCGTGAGGAGAATGGCGACGGTGGAGGGCAAGTTCACTTTTCTTGCTGGCAGCAATCACACCTAATTGTCCCTGAGCTATCCTCACTCCTGCGGGGTATACCCCGTGAGGGGCCTTAAACCTCGAGAGGCCTCGGTTGCCGAGAAGTGTAACATGATACGGGTCGGGTATATCGGTGTGAGACCAGGGGACCACACTGATGCAATAACAAAACTTCTTTATTTTTTATTATTTTTTTATGGAACTTTCACCATCATATTCTTGACATTTTTCTAATGAAATTGATACCAAAAATAATACAATTCCGATTATATTTACGTGTGTCATGGACGACCCCGCGTTACTTCTCATTGAAATTATATGAACGGCAATTAATGTAAATCTGATGCGAATTATATCGTGTTTAGTATCATTTTAATCAGAAAAATGTCACAAATATATCGGTGAAAGTCTCATACAAAAATAAGTAATAATAAAAAAGTTTTTTATTGAGATTACATTGTGAGGACGCGGCGGGCCTTTGAACTGTGCCGGCGACCGCTACTCTCCGCGTCTCTTTCTTTCCCATACGCCATCGATCCTTGCGCTCGACACTTTGATCGCCCATTACACAAGTAAATATAATCGGAATTATATCATATTTGGTATCATTTTCATTAGAAAAATGCCCCGAATAATTTAGTCAAAGCCCCATAAAATAATAATGAAAAATGAAGAAGTTTTGTCATTGGATTAGTAGTGGTCTCACACCGATATACCCGACCCGTATCATGTTTACATTTCTCGGCAACCGAGGCCCCTCGAGGTTCCCATTCCATTTCTACGTTCGGCACAAGTCAAAGAATAGTATCCCTGACGGATAAACGTCGCTGGCCGGAACCGTGGTTGCGACCAGGCTTGCCATATTGCCCGGGCAAAAGCGCCCCTTACCGCTGCGCCCCTCGCCTAGCTGTGCCGCTGAGCCCGTGGGTCCCACAGACGGAAGAGTGGGGCTTTGCTAGACGGGCTCAGCGGCACAGCTAGGCGAGGGGCGCAGCGGTAAGGGGCGCTTTTGCCCGGGCAATATGGCAAGCCTGGTTGCGACAGTTAACGATAAAATACTGTATTGCGCGGGATATACCCCGTGAGGGGCCGTAAAACTCTAGAGTCTAGAGGTATCAATCGCCGAGAAGTGTAACATAATACGGGTCGGGTATATCTGTGTGAGACCACTACTAATCCAATAACAAAACTTCTTTATTTTTCATTATTATTTTATGGGGCTTTGACTAACATATTCGTGACATTTTTCTAATGAATATGATACCAAATATGATATAATTTCGATGATATTTACTTGTGTGATGAACGAAATGTTTTGGACGCAGAGGACAGCGTATTGAAAAACCTTGGAAGTGTTCCGGTGCGCCACGACTCTCCGCGTCTCTTTCCTTCCCGCACGCTGATGCACTGATACATACATTGATTACAAAATGTCACAGTACATGTATGTACTACAAATAATTTCTTCTATATTTCTTTATTTCTTGTAATAAATTTTGATAACATTAATCCGAGCAGATTGTCTATAATTTTATCGAGCATTACTAGGAAGTTCTCATTTACAACGTGCATTTATGAGACCAAAAATAGCCAAGTTTAACGTTTTTCATCTTTGTCGAACGCTTCCACTCTATGTCTCTCTTCCTTTCACATTTGCCGTCCACTTTCGTGTCCGAAAATTTAGTCGCTCATTACACGAGTAATTATATTCGTAATTATATCGCGTTGGATATTATTTTGATATTTAATCAGAAAAAGGAACAAATACGATGGAAAAAGTTTAATAGAAATAAATTAAAAATTAGAAAAGTTGTAATCATTTGCTTCCCGTTCATTTGTGTGAGTCTCATCGATACTCGACACTTCGCTGGCCCGGTCACTATTTCCAACGGGGACCCCCCAGTAGTAGAGACCCCATATTTAGAGTTCCTCACCCTCACACTCCACCAAATGCATATTGTGCTCTTCCCAATTTTATCCGAAGGAAATAGTAATAACGCATCATAATTAATTTTTCATGAGTTTTTATTAAATTACATGGACACAGACATTTCTTCTATTATATTTGTATACACATACCTCACATAACTAGTCTAATACATTTTATATATTTAAGAATTACCAACATATGCGTGACAATTGCAAACGAGTGTTAAACAGAGCTGTAATGTAGCCCATAAGAGATCAAAAGAACGATCAAATAAAGAGTAAGCCACAATATTTTCGCTTACAACTATATTTAGAAGTAGTTCAAATATGTTTTTACAATCATCTACTAAAAATCTTAAGGTCAGAAGGTGGAAAAAATATGTACTCATGAAAGAAAAAAAATTATGCCCCTAATGGTCTCGAACCATGTTGAGAAAGTTTCCCTCGGTTTCACAGTCGGATACGCTACAGTTACATCCATCGGCGCTGTCGGAATTACATTCGAAACATTTAGATATAATGCGTATATCGGTTTTCGTCGAAATTTGTTTTTATTTTTTAAATTAATAATAGCTGTAGTTAACAATATGAAAAAAATTGGAGACATTGTTGATGACAATACCTCATTATTAAATTAATGCTTTGATATGAAACCTGTATTTCTTCGAATTATTCCGGGTTTTTTATTTTTTACAATTAGAGTTTGCAACTGAAATATCGGAAAAAATGAAAATACTTCTATCATTATATAAATTAATATTATATTTAATTTATATTAATTAAAGTTTGGTATATTAGATTTAACAGATAAAACAATTAAACTGTACGTTCTGATCCAGGTCAAAGTCGAAACACTAAGTAAGTCGAAACAGGTTCTGTTACAGGCTATGTCGAAACAGGTTCTCTTACAGGCTAAGTCGAAACAGGTTCTGTTACAGGCTAAGTCGAAACAGGTTCTGTTCCTGGCTAAGTCGAAACGAAACGAAAAGTGGCACGGCCAAAACCCGAGCGTGAGCACTCTCATCTACTCTCTGGTATTATGTCGTTTGTGCTGTCAGCCTATTTTAGTTCCAGCAGCACCGACGAGACCCTGCCTGGGGCCCCAAAACCGAGTTGGTAATACAAGAAGTGACAAGGAAATGGGGTACGTAACCCCAGCAATGATGGCCGCCAAAATACATTGAATGATAGGTCTATTCTATATCTCGTCGGTGCTCCTGCGCAGCCTTAAATCTCTTGATATTTAAGAAAATCTGTCAATGGCGGCCATCTGGTGACGTCACACTTGCTTCGAACGGCATGAAATTACCGAATATTACAAATAACTCCACGGTAGCGTAGAAATAGGCAATTTGGGCTCTGCATAATCCTAGATTGGACTTTTAGGAAGCACAATTGACCGCTTGCGAACTGCTCATTGCGATATTGAGGCGTGAATTTGAGCCCCCGTAAACCCTTGCATTTGCGTATACGTATATGCGGATCTAGCGATGTGTGAGTGATGATGGTATTAGTGCGTCGGCTCTTATGGGACCTTCGGCTCTATCTAATCCTCTTTGGTAAAAAGAAGCCTGAGAATAAAACCGAGACTGAGCGTAACCACGCGAGATAAGTACAAATTGTTATAACGTGCCGACACGAATAAAGAGGTAAAAGAGTAAATTGTCATACATTGAATTAAATTAGAACCTGAAACCAATTCCGCCACAACCCAATACATTTTATGTCCTCCTCAACTATATTGACGTGTCGAGCAACTACTATCTTATTATCTATCAAAACTCTATAATCTATTTCAGTATAACCTAACAGAGCTCCTAACCTTGCTTTTTTATCCCACTTGGAATCTCGTTTCTGTTCAGGAACTCTAACAAAAACTCTACTCCCGTATAAACGTAAATGCTTTACATTAGGTTTCTTTTTAAAAAATATTTCATACGGCGTTTTCTTTTCAATAGTATTAGCAATTCCTCTATTTTTCAAATACGCAACTGCAGATACTACTTCTGGCCAAAAACGTCTATGCACTCTTACTTCATCTAATAGACATCTCGACATATCCATTACTGTACGGTTAAACCTCTCAGCCGTACCATTTAACTCATGAACGTACGGTGGACAGGCATTAATCTGAATTCCTTTTTCTCTAACAAAATTATAGACACTTCTATTTATGTATTCTTTGCCATTATCGCATCTCAGTTGCTTTACAGTTTTACCCGTTAAATTTTCCACTTCATGTATGTATATACTCAACTAAACATTCATACACCTGAGCCTTTGATTAATTGCATTTTTAGTCGTCCACAAATGTTAGAAAATATTTTTCACCATTTAAACCTTCTGTTACGTGTGGACTATTCAAATCCGTATGAACTATTTCCAAAATTTCTTTTGTTTTACTTCTTGCGTTTTCAAAAGGAAGATTATGCATCTTGTTTTCAATGGAAACTTTACATTTCATATATTCGGCCTCTACCTCTCGAGGTATTCCATCTAATAATTGACCTTTACATAAAGTATTTAAGTATTTAAAATTTACGTGACCCAGAGTATGATGCCACTTTTCTTTCAAACTTAGTTTTTTATTTAAACTGGTCACATTTGCACATTCCCCAAAATAATTTAACTCGCTTTTCATCCTATATAAGCTACTGTCTTTCCAAGCTATTGCAATCAACCTTTGGTAATTGTGCTTATAATAGGCCCCCCCCCCCCACCGATTTCGATGATTTTTTAATATGATGTAAAACTCAATATTCTGAACAACTTTTTCCTTACATGTAATCGTCTCTCAGCTTTAGTTTTTGAGATATTTGCGAAAAACTGCAGCTACTACTACATTGAAATTTGCTTATACGTGCTAGTGATGGGCATTATCGACTAAATTCAATTATCGACTAATTACTATTTAGTTACTACATACTATCGACTATTTAGTCGATAGTTTTTAGTCGACTAAAATTTCGTTTTAGTAGTTACGTCGTCTAGATTGCGGGCTATAGTCTATGCCTACGTACAGGTCAGTATATGTATTTAGGTCCCATCTCATTCACGGTATACTAATTCTATGTAGCTGTACAAAAAAAATTTTTCTCATTTATTGAAAAACATATCTTATTAGACATAATGAACCAAATAATTCTAACAATTATATCTCATTATTTCCATTTTTTACGCATTAACGACTATTATTATATAGTTAAATGTTCCGAAACTGCGGTATATGTTAATGACTAATTTCAGTAAG
This sequence comes from Lasioglossum lativentre, assembly GCA_916610255.1. Taxonomy (NCBI): domain Eukaryota; kingdom Metazoa; phylum Arthropoda; class Insecta; order Hymenoptera; family Halictidae; genus Lasioglossum; species Lasioglossum lativentre. Next base: position 40,987,846 of record OU744356.1, on the reverse strand, counting down.
GTAACCCAGTCAACCAGGTCTGCTTCGAGCCGATAGCAAGCATAGCCTGCAATCGTACGATGCGAGCTGATGGCGAGCATTATGGCGTCAGAACGACACTCGAAACCGAGTATGCTCTCTATCTGCTCTGAATTGAACAACACTCCGTGCCGCCATAAACCATTACAAATGCGGAAGTAGAAGTATTAGCGTTTGACGGCACGGTGTGTTCGCCACAAGCTGAGGGCAGAATGCGGGCAGATGGAAGGTACACCGTGCCTTCGTTATAGAGGGCACGCCGGTCGCAACTAATGTGGTGGATGTCGTTATAGAGGACAGCGTCGATGGTGATAATGCACAGACTTGTGATTAATGTGGCGGATGTCGATCATGTAGATTATTTTGCCGGTAATGTGAATTTCTATTGTATAAATGTATATCAGTTTTCCTTTTTACCGACAAAATTAATATTGACTCTTGGACAAATGGTAAATATTCATTCGTTTGTTAATCGTGTCTAAACAACGAATTTCTTTTGTCAAACAGTGCGAAGTAAAAGAACTCCAACTGTTGCATTTGTAAATACATAAATTATCTGAATTCATAAATGTTTAATAACGCAACAATTTAAACTTTTATATTTTTATTGCGAATAAGTTGTAGAGATTATCCCGATGAAAATGAGTCTAAACACATCATTTGGACTATCAATAATAATTGTTCGATTACACTGGAGTTTCGACTCATTTTCATCAGGAAAAGCATCTCAATTTACCCGTAATAATTTTATGGAGGTATATTGAAAAATAAAGTTTATTCGAGCGTGATTCTTAAAAATTATGGGAAGATTTATTTTAATTGTAAAACATACTAACTACAAAAAGAACATTACACATTTATAACACATTTATTTTCATTTTACACATTACTACTAAAAGTTTTTTTTTTTTTGTCAGCCGGGTAGTGTGGGGCTCCCTCCCCGACTGGAAAAAGGCCGGAGAGAATACCCACTAAACCCCTCCTCCTCCTAGGGCCAGTGCAGAGATATTGTGCAAAGACAGAACCGATGCTAAAATCTTCGCTCATGCGCGTGAAAAGAGCATAATATCTCTGCACTGCCTAGGGTTCCGGCACTGCTTACCTTGTTTCTTCTTCTACTACTGCCTGGTCCTCTTGTAGCCCTTCCCGCCAATATGAACGTGGGTTGGCGACCGTCGTTACGGGATAGTGCCGGCGCCTCTGCTTCATTGCCTTCAGCGAAGCTCGCATTACATCTTCGATTTCCCGGCGAGAGGGCTGGCGAAATTTGTCGTTCTTGATTGCTGCTTCTGTAACATTAATTTAAACCAAGATTATTTCAATAATCATTAATATTAATGGAATAAATTAATAATAAGTAATAATGCTTACCAAAAATGGCCTGAACAATTTTTTTTCTGTAGAGTGGTAGGCTCCGATCTGTACCAAACCACGTGTAGGTGGATCCGAGACTATCGTGGAAAATTTCTTTAAAAGAGATATTTGCTGTCTCTTTTAAAGAGTACCCTCCGATAGTCACCAGATATGCAACCTAAAAAATAAACATTATTTTTTATATTAATACATGTATATATATTTACATGCCTCAATTAGATATACTTACTACATTTTGGTAGTCCCCTTCAGGACATTTGTCAAAGTTCTCTACCTCTTCTGCCGTGTTGAGAGTTGAGAGGTAGGAATTCTGGTGGTTGGCCACATCTTTGAACGTCTAGTATTGCACAGATGCGGCTGTTATAGGGACAACGAAAAATTAATCAATTAAACATCTTGTTAACACAAGTGATTTTAACAAATTTTAGGGATGTTATATTTACTTCGTCCTGTCTTTTAACGATGCCACCTGTTCATATAAATTCTGCAACATCATAGTGTTGTTATTCATGCTAAAACAAATATAAACATTACACCATTTACTATAAAATTTAATTATTTTAGTAAAAGAAAAACATGCAATTTACCTTTGTGACAACCCGTCGATTTTCACGTTCATCCTTAAACAAATATAAACATTACCATTTGCTATAAGATTTAATTATAATTATTACTTTATTTGAAGAAAAGCGTGAAAGTTACCTTTCCAATAGCTGGTATAGATCATCTCGTCCAGGATCTGGGGATGAAACATTCGTTGTACGTATATTTGTGCAGTTTTCTAATGTTGGAGAGAGGTGTGTGGGAGAGCGGTGTGCGGAAGTGGTGGGTGTGTCGATTATTACGTAGGAATGTTCGAGGAAATTGGCAGGAGAGGGTACAAAATTGGTTGGGGATGAAATACTCCCTGCATCTGATTCCATTGACACTTCTAGCGCATCGCGTAACGCTAGAAGGTCATCGGAATCTTTACATATCTTCATCCTCGGTCTTTCCTCCGACGACGAAGTGGTGATATACTTTTTTGGTCGCCGGACGATCCTCTTTGGTCGTTGTTCCTCCTGAAATGTATGAAACCCATTGTTAATTTCAGCGTACATATCTCAAAAGAATTAGGAGATCACCTCTACGAAGCCGCAGAATTGCGACAAGTTCAAATGATCATAACTAGGGCAAAAATTCTTGTACATATCGATATCGCTAAACAATAATTTGTTTGTGCTTAGTCAATTTTTAAGCATTGGGACCGTATGCACGGTTCTTACCGCTGCCGTATATGTACATAGAATACGCTACGCCTAATCGGCAGACTACAGAATACATACACAATGTCATCAGAGAATGTAATAAAATTTAAAGGAAAGACCGCAATGCGGCGACTGGAAAATTTATAGTTTTGCTTTCGTCAGTTTTGAATAACTCAAACAACCAAAATCGTTCAATAATCAACGACTACACATTTTACACAGGAAAGCAGATTTAACGTGATTTATCGGAACAATTTTTCTCATCCCCTGTGATCTCGAGAAGTTGAACCACATTTTTGTCACTTTCAAAGTTTTCTTCGGAACGCTATAATCGTGTAAAAAAGTAACATAGCTTAAAAATTGACAAAGCATCTGACTGTAGAGACCTCACGCTGTCAAATTATTGTTTAGCGATATGTACAAGAATTTTTGCCCGAGTTATGATCATTTGAAATTGTCGTAATTTTTTGGCTTCGTTGAGGTGATCTACAAATTCTTTTGAGGAGGGTACTATACCGAGTCACATCCGAAACAAATAGTACATTCTTTAGGCCCGCTGTACGCATCTGGTTTCGAGAAGAAATTATTCAAATATACAATGACTTCCATTAATATTCGGACAATCTTTAAGAAACAATAACATTTTAAATATTGAACCATACGACTTCAACTTTTTTGAGAAGTTAAAACAATTAGTTTACTACATGATATGAAAAAAATTGTTTCAAATTTTGCAATTGGTCAGAATTATAGAGAAATTTCGAAAAGTTGCATTTTACAACTTTTTATGTGGCCTACATTGACAATTTATAAAATACGTTTTCTAGATCTGTGTCAATTATGTGCATTGTTAGGCTGTGTCCAGGTGAGGCGTTTTACGCGTGATTCCAGTCGAGCGTTTGGAATTGTGTGCAGCAAAACGCGCGATTGCATTTGGACGGAACATAAAAATCACTAAATAGTATCTCACAATGGCGCGATTGCAAACGCTCGGCTTGAACATCGAAAAAAAGACAGGCATTGAACGATGTAAGAATCCTACGATTTATTGCACTTAGAGACGGAAAATCGTGAAAAAAAGCAATTGTTGCCATCTTTAAACGATTGTAGCTCATTGTTATGTTCGCCGATTTTAATTAAATTTTCAGAATATGTATAATTGACACAAATCTACGAAACGTATTTTAACAATTTTCTTGTCTGTAATTGCAAACAATTACAATTTTGGCCAAAAATTTTTTAATCTTATGTAGCAAACTAGTTGTAATTTCTCGACATAATCCAAGTCGTATGGTCCAATATTTAAAAAGTTATGCGTTTTTTAAGACTAAAAGGGTATACAATTTTTTCAACTATTTTACATTAATATAATATAGTAAAATGAAACTTACTTGATCCATGGTCACTATGTTCCTTATTAATATTTGAAGCACTGGAACACTTTTACTGTAACTATGTTTATATGTAAATGTTAATACGATTTATACAAGTCTGTAGTCCGGACAAGATTGCCCACTGTCCACTGTCGCGCCCTCCATGCCGCGCCGATGCCGATGCTGATGCCGACCCGCAGGATAGATGTAGTAGTGACAAGTGTTCAGAAAAGGTTCCACTTCACCAATTTTGATAAAATTGAAATATGTAGTAAAACTGAACACTCTGAACAACTTTTCTCTACACATGCAACCGCCGCTCAGCCTTAGTTTCTGAGATATTCGCGAAAAACGGCAGCTTCTACACATTGAATGTTGCCTATACGTACACATCCGTGGCGTGCGCACGCGTCAGCATGGTGCGGCCGCTGATCAACTGTTTTGAGATACATACAATTAATATAACGACGATCTTGAGGCGATCTATATCTACACCATGAACTTTTTTAAAGAAATGAAGATGAAGGTTTGGTTTCTTAAATCTAGAATATTATGGGTTGAATTTTACTTAACTAAAAATTATTTCATATTTTAAATATTTTTTTTGTTGTTTTCGACCAGATTTGACCCAACACCGACATTGTCGACGACCAAATTTATTAATTAAAATTAAGAGTATACACATACATCGAAATAAGTGAATTGTAAATATAAGATCTAATAAAATTGAAAAAAAAATTGAATCAGTCGGCAGGATTTGCACCGTGGTTGGTCATCCTCGTCAAAACATGGTACGTAACCAGTAACCAATCATATTTCTTCTATTGTGCTCAACAAAAACTTATGAAAAAATTCATGAACATTGTACCTAATAGCACATATGATAGTTAATTATTTCAGAATTTTTGGTTGCAAAATCGAGTTTTAAAAAAATCCGGGAAGTTAAAATTGCCGATTTTATATATTGAAGTTTCCAGAGTACCACGTTTATATTATATTATAGGTAATATATTACGTTTATATTATGAGTTCGGACTCATTTTCATCAGGAAAAGCACCCCAATATAATCGTAATAATTTTATGAGGGAATATTGAAAAATCTAAAAATTTAAACGGCTGTGTTTCCGTTTACGTCCATGCTCAGAATTCGATGAAATTTTGAAAATAGGTTCTTTTTTGACTAAAATGACGATTGCCAGAAGGATTTTTGGCGACTCGAAAAAAAATTTTTTATCATTTCAATGTCGCTCTCTACCTTACCGACTTACCGACTTACCGACTTTGACTTTCTACTGTTACGTCCCGCGGTTGATTTCGATCCGGTGATCGAATATTACGCGGTCTAGGGACGGTTGACAATTATGACTCAACCTTTGAGTCCACGCGGCAAGCTCGTCCGTCGTCTGACTCGGGATCACGACGCCTAATCCCCCGATTTACGCTCCGTTGTATTTACTACCGGAGGGTTGTACACCGAATTGCCGTCAATACCGGCGTAGAGCTGTTTCCTCGCGGCCAACTTCCTCAGGCTTTCGTCGTACGCGGTGACCGGAGGTAGAGTCAGGGGAGTAGGAGCCCTCCAAGTAGTCTCGGATAGAACTCGTACCTTCCCGGTAAATGGGGTGTTGGACACGATGGTTGGCACCGTGTGGACGCCCAGCAGGTCGGTCCAATATGGGACGAGGTGTTCAGCCTGGTTCGACGCGGCATGTAATACCAGTCACCAGGTAATCGAAATAATAATTAATAGTGCCGAGCTACGTATTCCGGTGGATCTCAGAGAACGCATCGAGCCCTGGTAGGCTTCGGACATGCAGTGGTGAATACGTAAGTCGAATGTTGTAACTAGTATTACTAGTGGTGTGTATTGGTATGACACGCAACGTTAGGAAATGGAAATGTAATTGAATATAGACTCTGGTATGATGATATATATATATATGTGAATAAGGAACAAGATTATGTCTAATACTAACTTAACTGAATATAACCTATGATAACGGATTTAAGTACGCGTGATTTAAGAAGTAATGGGAACTAGTAACGCTCGATATAGTAACGCTTGATATAGTAACGCAAGAGAGCTACCAGGAGAAGAAGTCTCGCTGGAGTCAGGAACCGAAGTGGTTAATTAATGAGCCGCTCTGAGGTCCTTCGATCTAGATCGGCCGCAGAGTGGGGATAGTTCTATAGTGGGAGTGATAAGCGAGGACGCAAAGGTAGGGATCGCTAGGGCGCGACACGTAATGCTTTCGGCTTCGCGCGTCGTGGACCGTTATGCGTGAGGTATACGTGCGAGGTTATGTATAAGATCTCTAATGCTAACTTAATACTAATGTAACACATCGGTGGATGTGGTGACATCGACCGATGTGACACTACGTTGTTCGTTAACTGATTTTAGACAGTTCGTCAATGGGAAGATTAGATAAACAGAGTGAGTCTTGGTTAGATCGTTAGAGGGGGTGGAGAGGCCCGGCCATTAGGCCGGACCGACCACGCATACGAGAATCCAAGAGTAGTCTAGTAGTACTTTAAAAAAAATTATTTTATTTTTAGTATATTTGTCGTAAAAAATGGAATTTTAACATCATTTTAGCGTTTTTTATAGGAAATTTAATTTCCTACAAAAAAGGTCTCTTGATATTTTGCCATATTTCGCACAGTTTCCGAGATATTTGGAGGTTTATAAAAAACAGGAAATCTACTTTACCGGCTAAACCAGGCCGATTTGACACCATGTTATATATACATTTTTTTCTTGAAATAACCCCAAGAACACAAATATAACTTCAAAACGAGGGGCCACGGAAATCGTAATCGTGCCACTTTGTTGGTAAGATAGAGAGTGACAAAATTTTTTTTCGAGTCGCCAAAAATCCTTTTGGCAATCGTCATTTTAGTAAAAAAAGAACCTATTTTTAAAATTTCATCGAATTCTGAGCATGGACGTAAACGGAAACTTCGCCATTTAAACTTTCATTCGTGTGTGATTCCCCATCTGCTTACAATGGCTTACATTGTATGCCGTTCGTCAATCGCTGTTGCTGGGTCTTGGGCAGTCGGAACTCGACGTTCGAAGATCGACACTTGCCGCAGAGTTGGGCAAAATTTTCATCTAAATAAAAATTTCGAATAACGAATAAAAAATGAAAATATTTTTATTCATTATTCGATGGTTCGCGTTTATTATAATAGTTGGCAATAGTTGTGGAAAGATTTATTCGAAGCCTTCGAATAAAAGATAAAGATAATTTAAATTATTCAAAGATCGAATAAAGCCGCTTCGTATAAAAAAAATTATCTTTATTCGTCGGATAAGTTCTCGTCGAATGTTCGTCGATGTTCATCGAATAAAGATAATTTTTATATTCGAACCATCGAATAATGAATAAAAATTTTTTTTATTTTTTATTCGTTATTCGAAATTTTTATTTAGAAGAAAATTTTGCCCAACTCTGCCGGTGAGCGTCGAGCTTCGAACGCCGAGCTCCAAACGTCGAAGACCCAGCGACTGACAAACGGCATACAATGTAAGCAGATGGGGAATCACACACGAATGAAAGTTTAATCTTTTAGATTTTTCAATATTCCCTTATAAAATTATTACGATTATATTGGGGTGCTGTTCCTGATGAAAATTGGTCCAAACTCGAGTATAATCGAATAATTTTTATTGATACATAGTCCAAAGATAGTCCAAATGATGTCGTGTTTGGACTCATTTCCATCGGGATGATCTCTACAACTCATTCGTATTAAAAATATTATTCGTATTATAAAAATATGAATGTTTAAATTGTCAATAATGGTTGATGCCCCAGGTGCTTACAATGTATGTATGCTGTTGATCGGTCGCTATCGCTGGTCTTTCAAGTTCAGCGCTGGTCGGGCCTCGTCGCCGTTTATTCGAGCTGGCAAAAGTTATTCGAAGATTTATTCGAAGCCTTCGAATAAACGATGAAAAAATTATTCGATATTCGAATAAATTCGCTTCGAATAACGAATAAAAATTTTTTATCTTTTATTCGTTATTCGAAATTTTTATTTAAATACAAATTTTTCTCAACTCTGTACGCCCGGTATGCCCAACCCAATTATGGTCGAAGCCTAGTTTTAGAAGAGAGAGCATCATATAAATATCGTTCAAAAGATATCTGTTTTTTTATTACAAAATTATCTTGCTTCCCTAAAATCAACAAGTACTCTTTAACACTTTTTACCCTTAAAAATTATATATTATGAATTTTACTTGAGCGAAAATGAAAGAGTCGTAAAAGATTTGTAAAATTGTTCTTATTATGAATGAAATTCATGTAATTTTTCAGTGTAAAATGTTTGGCAAATTGTTTCCTACATAAGTTCTTTTCCCTGTGAAATTTCAATTACAACAGTACCGTAACATAATAATAACAAATTAAATTAGTTTAATATTAGCCAATAGGAAGGACGTCGTTTAACTTTAATTTTTCAAAATAGTACTTTGAGATTACTAATTTAATTTGAATATTTAATGCTACGTATTCAATTTAATTCTTGGTAATGGAGAAAATTTATTTTTAATTTGTTTTGTTGATCGCGGAGGAAAACGCGTCGAACAGTCAAGCTCACAAGGGGAGGGCGGGGTCGAGGTAACACCGATTTTCCTGAATCTTGCAGTATTTGAAGATGTCGTCTCCATATGTAATTTCGCAAAGCAGTAGCGCGCACTACTCAAGATTTTCCGAGAAAATTGCATTTGAAAATCGCTTTACTCGGGTATAAAGAGTTTGCGTTAAGGAGTCAACAAGAAGATGAGTGGCCGAGGGCGCAGCGGGAAGGTACTGGTAATCAGTAGGTTATTGGTTCGAATCCCGCTATCGACATTTTTTTTTTTCTTGAAATTGATATTTACTTCGATTTTAATAAACCTAAAATCGGTAAACCTTACGTTTAGGGGAGGCAGCTCCGATGACCTTGATCTTCACATATGTTGTCGGGAACAACATTCTGAACAACTTTTGTCATTATAACTACCCAGTGCTCGGTCTTAGTTTTCGAGATATTTTCGAAAAACTATTATTTAAATGCTGAATAAAATTCTCATTTTGAAATATTCACAATTTCGCATGCGTGGTCGGGCCGGCCTGACGGCCGGCCCTCTCCGCCCCCCACCAACTAACCCTAACTAATTCTAATTGTCAAAAATTATGCGATCAGAATTAGTTAGGGTTAGTTGGTGGGGGGCGCAGAGGGCCGGCCGCTAGGCCGGTCCGACCACGCATGCGAAAATCCAGAAGTAGTCTTTCAAAATTGAAAGCTCACCCTATATAGAGTGACACTCTGTTCTGATGCCCACAATGTGTTTACAAACAGAAAATAAACAGATGCCGCCCCCGGGGGAACAGGCTCACGTTGCCACGGAGCTTGGAAGAATACGTAAAATTCAATACAGTATTAGCAATAGTTTTTCGCAAATATCTCGAAAACTAAGACCGAGCACCGGGTAGTTGTAATGACAAAAGTTGTTCAGAATGTTGTCTTTGACAACATATGTGAAGATCAAGGTCATCGGAGCTGCCTCCCCTAAACGTAAGGTTTACCCTAAAATCTATTATTTAATAGTTATTTTTATTTTTTAAGTAGAAAATACATATTTTTTATTTGTGGGAAATGGGGAAATAAAATAAATCGAACATAGAACTTACTGTATTATTGCACATGCTCTTTATTAATTACATGCTAGTATGTGTGTGTGACACGAGCCAGGATGATATTGATCATAAAAACATGGAAAACAATAATTTTGGCGGCATCCAACACATACTATAAACGCCGCGTTCGTACAAGTGCACGCTTTTTTGAGGACTTCGATCGGAAAACACACTTCGTTTACATTCATAAATATTACTCTATCATCATAGAGTTTGGACGCAAACCACGCATACTGTAACATATTTAAAAATATTGGAGAAGACAGCTGATGGTGAACAGCATCGCTAATTTTGTTGTCGTCGCTACCAGGTCCGGGGAAATTCTATTCTCCCTTCTATTAAAGGGGGTTTTTTAGTGACTTTACCTGGTCCCCGTATGAGCTCGTTCATGATGGGTCGTTTATGATGGATCGTTTATGATGGTCACATCTGGCAACCAGATTCGCCTGGCCCGACACTTCCTACTACCTCATAATCAGGTATACGTACATAACTGATAGCCGGCCTTGCACGACCAAGAGACTTTTCGTTGTACATTTTCGCGATGAGCTGTTTTTTCCGGCAAACCTTCATACCTCTTCCACCTCTCCAAAATTTGGCCCTTTTCAAGAATCACATAAATAGTCCTCCGAATGCGTAGGAGGGCCTCAGTTTTTTTACAACGACTTACGAACAAACACGTTACCTCCAGCGACGTTCTTTTTCCGGTATTTTGGTTTTCGAGATTTACGTTTTTTTCGATAATGTCGGACGTGGAATTTGTAGACGTGCAAGGCCCTTCGACAGCAGAAGAATCGGCGTGTCATGAAGAAAGTGTGCTCAATGATATTGCAAAGTCGCGGTTGAAAGATGCCGTGGTTTATTACGAACAGCTCCTTGCTAATAATGACATGATTGCATCACAGTCATCAACAGTGATTAATGAGGAGGCTATTCTCATGGGAGAAGAAATCTATCACCGCACGATGGAAATGTTGAACGAGAAGAATTTCATCGTTTGCGATGAACTTTTTATGAATGTTGAATCTGTTGAGGAAAGCTCGTATGAAGAAGTTGGATCCAGTTCATCAGAAGGTTACCAACCAGAGGAGAAGAAGAGTAAAAGTGAATACATTCCACTAGAATATAAAGTTAAAGTGGTGAACATTTCAAAAAGCCATCCAACTTGGACACTGAAGACCCTGCATAAGAAAGGCTGTGCCCGCTGGAAACGGTTAGGTCTTTTGGCAAAGTGGGAAGAACAAATCAAAAGTGGTGGGACCTCATTTGATAAATATGCTACCATCGATTCCTGGACAAATGACCGTTTCCAGGAAGCGCGGAAAAATAGTCAACAAGTGACAACACGTAACCTGCAGCAGTGGGCTCTATCTGCTGCAAGCCAGTTCAGGGATTTTGAATTTAAAGCATCGCAGACCTGGGTGAAAGAATTTAAACGGAAGCATGGAATCCGGCAACGAAAAATTACGAAGTATGTTTCAGAAGCTGAAAACATGACAGTAGAGGAAACGTTGGCTGCAGCCGAAAATTTTCGAAGACAAGCTCGTGCTCTGATACCGAATTTCAATTCGGATTTTGTTATTAACACGGACCAAACAGGCTGTCAGTATCAGTCAACCTACGACAGGACGCTCGCCCACCAAGGATCGAAAGATGTCACCGTCCAAAGGAAAAACATAAATAAGGTGACCCATTCTTATACAGCCCAGTACGCTGTCACTTTGTCGGGAAAACTATTACCGACTGTTTTTGTATGCCTGCAAGAGGTATCAGGAACATTTGGACCGAGGGTTCGCAAGTTGGTAGAGGAGTATTCGGCCAAATACAACAACGTCATTGTGACATGTTCGAAATCGGGGAAACTTACAACTGCGTTGTACAAAGATTTTTTAAACAATTGTTTAAAGCCGTATGTACAAAAAGAAAAGTTCCTACTTTTAATAGATTCTTGGGGAGGACAAACTAATCCGGGAATATACGACGAGGTATTCCAAGATGACGAGGGTATGCCAACGTGCACCGTGAAAGTTATACCTCCGAAATGCACTCCGTTGGTCCAGCCATGCGATGTCTACTTTTATAGACAAGTTAAAAATTTAATAAAGCGATTACAAAACTGTTCACATTTAATTCAAGAGAAACGTGAAATAAATTCGAGAGAGGATTGCATAAAAATTCAATCTATTGTTCACCATCAGCTCTCTTCTCCGATATTTTTAAACATGTTATAGTATGCGTGGTTTGCGTCCAAACTCTATGATGATAGAGCAATATTTATGAATGTAAACGAAGTGTGTTTTCCGATAGAAGTCCTCAAACAAGCGTGCACTTGTACGAACGCGGCGTTTATAGTATGTGCTAGATGCCGCCAAAATTATTGTTTTCCATGTTTTTATGATCAATATCATCCTGGCTCGTGTCACACACACATACTAGCATGTAATTAATAAAGAGCATGTGCAATAATACAGTAAGTTCTATTAAAGTAACATTTCCTATTATTTTTATGTTCGATTTATTTTATTTCCCCATTTCCCACAAATAAAAAATATGTATTTTCTACTTAAAAAATAAAAATAACTATTAAATAATAGATTTTAGGTTTATTAAAATCGAAGTAAATATCAATTTCAAGAAAAAAAAAAAATGTCGATAGCGGGATTCGAACCAATAACCTACTGATTACCAGTACCTTCCCGCTGCGCCCTCGGCCACTCATCTTCTTGTTGACTCCTTAACGCAAACTCTTTATACCCGAGTAAAGCGATTTTCAAATGCAATTTTCTCGGAAAATCTTGAGTAGTGCGCGCTACTGCTTTGCGAAATTACATATGGAGACGACATCTTCAAATACTGCAAGTTTCAGGAAAATCGGTGTTACCTCGACCCCGCCCTCCCCTTGTCAGACGGACATTTAAAGGTGCGCTTGTGTATAGCGCGTGCGCAGTGTAAGGAGACGACGCGCGGCGGTACGTCAGGGTGGGGGAACCCAGCCTGTCGAGGTCGAGGCATCACTATCACTGGTTCAGTTCAATTCTAGTTTGCTTGGCTCGGTTGCAATATAGATGAATCACTCTGTGGTTATACTTGCAAGTGCGGTCTGCGTTACGGAATACGTGGTGAAGTTTCTTGTGACTTCGCAAGTACGTGATTTCTTGGATTACGTGCATTACGTGGATTAGGTGGAGTACCTGGAAGGAAGGAAGGAAGGAAGGATGCAAGGAAGAAAGGTTTACATTTTTATATATTCGTTATTCGGTTTCATTTTGTCCCAATGGATCGCAAACTTTTGAAAACCTCGATCTCGCGAAAATCACATTTAAAATTAAGTAGTAGGCAAAAACGGAGCATTAAAAATGAAGTAATGTCGAAGGTTTCGCGTAAGAAATCGGTAGGTCCTGTTAATGTTGGCACTGTGCAGGACATTCCCAGCACATCTTCTTCATTCGTGCCTGTCCATAATTAGAATATTGAATCTTCACGGGAAGAAACTTTTTTTAATATTGACGATGTGCAGGACATGCCCAGCACATCTTCTTCGGTCGCGTCTAGTGTTCATAATTTTGATGTAGAAATGATTGATAATTCCTCTTGAACTTCGTCATTTGAAAATGTAGTCCGGGAATCTGCTGGTACTATATCAGAACCATCGTTCCGCGATCGTTTGGCGTCTTGCTTTGTGGACAATAATATAACGCACACTCAGGGAAATAACATACTAGCTCTTTTACGAACGCATTCATGTTTTAATAATTTGCCAAAAGATGTGAGAACGCTCATTGGTACACCACGTACCAGTGTCGCCACGTCTGTGGTGGAACCGGGAGAGTATGTTCATTTTGATGTAGAATCGAAAATAGTTAATTATCTATCACAATTTTCTCAATCAATTCCCGATAATTTGCAGTTAGATTTTCACGTGGATGGATGTACTTTAGATAGATCCAACACAATTCAGCTTTGGCCCATTCAAATTAGAATATCAATATTTCAAATAGTACACCTATCGTAGTAGGGATCTATAGAGGCTCACACAAACCCAGGGATTGTAATAGTTACCTTCAAAAATTTGTCTCTGACATTTATTTAATAATGTCTGGGTTAGGTAAAACAATTCCTGTTGTTTTGAGGTGTTTCATTGCCGATGCACTAGCACGAGCCTTCATTCTGAATCACCGATCGCATGTATCTCACCGACCTTGTTCCAAGTGCAAAGTTAGTGACACACGGGTACAAGGTCGTCAGGTTTTCTCTGGTATTGATCATCCTTCCCGAAGTGATGATGAATATACCAGATGTCGCGATGATGATCATCAGAAAGAAGGCCAGAGTCCATTAGCTTCCCTACCGATAGGAATGGTATCCCAAGTACCATTTGAATATATGCATCTAGTATGTCTCGGTGTTATGAAAAAGTTGTTATCTGCCTGGGTGTGTGGTACATATGCCACAGCAGTCAAATTATCTTCAAATCAAATTCAAGTAATCTCTGAGAGATTGAAGATAATTTATAAGTACTGCCCATCGGACTTTGCAAGGCGTCCTAGATCACTCGATCTTTTTTCAAAATTTAAAGCAACCGAATTTCGTCAGTTTCTTTTGTATACCGGCCCAGTTGTCACGTACGGAGTACTGAATATTCGCGTCTATAATCACTTCTTGTTTCTGCACAGTGCCATCAGAATAATGGCTTCACCCGTCTTTTCAAACACTCATTTCAAGTTTGCAAAAGAAGCAATGAAACGATTTGTTCTTTCTTGCGAAAAATATTACGGAGTAATTTTCAATTCTTATAATGTCCATGGTCTTCTCCATTTGGCGAATGACGTGAGACGTTTAGGTACGTTAGATTCATTTTCTGCTTTCCCATATGAAAGCAACATGTCGGTCTTTAGAAAATATTGCAGAAAGCCGGGACAACCTCTGCAACAGTTTGCTAATAGAATCACGGAAATTGAACATCATGGTAGCAGTAAGGGAGGTGGTGATTCTTCAAACACTATCCATGCTTCTATGATGTATCGTAATAGTAGTGGTGCGGTTTCTTACCGAAAACTTCGATTTCGTAATTTATTGCTCGGAATAGACGATCGCGACAACTGTTGTATTTTACACGACGGCACAATCTGTATAATTTTTTGCATTTGTCCGGATGAAAATAGTTTTAGAGTAGGCATAAAGCTATTTGAACAAGTAGGTCAATTTTATGATATTGTATTATCATCTTCTGCTGTAGAAATTTTTCAATGTGCCACTTTAAGCACTGAAATAGTCTTTATTAACCTGGAAAACGTTAGGGCAAAATGTTATCGGATGCCGTTCAAAGCTACGCAAGAAAACGACGATAACCCATTGGGAGTGTCCCAATGGGTTGTTGCAGTTCTTTCGCATGCTGAAATAGCGTAACTTTGTTCAAAGTTGCTGTCGCATTGTGCCTTCTGTTTAAATTTTTCTTCAGTTCCAGCTATACGGTACTCTTATACGATCTAATCATGTTCGCCTTATTTTATTGCCGGATAGTTCGACGGCGATAAGTCTTTATTACAGGTTAGTTCGACGGCAATAATTCTTTATTATAGGATGGTCCGACGGCAATGTTTCATTATTGCAGGATGGTTCGACGGCAACAATTCTTTATTGCCGGATGGTTCGACGAGACTTTAATTTTGGGGGATAATCTTCTATGGTAATGAGACCTAGTTTTATTGAGGGTGCACCGTTTATTTGAAAAACGGACATCGTCTTGTTGCACTAAACTAAAAGGTTGCTTGTTTACATTGTTTAGTGAGCCGAATAGAAGAATGCCAGGGAAGGGAACCTAGAAAATTCCGTTGCAGGACAAAATACATGCGTGGTCAAGAACGCGGGAGTGTCAGCCCGGAGAAATGCTTATCGCGGGGTCTCAGCTGTTCAGGAACCCGCGTCACCCGTGAGGTAGGCAAAGGGCGAGCGAAATGCGTCCTGGGAGGGGGTTTTAGTCGGTAGGGGCCGGCCACGTCCATCTAGGTCGGTCGAGTCCGACACTCCCCCGATCAGACGGATCGGGGGGTCGTGCGTAAATGCATTTCCCCCTCCGTAAAAGAAAAAAAAAAAAAAAATGTTTCCAAGATATTGGCGAAAAATTGCCGGACCATTACATTCAATATTGTCTATGTGTGCATGCTCGAGAAAATGTATGCGTCAGTCCATATATGTCGATTAAACTTTCTATAGTACCGATTGCCCAGATAGCACAGAGACGTCTTAGAGACGTCTCTTGTTGCACATTGAGACGTCTTGGAGACGTCTCCGAACGGCTTCGGAACGGCTTCCGAACGGCGCCTGAACGTTTTCTGTTTCAAAACAGTACGTCTTTAAGGTGGACGACGCACTAATACCATCACCACTCACACATCGCTAGATCCGCATATACGTATACGCAAATGCAAGGGATCACGGGGGCCAAAACTGACGCTTCAATATTCCAATCAGCAGTTCGTAACTGGTAAATTGTGTTTCCTAAAAGTCCAATCTCGGGGGGAGCAGAGCCCAAAATGCATATTTGTACGCTATCGTGGAGTTATTTGTAATATTCGGCACCTATATGCCTTTTGATGCAAGTGTGACGTCACAAGATGGCCGCCATTGTCATATTTTGTTAAATAACGAGAGATTTAGCGTTCTTATCGCAAAAATCGCTCTGCTCCCCCCTAGAAAAAACATTTCCAAAGACGGCGGTATTCATATTTAATTGATTACTATTTTTTTAAACACGAAAAACCAGCCCTCCTAAAACGGGATTTCGACCTCCTGAAACACCATCTCGACCTTACGACATTTATCACTACGAGTGCCACTGTCACTTTCCCAGCAAAATTGAACGTGACGATAAACTAAGGTCGATAATGTAGGACGATAATACAGGTTTCTACCTCGTGGGAAGCAGTACGCTGTCGATTATTACAAATAACTCCTCGACGACGTAAAAATATGAATTTTGGGCTCTGCTCCCCCCTAGATTGGACTTTCAAGTAGCATAATCGACAAGTTCTGAACTTGTGATTGCAATATTCAGCCGTGAAATTGAGCCCCCGTAAACCCTTGCAAGTTCGCGTACGAATCTCGTGACGTCACGCTTGCTTCGGATGGCTCGTTGCAGACAGTTTGCTGTCGAATATTACAAATAACTTCACGACAACGTAAAAATATGAATTTTGGGCTCTGCTCCCCCCCAAATTGGACTTTCAGGAAACATAATCGATAAGTTCTGAACTTCTCATTGTAATATTGAGACGTCAGTTTGGGCTCCCGTAAACTCTTGCATTTGCGAATACAGATCTCGTGAAAAGCAGTACACTGCCGATTATTACAAATAACTCCTCGACAATATGAATTTTGGGCTCTGCTTCTCTCTAGATTGGACTTTCAAGAAACATAATCGGCAAGTTAAAATTTTGAAGTTGTTCAAAATGTCGAAATCTATAACATATTAATCGAAGTGGGCACACCTTTTCTATATAATTACCGAGAAAAGAAATACAGGATGTAAAGTATGAATGAATGAGAGAGGAATATGAAGATAGGGAGGAAAGGATGAATGAGAGAGAGAGAGAGTGAATGTAAAAGAAAACAAAAGAAATTTTGTGTACAGGAAAGCAAAATAGTAATGCTGTAATATTGTAAAGGGAACGGGATCCCCTTGTAACCCGTAAGGGAACAAGAATAAATATACATACAATATACATACATAAATTTATTTAAAAATTGCAAAATATATATAAGTACTTTATATTATATAAGTACTTTAGGGTTACAATTCCATTTAGTCATCGCCGCTCTTACATCTATAATTATATCTTACCCCTCTTTTCCCCCTTCCCTTCACCCTCTGCCCTACTCCCTTTTACTTCCCTTCCCCTACCCTACCCGCGGACCTCCTCTTCCGGTCGCTCCCCTTCCAATTCCATCTCTTCCTTTCTTCCCTCTCTCCACTCATCCACCTTCCTCATCCATTCCTCCCCTCTTCCTTCGTCTCCCAACACTTCCCACATCCTCTCCTGCCACCCTTTATCCTCATCCACTCTCATACACTCTTCCCAGACATGCTCCCAAGTTTCATTCGCCCATCCACACACTCTGCATAATCTTTGCTCCTCATTAATCCATTGTAAACGTTAATTACACATCCGCGCTGGCTCCCGTCGCTTTTGCCTCCTCCTGATTTGGAGCGATAACCTCCGCGGTGGCGATTTTGGAAGCCTCCGCGTGCATCGTGTCGTTGTCCGTGTCGGTACCCTCTGCGGGATTCGTTTTCGTTGCTGTGGTCGTAGCTTTGGTACCCTCCGCGCTGGCCTCTTCCATTTCCCCTCAGCTTTTCGCTGCGCCGCCGCTGCCCGCGGTGTCGCTTCCTATATATGATGTCTTTAACCAACTTCTTCAGTTGCGACTGTAACATAAAAATATTTTTTATTATTATTTACCGAAAGCATTTCTGAATTATTATTGTACATTTACTTACATAAGACTTTTTTTCTTCTATTTTGTTCTTTATTGTCTCCGGGCAATCCACCTTCACGGAACTCTCGTCCGAATCGAACGATGGGTTCCGCGTTCTGTACTTGGTGTCCACTTTATCAGTGGACCCAGCATTGCCCGAGGGGCCAGCATTGCCAGAGGGGCCAGCTTTGGCCGAGGGGCCAGCTTTGTCCGAGGGGGCAGGACTCATTCTGTCCTTGTAGACCACCAAAACCCCAAGGCGTTCAATTGTCTGCTCCCTTTTTCTGTAAAAAAAAAATAGTTATGTCAGAAATATCGATGAAAGAGACAATACAATTTAGAAGTGCGCGAAAACGTATTTGTAGGTGTGCAATAATTCGAAAGAGTCGGATACCCACTCGTTGGGACGCGCATTCAGACCACGTCACCGAAAACCTGACAGACACTCAAAATATGAAAATTCGACAAAGGCTAAAAGTTAGGTATCCTTTCATTAAAAAAAATACGTTCAAATACGTCCCCACGATTGATTACCCCACTGTTTCCAATTATTGCACACCACAGACACTCACAATCTATTAATTTTATTCAATACGTTTACTTACGTTCTCCTCGCTGTGAGATGCAAATGTTGAATGACGTCGTTTGTTCAAAAACAGTGGCACCACCGATTTTCATGAAAACACAGCGGTCGCTAACGGAGACCGTTGGCCGAGATACGCTAATTATAATAAAAGCTATCGCGGTATGTCTATCATATATGTATATATATATATATATAATATATATATTCAACACCTCAGGCGTTTACTGACGAACATAGATGCGTTGAGTGATCATTGATTTTTTGAAAAGCGCGATTTCTATTAGTTATTACTAGTATATACTATACTATTATAGTGAATTTCAGTTTATTTCAGTTTATTTTAGTTTTAGTGTTATTGTGTAGTGTAGTGTAATTTTATTTTTTTTTCGTATTTTGTTCTATTGTATAAGATGTCGGAAGTTTTAAAAAATAGTGAGGAAGATTGTGTTCCATCCTTGTCATTTCGGAAATTGAAGGGGCGGGATGTCTCACACAAACTTCGCCTTACTAAAAATAGAAAAAGTACAAGAAAAATGATGATGGAGAGGTAACTGTACATTTGTATTACTATTGGCAGGTAAATGTGGGTATAAAAATAAGCTAGAATATGGGTAAGAGACTCGATGTAAAATACGAATGTAATTTATTCAACTTTATATTGTTATATGAAAAACAATTAGAGAAGCATATTCGACAAAAAGAACGCGAGTGAGAATCGTTTTACAATTACGACGATCAATTTATAAATTGTTTCTAAGATCGTCAATCGTTCGTGAACGATCCACACTCGCGCCCTTTTTGTCGATTGTATATATATATATAGGGTGTTTAGTGGGGTAGTTCTCGACGATAATATAAGACGAAAATGAAGAATCTTCGACGCGTACGACGCACAGTGGGGACATTTGACCAAACTCGATTCAAAATCAAAGAACTTTCGATAGAAATGAGGTAGAGCGACGAAATTTTATTTTAAATTAAAGCTGAAACTTTGCAGAATATGGGAAAAATAGGGAGATTATGGTACAAACGTTTTTTAACCTTGATAAAATTCGTTAAACTTGTACAATTTCAAGAAAATTGTGGTTTTTCAATCACCACGCGCGGAAAAAATTTTTTTAATACATGCTAAACATCATTTCCCGTAGATTTTTTCACGCTGATTTCAAATCTGGTTTCAAAATTTGTCTACGACATCACGATTTTGAAAAAAATTTTTTTTTTGACAAACAAATAATGCAATCATTTTTTCATTAGTTTGCAGGTATATCGTATTTTCATATATGGAACACAATAAAAATAATAATAATTCATTTCTCATGTTTCGTAAGTAACTCAAAACGTTAAAATACTTAATTATTATTATTTTTATTGTGTTCCATAAAAATTTTTTTCAAAATCGTGATGTCGTAGACAAATTTTGAAACCAGATTTGAAATCAGCGTGAAAAAATCTACGGGAAATGATGTTTAGCATGTATTAAACAAATTTTTTCCGCGCGTGGTGATTGAAAAACCACAATCATTTCTGTCGAAAGTTCTTTGATTTTGAATTGAGTTTGGTCAAATGTCCCCACTGTGCGACGGAGATCTTGCCGCGGGCAGAGGCACGACACGCGACGCGAACAGCTGTAAATCGGCTGGCGTTTGCTGGTGTAGATCGGCATTTGTTTTATCGATCGGGCTCAGTCATTGACCTCATCAGCTGTCTCGAATCAGTGTGCATACTAGAGATCACGGTTTTGGACGTGTATTGAGGATACACGTATTCACGTGTTCACGTGTACTAATATATATCACGGATGCACGGGTATTGAAGTACACGTGTATCCGTGTAATATAATCCGGACTTCTACACGGATATATTAATTACACGTGAAATGGGTATCTCTAGTGCATACGGATGCTGGCTTGTACGGATGATTTTTCCCGCACGCGTCGGAGATTTCCGTTCGCAGAAATCGCATGTCCTCAAAGATGTGAATGAAAATGGTGGTCACATTGAAAACCATTTGTAATTTTAGGCGGATTTTTAATTGTTAATAACTAAATAACGAAGCCGAAATCGAAATTTTTTTATTCTTTATTTTCGTCTTATATTATCGTCGAGAACCACCCCTTAAATTTTCTCACACCTGTAGCTAAACACCCTACATACAGACCGCGCGAGCAGGTGAACGAATATATATACATATACAGGGTGTCCTAGACCACCCGTCCACCCCTATTAAAATGGTAGAGAGTGATTTTTATTGAAAACTAAAAAAAAATTTGGTAATTATTTACTTTAGTGACTTCCTCACCGATTTTGATGATATTGAAATATGTTGTCAAGGTCATCATTCTAAACAACTTTTTCCTATACATGTTACCGCCGTTCGGTTTTAGTTTCCGAGATATTCGCAAATATGTTTCAACATCTCATAAAGTGATCGGAGTAGGTCTGGCTTAGATTTGAAATTGTGTATAGAAAAAAGTTGTTCAGAATGATGACCTTGACAACATATTTCAAGACATAAAAAATTTTTTCTTTAACATTGCAAGAGTGTCACTTTGTCCTCTGAAGTTTTTTGATAGGACTGTAAATACGAAAGATATTTAGGTGTTTCTATTTATGTGGGACACCCTGTATAACTGCTCGCGCGTTTCAACGATCCACGGGCTGCCGCCAATGAATCGCTGTATATTAGAACCGCGCTGTATTGGTGTCATGAGAGCGTTTTTTTGGGGGGTTGCACGCGTATTAGGATGTATTCCACCTTTGCACTAGCAAGAAGAGACCGCGACCATCGGGTCACCGATTATGTTGAAACATAAACGTAAGAAAAATATAGAATTTTTTTTTCTTCGTCTGTAGAGCACATAAAAAATTTAAAAATTTTTATTCGTTATTCGAAGGTTCGAATAACAAAATTATCTTTATTCGACGAGGTTCGAAAAATAATTTTATCTGACGAATAAATAGATGCGGATTTATTCGAACTTCGAATAATTATTTCATCTTTAATGTTTTATCGGTAGGCTGTTTTTCTCAAAGGCTATAGCCGGGTTTGGTGGTGAAAAAATTCTGACACATTTTAGATACACATATTAGGTATCATTTTCAGATTTTTCCGTTGCAAACTGTGGTTGTAAAAAACGAAAATAATACTAAGTAATATGTACTTTCAACGGTTAAATTATATCACAACTGAAACCTTAGGAATGTATACAAAGGCTATAGCCGGGTTTGGTAGTGAAATTCGCCCCCGACGAGTTTTTAATCGATCTTTGGCTATTCGATAGCCTACCCAAAAAGACCCCGATCTGCCAAGTTACAGCCCCATATCTCATCTGTAAGGGTAGTTATTAAGGAAAATCAAAAAACCATTTTTTGGCCCATTTTCCCTATTTATTGACAATTAAAAATTCTTAAAAAATTCTGACACATTTTGGATACTAAGCCACATAGTACGTAACATTTTCAGATTTTTAAAAAAAAATGCTGATTTCATATAGAAATCGAAAGAGCACTATTCAGTAATGAGATATTATCATCAGTATTATGCTCAATTTTTTTTCAAATCCCTGAGAGTGGTGCGTCATCGTTGAAAAAAATAAAAACCACTTTTTTCGGCGTTTTTCCTTAGTTATACCTATCTTCTCTGAATTAAAAAAATATATTATGTTATATTAAACATTCCTACGTTCAGGAAAATATTTACCAAACTTTAAAAGTTGCGTAGTACAAAAAACGAAAATAATACTAAGTCGTTATATTCGAATATTTCGAAGATAGTTTCAACGGCGACGGTTGGTAAATGATACGTAATATGTGGCTTAGTATCCAAAATGTGTCAGAATTTTTTCAGAATTTTTAATTGTCAATAAATAGGGAAAATGGGCCAAACACTGATTTTTTGATTTTCCTCAATAACTACCCTTACAGATGAGATATGGAGCTGTAATTTGCCAGATCGGGGTCTTTTTGGGTAGGCTATCGAATAGCCAAAGCTCGATTAAAAACTCGTCGGGGGCGAATTTCACTACCAAACCCGGCTATAGCCTTTGTTTATTTTTTCAAGATAACAAAAAAGGTTCAGTGTAACTAAGTATTTCAATATTTTCAAAATACCGCGATATGTAATACTTGTCTTCCCATTACACGAACAAACCATTTGATAAATATTGTCGTGCACTTATAAAAAAACACTTATTTTCACTCTATAACGATACTCAATAGCAATGACCAATTTTGAACTCAAAGGACACTGAACCGAACCTCTGAAACGTCACTATTTTTCAACTATAACTTACTGACGGATAAAATAAAAAAAAATAGGTATATGACAGGGGGCGCGTGACATCTAAAGTCGCCACGTGAAATCTGCATTGTTCCGATGTTTTTGAGGTTTTTGATTTTTTACAAGCAGGATTGTCAATTTAAAAATCTGAAACGAACTGTAGATTCTATTTTTGGGTGCTCGTGTCAGATTTTTCTCATAAGGGAAAATAGAAATAATGACACTAATCACGGTATAATTAGGGCTGTATCTAGAGGTTTTATCAATTTTTATGTGTTATGAGGTAGAATGTGTAGGAATGTTTGATATTTTTTTTATCAGACGCAAGTTTGCTTTATCATCACGGAGAGTTGCGACGCAAAAAGTGGAGGAAGCCACATTTGCACCAGAAATGGAACAAACGGCCGGGGATGTTCTTGCGACAATTGAAGATGTCGAACCGGTGCAAATGGACACAGACGATTTGGTCATCGAGGCTGCAACGAGGGAGGAAATTCGCGAAGAATCAACCGAGGATGTTCGAGCAACAATTGAATATGTCCAACAAGTAAGTACAAATGGACACAGACGATTTGGTCATCGAGGCCGCAACGAGGGAGGAAATTCGCGAAGAATCAACCGCCGAACAATTGAGCATCGTGAACTTCCGAGATGTATTTAAACAAATACAAGAAATTGGCAACCATTCGAGAGCCTTCCAATGTTCAACGGCCCATTTAGACATCACCGGAATGAGGCGCAATGGCTTGAAGACAACTCTGCTCGTAAAATGCAAGATGTGCAATTACGAAGCGAAAATAAATAGCGAATCCGCAGAAAGTCCAGCAATGGATATAAATACCAGTGCGGTCATCGGAGCAATGACTTCTGGAGGCGGTTTCGCCCAGCTGGAAGAAACGTTATCGGCAATGAATATCTCATGCATGTCGAGTGAAAAATACCGGCGATGTCATGACGATATTGTCGATACAACGATCAAAACTGCAGAAGAAGAAATGAAAGCAGCAGCTGAAGAAGAGAAACAATTAGCCATCGAAAGAGGCGATGTATTACCATCGGGAATACCGTTCATCCCCGTCGTGGCTGACGGTAGTTGGATGAAAAGATCCTACCGTACTGGCAAGTATGACTCCATGTCCGGTGAAGGTATTATAGTTGGACACTATACACAAAAAGTTTTATTCACTTCAGTGAAAAACAAGGTTTGCAGCATTTGCCACAATGCTTCTAAAAGAATGGAAAGTCCAAAGAAGCATATGTGTTTCAAGAACTGGGGATCTAACCAAACGTCAACGAAAATGGAGTGCGACGCAATCGCCGAGGGTTTCGAGACCAGCATCGAGAAAAGAGGTCTCGTGTACGCGGCACTGATCGCGGATGGCGACAGTAGCGTCTACAAAAGGATTTTGGATTGCGATCCATATAAAGCAGAGATGGTTCGTGTAAAAAAGATTGAATGCACGAACCATTTGTTACGCAATTTTTGCAATAAGATTAAAGATATTGCAAAAAAAACTCCACCCGGCAAATATAGAAAAGCCGTGGAAAATAGTGCCCGCAGAATGCGCATAGATATTGCGAAAGCTGCGGCCCATCGATCCAAGGAAAATGTTTCGAACAATGAAAATGTCAGAAACTTGAAAAAAGACATGTCGAACATTCCGAGCCACGTCTTCGGGGAGCACAAGGAGTGCCGAAGAATAGGATATTTCTGCGACCGCACCGCAGAAGACTCTGAAGCAAACATGGTGCCGCATCTGATGGAAATCGGAACATATCAACTGATCCAAGATATCTTCCGTCCATTGATGGCGCATGCAGAAAGTCTATTAGAAAACAGTAATAACAATCTCGTGGAAAGTGTGAATGCAGTAATTGCCAAATATACAGGCGGGAAAAGGATCAACTGGGGTCAAAGGGGATCATATTCCGCAAGATGTGCCGCTGCCGTAATACAGTATAATACTAAGGAAGTATTATCCCGGCTAGCCAAGGCCAAGGGAAAGGAGCCGTCGAAACTAGTAGCAGCATTAGAGGAACGAAAAAAAAGAGAAAATGAAAGAAGAAGGAAAAGTAAGAAATGCACATGGAAGTATGCACAAAAGCCGTTTTCCAAAACGAAGAATGACAAGGACTACGGACCCAGCGCCGAAAAACCGGACATGAAGAAACACATCTTCGATGCAGAAAAGGAACGTCACATGGAGATTCTGCAGGATTGGCAGAATAACAGAGAAACCATCGAGAAGGAGTGGCTAATGTATAGACAAAAATTATTGACAGCATCGAACTTTGGAAAAGTGTGCCGTCGACGGAAAACAACGCCGTGCGGTAAGATGGTACAGTCGCTACTGTTCCCAAAAGTTTTAAATCTGCCTGCCATTGAATATGGCCGGCAGTGTGAAAATACTGCCCGAGAAGAATTATCGAAGAAGGAAGGCATAAGAATAAATAAATGTGGCCTCTTCATCGATACCGCCCTTCCATTTTTGGGAACAACGCCGGACGGCATAATCGACGATAACGACGGTATCATCGAAATAAAATGCCCGAAAACGGCAGAAAATCTTACGCCAGAAGAAGCGATACAAAAAATCCCTCTAATACGAAAAATGTTTGAGGATGATGCAGGTACTGCACTACGAAGAACCCATCCTTATTTTTATCAAGTGCAGGGACAACTGCACATTGCAGCAAAAAAATATTGCCTGTTTTGCCTTTGGACACCAAAGGGTTTAAAATCTATTAAAGTATTCAAAGACGACAAATTTTGGCAGCATGAAATGCAGTCGAAATTGTCGCGCTTTTACATTCAATGTATGCTGCCAGAAATAGTGGACAGCCGATACATAAGGAGTATGGCCATTCGAGAGCCCTCCGACAATGAAAAAGCAAAGCCGATCATAATTAGCTCGCGAATGATCGCTGGAGATTCCCGACGTGATGTCGGGCCGCACAATGCGAAATAGTGTACGGTATCACTGATTACTTCAGCGAATGAAAATTGCAAAATTATTGATCCCTCTGCTCGCGAATCATTACAATCGCTGGAGCTTCCCGGCGTGATGTCGGGCCGCACACTGTGAAATAGTGTACGGTATCGCTGATTAGTTCAGCGAATGAAAATTGCAAAACTATTGATCCCTCTGCTCGCGAATCATTATAATCGCTGGAGCTTCCCGACGTGATGTCGGGCCGCACACTGTGAAATAGTGTACGGTATCGCTGATTAGTTCAGCGAATGAAAATTGCAAAACTATTGATCCCTCTGCTCGCGAATCATTATAATCGCTGGAGCTTCCCGGCGTGATGTCGGGCCGCACACTGTGAAATAGTGTACGGTATCGCTGATTAGTTCAGCGAATGAAAATTGCAAAACTATTGATCCCTCTGCTCGCGAATCATTATAATCGCTGGAGCTTCCCGACGTGATGTCGGGCCGCACACTGTGAAATAGTGTACGGTATCGCTGATTAGTTCAGCGAATGAAAATTGCAAAACTATTGATCCCTCTGCTCGCGAATCATTAGAATCGCTGGAGCTTCCCGACGCGACGTGATGTCGGGCCGCACAGTGTAAAATAGTGTGCGGAATCGCTGATTATTTCAGCGATTGAAAATTTATTATTTTCAGATTCCTTCATGGACTCTCCACAGTGCTGCCAATGCATCGCTAAAGGATTTCATATAGGACAGCTGCCATCTCAGACTTGGTATGTATACAAAATTAGACGAATTTATGTATTATTAAATGGTTGAACAGTTTATTAATGTTTATTTATGTCAGGTTACAGATGAGATTCATGCGAACTTCGTGTGTTCGAACAGGAACATTAAGATCGGAGGGACGGATAGACAACGCCTGGACTTCACCACTGCGGGTCGCGTCGCGGGTGTCACGATCTGGGGCTCGTGGCGCCCAGCTGATATACCAAACACGATATTATTCGCATCATATTTACAATAATTTTCCGTTCATATAATTTCAATGAGAAATTACGCGGGGTCGTCCATTACACACGTATATATAATCGGAATTATATCATATTTGGTATAATTTTCATTAGAAAAATAGCAGGAATATGTTGGTGAAAGATCCATAAAAAAATTATGAAAAATAAAGAAGTTTTGCCATCGGATTAGTAGTGGTCTCACACCGATATACTCGACCCGTATCATGTTACATTCCTCGGCGGCCGAGGCCTCTCGGGCTTCACCGCTCGCGCTTTCCGTTTTTACGTTCGGCAAAAGTCAAAGAATAGTATCCCTCACCTGGCCGGACCCGTGGTTGGGAAAATTATCGATGAAATACTGTATTACAATAATGCGGTTGATGTGACTTGCCATCATCCTTCCTGGAGTTTGTATAATAACAATAATATCTATGAATGTAAAGGAAGTAATGTAATATAAAATATATACATTACGTAGAATAAAAATATATATATATATCGAATACAATACTTAAATTTTTTGTTATGTGCAACAACGGTACTTATCGTAAAAGCAAGAAAAACATAATGTGCAAAAACATTTTGCATATCGAATCAATGCGGATTCAATTGGTCGCAATTGCGAAGGAAAAAGTAAAGGTCCCGTTTTTTAAATTTTTTATCTGTGCCTGTAATGAAAATTTCAAACATGTATTTTGTAAATCTAAGTAAGTTATTATGTAGTACAAAGTTTCATCGAAATCGATCAAGGTTGTTATGAAATATAAATGATTGAAAATAGCAAAAATTGTAAAAATCCGCGATTTAAATGATTCGCAAACCCTAAATTCAAAGATTTTTACATGTTACAATGCCCTTAGATTTTTTATGCGTCAACCGATTTCAATGTAACTTTGTACATGTATAGTATAACTTATTTAGATTTATAAAATACATGTTTGAAATTTTCATTACAGGCACAGATAAAAAATTTAAAAAACGTGACTTTTACTTTTTCCTTCGCAATTGCGACCAATAACAATTTTAAGAAAAATTATTTATATACTACACATACTACACATACTACACATTAGCTAGTAAACTAATCCTTCTACCGTCTCAAAAAAACTCAAGCAGTTGGGTGGAATATTCAAAACGTTATTCGTTTTTAAAAGGTGTACGAATACTTTGTCCTCCCACTGTATGTGGTATCGGGAATATTTGGGCACCCTGTATACAGTTTTAAGAGGTAGACTTGATAGGTATACTTTAGGACGTTTACGCGGCGAGGGCCGGAAAAAGGCCATAAAATGGAAAAGCGGCATTGACTAGCATTGGGTTGCGAGCGACGATTGGCCTTCGGCCCATGCCGATGTTCATGCCCATATTTCGGCATGGCGAAAAGTGTGGATAGGACAAGCGTGGGGAAAACCAAGTTTTCATTATGAGAGGGATGAGTTGGGGTAGTCAAGTAGTCAGTCGTTGTCTGAGAGTCGTCGAGTAACGAGTAGAAAATTGAGGGTTCGCAGTCGGAAGTAGGATATATAGCATTGTCGTTGTTAGTTTAGAACGCGCAACTATTGTAAAGTTAGTTCGATTTCATTTACGGTCAACAACGGTAACAAATAATATCAATTAAATAAGTACTTACTTTGAAAAGTAAAGCAGTCTTTGAATAAACTCCTCAGCTTACACGCACTATTTAGGTCACAAAACAATACAACAGAAGGCTGCACCACGAAGAACTGAGCTCTCCCCGTTCGGCGTTGCCTACGAAGCCTCAGCCGATCGTCATTTTACAGAAGCGCGATATTCATTTCTTGATAAATCTTCGCGAGAGTCAACGGCCACACGCGCGCGCGCGCACAAAAACGTTGTTTCCAACAGCCCGGTTGGGTCAGCGCGGTAGGCGCTCATCTCTCAACCTGTGTGTACTAGGTTCGCGCCCCCGTCATATACGTACTTTTTTTTTTTAATTTCTAACTATGTAATAATCAATGCTACTTTTGTAGAATACTTTTAGAACCTACATTTAAATGTTTAAAAAATATTTTAAGGTAAAGGCAATGAAATTTTTTTAAACATTTAAATGTAGGGTCTAAAAGTATTCTACAAAAGTAGCATTGATTATTACATAATTAGAAAAAAAAGAATTAATAAAAAAAAAGTAGGTATATGACGGGGGCGCGAAGCTAGTACACGCAGGTTGAGAGACGAGCGCCTACCGCGCTGTTGGAAACAACGTTAATATTTTCTGATGTTATGCACTGACGCAGTAGAATACTAATCAATTTAACTTCATTTTCTAATTATTTCTGTGAAATGTTCAAGGTTTATCAGTGTCTAATAGGCTTACAGAATAAATACAATATAACAATTTGAAGATTAACTTAGTTTTTCACGTAAAAAACGTCGATAAAATCGGTTTTTATTTTGTTTAACAACGGCGCACCTCTCTTAAAAATCTGAAAAAATGCATGAACGACACTTATTAATAATATATCGATACTGTAAAAATATAGAGGTGGTCAATTTAAAACTTCCATGTGAAATCTGCATTTTTTCGATTTTTTTGAGGTTTTTGATTTGTACAAGCACAATTTTCAATTTAAAAATCTGAAACGAATTGCAGAGTATGTATTCGGGTGCTTGACATGTGTCAGATTTTTTTCAGAATTTCTAAACATCGTTAACTAGGGAAAATAGGCCAAAAACTGATTTTTCAATTTTACCCCATAACTACCCTCCCGATCGAGATAGAGGGTTAAAATTTTACACAGTATGTTTTTTTTATGCCCTATCGAATGGCGCATCCCCGATATTATTCGGCTCAAGGGCATTTTTGACCATCTTATCCGGCTATACCCTTTAAGTTTAAGTATATTGTAAAACTAAACATTTTGATCAACTTTTCTGTGCCTATATATGTTACCGCCACTCGGCATTACTTTTCACGGTATTTGCGAAAAACTTCTTACTTACTACTACTTCAGTGAAGTAGTTTTACTGGTTTGCTTGCTAGCTGCCGCGTAGAGAAAGGGACAATGATGTATGTATTGCAGTCGTAGCAATGAAGTTTTTCGCAAATGTCTCTGAAACTATAAAGCCGAACGGTGTCAACGTATATATGTTTCCAGGCAAAAGTTATACAGAGTCATGCTCCAGATAACATTTCAAATTCATTTAAATCGGTAAAGTGTAACTTTCTGTGCATACCCTTACTATAATTACATCTGTCCTAGCCAATTGTAACATTGCAGTTGTACTATATGTAAAGCCAGTCAAATTATGGGACGATAGGGCAAGAAGTTTACCCATTTTAATTGAATCATGGAGTTAAAAGGTTCTAAAAATAACTGTATCAAACTGTTATTTATCGGTTCTGTTCGAAACAGTTATGTAGAAGCAAAATAATACATATTATAATGTTATAACGGTTATATTACAGTTAATAACATCTCCTAAAAATTCAAGTCATTTATATTAGCCTTCAAAAAGACGTCTTTATGACATCTAAAATGAGACGTCTCTGAGGCGTATCGAAAAAGACGTCTTTATGACATCTCAAATGAGACGTCTCTGAGGAGTATCGAAAAAGACGTCTTTATGACATCTAAAATGAGACGTCTCTGAGGCGTATCGAAAAGACGTCTTTATGACATTTAAAATGAGACGTCCATGAGATGTATCGAAAAAGACGTCTTTATGACATCTAAAATGAGACGTCTCTGAGATGTATCGACAAAGACGTCTTTATGACATCTAAAATGAGACGTCTTTGAGATGTATCGCAAAAGACGTCTTTATGACATCTAAAATGAGACGTCTCTGAGATGTATCGAAAAAGACGTCTTTATGACATCTAAAATGAGACGTCTCTGAGATGTATCGAAAAAGACGTCTTTAACGTCTCATCTTATACGTCACGCTGCAGACGTTCAAACGACGTCTCCAGAAAGATGTCTTTAAGACGTCTTAAAGACGTCTATTCAGGACGTAAGACGTTCAGACGTAAAAAAGACGTCTCCAAGACGTCGCGTGCTACTTGGGTACCCAACCTTTTTTCTTTATTATGAATCTTTACAGTATTATTTTCAGAAACAACTTTATTCTTATCTGTTATTTTAGCAAGACTAATCAAATTTGATTTCATGTCATTAACATAAAAGACATTTATTATTCTTATTTTTTCCTTTTCATCAAATACTTGAAAATACGTACCTGTCCTACTTTTGTCGCTTTAAGTACTCGACCATCACCAACTTTAACATTAACCGGTTCTTTCACAAACACCTGC
Source organism: Lasioglossum lativentre (assembly GCA_916610255.1). NCBI lineage: Eukaryota > Metazoa > Arthropoda > Insecta > Hymenoptera > Halictidae > Lasioglossum > Lasioglossum lativentre. Next base: position 40,956,569 of record OU744356.1, on the reverse strand, counting down.
TCTGCTTACTCTTCCAATCTGCTGCAAATGTTCTTGGATGGTCAACCAAGGTTGGTTAAGAGTGTTTGACAGCTCCTCGATTGTCTGACACGGATTTGCTTCCACTTCCGCCCTTAACATGTCATTGTCTAAAGTTGTTCGTCTTCCTGATCGATACGAGTCGGAAAGATCAAAATTACCGGATGTGAACTTAGAAAACCCCCTTTGGCATTTACGAACGTCTAATGCATTTGGATAAACATCGTAAATCTTTTTGGTAGCAACTGTTGCGTTACTACCCTTGTGAAACTCAAAAAGCATACAATGCCGGATATGTATTTCTTCTGGTATTTGGCCTGCCATTTCATCATAAATTGCAAAAAAATTTTTAATTTAATTATTTACAAGTAAACAAGTCACTCTAACCTTAAAATGTCTTTGGCACGACTTTGAAGTACACAGTGAGCTGATAAATGACATGTTACGAGCCAGGGCCGCGAGTAGCGCGTGTGGCTGGCGAAGGGTTATTACCCTTGGAATAAGGTTACAATTTGTTAGTTTGAGGAATAGAATCAAGCGTAGACGAACCTGAACAGTAGTTACTACATGAACAGGGAGCTACTAGGATGGTGTAGGAAAGACGTGCAGACGAACCTGATGCGTAATTGCGTATCAGGGAGCTGCTAGGAGGTTGTAAAAGGGCACGGATAAACCCAATACAAGATTAGGTAGCCGCTAGGAGGTTGGATAAAGCGCAGACGAACCTGATGCGAAATCGCGTAAACAGGGAGCTGCTAGGATGCGGACGAACCTGAACAGTAGTTACTACATGAACAGGGAGCCACAAGGATAGTATAGTTTTCGTGGACGAACCCAGTGCGAAAGTGGGGAGCCACTAGGTTGGATAAATCTTTGTTTGGACTATTGGTTTGGCGCGAACGAACCTGATGCGTAATCAGGGAGTCGCTAGGATTGTTAGTAGGCCTCGTAACTAGTATAATTTAATTGATACAATCTGAGCGGTAAGATTGTATCGTGTGGGAACGTTCAATTACTAGATTAGGATTTTGGTCAATAATTAAGGGTTTAAGAAAGTTGCACAATGTACCAAAATAACACAAATATATTCTGATAAAGAATGTATATGTACAATGGTGGTGTCGCGACTGAATTGAATAATGTGTATGTATAATATTATTACCTAAGATGCTCGGTGTTGACGCACTGGCAATGCGGGGCCTGATAGTACTAATAATGCCAAATAGACTTTAAACCGAACTCGCGGAGTCTTTAAGGTTAACTTTGATCGAAGGGGAACTTTGGCCCGATCTCACTAGACGTGGATTCTAACGACTGCAACACGACGTGACACTACTCGTGTCCAGAATAGTACTAACCAACGAGAGTAAAAATGCAAGGGTTTATATACCCCAAAACTGGAGGGGTAGTCTGATTTTAATCTGCAGTTACATGGGACTGCACTCTCGTTTTTTGTGGGTTTCCATTAAATCGGGCCAGAGCTCGATCTCCGTCAAAGAGGGTAGATTTGAGAAGGGCCTGTTATCTAGGACGTTTCCTGCCAGAGACGATCTTGAAGAGATTCCCGTGAGAAAGTCAACGGAATTTCTTCTCATATTGTAACAGACAAATTAATATTGACATGCGCAGAAACGACATTACTTTTCGGTACTCCCATCTAGCGTCGCCACTGAGTCACTACACACAAGGAGCTCCCTGCTTACCAATATGGCGGCGCCCATACCTGTCACTTTCTGAGGTAAAACAGTGAAAATTAATGTTAAATTACTCAACTTTACAAGCTCACAACTTAAAAACAAGTGGTTTCCGCGGTCTAGGACTTCCATGTAGAGGGGACCGAGGGTAAGTGGCCTCTACAATGGTGACTCGGATCCATTGTAGAGCCGTCCTCTCTATTTGAGGGGTGTCACTTACCTAAATCCTCTTGCTCCACCTCCTCGTGGTGGTCCCTGGGACACACTTCGGTGTGTGCTAACGGAGCAAGGGGTGCCATGTGTCCTGAGTAGCAAGATGCCTACTCAGGGCCCCATACCGTAAACCGGCTCGCCGGAACGGGGGGCTTGCCTTCACCGGCTGGCCCGCGAGGATGACAACCTCTTCAAAAATCCTTAACTCTAAGTTTTGGTGTGCGGCGAGAGAGCATCCCCGGGTTAGACACCGGGTGGTGGGTCGGTGAGCGCATGGGCCATTAGCACACCAACCCCGTGGCACCTGCCCGCCCCACGGTGGTATGCAGGGCTTACCGGTGCACGCGGCTCTGTGCCGGGTGACGTTGACCTCCCGCAGTTCTATTGTTTGGGCCGACGAGTGAAGCGTCCCGGAAACGGGACGTTGTAACCAAGGCCTGCTATGATTCATGATGACACAATATTTTAAAAAAGGATTTTTGTTTGGGAAGAAGGGAGTTCGGTTGGAAGAGGAGGAGGAGCCGAAGAAAAAGGAGGGGGTGGTTCCAAGGAAGGGATCAACGAAGGAGGAAGAGGTTCCTGGAGGATCGAGGATGTCTCGGGATGATGGGGAGCTTCGAGGGAAGTTGGACAAAGCGGATAAGGGCAACGATTCTGACTCTAGCTGGTCGGACACTGAGATTTCCTGTGACAGGACGGATGGGAGTGGATCGGTCGGGAGTGGATCGGTCTGGAGTGGGACGGAGGGGGATGGTTTTGGGTCTGGTGAGGAGCCGGACTTTATGGGCTTTCGCACTCCGTATCACTCTAGTCTGGATGTTTCAGAGGACTCGGACATTGATAGGGCCGGTAAGGACTATGTAAAGGCCTCTGCGGAAAAGGAGAAGATGATTAGGCAGTTTAGGTCTAAGAGTTTCAAAGGAGATAAGGATGCTCTTGACCAGGCAATTCTGCAGAAGTTGGTGGTGGTTTCGGGTCTTAGTAGGATTTATGACCGGAAGAGAAGGGAAAAATATCTCCGGAGGCGGATTTGTCCTGCTGAAGTTGATAAAAGTGGTGACTCTCCCCCTCCCCCTGTGGGGGGTGAGTCCAGGATGCGTAAGGTGGTGACAGAAACTAGATCCCTCCCCCTGGAGGGGGTGAGTCCGAGGAGATCGAGAAGAATAAAGAGGCAGCCCTACCCTCTCCCCCTTCTGGGGGTGAGTCCAAGGTGCTGCTGATAGAAGAAGATGGGTCCCTCCCCTCTCCCCCCGAAGGGGGTGAGTCCGAGGGCCCTGTGAAGAATGAAGAGGCGGTCCCACCCTCTCCCCCTGCTGGGGGTGTGTCCAAGGATCCAGAGAATAGTAAAGAAAAGGAGACCCTCCCCTCTCCCCTGGTGGGGGGTGAGTCCGAGGGTCCGTGTGACTTACCTGTGGAGAGGATGATTAGTCCAGTGGAGAGGATGATTAGTCCTTTGTTTAAGTATACGGCTCCGGGGCTCTATGGTGGCTCGGATCGGGATACACCGAGCCCTCCTCCTGAGCCTCGTAGAACAAGATCGAGATCTATGACCCCTTCGCGGAGAGGGGTGGCGTCGGTGGAGGCTGATCCCCCCATGGATATGGCCCATCCTGTGATGACCCCGCTCGCTGGATCTGGTAGAGCGCGACAACGCCCGGCCGACATGGAGGAATCCCTGGTAAGGTATGACGACTCGGATGTGCTGTTCGAACATTCGTTTGGACTGCTCTCCCAGGATGTCGACGGTATTCAGTCGGAGATGAAAGATCTTGTGGACTACATGGTAAACAACAAAAATGTTAGGGCTGAATACAAGCATACGGCATAATCCATCGGCTTGATAGTAACGAATTTGGCCAAGATGAAAAAGACCATGGTTACTGCCGAAAAGAAGCGCAAGGAGGTGTGGGCCCAGGTCCGTGATGACCAGTTGGGACTGGCTGTTGAGACTGGATCGTCTGCGAAGAGAGTTGAGGTTGGGGTTATGACCTCCCCGGTGAAGGATGCCCCGGTTACATTGACGAGGGATGTTGCTGATACTTCATCATTATTGGCATTGTCTGGGGATGATCGTAGTCCGAGGAGGTCTGCTGGTGTTAGCTTTCCCTTTGCCTTTCAGGGTGCTCCGACCGCCCCGACTCCGCGGGGAAATCGGAAGAGAAGGAAGGGTGTTATCCCCTCCGTGGATCAGAAGAGGTTGAGAGACGCTCAGTATGACAGCAGTGCCGTCTCGGATGTGGATCCTCCTGCGGCTGGTCGGTCTTTCCCGGTGATGGAAATTGACCCGGTGGAGGAGTTGTTGAAAGAATTGATCGTTCGTCGGAAAAAGATTAAGGAACATTTTGATGCCTTAAGGCCATGGATAGTTACCTGGATGGCGTGGATAAGATTTTGATCCGTGAGCAGGGAAATGCCATGTCAACCGAGGATGCTGAATTGCTGGGTACTGCCTCGGCGGTGTCCCGGTCGATGCGGTCGGATTTGAGACGCGGTCCGTTCTCGAAGATCTCGACTCCGGTGGCTCCACCGGTGAATGTGTTCCCTGCTGCAGGAGTGGAGACCGGTCAACCTTCCTGGGCGACGGTCGCTAAAAAGAAGAGAGGTATTTCTGTTGTCACCAAGGTTACGGAAATAACAGGAGCTAGGATTAAGCCCCCCATGCCGGTCGTGGCCGCTTCTCGGCCGCGCTGGTCGGTGCCCCGTCCGGATGCGATACTAATTAAAGTGAAGGACGAAAATGAGTTTAAAGACGCTTACCTTCGGATTAGTAAAAAGGTTGATCAACCTGATATGATAAAAAAGGTGCGAAAATCCCGACTTGGACATTTGATGATGGAGCTTACAGCCAAGGCTGATACGGCGGAGCTTCGTCGCACAATTAACCCTTTCACTGCGGAAGGCGTAAATATACGTCCTGAGAAGTCCATCGATATATACGAAAGGCGTAAATATACGTCCTGAGAAGTCCATCGATATATACGAAAGGCGTAAATATACGTCCTGAGAAATCCATCGATATATACGAAAGGCGTAAATATATAATACATCCTCGGAAGTCCATCGATATATGTATACGAAAGGCGTAAATATACGCCATCTAAATTTTTATACTTTATGTTTTTACTTCTTTGTTTTACCGACTGATTCAAATGGACTTTATCGTCCTTTGAGACATACGAACTAAGGTATTGGCAATTGTTTTATTGTTTCGAACGATTGTTAATTAATTCTTATCATATTTGCTGTGCTATTGCAGTTACAAGTCTTCCAAAAAAAAATCATGCTCGAAAATGTGCAGTATGTAGTAAACATAAAATTCGTCGAGAAACTAGGTACGAATGTAAAGAATGTGATGTAGGTTTATGTGTTGATCCATGCTTTAGGATATATATCACACGGAAATGGATTATTATATTTTTATTATCTTTATTCGTTCATTATGTAAAATAGTTTGTCATTGTTAAGTTCAAAACGAATTTATTCCTCTTTATCAATTTCGGATTTTTTCCTTTATATTTAATTAGCCACTGTTATTGAAGAAATCTGTCAGTTGAGTTATGTAAAGTAAAATAGCATAAAAGGCTACTTAAAATAAATAAGAAATGGATGTTTTTAATTTATTTGTAACGATTGCTTTTTAAGTCATACGAATGGTATCAAATCTTCGGGTACTGTTTTGTTCACTAGTTACTGGTCTGCGCGGCGCAGCGACCGACGTGCGTATAACGCGCCGTCCCTGTGGATGGATTATTCCGAAATCGCGCCGCAGTGAAAGGGTTAAGAGTGTTTTGGGTGAGAAATTCGAGGTCCAGGTCCTTCAAAAGGCCTTTGACCTAGAAATTAGGGATATTTGTCCTACTATCGAAAAGGACACTATTTTGAGGAATTTCGAGGAATCTGAGGATATCTCCATTAAGACTTTGCGTATGTCTCAGGGGGCACAATTGGCGGTGATTAATGCGCCCACGCGGTCGATTATGACTATTGGTGAGAGTGGACGAATTAAATTGGGGATGACATACGCTCATATGAGTGCTGCCCCCAAATTCGTCAGGTGTTACAGGTGTAATACCGTTGGACATATTAACACCAATTGTAAGACTGAGATGGATGATCCGTCCAGGTGTCGTAGTTGTGGAGTGGTTGGGCATGTGTTGGCGGATTGCAAGAACCCCTTGAAATGTATGGATTGTGTACAGAGAAACCTTCCTCATGGTCACTTAATTGCGTCCATGGCTTGTCCCCTTTATAGGGAGCACACGGCTTCAGAGCTGTAGGACATAGGAGGTTTGTGCGTTCCGCTCAAGCGAGAGCGAAGCTGAAGCCTCAAGTAGCGCATAAGCCGAGGTCCGATTCTGAGATGGATCTAGATCCGGCAACATAATTAAGTGCATATAGTTGTTAATTTAGATATTGTGTATATATAATTGTATATATTGTATATTAGTTTTAGTTAATACTTACCTGTGTATTTTAAGTGTGTATGTTTATACTTACCATGGTTGTTGCCATACTTACCTTGGTTGTGTATGTATGTGGTATGTGTGCTGTATGTGTGTGATGTTTGTGTTGTGTAGGTGTGTTGGTATGGGTCTGCAAAGGCGCACCTTGACGTGGCGTATGTGTCATCTGGGTGTGCTGGTGTGAGTCTGCCGGTAGATACCTGGAAGAAAGGTTTTAGTAATTAGTTTATATTAAGAGCGTACTTACCTGCGAAGTTTCCTGGTATGCGTTTTGATTTTAGTCGAGGTTGGAGGTTTAACAATTATGCGGATGTGATCTATATTTAAGTTTGTAGCCAGGATGTGGTTGTTGTATAGTGTGTTACATTTTGTGAAGTTTGTGTGGGTATGTGTGTGCTTGTGTGCGTGTGTGAATCGTCTGGTGTGGTGTGAACTGTATGTTTCGGATAATTTATGTATATAGATGAGATTTTTACAGGTTTTGGTGTGCTTTTAAGCACTTGGAATAATCAAGGTGAGACCCGGGAGAATTGCAAGAAGCGGAGCCCCGGGTCGAGCCGATTGTCGGGATTCTGGTTGAGTAGAGGGGCATCCCATTGGACGTCCCGGGAGAGAGGATGTTAGTCGGTATTCCCGGTCCTTAAGACCGGGCGAGTCCGACAATACCCCGCCGGAAGGCGGGGTGTCCGTAAATGGATTTACCTCTCTCCCTTAACAAAAAAGAAAAAAAAAAAAAAAAAGGACTTCCATGTAGAGAGTTTCTCGCAGAAATCAACAAGATAAGACATATAATAACCGAAAATTTCGGGGTTTCCAAGAGAAAGTTCAGCCTATATAATTAATTGCCTTGATATCATTTTCGTCCCAATCATCCTTGTCCTCATTTGTTTTAGCTCTTCCCAGGACTGTGTCACATTTCTTCATTTTACAAAACATTGTGATGCGTTTCTTCCAGGATACGTAGTCTTCGCCATCAAACACCGGTATCTTTACGTCGGCAATTTTTAACATTTTGTACGATTTTTAGTTCTCTTGTTAAGAACACTTTTCTTGAACTTCCTTGAATCTTTTTCTTCGTTTTACTACGAACCACGGATCTCTGCTACCATGTTGATATGATGCGGGCATAATAAATATATAGACAATGGATCATTTTCCGTTTTTCACACCTCTTCTATTTACAGTATGCACATCTTTTCTATTATACATCAGCGTCTGGAATGAACGCGCCTCGTGTGTTACTATGCGCTTCTTCTTCATAGTATTTATCACTAAATGACGCCCCGATATAAAAGTACTATACAGGGTGTCCCAAAACGACTGCGTAAGCGGGAAATGGGAGGTTCCTGGGGTTATTTGAAGCAACATTTTCCTTAACAAAAATGGCGTCCGCGGCTTTGTTTAGGAGTTATTAACGAAAAACACGAACCAATCAGAGCGCGACCTAGACGCTCGCTGGCACGTTCAGCGCGGCGAGCCGGCAGGCGGTTGGTTCCCTGTCGTCCTCCCGGTCGTACCGAGTTGGAGGGTGACAGGAGAACGGATCAAGTCAAGGAGGCTACGCGTCTCCAGAGGTTGTTCCAGCAAAACAGCAGGCATGCGGTCCAGGAGGTGCTCATGGGCGCCCCGGTGCAATGCCAGGTCCCCAAGGACCGGGTCATGCAACACTTCTTGGACATGTACTCACCTGCGAGTACGCCACTAACCTCTGGGCCCCTTGACTTTCCCTCAGAGGCTCCGACAGCAGCGAGCGAAGATGCTGTGGTCGAGCCCTTTGGCGTGAGTGAGGTAGACCGGCGGATCCGGCGGATGTCTAATTCCGCGCCAGGACCCGACGGTCTGTCTTACCGTGACCTCCGGAGGGCGGACCCGAGGTGCGTTGTCTTGACTGCGTATTTTAACCTATGCCGTCGGTTGGAGTCGATCCCTTCTTCCTGGAAAGCCTCCAACACTGTGTTAATTTACAAAAAAGGCGACCGGGAGGACCTGTCGAACTGGCGACCGCTAGCCATATCCGACACTACCCCCCAGCTTTTCGCGGCGGTGCTGGCCGACCGCCTTGTCTCGTGGGCGCTCCACAATGGGCGGCTTAGCCCCCAACAAAAGGGTTTCCTGCCGTGTGAGGGGTGTTATGAACACAACTACACGCTGTAGGAGATCCTTAACGACGCTCGCAGGGAGGAGTCAGGTCGTGGTGGCGTGGTTGGATCTGTCGAACGCGTTCGGCTCGATCCCCCACGACACCATTTACCGCGCCTTCGCTGAGGCCAGTGTCCCCCTTCCCTTCCGCAACATTGTGGAAGGTCTTTCTGACAGATGCACCACCCGGGTGCGTACCTCACACGGCTTCACCGATCCTGTCCCCATCCTCTCCGGGGTAAAGTGTTACGGTATGAGAAGAAATTCCGTTGACTTTCTCACGGGAATCTCTTCAAGATCGTCTCTGGCAGGAAACGTCCTAGATAACAGGCCCTTCTAAAATCTACCCTCTTTGATGGAGATCGAGCTCTGGCCCGATTTAATGGAAAACCACAAAAAACGAGAGTGCAGTCGCATGTAACTGCAGATTAAAATCAGACTACCCCTCCAGTTTTGGGGTATATAAACCCTTGCATTTTTACTCTCGTTGGTTAGTACTATTCTAGACACGAGTAGTGTCACGTCGTGTTGCAGTCGTTAGAATCCACGTCTAGTGAGATCGGGCTAAAGTTCCCCTTCGATCAAAGTTAACCCTAAAGACTCCGCGAGTTCGGTTTAAAGTCTATTTGGCATTGTTAGTACTATCAGACCCCGCATTGCCAGTGCGTCAACACCGAGCATCTTAGGTAATAATATTATACATACACATTATTCAATTCAGTCGCGACACCACCATTGTACATACACATTCTTTATTAAAATATATTTGTGTTATTTTGGTACATCGTGCAACTTTCTTAAACCCTTAATTATTGACCAAAATCCTAATCTAGTAATTGAACGTTCCCACACGATACAATCTTACCGCTCAGATTGTATCAATTAAATTATACTAGTAACGAGGCCTACTAACAATCCTAGCGACTCCCTGATTACGCATCAGGTTCGTTCGCGCCAAATCAATAGTCCAAACAAAGATTTATCCAACCTAGTGGCTCCCCACTTTCGCACTGGGTTCGTCCACGAAAACTATACTATCCTTGCGGCTCCCTGGTTAAGCACCAGGTTCGTTCGCATCCTAGCAGATCCCTGTTTACGTGATTTCGCATCAGGTTCGTCTGCGCTTTATCCAACCTCCTAGCGGCTACCTAATCTTGTATTGGGTTTATCCGCGCCATTCTACAACCTCCTAGCAGCTCCCTGATTACGCAATTACGCATCAGGTTCGTTTGCACGTCTTTCCTACACCATCCTAGTAGCTCCCTTTTTTTTTTTTATTGTGGGGAAATGCATTACGCACACCTCGGTTCCCGGGGGGGAACCGAGGTTATGTGGGACTACCACCGGGGAGGGGCGCGCCGAAGGCGCGGCCGTCCCCGTGGCTACCCACTAAAACCCCACATCCACCTAAGCTAAATGGGAAGTGCCTGCATCACGCGAGTACTCAACAGGACACTTCCCAGCTATCATGAAATCCCGGGGGGAGGGGTTAGCCTCCCCCACTACCTACTCTATAAGTCCCCGGGCGGAGGGACCCGCCCGGTGTCCCCATCCCTGTCCCTGGGGCCGTCGGAATGGGATTCCCGAGCCCCCGCTCGGTCCACCCACGGCCCCTCGGCGTCCTCGTGCCCCGCCCGGTCCGGGTGACCCGAAGGCACCCGCCTCAGGCTAGGGCAAGAGGACGCCGTCACCGGTAAGGAAGGGTTGTCGGAGGCGTGATCCGGCACGCCCCGACCCTCCCCACCCCACCCCCCACGCGCCCCGATCGACCCGGTGGTCGCTTCGGGGCGGGCCGGCTTCAAGCCAGCCGGTCCGCCCCGAGATGAGCCTAGCCCATCTCTGGGGGCCGGGGTCAGCTCACTCTCCGGCCCCCATCGTCCTCCGCCCCCCGGGGTGGGGGCACACGGCGGCGCGAGGGGAGAACCCGCCGCACCGCCAAGGGAACACCCGCCCCCCCACAAGGAGGGGGCATCAATTGGCGCGAAGAGGGGAACACTCCCCGCGCCCTCCCTCCACACACCCCCCCGACGGGGGCACGCACGGACGCGGGGGGCGAACCCCCCGCACCATCCACGTCCATCGCGCTCCCCGTTCAGGGGGGGGGGGCTCGATCCACCGCGCGGGGGCGACCCCCGCGCCGCTTCACCATCCGGCTCCGCCCCCCTCCTCCGTGGAGGGGGGGCACACGTCGGCGCGAGGTACGCCCCCGCGCCCAGACCCTCCTCGCCGAGCCCGGGTCCCTCTCCCGGGCTCGCTCGGCGGCCTCCTTCTGCGAGATCACATCTTCACAGAAGGAGACCGCCGCCTTCCACGACCCCCCGCTCGAGACCATGTGGTCGACCATGGCCGCGAGCGAGAGGTCCCACCCCTCCACCGCGGCTCTAAGGACACGGCGCGGCTCTGCCCACGCAGGGCACTCCTCAAGGGTATGCCGCGCCGTGTCCACCTCCTCGCCACCCATCCATGCCCAGGGAGCACCTGCGTAAGGCGGAAGGTCAATCTACCCCGTCTCCTGCACCATATGTCGAATATGGGCAGGAGGGCCCGGACAATTGGACGCGCCGAGGTGGCGAGCTGTTGCCGCCACCCGGCAAACGTGTCCGTCCGGGCCTGACGCTTCGAAACTTCGAACTCCTCCTCGCGCGTGAGCTCCACCCCCGGGGGGCGGCGGAGCGAACAGGCGACGTGGTATAGCGTCGCCCGCTCCGCCGCCACCAATGGGAGTGGCGGAGACACGGCGAGGAGGCCCGCCACCTCAGCCGAGATGGTGCGGTACCCCCGTATGGCCCGCAGGGCCAGCCGGCGCCGCACTCTTTCCAAGAGTGCTTGGCTGCGCCGACTGGCCTCGAGCGAGCGGTGCCATACAGGGGCCCCATAAAGGGCAATGGACCGCACCACCTCTGTATAGAGGCGGCGGACTTTCAACTGCGGCCCCCCAATATTAGGCAGCAGCCGCGCGAGCGCGGCCGCTGTCCCTTCTAATCGGGGGGCCAGGAGTTCGAAGTGACCCTCAAAGCGCCAGCGGCCGTCGATGATCAGCCCCAGATATTTCATCTGGGGCTCGATCTCGACGGTGGTATTGACGACGCGAATCCGGAGGTCCTGACCATAGGGCGGCCGCCGCAACCGAGACGATCCGTATAACCAGATCGCCTCGGTCTTATCGGCGGCCACGGTCAGCCCCATTCTCCGGATTCGCCCGACGACACAGTCCAGGGCGGACTCTACCAGATGCCTGGTCCCTCTCCAATCCTCCCCCTCTGCATAAACCAGGGTGTCATCCGCATAGCAGATGACACCCGTATCAGGGGGGAGGATAACCCGCAACACCGCGTCTTAACCGATGTTCCACAGGAGCGGTCCAAGGACCGACCCCTGTGGAACGCCGCGGTGCATCTCCCTCGTGTACGTCACACCGTACCGGCCGGTATAAACCACCTCCCTGCCGCGGAGGTAGTCCCAAAACACCGTCCGGAGATAGGGGGGGAACTGGAAATGTTCCATCCCCCTCTCTATCTCCCTCCAGGGCAGGGTCTTGAATGCATTGGAAATATCCAATGACACGGCAATCAACACCCTGCCCCGAGCGACAGCCCTTTCCCGGAGAAGGCGCAAACGCTCCAACGCGTCAATCGTTGAGCGCCCTCTCCGGAATCCGTACTGGCTGTCGCTGAGGTCGGGACCACCGCGCGACAGGTGCTCGAGGAGGCGGGCAGCAATTATCCTTTCGAATAACTTGCCCGCCTCATCGAGCAGACAAACCGGCCGGTATGCAGAGGGAGACTCTGCGGGTTTACCCTTCTTTTGGAGAAGGACCAGGCAACCCATTTTCCAGATCGTGGGGAAGGTTCCCCGGCTCAGGCTAGCGTTCAAGACGCTCCTGTAAGCCGGGGCGAGGACCCCTAAAGCCAAGGCCATTATACCACCGGGGACTCCATCAGGGCCAGGGGCTTTCTTGCCCCTAGCCCTGTGACCCCGGATGGCCAGAGATAGCTCCCACTCGGTGACCCGGAGCTCGTCCGACCAATCGCTGGCCGGCACCGGGGCGCGTTCAACTCCTCCTCCCACCCCATTGCTGGAGGGGAAGAGGGTATCAACAACGCGCCCCAAGAGTTCCGGGTCAAGCCTCTCCGCGACCGGGGACGCCCAGGGGCGGAGCTTCCCTAGCACCGCCTTGTACGGGCGTCCCACGTCCTAGTAGCTCCCTGTTCACGTAGTAACTACTGTTCAGGTTCGTCTACGCTTGATTCTATTCCTCAAACTAACAAATTGTAACCTTATTCCAAGGGTAATAACCCTTCGCCAGCCACACGCGCTACTCGCGGCCCTGGCTCGTAACAAAAGTAAGGATGTCCACTGAGTCCTGTGGCGTTCAATCTCGCTTTGGAACCGGTCCTAAAGGCGATAACCGCGACCTCTGCGGATTACACGCTGCATGGCCGGCGGTACTCCGTGTAGCATACGCCGATGATTTGGCGCTAACTGCGGACTCCCCGGAGGGAATGGAAACACTGTTAAGAACAGTGGAAGCTGCGGCAAATGGGATTGGACTTCGGTTCAACCCGGCGAAGTGTGCAACACTGCACCAGGACAGCAGAGGCACTCGCCGAGTACTCCCTACCTGCTTCAGCTTGTAGGGTCAGGGTCTAAAGGCCCTGGCAGCAGGAGCGCCATATGAGCACCTCGGAGTCTCCACAGGTTTCCAGGTCAGCCGGCCCCCCTCTCAACGATCGAGGAGCTTGTCCGGGATCTCCTCAAAGAAGCCGACAAGCGTGTGAGAAAGCTGGCGAAGTCCCTTCGAAATTTTTTCTTCACTTTCCTTCCGGATTGTCCCCGGGCAATCCACCTCCACTGAACTCTCGCCCGAGTCGGAGGATGAGTTCCGTGTCCTATATTCAGATTATTATTTCGTTAATAACTCCTAAACAAAGCCGCGGACGCCATTTTTGTTAAGGAAAATGTCGCTTCAAATGGCCCAAGGAACCTCCCATTTCCCGCTTACGCAGTCGTTTTGGGACTGTTAGAACTGTATGAACTAATCGCGACATCTATCGTATTATATTGTAAGTCACCGTAATGATGTATGCGTGAAACGCGTGATTTCGTTGCGGTTTGCTTTCCGTGTCTTTGTTCTCGATCCGGCTGTCGACCGGCACGCACGTGTTTACTCTTGAAATATATATAACTTATACATACAACTCTGGCTTCCTACCACGTGAATATTCCATCAGGTTATGAGCCCAGAAGTTCACAAAGTGAAGCAATAGATAAAGTTATAATATAAATTTGTGAAAAAGAAGAAACGTGATAACGGTCCTTCCTCAATTCAAAAAGAAAGGAAAAAGGGCAGTCGGCCGTCTTGATCAAGTGCTGGAACACAATCAGTAAGTTCACATCACTTTTATAAATACTCCATCGAGAAGCATATTGGAAAGAAATTGCCTCTGTAACCCATTCTTCGTTAAAAAAAAAAAATTTAATTTTTGGTACGAATCTTTCATTGCTCACATCGATTCGAACAAATTTCGATTACGTAAGCTGTAACATTCCAATATGGCGACACAACAAGCAATTGATTCCGCATTTATAATTGGAAACATACCGAATATTGAACCGAAACTAGATGGGTCTTCTAATTATAATTCCTGGAAGTTTGTTATAAAAATGACTCTCATGGGCTTAGATTTATGGGACTGTGTGAATGCTACGGAAACTATACAACTCAGTACATTAGAGCAAAGGAAAAATCAAAAGGCCTTGGCCTGTATATGTTTGAATGTTAAGCCACATTGTCATGTTCACCTAAAAGATTGTCTATCTGCTAAACACGCTTGTAATAAATTGAGTACAGCGTATGAAGACAAAGGGCTACCTAGAGTGTTAAATTTATTGAGAGCCTTGTTTAAAATAGATTTTAATAATTTTCAAGGTATGAATGAATACGTATCCGAAGCATTGAGTTTATCACAGAAGCTTTCTGATATAGGAAATCCAATTGAAGACAAACTCCTTGCAGTTCCTTGCGGGTCTACCACCCGAATTTAAGCCGATGGTAATGGCTTTAGAGAGCTCGGGCGTTCAAATTACAACAGATTTGATTAAAAATAAACTTCTCCAAGAAGAAATAATGGTCATATTAACAATAACTCAAATGAGGTAGCATTTGCGTCAAAGTCATATCAAAAAGACACAAATAAACACTTTCAAAGAAAACTAGTTCGTTGTTTTGGCTGCAACGAAACTGGTCATGTAATTTCGCAGTGTAAGAAAAATCAGTCGGAAAACAAATGGCTCAAACCAAAGTTTTCTAAAAATCAATCAAATTATAAATCTAATGATTGGAGCTTACTTTCAGCCCTATCAGCAAGAATGGACAATAAAAGTTGGTTTATAGATTCAGGTGCCACACAGCATATGTCACCGAACAAGGATTTATTCAAGGAATTTAAGAAATCCGACGAAAACTTTATTACGATTGCCAATAACAACAAGTTAAAAACCACAGGAGTAGGTGATGTAAACATAACGCCCAACGGTGAGTACGTAAACAAAACAGTTTCGAACGTCCTCCATGTACTGAATTTGAATACTAATTTGCTTTCTGTAAGCACACTTGCAAGAAAAGGATTTATAACTGTGTTTGATAATACTAAAAGCAAAATCTATAGCAAAAATGATTGTAATATTTCGGGCGAAGCCGTAGTCACAGGCTCAATCGAAAATGGTTTATATAAACTTGATATAGAGTCAGAAAGTGCCTTAGTTACATACGGTAACAATCGGAGTCACCAACTCTGGCATAAAAGATTAAGCCATCTCAATGATAGATATGCATGGCTTTCCTACGTAATAGCTTAGCAAATGGAGTGGAATTTAATAACTCAGATAGAGTTCCCTGCACTAGCTGTTTAAAAGAAAAACAAACTAGAACTCCATTTAGCAGCACTGGACGGGAAAGAGCAACCTCTTTTCTTCAACTTGTTCACGCTGATTTTTGTGGACCCATGAAAGTTCAAAGTCATTCAGGAGCAAAATATTTCTTCGTATTAATAGACGATTTTTCAATATGACCTTTGTCCATTTCTTAAAGAACAAAAGTGATGTTGCATACGCCTTTAAGAATTTCAAGGCGTGGGTTGAAAATGAAAAAGAAACAAAAATAAAAACCTTTAGGAGCGACAACGGCAGAGAATTTGTTAATGCTGAACTGGATTCATTTTTCAGAAAAGAAGGGATTCGCCACCAGACAACAATACCGTATAGTCCAGAACAAGACGGTGTTGCAGAGAGAGCGAATCGTACTCTTGTTGAGAAAGCTCGTTGTATGCTCGAAGATGCAAAATTGGATCAACATTTTTGGGAGGAAGCAATTAGAACTGCCGTATACCTAAAAAACAGATCGCCCTCGAAGGCGATAAAAGGAAAATCTGCTTTTGAAATTTGGAGCGGAAAGAAAGTGGATCTACATCACTTAAAAGTTTTCGGTTGCAGAGCATTCACACACGTTCCGAAACAAAATCGAACAAAATTTGACTCGAAGTCAAAGGAAGGAATATTTGTTGGATATAGTATAAATTCCAAGGGTTACAGATTGGCTGATCCAAATAATCCAAATATTATATGAAACACGCGCGACGTCACATTCCTAGAAGATGAACCGGCAGGAGTCCTGAAGACAGATAAAAAGGATTGAATTGAAGACTTGGACAGTCAACACAGTTGAACCACTACAAGAAGAACAACCTAGTACCGAACTTATAGTTCAAGAAGAAATCGTTCCGGAGGGAGACAATGAAGAGGAAAACATAACTTCACCTTCGACGTATAACTCAAACACAGAATTTGAGTCTACCAGTGATAATTCAATCATTAGTTTAGAACATCATACGACAAATGATGCAGCAGAAACTTTTAGATACCCTACGCGAGAGAGAAAATCTAGAGTATTTCCTGGAATGATCAGGCATGACGTCTTTCTGGCAACAGGTAATGATCCGTTGACGTTAGAAGAGGCTCTTTCTTCTCATGATAAAAAGAACTGGCAAATCGCCAAAGACAAAGAACTAGCCTCCCTAACGAACAACCACGTATGGCAGCTTGCCACATTACCAAAAGGCAAGAAACCCTTAAAATCTATGTGGGTGTTTAAGAAAAAGACAGATGAGTACGGTAATGTTATAAATTTTAAAGCTTGTTTAGTAGCTAAAGGGTGTTCACAAACTTTTGGGGTCGATTTTAATGAAACTTTTTCCCCTGTTAGCAGGTATTCTACCATAAGGCTTTTACTATGTTTACCGGTTCAACTAGATATGCATATAGATCATTTTGATGTCACGACGGCGTTTCTTAATGGTGATCTAAATGAAGATATATACTTACAACAACCGGAAGGACATGTAACAGATAAAACAAAAGTTTGGTATTTAAAAAAGGCAATATATGGTCTTAAACAATCTTCAAAATCCTGGTATGACAAATTGCATTCAATATTAATTAAATTAAACTTCACACGTTGTGATTCAATCGCGTGTCTCTATCATAAAGGTTCTGGCGATTCCAAATTAATTCTTTCGATATATGTAGATGATATGTTAGTACTAAGTAAGAACAAAAAGTTCAAAGATGAGTTAAAGAATCAATTAAGTAAAGAATTTAAACTGAAAGACTTAGGCGAAGTTAAAAATATTCTAGGAATAAGAACAAATAAAAGTCGAAATAGAATTGATTTGGACCAATCGACGTATATCAAAGATTTGATAACAAAATTTAATATGAATGATTGTACGATTGCTAGTACCCCTCTTGCATTAGGTATTAAATTAAGTGAAGGAAGTGAGTGTGACTCACACCCTTATCGGGAACTTATGGGTTGTCTCAATTATCTTGCAATGTGCACAAGGCCTGACATTGGACATGCAATCAGTTACCTTAGTAGATTCAATAATTGTCATCAAGAGGAACATTGGATTGCAGCCAAAAAAGTCTTGAGATACTTGAAAGGATCCATAAAGTATAAACGTAGTTATGAAAAAACAAACTTAAGTGTTCTAGGATACGTAGACAATGATTTCGGAGCGGACGAGATAGACCGCAGATCATTCTCTGGTTATACTTTTGTTATGAGGAATGGAGCGATTTGTTGGGAAAGCAAGAAAAAATCAAATGTTGCTATTTCCACCTGTGAGGCGGAATACGTGGCTATCTCTGAAGGTTGCAAAGAAGCGAAATTCCTCAAAAATTTGTTAGTCAATCAGTCAGCGATAGTTTGGGCACACGGTTGTACTGCGTATAATAGAACCAAGCATATAGATATTAAAAATCATTTTATTCGCGAGGCTATAGAGTCAAATATTGTAAGATTGCGTTTTCTCTGTTCAAACGACATGATAGCAGATATGTTAACTAAGGGGTTACCGAAGGAAAGACACTTAAAATTTATTAGCGGGTTAGGATTAAGAAACCTTTAAAAAAAAAAAAATTAATTAAGAATATTATGTATGTATGGTATGTCACGATTAAGAGGCAGTGTTAGAACTGTATGAACTAATCGCGACATCTATCGTATAATATTGTAAGTCACCGTAATGATGTATGTGTGAAACGCGTGATTTCGTTACGGTTTGCTTTCCGTGTCTTTCTTCTCGATTCGGCTGTCGACCGGCACGCACGTGATTACTCTTGAAATATATATAACTTATACATACAACTCTGGCTTCCTACCACGTGAATATTCCATCAGGGACACCCTGTATATAAGTTGTGACGTGGCAGTTTTGCCAACGTCTTCCGAGACCGGATATCGGAAGACCGGGTCACCCTCTGGCAGAATAAATGCGAGATGGGCCGTAGCGAGCGCTCGCCCTGGGCACGAGCGAGACCCATGGGCGAGTACTCATGTTTTTGAGCGTCGCGCCAATTTGCGCGACGCGATTTCGCAGGACCGTAGTCAGGTCCCGGCGAGGACCTGAAACAAAGATTCCCCGAAGGAGAGGAACGCGGTCAGCTCCGACGGAAACTCCGGCACCGGAATTCGAGGGATCAACGCGGCCCAGGAGGAACACCCTGGAGAGGCAGATGAGGACATGCGGTGCCGTATACGGAATCGCTGATGCCTCGCTGTCACCTCGTCCGGAGGAAAACCTGGCCAGTTTCCGGATAGGCCCGCGTCGATCGCCGCACGATGAAACAACCAATCATCGAACGCCGCTGCCGGGGAACCGAGGAATCGCCGATCGCCAGGGACCGTCGCGCCGAGGCTAGGCCCCGGCCGAAAATCTATTCGCGATAGGTCGAATCGCCTGCGGGGAAAGAGCGCGGAAAGGGGGGGACGCTCCGCTTCCGCGTTCCCGAGTCATCGCGCAGGGAAAATCACTTCGTCGTTGGCTCTACTATCATATAGTCGCGCGTATATTAAGACAATTGTAATTAGTGCGATCTGCTGCCGGAGCCAGAGGGACGAGCTTAGCGAGCGTTGCCGTTGCCGGGTAAGCTTTCGTCAGATTGCCTCTTGTTTCAGTGATTTTTCCTCGCGTTGGCTCGGTACGCGTGTTCGTGATCGCGTCGCCGAAACCCAGAAGCAGCCACGAGGCTGCCGGTATTTGCGCTAACCGTAGGGCAACGAACGCGCGGGGACCATATCATTTGGTGAGGGCCGTGCCCTATTTATTTCGTTAGTGAGGATCCGCGCGTCGTTGTAGTTTTCACGCCAACCTCGACTCGTTCCACGGTGCGACGCCGCCACGTGCTCTCGCCGTATTTTCGCGACTTGTTACGCCGACGAGAAACTAATTGTACCGCGTTTTCCATCTGAATTCGGGCGTAGAACGCGAGTATCGCGTACGCCGACGCTACCACCGCGTTGCTGCCGGATTCGACGCGTCTCGAAGGGGTCCGAAGAGGGCAAATCGCGCGTGTACCGATCTTCCGTCACGCGCCGGCTAACCTAGAAACGCTGCCGGTCGCTGCCGGCACGGCCATTGTGAACCGACAAATAATAAAGACTTGTTAGCCGAAATTCCGAGTGTCTTATTACGTGAGAAACCTTCCCGCCGCGGGGAACGCCTCGTGTTCGCCCCGCGTAGTACCCTGCGACCGTTCGCGTAAAATCGTGATTAAATATCGGTTGTCGCAGGCGCGTCCGAACGCTTCTCGAACACTTTGGTTGCGGTAATCGCTTAGCGTGGCACCTTCCGTGCCTGGCGCCCGAACATCTAGGCAAGGGTTCGATAAGTGACGGGCCTGCGAACAACTT
This sequence comes from Lasioglossum lativentre, assembly GCA_916610255.1. NCBI lineage: Eukaryota > Metazoa > Arthropoda > Insecta > Hymenoptera > Halictidae > Lasioglossum > Lasioglossum lativentre. The sequence goes on along the minus strand of OU744356.1, from coordinate 40,936,791 downwards.
TTGTCCCGGGTGGACCGCGTCTCGTGCGGCCGAACGCGGCCCGGCCTTCGGGCTTGTAAATACCCGGTGTCGTCGGGAATTTCGCCCTCCTAGCGACGGTCAAATTCTGGACGACGTGACAAATTTGGCGCCCGAACAGGGACTTCTCATTGAAAGAGCAGGTCTTTTTCTAAAAAGAGATACGCGAAACGACGCGAGGCTCTCATGTAATTTCTAAATTTTCTCGTCGAACGTACAAGAATCGAACGCGAGCGTGGCCGTCGCGGCGTCGAAAACACAAACACCCGAAACGACCGTGACATTCCTACGTCGTACAAAGAGCCAACGAAGCGAGCCAGTTCTTATACGACCGTCCTTTGATGGAATTTATTTGAATTGTTGTGGCCGTGACTGGAAGGAATTTCGGATACGAATTTCCGAAATTACTTTCACAACCACGCTGCCGGTAATTTGGATATTTCTGCTGTTTCATTCTAATGTTATTATGATGTTTTTATGAATTGATTTATCTGCATTTTTTTTTGGTACTGCATTATTGATCTATTAATGAATTGTTCGATGCATTATTTATTTATTGTGTATGGAGATCCCATCGAACGGAGAGCGGTGAGAAACGTGATTCGAGGTCTCAGGTACGATTCGGTCAACAGAGAATATTACGCTATTCTCTGGGAGGCTGAATCGGACTGGTAGCTTCGGTGAAATGTATTTCGCCTGCTGCATGATGTTCGATATGGAGCTCACTTGGAAAAATTTCGACGTCAGTTTATTATGTGCCATTTTGATCGAGACGGTCTTCCCGGTGCTGTTCATCTATTTGTCATTCGATTTTCTATTCAATTTTGATATTTATTTTTCGGTATTAATTCTATTTATTTATTTATTCTGGTTGTCGTCCGTATTTATTACTGTAAATTTTTGTCGTGTGTTCGCGTATCAATTGTACATAATCTAAATTGTAAATATCTTTTTTTTTGTTTGGATTTTGGGAGAGAATAGCGCCCGCACCTCTTGTCTTTTCTTTCTGCTGCTTCTTTCTCTTATCTGATCTTTCTCTCTTTTCTTCTCCACCCTCGATCTCAGTCAGGCCTACTTTCAGATTCCGTTGGAATCAAAAAGCCGGGAAATAACAGCATTCACGGTGCCGGGGAAGGGACTTTTTCACTTTTGTCGGATGCCATATGGGCTAACGGGAGCCCCGGCTACATTCCAGCGATTGTTAGACCGTCTGATTGGGCCAGAGATGGAGCCCCACGCGTTTGCTTATCTAGACGATATAATTATCGTCACGAAAACATTCGAAGAACACCTGGAATGGTTAAAACGCGTGTTAGATAAAGTAAAAGCTGCCGGTCTATTAATTAACCCGGACAAATGTGAATTTTGTCGCGCGGAAGTCCGTTATTTGGGGTTTGTGGTCAGTAGAGAAGGGTTAACAGTAGACCCAGAGAAGATCCGGCCGATAGTGTCCTATCCAACACCGAAGAACGTGAAGCAAGTGCGGCGTTTCTTAGGGATGGCTTCCTGGTATCGGAGGTTCATCCCGGGATTCGCTACGCTTGCGGAACCGTTAAACGAACTCCTTCGGAAGGACCGCGAGTGGGTTTGGAAGGACGGACAACAATCCGCCTTCGAAGCCCTCCGCGACATGATCACCACCGCGCCTACGCTATCGTGTCCTGACTTCAAAATACCATTTACGGTACAAACCGACGCGAGTACCGTCGGAGTAGGGGCTGTTTTGACACAAGAGATCGAGGGTATTGAAAAAGTAATTGCATTCGCGAGTCGCGCGCTCACGCTGCCGGAACGGAAGTACTCGGCGACGGAGCTGGAATGTCTAGCTATAGTCTGGGCGGTACAGAAATTTAGACCGTATTTGGAGGGGTACAAATTCACGGTAGTCACGGATCATAACAGCTTACGGTGGCTGCGCAAATTACAAAATCCATCGGGACGTTTAGCGCGTTGGGCTTTGCAGCTCCTCGAGTACGACTTCGAGGTCGTATATCGACAGGGGGCCCTAAACCGAGTGCCGGATGCGCTCTCGCGCGCGTATGAGGGAGGAGAGGCCATCGAAGGGGAAATCGAGATAGCAGCTGCCGTGCGTGCGAGGTGGTACGAGAGCAAATTCGCGGAGGTAGAGGGAAACCCCCAAAAATTTAAGGACTGGTCGATTCGGAATGGGGAACTGTTTTGCCGGAGAACCGATCCCTTGATCGCGGAGACCTTAGGTCAGGATGGGGACGAATGGAAGTTAGTGGTCCCCGAGGAACGCAGGACCGAGATCCTGCAGGAGGCACATGATGGTCCGCAGGCAGGGCATTTGGGTATCGAGAAGACATACCACCGCGTCGCGACTCGATACTACTGGCCGGGCATGTACAGAACAACAGTAGAATACGTGAGACGCTGTACCACTTGCCAGCTGACGAAGGTGGAGCAGACGCTCCCTCCAGGGCTGATGGGTCGGCGCCGTATCGACATGCCCTGGTCAGTAGTCGCCGCCGACATTATGGGTCCATTTCCTCCTAGCAGGTCCGGTCATGCGTACCTCCTCGTAATGCAGGACCTTTTTACGAAGTGGATCGAGTGCGCCCCACTCCGACGAGCGACCGGTCCGAAGATTGCGGAGGCCCTCGAAAACCTCATTTTTTCGCGGTGGGGAACACCGGATGTGCTCCTCACGGATAATGGTACGGAGTTTTCCAATAAATGCCTACATGAACTGGCAAACGAGTATGGCATCCGTATCAGTACAACTCCTCCGTACCACCCGCAAGCAAACCCGGTGGAAAGGGTCAATCGAATCCTGAAGACCATGATGGTCGCTTACATAGGGAGGGATCACCGAGATTGGGACGCGAACCTAGCGAAGTTTAGATTCGCGTATAATACGGCGCATCATTCGGTCTTGCAAACTTCCCCAGCATTCTTAAATTTCGGGCGAGAACCGCGACCAGCTAAATGCGTGCGGGCGAGCAGCGAGCCGCCGTTAGAATTAGAACTAGCGCCGACAAAAACGTGGAAAGGTAGGGTTGCCCAGCTGCAGACGTTGCGCAGCTGGGTGGTAGAAAATTTGGAAGACGCGTATAATCGCCAAGCGCGATATTATAACGAGCATCATAGGGATGTCGAATTTGAGGTCGGGGATCGCGTAATGAAGCGACACAGAGTTCTCTCCTCTGCGGCACAGCACATTGCGGCGAAATTGGCTCCCAAATATACCGGTCCAGTCGTGATAACGCGGAAGTTGTCACCAGTAGTATATGGGCTAGCGACCGAAGACGGCAAAGATCTAGGGAAATCGCACATAAGCGATCTTAAAGCGTACCGTCCATCATACGCACCCGAAGATAATAGCTAAATGTTCGAGCATGCTCTACAGAATTAAGAAAGGAGAGCTGCCGGAGGAAGCTGGAACCTACCACTTGCCGGAGTAGCCAGACGATGTCAGGCCGACAGGAAGACACCCGAGTGGAGGAGCTGTGGGAGGCAGTGAGAAAGATCCACAACACCGTGGGAACGAGGGGGTTGCGACAACTAGTGCGGCTATTCCTCGCCACGGAAAGAGACGAGGATCAGAGGGAGGTGGCCACCCAGACGTTCGAGGGTGGCAACGACCCCAACACGGAAACGTCGAATTACTGTTCGGCAATGGAGCTGCCGGAAGCGGGTACGGAGTCCCCAAAACAAGAGGACGAGGACCTCGACGATACCCTCCGCAACATCGAGGAGGTGCCGGAGGACGAACCCGACGAGGGAGTCGAACACACCACCACGGAGGTCGAAGAGCTGCCGGAGGAGGACCCCGGGAAAAAGAAGGGCAAGACACCGAACACAGCGCTGCCGGACCAGACAAAAGGGAGCAAGCTAACGGAGCCGGGGAAGGCAACCCCAAACCCAGCAGGGGGCCCAAGAACAACTGCGGCCGGGAAGGTAGAGGGGGCCCGGCCCGTCTGGGTCTATTCCGGGAGCGGAAAGGAGCCCACCCTGGAATGGATGGTAGAGCCGAAGAGACCGGTAACAACCAGAACCAGGGCACAGAAGCCGACCCCACCCCGAGTGGACAGGCCGAGGAAGCTGCCGGACACAAATGACGAAGAGGCACTGAAGGCCCGGCAGGATGGATGCTGGAGCTGTGGCTCCACCAGTCACCGGCAGCGCGACTGTGACAACCCCAGGGGGGATTATTGCTACCGGTGTGGACGGGTGGGATTCTCCGTCAAGACCTGCCCGAAGTGTGGTCCCCGCTGGAAGCTGGGAGGGCCACACAACAGGTGGTAAGGCCGGGTGATCGTGCCGGAGGAGCAAGAGAAGGGGGACGAGGAAGCTGCCGGAAAGATCGCCGCGAGAAAAAAAAAAAAGAGACATTTAAGTTAGATGTTAGGATTAGAAAAAAAAATTCTTTTGTTTTGATGCTTAATTTACCGGACATCTCCCTCCGACAGGAGAAAAATGTAAAGGGAGGTAGAAGACCGGAAGCGCCGGATTATTAAAAAGGCGAGTGCTGCCGGTAAAAAGAAACGAGGCAGAGAGCTCTGTTCTTTCGACCCCCGAACCCCCTGCGAATATAGCCATGCGAGGCTAGCGCGTAAATTTTCAGTTGGCTGCCGGTAGGATAGGAGGTCTCGCCCGAGACACTGTACAAGTGAGCGTAAGTATTCGTTTGTTTTTGTCAGAGCGTATTATGGGGAAAACGGTATCGGAGGGTTGTTTGTGAAAGTCCCGAGGAACGACCGAGGTCGAGCGTTCGCTACCGAGCCTGCAAGGAGTCTGACGAAGGTTTGCTGCGGGTATGACCCGGTCTCCCCTGGGGGGGGGAGGAGTTGTGACGTGGCAGTTTTGCCAACGTCTTCCGAGACCGGATATCGGAAGACCGGGTCACCCTCTGGCAGAATAAATGCGAGATGGGCCGTAGCGAGCGCTCGCCCTGGGCACGAGCGAGACCCATGGGCGAGTACTCATGTTTTTGAGCGTCGCGCCAATTTGCGCGACGCGATTTCGCAGGACCGTAGTCAGGTCCCGGCGAGGACCTGAAACAAAGATTCCCCGAAGGAGAGGAACGCGGTCAGCTCCGACGGAAACTCCGGCACCGGAATTCGAGGGATCAACGCGGCCCAGGAGGAACACCCTGGAGAGGCAGATGAGGACATGCGGTGCCGTATACGGAATCGCTGATGCCTCGCTGTCACCTCGTCCGGAGGAAAACCTGGCCAGTTTCCGGATAGGCCCGCGTCGATCGCCGCACGATGAAACAACCAATCATCGAACGCCGCTGCCGGGGAACCGAGGAATCGCCGATCGCCAGGGACCGTCGCGCCGAGGCTAGGCCCCGGCCGAAAATCTATTCGCGATAGGTCGAATCGCCTGCGGGGAAAGAGCGCGGAAAGGGGGGGACGCTCCGCTTCCGCGTTCCCGAGTCATCGCGCAGGGAAAATCACTTCGTCGTTGGCTCTACTATCATATAGTCGCGCGTATATTAAGACAATTGTAATTAGTGCGATCTGCTGCCGGAGCCAGAGGGACGAGCTTAGCGAGCGTTGCCGTTGCCGGGTAAGCTTTCGTCAGATTGCCTCTTGTTTCAGTGATTTTTCCTCGCGTTGGCTCGGTACGCGTGTTCGTGATCGCGTCGCCGAAACCCAGAAGCAGCCACGAGGCTGCCGGTATTTGCGCTAACCGTAGGGCAACGAACGCGCGGGGACCATATCATTTGGTGAGGGCCGTGCCCTATTTATTTCGTTAGTGAGGATCCGCGCGTCGTTGTAGTTTTCACGCCAACCTCGACTCGTTCCACGGTGCGACGCCGCCACGTGCTCTCGCCGTATTTTCGCGACTTGTTACGCCGACGAGAAACTAATTGTACCGCGTTTTCCATCTGAATTCGGGCGTAGAACGCGAGTATCGCGTACGCCGACGCTACCACCGCGTTGCTGCCGGATTCGACGCGTCTCGAAGGGGTCCGAAGAGGGCAAATCGCGCGTGTACCGATCTTCCGTCACGCGCCGGCTAACCTAGAAACGCTGCCGGTCGCTGCCGGCACGGCCATTGTGAACCGACAAATAATAAAGACTTGTTAGCCGAAATTCCGAGTGTCTTATTACGTGAGAAACCTTCCCGCCGCGGGGAACGCCTCGTGTTCGCCCCGCGTAGTACCCTGCGACCGTTCGCGTAAAATCGTGATTAAATATCGGTTGTCGCAGGCGCGTCCGAACGCTTCTCGAACACTTTGGTTGCGGTAATCGCTTAGCGTGGCACCTTCCGTGCCTGGCGCCCGAACATCTAGGCAAGGGTTCGATAAGTGACGGGCCTGCGAACAACTTTTGTCCCGGGTGGACCGCGTCTCGTGCGGCCGAACGCGGCCCGGCCTTCGGGCTTGTAAATACCCGGTGTCGTCGGGAATTTCGCCCTCCTAGCGACGGTCAAATTCTGGACGACGTGACAAAGTATAATAGAAATATAAGTATAATAGATAATAATAAATAGATAAAAATAAATATAAGTATAATAGAAAATATAGATATAATAAAAAAAAAAACAACTTTTTCCCTTAAATTATTCAATTACATTATAGTACAGTTACAGTTGCAGTTGCATTACTAATCTTCAGTATCTGAATCTTGGCTCTGGGAAACGTTACATTTATTATAAGCAAGAGTTTTAGGAGGTTTTGATAGAGACGCCCGGAACGTGCTATTCTTTAGATCCTCCGACTTATCGTTTTAACGCACGAAATCAAGGATGTCGGGGCTCAAAAATTACTTTATTACTGACTTCCTACTCAATAGCAACGACCAGTCATAAATTTCTCTTTTACAGTGCGACACGAGCCGCACCGGGCAATGGGATTACTCAGCCCCTTGTAGGGGCCTGAGCGTGCAACTCTAAACTTGGAATACGTTGTTAAGGAATTTAAACGTTGTAACAAACAAAATAACAATTTATTAATATAACGAAAAAAAGGAATATACGAATGCGCGGCTGATTGGATCAGAGTTTTTCTGGTCGGGGTTTTTAACCGACCTCGAAAAAGGAGGAGGTTACTCAATTCGACCTGTATGTGCCATTTATTTTTTTTTTTCGCTTTTTTTATGTATGTTCACCGATTATGCCGAGATGGATGGATCAATCGGTACGAAACTTTTTGCATCTTGTAGAGTATGTCCCCGGGGTGGTCCCGTTATGAAAATTTTTGCATTTTTTCATTCCTAACGACTTTTATTGCAAAAAACGTATACTAATGTATTTAACCGACTTCTTCGGCGTTTGATCAGCAAGGAATGCACCGATCGCGATGAAACCTTTCACATTTAGTAGGAGATATTTCTGCGATGATCCCACTTGCAAAAATTTATTTAATTTGTTATTGTTAATAACTATTGTTATAGCAAAAATCGTGTGCGTAGAGTCCATGCGCGACAGAAGTGAAACTTCTTGCTTAAATGAAATAGATAGAGATATACAATAATAAAAATTATATGTTCTATTTAGTTGTTTTTGTATTATTAACCGACTCAATTCGATCAGTATTTTGTTTATTTGTATATTATTTGTATATTATTTGTATATTACCGAACCAATAAGACCGAAAAACCAACCTACCGTGTTCTACAAATTCTGCTCGTTCCACTAAAAAATGTGTAATAAAAAATTCTTTTTTTTTTAAATAAAACCGACTTCGAAAAAAACGGAATGAAAAAAACAAAAAAAAATGCTCTAAAAAAGGTATGAATAAAACAATGTAACAGACCTGCTGCAAACAGGCCTGTTTCTAACGCGTCGCGCCCCGAACACCACCGAACTAGACCGACGCCGACCGAACAAACAGCATGTAAGAGACCTGTTACCACAGGCCTGTTACTAACGCGTCGCGATCAAGTATCATAAACCGACCGCTAGGTGGCTACGATACCCGCAAGTAAAAGTGTGCGCACCACACCTTCGGGAATCGGTCGCTAGATGGCCAACGCCGCGACTACCTGTAGGGATTATCCCTAGGGCGCACGCCGCGCTTGGCGAAGTGCTCAATGGTTCGTACGGCCGAGGAGTGGGGAGCGCATCTCCTCCTCCGCGCCGATCGGCAACCATCGTCCTTCTTGTTCGTTTTGTCCTGCGACAAGAACGTTATGTTCACGCGTTACAGGCTACAATCCTAACCTCTACAGCAACGCGTTCCACGTGTAGCATTTTGTAATCACAGCGTGCCTGCTTAATAAATCGATCTCAGCCGATCTTCTCGGAAGTCGTGAATTTCAATTCAGACCTTTCCTCTCGTTGCGTGTCCAACCGCGTGGAGCGGTTGTATCGGTAACCGCGGTACATAGTCTTGCCGCATTACCGGCCTGAATCTCCACCTACCGATTCTCGCTGACAGAAGTATACGGTCACGGGGATATAGCGACCGAACGACGCCACAGACGATACCGGAGTACCACCGTCGAGCCGACAAGTACCGACCGACCGACCAGTACACGTTAAAACTCTGAAACCAGCGATCTTTTTCCGAAACCCTATCACCGACGGTAAGTATTCCCCCCGCCTTTCGACCGTCGAGCCGACGCTCGTTTTCCCAACAGCGTTCGATCGTTGAGCCGACGATCTCTGCTCGCTCTCATCTCTCTTGCAACCTGCGACCGTTGAGCCAACGATCGTACTCCTCCCAGCGTGCGATCGTTGTGCCGACGATTTGTTCGTCCCATCTTATCTCTCTCCCTCTCTCTCTTTCTCTCTCCCTGTCTCTCTCGCACTTTCCTGTTTCTTGTCTCCCGCGGTCGATTGTTGCGCCGACAATCCCCCGCTTGCCTGCAGCCGATTGTCGTGCCAACAATCCGCCACCCTCCGCCAGCCGATCGCCGTACCAGCGACCAGGGATGCGTACCGCGGACTAACCCTAACCCAAACCCGGTTAACCGAGCGAGGTTTCTCTAACCCACACTAACCCGGAGAGAACGGGTCTTAGAGCCCAGAGAGTGCCGGTTAACCCCGCTCGGAAGCGGGTTTCACAGCCTAGAGACACCGGGTTAACCTGGTTACTAGTGAGATAAGATAGATACTTCTAGACAGTTTACTTCAGAGTTCAGAAATATACGGATATATATACATGTATTATGGAAAAAAAGAGATCCCTCAACAAAATTAATAATTCAATTAGTCTTAATGAACTTGATTATTACTAAATACATATATGTACTTACTTCCCCATCGTGGTACGATCGCTTCTGGTGGTAAAGGAACATTTGGCAGCTTTTATTTGTAAATTTCTATTCTATGTATGTGGAGCTTCCAAGAATATTTGTTTTACAGAAGCTATGTATTACTTTATTGACTAATGGAAAGTGCATTCGTATTTCCTCCGCTATTCTGTGCAATTCATGTGCTACACATGTTGTATGTGCCATATTGGGTTAAGATTGGGTTAGGATTATTACATAAAATAGAAAAATCTAAAAATATATGTACATATATTTTTGTATCGTACACATATATATTTTTTAAGCAAAGATATTTTTAAAAAAATGTGTCAGGAGAGTGAAAATTAGAAGATTAATTGTGAAAAACTCGCAAGAAAATTATTATTTTATATTGATTTAAAACAGTTATGTATTAAGATATTATACCTTTACAATATATACAATATTTTTATGCTATCATAAAAAAATTTAATTAAACTAATAAACTTAATATTGTATATAACTATTTATTAAAAAATAATAATTAATGATTAAATATAATTAATAAAATACAATAACTATTATATAATATTGAAAACATAGTCTATTAAATCCACATTTCCAATATTTTATTTACACATACACACAGACGCGCACACAGACGCGTAAACACACGAACACAACGCTCGCGCGCAAAAGACTAACTATAAAAATACATTTGTGCGGACTACCATAATGTCCTCTAAAATGTCACTGTTCAACCTCGATCGTTGATCATTTAATATAAATTTTAGGCCGGAAAACAATCTTTCGACGGACACTTGTGTTGCTGGGGCTGCATGCACAATCTTAGCAAGTGTGCTTAGTTCGTTAAAAGTATGTTTGTCCCAGAAGTTTAAAATATTAATGTCTTTGTTTATTCTGGGACATTGTGAGAATGCATTTAATGCGCTTGCAATGCCAAATACAGAATTTTGGGAACAATGTTGTTCTGCATCCTTTTCTATGAGCATTTGTTCGATTTCGTCGTACGTGGAAACATGGTTTGCAATAGGACTTTGTGTTAGTTCGTTGGAATTTAAACATAGAGCTTCGTAACGCCTCCACGTATGCATTAAATGCTCAATCGCAAAATTCTTTTCTGCTACGGACAATACATTTTTATACCTAGGATCTAAATATACCGACGCCAAAAGACATTTATTGTTTATGAGTTCGGGTTCTCGGTTTATTATAGCATTCAATACCAATGTCGCAAAACTATTACTTATTTTCGCGAGACTGATTTTACACTGCAGCCAGATAACATAAAAGTCGCCCATTAATAATTGTTCACATTGCATTTTCGTTGTCGCTATTTTTGCGGGTTCAAGAGCGTTCATCATTTCTCTAATCGTATTCCAGTCATCTCCGGATAACGTAACATCTTTTATTTCTGTACAAAAATCTTTTAAAGTTACCAATCTTTCTAACATGTCAAATGTTGAACTCCATCTAGTGGGGCAATTTAAGATGGGTTTTTAAGGAATTTTTTGAATTAAATTTTCAACCTTAAAATTTTCGATGGCATCCTGAACCGCAAGTTACAACGTGTGTGCAACACACCGCACCCCCATTAAATAAAAATTATTATCCTCTAAGGGAAATAAATGTTCACCCTCTAAATAAAATTCTTGTCGATGATCGTGATCGTCCGAAACATCTTCAAGATCGTCGAGAGTTTCTTCTTCACTTAAAAGACGAACCATCTTCAACATATTGGCCCCATTGTCCGTCGTGATTGAATAAATATTTCTCGCGGTAAGATTATATTCTTTTAACACATCCAAAACTAAATTTTTTAAATTTTCGCTAGTATGCCTAACAAGGATTTCCTTCAATGCTAATGTTCTTACAATTAATTTTTGATTTTTTACATATTGAACATTTATACCTATAAATGATCTAAATTGACGGGTTGCCCTGTCAATTTTAATAGAAACTAAACTATTTTTTATTTCTTCTTTTATTAAGTTTCGCACTTCGCGTGCCCGATTTATAATAATTGTAATTCGGGGTTCGAGTGTCTCTAATATCGGGTCAATTAATTTGCGGAAACCCGAATCCTCCACGATACCTAATGGTCGACCATTCTTTGTGGTTAATTCGACGCAAGCGTCAATAACATGTTTTGCTGTCATAGCAAACCTCGTTGATGTCGACATGGATCCGATGGAGCTCGTAGAAGTGGATGTAGAAGTAGAAGAGGAGCTTGAAGAAGACGCTGCAGTCAAATTGAATGAAGAAGAATCCTCGTTGTTCCTTATCCTTTTCCTCATTTCCTTCCGCATGGTGACCATTGTATACTGGTTGGGGTGGTGGTACTGCAAATGCCGCGTTAAATTAGCAGCATGGTTCCCAGTTATTGCTGCAGAGCATCCTTCAATGAGGCACGTAGATTTACGGTCATCCTCGTTGAATCGAAAATACTGGCGGACAGGATGCTCCATTGTACGATAACTAATATAAACTCAATGTCAATAGTGCACAAACAGAATGTACACAACACTTGACAACACACGTTTTGTACTTTTTTAAAATCGTTCACGAAATTCACGGGAAAGAACGAACGACGTGATTTGCTCGCTGAGATCTAAAACTGACACTCAGATACAAAAAGACAAGACTGATGAATGTCCGTGTTTTTCACCGTACTTATATTCCAAAGAGAGGTAATAAAACGTTGTCCCCGAGGGAGTGGGGGTGCAGGGTGCAGGCCTGCTAAGAAGGCAAGGCGTAGGTTTTCCCCGAAAGTCATTGTTTATCCGGAAAATTAAGACTCTTTTAAGTTATTTGTAGACTGCAGAAGTTTATACAAATTTTATATGTCAAAATATGCAAAACATATACAAAAATGCATAATTTATGTAAAATATTAGCTTCAATAAATGCTAAATCTCTTGGGTTGTTTTAATACATACTAACTTTGTTCTTGGAAGGGTTTAATAATCAGGAAATAAAAGAGAATTTGAGGATTTTGCACGAAATTAATAATTCAATTAGTCTTAATGAATTTGAATATTACCAAATATGTTTACTTACTTCCCCATCGTGGTTCGATCGCGTGTGGTGGTAAAGAAACATTTGGCAGCTTTACTTTGTAAATTTCTATTCTGTATACGTGGAGGTTTCCTTGAATATTTGTTTTACAGAAACTACATATGTATTAATTTATTGACCAAAGGAAAGTGCATTCGTATTTCCTCCGCTATTCTGTGCAATTCATGTGCTACACATATTATACGTACCACACACATATTGGGATAAAATAATTATTATTATTAACAATGTAATAATATTATTAACTGCTTCTTAGGTCGTGTTCATACTGAGCGGTAAGCGGTAGAGCAATTTATTTTTGATTACACGGTCCAACAAATTTCAACTTTTTTGGTGGGGTTTCGATTCTCACTATGCAATACTTATAGAGTTTTTTGCGCTGATTCCGAATCTGTCCTTAATTTTTCTCCTAGACGCACAGTTTTTGAGAAATTTGAGTTAGGAAAAAAGATATCTTTTTAGACTTTACACAAATATTGTGATGTTATTATGAAAGATATTGAATCTTTACAGCAAAAGATTCCTTAGACTTTCCCGAATTCAGTGATATCCAATATTAATACATTACGATTGTTTAAACATGTTTAAACGATCATTAAAGACGGAGAAACACCACTTTTACACCAATTTTGGACGATATTTTTGAATTTATCTCAAAAAATAAGGGTCCAGCGGAAAATCGAACTATACCACGCGATAGAACAGACTTTTATCTTGAGAAACCACCTTTTGAAGTTTTGAAACATCGACGTTTTTACCGAACCAGAAAGCAAAGTATCTTCGTCCGACATGAGTTGCCGCCAGTGGCGCTCACTGCTAGAACGGTCGTTCGCCGCTCCATATTCCGTCACTGCGCCGCGCCGCGCCGTATCCCGTCTCGAGCGCCACTGGCGGCAACTCATGTCGGACGAAGATATTTTGCTTTCTGGTTCGAAAAAAACGTTGACGTTGCAAACTTGAATGGGTGGTTTCTCAAGATAAAAGTCTGCTCTATCGCGTGGTATAGGTCGATTTTCCGCTGGACCATTATTTTTTGAGATAAATTCAAAAATGTCGTCCAAAATTGGTGCAAAAGTGGTGTTTCTCCGTCTTTAATGATCGTTTAAACATGTTTAAACAATCGTAATGTATTAATATTGGTTATCACTGAATTCGGGAAAGTCTAAGGAATCTTTTTCTGTAAAGATCAATTCAATATCTTTCATAATAACATCACAATATTTGTTTAAAGTCTAAAAAGATGTCTTTTTTCCAAACTCAAATTTCTCAAAAACTGTGCGTCTAGGAAAAAAATTAAGGACAGATTCGGAATCAGCACAAAAAACTTTATAAGAAGTGCATAGTGAGAATCGAAACCCTTTTTGGCTGTTGGACAGTGTTATTATTGCATGAGAAAAATGCAAAAAATATGCACTATGCACAACATATGCTGAATGCAAAAAATGCAAAATAAAAAATACATTTTTGGAATCATCCAATCATGATATAAATTTCTGTCCAAGTCCCATTTGTCTAACCATTTTTTATAAAAATATGTATTCGCATAAACATCCTTTTCTTTAACGTTGACCACGGTCACACGGGTCGCGTCTCGTGGGCCTCAATGTCCTCTTCCACTAAGAAGAAATTGGTTTTTTCCTCCATAAACGTGACGCATAAACCGTTAGTTTGTATTTAAGAACCTGGAATCTAAAAACGATGTCTGAAAATCACTTAATTGGGGGGTACATCTTTGGGTCTTTGGTTTAACGTTTTATTACGGACACCTGAATTCGGATCCGCGCTTATTCCTTCGCGCGGAGACGCGGTGGGCTTTACCGGTTTTACGAAGCAACGTTTTACCTTTTTACTATTTATTAAGTTATTGTTATTAGACCTTACCCTTGCGAGTGTTAACTATTTCGGTTATTTCCATTTTGGCATTATTTCGGTTTCAATACAGCATACTGTCGAGCGGACAGTCGTTGAATTTCGGATGGTGACCGTAGCAGGCAATAAAATAACGAAGCGCTTCGGTCCTAACAAAGCATACTGACAAGGGAACATTTTCAGTTGGTACAAGTTGATTTTGATGAAACTTATGTGAGATATAGTTCTTCGATTTTTTTCGAATTTACTCCGAAAATTTACATTAATAAGTTACAAAGGTATTCATGATCCTACTGTAGTCTTGTGTAACCGGATTAACCGGGTTAATATTAACCCGAACTCGGTTCGGTTCTCCTAACCCGAGTAACCCGCCTAACCGGGTTACAGAAGAATTCTGTAACCCGAGTAACCCGCCTAACCTGGTTACAGGAGACTTCTAACCGGACTTCTAACCGGGTTAGGCGGGTTACAGAATTCTTCTGTAACCCGGTTAGACGGGTTACTCGGGTTACAACACCCGAACCGGGTTCGGGTTAGGATTCGCATACCTGCCAGCGACCGACACACCATCCCGACCACCCACCACGAACGCGATCGACCGTCCTGACCGCGTACCGCGCCTCGTGGAAACCTCGTCATCGCGACCACCGACAGCCCGGGAACCTCTTCGCGGCGAAACTCGCCATTATCGTAATACTGTGTTTTATTTCTCCACGCACCACGTCCTCTCCGACCGATCGCTTCCTCACCGGTAACACGAACCCCAGCGCGACGAGCTATCTCCCGCGAGGAAGCACCCGGGTAACAGAACTGTTACAAGCATAACGGATCAGCTGTACCGCGTCACCATTCCGAGAACTACCCTCACCGCTCAATCCCCGCGTCAAGGAGCTGTCACTCTGACACTAAACACCCCGCACTACCCGCGGCTCTGGAAACACAATTTGGCGGAAACCCGATGCGTATTTTCTCACATATTGGCGGGAACAGGATACACGTAACCACTCCTAGAATCCTCCGCACAACTACCCCGCGCCACCAATTAATATGTATTGTCACGTCGCCTAAATTTCACGTGTCCTTCGGAAGGACGGAACGCCGGCGACTCCGGGTATTTACGGGCGAAACGCCGGGCCACGCTCGGCCGCGCGATACGTGGTCCACCCGGGACAAAAGGTATCTCGCGGATTCGGATATTCACGTAAGGGGTCGATCTTACTCTCAATTTTCGGGCGCCAGACACTCGGAGGTGTCACGCGAATAGCGCGATATTAACGCGAAGCGCGAATGAATGCTCCGAAGCTGCGAGAACCTCGCGATGTTCTGGATGGCTCTAGGACGGGCTCAGGATTCTATGCGGGCGAAATACAGAGCATTTCCCGCGGCGGAAAGGTTTCTCGACGGAAATAATCAACGAGAGAATCGGCTTGAACAATTTATTAGTCCGATGGACACGACAGGGCTGCCGGTGAGAGCCAGCAGCGGTACTTTACAAGCCGGCGCGTTCACGATACTTTCGCGACAAGTTTTCGGTCGCTCGCGCTATTTTTCTCGGTCGCGTCGAACCCGACCGTTTGCTAGATTTTAATTCGCTTTTACAAGGCACTTTCGACGCGGAGTAACGGCCGGATTCCGATGGAATTCCGAGATACAATGTTTGGGTCGTTCGAAATTCGCCGTCGGACACGATACGGACCGTTGCGACGTCACACCGGGGAACGTCTCGAAGATGTCGTATTATTTTACTCGCAAAATCGGCAACGATACGGCCCCCCGCGAGTCCGCGACCTCGCGATACCAACCGGCACGCACGTTAACCGATCGACGACCGTTCGTCCTTTCTCGAAAAGATGGCCGACCACGCGGCAAGGAGACGGTTTCGTCGTTTCGCGACGCGAACAAGGACCTCGCGAAAACGTTACCGAGCCAACACGAAAAGTTCACTTAATTCCAAAAATACTTAAGGAAGCCTGACTGGCGCTTACCACGGCAACGAGGGCGACGGCAGTTGGTCGGCAAGTCGTCCTTCTCGTCCCTCTTTCTCGGCACGCACTTTTAATTAATCGAATTGGTGGTTCAGACGGAAAACTGCTTATTGGTACTACGGCCAACGACCCAGTGGCCCACTTTCGGTAAGCTCGGTAACGCGGAAGCGAGCCGTCCCCCTACTCCCTACCCTATTTCCCCCGTTTAAGACTCGCGGGCCTATCGCGCGGTATCTCCTCGCAGGATCGCATCCTGTCGCGCGGGATCCCTGGCTCGCGGAAATTGGTGATCACGTTCGCCGCTTTTCCGACTGTAACGGCGACGGTTCGTGAAGGGGAAAGTTCTCGCCGCTCCGGTCGTGGACACCTTCTTTTCCGGGTGAGGCAGCGACGGGGTCGAGATGTTCGTCTCGTGTCCACGTTCCCTCGCCGGTGCCTCCGGGTTCGTCGACCCGGGGTCGGTACTTCCTTCGGTGTCTCGGCACGAAATCCTTCTGGAGCCAGTCCCGATAAAGCCTCGTACGGAGAGAAATAGGGGCCGGGCTCCCCTGGAGCCCGGTTTCGGTCCTGTAAAGTTCGCGTCGCCCAAGTGGCGCGACGCTCAAAACGCGTTATTACTCGCCCTTGGCAAATGGGCATGCCCTGGGAGAGCGCTCGCAAACGGCCGTTTCGCATCGGCACTGCCAGAGGGCGGCCCGGCCTCTCTTTTTCGGGATCGAGGGACGTCGGCAAGACTTGCCATGTCCCAGTATATAAGGCCCGGCAAATCCAGAGAGATTACCGTCTTCCCGTCGTCGAGCCGACGATTACCTGCCGATCGTTATCTACTGTGCCAGTACGACTAGCGAGACGCTCCTTTCCGATCACTGTGCCAGCGATCTTCCTGACTACCCTACAAACGAAGGTAAGTATCCAATAGAGATCCCCATTTCACGTGTATGTAAATACACGTGGTACGTGAAACGTGTAGTACGAATTTAAGAATCGATGAACACGGATCCACGAACACGTGAATACGGATCCGTTCGGCACGTTCCATTCCGACAACTAAAGGCCTCTGCACACAGCGACCGTGCGCCACGGATGCTTTTTCGGCAATGCCAACAGAATCCGTGCGCTTGGAAGGCCAATTAAAGGAGTATTTACACCGGTTCCGGAGGCACCGGGTCCGGAATTTTCTACGTTTTCGTAGTGTACACCGAATCCGGGGGCCCGGAAAGCTACTTGCG
This sequence comes from Lasioglossum lativentre, assembly GCA_916610255.1. Lineage (NCBI taxonomy): Eukaryota > Metazoa > Arthropoda > Insecta > Hymenoptera > Halictidae > Lasioglossum > Lasioglossum lativentre. Next base: position 40,919,439 of record OU744356.1, on the reverse strand, counting down.
AGGGTTCGAGACGCTCGGAACAAAAGCACAGCCTGTCGTTTACGACCAGAACCCCAGGGGTTCCGGGACCGCTTCTACTCCCCCCCAACCTCAGGAGATGCCTATATGCTAGAACCCGGACGGGAAACTGACCGAAAGTCTAGGCGGCGTCTCTTGTCCGGGGCACCACCGTGTCTACGAGCTGGATCAAGAAATTCAATGACATTTAGCTAAACAGTCAACTTTTATCGAGTTCTAATAAGTTTGCATTGCTTTCTGAATGTCCATTAAGATCGAAAATGAAAAAATTAATGCATTTAATTTTTCTAATTTTTTTTGTTGCAATAAAGTGTTAAAAATTAACACCGACACCAAACAACTAAACAACTAAAAAACTAAAAAACTAAACTACTAAAAACTGAAGATAGGAATCGAGAAATAATTAAAAAGTTTAATGTGTACAAAATATCTTTTATTTATAGAAATTAACAATATCATACAAGCTCTGCTTATTACTAACTAAACTTAACTTACGCTGTCTTATATAATTAAAACTTATATATAAACTACAAAAAATGTAATATACTAATAACTATTAACATACGACTAATATTAATATAATATTAAAATATAATAACGATATTTTGCGGAGCTTACAGCGAAGAGATAAGGGTATCAAATAAAAAAAAGGGTTCTAGTTGAAAAAAATGTTTATTTCGCAATTAGTTTGGCAATTGTTTTAAACAAATGAGGTGTTTTTTCCAGCAGGGAAGTATTGAACAATTTGATAAAAGAATGAGGACGAAGACCCAAGTCTCCCTTTTACATCCCTGTTCTCAAAAATTGTGACACTGTCAAAATGGCAAAATTGAAGTTATTACAAGAGTCCGAGAAGGTAATATCGCGGTGCACCGGTCCACTTGAAATAATTTTAATTTTGCGTACTATTGTTTCCTATATTCAAAATAAAATCTTTAAATGTGTCCCGCACAAGAAAACACTCTCTCGTCGCGTTGCCTCCTTGGTGATTCATCGGAGTGAAGGCGGTACTCCGACTGGCTTCCTGGAGTGATGGGCGAGATCCTTCGCGGGCCCGGATATAATTTTGAAGGATACATGCGGCCAACACAATGTTGTCGACATTTTCAGGTTTCGCATGTATCCTTCTGTTAAATATCCTAAATTTCTGCGTTAGTATCCCAAACGCGTTTTCAATTACTCTACGCGCAATGGAAAGGCGCCGGTTAAAATATTGGCGGTCCTGCTGTCCTTCAGCCTGACTCCCTTGATAGGGCCGTAGCAGATTCCGCCTCAGCGGGAAGGCTTCGTCACCCACAATTACACAGGGCGCGCTGGTAGATGTTCCCGGCAAATTTGTGTCGGGCAACATTTGGAACGTCCCGTCGTTAATAGATTTGCCAAGGCGGGAATTCGCAAATATACCGCCGTCGCTGTTTCTCCCACAAGCGCCTACCTCGACAGCTATGAAGTTGCTGTCGGCGTCAGCCACGGCCATCAAAACGATTGAAAACGTCTTCTTATAATTAAAGTATAGTGATCCGGAATTCGGTGGAGCTTGAATATTAATGTGCTTCCCATCTATCGCGCCTAAACAATTGGGAAACCTGCATTTTTCCCAAAATTGGTTCTTAATGGCTTCCCACATTTCCGCAGTGGGTCTCGGCATCGTTTTCTGCAGCAATGATTGAATGATTGCTTTGCACGTCTCTTTGACGATTTTGCATACAGTTGCATGCCCCATGCGGAAACTGTAGCTTATTGTTTTAAGAGAATCTCCCGTAGCTAAATACCTGAAACAATGATAAAAGGTTCATTAGGAAATATTCTTGTTTATAACTACGATGTAAATTTCTTCGTGCTAACTAAATAAACAGTGTTTTTAAAAATCAATCCACTGTAAACCCACTTACCGCAGGCAAACTGCCAATCGTTCCTCCGGTGAAATTGGTTTTCTCCAGTTAGTATGCAGTCTTACTAGCTGCCCTTCAATTTTTCGTAGGAGACTTGCGAAGCAGTTTGTCGGAATAATTTTAGCTCTCCATCCGTGTCACGAGTTCGCCACAGTGGATGGATACCGTAGCGTCTCGTCCTCCTGTGTATTGCCTGCCGTTGCTGCTGGCGCCGGCGATGCAAGTAGCGCAGAGTCCGCAATTGTAATTGCATTGTCATCAATTCCTCAGGAGTGAAATCCATTATGTTCAAAATGACGAGCACGTGATAACTACTGAACTGTATTGGCCAAGAATGGTGCTGAAACCTGGCTTTACAGTCCCTTAAATACTCTACCGGCAACCTCTCCTCATAACGGCATGAATGGGGGTGGAATTACCCTGGCGAGACAAGTCGCAAGCGTACCTACCTGGCGGCAAGGCACCCTATGAATCCTTCTTCATAAAAGGTTACACACGAATATCTCTAAAAACATTGATTATACGCAAAAATGTTTCAGATGAAAGTTTTTCAGTACCGAGGGGGAAATCATGTGGTGGGACTTTTAGTTTTCTCGGTGAACACTCCAAGGTGAGGTGAAGGTCAACTTTCTCTTTTTAAATGGAATTATATGTTTTTTTAACAACCATCAAATATTGCGTTTTAAGATGAGTTCAATGACCTATGACTCAAGGTCATTCAAGGTCAGATAAAAAACCTATCATTCCATTTGAAAAAAGAAAGTTGAACTTCACCTCCCATTGGAGTGTCCACCGGCAAAAATAACCGTCCCACCACATGATGTCCCCTTCGGTACTGAACAATTTTCATCTGAAACATTTTTGCGTATAATCAATATTGTTGGGGTGTCGTATGCTCCGAGTGTACAGGAAAGGTGAAGGGGGTCATACCATGTGAGAGCTACTTTTTCTTGCTTTTTTTAGGAATTTGTTTTGAAGGACCCTTAAAACATACAATCTTGAAATTGTTACCACACATTTGCTGACATTTTAACAGTCTATCAGAATTTTTTCAAACCAAAATAATTAGTTGGATCAACTTTACACCGTTCGGAAGACACTCTTGTGTAAAAAAAGTAGGTTGATGGCAACCATGATTCCGGAGGTTTCGATCATCTCATATCAAAAAATCAAACGGCATTTTAATTTGGATTACCATGGGTTCGTCGACAACACTGTTTTCATCGACACGATTTGACCGACAGTAACTTTCGTCGACACTATGTTTTTATCAACATTATGAAATCGTCGACAAATGATTCGACCGACACTATGTTTTCATCGACACGGTCAAATTGTCGACATATGTTATCATCGACAATCCGTGTTTAGCGACAGGTCTGGGTTTATTCGTTTCCACGAACTGATAGCTACATAAAAAAATTGTTGTTATATTATACACCCCGATTTGTGATGCTGCTATGTGTCAGTAAAGTTCCTGCTTTGGTGCGTGATTGTTGTGTTAAAGTGTTCGTTAAACAACTGCAATGAGTTCGACACATCAGATTAATTTTGAAGGAAGGGTTCAAGTTATTTCGTCTATTCGTGGAAAACAGAAAACTGTAATTGATGGTTTTATATTTAAAAAAAAATAAAAATAGAGATAACTTATTGCTGCATCTAAAAATTAGAATTAATTAGAATTTCAATTCAATAATATATTCAATTGTATAGAACTAAATATAAAAAATAATAAATTGAATGTGAATAATTACCTATTATTACTTTGGCGAAGTTCATAGTATCAAATCTTCTCTTTTCCTTTTTACCTAGCCAGCTGCACTGCAAGGCGAATACGTGGTTTTAATGCCGGAGGCAATACCGAATCGGATTCATCATCGTTGTCACCACATCTGAAAGTCTGAAAGCATTATAATATTATTATAATATATAACATTTATAACATTGTTTTGGTTCTTCATAACTGTTTCAATCAGAACTGATATATAACAGTTTGAAACCTTTTCAGAACCTTTTCACACCCTATATAATTCATATAAAATGGGTAAACTTCCGTACCACCCAAATGAGGTGTTACCCGTAGCACGTTACTGTTTTTGTTTAATGTGGGTAGTTCGCCGGTAGCCCTATAGTCCCACATTTTGGCTGGCTTTACATATAGCACAACTGCAATGTTACAATTGGCTTGGACAAATATAATTATAGTAAGTATGCAGAAAAGGTTAAACCTCTTGTAACCTTTTATGTATAATTACCGTAACTATAATATGTATACATACGTGCTAAAAGTGTTAAACGATGAAGTTAGATTTTTAAAAAATAAAGAAAAAGATATCCGAACATATGTACAGTGGCGTGCAATAATTTTCGGTCGCTCTAAACGAGACGATAACTTTTCTATTATTGTACTATACGAATTGAACTTTTTTGGGAAGCTAGAGCAATTAGTTGACTACAGAATGTGAAAAAAATTTGTTTAAAAATTGCAAGTGATCGGAATTGTTGATAAAATATTAAAACTAGCATTTTCAACTTTTTTATGTGGTCATATATTGAAAATTTAAAAAGTGCATTTTGTAGATCTGTGTCAATTTTATGCACTGTGAAAGTTTCATCGAAATCGGCTGATGCGGGTAAAAAACGACAAGCATTGAAAGATGTAAGAATCCTTAGATTTATTGCAGTTAGAGGCCGAAAATCGTGAAAATCTGCACTTTTTACCATCTTTAAACGTTTATAGCTCATTGCAAACGTCGACCGATTTTGACGATATTTTCAGAATATGTTTCATTCACACAGATCTACAAAATGTATTTTTTAAATTTTCAATATAGGCCCACATAAAAAGTTGAAACTGTAAATTTTAGTATTTTGTCAACAATTCCGATCAATTGCAATTTTTGAATAATTTTTTTTCACATCCTGTAGTAAACTAATTGCTCTAGCTTCCCTAAAAAGGTCAATTCGTATAGTACAATATTAAAAAAGTTATCGTCTCTTTGAGAGCGGCCGAAAGTTATTGCACGCCACTGTATATACTTATGAAAGACAATGTAGCAATGGGAAAACAATAATTTTTTCATTCATTTCTAATTTAATATATTTCACGACAACATCCGTAACATTAAAAATTTCGAAAGGACCTGAAGAAGGAGATTCTATAGAGAAAATTCCAAATTCGGATGATTTATATATTTTAGATATAAAAATTTTCTACCAACTATCTTGTATTCGTCGCCTGATAATATTACATTTTGAACAAGAATTATGTTACCATTTACAAGAGAACAACAGTTATTTGGCTCACTAGTTTTTAAACTGAAATGATGGAAATCAACGCGTTTAAATTGTTTACTAGCTTTAACATTTCGTATTAAGGGACCGTCAAAATGTTCGTTTTTAAAAATGGGAAATTTACTACTATGCATCTTTTTTTTATTAAAAATATGGCATTTTTCCGAATGCCGTTTTACTATTTGCTCTAATATTTTATCACGCGTTCGAATAGATGTTAAAATAGTTTGCAAAAAATTTTCAAAATGGAAAGCTCCGAAATCGTGCAATGGGCCATGATTTCTTACATCTCCCGCAATGTGTAAGAGATTGTGAACATTGTGAGAGATGTGCTGTGCTCCATATAATACTTTAAACGTTTTAACGAAATAATTTCACAATTCAGATGCATAGTCAATTAATTTTAAATATCTTGAATTTGATAATATAGTTATAGCTACATGTAACGTAAGAAAGTTTGTATACCGATCTTTATTTATATTGTTTAATAAGACTACTGGCCCGGTGTAAAAAAGAAACTGCCTAAATTCCGTTGCTTTCCATCGTTTCAGTTCATTCAAACTTCGTGGCTTTCTATTAAATTCTAATGGCATGCACTTTGCTAGAGAAATCAAAGAATTCGATATATTAAGAGAATCCGAATTTGAAATTTTTGTGGTAGGTTTTCCACAGCACCACAAGTTCAAAAGTAATTTCTTCACTACGCCCAAACAAATCAAATGCATATAATCAAGTGGAAAAGAATTTATCATATCAATTCCCGGAATATTTTCTAAAGAAGTTATACCCGTGTGATGATCTTCATCAACTTTCATTCTAAATTCAAGGTCTGTTCGCAATCTAATATTATTTATTTCTGGAAAACATACCCTATTATCAATAAAATCCCCTTCAATATGGCATTTTGTACATGAATGATATCCCGCATGACCTTTTATGCATTTGATAAAAGATTTTGCGGGAGTATCACAAATAAAAGATTGTATTTGTAAATGATATAAATGTTCATTAATTAACAATCCACTATTACTAAGGGCTATCGCCTCTTGAACAAAATCGAATAAAAAACTATTAGTGTCTTTTGGTTTTGCATAACCATGATAAATACCGATCATTGCTACATTTGTATATCCTGTTACACTACAAAGAATAGGATATACTTGGCTGCTAGAACTCTTTGATAATGGAAGACCGTCGATATTAACGTTGATCCGAATTGTATTGTCAATAAAAGAAGAAATGTCCATAAATTTACAAAGATTTAAAATGGCATTTTGTAAACCAAAATGGTAATAATGCCCTGGCTCAATTTGTTTAGTAACGACTGTCTTACATGTTTTCAAAAGAGTTCTAGCATCCGTGGGTAAATTTGGAATGGGCTTCTTCAATATCGAAAGTAAATGATTAACCGCGACATTTGCAGATTTATAAAAAACAGGAAATCTACTTTACCGGCTAAACTAAGCCGATTTGATACCATGTTGTATATACATTTTTATCTTGAAATAACCTCAAGAATCCAAATATAACCTCAAATCGAGGGGCCACGGAAATCGTAATCTCCCCGGTTTACGAATTATAAACGATCACAAGTAGTAAAAATGGTACTTATAGGCTCAAAATCATGAAATTTATTATTCGTGAACCAATTAACCAATTTCAATGAAATTTTCAGAATTTATATAACTTATACAAGTTTACAAAACACATCATTTAAATTTTTGTTATTAGCCCAATTGAAAAAGTTGTAAAATTCAATTTTTACTATGGTTTGTCACAATTCCGACCAAATGCATTTTTTAAACTTATTTATTACACGTCATTTACTAAACTAATTCTTCTAGCCTTATAGAGAAATTGAAGTCGTTTGGTCCATTCACAAAAAAGTTATTCCGATTTAAAGCGTGTGTGATGAACCCCGCAGCATAACGTGATGAACGGAGACCCTGCGGCATACAGTGTAAAAATATTTCTTATATATTAATTAAATATAAATTTTGTAGAACCGGGAGCAGAGTCATGAAATCGTGGACGATCTTGGAATTCGTTAAAGACGGCACGGTAGAGGCAGTCCCATCCTCGTGGATCGTAGGCGATTTCTGCCATTGGCCACCATTTCCGCAGGGCCGCTTAAGGCCGGATTCATAGCGAGGTTTCCGTGGACGAGTTGGCCGTGGACGTTTCCTATAAATTTCGTGCGGGTTGAGAAGTCCCGCTGTGCCCCTGCTAAGCGTGGCAGAAAAAAAAGGTCACCAAGTGGCAGGAACGGAGACCTTTTTTTTCTGCCACGCTTAGCAGGGGCACGGCGGACTCCTCCACCTCCGATCGAAAATGGGAAATAGCCGCGAACAAGCCGTCCGCGGAAACTCCACTAGGAACGTAACTTTTCTTCCAACCACATATACATATATATGGTATCAAAAATTATTTCGGATACACCGGAAAATAATGAAATGTTCATTTTAGGGAACCAATAGTGTCATTTCGCCCACAACGATACTTTGCAACTGTACGCACCATGTAATAATTTCATACGTTACACAGTGGACGAAATTTGGACGAAATCTGAGTCAAATCTATCGAAAGTTCTTTAATTTTGACACAGATTTCGTCCAAATTTCGTCCACTGTGTGACGTATGAAATTATTACATGGTGCGTACAGTTGCAAAGTATCGTTGTGGGCGAAATGACACTATTGGTTCCCTAAAATGAACATTTCATTATTTTCCGGTGTATCCGAAATAATTTTTGATACCATATATATGTATATGTGGTTGGAAGAAAAGTTACGTTCCTAGTGGAGTTTCCGCGGACGGCTTGTTCGCGGCTATTTCCCATTTTCGATCGGAGGTGGAGGAGTCCGCCGTGCCCCTGCTAAGCGTGGCAGAAAAAAAAAGGTCTCCGTTCCTGCCACTTGGTGACCTTTTTTTTCTGCCACGCTTAGCAGGGGCACAGCGGGACTTCTCAACCCGCACGAAATTCATGGGAAACGTCCACGGCCAACTCGTCCACGGAAACCTCACTATGAATCCGGCCTAATGAAGGCCATGAAGGCTTGCGATGAGGTGAACCAATGTTGGCCAAAACATCCTGTAAAACTATTTAAGAAAGGCACTTATGGTGAGTTAAAGATTTTATTATATGATGAAACTAAAATAAAAACATGTAATTTAAAAATGCTTTCAGATAATTATGCACAGGCAAGGGCCAAGGCCAAAGTGGCCGAGGAAACGTCGGATTTGCAGTCCGAAGTTGATTTCGGCCAACTAAGAAAGAGGAAAATTGTAAGCGACACGGACGACGTGTCGGACACCCTATTGCCTCCGCCTCCGGCGATTAAACGCCACTACGAGCTAGGTACGTAAATAAAAGATTTTATGCTACTTTATGCTATTTGCTTAATTTCTTTCCATAAATAATTATTATATCCGTGTATAAACCATGAATATTGTTTTCAGGACAATGCAGCAGGAGTGACGAAAAGGTGTTGCACACGTCTCCGTTGCATACGTCTCCGTTGCATACACCTCCGTTGCATACGTCTCCGGCGATAAAACGACGGTACAAGCTAGGTACGTAAATAAAAGATTTTATGCTATTTTATGCTAATTGCTTAAGGCGGCAGACTCGTTTCCAGGATTGCAAGGGTGCGGGATTCGCGTTCTCATTTTTCGATAATACAAATATGGGGTTTTTCAGAAGTCAAAAAGGCTATATAAAAGATGGATCTAGGGCGTTATCGCTCTCAAAAGTCCTATTTTATCGTTTACGAGGCGTAATTTGCATTAATCGGCAGCTATTTTCATAGCTACATGCGCAGTTGTATGCTTCCGAGTAATGCAAATTACGTCTCGTAAACGAAAAAATAGGACTTTTGAGAATGATAGCGCCATAGATCCATCTTTTATCTAGCCTTTTTGACTATTGAAAATCCCCCTACATTTGTAATATCGGGAAATGAGAACGCGAATCCCGCACCCTTGCAATCCTGGAAGAAGAAGTCTACTCCGTTAAATTCTTTCCATAAATAATTATTATATCGGTGTATAAACCATGATTATTGTTTTCAGGACAATGCAGCAGGACAGTGGACGACCAAAGTGAATTGGATGAGGTTTCCACTAATTCTATAATTATTGGTAAGTCGATAGAACTACAGTGACTCGGATTAACATTCGGACGCTCTAAGAAAACTTTAACTTTTTTAAATATTATGCTATACAATTTTAACTTTTTCGGGAGCTAAAGCAGTTAGTTTACTACAGGATTGCATTGTACAACTTTTTTGTGAGGGCCTATATTGAAAATTTAAATGATTCGTTTTGTAGATCTGTATTAATTAAACATGTTGTGAAAATTTTGTCAAAATTGGTCGATGTTGCACTGAGCTACAAACATTTTAAAGATGGTAAAAATTTCAGATTTTCATGATTTTCGGCCTCTAACTACATTAATCTAAGGATTCTTACATCTTTCAATGCTTGTCATTTTTTACCCGCAGCAACCGATTTAACAATACAAAACGTATTTTTTAAAGTTTCAATATAGGCCCACATAAAAAAGTTGTAAAATGCAACTTTTTTGTATTTTTCTACAATTCTGATCAATTGCAATTGTTGAAAAAATTTCTTTTCACATCCTGTAGTATACTAATTGCTCTAGCTTCCCAAAAAAGTTCAAATCGTATATTACGATATTTAAAAAGTTACCGTCTTTTTTAGAGCGTCCGAATATTAATTCGTTTTACTATATGTAAACGAATTTAAATATGGAAATACGTATTAGCGTAAACACGTACCTAATAATCTAAATTTTCAGGAGATGGGCAAGCACATTCTATTGGGGACGAAACAACGACCCTATTGAAAACCATTCTCGAACAACAGCATGTGCTTCGTTCTCTCATCACTGATGTTTCCACCCGCGTGGGAAATATCGAGAAACTGATCATTGAAGGAAATCAAACGCCACGAAGTATGCAAGAGGAGAAAACATCCATATTCTCGTATGTTGCGAGTCCAATTAACTCTGTTGAAGAGTTCAATAAATTGGATGAATTCTTGCGAGAAGGAGACAATACAAAACATGTGGTAATTAAATAATATATATAATACAAGTTTTAAATAAGTTATATAACATAAGTTTACAGTCGATTGAAAATAAATTACTAATTTGCAGACCTGCGAATTATCAACCATTGGCGGAGCCAATTGCACCTATTTTGTGAAAAGAACGTTAGGTGCCATTGTATCTGACCACTTGGCAACCCAGTTCAGTTGGCTCGGAAAAAAGGGAAAAATAAGATTTGAGGCTACACAATTAGCCAGAGTAATAGTTGGTAATTATTCACGTGCACTTTGATATTTAGTGGTATACAGTTGAATATAGTATTATTGAATTGAAATTCTAATTTTTAGATGCAGCATTAATGTCCAACGTGTCTACCTCAAAGAGTGACACGGAAATAGCCATCCAGAAGTGGCTTAGGAGGGCCCCAGAACGGACAAAGCACGTCACGAAAGATTTTTAGTTAAAATGTTGAATTTTTTAGTTTATTTTTAGTGTTGTATTTTTTTGTATAAATTTTGTATTTTTTAGTTTATTTTTAGTGTTGTATTTTTTTGTATAAATTTTGTATTTTTTTAGTTTATTTTTAGTGTTGTATTTTTTTGTATAAATTTTGTATTTTTTAGTTTATTTTTAGAGTTGTATTTTTTTGTATAAATTTTTGTATTTTGTGTTCTATTTTTTAGTATAAATTTTGTATTTTGTGTTCTATTTTTTAGTATAAATTTCGTATTGTATTTTTTGTATTTTTTTTTTATTTTATTGTAATAAATAATGTGAAATTTTGTTTCACGTTTTAACCATATATACAAATAACGTTGTTTCGTAGTTTTTAATATGCAGAAACCATATCCTATGAAGGTCCTATAAACGTCGAATATACGTCCTGTAATGGACGTCCAAATAACGTCCTTATGTCCCAGATTTGTCCCAGGAACGTACCAGGAACGTCCAAATAACGTCCTTATATCCCAGAATTGGTCCCAGATATGTACCAGGTACGTACCAGGAACGTCCAAATAACGTCCGTATGTCCCCAGATAGGTCCGCACGGGACGTCCTATGTACGTCCCAAATAGGTCTGCACGGGACGTCCTATGTACGTCACACTTTGTAACACGGACCTCATTCGGACATTTCTGGGACGTATATCGGACATATATCGGACATATCTCGGACATACGGACATGATTCGGACGTCCCTGGGACGTACGAAGGTCCGACTACGGACGTACTTGGGACGTCCATCGGACATCCGAGTGCTACTTGGGCGGCTGTTGGACAAGAATCAATCGTGTCCTACTCTATGTTCGGCTTTCTGTTGAAGTCTCGCTCGGCGCGATATCTAGACGGAGTCATAAATCAAAAAGCACTTCTGGCCACGATTCTTGTCCATGAAAAACACGGCTGTAGGACAAGAATCAAGCTTTTACTGTAATCTGTAAATTCATTTCCTACAATATTTATATTTATTCTACATATTAAAATTATAATATTCTGTAGTAGTATTTTTGTTATTGGGAATTCTTAAGGACTCCTAAGTTTTAATTCCTCCTTGTGAAGATTTACGTAAACAATGTATATAATACAGTAAATGTTCGATAGACGCGAAAAGTTCTATACGATAGATGCGAATAAAATATCCCCTCCAACTTAGTAATCTGATCTCGGCTCGGTATATCGGTGTGAACCACTACTGACGCGACACGGAGAGTCGCAGTCGTCGGCACGGTTCAAACGCCCGTGCGTCATCACAATGTAACACCAATATTTAATCTTCTTTATTTTCCATTATTTTTTTATGGAACTTTCAGCAACATATTCCTGGCATTTTTCTAATGCAAAATGATACCAAACACGATATAATTTCAGTGGTTTAATCGACGATGAAAATCCATTACAAATTTTTGGTAAGAAATAAAATTAAGTAAATCTTAAATAAATCTTAAGTAGTTACTTAAACCGGTTAAAAAACTACAAAAATTGTGTCTTTTCCTGGCGGATGCAAACGCTCCAATTCGATGGTTTTCCTTCGATGGAATTTAGACTGTAGTGGTTTAAATGACGATGGACGTTTCGGGCGCAAGGAAGGATACCGCGTATAGAAACGAAAGAGACGCAGACAGTTGCCGTCGCCGGTAAGTACAGTTCACAGGCCCGCGCGTGATCTCGCTTTACACGCGCTGTACTTCTCTACGTTCGGCTCGGCCTTTGAAGTTAAAAAAAATAGCTCCACTATACGATAGATGCGAAGATATCCCCCCAAGGCTTTCGCGTCTATCGAACATTTACTGTATAGTACTTTTTTTTATTTTTCGTTAAAATTGTAAACCACTTTTTATTCAATAAAAAAAACAAGGTCATCGCAATTAAAAAAAAAATTTCTTTAAGTAATCAAAAGAATTTTTTTTTATTTACCAATCGATTCGTCTTTGCATTTTATTTCAAAAAATATTAAGGTACTTTACTCGAAAATTACATAATTTAAGAGTTACGACTTTTTCCCCCGGTTTGATCACCGATCCACTCGTCACGCATCCTACATATTAATTCATCCACGTAATTCTTTATCGAACTCTTTATTATTCGGAATGTGAATAAGTAAGTTATGTCAAATAAAAGTTATTCAATTTTTCTGGATATATCTGTTTCCACAGATCGCAATTATGTATAAAGAAAGTGTAAGGAAATAATGTTCATTTATGAAATATTTTTTAATTAGAAATTCAGATATCTGATATGAAATTTGAAGTAGGAATTCTAAATTTTCCTAAAATTATGCTTTAATACTTTCTCACGTACAATATTTTTATGAATTTTTTGTTCTGATATTAGTTTTAAAACATCGTCTGAAATATGGCGGAGAATGTAACATTTGATGATAATCGATATGGTTTCGTGATGGTTCGTCTTCTCACCAACGCGTCGCGACGAGAATCTCCTCAGTGGTCTACTACATCGACGAAATGCCGTCGGTGGCCTTCTGTTTCTCACTCCAGTCAGAATCTATCCTAGAGGGCGTAAGAGAACACCGAAATATTTGCGTCTCACCAGTGATGCCAGAATGAGGTTGAAACCAACCTCATTTCCCTCTCCAGGCTCTCCACCTTTATCCCCTTCCACTATCCTATTCAACCACCATAAGCACACTCCAACCAGTGTCGCCAGATTTTGTGAGCTCAGGGGAGTACAGGTACCCTCTCTCTGATGACCGTGGCACGTTGCGCGTGCGCGAGTGGCACTAAATCCCCGTCGCGCACGCGCAACGTGCCACGGTCATCGGAGAGAGGGTACCTGTACTCCCCTACTGCGCCCGTTTGGGCGCCTTTCTGGCGACACTGACTCCAACGTCCCCCACTAAGATCGTAGACTGGTCGCGCGGTCGCGCAACGTGTCACATATTACTCTGGTCATCAGAGAGGGGGTATTTGTGTTCCCCTCGATTCCGTTTCGATTACCCCTGTCTGGTAACACTGCGTCTCACCAACTCCAGTAAGGCTTTAATAGTATCTCGTCTGTGACGACACGATGTCCCGTAAGGCTGGCAGTCTTTAACAGTATCTCGTCGGTGATGTAGGTTAGATTGTTGAGCCTTTTGCTTCTCGTCAGTGATCTGCTTTATCTGCAAAGGGTCCTAAAAGAGATGAAGCGAATTTTTCTTTCCTTCATTTTTCAAGATGTTTCCGATTTGTATTTGTCTGTAGGGAAGAGAGGGGGGAGGGAAAGAGCCCTTTAGATGATGAGCTGATTGACTCAATTATACGCAATTCGCCTACAAGAGTATGTTGTCAGAGAGAGAGTGAAAATTTTATTTATTAGTGTATAATAATGTTTTTCCGTGTATAAGAGCAGATTTTTGCATGGAGGTGTTTGTGAAAGTATGAATTATAATCCTTTTTGTATTATTTTTAAGCTTGTGACCGTGTTGGCCACATATCGATATCTCGTGCGACGCGAGTATCGATATCGATCCCCACCACGATAGCTCGCTACGTCACGCGTGATCCTTGTCTTAGATAAGGATAACAGAAGGAGGTCGATCGTCGATGCGAGCAGCAGAGAGATCACTCTGTGTCTGGACACGATCCTGTTAAGACGCAGCAGTCACCGCGGTAAATTCGTTCTCAGCGCAATATGCGTAAGCTCAGAGAGGCTCTTATTCAAAGATTGTAACTTGCTAATGCAAGCCTTTTTCTAGTTCACAGACTAAGTCTGTATAGCCCAGAGTGGCTCACATTTAATATTATAACTTGCGAAATGCAAGCCTTTTTCTATTTCACAGACTAAGTCTGTATAGCCCAGAGTGGCTCACATTCAATATTATAACTTGCCGGATGCAAGCTTTTTACTAGTTTACAGACAAGTCTGTGTAGCCCAGGAGTGGCTGCCATTCAAAAATTGAAACTCGCGTGTCGCGTGTAAATTTTGTAGATTTAAACGGAATCGGCGCTCTAAGGCTTGTATCGCCAATCGCGTTCGAAAAATAAAAAGGCGTCGCGTTTAACACGATGCAAGATAGAGAGGCCTGGTGATTTTATATATATAGATATCTTGAAGTTTAAAATAGTGAACAGTTCACCTGCAAGTGAACGAAATTGGACAATTAGTAAAGTGAATCACGAGGTTCTCGTAATTGTGACAAGTGAAAAACCTTGTATCTTGCGCCGTGTGTTAGGCAACCTGGTTAGCCACGAAACCGGACGGGACGTCGGCGTCGGTTTCGTGCACCATAATAAATTCAAGGTAAATTCAATATTTCCCTCACAGAAACGTTTGGAGATTGAGGAGTCGCCCAGGCCACGTACCTGCCGACAATTCGTTATCTGCCAACAACGTTTTGTGGAATTTCTGAGGAATAGGTACCGTTCACCCCTCCCGTGAATACCGGCAGGACTGTTCGTGTATCCTATCTTCGTCAGACATTCTATAGTAGCTTGCATATCGTATGGTCGTCTAAACTCACAAAATCGTTTGGAGATTGAGGATTCGCCCAGGCCACGTACCTGCCGACAATTCGTTATCTGCCGTGTACGATTTCAGTGAGGTTCCTAACGTGTGGACCTCGATCGGTTCTCCCGTATTTTATACGGCGTTTCCGATTGGCGCTTCCACATCGTTAGCGCGTTAGAACCGCGGAACACACATACCATACGATTTATATCTATTATACGTGCACGAGGCCGACGTCGACGTCACGATCCGCGTTACGGATAGAGGCGATACGCGAGCAAGCGAGCGTTGGAAGTTTCGTTTCTTGCACGCATTCCGTGCGTGCCAAGTTATTTTTCTACGCGCTGGGTCGTCGCGTTATTCACGCGTCGTGTTGACAATAGTGCTCCTATTGAAATCGTGTACACAACACCGGAGTAAAAACACAGAATATACCTCACTTATACCAGTCAATACATTCTCCAATTAATTGATAATCGCCTAAACCTTTCCGCTTTCCAGTGCCTGGAGGCACGAACCTCGCTCGTTTATTACGAGAAATGGTGGTTACATCGGATATAGTAACCGATCCGGTGTAGGTTGAAAGAATCAATAGAAGGGAACAATAGTTCGGTTTCACGTTAAAAGAAGGTAACAATAGTTAGGTTACAAGCTTATATATTTTAATGTATAGGGAGAGTATGGATAGTAATTGTATTTGACGAGTTTGGATTTAAAGCCAGTAATTATTTGAGTGGGTCGGAAAAGATGATGTTTTATCTATTTATTTGTTTATTCATTTTACCTTTTGTTATATATATTTGTTTTGTAAGTATTTATTGTTCCCTTATTTCCTAAGTCCTATATTATATTGAATTCGGTAGGTGTGGAGGATTGAGGTTTTAAATTTACTTATTAATACGGGTTATTTGTGTAGAGAGATGTATATATTTTTTAGGTAAACATTTATATTTTATTTATCACCAATCGGTTTTTAACATTCATGTCAGTTTATTAATCCGTTATTTATTCAGATTCACGCTAATATAACTAATGCTTTCTTATATCTATATATTCATAATATTATATCTATTGTGACGTGGCAAGTTTTGCCGACGTCCCTCGATCCCTAAAAAGAGAGGCCGGGCCGCCCTCTGGCAATGCCGATGCGAAACGGCCGTTTGCGAGCGCTCTCCCTGGGCATGCCGATTTGCCAAGGGCGAGTATTAACGCGTTTTGAGCGTCGCGCCACTTGGGCGACGCGAATTTCACAGGACCGAAACCGGGCTCCAGGGGAGCCCGGCCCTTATTTCTCGCCGTACGAGGCTATATCGGATCTGGCTCCGGAAGGATTTCGTGCTGAGACATCGGAGGAAGTACCGAGCCCGGGTCGACGAACCTGGAGGCACCGACGAGGGAAAGTGGACACGAGACGAACACCTCCTCGACCCCGTCGCTGCCTCGCCCGGAAAAGAAGGTGTCCACGACCGGAGCGGCTGGGACTCTACTCTTCACGAACCGGCGCCGCACCAATCAGAAAAGCGGCGAATGCGATTAGGAAAATCCGCGAGCCAGGGATCCCGTGCGACAGGATGCGATCCTGCTAGGAGATACCGCGCGATAGGTCCGCGAGTCTCAAACGGGAGAAATAGGGTAGGGAGTAGGGGGACGCCTCGCTTCCGCGTTACCGAGCCTGCCGAAAGTAGGCCACTGGGTCGTTGGCCACATACTCGAGCAGTCGTGAAAGTAAAAATTAAAAACCAAATAGAAAATTGTAAAGCGTGCGTGCCGAGATCGAGGGACCGAAAAAGGAGCCGAGCGTGCCGTGCAGCAGCCGCCATCCTTCGTTGCCGTTGGTAAGCGCCAGTCAGGCTTCCCTATTATCGTGATTTAACGAACTTTTCGTGTTGGCTCGGTAACGTTTTCGCGAGGTCCTTATTCGCGTCGCGAAATTACGACGCCGTTTCCGTGCCGCGTGGTCGGCCATATTTTGTGAACGGGAAAACGGTCGTCGATCGGTTAACGTGCGAGCCGGTTGGTAACGCGAGGGCCCGAACTCGCGGGGGGCCGTATCGTTGCCGATTTTCCGAATTAATTAAACGCTATCTTCGAGACGTTCCCCGGTGTGACGTCGCAACGGTCCGTATCGTGTCCGACGGCGAAGCGCGAGCGATCCAGCACTTATACCGCGTATTCCATCGGAATTCGGCAGTTCTTCCGCGCCAAAAGCGCTTTGTAAAATTACTTCTCCATCTTGTAAAACTGCCGGGTTCGACGCGATCGAAGGAGAAGAGCGCGTGCGACCGAAAATCTGTCGCGTAAGTATCGTGAACGCGCCGGCTTGTAAATTTCCGCTGCCAGCTCTCACCGGCAGCCCTGTCGTGTCCATCGGACAAATAAATTATTACAGCCGATTCTCTCGTTCCTTATTTCCGTCGAGAAACCTTTCCGCCGCGGGAAATGCTCCGTACTTCGTCCACGTAGAATCCTGTGCCCATTCTAGAGCCATCCAGCATATCGTGTGGTTCTCGCAGTTTCGGAAAGGTCGTTCGCGCCTCGTGCCGTTATCTCGCAATTTGCGTGACACTGCCGAGTGTCTGGCGCCCGAAAGTAGATTCCATTAACGGCTTCTTTCGTGACAAATCCGAATCTGCGAGATACCTTTTGTCACGGGTGGACCACGCATCGCGCGGCCGAGCGTGGCCCGGCGTTTCGCCTATAAAATCCCGGAGTCGCAGACGTTCCGTCCTTCCGACGGATACGCGAAATTTGGGCGACGTGACACTATATATTCATAATATTATATCTATGTCGTGGCAGGCCGCTGACCCCTTGTTCGATTAGACATTGAAATGCGTCAACGAGCTCACGGGTGCAGTAGAATAAATCTGACACGTCTTTTCCCGTCAAAATTCTTATTGATTCTGTTTATATCAAAAGACTACTCACGTTGACAACACAAATCAATCAATATCTCATTGATATTATCATGTTTTTATATACACTGTAGCCATCAGGAACGTGTCCATTCTACCACCCGTGGTCACGTTCAACAAGGACCTAAACCATTTTCCTAAAGGATCTTGTCTCGCATTTCTTCAAAAATAAAACGAACGTAACAGTAACACAAATTTATAAATTTCAATCAATAAAACAAACATGACAATAATAATAATACAAATTTACACGCCCCGACACGGCCTTCCTGACTGTCACACGTCCTCGTGTGCAATTACAATTTCTTTATATAATCGTCTGCAAACAAAAACATCTTCTATATTTTTTTTTTTTTTTTTTTCATTCGAACATACTGACAAAATATTGATTTAGCTCTGTTTGCCATGTTCATCATAGACCTTGTACGAAAAACATTATTGATGTGTTTTCAATTAAACAGTTCAAAATCAAGTACAAAATAGACAGCCTAGCCAAACGGTTCTAATACACAGTGAGCTCAAGACAACATTAACAAAGCCAACCCATGTGGCTGCAGATCACCCATGTGATCACCATTAACAAAGCCAACCCATGTGGCTGCAGATCACCCATGTGATCACTCATAACACAGTCAACTCATGACTCAATACATCCTCCAGATCATCCACGTGATCACTCATAACACAGTCAACTCATGACTCAATACATCCATCGTCTGCCGTTACATCGCCCCGCCTCCTTTACCAGCTAAACTGGGTTTGGGAATAATGGCTTACGACTATTAAGCAAGACGCATGAATTTTCACATGTTTCTTTCCTCACTGTTATCACCCCGACACTGGCACATTCTGTCTATTCATTATTAGTACATTTATCAAACGTATCAAGTTCTATGGGAATAGAGCTATCAGGCATCAATCTTAATCGCTCATGAGCATATTTAAGTGTCCTATTGCCAACTAGAGACTTCAAACGGTACCTATCATTAGGTAATACCTCTATTATTTTATACGGACCGCGATATTTAGCATCCAATTTCGTTTGATTTCGTACGTGATTCTCTATAAGAACATAATTTCCGACTGAAAATCTAACAATTTTTGCCTTACCACTATCGAATCGTTTCTTGTCTCTCGCAGCGTTTTCATTAATCGCTTGGGTCGCTTGCTCTCTGATATTCAAAATATCAATTTCCTCATTTTCATCATTCACAACTAACAACGATATTGGTCTGGCAACTTTACCTATAAGTAGTTCCAAAGGGCTATGTTTAGTAGCACGATTCACTGTACAATTCAATGCTAATTGAATATCCCCAAGAGACTCTTGCCAAGACTTTTCATCACTTAATTCTACCGCTGTCAGCATATTTCTGAGTGTACTCATTATTCTTTCAACTTGACCATTAGCACGAGACGCACCTGTAGCTATTAGATGCAGATCAATATTGTGAGATTTACAAAAATCCCGATAATTATTACTTGCAAAACATCTACCTTGATCAGCAATAATTCTAGATGGAGTCCCAAATAAATGTACACAGTAATTCAATGCTGCGATAGCACTTTCTGCGTCTATATTGATGGTATGTCGTAAAATAACAAATTTAGTAAATGCATCGACAAACATAAACACATATTCCTTAACGTTATTTTTTCCACTAAGTTTTCCAGTAACATCAACATGGATTGTATGCCAAGGTACATTAACTTTTGGAATGGGGTGCAATTCGATCTGTGCTTTTCCCGAGTAAGATTTTGATAGTTTACAAGTTATACAATTTTCAACAAATTTGCGAACGTACTTTGACATATTAGGAAACCAGTAATGTTGATATACTTTCTCTAGCGTTTTACTCCAACCAAGATGCATAATAGATTCATGAACATTGTTAATTACGGACCATCGAAAATGTACAGGAACTATGGGCAAATATTGAGTGCGATTATTACGTTGTATTTTCCTATGCAAAACTCCCAATTTTAATAAATACGTTTTAGCAATATCAGGATCCATATCATTATTTTCCAATTGTAAAATAATTTTATTTAACTCGTCATCTTGTCGTTGCTCAGCTTGTAACCAATTCTCTGATATTTCAGCCAAATTAATACGTTTCTCTTCAACTCGTTTATGACTATTATTAATAGGTAAAGGGTTTCTAGAAAAGAAATCCGCATGACTCATATGCTTTCCTTCTCGGTATATCATATCAAAATCATACGCCTGAAGAAATGCCCACCATCTATGTACCCGTGGCGTAAGATCAATTTTTGTTCGTGAAGCTTTAAGGGAATTGCAATCGGTGACAACTAAAAATTGTCTTCCTTGCAAAAAATGCCGGAAATGCTTTACAGCATTAACTACCGCTAATGTCTCCAACTCATATGAATGATACCGCGATTCAGCGTCAGTGGTTCTTTTGCTATAATATGCAACCACATGAGATTTATTGTCTACTTTTTGTATAAGAACAGCACCGTAACCATCCGAGCTCGCATCAGTATGTAGTTCTATTGGATATGATGGATTGAATATCATTAATACGGGTTCATTCGTTCATTTACCAATAATGTCCTGACGAATCTTTTCATGGTCTGTTTTCCATTCTATCTTTCCTTTTCCTGTAGTCAACTTGTATAACGGAGAAGTGAGCTGAGAAAACTTTGGTATAAACTGCCTAAAGTAAGAAGCAAGGCCAATAAATTGCCTAAGCTGAGTCACCGTAGAAGGAGGAGAAGATTCTGTCAATGCTTTAATTTTCCGTGGATTTGGCCTGATTTTCCCCGCACTCACTTCAAAACCTAAATATTCCACACGCGATTTTAAAAATGAACATTTTTTTAAATTGATAGAAAACCCTGCTAATTTTAATCTTTTTAACACTTCTTGTAACCTTTCAAATGACTGCTGTACAGATTCGGCCGGAATCATTATATCATCTATGTAACATATTACGAAAGTGTTTACGAGATCAGAAAGAGCTTGGTTTATAGCTCTTTGAAACACTGAAGGTGCATTACGAAGCCCAAACGGCATGGACAAATACTCGTATTGACCATCCGGAGTAATAAATGCAGTCTTTTCTATAGAGTCATCGTGAATAGGAATTTGATGAAAACCCGACGCCATATCTAATGTCGTAAAGTATTGTGCACCGTTTAATCGCTGAATTTGATCACTTATGAGGGGTAAGGGATATCTATCAGGAACTGTATTACTGTTCAGTTCTCGATAATCAACACATAAACGATCGGAACCATCTTTCTTCTTTACAAGAATTATGGGACTGGCATACGGAGAATAACTTGGCCTAATTATCCCTGCTAACAACAGTTCGCTGATTTTGTCCCTTACGATTTGTCTCTCATCAGGACTAAGTCGATATGGACGCCGTTGCACAGTACGATTGGGATCTATTAATCTTATTTGTAATTTCCCAGTATTTACCCTTCCTGTAGGTGTGCCAACAACAACAACCACATCCGTGTCAATGCTATTGAAATTGTCAATCTTTTTGCCAACTTCACAGATCTTTATGATTTTATCTCGTTTTAAAATAAAGTTTCTCATCGAAATTTCAACAGAAAACCCTTGAGCTATTAGGTCACGACCAACCAAAATATTATTATTCAAGTTTTCATCCGGTACAACATGGAAAAGAATTTCAATTCTGTAATCCTGTATAATTACTTGGGACAGTATCTGAATATTACTCAATACGTTAGCGTTGCCAAGACCAATTAATTTTGTTAGGGATTCAAATCGCTTACCAGAAAATTTATTTGCTAGCGATTCTTTTATCAGAGAGCATTCCGCACCCGTATCAAAACAAAACTTATAGGTCTCACCCGATTCCAGAAGTTCGGCAGTTACCGGCGCAATATTGCACAAATTAACTCGTCGCTCCGTTGATGTCCTCAGGTGTGATTTTTCATCATTCTTCTTACATTGTGGAGCAATATGACCGTCCTCTCCACATTTAAAGCAGGTAACCGGCTTTTTCGGTGGACGTGGACCTCGATTACGGTTGCCTCCGCTTGTACTAGGCTTCGGTCCCAGCATCTTCATAGCTGCTTGCCGACGATGACAATCCGCTGCCTTATGCCCCATCTTGCCACACGTAAAGCACGTAACAACGCTTCTTGACTTCTTGCTGTCCGAAGATTTTGAATCCCTTTCGTCCATAGTAGCTGGCCGCTTACGGAAATCATAAGCCATCAATTCTTTTTGTAAGGTAGCTCGGGTGTTAATGTTTGCCGTGTATGCAAGGCGCTGTAGCCGAGAATCCAACTGTACGCAATGTGTCAACGTTGAAGCAACAGCAATTTGTTCTGTTGACATTGATGCGTACAAATTCGAAAATGCCGCCAGAACACGGTTTGAATATGAAGATATACACTCGCCTTCTCTTGGTCTTCCCATATTGATTCTAATTATTGCGGCAGCCGGGGTTTCAACAGCGTCATATTGAGCCAGGAACATTTTTTTGAACTCATTCCAATCCATACCCGCATAATTTATTTGAGAAAACCACGCAGATGCGCTTCCCTTCAGGGCCTTGCTTAATGCCACAATTAATTTGCTACCTTGTATTGGGTGCTCCGTCAGACAGATATCTACCGTTCCACACCAAGATTTTGCGTTGTAATTTGCATTGTCCGGGTCAAACTCTGGTAGAACTATCATGGTTGTCGATGCTGAACCTTGTGTTCGTTCCAATAGCATCTCAAACATTAATTTCCAATTTATTGCATCATTGTCAGGCGAGGAGACTTGAGGAGCTGAATTTTCCTGCAAGGATCCCACTTCTGATGTCGTGGCAGGCCGCCGACCCCTTGTTCGATTAGACATTGAAATGCGTCAACGAGCTCACGGGTGCAGTAGAATAAATCTGACACGTCTTTTCCCGTCAAAATTCTTATTGATTCTGTTTATATCAAAAGACTACTCACGTTGACAACACAAATCAATCAATATCTCATTGATATTATCATGTTTTTATATACACTGTAGCCATCAGGAACGTGTCCATTCTACCACCCGTGGTCACGTTCAACAAGGACCTAAACCATTTTCCTAAAGGATCTTGTCTCGCATTTCTTCAAAAATAAAACGAACGTAACAGTAACACAAATTTATAAATTTCAATCAATAAAACAAACATGACATCTATATATTCATAATATTATATCTATTGTTACGTCTCACGCGGGGTCCGCGAAGACGTTACGTTTTTACGCGTGCGAATTTATTTCGATGTTTACGGTTCGTTGCGACGTAGGACGAGTTACGTCGTTCCGTCGTCAGAGAGAGAATGTCGGGATGGGATCCCCGGTCGGCTGGACCTAGTCCGCCTGGGCCGTGAATTGGAGTACGCACACGCAAACGGCTGGACCAAGTCCGCCAAGATTGTGGGTGGGTACGGTAGGTCGAACGGCTGGACCCAGTCCGCCTAGTTCGAGGAAAATTGGAGACTTCACAAACGGCTAGACCTAGTCCGCCAAGATTGTGGTAGGTGAGGGAACTCGAACGGCTAGACCCAGTCCGCCTAGTTCGAGGGAAATTGAAGGACGCACAAACGGCTGGACCCAGTCCGCCAGGAATGTGGTAGTGGGGGAGCTCGAGAGGCTAGATCCAGTCCGCCGTGCTCGAACGTGTAGGTATAGGACAGGGGTGAAAAAGTGGTTGGCGACTCCTCTCACGACTAAGGTTCTTGATACACGCACGTTCGCACACGCAAATGAATTTATTCTGTGCTGGTCCGCACGCAGCAATATCGACGTATAAGGGGATTAGGAAGGAGGTGGTGTATCCTCTCAGTTTGAGTTCCAGAACTACAAATAGTTCAAAGTGCTCTCGGTTTCATCATCGAGAATGATGGAAGTAGGTAAATGGTTAAAAGGTTGGATTGAGGAAAGTGAACGCGAACAGTCGTTGCACTGGATGGTGCACCGGAGAATTCTGACTTCAGACTTCAGCTGACTCGTGACTTCGACTGACTCCTGACTTCGACTGACTCCTGACTTCGACTGACTTCGACTGACTTCTGACTTCAACTGCTTTCGACTGATCCCTGAGTTCAACTGGTTTCGACTGATTCCTGAGTTCAACTGGTTTCGACTGATCCCTGAGTTCAACTGACTTGGTAGGTGTCCAGCTGCTTCCCTTATAGTCCAACGTTGGTGGAAGGGGGTAGTCCCAATCACATGTCAAGTTGTTCCAGTGGAAGGGGTAGTGGATCACTGGAGGTGGATCGACGTTCCTGCGTCTAAGTCCTTTATCGTATTTTGTGAAATAATTCTGTTCTGAGACTATGTCCTTATCGTATTTCGTGAAATAATTCTGTTCTGAGACTATGTCCTTTATCGTATTTCGTGAAATAATTCAGTTCTCAGACTATGTTCTTATCGTATTTCGTGAAATAATTCTGTTCTCAGACTATGTCCTTATCGTATTTCGTGAAATAATTCTGTTCTCAGACTATGTCTTTATCGTATTTCGTGAGATAATTCAGGTGCAGGAATGGTGTTGTCGGTTCGAACTGTCGACTACTAATAATCGATTTGATCCGCTGTCTCGATGATTTCGACTTCTGGTGGGGGTTGCGACGTAGTAGGTTCACTAGACTGGAACGGACCGTATCAATAGGGAAACGGTCCCTTGAAACTTTATTCTTGTGAGATTTGAAATAGTGGCGTATGAATGAGGGGCAGGCCCCTTAAAAATATACCACAGGAACGGCCTGGGCTTGCAAGAGCAGGACGGACTGTGGTGACGAACGTCACACTATATATTCATAATTTTCATTGTCTACCGACTCCGAAGCCCTGGGAATAACAGACGTATTATTCTTTTTGAAACTAATTCCGATATAAAACAGGCCCTTCAGACACAATGTCGAAAAGTTAAAACCGTTCGTGAGTTGTAGAGAAGGAGGAGAAAAGAAAAACTTTTTTTTCCCCCAGTACAGAAGGGCACGATTATTTGTACGAGATGTTACTGGCAGTTAATGTTTGCACGAAAAGCAAAAAGCTAAGAGAGATTTTTTTTTAACATAATGCGCAAAGACACGGGGGAGGAGGAGAGAACATTCATACACATACAGTCACATCACAAACACACACAAATTGTCACCGATTCCGAGCACTACTTTAAAAAACTGATGGTCACTTTTATAGCGCCACACATAATTCCAAGTTTTAGTCCTGTCCTCTTAATGTTGGCAGCGTCCCGATGTCCAATCTCCAAGGTGAATTCCCGACCCCTTTCTCCTGCGTCTTTATTCCTGACCTCCGTCCAGTTTTTTGTGTTTAATTGTTTGTATTCTCTAGCCAGGAGGCCCAAAATAGTCCTCAACTTGAGGTCCTTGTTCGATACGTATATCGATACACGAATGTTCTATATGTAGGCCGCTTCTTTTTGTATTTACATACCAATATTGCGTTTCCTCTACAAACGTGGGGAACTGGGCAGCATTGTCTCCTTGGAAGACTCATCACTTCTGGTGGCCCATGATGGGCGACAAATTTTTCTTTTATGTGGCACACCGAACTCGTCCACCTCTGACTGTAGGTCGCTGGTCTCCTCGGCCTCCTTCGCTTTTCTTCGAGCCTTCACGTAGTCGTCTAGAAACATTATATAATTATTATTTTAATTCTACATGTGTTGGGACGCAACATAATAGGAGACACACGAAAGTGTCTCTACAATGAGTCCCAAGAAATCCTAAGACCTCGACCACCCGACTAGAGGTAATAAATTAGTCGAAGGGTCGAAGGTTCTTGAGATCCCAAGCGACGGGACTCTTGCAGTTTCTGTGCGACTTTCCGGCACCATAATGTATATAGTAAAATAACATCTGGATCGTTTTCCTAAAGTTCACCCCCAATTTTCCCCCACTTTGTTTTTACCATCTCCACCACGATTTTCAGATCTTTACATAAGTTTCTCTACGTTTCCATCAGTCTTCAGTCAGCTCTCATAGAAGCTACAGCGTTTTGTACAATCGTTTTTAGTTTAAATACAAGGCATTGTTATTTACAAGTTAAATTAATCAAAGCAGTATTTCTTTAAAAACACCTTATCCTTTAAGAATTAAGTTGCACGGTTTTAATTAACCAAGCAAGGAGAAAGCTGATATACCAAATTTTCCATCTACGCACGTACAACATGTATGAGGTATACATATCTACTTTGACTTACTAAAGATGCCGTTCCTGAAGCTTGTGACGGTAACTCTTGAGGAGTAGCCGGCTCAGTCGGTCGTCCGGGGTTTCGGTAACACGACTGGCAGAAGTCAGTTGGGTTTACCACGGCTGGGTTTTATTCCTTGTTGCTATGACTATATACACGTGTCAGACGGCGGCGATCGGCGGCGAACGGCGGTGATCGGCGGTGATCGGCGGTGATCGGCGGTGATCGGCGGTGATCGGCGGTGTTATCGCGGCGCAGTGGGCATCTGCCCAAGTATTCGGCGGAAGAGGCGGCTTAATGGAGACCCCGAAGTCGTTTTCACTCCTTCATGGGTCTGATTCACGACCCAGGGTAGCTCGTGCCTCGAGGAAAACGTACTCGTTACAAGCTCTTTATATTCAACTTAATCCACATTGGTTGAGGCGGTTCCAATTTTTTAATTGCGTGGCTTAATTTCGACTGCTGTAGCGGTGGCCAATAGCATTTGTCGCCGTCTATCCAATTAGTCGGCACAGCTTCAACAGTTTTGTCGTCCACAAATTGGACAACGGTCCATGTTGGTATCAGCATCTCCATTGTATGTATTGTCACGTCGCTCGGCAGCCGTGAGTCGCCAGAAGGGCGAAACACGTTGCGACACCGGGTATTTACAGGCGAAAGACCGGGCCACGCTCGGCCGCACGACGCGTGGTCCACCCGGGACAAAATTATCGGGCGCCAGACACTTCCACGAGTCGTAGGAAATTTCGAAATACGAATTGATTTGGCGCCGTGAAACTACGAGTCTAAGATGACCGCGGTCAGCCGGAGATGACTCGACAAGGATCCAGGAGAGGCACGGGAGACAGGAGGCATTCCTTGCGGCAGGAACGTTTCTCGTAGCAAGAATAACTCACGCCGCATTCGGCAATAATGATCGTTTATTAACGAGATGACAAGATGGCGGCCGCCGGTAAGGGCCGGCGGCAGCGTAAATTTGCCGGCGCGAAGACAATGCTTTTCGGCAGATGTTCGACCGATCGCGCGTAATCTATTCTTTCGCGTTGAGCTAGGCAGTCACAGCACTTCGCGTGAGGTACAAGCCTTTACGGCACGAATTCTGCCGAGCTCCGATGACAGACGCGTATTTTCTAAGTGGACTGGGCGCGGATCACGGCAAAGTCGCGGGAAGGTCGAAATCGGCACGTCACGTTGTCCCACCGTGGAACGTCTCGAGATAGGCTCGCATTAAATCGTCGAAAATCGTACGCTCCGAATATTCCGCGTTCCTGACAATCGGCGACGATACGACCCACGGCCTCGCGCTCCTCTCAGGAGGGCGACTCCTGGTCCTCGGAAACGCCGGCGGCAACGTGGTGCGCGACACGACACAGAGATTTCGCAAAAACGTCCCGAGCCAACACGAATAGTTTACACTGTATAAATGGTACGAGATGAGCCGGATCGGCACTTACCAAACGGCACAGGGTCTTTCCCTCGTTCGGCACTCGATATACTTCCGCTCTTACGGTATTCTTAGGATTTCGTAATTCGTAGTTCGCACTTTGCGATCCGTTGACCCAGTGACACAATTCGAGCTGGCTCGGGAACGCGGAAGCGAGGCGTCCCCCTACTCCCTCAACTATTTCCTTCTAGGCGGCGCTCGGGCCTATCGCGTGGCTCCTTGCAGCAGGGACAACTATCGTGCCCTCGGGCCAGTGCCTCCGGCAATTTGTCGATTTCCCGGGGCTACACGGTACGGAGCTGCGAGGACTGCCCGAGTGGGCGCGAGCCATTCCAGGGTGTTCTCCGGGCATCTCCTGGACGAGTGTCGACGAGGTTGGGCTGCTGTACGACCCGTATTTTCGATATCCTCGTCGGCCTCTCCGGGTTGGTGAATCCGGACTCGATTCCGACTTGATCGTCTTGCTCGCAAATGACGTGCTGCGACAGGTGCTCCGAGCGTCTCTTCCCGAGACTGCGCCAATCACGGCAGGAAATAGGTACCAGGTTCCTTCTGACTCCGGCTATCCCTGAAACTTCGTGTCGCGCCCAGCGGCGCGGCGCGACATTCAATCGCGATAATTCGGTTCCGCTGGAACTCGAACGTCCAGGGAGATCGATCGCACGGCCGATTTCGATTTAGTACCGACCCGGTCCTGCGCTGAGGGTTCGGCAGGACGTTGGCAAAATCTTCAACGTCACAACTCCTCCCCCCCCGGAAGAGACCGGGGCCTACCGGTGGCAGTTACCCATCCGGCTATTCGTGGGCTCGGTGGCGATCGCTCTACCTCGGACGCTCCCTAGTGTATCCATTCCCAATGGCAGAGACAAACACGAACCCCCAACACCAATAATCCTAGACGAGTATCAACTTCCTACCCTCCTTCATTGCAGCCCTGCTTTAATCTCGGCGAGGCCTGTCGACGCGATCGGCGCCTAATCACGATACGGAGTAAACACTAACGATGACCTCGCTTGGCCCGATTCACGGAGGGGATTAGGGTTGAATGAAGCACAAGCATGTACATAGAAAAAAAACATAACGGTATTTATTTCCGCTTAGCGGCATTATAAATGGGTCCCACTTTTGGGAGCTCAGTCTCAATTTCTCTCTATCATCCGCACGAAGAAAGAGAAGAAAACAAATGTGTGTGCCTCTGTCGGCAATAATTCCTCCTCAACACCCCTGAGGATCCAAAAAGAACGCGACGAAAAAAAACAACAACAAAAAAAAACGAACATCTCCGGCATTTATTCAGCGGCATCGTTTGGGACGCGGAATTTACTGGCAGCCCCTTGGGTTGCGCGGCCCCCCGGACCTCCATGTTCGCCAACAGTCCGGACACGTCTGCACCGTGTACGACGGGCGCCCACATCGGTAGCAATACTTTTGTGGGGCCGTGCACTCCGTGTGCGCGTGTCCGGGCTTTAGGCACCTCCACCAGCCCTCCTCCAGTTTGCCGCCCCGGTATCTTCTTCCTCCCTCCTTCCTGGGCCTTGTCTCGCTCTTTTCCTTATATTCGCGCCGCTGCTTCTCCTACACCCTGGCCATCCGTTCCGTCACGGATTTCCCCCTTTCCGCTGTCGTCGGCATTGGCTGGTGCTTCGGCATCTCTATTTGTCCCCTGCCTGGACGGGGCTCCGACACCTCTGTCGCCCTCGAGACCGTTACCTCCTTTTTCGGCGGCGCCTCTGGGCTCGGCAATATTCCGGGTCTTGTGGGTCCGGCGGCTTCTCGATGCCTCTTTCCCGGGGTGTTCTCGGTTTTTCGGGCCGGTCCCTCTTTCGGCCCGAAGTGTACTGAGGCCGTCGTTATATAGGTCCCTTCCTGCTTTTCCTGGGCGCCAGGTGGTCGGCAAATGGCGACGGCCGTTCCCTTCTGGCACTCCCTCCAAACGGAGAGGAAGTTTACCGTCTTCCCCTCCAGGTGCTCCGTCTTTTGAACTGCTTCCATTTTCTGTGGAGAGACGGAAAGATAATCATTCTTGCCCTACTTTTACTTCCTCATTGGGTGACCGGGAAGTATGGCTTTTAGTCCGAGATGTGTGCTTTGCCGAGATCGGTTCCGTCCTCCGCGGTGAGGTGGTATACTCCCGGGGAGAGTTTACGCGAGATTGTTACTGGACCCATGAATTTTGGGGCCAGTTTTGCCGCTACGTGATCTGCAGCCGACGATAGAATTCGCTGTCGTTTCATTACCTTATCCCCTACGTTATATTCCCTATTTTTCCGACGCAAATTATAATGATGCGCTTGTCGTTTATACGCGTCCTCGAGGTTCTCTAATATCCAATGCCTCAACGTCGGCAATTGGGTTACTCTTTTCTTCCAAGAGTCGTTGGGCGTTACCTCGAGGTCGATATCGGGCTCTCCAGTGGCCCTTACGCATTTCGCCGGTCGCGGCTCTGGCCCGAAATTGAGAAAAGCGAGAGAAGTCTGTAAAACCGAATGATATGCGGTATTGTATGCAAACCGAAATTGCGGCAAATTCAGGTCCCAATCTCTGTGATCCCTCTTTATTTACGCCACCATCATTGTTTTAAGAATTCGATTCACGCGTTCAACCGGGTTAGCCTGCGGGTGGTACGGGGGAGTTGTACTCAGCCGAATGCCGTATTCGTCGGCTAGATCCCTAATACATTTATTTGCGAACTCGGTACCGTTGTCCGTAAGCAGTACGTCGGGGGTGCCCCATCGCGAGAAAATGACCTCCTCGAGGACCTCAGCAATCCTCGGACCGGTCGCCTTCCGGAGCGGGGCGCATTCTATCCACTTTGTGAATAAGTCCTGTATTACCAGGAGGTACGCGTGGCCGGACCTGCTTCGTGGAAACGGTCCCATTATATCGGCAGCTATTACTGCCCACGGCATGTCAACACGGCGCCTGCCCATCAACCCTGGCGGGAGTGTCTGCTACACCTTAGTGAGTTGACAGGTCTTGCAGCGTCTTACGTATTCCACAGCTGTTCTATACATGCCTGGCCAGTAATAGCGGGCCGCGATACGTTGATACGTCTTTTCGACGCCTAAATGCCCTGCCTGTGGGTTATCGTGAGCTTCTTGCAAGATTTCCGTTCTGCGCTCCTCGGGAACCGCGAGTTTCCACTCGGTTAAATCCGCTCCTAACGTTTCCGCGACAACAGGATCCGTACGTCGGCAAAACAATTCCACGTCCCGGATCGACCAGTCCGTAAACTTCTCCGGGGCCCGCTCGACTTCTGCCAATTTCCACTCGTACCATTTCGCTCGTACCGCGGCCACCACCGGTATTTTCCCTTCTCGGACTTCCTCCCTCTCGTGAATTCGCGATAGTGCATCCAGCACTTTATTCAGGGCCCCCTGCCGATATACTACCTCGAAATCGTACTCTAGTAGCTGCAGGGCCCAACGCGCTAGTCTCCCGGATCGATTCTGCAATTGTCTTAGCCACCGTAAGCTGTTGTGGTCCGTTATCACAATAAACTTGTACCCTTCCAAATGCGCACGGAATTTTTGTACCGCCCAGACGATCGCGAGACATTCTAGTTCGGTAGCGGAATATTTTCTCTCCGGCAATGTGAGAGATCTACTCGCGAATGCGACAACTCTTTCGACCTCCTCGACCTCTTGCGTCAAAACTGCGCCTAGACCGACTGCGCTTGCATCCGTCTGCAACGTAAAAGGCGTCTCGAAATGTGGGCATGAGAGGGTGGGTGCTGAAGCAATCGGGTCTCGCAGGGCCTCGAAGGCGGCTTGTTGGCCGTCCTTCCATTCCCATTCGCGATCCTTACGCAACAGGCCGTTTAATGGATCGGCAAGTGTGGCGAATCCCGGAATGAACCTTCTGTACCAGGAAGCCATTCCTAGGAAACGCCGCATCTGCTTAACTGTTTTCGGCGGAGGATATGATAATATCGGTCTAATTTTCTCCGCGTCCACCTTTAATCCCTCTCTGCTCACTACGAAACCCAAATACCGTACTTCCTGACAGCAAAACTCGCACTTCTCAGGGTTGATTATTAGACCGGCAGCCTTGATTTTATTTATCACGCGTCCTAGCCATACGAGATGTTCCGTAAAAGTTTTCGTTACGATTATTATGTCGTGTGGTCCTCGTGTGGTCCTCGGAAACGCCGGCGGCAACGTGGTGCGCGACACGACACAGAGATTTCGCAAAAACGTCCCGAGCCAACACGAATAGTTTACACTGTATAAATGGTACGAAATGAGCCGGCTCGGGAAGGCTCCTGTAGCCGATCGCGTCGGGACAAGTTGTTAACGCGGAAGCGCGCGAGAAATCAGAGAGCACTGCCAAAAAGAGAGGTCTTTGTCACCGATCCAAAAACTCATGAATGATGACTTAAACCCCCCCTAATTTCACATGGACTACAACATATTTCAATTAGAACGAAATCGGCGATGGTGCCTGCAAAAAGTGATCGATTCGACATGGAATGACCCGTTCATCTTATTTTCTTTCTATCCGAGAAAGAAATCGTCTCGTTAACAGTGCAATTCGGCCGGATTCTAAAGGGGGATCGGGAACGTAGATCGCGCGCAGAACACAATATTTCGCAGCAAACGTTCGAGAAACGTAAAACTTACATTAAACGTAAAATACTTACATTTTTCCTCCTACTGTTACAATTTGGCCCACTGTGCGCCGCGTCGTGGAGCGTGGAAGACGGGAACACCCTTACGTGGGTTTGTATTGTTCGTAGGACAGTTTCACTTACAACCTTCTTGCAGTACTGTATGTAGACACTCGCGATTACACGTCTGCTCGGATCGGATGTCAAGACAATACTGCTCGGTCATCGGTTATAGTATTATCCGTCCGCCGAGAGTTGGTAGAGATTTTGACTGCGGGGTGCAGGGGGATCTACGAGTGGGGAATCCCCACTCTTTACGCGAGGCTGCGGATCCCCCTCTAAGACTTCAAAATGCTTTTACGCACACCCCCGAAGCGGTAGTGTCGGGCTCAGGGATACAGGTGGACGGTGTCCCCACTACCGACTAAAACATTCCTCTCCCGGGACGTTCAATAGAACGCCCCTCTACTTCACCGCTATGACGGAGGATTGCAACAGGGCGGGGCCTCGCGAACAGCATTTCTCCCGCCCAGTTTGCCTCCGTCTCACACCGCCTGTTCTTGTCTATCTGGAAATATCTAATTAAAAGAATAGGTACACAGGGTGCGGCACCTAAAACAGGTCACCTGAATAACTCGCTTGCTTTTGAAGATAGAAAAAAAAGGATCAGACCAAACTTACTTGATATCGAGGGGCTCGTAATCTGATGTCATTGATTTTTTTATAGGTGGAGACGTCAAGGAGACATGAAGGTCAACTTTGTTTTTTTTTAATGGAACGGTATGGTTTTTTATTTACATTCTGATAGTGCATTTCAAGGCGAATACAATGACCTATTATGAAGGTCATTCAAGGTAACGCAAGGTCAACTGCAATAGAAAATAAAATGTCTTAAAGCACTCTTCAAATACTTTTGTGTCTTCTCTGGTTGTTGGCATACTGCTCTTCTAAGTACAGTAAACGCTCGATCGTTGTCAAAAGGCCGGGGGTTTGAGCGGACAACGAGCGTGCCCCGACATGCTTTTTGATTTATGACTGCGTCTAGATATCGCGCCGACCGCGCCGAGCGAGACTTCAATAGAAAGCCGAACACAGAAAAGGAAAGAATGAAATACGGATCGCATGACCGAAGCGTGCCGCCGTCGCCGGCACAGTTTAAAGGCCCGCGTATTTCTCACTGTACATAATGCCAATTAAAAATGCTTTATTTTTCATTAGTTTTTTATGATACTTTCACTGGCATGTATCTGTCATTTTTCTGATTAGAACAAGATCAAACACGATATAATTTGTCCCATATTTACTCTACATGTGAAGCATAATGTATAATTTAGCATACATTTAACACATGTTATATATAGCGTATGTTTAAATAAACAACTTAACATCTCGAAAATATATTCGCAAAGAATTAGACTTGAATTTTGCAAATTAACGGAGTTACAGCCCGTAGGAGCACAGCGCGACCTGCGCTGTGGGCACGGTCGTTGTCCAGCGCCTATGTTTTGACATGAAGTTGGCCTCTTCGTATAAGATGCCTCCCTTAAAGCAAGACGACGGCCAGTTTTGCATTTTTATTAATTCATTTTCGATTCAATCATTGCCATTGTGAGAACACGCGGCCCTTTGAACTATACCGGCGACGTCGACTGTTCGCATCTCTTTATTTCCAATACGCTGTTCTTTGTTGCCTTTGAAACATTCATCGTCGATAAAACCACTTAATACAGTTCAAATTATATCGTGTTTGATGTCCTTTTAATCAGAAAAATGCCAGAAATAAGGTAGTGAAAGTCCCATAAAAAAATAATGAAAATTAAGAGATTTGTAAAATCGATTCCTCGAGTCAATGTTGTGGTGTTCACACCGATATACCCGAGCCGACATCAATCGTCGCCGCCCTGGGGAGCGACTCGGCGTTGACAGGCAGTGGAGTGGGTAGGCACTGGACAACGAGCGTGCCCCTGATTCTGGACAACGAAGGAGCGTTTACTGTATTGGTAAGGGTCGCAGAACATAAATAAACATACCATCACATTGTATGCTTACCTGTATCCAGAAATGTTATTAGTAGTTTGACTACCGACTAGAGTACGGCTTCGAAATATTCAATCTGAGTGTTCAATTTTCAAGAATGCGTTACACAATAGCAAAAGCGGTACGCGTGTATGGTGAAAGATTTACCGATCGTAATAGTCCTTCACTTTCTGTCTTTGCAAACATTATAAAAAAGTTTCGAGAAACTGGAAATGTGGATAAGAAAAAACGCAATCGAGCCAAAAAAGCAACTGATGATGGAAACACGATAAACATTTTAGCAAGTGTAATACAAAATCCACATGTTGGTACGAGGCAACTTGAACGCGAGAGTGGCATCAGTCAACGAAGTATTTTGAGAATTTTTTTCGCTTAACAAATTTTCGGTTAGCAAATTTCACCCATTCCACATTTCACTACATCAACAATGAAGTGAAAATGATTTTCAAAAACGTTTACAGTTTTGCGAATGGGGCCTACGGAAACTGCAAGACGATCAAATGTTCTTGAATAAAATTTTGTTTACGGATGAGGCCACATTTACAAACCACGGACAAGTTAACTGTCACAACATGCATTACTGGTCAGTAGATAATCCACGATGGCTACGAGAAGTGGACAAGCAGAGACCTTGGTCTGTCAACGTCTGGTGCGGTCTTCTTCATAATAAAATAATTGGTCCATATTTCATTGATGGCACGCTAAATAGTCATAAATACGAGAGAATCTTAAAAGACGTTTTGCCAGAATTGTTAGAGGACATTTCACTGGACATGCGACAGTCCATGTGGTTCCAACAAGACGGATGTCCTGCTCATTCAGCTCGAAATGTTACAGAATTATTGAACAGGACATTTGAAGGTCGTTGGATTGGTCGATCAGGAAGTAATAAATGGCCAGCACGTTCCCCAGACCTGACACCGCTAGATTTTTATTTGTGGGGAAAATTGAAGGAACAAGTGTACCGCGAAAAACCAACAACCACAGTTGCTATGCAAGAACGTATAAAAAGAGCTTGCTCTGTAATAGATACAACTCAAATTTTTCAGGCAGTATCATCAGATTGCAACGTTTTAGATTATATCTCAGTGTTCAAGGTCGACATTTTGAACACTTGAAGTAGCAGTGAATACGTACATAACATGTTACATGTAAATCGTCGTAGTGTTCGAAGAGTGCTTTGAGACATTTCAGACTAATCAGAAAAATGTTACAAATATATTGGTGACAGTCCCATAAAAACAAAAAAAATGCGTGGAAAACCACGCGCGGCTAAAGTGAAACTTCTTGCAGTCTAGTAATGTTTAGAAGTAAATTAAGATTGGAAATGGTAATAAATAATTATCTCGACGCTAGGCAAAGATTCAAAGCTTACTGTATTGTTTAAAATACTGTAGGAAATTAGTCTATAAACTATACCTATCATTAGGTCGGAAGGATGACTGGTGTGGGCGTTAAATGTAAAACAATTATTGACGGTGAAGCCGTCCGCCAATAGTGCAATTTATTAAAGAAACTCTGAGTACATATTTATTTCAATTTTCTTTCGAGAAATCTAATACAAAGAGTGGAGCTCTGTATCGTAGAAAAATGGACGCAGTTCCAACATCTGATGTAATTTGATTTATTTTGTAAGAAATAAGTTTTCATTAAAGTTACGTTTGCACAACCCTGTATATGTATTAATTTTGATTTTACATTTTTAAATGTAATTTTTTAATTTATATATATACCTATTCTTTTAATTAGATATTTATTCTGTTCCACAGACGGTAGGTTTTGAAAATCATAGATATGTAAATTATACTATGGTTCAGTGTTCAAGTATTCTAAGACCGTCGGTTGTCCAAGCGGTTAAGGAGTTGGACTGCCAAGCGGTAAACCGGGGGTTCGAATCCCGTCGGGGTTAGAAATTGTTTTTCTCTGTTTTTTCACGGACTTAAGGGACTGTGCACGATTCTGAGGGGGTGGTTCAAAAGACGGAAGGGGTATCAACTTGTCGGCCATCTTGTACGGCGCACACTGTGGTGCGCTCTATAGGCGACTTTAAATACTAGTGTAGCGTCTGTAGGATACACTGGATACACGCGGTCGTGGTACACTGTAACAGATATGACAATACATGGAAATACAGATACGGAAAATTCCAGAAAAGAATATGAACAATTTGAAAATGAGAATAATGTTTTAGAAATGCATTGCTATGCATTACTAGAATCACAAAATTCATTTGTTTATACGGAATTTATAGATCACATCGTTGTATATATTGCTGGATGGATAAGCCGAAAGTTGTTATTAACTTTGAAGTGCTCAATATGTGATTCAACTTTGCACTCCAACAATCAAAACGATACGATGTATAAATTAATAACTTTAAAAAGTCGAGGTGGTCTCGCATATCCATCTTCCGATGATGTTATTAAAATTTGTAGGAAGGCAGAAAGGATTGTAAGATTTTATACAATTCATAATAAAATGCCAGCAGTACAGGAAATTAGTAATACAATACTACGAGAAATAAATGTACAAATTTTATTTATAAATTTAATTCAACATACGAATGATCAAATGCCTCTTTATGATCGTATAATACACTTAATAAAATGTATTATTAATTTGTATATAAAAGTTCGATATAATTATATATGTAAGGAAAAAAATAATGCTGCTAACAGCAAAAGAACATATTTTAATAAACTCGTATTGTTTTCTGGCCATTAAATATATTGTGTTGTTATTAATCCTACACATCGAAACTTTATACATTCCTTATAAAAACACTGATAATTTTTCAAAACATATCCTTTATGATAATTAGACTCCGGATTTTTATGCAAAATAAAAAGTTTGAGCATTAATTGGAAGACATAGGAGCTAAATATAAATTGATATTTTTCACTAATAATTTTAATATAGTGAAAATAATATATTAATACTCTTAGTCTTCTAATCTTTACACTATTCTAAATTGCACGTACTCATTTTTCCCATAAATGCTTAAAATCCGAAGTCTAATGATAACAAATACGTACAAGGAGAGTGCAAGGACCACGTCACACCGATTTAGTTGAGACTCTGTACACTTATAGATCTCGATCTCCCATTTACGAATATATACCATTATAGACGCTAACAATCAATAGTTTTTGAGATATTCATAAACAAAGTTTTTACATTACTGCTTACATTCGCTATTGTAGAGAAGGTATACAACGAATAAGGCTTGGTGTAGCGGCAACGTACGAGACTTCTACCCGGTGGGCTAGGGTTCGATTCTCGTCTGGTAAAAATTTTTTTTGCATATTTATTTATATTATTTATGCGCTGTGTAACATTGATTTGTCTATATGAGATTGTACATTTATTACAAGTTAAAGAATAGAAGTATTAATAAATTATAAATAAATTCGCTGTGTAACATTGACTTGTTTGTAACAGATTGCACATTTATTACAAGTTAAAGAACAAAAGTATTAATAAATTATAAATAAATTCGCTGTCTAACATTGACTTGTTTGTAACAGATTGCACATTTATTACAAGTTAAAGAACAAAAGTATTAATAAATTATAAATAAATTCGCTGTGTAACATTGACTTGTTTGTAACAGATTGCACATTTATTACAAGTTAAAGAACAAACAAGTCAATGTTACACAGCGAATTTATTTATAATTTATTAATACTTTTGTTCTTTAACTTGTAATAAATGTGCAATCTGTTACAAACAAGTCAATGTTACACAGCGAATTTATTTATAATTTATTAATACTTTTATTCTTTAACTTGTAATAAATGTACAATCTCATATAGACAAATCAATGTTACACAGCGCATAAATAATATAAATAAATATGCAAAAAAAATTTTTACCAGACGAGAATCGAACCCTAGCCCACCGGGTGGAAGTCTCGTACGTTGCCGCTACAACAAGCCTTATTCGTTGTATACCTTCTCTACAATAGCGAATGTAAGCATTAATGTAAAAACTTTGTTTATGAATATCTCACAAGCAGAGATTAAACAGTGTTGAGGAAAGAACTTATTCTGAGTTGGTTATTTCTCTACCTCCTCCACAAATTGGTGACCCCGACGTGATCCAGTATTCGGTGTACGACTGTAAAGCGCGTTCGATTCAAAGGTTAACGCGATCAGTGCAACTTCGTTTTTAAATCGAGACTTTATTATCTGTTCGGTGAACATTATTACCGCAAGTGTGTACATACGAAGTTAGTGTTTTTCCGTGTATACACATAATATAACATAGACTTAGTGTAGTTATAATAGATTCAGTGCTAAGACAACTTGCAAAGATGACGGATCCATCCGATTCCATCCGTAATTTGAATTTATCGGGAGCGTCCGCGGGCTCATTTCTGGACCGCGTCGGTGTCCGGATACCGGAGTTTTGTCCAACTGATCCGGAAATGTGGTTTTCGATGGTTGAACGCAGTTTTGACACGGCCGGGATAACAGTTGAAAAGACAAAGTTCGGGTACGTTATCGGTGCCCTAAACCCGCGGTACGCCGCGGAGGTACGCGACATTATAATGAATCCCCCATTAATAGACCCGTACGAAAGGCTGAAGGCCGAATTCATACGGCGGTTGAGCTCTTCGCAAGAGCAGAAGACGCGACGTCTCCTGGAACATGAAGAAATTGGGGACAGAAAGCCGTCGCAATTTCTACGGCACTTGCGGGAGTTGGCAGGCACTTCCATTGCCGATAATGTTTTGCGCACGTTGTGGGTAGGCCGTCTACCTACCAGCATGCAGTCGATTCTCGCGACGCAAAGGGATACCGAGCTGGATAAGGTGGCCGAGTTAGCTGACGCAATCGCGGAAACTATCACACCGCGTGTACACATCGCTGAAGCTGTGGCCCCTCACGCATCGCGAATACCGATCTCTGGTCACGCAGCAGTAGATCAGGATTTAGAGGCTATCCTGAGCACGAAGATGGCCCAGCTCGCCGTCACATTACGGCAGGAAATTTCCGCTATCCGGCAGGAGTTTACGCGCGCGGAAGACTCATACCGTCCGCGTCGAGATTGGTCGCGACGTCCTAGATCGGGTAGTCGCTTTCGAAGACGCTCATCTTCGCGATCGGAGGAACGCTCAGCAGATGCGGACGATCAGCAAGACAGATGTTGGTACCACCGCCGAT
This sequence comes from Lasioglossum lativentre, assembly GCA_916610255.1. NCBI lineage: Eukaryota > Metazoa > Arthropoda > Insecta > Hymenoptera > Halictidae > Lasioglossum > Lasioglossum lativentre. The sequence goes on along the minus strand of OU744356.1, from coordinate 40,879,847 downwards.
GGGGGCAGAGGGCACACAGGCGCATGCCCCCCTGCAATTGGACACCGGCCCAGGGAAACGATCAGGGCAGTCGTTGATGGCGGCCAACGACTCTCACCTAGCGTCACGCCGTCTTTTTGTGACCGACGTCAAATCGAAGACGCAATATCTGGTCGACACGGGAGCTGACCTGTGTGTTTTTCCGCGTCAGGGATTGCGCGGACCGCGAGAAAGGTCTAATTACGAGCTGACCGCGGCGAACGGAACGACCATTTTCACATACGGCATGGTGACGCTCACCCTTAACCTGGGACTACGGCGGGATTTTATCTGGAGGTTCGTGGTAGCGGACGTCACGAAACCCATCATTGGGGTGGATTTTTTAGACCATTTCAACTTGTTGGTGGACATCCGCAACCGTCGACTCGTGGACGCGACGACTAGCCTGTCTGCAAGAGGCCAGAGTGTAACAACGGAGGCACCCTCCATCAAAACGGTGATCGGTGCGACCATTTTCCACCAACTCCTCGCCGGGACTCCAGAGATCACGCGCCCAACGGGAATTCCAACGGTGGTCAAACATTCAACTGTCCACCACATCAAAACCACCCCAGGACCACCTGTGTCCAGCAGGCCGCGCAGGCTCGCCCCGGATAGGCTCAACGCTGCCAGGAAGGAGTTCGAGGCCATGCTGAAGATGGGGATCGCCCGCCCGTCCAAGAGCTGCTGGTCGGCACCTCTTCATATGGTGCCGAAGAAAGAGGTGGACACATGGAGGCCTTGCGGCGACTACAGGGCATGAAACGCCAGATCAATTCCCGATCGCTACCCGGTGAGACACATAGAAGATTTCGCCCAAAACTTGCGGGGCAAGAACATTTTTTCCACAATTGATTTAGTACGCGCGTACAATCAAATTCCCGTCGCCGCCCAAGATATAGAAAAAACGGCTATTACGACGCCATTCGGGCTGTTTGAATTTCCGTTTATGTCATTTGGTTTACGCAATGCTGCACAAACATTCCAGAGGTTCATCGACGAAGTTCTCCGGGATCTAGAATTTTGCTACGCGTACATAGATGACATTTTAGTTGCGTCGGAATCTCCGGAACAGCATGTGCAGCATTTAAAAATACTGTTCGAGCGTTTGAAAGAGTATGGAATAGTAGTTAATCCCGCAAAATGTAACTTCGGACAAGCATCGGTCAAATTTTTAGGATATTTAGTTTCAGAAAATGGTACAGAACCTTTACCAGATAAGGTGGAGGCCATAAAAACATTTCCGACCCCCAAAACTGCAAAAGATTTGCGTCAATTTTTGGGGATGATTAATTTTTATCGACGTTTCATTCCGAAAGCCGCTCTATGTCAAGCCCCCTTGAACGATTTGCTAACCGGTAATATAAAAGGTAGGGCACCCATAGCGTGGACGGTCGAAGCGCAGCAGGCATTCGAGTCTTGCAAGCAAAGCTTAGTTGAAGCAACCTTGCTGGCGCATCCTAAGATGAATGCCCCATTGTCAGTTACCTGCGACGCCTCCGACTTTAGTGTTGGGGCGGTTTTACAACAACGGGTCGGCGACACGTGGCAACCCTTAGCCTTCTTTTCAAAGAAGCTAGGGTCTGCCGAACGGAAATATGGTGCATACGACCGCGAGCTACTTGCAATTTATTTAGCGGTTAAACACTTCCGACACATGATCGAGGGTAGAGTTTTTGTCATTTTTACGGATCATAAACCCATCACTTTTGCTTTCAAACAGAAATTAGATAAGTGTTCTCCGAGACAATTCCGTCATTTAGATTTGATACACATACAAACCCCGTTAGACTTTGAAGCTTTGGCAGAATCTCAGGCCGAGGATTCCGAAATGCAAAGATTCTTGTCCGAAGGTACAAATATTCAGCTGCGTAAGATATTGTTACCGGGAACGGAGACGGAAGTGTTTTGCGACGTTTCAACAAACGTAGCAAGACCCTTCCTCACGTCATCATTTAGGCGCACGGCGTTCGATACATTACATGGTTTATCCCATCCTGGCATTAAAGCGACGGTCAAACTCATGACACAGCGTTCTGTCTGGCCGTCGATTAAAAAGGATGTCCGTGCATGGGCGCGGTGTTGCATTCCATGCCAGAAAACAAAGACCTCGCGGCATGTAAATTCGGCGTTAGGCACTTTTGGCTCACCCACCTCGAGGTTTGAGCACGTCCGTTTCCGAGGGTTTTAGATATTGTCTCACGTGCGTTGATAGGTTCACTCGCTGGCCGGAAGCGTTTCCTATGGTAAACCAGGAGGCTTCAACTGTGGCGCGAACTTTTTATGATAATTGGATAGCCCGTTTCGGCGTCCCTTTACGCATCACCACTGACCAGGGGAGACAGTTTGAGTCAAGCATATTTTCCGAGTTAAATAATTTAATCGGCGCGAAGCACTTGCATACTACGGCATATCATCCATCGGCTAATGGAATGGTTGAAAGACTGCATAGGCAGCTCAAGGCTGCGATCCGTTGCCAACAGTCGAACTGTTGGACGGAAGTTCTTCCGTCAGTATTATTAGGAATTCGTGCCGCGTGGAAAGAGGATCTGAAAACCACCTCGGCCGAGCTAGTTTACGGCGAACCACTCCGTCTACCTGGCGAATTTTTATCTTCGCGTGCGGAAAACAACGAAAATAGTACTAATTTTATTAACAACCTCCGTTCTCACTTCAGCAAGTTAAGCCCAAAAAGTGGCTCCCGCCACTGTGCAAATCGCATATTTGTTTTTAAAGACCTGGACACCGCGTCCCATGTTTTCGTAAGGACAGACGCGGCGAAAGCCATTCTGCAACAGCCTTACGAAGGTCCATTCTTAGTAGTTCGGCGAGGCCCTAAAACGTTTGGAATTCTTATTAAAAGCAAAGAAGTTACAGTAACTATTGACAGACTAAAGCCCGCCTATATTCTTGCGGAAAACGATTTTTCAGAGCCTGTCGCTTTACCGCGTGAAGATCCACCTAGAGCGAACGTTGCTTCGGATGTTCCGAATACGGAGCAGCGGGTTACTCGTTCTGGTAGATGTGTGCGTTTTCCTGAGCGTTATCAAGCAGGCCTTCGTTAGTTTGTAGTCATGTGTATATCGTATTTTTGGATTCTGTTTTGTTCTGTGTCTTGCATTTTATATAGCGTTATTGCGCGAGTGTTGTAAGTGTAGCGGATTGTATTGTATACGTATTTCGTAATTATGTCAATTACTGGCAGGGGAGTACTGTGGCGGCCTTGGCGTTACCTTACGCCGCTGTTAATTTGCAGTAAGTTTTATTCCTTTCCTTCCCGCTCCTTTGTATTCTATTTCCGCTCCGTGCGGGTCTGGTCAGTCCTGGTTAACATCTGGCGACCAGATTCGCGCGGTTCTAACTATTTATTTTTATGTTTCCCAGGTTTCGCTTGGGCCTGTTCAAGGTTTACGATCAGGCCCTGGCGAACCTTTCCGTTTCCAAGTGTTTTATAGCACCCTTCCGCGATGACCTTTTTCCGCACGTTCTTACCTTCCTCTCCTTACTTTCCTCTCCTTACTTTTCTCTCCTTACTTTCCTCTCCTTACTTTCCTTTCCTTACTTTCCTCTCCTTACTTTTCTCTCCTTACTTTTCTCCTACTTTTTCCTCTTCCTTTTTCGGGACTGAGTCGAGAGAGCTCATTCTAGTTTGAGTCGTCAAGAGACAAGGTCTCCACTAATACTGGCTAAGCAGAGATTAAACAGTGTTGAGGAAAGAACTTATTCTGAGTTGGTTATTTCTCTACCTCCTCCACAGATGCATCCACCCCACGATGTTCATTGGTGTTCAGCATCTTGTACCCTTACGCCACGGTTCTCCTGGTGTCCAGCGACAGATATTTTTATCAGTCACCTTGAAAAACGTCAGTTGACGATGCGGGCGTTTGAGCTGACCGTACTCCAATGACTTCCGGATCGATTTTGTGAGGGTGCTCCTTCCTTTCACGACCTTCCCCTCAAGTGTAGGTTTGTAAGGTTGTGCAACGAGCATCTTTTCAATATTCACTTTGTCAGAACACTCGTTCTGATCGGTTTGAGTAGCGATACTGCGTTTCGATGAAGCTACTGTGTCTTTCGACATGGATGCTGCGACTCATAGTTTCTGAAGATCAGCACCCTGCTTTTATAGGGCTGAAGCACTTATCTTCCCGGATGCATGGTAACTGCTGTGTGGTGGGGGTAGTCTGGTCCTTAGAAGATTGAGGCACAGGGCTTTACACTTGTAAGTGGAAACTGCGTGTGTGTCTCTTGTTCTAACGGTTCCGTAATATTTATTTCGGTTTGTCTTTGATTATTGCCTTCTGCCTTTTGTCGATTTCGGAAAATCTTGAATTTTATCATCAGTACGCCCAACAAAATTAGAACTGTTATTATGCCTCCAATTAACGAAAAGGTTGAAATGTACTGGTGGTTAATCATCTCCCGGTGTATCTTAATTTCTTTAACTTGTTTTTCAATGGCATCAAGGGCCATAGCTGCTGGGAGGTTGTCCCAATTATTGGTAGAAAGTTCCTTCTCCGATGAATTTAACCCTATTACTTTAGCATGGTGTTCAGTGAATTCTGGTATCAATAACGTCAAATTGTAAGATGCAGCAGGATAGAATATTATAATATTATATTGTAAGATTTACTGTCGTTTGACAACCTGCTTCTAATTTGAAAATACCCGTACCGTGAAAAGTTTTTACAGTCGGCCTTTTACCTTTACAATAAATTTGTGCTTTCTTCTCTTCCTGCATGAAATATAACCATGTGGCGGGTGCATTCAAAGCTCTCCAATGAGGTTGTAAACGTCCGGTTACCTTTATATTGCAGGTATTCCAATCTATTACAGTGGGGTCCAACAGCAAAGTGGTTTCGCAGGTTGTATGTTTCCTTATTTCATATATAGGTAAAATAGCAGGTCCCAATAATTGTTTATGGTGATGATGGCAACTTCTCAAATATTCTTCTGTGGGTAGGAAATACTGTTGTTCATCGGACGATACTGCGATGTATATGGACTCTGGTTGTATATATGACGTCACCCTCGAATGTCCTAATAATTGTGCGGATGGGCAAGGATAAATCTTGTAAAAATTAAAAACTTGATGATCCAGTAGCGGTACAGTTAGCTCAAAAACTATTCTGCCTTTTGAGAAAATTATGTTCAATTTGGTAATCCTTTCAAGTTGCTCGGTTAACAGTTCTTCAGGTGAAAAAGGAAATTCTCGTGATGACGTCTGCTTAATTTTTAAGGCCGAGTTTAACAATTGCTGGGGCGAGAAAATTGCCGGATGCAAAATTCCTTGTTTTGCCAACAGTATTGCATCTATTAACAATAACAAATTAGTACTATAATCATCTAAACCCTTCTCAATTTCAAACATGGTTTCCCTTATGACACCCTCAAAACGCAGTTTATCTATTTCTGATTGCGTTTCCTGTAATTGTTGAGAGTGTTCGGAGACGCTTTTCATGAGTTGAGACATGCCCTTAGTCAAGTTTAATAATCTTGTGTGGACGGTGGAAAATTCTCCCTTAATGATGTGAGTTTGTCTTGCTATTATTTCCGTGATCTCTTGTTCATTTTTGTAAATTTTATTCAATTCCTGATTATAGTAGTCTGCGTCTTCCTGAGTTAGAGTTCCAAAAAGGATGTTGCTAACTGTTCCCATAAAACCAAATGGAGCATTGCGTCGAGGTGATTTTACATTGAGGTATGGATGATCTCCTATTGTAGACCGTATTAAACTCCGGTAATAGCGTGTATTCTCTTCCTTTTTAATCAGTCGAGGTCCAAGGTCCTCGTTAAGACATTTTGTTGCTTCATGTCGTTTGCATAGCTGATTGACTATGGACATAAGTTGTTGCACAGGAGGTGCATGCTGTAAATATTTATGGACGTCAAGTGAGGTCACCAGGCGCCACTAAGTTTGATAAAGTCTGATGCCCGGTAGCTTCTCAAAAAACAGTCCTGTTTCCTGATGTAATGGTACTATTGTTGAACCATTACTTCCCAGTTGTTGACCCATCGTCAGCGGTAGCAGAAGCAAATAAAACAGTGTCATGGTCGTTCCCAGCTGTTGGTGCCAAATAAGCATGTTTTAATTTATTTTGATGTTTGGTAATTGTTTTCTTATGTGTTTGTAACACTACATTATTCAAGTCTGTGACGTCTATTATTTTGTACGGTCCGATATAATGGGGGTCGAATTTATGAAGTCGAGGTTCCACAAGTACGTGAACAAACTCGCCCACATTGAATGTGGCAGATTTTGTTCGGCTATCATAATAACTTTTAGAACGATTTTTTGCTTTATTTAAATTGTCTGCTGCTATGTTGCGAATTTTTCCTATGTTTGTTATGAGTTCCGTTAAGTAATCTCCATATGTTCTTAAATTTGCACCGGTTGGAAATGAGGTTGGTTCTCGAGCTTGTTTGCCAAAAATTAATTCATATGGTGTAAAGTTGGTGGCTTCGTGAACCGATGTATTATAAGAAAACATGGCAAAGGGTATTAATAAATCCCAGTCTTCATAATCTTCCATGTAGTGTTTGAGGTATTCTGTGAGAACAATATGGCTCCGTTCCAGTGATCCATTAGTTTGTGGTCTGTATCCAGAAGTGGTGATTTGCTTAATTTTAAATATTTCCGAAAGATTTGTCATCAGAGTTCCAATAAAGCTGGTTCCCTTATCTGTGAGTATTGCACAGGGTGTTCCATAAATTGCAATGAAATGCCGTGCAAAGGCATCTGCAATGGTAGTGGCTCGGATCTTGGGTATTGCTACTGCAATACAATACTTGGTTAAGTTATCCTGCATGGTAAGAATATGTCGGTTTCCACTAGGTGTAATCGGTAATGGTCCCACGGTATCCAGAGAAATCTTATCAAATGCATTCAGGGGTGTGTCGGTGATCAACATAGGTTGACGAGTTTTTATCCTGACTAGTTTCTGTTCTTGACAACTTGTGCATTTCCGAATATGATCTTGAATTTCATTGCGCATATGTGGCCAATGGAATCTTGATCGAATGCGGTTGTAAGTTTTTGTAACCCCTTTATGTCCTCCAATTAAACTATCATGTGCTTCTTGGATGATTTCTTGCCTGTCTTCTATAGAAGGTGTAGTAATAATGCAATTGCATATTGTAATTTGTTGAGTTGAATTTATGAAAACTTCTTCCATTGCTTTGAAAAATTCAGAGAATGGTAATTTATGGTGATCTCCGGTGGCAGATATTCGAAGGATTTTACTTGCTTTTGTTCCAAAGTTGATTGAAAGATTTTCAAACCATTGACTATATCTGCTCCCTTCACTTTGTCATGAAAGTTATCGGATATTATAATACTAAATGTTTTAAACAACCCATTGTTTGAAATTAAAACTTGTCCCTTGTTCTTGTTTATTTATTAATCCGGTATCCAATAGTAGTTTTCCGACGGTGGTTATTAAGTTGCAATCGGCAGATGCAAAATGTACGTAATTGTCCTCCTCGGCGGTAAGGGTGTTTGGAGAAATGGTGATCCTTTGTTTCGGTTCCGGTGGTTCTTCCAGGTTAATTTCGGAAAAAGAGCTATCCGAAGCGGCGTCGAAGAATGCGTAAGGGTCGGTTGTGCGGTCAGGTAGTTGTCGTGCACTTGCTTCCCCTATTGCATTGTTTGGTAGTTGAATTACAGTGGGCTGTAAAATTCCATTTGTTTCATGAAATGATTCTCCTCGTACATTGGGTAAAACCTCCTGTGGATTATTTATATTCTCTATGACGGTGTTCCCAAGCGGTTCCTCAAAGGAAATCAAGTCCTCGGACAAATTCGTATTTTTATCCATAGAAAAAACTTCTGTGGAGTTTGCCGTGGGTAAAAAATGGTATGCGGTGTCCTGGTTTTCATCCGGCATCGACACTTCTCGAGACAAACTCGGAAGGGATCTGTTTCTGTCTATTATTGGCGAGTGTTGCACTCTTCCAAGGGCAAGTTCTTCTATTTCATCTGAACTGCTTGAATCCTGGTACGTCGGCCGTCTTTGTCGGTCTCGATGTAGTTGCCTAATTCGTTGCCCAATTGAATCGCCGCCGGCGTCCGATTTCGGTATCTGTGTCTTGAAGTCGGGGTCCTGGAGCTCCTTTGGTATAAGTGGAAGGCAGACGGTAGTCGGGTTACGCGACAGTGCATCCGCATTTTTATTAGTTTTTCCAGATTTGTGGAGAACTTGATAGTCATACTATAAAAGTCGGAGTTTCCATTTCATAAGTCTTGATGTCGGATCTTTTACAGAAGGTAGCCAAACCAACGGGCGATGATCGGTAACCAGCGTGAATTTTGTTCCATAAATATACGGTCGAAAATAAATAACGGCATATACCATTGCTAAACACTCTTTCTCTGTTGCTGAATAATGTTTTCTGCTTTATTTAGGCTGCGTGATGCGTAAGCAATCGGTAGATCATTGCCTATTTCACCTTGGCTAAGCACGGCTCCAATGGCATATTCAGAGGCATCTGTTGTAATGATGAATGGTTTGCTGAAATCCGGATATTGTAATATAGGTGCTTGACAAAGTTCTTCTCGTAATTGTTTGAAGCTATTTTCTTGTTCTTCAGCCCATTTGAATTTTTTGCCCTTTCCTGAAAGATCGATTAATGATTTTGCTTTTGTGGTAAAATCTGATATGAATCTTCTGTAATATCCTATTAGCCCCAAAAATTGTTGAATATTCTTCTGAGAGGTGGGTATTGGAAAATTCTGAGCAGCTTTTAGTTTCCTAGGGTCCGGTTTTACTCCCTTTCTTGAAATGATACGTCCAAGATATGTGACTTCTTTCCGTAAGAATTCGCATTTATTGGTCTGAAGTGTCAAGCCATGTTCTCGTAGGCGATTCAGCAATTTCCTGACTTTAATGTTGTGTTCCTGTAGTGATGAAGCGTAAACCACGATGTCATCCAAATAATCGAAAACATCTGTTCCCTGAAGTCCAGTTAATACCTGGTCCATCAGGCGTTGAAAAGTAGGTGGTACATTTTTCAAACCAAACGGCATTCGTGAAAATTCATAATGCCCATTAGGTGTGGTAAAGGCTGTTTTCTGTCGGTCTTTCGGATCTATTTCTATTTGGTGAAAACCGCTAGCAAGATCAAAAACGGAGAAGTATTTGGCTCCACCGAGACGATCTAATATTTCTGTAATTTGAGGTAGTGGATACTTATCAGAAATGGTTTTGTCGTTAAGCGCGCGGAAATCTATTACCATACGCCAACGTTTGTTTCCTTGTGCATCCGGTTTTTTAGGTACAATCCACAAGGGTGAATTGTACGGAGATTTCGATGGAGTTATTATTCTTTCAGATAACAAGGCATTAATCTGTGTTTTTATTTCATCCTGATGTACGGGAGGGTAGCGATATTGTCTCGTGTTGATAGGGACCTCGTCAGCTGTATGTAAGGAGTGCTTGAAATCGGAGGCCTTCCCTAATTTATCTCCAGGGAGGTAAAATCGGTCTGGAAATTCCTTCATCAAGGTGGTGATACTACACATTTCTTCTTTGTTCAGGTGGTCTAAGTTTAATATTTTAGTGATTCCCTGTATCCTATCTTCTCTAGTTTTAAAACCGGAATGATGTCGTGCTTCTGAATAAATATCTTCGTCCGAAGTACTAAAAATATCATAAGGTTCCAAAATTTGCGGTTCTATTTCTATGTCCAACGCTTCTTCACTTGTGTTAGTTGCCATAACATGACATTTTCCTCTGTCATATTGATTTTTCGAGAACCTTCTGGAAATATTGATTTTTCTAGAATCATCTGGGAACATTTCCTATCAAAAATCAATATCTCCTGGGTAACGATTTCATTTGTTTCAATCAGCCTCCTTCGAATATATTGTTGCTGGGATAGCAGTGTCTTCCCGCCGAGCGCAGATTTATTTCGACCGTGTTCGGAGTTCGGAGTTATTTCTTGTGTCACAGTTTATTTTTATTGTGTAGTGTTAAGTGATCGTGAAGAAGTGTGGTGTTTTGTGTTTCACGTTTCGCGTTTATTACTTAATTATATTATATTTCTACCGATTATTTCACGAGCTTCGTCATGCCTCGACGGCCGTTTAATTATAATCCGCGTAATGTGCGTTTGATGCTTCGCGCTATTGACGAAGCTAATCGTAATTATACAGAAGCTCGTGAAGTGTATCGTGAATTATTAGTTAATCGGGGGGGGGGGGGGTACGTGCAAGAGATATTCCGGATCGTCGCGAATTTCAAAGACTAGACCATCGCATTAGCGATGCAATAACCAATGACAATATAGTTTTAACTACTCCTTCAACGTCAGGTCGCCCTCGTGTGAACTGGCGAAAGGAAGAACGGGCTATTGCTCTTGCACGGGCCTTTCCCTTAATGGGCCTTCGCGCTATTGCTCGACGAATTGACATTTCGCATATGACAGTTCGTCGAATAATTCGCGAAGAAGGTTTACGACCTTACAAATTTCAACGCGTGCAAGCACTTCTACCAAGCGACTATGTCACTCGTCGCAATTTTTGCCGGTGGATGATGCATAAACTAGAAAGAAACGACGATTTTATACAGAATATCTTATTTAGTGATGAATGTAGTTTTTCAAATAACGGGATTCAAAATTCACAAAACACCCGTATATGGGATTATCAAAACCCCCACGCAGTTATTCAACGTTTCAATCAAGGACGTTTTGCAATAAATGTGTGGGCGGGTATTATTGGAAGTAATATAATCGGACCAATTTACCTGCCGTCAAAGTTGACGAGTCAAAGGTATTTAGATTTTTTAAAAACCACTTTTATTAGAAAATTACGTGAAGTCGTGCCACGTGGTAGGCGTCGTTTAATTTATTTTATGCACGATGGTGCTCCACCACATTCCACCATTATGGTAAGAGATTTTCTTAACGAAATGTTTGGCACGCGTTGGATCGGTCGTAGACCTGCGCCTCATATTTGGCACCCCGGTCGCCAGATTTAAATCCTCTTGACTTCTTCCTTTGGGGAGCAGTCAAGAGTATTGTTTATAGGTCAGGTGCGCGAATTAATAATATCAATGAACTGAAAGAAAAAATTGAAAACGCGTTCGAACTCATTAGAAGAAAAGTGGACATTTGTGCTAAAGTGCAGCGGAACTGCAAGGAACGGTTACAAGTGTGTTTGGACACTGGTGGTGCCCACATTGAACCGGGAAGGCAGGCGCAATTATTACGACAGATCAGAGAAAATGGTAGTGTGCTGTGGATCCGCCGAAGGAATAGAAGACCCTGAGAAATATGTAAGTATACATTACGTTAGTATTTTATAATGTAGAATTAGTATTCTTATGTATTTGCAACTTCAAATACATATATTATCTAAATGGGCAGGGAGACAGACGTTGACTTGGTACGGGCCTAGCGACGAATGTCCCTTTAAACTTCGTTTGTCCCGAGGCACGCACACGATCATCTTCTGTCTCATCGACACGGTCGGGTGGACTATAGTAGTAGGCTTTTGTCTATACGTATACTGCTACACAATCAAATTTTGCAAAAACTTTAATAGCTTATATCTCAATAACTATTTGTTTGCGACATATGGCTCCTTTCAGACTTTTTCTCTTCTCGACAAGTAGAAGGCGTTGATGTAAAAAAAAACTTTTACAACAATTTTCTTTGTTATAAACAATTTTGCGGCAAGTTTCCTTTGCAAATGTCCACCGATCCAGAGGTGTAGAATCACCCCTAGGACGGATGACCATTACTTTTTATACACCCTGTACAATATTATTACCTAAGATGCTCGGTGTTGACGCACTGTCAATGCGGGGCCTGATAGTACTAATAATGCCAAATAGACTTTAAACCGAACTCGCGGAGTCTTTAAGGTTAACTTTGATCGAAGGGGAACTTTAGCCCGATCTCACTAGACGTGGATTCTAACGACTGCAACACGACGTGACACTACTCGTGTCTAGAATTGTACTAACCAACGAGAGTAAAAATGCAAGGGTTTATATACCCCAAAAATAGGAGGGGTAGTCTGATTTTAATCTGCAGTTACATGGGACTGCACTCTCGTTTTTTGTGGGTTTCCATTAAATCGGGCCAGAGCTCGATCTTCGTCAAGAGGGTAGATTCTAGAAGGGCCTGTTATCTAGGACGTTTCCTGCCAGAGACGATCTTGAAGAGATTCCCGTGAGAAAGTCAACGGAATTTCTTCTCATACCGTAACAATGTATTGAAATAATAATTTAAATAACGAATATAAAAGCAAATTATTAAAATGTATTTATTTAAAAATTGTTTGAATTATAATTAACAATAAATAACGATTATTACAGAATATTTTCCAAATTAATTTTAAATTCCCATACTTTTTTGGAATATTACGTAGTAATTACTTTCATTTTTCCTATATCTATTCACTGTCGATTATAAAACAATAATTACAATGGTGAACAATAAGGGAAATAAGAAAGGAATAAGAGTGTAATGAAATTATAGAATAAAAAGTCATTTTTTTCCAAACAGTTACAGAATGGGTAATGTCAGCATTCTACATTTATTTATTACCTGCGGTACGAAATCTATTTACCTACGCCACTGACGCAGTCTTACGTGGTTCACGAATAAATGTCCTATTTAGGTAGAGAGCTAGGAATCACCAACTGTATGGAGATGGTGACTGTCTGTCTATGTTGTTTGGGTCACCAGCAGGCTCCACACCTGCAATGCTCGTCGTTAATGGTCAGGTGTACGCGTAATGAGTAACACTATGAACACTTTAATGCTCGGTATGACCGAGCTAACTTTATTTCAGCACAAACGTGATATCGAGAATTCGCGTGCGGACGCCACGAGAGAGGCGGTTAGTCTGTTTGAATGCGCCTCGAGCGTCAGGGACGCGATACGGATCTTTCCGGTAGATCCCTCGTGGCTAGCACTAGGGTGCACAGCGACGTGCACCGGGTTTCCCACCTGGCTATCGCATAGCCCACGGTCTAGGGGAAAATCCCCACAGTACTCCCCCCTGAGATGCGAAGGGTTGTCGCGGGGGCTTCGCAGCGGTTGAGCACACTACATGCCGTATGCTTAGCAACTAAATACAACTCTTTGGTATGTTATATTGCGGTGCGCAGGTACATGAGTGCTTAAAATTATGTATGAACAACTTACAGCTAAATAAAATATAAACGAACAATAACGCTTAACGGCTACCTTAACCTATTTGCTGCGCGAGGTATGTACCTGACCCGAGCGACGGTCTGCGCGAACGTGACTCTCTTTCGCGTGTACGTTCGCAGCGCGGGCGGTCTATTGCTCGATACAGTTTCGCGCGCGGTGGACGGTGTTTGAGCGCTTGCCGGTACCTCGCTCGCAGGAGGCGGAGCGTTCGCGCGCGCGGAATTTTCGCTCGTAGGAGCGGGCAGCGGCGCGCTCGCCGTCGCACTGCCCGCGGATGACGAAAACGGCGCGCTCGTCGACGGAGAGTCCGTGTCCTCAGGTATGAAGTAAGTCGGTTTGAGGTGTTCGATGGACACCGTACGCGGGGTGCCGTTCACCTCTATAATATATGTTCGATCCGAACACCGCTCGAGAACCTTGTGCGGTCCGGTATATGGCCTCTCCAAGGCTCTTTTTGCCCGAGCGAGGCAGAACACATGTGTGCATGACGCGAGGTCTTTGTAAAAAAAGGTTCTGCGCTTGTCGTGGTGCTCGACTGGCACTGGGCGGACCTCCCGCATGTACTCCCTAAAATCCTCAAGGAAATACTGAGGGTTACTATCAGCGTCCTGCGTTAGGAAAAACTCGCCCGGCACGCGGAGAGAGGTACCGTACACGTAGTCAGCTGGGGACGCGAGGGTATCTGAGCGCACGCGCGTGCGGAGTCCGAGGAGGACTGTTGAAAGGGCTTGCGTCCATTTCCTAGTATGGCACGTCAGAGCCGCCTTAAGGTCGCGGTGCCAACGCTCCACCATGCCGTTAGCGGAAGGGTGGTAGATAGCCGTGCGAATCCGCTGACAACCGATGAGGGACAGTAGGGCCGAGAAAAGCTGGGACTCAAACTGACCACCCTGGTCGGACGTCAGGTATGTGGGTGCACCGAAGCGGGCCACCCAGGTGTCGAAGAACGCCCGCGCCACGGTGCGCGCGGTGGTGTCCTCGATGGGCACGGCCTCCGGCCAACGCGAAAACCGGTCGACTATCTTTAGCAAGTGTCGAAAACCCTCGCTCGCAGGAAGGGGTCCTACTATATCGATGTGGACGTGCGTAAACCTACCGTCAGGGGCCACGAATTTGTTCGGAACCACTTTGACGTGACGTGCGACCTTTGCCTGTTGGCAGTTGACGCAGTGTTTGCACCAGCGTGCGATATCGCGGTGCATACTCGGCCAAACGTATCGCTGCCGGATGTGGCGATCCGTGACCTTCGCTCCCGGATGCGAGGTCGAATGAAACAGGCCGAACACGCGCTCGCGCATGGACGACGGCAGGTAGGGCCTCAAAGATTCGTCTGTGATGTCACAGAACACTGGGGAATGTGAGGGTCCCCACGTTAACCTCTTGAGCTTGAGCGAGTGATCGGAACGCTCGAGCAGTTCCTTCAGTTCAGGGCACTTCTCCTGTTCGGCAGAGAGCTCGACGACGTCGAATTGAGTCGGAAACCGAATGGCTTGAATTCGCGAAAGTACTGTACTTGAGCTGAGCGGGCGTGAATTTTCTTGAAAAAAACGCGAGCGGTTGCCAAGCGTCGCTGCACGCTTGTTCGACAACCGCGCCCATTGCAAAGTCAGAAGCGTCTGTGACTAGACGGACTTCGGCTGTGCTCGACGGGTGAGCGATCAGGGTCACGCCGGCCAAGGACTTCTTGCATTCGGCGAACGCCGCTTCGGCCTCAGGCGTCCAAATGACGGGACGCTTATCGCGCTTTCGTGTGTCGCGGAGATACTCGTTGAGCGGGGCCCGTACGCGAGCAGCGTGCGGAAGGCACCTGCGATAAAAATTCATCATCCCGAGAAACCGCCTGAGTTCCTCGATCGTACTTGGCTTAGTGAATCTCGCGACGGCCTCTACCTTGTCCGGCGTGGGTCTGAACCCTTTACTATTGACGAGGTGGCCAAGGAAAACTACTTCCTCAACGCCGAACCGGCACTTCTCGAGGTTTAGACGGAGGTGAAACTGTTGGAGTCTTTCGAAGACTGTAAGGAGGTGCTTTTCGTGCTCTTCCGGCGAGGATGACGCGATAAGGATATCATCTATGTATGTAAATACGAAATCTAGATTGCTAAGGGCTCTGTCAATGTAACGCTGGAACGTTTGACCCGCATTTCTAAAACCGAATGTCATCGCGCGGTACTCGAATAAGCCAAAGGGTGTGATGACCGCGGTCTTCGGAATGTCTTCCGGAGCGATAGGAATCTGGTGAAACGCTTTCAGCAGATCAAGAGTGGAAAAGATTGACTTCCCGTGAAGAACAGTGGGAAAGTCGTGTAAATGAGGAACCGGATACCGATCTGGAACGGTGACACGGTTAAGGCGACGATAGTCGCCGCACATACGCCATTCACCGTCCTTCTTAGGAACTAAGTGTATGGGACTGGCCCATGGACTATTGGACGGTCTGCAAATGCCGGCCTCGATCAGACGCTTCATTTCTGCCTTGGCGGCAGCAAGTTTTTCGGGGGGCAGCCTACGCGCGCGTTCTGCCACTGGTGGGCCGGTCGTGACAATGTGGTGGTACACGCCCCTCGATTCTAACGGGTCAGGACGCTCGGCTCCTACTATCCGCGGAAATCTCGCGAGGATGTGCGCGTATTTAGCACTGGGATCGACTAGATAAATGGAAGACACTCGGAAGGCTCTGGCAACTCCGAACGCTTGGAGTCCAGTAAGGGAGTCAACGAGGCTACGCCTCTTGAGATCGACCACAAGGCCATAATGAGCGAGGAGGTCCGCGCCAATGATCGGGTACGGAACATCCGCAACGCAGAAATCCCACTGTAAGGGACGGCGTAGGCCGAAATTTAAACTACGACGCAGCGAGCCATACGTGCGAATACGAGAGTCATTCGCTGCGAACAATTGCATGGCTCGCGGTTTCCCGGTGAAGTCAGCCGGTTTTGGCAACAACGATACGTCCGCGCCCGTGTCTATTAACAATGACTGCCCGGAGTCTCGGTCGCGGAGGTGGAGGCGCTTCGACGATGAAGCCAGCCCGGACGCCTCCGACGCAGCTGGTCCTCTTAGTTTTCCGCGTCGCGCGGGGTGCTCTGCCATGAGCACGGGGAGCACGGATGCTTCCAGCACACCCCGTCGCGGACGGTCTCGCGGACGGTCTCGCGGACGCCTACCGGACGAGGGAAATCGGTTGCGCGAACGGAAATCGCGCGAAGGCGTACGCCGACTCAGCGCCGTCGCTAAATCCGCGAAATCTCGCGCGATTTTGTCGATCTGCCGTTGAAGATGGTCGACGGCGCCGGTGCTGTCCGCTGCGGAACGCACGTACGCGGCTCCGTCGGCCGCGGGTTTGGACGCTGCTGCGGCGATCTCGCCGCCGCCGGCGCTCATGGTTTCAACGACTACGTCGGCCAGCTCCGCCAGCTGTTGGAGCGATTCTAATTTCGAGGCCGCGAGAATACCACGGCACTGCTGCGGCAATTGCTCCAAAAATATGGTCTTTAACACCGCGTCGCTGCACGAACCCCCATTTAAATTACGCATTCGCGCGAGCAACTGCGAGGGCTTGCCCTCGGTGGCGACCTGCCCGTGTAGGAGCTGTCGCAGTTTCGTCTCGCTCGAAGCCGAGAACGCGCCTATAATGAGCTCCTTGACTTTGTCGTACGGGTGCATCGGGTCCGGGTTCGCGATCAGGTCGCTTATAACAACTGCCACGTCCGAGTCCAACCCGGTGATGACCGTATCGGCCATCGTGAGCTGACTCGTTATCCTCTTTGAAAAAGGTCGGCAGCTTGGGCGTGCGGTACGCGTCGACGCGAGGTTGCGCGGGCATTTCGGCGTGGAGCTCCTCGAGCTGACGGCGAGCTCGATCGAGTTGCGACTGAAGGTCTTCCGCCATGTTCAGGGGGTGCGCGCTAAATTAACCTAAAAATGTGCCTAACCTAGCTAATGGCGTGACCAGACTCGGCAGCGCGCGATTCACGGAACGACCGCGGTGGAATATGGCGCGCGAAACGCGAAGACGCGAACACAACGACGTCACGATATTTGGCACGCGAAACGCGCAGACGCGATGAAAATGGCGTCACGATTTTTGGCGCGCGGAACGCGAGACGCGAACACAACGGCGTCACGATATTTGGCGCGCGAAACGCACAGACGCGATCAAAATGGCGCGCGGAACGCGACGGAGAAATGCGCGCGCAATATGACGCTACAATTTGGCGCGTAACGCGATAGGAAAATGCCGGCGCAACCGACGCTTACCGGAATGAGGCACGAAAACAAATGACGGATGCCCTCGGTGAAGCCCTGTTGAACGGCGTGCTGCTGCGCCGGCCTCGGTGACGACCCTCTGCCGGCTCTGGGCTGCCAGGTCCTGCTGACAGGCTGCTGTGCTCGCGGCAAGGCTCCACGACGCTGCACGGTCTGCGTGGATCCAGGTTCACCGCCGCTGTTTGGGACTGCCGATGTCGTCGGTGCCACTGGGCTCCCTGCGACCTCGGTGCTGCACGTGGCCAGAGTCCAGCCACTGGTTGCGGTCCTCAGGCCGCGTCCTCGTCTCCCTCGTTCTGCCGGGCCCCTGTGGCCTTGGCGATGTACGCAGGAACTCGTCGACTGCTGCTGCTGAGTTCGACGACTCGGGCAAGTCTACTGCCGAGCGTAGGTTCACTGAACGACGATCACGTCGGGGTCAGCACTATGGAGATGGTGACTGTCTGTCTATGTTGTTTGGGTCACCAGCAGGCTCCACACCTGCAATGCTCGTCGTTAATGGTCAGGTGTACGCGTAATGAGTAACACTATGAACACTTTAATGCTCGGTATGACCGAGCTAACTTTATTTCAGCACAAACGTGATATCGAGAATTCGCGTGCGGACGCCACGAGAGAGGCGGTTAGTCTGTTTGAATGCGCCTCGAGCGCCAGGGACGCGATACGGATCTTTCCGGTAGATCCCTCGTGGCTAGCACTAGGGTGCACAGCAACGTGCACCGGGTTTCCCACCTGGCTATCGCATAGCCCACGGTCTAGGGGAAAATCCCCACAACTGTATCTCGTCGGTGGTGGAACTTTTAGCTATGTGGTATATCAGATCACTGTAAGTTCCACGTTATCCCCGCGCCCGGTCGCGCCCGGTTACTGGTCCCGCTGAATAGCATAGGGGTTGGCGGTCTTTAAATACAGTGATCTGATATACCACATAGCTAAAAGTTCCACCACCGACGAGATACAGTTGGTGATTCCGCGCTCTCTACCTAAATAGAGTAATAAAGAAATTTTTTAGAGTAATAAAGAAAGAGTAGTAATAAATAAATGTAGAATGCTGACATTACCCATTCTGTAACTGTTTGGAAAAAAATGACTTTTTATTCTATAATTTCATTACACTCTTATTCCTTTCTTATTTCCCTTATTGTTCACCATTGTAATTATTGTTTTATAATCGACAGTGAATAGATATAGGAAAAATGAAAGTAATTACTACGTAATATTCCAAAAAAGTATCGGAATTTAAAATTAATTTGGAAAATATTCTGTATAATCGTTATTTATTGTTATTTATAATTCAAACAATTTTTAAATAAATACATTTTAATAATTTGTTTTTATATTCGTTATTTAAATTATTATTTCAATACATACTAATGTATTGTAACCTTACGTTAAGCGGAGGCATCTCGGATGACCTTGACACTACCCGGCGCTCAGTCTTAGTTTCCGAGATAATTGCACAAAACTATTGCTAGCACTGAAATGAATTTTCCCTATTCGTGCACACTCCGTGGCACAGCCTACTCTAGTGCTAGCCATGCTGAAGGATGTGGCAACACATATATATAATATATACAGATATAGACACAATAGGACTCTCGCCGTGTTGCCACATCCTCCAGCATGGCTAGCACTAGAGTAGGCTGTGTCCATGGCAATGTAAGCCTGCTCCGGCGCGGAGTCAGTTTACTGTTTTTGTAAACACGTTGTGGAAATCAGACAGAATACAGGGTCTCACTCTGGTAATACATATATAAGATGAGCTTTTAATTTTGAGAGACTACTCCTGGATTTTCGTCTGCATGGTCGGTTGACTTCTGGATGACAGCTACAATGCAATGATTATGCGAACAGAGTGAGGTGTGGTTAGGTGGTGGGAGGGGCGGAGAAGGGCGGCCGTTAGACCATGCAGACGAAAATCCAGGAGTAGTGATGGGCACCATCGACTGAAAACTATCGACTAAATCGATAGTAGCCATGGACCTAAAGGACGGAGCGTAAGGTAGGGTTCTGGGCGAGAGGGGCATCAAGCGCGCGGGGAGGGGATGGTCGACTGCGGCCATCTTTGTACGGTCAATATGTGGTGCCATCTATATAACATAGCGGGAACATTTAAGGAGGTTCGTAGTTCGAGCAGCCGTACCGTGGCATACTCACACACACAACGCTCGGTCGGCGTGTACGTGTGCCTACGAGGATCGCAAGGATTCGGTATGCACATTTGAGTAATTCCATGCCAAATCGATCACTTTTTGCGGTCACCATCGTCGATTTTGTTCTAAATGAAATATGTTGTAGTCCATGTGAAATTAGTGGGGGTCATCATTTTGCCGGTTCCGAATTTTTTTTAGAAATGGCAGGCTTTCAGTAATCGATTTGGCATGGAATGACCCCTTTGAATTTCTCAAGAATGCAAAGATTGGGATTTGCGTAGCGTTTAAATTTTAAATTAATTCTTGTGAAATTCTTATAATAAATTTTATTTACTGTAATTTTAAATACATATTTATATACAACTTAATTTTTTTTATGTATTATTATAATTTATACAGTTTCATTAGAAAAATGCCCCGAATAATTAGGTCAAAGTCCCATAAAAAAATAATGAAAAATGAAGAAGTTTTGTCATTGGATTAGTAGTGGTCTCACACCGATATACCCGACCCGTATCATGTTTACATTTCTCGGCGACCGAGGCCCCTCGAGGTTCCCATTCCATTTCTACGTTCGGCACAAGTCAAAGAATAGTTTCCCTGACGGATAAACGTCGCTGGCCAGACCCGTGGTTGCGACAGTTAACGATAAAATACTGTAATTATTTATTACCATTTCTAATCTTAATTTACTTCTAAACATTACTAGACTGCAAGAAGTTTCACTTTAGCCGCGCGTGGTTTTCCACGCATTTTTTTTTGTTTTTATCGGACTTTCACCAATATATTAGTGACATTTTTCTGATTAAAATGATACCAAACACGATATAATTTCAACTGTATTTAGTGGTTTAATTGACGGTATGGAGTAACTTTAGGACAGAAGAGTATAGCGAGTGAAAAAGAAAGAGAAATTGCGATCTCGACGCTAGGCAAAGATTCAAAGCTTACTGTATTGTTTAAAATACTGTAGGAAATTAGTCTATAAACTATACCTATCATTAGGTCGGAAGGATGACTGGTGTGGGCGTTAAATGAAAACAATTATTGACGGTGAAGCCGTCCGCCAATAGTGCGATTTATTAAAGAAACTCTGAGTGCATATTTATTTCAATTTTCTTTCGAGAAATCTAATACAAAGAGTGGAGCTCTGTATCGTAGAAAAATGGACGCAGTTCCAACATCTGATGTAATTTGATTTAATTTGTAAGAAATAAGATTTCATTAAAGTTACGTTTGCACAACCCTGTATATGTATTAATTTTGATTTTATATTTTTAAATGTAATTTTTTAATTTCTATATACAGGGTGCGGCACCTAAAACAGGTCACCTGAATAACTCGCTTGCTTTTGAAGATAGAAAAAAAAGAATCAGACCAAACTTACTTGATATCGAGGGGCTCGTAATCTGATGTCATTAATTTTTTTATAGGTGGAGACGTCAAGGAGATATGAAGGTCAACTCTGTTTTTTTAAATGGAACGGTATGGTTTTTTATTTACATTCGGATAGTGAATTTCAAGACGAATACAATGACCTATTTTGTAGGTCATTCAAGGTCACGCAAGGTCAACTGCAATAGAAAATAAAATGTCCCAAAGCATTCTTCGAACACTACGACGATTTACATGTAACATGTTATAACGTTGCAATCTGATGATACTGCCTGAAAAATTTGAGTTGTATCTATTACAGAGCAAGCTCTTTTTATACGTTCTTGCATATCAACTGTGGTTGTTGGTTTTTCGCGGTACACTTGTTCCTTCAATTTTCCCCACAAATAAAAATCTAGCGGTGTCAGGTCTGGGGAACGTGCTGGCCATTTATTACTTCCTGATCGACCAATCCAACGACCTTCAAATGTCCTGTTCAATAATTCTGTAACATTTCGAGCTGAATGAGCAGGACATCCGTCTTGTTGGAACCACATGGACTGTCGCATGTCCAGTGAAATATCCTCTAACAATTCTGGCAAAACGTCTTTTAAGATTCTCTCGTATTTATGACTAGTTAGCGTGCCATCAATGAAATATGGACCAATTATTTTATTATGAAGAAGACCGCACCAGACGTTGACAGACCAAGGTCTCTGCTTGTCCACTTCTCGTAGCCATCGTGGATTATCTACTGACCAGTAATGCATGTTGTGACAGTTAACTTCTCCGTGGTTTGTAAATGTGGCCTCATCCGTAAACAAAATTTTATTCAAGAACATTTGATCGTCTTGCAGTTTCCGTAGGCCCCATTCGCAAAACTGTAAACGTTTTTGAAAATCATTTTCACTTCATTGTTGATGAAGTGAAATGTGGAATGGGTGAAATTTGTTAACCGAAAATTTGTTAAGCGAAAAAAATTCGCAAAATACTTCGTTGACTGATGCCACTCTCGCGTTCAAGTTGCCTCGTACCAACATGTGGATTTTGTATTACACTTGCTAAAATGTTTATCGTGTTTCCATCATCAGTTGCTTTTTTGGCTCGATTGCGTTTTTTCTTATCCACATTTCCAGTTTCTCGAAACTGTTTTATAATGTTTGCAAAGACAGAAAGTGAAGGATTATTACGATCGGTAAATCTTTCACCATATACGCGTACCGCTTTCCTCATAATTCTATGACATTCACCATAAATGATAACAATTTCCACTTTCTCTGCTATTGTGTAACGCATTCTTGAAAATTGAACACTCAGATTGAATATTTCGAAGCCGTACTCTAGTCGGTAGTCAAACTACTAATAACATTTCTGGATACAGGTAAGCATACAATGTGATGGTATGCTTATTTATGTTCTGCGACCCTTACCAATACTTAGAAGAGCAGTATGCCAACAACCAGAGAAGACACAAAAGTATTTGAAGAGTGCTTTAAGACATTTTATTTTCTATTGCAGTTGACCTTGCGTTACCTTGAATGACCTTCATAATAGGTCATTGTATTCGCCTTGAAATGCACTATCAGAATGTAAATAAAAAACCATACCGTTCCATTTAAAAAAAACAAAGTTGACCTTCATATCTCCTTGACGTCTCCACCTATAAAAAAATTAATGACATCAGATTACGAGCCCCTCGATATCAAGTAAGTTTGGTCTGATCCTTTTTTTTCTATCTTCAAAAGCAAGCGAGTTATTCAGGTGACCTGTTTTAGGTGCCGCACCCTGTATACCTATTCTTTTAATTGGATATTTCCAGATAGCCAAGAACAGGCGTGGTGTGAGACGGAGGCAAACTGGGCGGGAGAAATGCTGTTCGCGAGGCCCCGCCCTGTTGCAATCCTCCGTCATAGCGCAGCGGTGAAGTAGAGGGGCGTTCTATTGAACGTCCTGGGAGAGGAATGTTTTAGTCGGTAGTGGGGACACCGTCCACCTGTATCCCTGAGCCCGACACTACCCCTTCGGGGGTGTGCGTAAAAGCATTTTTAAGTTTCCTTATACTACTTCGTGGCGCGTACCCTTAGAGTGGGATCCGCAGCCTCGCGTAAAGAGTGGGGATCCCCCACTCGTAGATCCCCCTGCACCCCGCAGTCGAAATCTCTACCAACTCTCGGCAGACGGATAATACTATAACCGATGACCGAGCAGTATTGTCTTGACATCCGATCCGAGCAGACGTGTAATCGCGAGTGTCTACATACAGTACTGCAAGAAGATTGTAAGTGAAACTGTCCTACGAACAATACAAACCCACGTAAGGGTGTTCCCGTCTTCCACGCTCCACGACGCGGCGCACAGTGGGCCAAATTGTAACAGTAGGAGGAAAAATGTAAGTATTTTAAGTTTAATGTAAGTTTTACGTTTCTCGAACGTTTGCTGCGAAATATTGAGTTCTGCGCGCGATCTACGTCCCCGATCCCCCTTTAGAATCCGGCCGAATTGCACTGTTAACGAGACGATTTCTTTCTCGGATAGAAAGAAAATAAGATGAACGGGTCATTCCATGTCGAATCGATCACTTTTTGCAGGCACCATCGCCGATTTTGTTCTAATTGAAATATGTTGTAGTCCATGTGAAATTAGGGGGGGTTTAAGTCATCATTCATGAGTTTTTGGTTCGGTGACAAAGACCTCTCTTTTTGGCAGTACTCTCTGATTTCTCGCGCGCTTCCGCGTTAACAACTTGTCCCGACGCGATCGGCTACAGGAGCCTTCCCGAGCCGGCTCATTTCGTACCATTTATACAGTTTAAACTATTCGTGTTGGCTCGGGACGTTTTTGCGAAATCTCTGTGTCGTGTCGCGCACCACGTTGCCGCCGGCGTTTCCGAGGACCACACGAGGACCACACGACATAATAATCGTAACGAAAACTTTTACGGAACATCTCGTATGGCTAGGACGCGTGATAAATAAAATCAAGGCTGCCGGTCTAATAATCAACCCTGAGAAGTGCGAGTTTTGCTGTCAGGAAGTACGGTATTTGGGTTTCGTAGTGAGCAGAGAGGGATTAAAGGTGGACGCGGAGAAAATTAGACCGATATTATCATATCCTCCGCCGAAAACAGTTAAGCAGATGCGGCGTTTCCTAGGAATGGCTTCCTGGTACAGAAGGTTCATTCCGGGATTCGCCACACTTGCCGATCCATTAAACGGCCTGTTGCGTAAGGATCGCGAATGGGAATGGAAGGACGGCCAACAAGCCGCCTTCGAGGCCCTGCGAGACGCGATTGCTTCAGCACCCACCCTCTCATGCCCACATTTCGAGACGCCTTTTACGTTGCAGACGGATGCAAGCGCAGTCGGTCTAGGCGCAGTTTTGACGCAAGAGGTCGAGGAGGTCGAAAGAGTTATCGCATTCGCGAGTAGATCTCTCACATTGCCGGAGAGAAAATATTCCGCTACCGAACTAGAATGTCTCGCGATCGTCTGAGCGGTACAAAAATTCCGTGCGTATTTGGAAGGGTACAAGTTTACTGTGATAACGGACCACAACAGCTTACGGTGGCTAAGACAATTGCAGAATCGATCCGGGAGACTAGCGCGTTGGGCCCTGCAGCTACTAGAGTACGATTTCGAAGTAGTATATCGGCAGGGGGCCCTGAATATAGTGCTGGATGCACTATCGCGAATTCACAAGAGGGAGGAAGTCCGAGAAGGGAAAATACCGGTGGTGGCCGCGGTACGAGCGAAATGGTGCGAGTGGAAATTGGCAGAAGTCGAGCGGGCCCCGGAGAAGTTTACGGATTGGTCGATCCGGGACGGGGAATTGTTTTGCCGACGTACGGATCCTGTTGTCGCGGAAACGTTAGGAGCGGATGTAACCGAGTGGAAACTCGCGGTTCCCGAGGAGCGCAGAACGGAAATCCTGCAAGAAGCTCACGATAACCCACAGGCAGGGCATTTAGGCATCGAAAAGACGTATCAACGTATCGCGGCCCACTATTACTGGCCAGGCATGTATAGAACAGTTGTGGAATACGTAAGACGCTGCAAGACCTGTCAACTCACTAAGGTGGAGCAGACACTCCCGCCAGGGTTGATGGGCAGGCGCCGTGTTGACATGCCGTGGGCAGTAATAGCTGCCGATATAATGGGACCGTTTCCACGAAGCAGGTCCGACCACGCGTACCTCCTGGTAATACAGGACTTATTCACAAAGTGGATAGAATGCGCCCCGCTCCGGAAGGCGACCGGTCCGAGGATTGCTGAGGTCCTCGAGGAGGTCATTTTCTCGCGATGGGGCACCCCCGACGTACTGCTTACGGACAACGGTACCGAGTTCGCAAATAAATGTATTAGGGATCTAGCCGACGAATACGGCATTCGGCTGAGTACAACTCCCCCGTACCACCCGCAGGCTAACCTGGTTGAACGCGTGAATCGAATTCTTAAAACAATGATGGTGGCGTACATAAAGAGGGATCACAGAGATTGGGACCTGAATTTGCCGCAATTTAGATTTGCATACAATACCGCATATCATTCGGTTTTAAAGACTTCTCTCGCTTTTCTCAATTTCGGGCGAGAGCTGCGACCGGTGAAATGCGTAAGGGCCACCGGAGAGCCCGATATCGACCTCGAGGTAACGCCCAACGACTCTTGGAAGAAAAGAGTAACCCAATTGCCGACGTTGAGGCATTGAATATTAGAGAACCTCGAGGACGCGTATAAGCGACAAGCGCATCATTATAATTTGCGTCGGAAAAATAGGGAATATAACGTAGGGGATAAGGTAATGAAACGACAGCGAATTCTATCGTCGGCGGCAGATCACGTAGCGGCAAAACTGGCCCCAAAATTCATGGGTCCAGTAACAATCTCGCGTAAACTCTCCCCGGGAGTATACCGCCTCACCGCGGAGGACGGAACCGATCTCGGCAAAGCACACATCTCGGACTTAAAGCCATACTTCCCGGTCACCCAATGAGGAAGTAAAAGTAGGGCAAGAATGATTATCTTTCCGTCTCTCCACAGAAAATGGAAGCAGTTCAAGAGACGGAGCACCTGGAGGGGAAGACGGTAAACTTCCTCTCCGTTTGGAGGGAGAGCCAGATGGGAACGGCCGTCGCCATTTGCCGACCACCTGGCGCCCAGGAAAAGCAGGAAGGGACCTATATAACGACGGCCACAGTACACTTCGGGCCGAAAGAGGGACCGGCCCGAAAAACCGAGAACACCCCGGGAAAGAGGCATCGAGAAGCAGCCGGACCCACAAGACCCGGAATATTGCCGAGCCTAGAGGCGCCGCCGAAAAAGGAGGTAACGGTCTCGAGGGCGACAGAAGTGTCGGAGCCCCGTCCAGGCAGGTGACAAATAGAGATGCCGAAGCACCAGCCAATGCCGACGACAGCGGAAAGGGGGAAATCCGTGACGGAACGGATGGCCAGGGTGCAGGAGAAGCAGCGGCGCGAATATAAGGAAAAGAGCGAGACAAGGCCCAGGAAGGAGGGAGGAAGAAGATACCGGGGCGGCGAACTGGAGGAGGGCTGGTGGAGGTGCCTAAAGCCCGGACACGCGCACACGGAGTGCACGGCCCCACAAAAGTGGCAGTATTGCTACCGATGTGGGCGCCCGTCGTACACGGTACAGACGTGTCCGGACTGTTGGCGAACGTGGAGGTCCGGGGGGCCGCGCAACCCAAGGGGCTGCCAGTAAATTCCGCGTCCCAAACGATGCCGCTGGGACCGGGAGGAAGCCGCCCGCCAAGAGTGCCGCCGATCCCGAATAAATGCCGGAGATGTTCGTTTTTTTTTGTTGTTGTTTTTTTTCGTCGCGTTCTTTTTGGATCCTCAGGGGTGTTGAGGAGGAATTATTGCCGACAGAGGCACACACATTTCTTTTCTTCTCTTTCTTCGTGCGGATGATAGAGAGAAATTGAGACTGAGGTCCCAAAAGTGTATCGTGATTAGGCGCCGATCGCGTCGACAGGCCTCGCCGAGATTAAAGCAGGGCTGCAATGAAGGAGGGTAGGAAGTTGATACTCGTCTAGGATTATTGGTGTTGGGGGTTCGTGTTTGTCTCTGCCATTGGGAATGGATACACTAGGGAGCGTCCGAGGTAGAGCGATCGCCATCGAGCCCACGAATAGCCGGATGGGTAACTGCCACCGGTAGGCCCCGGTCTCTTCCGGGGGGGGGGGGGGAGGAGTTGTGACGTTGAAGATTTTGCCAACGTCCTGCCGAACCCTCAGCGCAGGACCGGGTCGGTACTAAATCGAAATCGGCCGTGCGATCGATCTCCCTGGACGTTCGAGTTCCAGCGGAACCGAATTATCGCGATTGAATGTCGCGCCGCGCCGCTGGGCGCGACACGAAGTTTCAGGGATAGCCGGAGTCAGAAGGAACCCGGTACCTATTTCCTGCCGTGATTGGCGCAGTCTCGGGAAGAGACGCTCGGAGCACCTGTCACAGCACGTCATTTGCGAGCAAGACGATCAAGTCGGAATCGAGTCCGGATTCACCAACCCGGAGAGGCCGACGAGGATATCGAAAATACGGGTCGTACAGCAGCCCAACCTCGTCGACACTCGTCCAGGAGATGCCCGGAGAACACCCTGGAATGGCTCGCGCCCACTCGGGCAGTCCTCGCAGCTCCGTACCGTGTAGCCCCGGGAAATCGACAAATTGCCGGAGGCACTGGCCCGAGGGCACGATAGTTGTCCCTGCTGCAAGGAGCTACGCGATAGGCCCGAGCGCCGCCTAGGAGGAAATAGTTGAGGGAGTAGGGGGACGCCTCACTTCCGCGTTCCCGAGCCGGCTCGAATTGTGTCACTGGGTCAACGGATCGCAAAGTGCGAACTACGAATTACGAAATCCTAAGAATACCGTAAGAGCGGAAGTATATCGAGTGCCGAACGAGGGAACGACCCTGTGCCGTTTGGTAAGTGCCGATCCGGCTCATCTCGTGCCATTTATACAGTGTAAACTATTCGTGTTGGCTCGGGACGTTTTTGCGAAATCTCTGTGTCGTGTCGCGCACCACGTTGCCGCCGGCGTTTCCGAGGACCAGGAGTCGCCCTCCTGAGTGGAGGCCGTGGGTCGTATCGTCGCCGATTGTCAGGAACGCGGAATATTCGGGGCGTACGATTTTCGACGATTTAATGCGAGCCTATCTCGAGACGTTCCACGGTGGGACAACGTGACGTGCCGATTTCGACCTTCCCGCGACTTTGCCGTGATCCGCGCCCAGTCCACGTAGAAAATACGCGTCTGTCATCGGAGCTCGGCAGAATTCGTGCCGTAGAGGCTTGTACCTCACGCGGAGTCCTGTGACTGCCTAGCTCAACGCGAAAGAATAGATTACGCGCGATCGGTCGAACATCTGCCGAAAAGCATTGTCTTCGCGCCGGCAAATTTACGCTGCCGCCGGCCCTCACCGGCGGCTGCCATCTTGTCATCTCGTTAATAAACGATCATTATTGCCGAATGCGGCGTGAGTTATTCTTGCTACGAGAAACGTTCCTGCCGCAAGGAATGCCTCCTGTCTCCCGTGCCTCTCCTGGACCCTTGTAGAGTCATCTCCGGCTGACCGCGGTCATCTTAGACTCGTAGTTTCACAGCGTCAAATCAATTCGTATTTCGAAATTTCCTACGACACGTGAAAACGTCTGGCGCCCGTTAATTCGCGTCCGTTGCCGGAAACCGCGGGTCTACGATCGCCTTTTTGTCCCGGGTGGACCACGCGTCGTGCGGCCGAGCGTGGCCCGGTCTTTCGCCTGTAAATACCCGGTGTCGCAACGTGTTTCGCCCTTCTGGCGACTCACGGCTGCTGAGCGACGTGACAATACATACAATGGAGATGCTGATACCAACATGGACCGTTGTCCAATTTGTGGACGACAAAACTGTTGAAGCTGTGCCGACTAATTGGATAGACGGCGACAAATGCTATTGGCCACCGCTACAGCAGTCGAAATTAAGCCACGCAATTAAAAAATTGGAACCGCCTCAACCAATGTGGATTAAGTTGAATATAAAGAGCTTGTAACGAGTACGTTCTCCTCGAGGCACGAGCTACCCTGGGTCGTGAATCAGACCCATGAAGGAGTGAAAACGACTCCGGGGTCTCCGTTAAGCCGCCTCTTCCGCCGAATTCTTGGGCAGATGCCCACTGCGCCGCGATAACACCGCCGATCACCGCCGATCACCGCCGATCACCGCCGATCACCGCCGATCACCGCCGATCACCGCCGATCACCGCCGATCACCGCCGATCACCGCCGATCACCGCCGATCACCGCCGTTCGCCGCCGATCGCCGCCGTCTGACACGTGTATATAGTCATAGCAACAAGGAATAAAACCCAGCCGTGGTAAACCCAACTGACTTCTGCCAGTCGTGTTACCGAAACCCCGGACGACCGACTGAGCCGGCTACTCCTCAAGAGTTACCGTCACAAGCTTCAGGAACGGCATCTTTAGTAAGTCAAAGTAGATATGTATACCTCATACATGTTGTACGTGCGTAGATGGAAAATTTGGTATATCAGCTTTCTCCTTGCTTGGTTAATTAAAACCGTGCAACTTAATTCTTAAAGGATAAGGTGTTTTTAAAGAAATACTGCTTTGATTAATTTAACTTGTAAATAACAATGCCTTGTATTTAAACTAAAAACGATTGTACAAAACGCTGTAGCTTCTATGAGAGCTGACTGAAGACTGATGGAAACGTAGAGAAACTTATGTAAAGATCTGAAAATCGTGGTGGAGATGGTAAAAACAAAGTGGGGGAAAATTGGGGGTGAACTTTAGGAAAACGATCCAGATGTTATTTTACTATATACATTATGGTGCCGGAAAGTCGCACAGAAACTGCAAGAGTCCCGTCGCTTGGGATCTCAAGAACCTTCGACCCTTCGACTAATTTATTACCTCTAGTCGGGTGGTCGAGGTCTTAGGATTTCTTGGGACTCATTGTAGAGACACTTTCGTGTGTCTCCTATTATGTTGCGTCCCAACACATGTAGAATTAAAATAATAATTATATAATGTTTCTAGAGCTATGTTTCTGCAATACTATGTTTCTGCAAGCTACTATAGAATGTCTGACGAAGATAGGATACACGAACAGTCCTGCCGGTATTCACGGGAGGGGTGAACGGTACCTATTTCTCAGAAATTCCACAAAACGTTGTTGGCAGATAACGAATTGTCGGCAGGTACGTGGCCTGGGCGACTCCTCAATCTCCAAACGTTTCTGTGAGGGAAATATTGAATTTACCTTGAATTTATTATGGTGCACGAAACTGACGCCGACGTCCCGTCCGGTTTCGTGGCTAACCAGGTTGCCTAACACACGGCGCAAGATACAAGGTTTTTCACTTGTCACAATTACGAGAACCTCGTGATTCACTTTACTAATTGTCCAATTTCGTTCACTTGCAGGTGAACTGTTCATTATTTTAAACTTCAAGATATCTATATATATAAAATCACCAGGCCTCTCTATCTTGCATCGTGTTAAACGCGACGCCTTTTTATTTTTCGAACGCGATTGGCGATACAAGCCATAGAGCACCGATTCCGTTTAAATCTACAAAATTTACACGCGACACGTGAGTTTCAATTTTTGAATGGCAGCCACTCCTGGGCTACACAGACTTGTCTGTAAACTAGTAAAAAGCTTGCATCCGGCAAGTTATAATATTGAATGTGAGCCACTCTGGGCTATACAGACTCAGTCTGTGAAATAGAAAAAGGCTTGCATTTCGCAAGTTATAATATTGAATGTGAGCCACTCTGGGCTATACAGACTTAGTCTGTGAACTAGAAAAAGGCTTGCATTAGCAAGTTACAATCTTTGAAAAAGAGCCTCTCTGGGCTTACGCATATTGCGCTGAGAACGAATTTACCGCGGTGACTGCTGCGTCTTAACAGGATCGTGTCCAGACACAGAGTGATCTCTCTGCTGCTCGCATCGACGATCGACCTCCTTCGATTGCGATCGAGAGGGGATCGATGCGCGCGCATCCCACAGGTGGACAGATCCTGTTATTCTTATCTAAGACAAGGATCACGCGTGACGTAGCGAGCTATCGTGGTGGGGATCGATATCGATACTCGCGTCGCACGAGATATCGATATGTAGCCAACACGGTCACAAGCTTAAAAATAATACAAAAAGGATTATAATTCATACTTTCACAAACACCACCATGCAAAAATCTGCTCTTATACACGGAAAAACATTATTATACACTAATAAATAAAATTTTCACTCTCTCTCTGACAACATACTCTTGTAGGCGAATTGCGTATAATTGAGTCAATCAGCTCATCATCTAAAGGGCTCTTTCCCTCCCCCCTCTCTTCCCTACAGACAAATACAAATCGGAAGCATCTGGAAAAATAAAGGAAAGAAAAATTCGCTTCATCTCTTTTAGGACCCTTTGCAGATAAAGCAGATCACTGACGAGAGGCAAAAGGATCAACAATCTAACCTACATCACCGACGAGATACTGTTAAAGACTGCCAGCCTTACGGGACATCGTGTCGTCACAGACGAGATACTATTAAAGCCTTACGGGAGTTGGTGAAACGCAGTGTTACCAGACAAGCGTAATCGAAACGGAATCGAGGGGAACACAAATACCCCCTCTCTGATGACCAGAGTAATATGTGACACGTTGCGCGACTGCGCGACCAGTCTACGATCTTAGTGGGGGACGTTGGAGTCAGTGTCGCCAGAAAGACGCCCAAACGGGCGCAGTAGGGGAGTACAGGTACCCTCTCTCCGATGACCGTGGCACGTTGCGCGTGCGCGACGGGGATTTAGTGCGACTCGCGCACGCGCAACGTGCCACGGTCATCAGAGAGAGGGTACCTGTACTCCCCTGAGCTCACAAAATCTGGCGACACTGGTTGGAGTGTGCTCATGGTGGTTGAATAGGATAGTGGAAGGGGATAAAAGTGGAGAGCCTGGAGAGGGAAATGAGGTTGGTATCAACCTCATTCTGGCATCACTGGTGAGACGCAAATATTTCGGTGTTCTCTTACGCCCTCTAGGATAGATTCTGACTGGAGTGAGAAACAGAAGGCCACCGACGGCATTTCGTCGATGTAGTAGACCACTGAGGAGATTCTCGTCGCGACGCGTTGGTGAGAAGGCGAATCATCACGAAACCATATCGATTATCATCAAATGTTACATTCTCCGCCATATTTCAGACGATGTTTTAAAACTAATATCACAACAAAAAATTCATAGAAATATTGTACGTGAGAAAGTATTAAAGCATAATTTTAGGAAAATTTAGAATTCCTACTTCAAATTTCATATCAGATACCTGAATTTCTAATTAAAAAAATATTTCATAAATGAACATTATTTCCTTACACTTTCTTTATACATAATTGCGATCTGTGGAAACAGATATATCCAGAAAAATGGAATAACTTTTATTTGACATACCTTACTTATTCACATTCCGAATAATAAAGAGTTCGATAAAGAATTACGTGGATGAATTAATATGTAGGATGCGTGACGAGTGGATCGGTGATCAAACCGGGGAAAAAAGTCGTAACTCTTAAATTATGTAATTTTCTACAATAGTAAAGTACCTTAATATTTTTTTAAATAAAATGCAAAGACGAATCGATTGGTAAATAAAAAAAATTTTTTTTGATTACTTAAAGAAATTTTTTTTTTAATTGCGATGACCTTGTTTTTTTATGTTTTTTTATTCAATAAAAAGTGGTTTACAATTTTAATGAAAAATAAAAAAAAAGTACTATACAGTAAATGTTCGATAGAAGCAAAAGCCTCGGGGGGATTTCTTTGCATCTATCGTATAGGGGAGCTATTTTTGTTAACTTCAAAGGCCGAGCCGAACGTAGAGAAGGACAGCGCGTGTAAAGCGAGATCACGCGCGGGCCTGTGAACTGTGCCGGCGACGGCAACTGTCCGCGTCTCTTTCTTTTCTATACGCGCTATCCTTCCTTGCGCCCGAAACGTCCATCGTCATTTAAACCACTACAGTCTAAATTCCATCGAAGGAAAACCATCGAATTGGAGCGTTTGCATCCGCCAGGAAAAGACACAATTTTTGTAGTTTTTTAACCGGTTTAAGTAACTACTTAAGATTTATTTAAGATTTACTTAATTTTATTTCTTACCAAAAATTTGCAATGGATTTTCATCGTCGATTAAACCACTGAAATTATATCGTGTTTGGTATCATTTTGCATTAGAAAAATGCCAGGAATATGTTGCTGAAAGTTCCATAAAAAAATAATGAAAAATAAAGAAGATTAAATATTGGTGTTACATTGTGATGACGCACGGGCGTTTGAACCGTGCCGACGACTGCGACTCTCCGTGTCGCTTTAGTAGTGGTTCACACCGATATACCGAACCTAGATCAGATTACTAAGTTGGAGGGGATATTTCTTTCGCATCTATCGTATAGAACTTTTCGCGTCTATCGAACATTTACTGTATTATATACATTGTTTACATAAATCTTCACAAGGAGGAATTAAAACTTAGGAGTCCTTAAGAATTTCCAATAACAAAAATACTACTACAGAATATTATAATTTTAATATGTAGAATAAATATAAATACTGTAGGAAATGAATTTACAGATTACAGCCGTGTTTTTCATGGACAAGAATCGTGGCCAGAAGTGCTTTTTGATTTATGACTCCGTCTAGATATCGCGCCGAGCGAGACTTCAATAGAAAGCCGAACATAGAGTAGTCAATGTTGTGGTGTTCACACCGATATACCCGAGCCGACATCAATCGTCGCCGCCTGCGGAGCGACTCGGCGTTGACAGGCAGTGGAATGGGTAGGCTCTGGACAAGAATCGTGTCCACGCTCCGGACAAGAATCACGCTTTTACTGTATTAATAACTTCAACGCGTGTACAATTGATTATGTTCAGCTTCTGTTTCACATCTGATACGTCTGACCACGCCGGATATAGTATTATATAGACATTTGAAAATAAGGACCTTGTTCGGGATTCAAATTGGAGAATTTATTCGTCGTTACGCCGACTGTCGATCGACGTTCGATATGTTTCCTTTTTTTCCTATGGTATGTAGTTAGAGTCGACTAGCGATCAATCGTTACCGTTTCGCGAGACCGCTGTGTGTTTATCCGCACTCGTCACCGGTAAACATCTCCAATTTGAATCTCGAATCGTCGTCTTCGGGGATCATGCGATCGATCTTGATCCAATCGCGTCCGACCCCGCCTGCCGTACGAAAAGCATTTAAAGGCCCTCCTTGCGAGAGCTCATTCTGATTCTCATTCTCATTATCGCTCTATTCATTGTCTTGTTTGGTCTATCGCAGACCACCTCAATTTCTCCGTTCTCGTGTCTCTAAATTACCTGACGAGCTTCTGTCTAAAATTATTGTCGCGATTCTCTCGACACATTAGTACCGAGAATAAAAGTTCCGAGTGACTCGTGAGTTAAACAATAATTGTCTAATTACTCGTCCACCTCCTTTTCGTGTTCCTCACGCACTCACGACTGAGCGGTTCCGGATCCCGGTATTTCGATCGAACGATCGAGTGCCAAACATTCTGGTCCTTCGAGCCGGATCGCGAGGAAAATCTATTCAGTGGAGTGTACGAGTTTCATCAACGATGGCAGAATCTCTCGAAGGGCACCAGCAGACACAGCGGGCTATCGAACGAGCCCTCACCAACCTCAAGAAGCTGGGGAAGACTAATTGGACCAAGTCCACCCTGCGGACCAGGATCGTCCACCTTCAGGACCAGTGGCGGAGGTTCGAGACAGGGTATTCACGACTCTTCGCTGTCGTCTCACCGGAGGAGCGTGCGAGGATCCCGTACTTCCAGGAGGACCAATTCGCTGCCACGGAGGAAATCTATCTGGACACGTTATCGTTCATGACGACGCATCTCGATGCGCTCACCACCGATGCCGTAGGTCAGTCAACTTCCAGGGGCGATGGACAAGCGTGTCCGTCGGTTCCCGATTCACAACTTCCCCGGATCAATTTACCGCAGTTCGAGGGCCGTTACGAGGACTGGGAAGCGTTCCGCGATAAATTCTCGGCTCTTATTATTCAAAATCGCTCGCTACACGACGTAACGCGACTGCATTATCTCGTTTCTGCATTGAAGGGTCGCGCTCTCGAATGCGTTAAAAACTTATCGATCACCGAAGACAATTTTAAGATCGCGTGGACTACGCTGAAGGGTCGATATGAAAATCCACGGCGTATAATTTCCGCTCACCTGTCGGTTTTACAAAACCTTCCCGCGCTATCTCGCGAATCAGCTACGGATTTGCAACACCTCTGCGATCGCGTCTGCAGTACAGTCGAGTCGCTGCAGAAAATCGGAAGGAAGCCAGAGGATCTCTGGAACGACCACCTCGTTCATCTGGTCTCCCAAAAACTGGACGGTCCGACGCGGAAGGCGTGGAAATTAAAAATCGGTGATGACGTAACGCCTCCGCTGTTCGAAACGTTTAAGAAATTTATCGATTCTCGCGCTCGCGGGCTTGAAGAATTTTCGACTGGCTATGATTCCACGCCCTCCTCGCGCTCGGAACCTTCGTCTCGTTTCACAGCTGGTTCTTCGCGAGTCCATGCCGCGACCACTTCGCAGCCTTCCACAACGTCGCGACCTATTTGTCCCGTTTGTAGGGCGTCTCACATTTTCAGTTCGTGCCCAAAATTTACGACGCGAAATCCGAGCGGCCGCCGCGATCTCGTTCAAAAGTTCTCGCGTTGCTATAACTGCTTGAGCGGTAATCATGTCCTTCGAGACTGCTCAAGCAAATATTCGTGCCGCGTGTGTCACAAGCGACATCACTCACTGCTGCATGACGATGCACCTCGTTCCGCGCCGTCATGTCCAGCGTCTTCGCCGCTTCCGTCGGAAGAATCGTCTGCGATCAATTCGCATCTCGCCTCCACCCTCGCGGCCTCGAGCTCAGGCATTCTGCTGGCCACCGCATGGGTACAAATTCGCGTTCCGTCGGGCCGTTGCGTCACCGTACGAGCCTTGGTCGATCAAGGTTCCGAAGCCAGTTTCGTTACCGAATCTATGGTGCACCTATTGCGTGCGAAGTGCACCCGCGTTGCGACATCCATCTCCGTTGTCGGCGGAGTTCACGCCGGTACCGTGCGTCGCGCAGTGCGTCTCCTAGTAGCTCCTCGCGACTCCGCTTCTCCCTCGGTCGAAACCACAGCGCTGGTTTTAAAATCGCTCTCAACGTACATGCCGAAAAGCGTTCAAAATGATCGAGCCCTCGCTCATTTATCGCATCTTAAGTGGGCCGATTCGGATCCGTCGAGTTGCGCCGCGATTCATCTCCTTCTCGGCGCAGATGTCTATCCGCGTATAATTCTCGACGGTCTCCAGAAAGGCTCAAGCGGGCAGCCCATTGCCCAGAATACAATTTTCGGTTGGGTAATTTCCGGTCCCGTGTCTTCTCGTCTCTCCCAACCTCGGTCGGAATCAAGCATCTCGATGCATCATTGCATCCAAGACGATATTCTGTCGAGCGATCTGCGCCGATTCTGGGAGATTGAGGAAATCCCTTCGCATTCCCCCCTCACCAAGGAGGAAGAACAGTGCGAGCGGCATTTTCAACTTCACACGTCGCGAGCATCAAATGGACGGTACATAGTCCGTCTCCCTTTCCGTAAGGGCCCTCCAATTGACATTGGTCAGTCTCGTTCCGCTGCCGACAAGGTCTTACATTCAATTTATAAAAAATTTCGATTTCAACCCTCACTGGCTGAGGAGTATAAAGAGTTCCTTCGCGATTATGAGAATCTCGGACATATGCGTCAAGTTCCCGAATCACCATCTCCTTCTCAATGCGTGTATATTCCACACCATCCGGTATTACGTGCCGACAGCGTTACCACACATCTTCGCGTGGTTTTTAACGCTTCAAGTGTCACCTCGAACGGATCTACTCTCAACGACCATCTCATGCCGGGTCCCAAATTACAGCTCGATCTTTCTGCCGTTATCCTGCGGTGGCGAACTTTTCGATTCGTTTATACTGCGGATATTGCGAAAATGTATCGCCAGATTCTTGTTGACGAGCGCGATGTCGATTATCAACGCATCCTCTGGAAGCCCTCTCTCTCCGAGGACACGCAGGCATTTCAGTTACTGACCGTCACGTATGGCATGACCTGTGCTCCTTTTTTAGCTCTTCGCGTTCTTCAACAATTAATTAACGGTGAAGGCAAACGGTTTCCGCTCGCAGTTCCCGTGCTTCGGTCTCACATTTATGTCGACGATGTTCTTTTCGGAGGCAACGACCTATCGGCTATTCGCCAGTCCCGTGACCAGTTGATCCGCCTTCTCCAATGCGGCCAAATGAAACTTCGAAAATGGGCCAGTAATTCGAGCGAATTTCTTGCCGATATTGACCAGAACGATCATGGACTAGCTTGTTCCAAAACTCTCGCTCCCGACGATCGAGTCAAAATTCTCGGAATCAGTTAGAACCCCTCTCGCGATTCGTTTCAATTCAACGTCCAGCTCTCTGATTCGCTACCGTCCACCAAACGCGCTATTCTTTCAACCATCGCAAGGTTGTACGACCCTCTCGGATGGGTCACTCCCGCGATAATCCGCGCAAAAATTCTTATTCAATCATTATGGCGCCTCAAGGTAGGATGGGACGACGTCATCCCTACTCCGCACCTTGAACAATGGAAATCCATCTACTCCAAATTTTTGCACTTGAACGGGATCCAGATTCCACGATGGTTCGGGTTTATTCCGGCAGCTTCGCGAATTGAACTTCACGGTTTCGCGGACGCGTCAACGACCGCGTACGCAGCAGTCGTTTTCGTCCGTTGTATCTCGCCCGCCGGAATAATTCAAGTATCTCTGGTTGCTGGCAAATCAAAGGTCGCACCCTTGACTCCTTTGACCATCCCGCGCCTTGAGCTGCAAGCTGCAGTCCTCCTCAGTCGCCTGATGCATTTCGTTGCGTCCTCCCTCGACCTTCTCGAAGTTCCGTGCTACTGCTGGACCGACTCTACCGTGGCGCTTGCATGGTTGCAGTCTCATCCTTCCAAATGGAAGACGTTCGTTTCAAATCGTGTCGCCGATGTACAGACTCGTATCCCTCACGCAGTTTGGCAGCATGTGCCGACTACAGACAACCCCGCCGATTGCGCGTCACGCGGGCTTTTTAGCGAAGACCTAATCAACTCCCGTCTTTGGTGGCACGGCCCATCTTGGCTTCTCGGGGATTCCACGGAATGGCCCCTCCAACCTCAACATTTCACGGTTGAAGACCAGTCCGAATCAAAAGTCGTGCTTCACTGCGTGGCCCCCGCTTCCGGGTGGGATTTAGAATCTCGATTTTCTAGTTGGCCCAAACTAATCCGAGTAACGGCTTATGTTCAACGGTTCGTACGAAATTCTCGCTGTTGTCGCCGGCCCAGTCTAAAGGGTCTTCAAGGACGCGCCCTATCCGCTCACGAGTTCTCCGATGCCAAAAAATTTTGGTTACGCCGCATTCAAGCGACTCAGTTCTCTGAAACTATTGCCGCTATCGCGAATAAAAAATCTCTCCCGTCAAAGGACTCGCTCGCGTCGCTCAATCCATTTCTCGACGAAGAGGGACTTCTTCGCGTCGGAGGTCGGCTTCGCAACGCCGCCTTACCAGATCATTCGAAGCATCCCGTTCTTTTAGCTCCACATCCGTTAGTGCGCCTCATCATTGAGCAAGCCCACGCACGAGCCTTGCATGCCGGCTTGCAGCTGACCCTCCATATTCTTCGTCAAGAGTACTGGCTCCTCCGAGGTCGGAGTCAGGTGAAAACTGTCATTCACGCCTGCATAAAATGTGTCCGCGAACGTGCCTCGATCCCGACCCAGATTATGGGAGATCTTCCTGCCGTCAGAGTATCCCCGCCGAAAAAACCCTTTTCGCATTGCGGGCTGGATTATGCAGGACCAATGAACATCCGCGCCTCCGCTGGTCGTGGGATCACTTCCCGCAAAGCCTATATAGCGCCTTTTCATATGCATGGCCACCAAGGCGGTGCATCTGGAGTTAGTTGCTGATTATTCCACCTCAGCCTTTCTGAACGCATACGTCCGGTTCTGTTCTCGTCGAGGCCTACCGGAAAGTATGTATTCCGATAACGGAACAACGTTTGTCGGAGCAGATCGGGAATTGACCATGTCTATCGCGCCGCTCTTCGGAATCCCGAATTCCAAAATCGAACCGCCGGTGATGGCGTGGTCTGGCATTTCATTCCCCCGGCTGCGCCACATGATCCCACATTAAACATGTAATCACATAACTCCTTTAATCGGTCATTACAATTTGTTGCTTTGAAATTTAATTTCCTCAATTGTAAAAGCTTTGTATCCGAATTGGTCACTACTCCGGTACGAATTCTCGATAAGATGTCTTTGTAAACATTATCACCCTGCTGTCGCATATTTATTGTCAATTCGTCGTAGCTAAACAAGGCAGACCATAAATTATAAGAACCTAATCCTCCAACATTTTTCTCCATAACCTTATTGGATAATTGTATAAAAGCAGGTTCTTCGTGAACAGGAGGAAGTTGTAGTAAGTCACCAAATAGCAGCATA
Source organism: Lasioglossum lativentre (assembly GCA_916610255.1). NCBI lineage: Eukaryota > Metazoa > Arthropoda > Insecta > Hymenoptera > Halictidae > Lasioglossum > Lasioglossum lativentre. Next base: position 40,840,228 of record OU744356.1, on the reverse strand, counting down.
GGCTTTTTTCCGAACCAAACATCACCGGAATCTGTAGTATCAAATATTTCTGCAAGTCGCAGATGTATGTACAGGAAAGTTACGTTAGAAACCATCGAAATTTCATCGATGATTACTTAAGCAACATTTTTGAGTTGATCTCGTACAATTTGAAGGGCTGCGTCGCTAAGTTGTCTATACTGGACTGTATGCCCATGTTCTACAGGTAATTGAAATAATCGGTGTATGGTAAGACCTTTAATATTAAAAGCTGCGATTCCAGTAGGAGCAGTTACTGCTGTGTCTTTTCCCATAATCTGCTTGATCCAGTGTCTGATAGTTTTTATTAAAAAACTTTTCCCAGTGCCACCTTCTCCACTCACATAAAGTCTGAGAATGTTATCGTTAGACGTCAAGGACTTAGTAACTTTATCAAATATCCGCTTCTGATCAAGGTTCAATTCCGAAATCATTTCTGCAAGATCACCACAGTCAAATTTGTTTCCTGCGTCTCTAAAATCTTTCATGGCGCCAACGGTTTCAACGGGAACACACTCTAATGGGTGATTATCTTGATCATTTTCTTCCAGTTCTACAGTATTCAACACGTTCTTTTCAATTTGTTCCTTTATATGATCACGCGCTTGTTGAACATCCGTTATTCGTTCGTGATATTGAACTGCTTCTGTCACTTGTGATTATAACGACAAAAAAGCTTCCGCGTATGTGTCAAATCCATTTTTCAATTCGTCGGTGTTTCTCCAAGGTTTGAATAATAATAATAATGAGAAATAATAATTCTCTGGTTGAATTTGAACATTGTACTTATAATGATTGATAAGATAACCTCTTTTCCTTTTTTTACAAAACAAAGATGCACGGATTTCATAATATTCAGTTGTTTCAGACGGTCTATTTTTAGTAACGTCATACCACATAGCAAAATCGTACAGATGCATAGATTCCAATTCCTTAGGTCTGCTAGGATAGTAATCATCTATGAGGGATGGACAAAATATGTCTGTGGATTCACCTTCCAGCTCCTCAATTTCTTTGCGAGTTTTCAATTTCCTATTTCTAAATATATTTACATCTAACCATCTAATAGTAGTACTGGAGTCAGTGCCATGCAATGCAAATCCTAAAAGAGTATCAGCGCATTCAGGCGCTCCACATTCTCTATGATTTAGCATGCGCATTCCAAGGCTACACAGAAGACTAGCCAATGACTTAGTAGAATTTATTGCTACCATAGTGTCCGTAACGTAACTTTTCTCAGGCTTGGACACGTACTTAGTACAGTAACATGTTACCAACCCCGTCTTTTCCCCAATATATTGTATATCCATGTTACCTATCCAAACCATGAGAACAGGAGCATTAAAATCATTGATACGGACTTCCTTTATCGAACGTGGAAGATCATAGAGTCTACCTTTTGCTTTCAATTGTTTTCTAGCACCTATAGAAACTGTAACATAGTATCATAGTATCATAGTAGTCATAGTATCTGTAACTGGACGTGGAAATGAAAATCTACATACTTTACAGAAGGAATTTTTAGTTTTTTTGTTGCGTAGACAATAACTATTGCATTTATGCATTTGATGTGTAATTACACGTCTATATAATTCTGGCGACACATGCGGTGACGGCAATCTGCAAGTGACGTATTTCGTAATGAATGCTGCTACTTCTTCCTTCGAGGATTTGTCGATTATAGGAGCACCTTCAATCCAAATTAAAAGATGAAAGTGTTGTAATCCCCTGCTTTGATATTCTCTGCGCCAAAAGTAATGAATGACCTTCCGAATCGGATTGTCGGGCGAACACATGAAATCCAGCACAGCGTGGAATTTATTATCTATAAATCTAGCAGTTGAAACCGGATCAGAAGCAATGAGTTCGTTCGGAGACATTTTAGCCATCGATGGGCCGTTTACTTCACGAAGATATTCTATTAAATCTGTCCATAGCCATTCAGCTGGACTGAGCGTGAGGAACCATGTAGCTGGTCCATAATGGTGAATCATACAGTTCAAATCATTTCTCGGTTTTCGCCAATATTGTGCTGTATTGCGTAACCTGGAAAATATAGTGTTCAAGTTCGTTTGCAGCTGATCTTTAGAGAGCTGTTCTAGAAAACCAGCAGCTGTGTATTTTTCACGTGGATTTGTGACGTTCATTTTGTGATAGATTCCAGCGTTCAATTGTCGCATATTGGTATCGTATAATAAATGAAAAATATATTGTATGTTCGATCGAAATTGAGAGTGCTTGGACATCAGTTTTGACTTAATGAATTCATGATCAGTCAAACGAACCAATCTTTTTTCATGCTGTCCGTTCACCCCATAAGGATATAAATCTGGGAAACATTTCATATCTAAGTGTTCAGCACGATGACCTAACGGAATGTCATGAACTTTAAGCATTTGATAGAGTACAGTAGCAGATTCATTAATCCTTTTGTCATACATTGGATAAATCGTAAACTCCTCATAATAAGAATCAGATTGTGACATTTGCGTCAATAATGCACGTTTGTTTTTTTGTCATTATTAAGTGTTTCACCTTCAACGTCCTCGACAGATTCGTTATTATAATTACCAAGAACTTCTTCTTGAAATTCTGTATCTGGTAATTTGGCACACAGCAATAAATCGTGCGATTGTGGTAACACAATTTCTGAGTATAAAGGATTATTCGCTTTCAACCATACTAAGGCATTCCATACTTTCTTCAGGTCAACTAAATTTTTCCAAACTATTTTAGATTTTAATATTGTTACAGTTATCGATCGTAATTTGTTTAAATCAGAGGAAAATCTTAATGCTCTCGGCGCAAAGGTTCGATCAATTAAATTTTTAATTTTAATTGATCGAACCTTTTAATTGATCGAACCTTTGCGCCGAGAGCATTAAGATTTTCCTCTGATTTATTTTAGATTTTGTTGGAACGCCCCGCACCAATATGTATAATTCATGATTTAGATTTAAAGGTGCAGTCGAAGGACAGATTCTTTTTAAATTTTCTTCTAACGGCAATGGGAGGTGAAATGTTCTCCCCTTTACTTTTGGAAACATATGTTTATGCGGCATATTTTTATGCATTACTGTACCCATTTTTAAAATCGTTTGAAGCGGTTTAGCTCTTTGAATGAGAATTCGTTCGAACTCATTCAACACTGCTATTTCTGGAACTGCATGTACATCAAGGTTATTTAAAATACATTTTGGTGGTATAGAATTGTTGCGAATCTTATCGTGACAATATCGGCAAATAAAGTGCACGTCACCGTCTTTGTTTCCAATATGATTTAACAATGTTTGCATTACATTTCCCTTATATGTTCTTTTAGAAATATCAAGCTTAAGAACCTCTCTTTCAAAACAGAGTTTCTCGCAGGAAACGCACGGTAGGCGTGGCGTGTCCATAGACCGCTTTGTGTCTTACATAATTTAGGGTTTATGTAACAACCACGAGAATGGCCAACTTTTTCAGTATGCATTTTATTGGAACAGCTATTGATATGGTTGCTCAACTTATGTACCTTTTTTAATGAACATTCTAACAATTGTTCGAAGAAATCCTGTAAATTATTCATAATTTCAACATCTTTTGTTTTACAAAGATAACTACAACACCATGCTTTTGTTGTATTCTTCGATTTCAATACAGGTAGAACGTTTATAGCTTTCCCTTCCGAGTTCATTATTGATTGATTCAGAACCGCTGAAAGTATGGTACGAACTTTCCGCAAAATATGATTCTGAGAAAGATGTATGTCTGGATTGTCCACACAAAGCATTAATCCTGTCATGAACTTCTAAACATTCTGCTGCGCGCGTTAAGGAAATTTCCACTTTTTCTTTACAATCTTTCAAAAGTTTCCTCATTTCCAAAATGTACTTTTGCCTAATATGAAAGCACCATTTTATTATACGCTCAGCTTCCAATCTACTTCCTTCTCGGGACGGCATTTTAATAATTTTTGAAAGTTTTCTAATATACGTTTCTTTGTTATGTTTGGTTGCTATATTGTTATTTGTTACAGCAATATAACGATACTTTTTTATTATTTTCAGAGCAGCACAACGTTTTGCTACTTTATTATAATTATCCTGTTTACGTATTTCATAATTTTCATAATATACTTTCCGCTTTTTGGAGATAACATCTTTATTTAGATGATAATAATTTTTTCGCTTTTTCCATATTACTTCTTTATTTGCGTCATAATATACTTTTGCCTTTTTTAGATACCTTCTTTGTGTATGTTATAATAATTTTTCTGTTTTTCGAGTATTACTTCTTTATGTGCGTTATAATAATCATAATTATACAGTTCTTTGCCTTTTTTCATATTACACTTCCCTTTCTTTGCTTTATAAACAGCTCTTCTTTTTAAATTAATTTCCTCTTTATGTCTTTTATGATAATTAGACATGTATTCTGTCCTATTACTTGGTACGTATGCATTGCTGCTGATTTTTGACATCGAAACGAATGGTGGATCTGTCTGAATTATATTTGTATGTATCGTGACTTTTTTGTCACTAAGTGATACATTTTGAACTGGGAATATTTTATCTGTTTCGTTAGTAATGTAACTTTGACCAACTTTAAATGGAGGATAGTTTCCACAAGAGGGATTTTTATTAATTGTCCTACCAATTGCAGATTCATATCATGCACACAACGTGTTAATTGTTGATGATCCTGAATGCATGGAAAATGTTCGATACGATTAGATTGAAACATTTGGATCAAATGTGGACGCATCAACGCATGATTATATATTACTTTGTCTGGAAATATTTTGAATAATAACGAAACAGCAAATGCAATCGCGAAAACGCCGCAATCTCGGCTGTTAGGTTGAGTTTGCACATGTGGAAATTCAATACATTTTTCGTCAATTTTACCGTCATGTTTGTCCAAAAACGGGTATAACTTCTCAAGATAAATCTTATGATGACTATGCAACTTTTTATAATTAAGAGAATCATAAATATAAAGTCTTCTTTCATCATATTTATAAAAGTTACAAATCCAGTGTCCCCCTGCATTGGTTTCAAAATTATCGCATTTGTGCAAAATCTGTATGTGATCCTGATTTTCAGGAACTGGTTGAATTGTATCAGGGCATTGAACCCTCCATGTTTCGCGTGGTCTATAATTAGAGTTAACTTGTAATAATGTATGAAAATATTCAATATGATCATCTGTTAACCATTCGTCTTTAATGATAATTTGCATATTATTAAAACTAAGCGGTAGGATATTAAGGGTGTAGATCTGGATTTGACCTCGAAATTAGTTTGAGCTCCGTCCAGTAGGGGAGCTGGGTACAGTTTTTACAGAATGGTTCAGAGGCACAGCAGGCGCACGTACCTACACGCTTCCCGAGCGGTGAGCTGTGCCACACACTCTCACTCGAGCACACCAACGAGCATCTACGTCAGCCGTATAGTGACGTCACGTGTGCGTGTGAGCCTAACTTACCGGCAACACTTGTCATCCTCCGTTTTACCGATACAATGATGGAATTGCCGGGTGACCGAATGCTAAGAACCGACATCAGCGCTCGTAGCGGAAAAATGCCGGAGCTGTAGTTTCAGAGGACCGTCCCTTCTGAGATATGCTTCAGTTCTAGACGTGCCATTTTTTAAAATTAATTTATTTTATCATAATAACGTTGCATTGACATTGTATGTGTCTATTGTATTAAAAATCCCACTTCTCTCGATATTTAAGAAAATGTGTGTCTCTTGACAGTGGCAGCACTGTCGCGCTGCTCGATGCTTCTCGTGGCTCCGCTAAATTGTGTGGAATAATGTAAATTACGCCTCGAAAACGCAAAAGTGGGCCATGTGGGTGAGCCCGCGCAATGGAGAAATCTTTCATCTAGCGATTGTGCTACGTAGGGGTCCCAAATGTGCATTAGAGAGAAATGGCACGTCTAGAACTGGACCCCTTGTAATCTGGTGTACGTATACAGTTTCTAGCGGTGTGTGAGTTCGAGTGTGTGAGAGAGATCTACACCCTTAATACTATTAATTACAGACATGACGAATTATACTTTCTAGTATACTATTCTATTATATATGATAAAATATACATATAATACAAGGATCGCGGTTATGCGAGCGCGGACGTCCCTTCAGCGCCAATCGAAGTACAACAGAGGGAAACTGAGGGAAACTGAGGGAAACTGAGGGAAACTGAGGGGAACAGGTTGGGTATACCGTTTAGCAAGTACTAGTATAAGGTCAATATGAGTCAATATGAGTCAATATTGGTTGATATCTTTTTTTTTTTAACAGGACAAGCCTGAGAATTGATCCGCGTCCGCTACGCATATTAATACCGCCCGCGCTAAACTTTACTTGCGAGAAAGTCGCTACTCCGCGTTGTCCATCTGGCGGTGACCGCGGTAGGTGACGCCGTCGCACAGTGTGCAATTTCGGCCCAAAAGCGGACAAAATATGAAATCGTTGTTTGATTTTCACGAAACTTGGTATACTAAGGTTTTTTGTGCTGCTGATTAAGAATCTAATACCAAATTAATGTTTAACTTAACCGTTTATTGATTTTCATTAATAAAATAATGAAGTTTTGGATTCTGTATTAAAATTTTAACATATTATTACATAATACAAGACAATTGAAGAACAAGTGATAGGATATCAATAAATCCAAACATTAATATTCATAGTTTATTTGTTTGAAGCAGAACTATGTAGAATTAATATCATTTGGTATAAGAGATATCGAAGGAACACCTGTATGTGTATAAATATCTTTTATAAAAACACAGTATATAACATATATAAAATAAATAATATATAAACAACAAATATAAAATATATTACATACTTTATGTAACAATAAAACTTATTAAATATAATAATATGCATAATATATAAAAAATGTTTAAAAAATACAAAACTATCATTAATTAAATCTATCTAAGCCTAAATAACGTTACGTATTTTCACTATCTGACAACAATGCCAAAACAGCAGATGGTAGCTCTTTTTTCTGTTTCTTTAAATGTACGTCAGATAGAGAAATATACGGATCGGAATGGATCATCATACGATGGAAAACATCTTCATTTGTTTTAATACGTAAATTTTTACGGCTGTAATCGCGTCTATATTTTTTAAACAATTTATGGGCTCCTTCTATTGCTTCCTCTGAATAGGTACCTATCGGTAGAACACAATTTTCTATCACAGAATGTGCATGCATTAAAATTTTGTGTACGGTAGGTGGCATGTAGAACCATGGATACTGCTCAACAAAAAGTTTTGCAGTATCAATGCAATATATTTTAAATAATCTATAATTAATGTTCATCCCACAAGAAATTGCTATCAGCACGTTATGAAAGCGTTGAATCAAATCAATATTAATACCTAAAAAGAGCAGAAAGCGCACGTAAATGAGATGTACTTTAACATTTTAAGCATATAAGAACATTGCAATATTTTGTTTCATTCAAAAGATATGCTATATTTTCTATGAAATGTTTTATAATTAAAATATTTTTAAAGGTATACCAGTAATTTGTGAGGATGTTAAACTGTCTTGGAAGAACCTCCGAGCGGTATTCCCGTCATTAGAACTCCCAAAACCCGGTTTCGGAAAATCGACACGAAGCCCCATTTTTAATAAAAATTCTTGCTGAATCTCTTTCTTTCTCTTCATCATTATTTCCTTTGATCCATCCTTCGTTTGTACCTATAATTAGGAATTGAAATTGTGTAATGGTCATGAATTTTCTTAATCTATTGCCATGTAAGTGTTTTACAAAAACTTGTAATACATACCCTCCATTTCCTTAACGGTAATCTATAAGATATGTGGAGGAGACAGTCAAAAAAATGGATGTAGGAGTGTAAAATCGGGAGACTGAAATTGAGTGCTGATGGATCTTCTTTTTTTTCAATGATTTTCTCCAAGCAATTCATTTGGGAAATTGGTGTTTTGCATATATTGCATGTCATATTTGATGAATATGACAAAGCATTAGCAATCTAAAAAGTATTTGTTCACAATTAATAACTAGTATTATATCAGATGTACACATAATATACATATATGTACATTTTCAATACACAAAGTATTTCTTACTTTGCCATCAATCATAGAAAGCTTCAGATTGAAATTTATTTTACAATTATGGGTAATAAATGGAATGATATGTGATGTCTGATTTTGTAAAATTTCATTTTCCTTTCGGGAAATGTCGTCAGTCTCCTTCTTCCACTGCATTCTTATTGGCCGAGTAAACCGTGTGGAAGAGGGTCTCGGATTGTTCCAGAGTATTTCTTTGCTTTGAATATTTTCGAGTCGCAATGGTGTAAAGGAAGTTAAAAACAAAAATTGGTCATTTAATCCTTCTTCCGTCCACAACTGCTTATATTCTGAATGACCTGAACTTCCGTCAAACCCATATTTTCCATACAATAACAGTTCGTTTTCTGAACTATTATTATTTATATCCAAATTCAAATATTCTAGCAATCGTGCGGAAGTGTGGTTTAATAACGATTGGAAGGAAACCTCACAAATCTTTTCAGATATGGATATATTGTCCGGGTAACAGCCTTTTTTAGCTTCAAAAACTTTGTAATATGGTGGATACAGGTTGCAGTTGTGATTTTTCGCTCCATCCACTAAATCTTTGTAATTATTTGTTGAATAATCGTTCCTAATCAACATGGCTAATGCTTCTTCGGTCGAATATTGTCTACAGGAATCCATTTTTTTCGACTTCGTCCAAGCATTCGAAATTCTTGATGAACGCTTAGGCGAAGTACTTGTCATCTCCATAAGTAGTTTGGCTGCAGGTACATTCCCACTATTTCTCAAAGCTTTACAGGCAGCTGCTATCAGCTGTGAAAATTCTGTGGATGACCTTACATCTTCGATCTTCCTTCTTTTGCTACGGTTGCAACAGTCGTCGAATGATTTTTTTTTCCGCCCAACTTTTGGAATTGCTAAATATTATAATTCAGAGTTTATGATGCATGCAAAATAACTTTGTATTTAATACAGATCATAAAGGAAAATAAAAAATTTGAAATTCAAACCTTTCACATTTACATCCTGTATAATATCACGAGGGAGTTGAATGGTTGCGTTCAACCAATCGGCATTTTTTGACAAAAACGTATCTAACGTACGTGAACTATTCTTCCATTTTTTTTAAATAACGGAAAAAAAATACGAATTAAATTTATGTAGAAAATCCTTATTACGGATTGGCAAATTATATTCTTGAAGCAAAAATGTTAAAATGTGTTCTCTCTTTTCTGTTGTGACGTTGCAAGTTTGCAGCGTCCCTTCCCTACCCCAAGAATAGCGAAAAGAAAAACCGAGTTACGTATGGACCGGGCCGATCCTGTCTCGAACCACGAATCCGCACGCGGAAAAGCGAGCGTTCCCCGAGGAAACAGAAATACCGAAATTCCAGCTGACGCCCGATACGTTTGCCGAGTACGGCTAAGTTGCAGGGGCGTATCATCAGGGCGACGAGACCAACGAAAACTCCCGACGCAGGAAACCAAGGCAAGGAGCGCCCGAAATCTGAGAAAGGCCGAACAACAATAGTCCGTGCACGGGCGAATATAAAAGGAGTCAAAACACACGGGCCAATCAACCCGGAGGCGCCGACGTGGGACCAGAACCCCTACCGAACATCGTTCTTTTCGCGATCCCGTCGTCGCCTCACCCCGCTTAAAATGGGGTTCTAGCGTGGGTGGTGGACGAGACACCTGAGAGGGAACATCCTCACCGGTCGTTTATCGCAACCGGTAATTTCGCGAGTAATTCTCGGGCTCCTAGGTTCCGTTAGGACACGGCCCTGCGTAGCGCTAGATCGCCAGCGTGAAGTACGCCACTAGGGAATTTCGGCTAGGTCGCTAGAGTGGGGGGAACCAGAATCGATACGCGCCGTGGCGAGAATCGAAGGAATCACTGTCGTGCCGGCTCGCGTTACGAGTACCGCCATTCTCGAAATACCGAAAAGGATTGTATTCCGCGTGCGGATCGGGTGAGTGGCCAAATTTCGTGCCATAGGAAGGGAGTAACAGCAGCCCTACCCAGTTCCGACGAACGATCTATTCCGAGTCACGGTAAGTCGACAGTGATTCCGTAAACTCGTCTACGAGCGAGCTCGTTAATTTCGCGGGGGGCACGAGCCGATCGCCGACTCTGTCCCCGATATTCGCGTGTGCCGAGGCGCTTCCCGCCTCGTGCCCAGGGCTCGTACCGATCCGACGGTACTTTGAGCCGATTCAAGAGGTTCCCTCCCGTTAGCATATCGGAAGTTTTCCTCGGGAGAACCGACAGCGTCGTGAGATAGTTCCTTTTCGCGGACATTACAGTACGCGTTTCGCGAAGGTAGGAATCGCCATTTCGCGGGAATTAGATATCGCTTAGATCGCGCGAGCCGTTACCATCTCGTTCGCGGAAACGTTCGAATTTCCCGAGAACGATCGCGACAGTCGCGACCCGTGCGACGAACGTCTTCGCACGTCGACAACCGCGCGCTGCGAACCTCCACCTTATCGCAATCCTGTACAAGGAGCGCGGGCTCCCGGTTGCGGCCACGTGGCCGCGCGCCTGTAATTACTGACGAATAATTAAATGACTGAGAGCGAAAATAGCATTCGTTAATTTCGCCTGTGAGATCCGCCCTGCCGTGAGGGCTGTCCCCGCTATTCCCGTGTCCGAATTTCCGACTCCTCGCGCCTTCCTCTCGACCTCGCGCTTCTCGATATTCGGCCTTCGCGTCAGCTGACTCGCGAGCAAACCGCGAGAACGTTTCGTGCGGTACCCTTCCGGTACCTGGCGCCCGAACTTGTCGAATCACGTCAATCTTGATCGAATTTCGAGAGGTGCGTTTGTCCCGGGTGGACCGCGTCCGCACGGCCGCGCGCGGCCCGGCCTCAGCGCCTATAAAATCCCGGAAGTTGCCGTTCTTCCCCGTACTCGGTCCGACGGAAAAAGGGCAACGTGACACTGTATAAGATTGATTATGGACTTCTTGGAATTTTTCATGAAGTTGAAATCGTGATATTGTCAACATGCTTATGTTTAATAATAACAAAATAACAAAATATTATAATAAAATATCTATAAAAAAGAGAAATTTTATGCATTAATTTAATTTTACAAGAAACTGAGAACTGAAAAGAAATATAGAATGTAATATAGTACTTACCTCCTATTAATTATCCAAAGAAACATCAACGAAATTATGTTAATATAAAACAATATAACACAACAAAAACTATAACATATAACTATAAAATATAACACATAAAATATTCACACGATACACGATCTACGATCAACTAGCGACTGCGACTCGCGACTCTCGAGACTGTGATCTGCTCTGCACCGAAAAAGGCAATCGGGACCCGTGTCACACGATATCTACCGATCTTATCTTATCGATAGAAAAACACAGGTTTCTGGTGCATATACAAACGTTATTTATAAATCGAAGTTTACAACTTTGTATTGTCGAACGGCAACACAAATCAGTAACAGGATGCATCTAATAATATTACATTTACATTAAAAACATGAATAATTTATTAATAGCATATACATTTCATTGGTGATCAGATTAAGAATACTCTCTTGTTAGTAGAAATTATTAAATAATATTTTAAGTATACTTATTGACTGGATTTATTGCATCTATGCCATATACAAACGTTAGTGTAGTAAATCCAGGACAAGTCTCTCACACTTAAAACACGTGTATCTTTTGTTTGGGTAAACTTCGGCAAAATTTTCTTTTTGCATATTAATATAGACATACTCAGTAATAACTTCCATGCAATATGGCCGTGTTTTCGCGTGTTTTTCACTTCTTAAATTAAACTAATAGTTGGTCAATGTGACTTTTCTACGCAAAATCGTAGTGTTTAAGCTCTGTACGCTCTTATACTGAATCAGGAATGTCATATTAACGATATAATCTCATTACTTAATCACAGAAGTACCCATTTTCAATAAAAAAAAGTCACCCAAGCGTACACATTCAAGACAGGAACAATATGTTCTCATTATCGTTCAAATCATTTGAACGAATAAAAATCGACATAAAGCTATGATTCAATAATGTTGTAATCGGTTTTTTTCATTAACTTTTATGGTTTCATATACTTTGAACTATTAACTAACGATATTACAACTCATAGAAACAATATCTGTTACTTTGAAAAATAGAATTCGCTTGCATTTTGTCCGCTTTTCGGGCGAAATTGCACACTGTGCGTCGCGTCGTGGTCCTCTCGCGGCGGTCGCGGTGTGGGTAGGCTCATTTTTCCCGAATTTTCCATGTTTCCGGGCAACGTTTCCAATTTTTTTTACTCTAAAAACCTGATTCGGACTACAATGACATTTTAAAAAAACAATTAGCCAAATCGGTCCAGCCGTTCTCACGTGATGTCGTGACCAACGAACAGCATTTCATTTTTATTATATAGAGAAGACCAAATGTAATATATTGTCTTTAGCTTCTAAGGAGGAGAATAGATTATTACAAATTAACGTAGAGCTTATTATAAAAATATATTGGTCTTTTATTATAGTAAGCGTAGAATCTACACAATGTATCCCGAGCAGGATTTTCAGAAGTATGCAGAACGCATGGCAAAAAGTCTTGTTGCAAGAATTATTCTGAATTATCCATAATCTTCTCCGGATCAGACGATGTCCAAGCCTGTGCAGCCCCTTCATTTTTTCTATTCTATAAACTATACATAAGAAGTTTAAATTAAAACCAGTTTACTGGTATCGATAAAGATATCTGGCAATTCAGATTTTGGCAACTTACCTTGTAATTAAGATTGGTAAACACTACAATTCTGGCTGCAATTTGTTAGAATATATGTCGCATGAGCATGATGCACATTTTCAGACAGAAACTTGTGCGAAAGTAGCCTGTGGGACCTTCGTTTCTATAAGCTCTACATAAAATAATTTAATATGTTTATCGGTGAAGTACGCAGAACGCATGGCAGAAAGTCTTGTTGCAAGAAATTTAAGTGTTAAACGCACAATTTATTGTGTTAGAATGAAATTAATGTAATATGTTTATGACAACTTACCTTATTTGACCCTTGGCAGGTTATGAAAGTTGACACTTGGCAGGTTATGAACGAAATGAGAGATCTATTTCCAATGACAGACGACGAGCCCGAGCCCTGCCGAATGATCCCGAGAGTCGACGAACGAAACACGTGTGTTAGTCCTTTTGGCTGAATGTGTGTGTGTAACGCGTATACGTATTATGTTGACGAAAATTTCTTGACGAAGAAGAAAAATCCTACCATTTCTGACAGATCCATGACATGATATTACGATATCTCTGTCATACGTAGACCGATTTTATTGAATTTGGTCTTATTCGAACGCTTATATGCGGTTTAAATGAGAAAAATGCCTTTCAATTTAGAAAATATTGTAGGCGACATGAGATATTAACGAAAAAAGTTTCAGGTTAGGTTGGAATGCCCGGTTTACGAGTAAAAGATACGCGGTAGCGACAGTTGATTCATGTACTTGGCGTCGAGACGCTACCGCGTCTCTAGGTATGTATAACATAATGAATAAACATAAATATAATCTGTATATTAGGAAAAAAATATTCCATTTCTAATATTAAATAAAGATTCATTTTATAATGAGAAAAAAATATTTTTTTCATAATATTGTAGCATGTACGAAAAACGTTAGAAACAAAAACGCGGAGCGACAAGCTTCGCGAAGCTTCCAGAAGCTTCCCGAAGAAAGTTGATAGACGATTACGGGGAGAACGACGCGAGGGGAGCGCACGAAACAACGAATTGTGCTTACCAACCCGGCTGTTGATTTCGCGTCCGCGGATAGCAACGAATGGGTATAAATCGCGGGCTCACAGAGGCCACGGCCCTTTTTGCTATTCCGAGAGAGAGGACGAGCAATTCCCTGAGAATCCCTTATTGAAATGGCTACAAATATGGCGCCCAACGAGCAGGCCCTGGACCACGACCTATCCCAACCTGACCTGTCATCATCCACGATCCAGCTATCCGGTTCCCAGTTCTCCCAGGTCCTGGAAACCATCCAGCGGGCCAAATCCGAAAAAGAAGGAAGCTTTGCGAAATGTACCGCACGTTTCGACGGATGTCATAATTACGCGAAAGTCGTTGACTTCGTATCAACAGCCTCCATCTACAAAGACATTGAGCATATCACGGACGAGAACGCGATCCGAGGACTACCCTTACTCCTCGAAGGGCATGCAGCCACGTGGTGGAGAGGTGTTCGGACCACCGTAACAACGGTGTACTTTACTTTTGCACCCCGCAAACCAGCATACCAGGTCTACACAGAAATATTTCGAGACCCGCAAGATGCCAAGACGGCAATCGATATATTTATTAGCAGGAAAAGGGCAATCCTTGCGGAACTTCCCGTCTTGCCCACAGAAGACGTGCAAGTTGATATGCTGTACGGACTCCTGCGTTTCCACCTACGAGACCGAATTTCGCGAGATTCTGTGACATCGTTCACGGATCTCGTAAAGCGAACAAGAAGAGTCGAGGCATTGGAAAAAGAGGCCCAAAAATCAGAGCAGCCACAACATCGAGAGTACCGACCTCTGAAAAGAGGATTCGACCAACGGTGGAAGGAACGCCACGCTGCGGGGTATGCCGCAAATTCGGACATAACTCCGCGGATTGCAGACATCGGACGTTCGTAGCGCCTGCGAAACCGAGTCACACGGAGAGTCAGACGCCCCACACAAACACGAGACCAGCTCTGAAATGCTACGGCTACGGAAAACCAGGGTTTGTTCGCTCGAAATGCCCGGACTGCAGTAAGACGACCGCACCAACAGTACGAGCCGCTTTCTGCTCCGTCGACACCATGGCCCAGCCCAGACCGCGACCAACGGTAACGGTCAACATCGCAGGCGAAAAAGGACGCGCCTATCTGGACACCGGAGCGAAATGCTGTGTAGCCAGCCAGAGCTTGGTCGCAATCCTGAAGAAGAAAGGACTGCCTTTCTCAAAACGGCAAATGCAAGTCGCTCTGGAAGATAGGAATCCACGAATGCGGGAGGTGTTGGTGACAAAAGTCGAAGTTCACCTGGAAGGACGAACAATCCCAACGTACTTTATCGTCCTCCCCGACAGCAAGGATGATCGTACGTTGCTGGGAATGGACTTCCTAGAGGACGCGGGGATAATCATCAACACCCCCCAACGGAGCTGGCACTTCGTGGAAGACCCGGACACTGGATTCGACTTCCAAAACGAAATTAAGGAGACAACAGGAAGCACAACGCCTGGGACCACGCTACCGGCAAAGCAGACGACGGACCGACTCCAAAAATATCTGGAGGAAATAGTTGATGAATTCCCGGCACCGCCACCCTTGCTGAGCCCTGTCAAAAGTTCACGGAAACGTGACCGGGTAGAGGCGAAAGCTGGATGGTCTCGCATCGATGCCCTGTTCGAACGGTGCCTTTTTTTTTTTTTTTTTGTTATTGTGGGGAAATGCATTACGCATACCTCGGCTTCCGGGGGGGAGACCGAGGTTATGTGGGACTACCACCGGGGAGGGGGGCGCCGAAGGCCCGCCCGTCCCCAGTGGCTACCCACTAAAACCCCACACCCACCTAAGCTAAATGGGAAGTGCCTGGATCACGCGAGTACTCAACAGGACACTTCCCAGCTATCGTGAAATCCCGGGGGGGGGGGTAGCCTCCCTCACTACCTACTCTATAAGACCCCGGGCGGAGGGACCCGCCCGGTGTCCCCATCCCTATCCCTGGGGCCGTCGGAATGGGCTTCCCGAGCCCCCGCTCGGTCCACCCACGGCCCCCCGGCGTGTTCGTGCCCCGCCCGGTCCGGGTGACCCGAAGGCACCCAAAAAATTATTAAATATCCAATTTATTATAATATTTATTGGAGTAAACATAACATTCCGCCTCAGGCTAGGGCAAGAAGACGCCGTTACCGGTAAGGAAGGGTCGTCGGAGGCGTGATCCGGCACGCCCCGACCCACCCCACCCCACCCCCCACGCGCCCCGATCGACCCGGTGGTCTAAACGGGGCGGGCCGGCTGATTTGAAGCCGGCCCGCCCCGAGAGGAGCCATGCCCCTCTCTGGGGGCCGGGGTCAGCTCACACCCCGACCCCCATCTTCCTTCGCCCCCCGGGGTGGGGGCACACGGCGGCGCGAGGAGCGAACCCCTCGCACCGCCAAGGGACAACCCGCCCCCCCCGCTAGGAGGGGGCATCAATTGACGCGGAGAGGGGACCACTCCCCGCGACCTCCCCCCACTCGCCCCCCCTACGGGGGCACGCGCGGACGCGGAGGGCGAACCCCCCGCCTCACCCGCGCCCAGACCCTCCTCGCCGAGCCCGGGCCCCTCTCCCGGGCTCGCTCGGCGGCCTCCTTCTGCGAGATCACATCTTCACAGAAGGAGACCGCCGCCTTCCACGACCCCTCGCTCGAGACCATGTGGTCGACCATGGCCGCGAGCGAGAGGTCCCACCCCTCCACCGCGGCTCTAAGGACACGGCGCGGCTCTGCCCATGCAGGGCACTCCTCGAGAGTATGCCGCGCCGTATCCACCTCCTCGCCGCTGTGGTGGCACTGCGCCGTCGGCTCCAGCCCCATCCTATGCAGGTACTCCCCAAAGCACCCATGGCCGGAGAGCACCTGCGTGAGGCGGAAGGTCAACCTTCCCCGCCTCATGCACCACGTATCAAATATGGGCAGGAGGGCCCGGACAATCGGACGCGCCAATGGGGCGAGCTGTCGCCGCCATCCGACAAACGTCTCCGTCCGGGCCTGACGCCTCGATTCTTCGAACTCCTCTTCCTCCTCGCGCGTGAGTTCAACCCCCGGGGGGTGGCGGATCGAGCAGGCGACGTGGTATAGCGTCGCCCGCTCCGCCGCCACCAAGACGAAGGGTGGAGACACGGCGAGGAGGCCCGCCACCTCGGTCGAGATGGTGCGGTACCCCCGTATGGCCCGCTGGGCCAGCCGGCGCCGCACTCTTTCCATGAGTGCTTGGCTGCGGCCGGCCTCGAGCGAGCGGTGCCACACGGGGGCCTCATAAAGGGCAATGGACCGCACCACCTCTGCATAGAGGCGGCGGACTTTCAACTGCGGCCCCCCGATATTGGGCAGCAGCCGCGCAAGCGCGGCGGCTGTCCTCTCTAGCCGGGGGGCCAGGAGTTCGAATGTTCGAACGGTGCCTGCGAAATTGTCAACCGACACGAACGGATATCGCCACCATCGAGGTAACGGACCTAAGGGAGGATGAAGCGGCTCGGGACCACCAACAGCTGAGGCGATCCACCGGATAAGCACCGGTGACCATTCCCCGATCGCAGTACCACCTTACCGCCTACCACCTGCGAAGAGAGAGCTGCTGCAGCAGGAGCTGAAGAAGATGATGGATGGCGACGTCATAGAAGAGTGCGAGTCACCTTGGGCCGCACCTGTAGTCCTGGTGCCGAAGAAAAACGGAAACATCCGAGTGTGCGCCGATTACCGACGTCTGAATGCCATAACAGTCGGCGATTCATACCCACTGCCGAGAATCGACGACCTGCTGCATGCGGCCAAGAAAACCAACTTTATGCCCGCCCTGGATTTGCAGTCTGGGTATTGGCAAATAGGCGTCCGGCCCGAAGATCGGGACAAGACAGCGTTCACCACCCCGTTCGGAATCTACCGATTCAAGCGCATGTTCGGACTGAAGAACGCCCCAGCCACGTTCCAACGATTGATGGACCGTTTAAAGTCAGGCCTGGGACTTCGGAACGTGCTGGTATACCTAGACGATCTACTGGTTCTGTCCTCGTCCTTTGCTGAACATCTTGAGGATCTGAAGGCTGTATTCGATAGGCTTCAAAAATTCGGTCTACGAATGAACCGCGAGAAGTGCCGATTCTGCTGCCAGGATATTAAATACTTGGGCCACGTCCTCACACCGCAAGGCATTCGACCAGACCCCGAGAAGACGAGAGCCATCCTGGATATGAGGACGCCGGCGAACCTGAAACAACTAATATCTTTTTTGCAGACTTGCTCCTGGTACCGCCAGTTCGTACCAAACTTCGCCAGCATCGCGGAAACACTAACTCGTTTGACGCGGAAGAAGACCAGCTGGGAGTGGACTTCGCCACAACAACATGCATTCGAAGATTTAAAAGGGGCTCTGACGAACGCACCAATCCTGCAGACTGCCGACGAAACCAAACCATACATCCTTCGAACCGACGCCAGCAGCTATGCTATCGCAGCAGTTGTACTCCAGGGGGAGAAGGAAGCCGAGCATCCTGTGGAGTATGCCAGTCGGCTATTGTCACCAGCGGAGAAGAACTATTCTACCACGGAACGAGAGGCTCTCGCCGTAGTCTGGGCAGTAGATAAATTTCGTGGCTACATCGAGGGTACCGACGTCACGATTGCCTCCGACCATCAGCCCTTGAAATGGTTGATGACATTGAAGTCACCAAGCGGACGATTGGCGCGGTGGGCACTACTACTACAACCCTACTGTCCAAAAATCGAATACATCCCCGGGCGCTGCAATGTGGTGGCCGACATGCTCTCCAGACTACCAACGGAGCCATGGGACGAAGAAGAGAGGATGGACCTCGGCGGCGTCGTCGTCGTCGACATGCCGAGCCGCGGACCTGCCGGAACGAGGGAACAGCAACTCAAAGACGACGACCTGAAGGAGATCATCGAGGCTCTGGAATCTGCAGACGACGACGAGATGAGAAGGTGGACAACTCGAAGTTATCTCCTGCACGATGCCGTGCTGTACCGGTACGCCCCGAATGTGGATTCGGAAGAGGCGCAACTGGTCATACCAGTGCACGAGAGACAAGACATATTACGTGCCTACCATGATGATCCCACTGCCGGACACTATGGGATTCAACATACCCTACATCGGATAATAAATCGGTACTTCTGGCCAAGGATGGCCAAGGAAATCGCAGAGTACGTCCGATCCTGCATCGAGTGTCAACGGTACAAAGCCAGCAACGTAAAGCCAGCCGGCTTGCTCCAAACACCCGTGATGCAGCGCCGTTTCGAGGTACTGGCCATGGACCTTTTCGGCCCTTTACCTGCCACGAAGAGGGACAACCGCTGAATAATAATCATCGAAGACACCGCTTCCCGATGGGTGGAAATATTCCCATTGCAGCAGGCAACGGCAGAGACGTGTGCAGATGTCTTGATCAACGAGGTACTCCTACGATTTGGTTTGCCTCGTCGAATCATCAGCGACAACGGCACGCAGTTCATAAGCGGGATCATGCAGCAAGTTTCCCATTGTTTGGGAATCCAGCAAGCATTCACCCCTGTCTACCACCCGGAGGCGAATCCAGTGGAGAGGAAAAATCGAGACTTTAAAGCACAACTCGGGATCTATGTACGGAATGACCACACCTCCTGGGACGACCGACTGCCCGCCATTCGTTTCGCCATGAACTCAGCGAAATGTGAGACCACGGGATACACGGCGGCCTATCTCACCTTTGGACGAGAGTTGCGGACACCAGATGACACAGGCCGTGATCTGAGGGCACTCGTCGAAGGAGAAAACTTCTTGCCAGAATTCACACCGAAGCTGCTCGCCTTAGCAGACACATTGCGAGTGGCGCAGCTGACGCAGGAGGATCGGCAGGACCGTCGCAAGCGGTATGCAGATCAACGTCGACGAGAAGGACCAGACTACCAGCCCGGCGACCTTGTCTGGGTAACCACCCACACGCTGAGCAAACGGGACCAGCACTATTCATCTAAACTGGCGCCGAGGCGAGACGGACCATATGCAGTGAAGCGGCGTATCGGCGCAAACAGCCATGAGCTGCAAACCAGGGAGGCCAAGCCGGTGGGAATTGGAGTTTACCACACCTCAGCACTTCATCCCTACACTGGAGATCGGGACCAGGTACCACCACCCGTAGTCCCCATCCGCAGACGCGGACGGCCAAGGAAGCGAAGGAGGGAGGAGGAAGCCGGTCCCAGTTCCGACGACGTCACCCACTAGGATCCTGGACTACTCATCGGGGCGATTTCGCGTCCAGAGGGGGAGATTGTAGCATGTACGAAAAACGTTAGAGACAAAAACGCGGAGCGACAAGCTTCGCGAAGCTTCCAGAAGCTTCCCGAAGAAAGTTTATAGACGATTACGGGGGGAACGACGCGAGGGGAGCGCGCGAAACAACGAATTGTGCTTACCAACCCGGCTGTTGATTTCGCGTCCGCGGATAGCAACGAATGGGTATAAATCGCGGGCTCACAGAGGCCACGGCCCTTTTTGCTATTCCGAGAGAGAGGACGAGCAATTCCCTGAGAATCCCTTATTGAAATGGCTACAATATGAAATAAATATTATATGTATATTTAAATATTAAAAACAGATTATATCTCTTTTTAATATTGTATGAATATGTACTACAATATTTTGTGCTACTAGGGTAGTGTCTTATCGTTTCGCGCGGACTCAAGTGGGAACTCGTGGTCGTTAGAATTTTCAACATTTGTGTATATTTATGCACTTAAGGTCGACCGCCATGTCAAATCTAATGTGGTCTAAATTAATATGATACAAAATTTCAAAGAAACCTTTTGGTACTTTCTTTAATACTCAATTGAAAGATTGTAAATATAGTATTTAAACAATTTTAAAACTAAATATACAGGGTGTCCCAAAACTCCTGCAGAACCCGGAAATGGAAGGTTCCTGAGGTCATTTCTGGGTTCTGCAAGAGTTTTGGGACACCCTGTATAATTTATAAGAATAAAATTGAACACATAAGTACTTATCAAATGTTTAAAAATAGCTTAAAAAAATGTTAAATGTTAAAAAAATGTTAAAAATGTTTAAAAAAGCGTTTCAAAATAATTGCAACAAATTTCTTCGAAAACTACGCAGAATTATTATTTTCTCCATTTTGTGCAAATATGTGCTAATTAAAACCAACGCGAAATTAAAGTTTAATATGCCACCAGTTATTGTAAAAAAATTCACGGGGGTACTCTCTGGTACTTTCTTTAAAACTCGAATTAAACTTGATAAATGTTAAACATAAAAAATTTGGACAAATTGCGATTATTTCAGAAGAAATTTTTGAGAGAAGGGCGGTCTTATAATACTAAACACACAATGTAAAAATCAACTTAAAAAACCAAATATGTAGCTTGCGGGGAACGCATGTTTAAAAATAAAAAATATACGCGTGGAAAACCACGCGCGGCAGAAGTGAAACTTCTTGCAGTCTATATAGTAGTGTTTAGAAGTAAATTAAGATTGGAAATGGTAAAAAATAATGAAGCGACAACAAGATTTGGAACAACTAATACAAAAAAAAATAATGAAGCGACAACAAGATCAGGAACTGATACGAAAAAAAAATAATGAAGCGACAACAAGATCAGAAACAACTATAATTGATTACATGAATTTTAAAATTGTTGGAAAATTTTCAATATTGAACATGTCATTATATTATTTCTACTCTATTAAAATCAATAAGGGAAGAAATAACATTCAATCTATAGTTTCTATTCCTAGCAATCGATGTAAACAATTTTTATTTTGCACAAAGATCCGCAGTCTACGAAAACTATTATAGAAAATAAAATTATAAAAATACATCATTCAATGAGGTTTATTATTTCGTTTTCCCTCCTTGCATGCCAAATAAGTAAAATAAGTAAAAAGTAAATAAATAAAAATTTTCTTTACCGACATCTGCCACACTAGTGCGACCTGCCCTGCATAACGACATTTGCCACATTAGTGTGGGGATCTGTTCCCCCACTCCTCGATACCGGTGTAGTGGGGATGGTGTGGCGTTGTCCGCCATTACCATCGTCACTCGCTCTCCTTCACTCTCCTTCGTCTCTGAACCGTGCAACGGTGTGGTCGTACCGCAAACGCTCCGCATAGTTTCTTAACCTTACCTCCACGTGCTCTCCGATGTCGGAACACGTTTCGGCCGAGGGATAAGTGCAGTGTAGCCAGATGACCGCCGAACAGCGGTCAATTTCTCGGAAATACTCTCCTCCTTTTCCCCTTCCACTATCCTATTCCATCGCCCTACCATCGGTCCCCCACACTAAGCCGTAAACCGAGCTGTGTTGTATATTATTATGTATAATATATTTATTATATTCAGTATTCAATTGTGAGTTGTATTTCTTTAAAATGTGACGTTACAAATAAAACATACTTTCCCAATTTATCCTGTAGAAGAAAAATGAGTGAATTTATTATACCAGTCTCTTTTATGCAACTATTTTTGAGGAGCGTATGAGGGTTAACAGTGTTAAAATATATTATGGATTTATTTTTACGACATTTATGATTTTACTAGAATGTAACTCATTGTCAGTACTATTTACACACAGATTTCAAGATTCTTTCAATATACATATTTAGTACGATACTAGATATAAGATTTAGTCTCCATCGCGCACGCGCAACATGTCTCCCATTCCCATTCCCATTCGCCCCACTGAATCCTCGTCGCGCTCTGGTCATCAGAGAGGGGGTACGTTGTTTCACCGTGATTCCCCTCATCTGGCTGCACTGGATAAGTGGAACCCTCGGTTCGAATTCGCGTAGCTAGTCGCTCGCAACGAAAGTCGATATCGACTTCCGCTTATTTGCTGTCCATCAGGCAGCTGGTGACCCTGTGAACCATCCATGGTTCGAGCGTGGCTTAGTGTCTCGTTGGCGAGACACGCGGTCGTCACCGCGGTGCATCTCTGCCATTCGATACTCTAGTCACCAAATCTCCACATTAGTGCGACCGTGCTGCCCTCTTACAATCTTGGACCTACTTAAAACTTAGCAGGAACCAGAATCGACGGGCCGGAGGCAGCTTGTGCCGGGTTTGTGCCGAGGGAACGTTACGAGGCTACACGGTCATAAGTGCCTTGGTCAGATTCTAGTCATCAGGTGCCTGGAGCCCCTTCAAGCGACGTTCGGCCCGTAAAAATCCCGATACCTGACCCCGGCACGCCGCGCCGTGCTCGATTTCTGCTCGAGATTCGCTTGGCTATCTGTGATACAAAAAAAAAACTTCTTGCAGTCTAGTAATGTTTAGAAGTAAATTAAGATTGGAAATGGTAAAAAATAATGAAGGTACAACAAGATCAGGAACAACTAATACAAAAAAAAATCATTAAAAAATCATAAAAAAAGTTTCATTTCAAAAATAATGAACGTTCAAAATTTGCGACTCAAAGATGGAGAGCGTATGGGAAATGCTATGAACTATGTCTCTTTCTTTCTCATACGCTCTCCATCTTTGAGTCGCAAATTTTGATCGTTCATTATTTTTGAAATGAAACTTTTTCTATGATTTTTTAATGAATTTTTTTTGTATTAGTTGTTCCTGATCTTGTTTTTTTTGTATTAGTTGTTCCTGATCTTGTTGTCGCTTCATTATTTTTTTTTGTATTAGTTGTTCCTGATCCTGTTGTCGCTTCATTATTTTTTGTATTAGTTGTTCCTGATCTTGTTGTCGCTTCATTATTTTTTTTCGTATCAGTTGTTCCTGATCTTGTTGTCGCTTCATTATTTTTTTTTGTATTAGTTGTTCCAGATCTTGTTGTCGCTTCATTATTTTTTACCAATTCCAATCTTAAATTACTTCTAAACATTACTAGACTGCAAGAAGTTTTTTCGTATTTTGTCGTGTTTTTCGCGTTTTACAACCAGAGTTTGCAACGGAAAAATCTTAGTATCCAAAATGTGTCAGAATTTTTTCAGAATTTTTAACTGTTATTAAATAGGAAAAATGGGCCAAAAACTGGTTTTTCGATTTTCCTCAATAACTACCCTTACAGATGAGATATGGGGCTATAACTTGGCAGATCGGGGTCTTTTTGGGTAGGCTAACGAATAGCCAAAGCTCGATTAAAAACTCGTCGGGGGCGAATTTCACCACCAAACCCGGCTATAGCCTTTGTTTTTCTCCGTTTATTCTCCGTTTAAATTTTCGCGCCACTCTCGACTTCCGTAACATAACAAATACGTTACCCTCAGCAAAGAAGTTTCACTTCAAAATGCACTGAATTTGACAGTAAAGTTTGAGCCTCAATTTTAATAACAAATTGATTTATTCAATTACAATTGAAGGTAGTTTTAGAAACTACGTTTTGTTACGAACATTTTAAGATGCATAAATTTGCAGATCTTACACTTTGATTTTCGGACTTTTTCCATTGGACGACACACTGTGCAACGTGGAAAACATCTTTGGCAAAATAGGGGGAGTCCCAAGTGGACGTGCCCAAAGCATTTCCTCGCATTTCGTTCCGCTTAGCCTCTTCGCGAAGAAAACATATGTATATTGTATATGTACAACCGTCGCCTCACGAAGAGGAAAAGTGTAGGAATATCTAGAAATTCGAATCGCTGATAAAAATAATATAATTGTAGGAGCAAAGATAGACAAGTTTTCATTGAATTAAAAATTTCAGATATCGAATAAAAGATAAAAAATTATTTGTCACGCGTCAAATAAAAATAATTTTGGTTATCTCTATTCTCTATTGAACGCATGAAGAATAATGTTTTATTCAATGAAAATTTATCTTTAGCGTTGAATAAACGTTTCCTTTTCATTTTTTCATTCGACGGTTTAGGCCGGATTCATACTGGGGTTTCCGAGGACGAGTTGGCCGTGGACGTTTCCCATAAATTTCGTGCGGGTTGACAAGTCCCGCCGTGCCCCTGCTAAGCGTGGCAGAAAAAACAGGTCTCTATGGGCTCCACAACTCCTTTAGGTAAACTGCCGAGGAAATAGGAACCGTTCCTGCCACTTGGTGACCTTTTTTTCTGCCACGCTTAGCAGGGGCACAGCGGGACTTGTCAACCCGCACGAAATTTATGGGAAACGTCCACGGCCAACTCGTCCTCGGAAACCCCAGTATGAATCCGGCCTTATTCGACTTCGAATACTCTTCCGAGCCGCGTTCGAATGCTGTAGAAAGGACCGAGCAGTCAAAGACTGAAACGCGCGTTACAATGTATAGTATGTATCGCCCAAAGACGAATGCAGGGATCGAATAAGACTGTGGATTCTTATAAATTCTAAATCGTAGTTCTTTTTAGACTTTTTGATAATATATGTGTCGCGTAGTAAATTCGCTATGTAAATGTTAGCACTATGTGCGGCATAGGGAATTTAACGAAAAGAGACTGTATGTATATGCGCGCGCAGCTGCAGCGGCAGCAAGGTGTTAAAATTTTCGTATTCGGCATTCCGAGAGTGTACTCCTTGCGAGATAGTCGTCAGTCATCCGAGATAATCAGAGTCATTAGTTTTTTCTTTCCGAGTTTTATAAGTTTAGTTAATCAGTTGTATCTAATTATTAAATAAATATATTATAATACATATATTTCCAACAATTTGGTAGCAGAGCGTGGTTTTACCGCTACACGTGGTTATTGCTATACAAGGTTATTACGACACGTGGATTTGCTGCACGTGGTTATACCGCACGTAACTGTGCTGTATATAATTCCGCTCAAACGAGATTGAGTTGAAAAATAATCAATTATAATTATTTGCAAAAAATGGCTGTGTAACCGTGTCGGTCACATATAGATGCTCCCGTGTATCGATAATAAATATCGATCCCACCACGGCGATCCACGATATCGTGCACGGTCCTTGTCTTAACAAAGGACAGCGAGATCGCCCCACTAATTAGGTATGCGTACGCATCGATCCCCACTTTCGATAGCGATCGAAGGAGGTCGATGCGGATCGTGGATAGATCACTCTACGTCTGGAAGCGATCTAATAATCACGCGTCTGCGAAGTGTTCCGTTCGACGAAACTCGGCGCGTATTCGGGAGGCCAAACCGGCCTGTTGGAATCGACAAACCGACGATCCAACCTCGGTACGTGCGCGCCTCAAACCGAGGAGTCGCGATTGCAAACCGCGTCGTGGCACAGTCAAAAGAACGTGTAATTCACAATACGGTAATAACGTAACCGCGTAGTAGTCACTGCGTAACGTAAATTTGTAAAAGAATCCGAATTCTGTAACTTGCCATGAGCATGCCGCGTGTTATGCAGTGAAAGTACGAGCGTAAGAAAGAGCGACGCGTCGGTTGAGAAATAAACACAAGCGCGCCGTTCTCAGAAACTGAGCGTAAATTCGCCGAACGGAACGGATTTTACCTTCATAAAGGCTTCTGTCGAGCTAGACCTATTAAAAATTAGACGATTATACACTCACAAATTCGTTTGGGCAATCGAGATTCCACTCGGATCACCTCTGAGTGCCCCGCTGGTGTCTCGTTATTGTTTCCTCTCGCCTTTGTGAGCGAATCGCAGTTTAAATCATATTGTTGCCAGCCGTGCAAGACATATTCAAGATAAAATTAGACGATTATACACTCACAAATTCGTTAGGGCAATCGAGATTCCACTCGGATCACCTCTGGGTGCCCCACGTTGGGCGCCAATTATGTGACCGTTACTTTTCTTTACATTGTTTTATGTTGTTACTTTCGTCTATCCACATTAAATGTGCTAAATATTTCCGGATGCGATAAGTGGAGATCCGTGCCTCCAGGAATGGACGGCGGTGAGATTAGGCGAAAGTCAGAGTACTAGAGTGTAATAACGGGAAAAAGGTAAGATACTCTCGTTATGAATCTGTGACAAATTCACAAACGCATCAAGCGCTATTAAACAAATGTCCAACACTTCCAGTAACGGGGACATTTATTATTGGAGCCACTGGAAGTAAATCTGCTCGATTGAAAAAGCAAATCTGGGTAAGACTCAGCTACAATAGCCAGATCATCGAAACAACGGCAGTGGTAGTACCAGGATTGATATGTGAAGTCATCCTTGGCGTGGATATTCTACGACGCACCAAAGCCACAGTAGACTTCGAACAAGAGGCACTTTCATTTAAAACAATAGATGGTCAGATTACAATCAAAATGACCAAAGAAGCGAGTGCTGAAGCAACCATACGATGGCTGAACGAGAACGTAAAAAACGATGCAACGCCATCATGTTTACAAGAGGAAAAAATTAAGGCGAGCTATTTTGGAATACTAACGATCTTTTCCCTGTCTTTTTCTTTAGATAACCATTAGCATACCTATCCGTAATGGACAATTGGGATATAAATAACCTCTTAGAAAATTCAGTATCTGATGACTTAGATATCTACCCTGTAGAGGTGCCTGATGATGTAAAGGAGAGTCTGGACATACCAACAAAGCTTCCACCTTGTCCAGGTGAAGACGTATCTTGGGATGACCAGATAGATGTCTCGAATCTCCTCTTTCCTCGCCCTCTCGACTGAGAGGAGGAGCTGTGAGGAGAGACGGCTCTCGAACAGCAGCTCCTACGGCTGGTAGGCCTCCAACCTGCGATGCAACATGTGCTATGCCCGTGGTTAGGGCTCCTGGTGGAGCAGCCCATCAGTACGATTCCTACCTCAGGAAAATTGACAATGAACCAATCATCCCTTCAATCCGATCTCTCATGTATTTAGGAAGCCAAAATCCAAGTGTCGCGATTAAGAGTGCTTGGAAGGCCGTGGGAAAGCAGGTGGAGAAGTGGATCATGGATTCCGATTTACCTGCTTTGTCTGTGTTTTTATCATGTGTCAAAAACGGACCTCATGTATTCGAAAGTTTTGTCACAGGGTACCAAATGGGGGTTGATGCCAAATCGACAAAGGATTCTACCAAGATTGTCGAAGACCTAGCTTCAATGATGGAGGTGATCAGTGTGAGCTATAAGGAAATTGTGGAATCCAAACAGGCACAGAAGGTAGCGCTGGAAAAGGTCATCAATACGTTCCCAGAGGTGTGGAGGGACGAAATTGGACGGGTCGCATGTTATGAACATCACCTACACATGAAATCGACCGTTCCATATTGGAGTAGAACCTATCCAACACCATTAAAGTACATTGAAGCTGCGGATGCAGAAATACAAAGAATGTTGAATAATGACATCATCCGCCCAAGCACAAGCCCATACATAAACCCAGTGGTGCCAGTACTGAAGAAGAATGGCTCGATAAGATTATGCCTGGACGCAAGAAAATTAAATGAATTCCTCGTCGAAGACCACGAGATGTCGGAAACACCTGATGCCATTTTCCAACGCTTCAAGAAGGTAGACTTTCTTACAAGCCTGGATCTAACAAACAGTTTTTGGCAAATCCCACTCACGCAAGCATCACGAAAGTACACGGCATTCATGTACCGGGGAAGGTGCTACGAGTATGTGGTAACTCAGCGCTACGGCAAGTCCTACAAGGAATGGAAGGATTTATCGTTAACTTCATAGACGATATCCTCTGTTTCTCTTCAACGTTCGAAGAACACCTTGAACACCTCAGGGCGCTGCTGAAACGGCTACGGTCACATAACCTCACCATCAACATAGAAAAATGTAAATTTATGAGGCGGGAGATAAAGTTCCTCGGACACGTGCTGTCCGCGGAAGGGATACGACAAGATCCGGAGAAGCTGGCCGCAATTAGAGAATTTCCGCCGCCTAAAAATATAAAACAGCTACGCGGATTCCTTGGCCTTGTGAATTACTATAGCAAATTTACTAACAAGCAAGCTGAAACGACCACTCCATTACTAGCATTGCTAAAAAAGGGAAACCGGTGGACGTGGAACGACACCCTGCAAAAGTCATTCAATGAAGTCAAAGACGCATTTTGCAAGGAGGTTGCGTTGCAGTACGCGAATCCAAGCGAAACGTTCTTCTTATCAACGGATGCGAGCTTTTCCGCGCTCGGGGCAGTCGTCGAACAACACGACACGCAAGGCGTGCTGAGACCAATTGCCTTTGCAAGTAGAACATTACATGGTCCAGAATTGGCGTACTTTACCACAGAAAAGGAACTACTGGCAATAGTATGGGCGTTAGGAAAATTCCGAACGTACCTATACGGGGTTAAAATAATACTTTTAACCGACCACAAAGCCATAACATTCCTAATGAGCAGCAAGCTACTCAGTCAACGTCTGACAAGATGGATATTATCCATACAGGATTACCAGATCGAAATCCAGTACAGACCGGGAAAAGAAAATATTCCGGCTGACGTCATGAGTCGCATCGACAATTCGTACAACTCGCCTGTCGGGAACACAATAGAAAGGGAAACACGCGTACCAAATTTAACGGCTCTTGCGCGAACAATGTCACCAACGCTAGCAAAAGCCCTTAAACAGCTTTCCGAATGGCAGAAGAGCGACAAAGAATTATCTAATATAATAAAAAATTACGTTGAACCAAGTAGTATTAGCGCAAATCGATATCGCCTACGGGAAGGCATGCTGTACCATATAGATAAAGATGGGAGAGAACGGGCAGTTATACCTGCACAATTACGCGATATCTTAATAAAAGAGGTACACGAAATGTATACACACCTCGGTGGAGACAAGACCGTAAAACTCATATCAGAGGACTTTTACGTGTCAAAGCTACACCGACGTGTACGAAAGTTAATATCTATATGCGACACATGCCAACGTGTAAAATGTCCCACGCATGCGGCACATGCCGAAATGCAAAGTATAATACCAAAAAGTCCACTGGAGGTGTTGTCCGTTGATTATTATGGCCCACTGCCTACGTCAAGGGGGGGAGTGAAGTATATTCTCGTTATTGAAGAATTGTTTACAAAATTCGTAAAGCTATACCCATTGCGAAATGCGACCACCCCCGTAACACTCGCGCGCATTTTCAAACGATTCATTCCAATGTATGGAAAGCCTAAAAAGATCATCACAGACCATGGAACTCAGTTCACTTAAAAAAAAATGGGTGCAAGCCCTGCAGGAGGAAGGGATCCACCACATCCTGTCGTCGATTAGACATCCGCAAAGCAATCCGGTTGAAAGAGTGAATCGGGAAATCGGACGGATTTTCCGTACACTCGCATCGGAGGCACATGCTTCATGGGCCAAATGGATCGATGTAATAGAAACATGCTGTAATGAAGTAGTGCATGATAGCACAGGCTTCACACCAGCAGAACTGCTGTTACAAGAGAAACCCGTGCGACCATGGACAAAATGGTTTAAACATACATGGGCGCAAGAACGAAGGAATGACGGACAACATGAAACAAAACTACAACTCGCATTCCAACAAATGACACGGAAAGCTCGAAAGAGGTGCGAGCGAGCCAACACGGGTAAACGAAATGTGAAATACGAAATCGGCGACCGAGTGCTGGTGAAAACAAATCCAGTGTCGAACGCCGCAGATTGCCAAATAGCCAAATTCTTCCATTTGTATGAAGGACCATACGTGTTGACACAAAAAAAGGGCCATACACGTACCTTCTAACAAAACCCCACTCCGGAGACATCCGAGGAACATTCCATACCTCGTGTCTTCGTCCCTATTACGAAGAAACAAAAGACCAAGATGTAAACAACGGATCTATGCGGCATAACACCTAGGACACCGAGAAAGGGGTTTCTCGGAAAACACCAAATACTATAGGTATATAAGGCAGAGATACGCGAGGCAAGAGCATTCAGTTTCCAATCGCGAAATAAAAATGGCTAGCGCTAATAGTACGGCAAACAAAAAAAAAGTCGACGTGGGCACGCAGGCGTACGCGACCTGGGCCATGGTCAATCGGGCGACCCAAACGGGCATCGATATAAGATATCATGAAATGCCGCCACCGCTATTAACAACAATTAAGGCGGGACCATGGAGGCCGGCAAGTAACCAGAGCCGGCGATACAGCCACGGTACGGCTACACAAACCCGTGCCAAAAGGACGCACGTCCAGTCTCAAACGCCACAGCGAGGGCTTGCGCCAGATGTAAGCCCCAGTAAAAAGCCGGAAAAACAAAAAAACCTCACGGCCAGTCAGGTTGGGCACATCCCGGAGTTTGAACCGGACGAAGATGGCCTCCTGGATATTTCTTGGGACGTAATTGAAGAACCCATGGAGCTAAAAAACAGGCAGGTGGCGAAAAACACTGAGCGGAGAGACTCACCAATCAGTGAACAAGATAATCCGGAGGACCCGCTTAGCCTGGTAACCTTAACGGATAGTCTAATCGAAAAGCTCTTGGGCCCACAGGAGAACGATGAAGAGGAAGGAACCAGCGTAGAGGGTACAACTCCGTAAAAAAAAAAAAAAAAAAAAAAAAAGAAGTGTTCAAATTGTGCAAATGAATTGTTTAGTTTAGTTATTTAAACAAAAAGACAATCGTTTAGTTTAGTTATATATAAAAAAAAAAAAAAAAAATATAGAATCGTTTAGTTTAGTTCATTTAAACAAAATAGAATTGTTTACGTTAGTTTATTTAAACAAAATAGAATCGTTCAGTTTAATTATTAGTTACGCAAAGCATAAAGTTAATTTCGTTATTTCTAAAGTGAATCGTTTAGTTTAGACTATTAGTTGCACCACCAAAGAGTGATCATTATTTTTTATCGTGACCATGTGGTCCCTGCATAGATTCCAGATGCATTTGTGCATCCGCCTACGAACCACAAATGCACCTGTAATCTGAAAGGGAAGGGGGGAGTATATGTAACCGTGTCGGTCACATATAGATGCTCCCGTGTATCGATAATAAATATCGATCCCACCACGGCGATCCACGATATCGTGCACGGTCCTTGTCTTAACAAAGGACAGCGAGATCGCCCCACTAATTAGGTATGCGTACGCATCGATCCCCACTTTCGATAGCGATCGAAGGAGGTCGATGCGGATCGTGGATAGATCACTCTACGTCTGGAAGCGATCTAATAATCACGCGTCTGCGAAGTGTTCCGTTCGACGAAACTCGGCGCGTATTCGGGAGGCCAAACCGGCCTGTTGGAATCGACAAACCGACGATCCTACCTCGGTACGTGCGCGCCTCAAACCGAGGAGTCGCGATTGCAAACCGCGTCGTGGCACAGTCAAAAGAACGTGTAATTCACAATACGGTAATAACGTAACCGCGTAGTAGTCACTGCGTAACGTAAATTTGTAAAAGAATCCGAATTCTGTAACTTGCCATGAGCATGCCGCGTGTTATGCAGTGACAGTACGAGCGTAAGAAAGAGCGACGCGTCGGTTGAGAAATAAACACAAGCGCGCCGTTCTCAGAAACTGAGCGTAAATTCGCCGAACGGAACGGATTTTACCTTCATAAAGGCTTCTGTCGAGCTAGACCTATTAAAAATTAGACGATTATACACTCACAAATTCGTTTGGGCAATCGAGATTCCACTCGGATCACCTCTGAGTGCCCCGCTGGTGTCTCGTTATTGTTTCCTCTCGCCTTTGTGAGCGAATCGCAGTTTAAATCATATTGTTGCCAGCCGTGCAAGACATATTCAAGATAAAATTAGACGATTGTACACTCACAAATTCGTTAGGGCAATCGAGATTCCACTCGGATCACCTCTGTGTGCCCCGCTGGTGTCTCGTTATTGTTTCCTCTCGCCTTTGTGAGCGGATCGCAGTTTAATTATATTTACCGGTCGCGTCAAATAGATGCAAGATTTATACGAGTATACACTCACAAATTCGTTAGGGCAATCGAGATTCCACTCGGATCACCTGTGTGTGCCCCGCTGGTGTCTCGTTATTGCTTCCTCTCGCCTTTGTGAGTAGTTACATATAGACTAATTCGCGAATATTGGTTGAGTAAATACTCTCACAACTCCGTTAGGGCAATCGAGACTCCACTCGGATCACCTCTGTGTGCCCCGCTGGTGTCTCGTTATTGCTTCCTCTCGTTTTTTTGTGAGCGAATCGCAGATAGGCAATAACTACGTCCATCCGAGTTTCGGCCGGACCGGTTAATGTTACTGTTTATGCGATCGCAACCCAAATCCGCGAATTACTGTAGTATAAATACTCTCACAACTCCGTTAGGGCAATTGAGATTCCACTCGGATCACCTCTGGGTGCCCCGCTGGTGTCTCATTATTGTTTCCTATCGCCCTTGTGAGCGGATTATAACGAGTCAGTAATCGTTCTACCTCTTATAAGTGAATTGATAAAATCCGCGAACATCGATCGGGAGAACTTCACGAATAGGCAATACCCACGTACATCCGGAATTCCGGCCGGACCGGTTGTTGTTACTATTTCCGTGAATCACATCACGAAATCCGTAAGCGTAGTCATTATACCCTCACAATTTCGTTTGGCAATCGAGATCTCATTCGGATCACCTAAGTGTGCCCTGCTGGTGTCTCGTTATTGTACCACTCGCTATTGTGAGGCATAGGCAATAGGCGTAAGCTGCTACCATCCAGAGAAATCTGGCCGGACCAGTACACGTTACTATTTTGCCTCGGTTCGATTTGGCAAACTGACTAAACACGATCACGGTCACTCTATCGAAACCGGAGGTTACTCTAAGTCCACTTACGTGCTGAGGAGTACCTCTTAGGTGGAGCGGAGGGACTGGGGTTTGGTGAGTGTCGATATCGGTGCGTATCATCTGGAAACAGCCGATCGCACGGGTAGTAAGACCGGCCAGTTTGTTCTTCGCGTGCGATAAACGTATAATAAAATAAAAATCTAAAATCTAATAAAATAAAATATAAGGAAACAACGTGATTCAAGGGACGGTCAATTGTGACCGTTATAATTTAAAGGGTGATAAGGACACACAGTGCATAAGATTTCGCGAACCGGACGTGGAGCAAAACACATTCCGCCGCGGATAACTTAGATTAAATTGTGAGAGCCGGTGCTCCGGTTTGACAAGGTTAGCAAATTTTGTTAGAGACCGTGTCTCGAGTTTGTGAATTTGTCACAGATTCATAACGAGAGTATCTTACCTTTTTCCCGTTATTACACTCTAGTACTCTGACTTTCGCCTAATCTCACCGCCGTCCATTCCTGGAGGCACGGATCTCCACTTATCGCATCCGGAAATATTTAGCACATTTAATGTGGATAGACGAAAGTAACAACATAAAACAATGTAAAGAAAAGTAACGGTCACAGCTGATGAACAGCTAGTTGATGGGCTACCAGGAATAAAGAACGCAAAGGACACATGCGAATCATGCATCAAAGGCAAAATGAGCAGATTACCGTTTTCAGACGTTGAGATAGAGAAAAGCCAACAAATCCTGGAAAGGCTACATGTGGATCTGTGTGGTCCAATGCCAGAAATATCTCTCGGAGGGAGCAGGTATATGTTGGTAATAGTAGACGAGTATAGCCGGAGATACTTTGTAGAATTCCTACGTTCTAAGGATGAAACAGCGAACAAACTGAAGGAATTCATTGAAAGACGGGAAAACGAAAAAGGAAAGAGTGTTAAATACGTAAGATCCGATAACGGTACAGAATTTATTAATGAACCATTGATGACTTATTATAGACAAAAGGGGATCAAAAGCGAGAGAACGACAGTATATACTCCTCAAAGCAATGGAATAGCAGAGAGCTAATAAATATGGCAAGGACGCTATTACTAGACGCATCTCTACCGCAGAAATTCTGGGCAGAAGCAATATGGACGGCATCATACATACATAACGTTGTTCCTACTAAGAGAAGAACGGTTGTACCAATGGAAATTTGGATGGGCAGAAAACCCTCTGTTAGACATCTAAGGGTATTTGGATGCAAGGCTTATTACAGAAATGTTGATGTTTCGAGGAAGAAATTCGACGAAAGGTCTAGATCGGCAATATTTGTAGGATACTCACGAGATAGAAAGGCGTACAGGTTATATGATATGATAGAAGAAAAAATAATTGAAAGTAGAGACGTGAAATTTCTTGAAACGGAAATGGGATATAAACCAAACAGGAATATGGAATCTGAGACGCTAGACTATGTAACTATAGGTCATGACGATGAAGGGAGCATCGAGAATAATATTCAGATTGCCTCAACTAGTCAAAACCAAGATGATGAAACCGAGACTTTAGAAAGTCCCGATCATGGAACGGAAGAACCAGATAGGAACTTGCATAATGAGAGGCAAGTGACTAGGGGAAGAGTAAGAGGAGATACGAACGAAATATTGCATTTAAGAGATACCCAAATAAGAGAAGAAAACAAACGTCTACTGCGAGATCAAGGAGTGCGAAGATCCTTAAGAGAAAAAAGAGCAAATACGAAATATATGGCAAACATGAGTTGCGAGAATATGCCTAGAACATATGACGAAGCCATACGATCAAAGGATAAAGAAAAATGGTTGGAGGCTATCGAAAAAGAGTTAAAGACTCTAAAAGATTACGAAGTATGGAGAGCAGTCGAAGAGCCTAAAAATGAAAAGATAATTAGAAGTAAATGGGTTTTCACGAAGAAAACAAACGAGGGCAGGATAAGGTTTAAAGCTCGATTGGTTGCCGATGGATCCAGGCAACAAATAGGTAAAGACTACGAGGAGTCATACAATCCGGTAATGAAAAAGGAGTCATTACGTACATTACTGGCGATTGCAGCAATCAGAGGGTTCCAAACAAGGTTCATTGACGTCGAAACGGCGTATTTGAGCGAAGGAGGGAAGGTACTACTAGTCGAAAAGAGCTTGTATGGTCTACCAGAGGCCGGTAGATGCTGGTATAATAAGCTAGTAGAAATTCTCTTGGAAGCTGGTCTGAAGTCGACAAAAGCAGACCCATGCGTATTTGTTTCGGGTAAAGGTAATAACTTTATATCAATTGGATGTTATGTAGATGACTGTATTATTGTTGGGAAGGATGACAAGGTAATAGGTAATTTAATACAAAAACTTAGTAAAAAACTAAAAATCAGAGAATTAACGAACAATATCGAGTTTTTAGGCATTAGCATTGACAGGAAAGAAGGTGGCTTTCTATTGTCCCAAGAAAAATATATAGATGAAATCCTGATCAAATATGACATGCAGAATTTTCACGGAGTCAGGACACCAGGGATATCAGGGTCCAAATTAGACGACTACGACGATTCTGAAAAGGTTGACGACATCTTTTATCAGGAGATACTGGGTAGTATTGGGTATCTGGTCACCGGAACGAGACCCGATCTTGCTTTCACATACAGCAAATTATCGCAGTATGCGAAAGACCCTCGTCAAATACACTTACAAGCACTGAAGCGAGTATTAAGATATCTTCAAGGAACACGAGCACTAAAATTAAAGATTGGATCAAAATACGGCAAGCTGTCCATCAGTTCGGATGCGAGTTGGTGTACTACAAGCGACTCGAAATCGTTTTCCGGGTACACAATAAAGATTGGAAGTTCGACCGTAGGATGGAAGAGCAATAAGCAAAGGATTGTTACGCTATCTACAATGGAGTCAGAGTTGGTCGGGATATGCGATGCAATCAGTGAGGGAAAATGGATGGTCGGATTACTGGAGGAGTTGTATCAATTCGACCTAATATAAAAACCAGTATGTATTAATACTGATCGCCAAGCAGTAATCGATTGGGTAGCAAATCTGAAGGTCAACCGTCGGAACAAACATATCCATAGGAGGTATCATTTTGTACGGGATGAAAAGGATATGAATGAAATATTGCTACTTCATATCGAATCGTCGGAATTGGAATCCGATTTGATGACAAAAGACTTGAACGCAGACTTATTAACAAAACATTCTAGAAAGCTAGGATTAGTTTACAACCGTAATTTACTCGCGAAAGGAGGGATTTGATAATATATGTGTCGCGTAGTAAATTCGCTATGTAAATGTTAGCACTATGTGCGGCATAGGGAATTTAACGAAAAGAGACTGTATGTATATGCGCGCGCAGCTGCAGCGGCAGCAACTCCTTGCGAGATAGTCGTCAGTCATCCGAGATAATCAGAGTCATTAGTTTTTTCTTTCCGAGTTTTATAAGTTAAGTTAATCAGTTGTATCTAATTATTAAATAAATATATTATAATACATATATTTCCAACACTTTTTAACTTTTGCATCATTTCATTTTTGGTTTAATTGAACTTTCTACATTAATATATTGACTCTGTTGTAAAAATTTATTTCATAATAGTTATTTTTCTCCGATTAAAAAAAGTTCTAATGATATGTTGTGTCACGTTGCCCTTTTTCCGTCGCACCGAGTACGGGGAAGAACGGCAACTTCCGGGATTTTACAGGCGCTGAGGCCGGGCCGCGCGCGGCCGTGCGGACGCGGTCCACCCGGGACAAACGCACCTCTCGAAATTCGATCAAGGTTGACGTGATTCGACAAGTTCGGGCGCCAGGTACCGGAAGGGTACCGCACGAAACGTTCTCGCGGTTTGCTCGCGAGTCAGCTGACGCGAAGGCCGAATATCGAGAAGCGCGAGGTCGAGAGGAAGGCGCGAGGAGTCGGAAATTCGGACACGGGAATAGCGGTAACAGCCCTCACGGCAGGGCGGATCTCACAGGCGAAATTAACGAATTCAATTTTCGCTCTCAGTCATTTAATTATTCGTCAGTAATTACAGGCACGCGGCCACGTGGCCGCAACCGGGAGCCCGCGCTCCTTGTACAGGATTGCGATAAGGTGGAGGTTCGCAGCGCGCGGTTGTCGACGTGCGAAGACGTTCGTCGCACGGGTCGCGACTGTCACGATCGTTCTCGGGAAATTTGAAAGTTTCCGCGAACGAGATGGTAACGGCTCGCGCGATCTAAGCTCTCACGCGCTTTCCAAGCGATATCTAATTCCCGCGAAATGGCGATTCCTACCTTCGCGAAACGCTTACTGTAATGTTCGCGAAAAGGAACTATCTCACCGACGGCGTTGGTTCTCCCGAGGAAAAACTTCCTGAAGGCTAACGGGAGGGAAACACTAACGTGGCTCAAAGTACCAGCGAACCGGTACGAGCCCTTGCACGAGGCGGGAAGCGCCTCGGCGGATGCGGAACTCGGGGACAGAGGCGGATTCGGCTCGTGCCCCCCGCGAAACGAACGAACTCACTCGTATACGAGAATCTAAAATCACAGTCGACTCACCGTTACTCGTTCTAATCCGTCCTGCGATATGGCAGCTATGCAGGCGAGGGTCGGCTCGGTGCTGGCACGAAATTACGCACTCGATACTTTTCCGCACGCGGAATTTGCCGGAAACGGTAAGTGTCGTTGACAGTCAGTGCGCGGGACGCAAGCCGGGACGACAGTGCTTCTTTCGATTCTCGTTACGGCGCGTATCGATTATTGTTCCCCCCACTCTAGCGACCTAGCCGAAATTCCCTATTGGCCTACTTCGCTCCCGCGATCTATCGGCATGCCGGACCGGGTCCTTACGGAACCTAGGAGTCCGAGAATCGCTCGCGACATTACCGGCTGCGATGAACAGCCGGCGAGGGTACGCCCTCCTAGGTGTCTCCCACACCACCCATGCTAGAACCTCATTTTAAGCGGGGTGAGGCGACGACGGGATCGCGAAGAGAACGGTGTTCGGTAGGGGTTCTGGTCCCACGTCGGCGCCTCCGGGTTGATTGGCCCGTGTGCGTTGACTCCTTTTATTTTCGCCCGTGCACGGACTGTGGTTTTTCGGCCTTCCTCAGATTTCGGACTCTCCTCTCATTGGATTCCTGCTTCGGGGAATTTTCGGCGGTCTCGTCGCCCTGTTGATACGCCCCTGCAACTTAGCCGTATTCGGCAAACGTATCGGGCGTCAGCTGTAATTTTCCTGTTTGTTTTTCCTCGGGAAACGCTCGCTTTTTCCGCGTGCGGATTCGAGATTTTTCTTTTTGGGGCAGAGCGGGGACGTCGCAAACTTGCAACGTCACAGTTGATAGTGTAAAAATATAATCAATGCTCTTTTCAATTTCTATAAAAAAAACTGCATTTGTCGATTTTTTACGTGTTTACAATTTTTCGTAAATAAGATTTTGAAACGAAAAATCGGAAAAAATCTCAAATGTCAATAAAGCATATTATCGATAATTATCCCCAACCAGCGTTGGGCAAATTTTATTTCGAATGAAGAAGAAAGAATAACGAATAAAGTCCCAGGATTTATTCACGAATAACGAATACCGATTTCATTCGCCGAGAAATTATTCGTAGCCTGCGAATAACGCTTTATTTGTTATTCGTTATTCACGAATAAATCCTCGAACTTTCATTCGTTATTCGTTATTCACGAATAAATGCTCGAACCTTCATTCGTTATTCGTTATTTTAAATGACGCTCAGCGAATACAGACCGAGAATAAGCGCAGCCGGCAGCAATGCTATTTCATTTGAATAACCCAGCGAATAAAAATTTGCGAAAATAATTTTATTCGAAGAAAAGTTCGAATGAAAGTTGCGAATAAAGTGACTTTATTCGAAATAACGAATAAACTTTATAATAAAATTTATTCGAATAGGCCAGCGAGCGAATGATACGCGTCATCGACATCGACTCGACTCGACACTCGACACGCACCAGCGACGTGTGTGTGTATGAATACATGGGTTGGTGCAGTCTAGACGGTGAAGCCAAGAATCGTGACAGTAAATGTGTGTGTGTGTCCTGAAATTATTTCGAATAATGAATATCGTTACAGATTTATTCGCTCCTACTACTGAATAATTGTTTACCGAATAAAATCATAATTACATTCACGAATAAATCCTCATATTTTATTTATTACCCAGATAGCACAATACGACTTTAAGTCGTCTTTTTTCGACTTTTTTACGTCTTTACGTCTTACGTCTCAAAAAGACGACTTTTACATATCTGTAAAGTCGTCTTTTTGGAGTCGTCTTTTTTACGGCTGCGGGGAGACGGTTTTTTTTCGTCTTATTTTTGCTGTGAAAAAGACGGCTTCAATGTGGCGTCTTTTACATATCTGTAAAATCGTCTTTTTAGAGGCGTTTTTTTTACGGCTGAGGGGAGACGGCTTTTTTTCGTCTTATTTTTGCCGTGAAAAAGACGGCTTCAAAGTGGCGTCTTTTACATATCTGTAAAGTCGTCTTTTTTACGTCAGAAATTAGTCGAACGGCTCGAATATTCGAGCCCTCATAAAACTTCGATCTACTCGAAATTGAAATTTCAGCTCGAACAGATCTTTAGCAAAAACCTCAAAAAAATCGAAAAAATGCAGATTTTACATGGAAGTTTTAAATTGACCACCTCTATATTTTTACAGTACCGACATATTATTATAAGTGTCGTTCATGATTTTTTTCAGATTTTTAAGAGAGGTACGCCGTTGTTAAAAAAAACAAAAACCGATTTTTGACGTTTTTCCCGTGAAAAGCTAAGTTGATCTTCAAATTGTTATATTTTATTTATTCTGTAAGCCTATTAGACACTGATAAACCTTGAACATTTAACAGAAATAATTAGAAAATTAAGTTAATTTGATTAGTTGCAGTGGCTCAAGTGGATGAGGCCCGCGGCTACGATCTCGTGGTCCCGGGTTCTCGAATCCCGCCGTCACCTGTGAGATTTTTCTCAAGTGATATAAAACTGGTAGTCGCTCGGGTGGTTCTCGGAAACCCACTTTAATAAAAACTGTGTAGGTCCAAGCCGAAATAAACCAACAGGTTTCAAAAAAGGCCTCTAAATAAAAAAAAAAACTTGATAGTATTCTACTGTGTCAGCGCATAACATCAGAAAATATTAATGTTGTTTCCAACAGTTCGGTTGGGTCAGCGCGGTAGTTTCTCAGCGTTCTTTTTTTTTTATTCCTAACTATGTAATAATCAATGCTCTAAAAGATGCCTGAAAGACCTCTAATAAGACGTGTAAAAGATGCATAAAAGAAGCCTAAAAGGCCCCTAAAAAGACGCCTGCAAGATCCCCGAAAGATGCTGAAAAGCTGTCTGAAAGACGTATAAAAGATGCATAAAAGACGCATCAAAGACCCTAAAAGACGTATAAAAGATGGCAAAAAGAGGTCTTAAAGCTACATCTTTCAGACGACTTTTTTAAGAAACAAAAAGACGTCTGTAAGACGTAACATTTGTAACAAAGACGTGTCAAAGACCAATTAAAGACGAGTAAAAGACGAAAAAAAGTCTTTACGTACGTCTTTAAGACGTACTTACAGCTTGCGGCAGGCAACTAAAAGACGTATTTAAGACGACTTTCTGCTATCTGGGTGCTTTTTATTTCTTATTGCAAATAAAACGTGCTCAAAATCTAGGGACGGTTGCCATTAGGAAAATTTAGGCAGTTGCTTAGATAAAATTAATTACAATATGTCGCAGTAACGCTTTTTTCATATTATTCTACTTAAAAAAGAAATTTCATGAAATGAAGACTTAATATTATAAAATTATTAACAACATTGTATTAATATTTAGGTACCCATAGTTACGATAGAATAGCAAAATTATAACAAATACTCATATAATATTTTTTGTTCATCAAAAAAAAGGTCGATGGTATTTTACTGCTTGTGTTAAAAGAATCACTGTTTAGTTATGTATTGTATATGTCATCAATCGTCAACCCATATCTCGTCTCGAGAAGCCTCAGCCTCAGGACCTCGAGTGTCGGCGTCGGGTTCTTACTTCCTACCCATAAAGGCCGCCAGCGCGTCGTGCCGACTGCGTTTATTCTCGGCCTTATTCTTTATTCGCTGCCGGATTTATTCGTGTCTAACGAATAACGAATAAAGCGTTATTCGCAAGTTACGAATAATTTCTCGGCGAATGAAATCGTTATT
The DNA here is from genome assembly GCA_916610255.1 of Lasioglossum lativentre. Taxonomy (NCBI): domain Eukaryota; kingdom Metazoa; phylum Arthropoda; class Insecta; order Hymenoptera; family Halictidae; genus Lasioglossum; species Lasioglossum lativentre. Next base: position 40,798,562 of record OU744356.1, on the reverse strand, counting down.
CGTTATTCGTGAATAAATTCTGGGACTTTATTCGCTATTTGTTATTTTGTACTAGATTATTTAATATGAGTAATATGTATTTAATACAGTAACTGAACATCGAATCTTCTTTTTAAACGGTTTTACAAAATTGGAAACTAAAAACTATTCTTCTGAATCACGCGCTATACAAATACGTCTGTTCACTTTGAGGTATCAGAGCAGAGAGAGCATTCAACCAACCTCGCTGGGTTGCCACACAAGAGAAAGATGTTGCCAACCTTACAAAACTCAACACTATTCCTTATTCGTTATTCGAAATAAAATTGGCCCAACTCTGCACGGCGCGGCGGGCACGGCACACGCCGGCAACCTTTATCTTTATGGGTAGGAACTAGGAACGTAGGAACCCGATGCTGACACTCGAATGTCTTGAAGCCCTGAAGCCTGAGGCTGAGGGTCCTCGAGATGAGATATCGGTTGACGATTGATGACTAACCTGATTTAATAATTGCTAAATAGAATACAGCAAATCGAGCACAACGTTGTCATACATTAAAACTATTAAAATACTTCTATATAATAGGAATAAAAACTTCTTCATTATAGTTATTATAATGCTTTAGAACAGTGGTCGGCACTGAGAGGACTCTAGAGCTCGATCTTGGCTCGCTCCGCCTCAATTCTCACCCCGCACGTCTCGCTCCCCGCGATGGTCCTAGCAGTGATGCCAGAATCGTGGACCGTGGGCTTTTTCCCCTCCGCTCGCTGAGCCGACTCGACCCCCCACTCTGACGCACCGTCGTCGCCACGTTGCTTCGTCGCCACGTTGCCACGAACGTATCTCTAGTCTGTCCGTGTGAGTGCCTGTTCGATTGCACACGCGCTACACGCGACGACGGTGCGTCAGAGTGGGGGGTCGAGTCGGCTCAGCGAGCGGAGGGGAAAAAGCCCACGGTCCACGATTCTGGCATCACTGGGTCCTAGTCCTCGAGGCAGCTCAGGCGCGTACCTATCCCAGACCGTATGAACTGCGCGTGGTGCATTAGGGCGACACCCGTATCAATAGGTTTCCACATTACCATGGAGGTACTATTGTCAATGCGTTTTTTAATGTGGTTTCTCCTGTAGGCCTATTCCACTGTGTTGCATGATAATTTCGGAAACTAACTTTAAACAATAAACACAGAAGAGAGAGAGCACGCTTCCGATTAACAAGAAGAACTTCGCAATCTTCAGCAAGAAGTTCCTCTGAGGAATACGGAAGAAAACAGTATCGAATTTTCTAAAACATTGATTAGATGAATCGAGATATCCTCTCCTCAGAATGTGAATGTTCGTTCTCCAAAATGCGGAATATTAAATCGGAAAAGCGCACACGGTTGAGTGACACTTCGCTATCATCTGCGATCCGAGCCGCGACATCTAATCTTTCGTTCGATATATCTGATATTCCTAGTACATCTAAACGTCCACGAAGAAATTTGTCTGAATGACTGTTTAAAATTTTGGCAATGGAATTAAAAAGTATTTTTCAAAGTAATCTCTCCCTCTTCCGTGTTTATTGTTCAAAGTTAGTTTCCGAAATTATCATGCAACATAGTGGAATAGGCCTACAGGAGAAACCACATTAAAAAACGCATTGACAATAGTACCTCCATGGTAATGTGGAAACCTATTGATACGGGTGTCGCCCTAATGCGCCACGCGCAGTTCATACGGTCTGGGATAGGTACGCGCCTGAGCTGCCTCGAGGATTAGGACCATCGCGGGGAGCGAGACGTGCGGGGCGAGAATTGAGGCGGAGCGAGCCTAGATCGAGCTGTAGAGTCCTCTCCGTGCCGACCACTGCTTTAGAACGCTTTAAGGTCGGAACATACAAGACCGGCTAGACGTCGGTCTTGTCAGGTCGCTAGATACGAGAACAGGGTTGTAGAAACTCGGTCGGTACAACAGGGTTCTACATGGGAATAGTCTGTCCACCGTCGTCGGACGTCCGACCACGTCCGACGCCGTCCGTTGGGGCCATAAACTTGGAGCGCGTTGACAGCCCCCTGCTGTGCATGGCAAAAAAAAAAGGTTTTTAGGGACTTTACAGCTTCTTAGGTAAACTATGGGTATCTCTCCTCTACAACATTATGGAGATAGGAATCGTTCCTGCCTCTTGGTGAAACAACATAACAATCCTTATATTATACGTAAATTATACATGTATTGTAAAAACGAGAATAGTAGTTATTTATTTTATGGAAATATCCAAATTAGGAAGGGGATCATTCCATGCGAATTCAATCATTTTTTTAGGACTGTTTCGAATTTTGATAAAATTGAAATATGTTGTAGTCCAAGTGAAAATGGAAGGTGGGGGTTGAGCCGTCATTTTGTAATCTTCAAAATTGTTTAAAAGCTACAGACACGTTTACATAAATGTAAAACAAGAGACCATCAAAGTTTGCCATTTTGGACGAGTTTTACGAAAACTGCCTTCACAACACAATTTACATCACAGTTATTATTAAAGATAAAAACATTTTTGGGTCCATAAAATTGCTGGATATTCATTAGACATTCTGATGACTACGCTAGAGCTTGCCGGGGCTTTGGCAAGTATTCTCGGCGACTATATATGTATGTATTCTGTCAGGGCACTGGCGTACTACAATAAAAATTAACTTTAAAAATAAATTTTAATATTGCTAAATTATATCTTTAGTTTAGTTTTCCTTCATTCAAATACTGTGAACTGTTATGCTTATTTCTTCATGTTGTGTTAAATCTGTACACTTTGAAGCATAATTTTGTGATTGAAAATTGTTCCTTGATGACTAAATAATAACAATGCAATAATAGTAGAAATACTTTCACGATCATTGATGAGCAGGTATAGAGTTTAAAATTTGTATACGGTTTCATAAAGAAAAATCATGTCCGATTTTCATCTCAAATAAAAAAACGAAATGGCGTCTTGCTATCCCCTACAATCGCGTAGTAGCGGGCGGTAACGGTTTAGTATCTTAGCCCACTGCAGTTCAGCTATCGCTCGTACGGGCAGTGTATTGGACCACTTCGGACATAAACAAATCGAGTCTATCGTTAGGTCTGCCTATCCCCACCTGAGCCGCTCTCGTAGTCCCAATGTTTTGACTTCGACGTTACACGCTACATAGTATGTGTGACCGCTAAGCCAATATTTTGACTGCAGCCGAAAATGCGTGTGAAACGAAGCCTGCCTCTTCCACTCTGATCCAATCGGCCACGCAGTCGTATCGAGATACGTCACCGCAGTCCTGCCTGGGAACCTTCTTTTCAGTTTCGCACCAATACAATGTCATCACTTCGGGCTTCGGACCCATACGAAATGGCATCTTGCCACCTCCTACAACGCGTAGTAGTGGGCGGTAACGGTTTAATAACTTGGCCCACTGCTGTTCAGCTATCGCACGTTCGGCACGCGAATAGCGGTCAATCCTTCGGTGTACTTGCAATTAGCTGAATCGCCGCACAGTGGGTTGAAACGCGAAAAACGCGGACAAAAACCATTTTTCTGACTAAACGAAAATTTTCAAGCTTTTTTACCACTGAAGTAGAGTTATAAACCAAATGCCAGGAACTGCTGCATTCAAATTTGTACATGTTATTGGTAGATATGCCTACAATAAAACCAAAATGGTTTCAGCAGCAAAGGTCTGCAATGTATCCTACAAACGACGATGACGGGAGTGATTGTTAGCATGGTATCTTTAAGCCGTACCTAGTCGTAAAGTCGTAAAATAATGCAGGGCAACTTTCCGAAGAATCTATGAAAGTTGGAAAACCCTAAAAATGAGGCTAGCGTACACAATAGGTTCTGCGACTAAATGTCAATTACTTTATAACAGTGGTCGGCACGGAGAGGACTCTACAGCTCGATCTAGGCTCGCTCCGCCCCTTTTCTCGCCCCGCACGTCTCGCTCCCCGCGATGGTCCTAGTCCTCGAGGCAGCTCAGGCGCGTACCTATCCCAGACTAGGACCATCGCGGAGAGCGAGACGTGCGGGGCGAGAAAAGGGGCGGAGCGAGCCTAGATCGAGCTGTAGAGTCCTCTCCGTGCCGACCACTGCTTTATAACCACCGTCCGGCGAAAACACGAGGGAAAACCCACGGTCAACACTTGCTGGAAGGGTCTCTTCATACTAGGTATTGCACCTGCTACTCGAAAAACATAATAATAGATACCATTTTTACCAACAAATTCCCGTATGGTTAATTCAATGATATTTAACGTCTCACTTCGCAAATTGGATTAATAGCGATAAAAGATAAACATAAAAGAATGTCAAGTATGGATTTGACACACTGCTCAAAAACTGTGGACATTATATAAAACGTTCGTGCAATTTGTGAAATACCTGCCCATTATAGACATTGCCTAAAAAATCAGGAATTCTATGCAATGCTGGGGGAGCAGAGGTTTCGCGCAAAAAATGGCATTGAGATCGCAGAACTGTTTTGATCGTGGTCGGAATTTCTTCTCGTTCGATGTCACGATTTCGGAAAATGCGTGTGTGGCGTTTAGTGATTGTCTAGAAGTGTGATATTTTGTGTTTCGAAAATAGGCTTAGGAAGACAAGCACAATTATTTGCACGTATTCGCGTGAGTAAATAATAGTGTACTGTGGATCCGCCGAAGGAACAGAAGACAACACCCTGAAAAATTTGTAAGTATATTTTACGTTAACATTTTATAATGTAGGATTAGCATTCCTATGTATAACAAATTTTCATATTTTGCAACTTCAAATTTCTCATGTGAATGGGCAGGGAGACGATGATTTGGTACGGGCCTAACGACGAATGTCCCTTTAAATTTCGTTTGGCTCGAGACACACACATGATTATGTTCTGTCTCATCGATACGGTCGGGTGGACTGTAGTAGCAGGCTTTTGTCTATGTATACATATGTATACAGTGACTCCCACTAATATTCGAACACTCTTAAAAAGACGATCACTTTTTTAATATTCGACCACACAACTTGGATTTTTTTTGAGAAGTTAGAACAATCGGTTTTGTTATGTAATGTCAAAAGAATTTTTTAATAATTGCAATTGGTCGGAATTGCAGAGAAAATACTAAAAGCTATGTTGTACAACTTTTTTATGTGGGCTCACATTGAAATTGTAGGAAACACGTTTCGTAGATCTGTATGAATTAAACATATTCTGAAAAGTTCATTAAAATCGGTCAACATTGCAATGAGCTACAAACGTTTAAAGATGGTAGAATTTGCAATTTTTCGCGATTTTCGGCCTGTAACAGCAATAAATCTAAGGATTCATATATCTTTCAATGCCTGTCGTTTTTTTCCCACATCAACAGATTTCGATGGAACTTTTACAATGCATATAATCGACATAGATCTAAAAAACATATTTTTAAAATTTTCAATATAGACCCACTTAAAAAAGTTTTAAGATGCAACTTTTCGTATTTTCTCTACAATTCCGACCAATTGCAATTTTTGAAAAAATGTCTTTTCACATCATGTAGTAAATTAATTACTCAAACTTCTCAAAAATGTTCACATCGTATGCTGCAATATTAAAAAAGTTATCGTTTTTTAAAGAGCGTCCGAATATTAATGGGAGTCACTTTAACTCCACACAAATTTTGCAAAACCTTTAACAGCGTATATCTCATTAACTATTTGTCAATGGGCCGCTGAAGATTCGGAGCGGCCCGATGCAGGTAAGTCGGTTGTACCGTGTTTCTTACCCCCACCCAAGGGCTAATTACGAGGTTACCTTTGACGAAAGCTCGTCACAAAAATCAGTTCTAGTTCCGAGGTTTACAGAGTGACAACCAAACATGCAAGACGAACATCTGATTGAGTGCGTGAAAAGTCGGGAGTTTCTATACAATTTCCGTGACTCAAGATACATGGACTCTAAATACAAAGGGATTGCATGGCGGGAGATAGGCGAGGAACTAAATCAGCCAGGTTAGTATTCATTTAATTTTAATAACAAATTAATTTACACTCCCATTCATCGTTCGCGCACACACTCTTTTTCATCTTATTTCCTAGTTACCTATACCTAATTTCTACACTGCGGATCTTTATGCAATTATGGCTTCTGAAAATTTTCTAAAAATGATAGATTAAAAATTCCGCCAGAATTTAGTACGATTTTAATTTATTTCTGATCTAAAAAGGGTAGTACCACGGAAAATATGATTTCATTTGATTCGACTTTCTCAAAATTCGTCTACAAAAATTGCAAATTGCATAAACATCCGCTGTCTACTAATTACCTATCCCACATTTTTTGGACGAGTTAAAGATGGTGAAAATTGACGTTTTCCACGATTTTCGGACCGTACCCATAACAAATCTGAGAGAGTGAGATAGTCAGACAGTGAGAGAGTGAGATAGTCAGATAGTGAGAGAGTGAGAGAGTGAGAGAGTGAGAGAGAGAGAGAGAGAGAGAGAGAGAGAGAGAGAGAGAGAGAGAGAGAGAGAGAGAGAGAGAGAGAGAGAGAGAGAGAGAGAGAGAGAGAGTGAGAGTGAGTGAGATAGTGAGAGAGAGAGAGAGTGTGTGTGTGTGTGTGCGTGTGGGTGTGCGTGTGGATGTGGGTGTGGGTGTGCGTGTGGATGTGCGTGTGGATGTGCGTGTGGGTGTGGGTGTGCGTGTGGGTGTGGGTGTGGGTGCGCGTGTGGGTGCGCGTGTGGGTGCGCGTGTGGGTGCGCGTGTGGGTGCGCGTGTGGGTGCGCGTGTGAGAGAGAGAGAGAGAGAGAGAGAGAGAGAGAGAGAGAGAGTGAGAGTGAGAGAGAGAGAGAGAGAGAGAGAGAGAGTGAGAGAGAGAGAGAGAGAGAGAGAGAGAGAGAGAGAGAAAGAGAGAGAGAGAGAGAGAGAGAGAGAGAGAGAGTGAGAGTGAGAGTGAGAGTGAGTGAGTGAGTGAGTGAGTGAGTGAGTGAGTGAGAGAGAGAGAGATATTCTTAAAAAGACAACAACCTTTTGGGTCATTCCACGCGAAAACGGACACTTTCCGAAGTAATGCTTAGGATTTTATTCAAATTACAATATGTTGTATTAGTCTGTAGTGACCAATGAACTAATTTCAAAGGATTTTTCGATATCTTCAAAATTGTTGATTTTACAGACGTGTAAAAGAACGTGTCACAACCGAAGACTTTAAAAAAATGAAAAAGATCAAACAATTATTTGATGCGAATAATTTTTTAATGAATTTCAATGCAAATTTTATTCCATATCTCTTATGGTTCAATATTAATAGTAAAATGTTACCAGACTTACGATTTAATTAAAATTAGGTGACACGTTATTTTACACGTCTGTAAAATTAACAATTTTTAAGATATCGTTAAATCCTTTGAGATTAGTTCATTGATCACTAAAGACTAATGACTAATACAGCATATTAAAATTTGAATAAAATCCGAAGTATTACTCCGGAAACTGACCGTTGTCGCGTGGAATGACTCAACAGGTTGTCGTCTTTTTAAGAGTGTCCAGTACACAGGGTGTTTCACTTAAAGCAGGCCACCTAAATGTCTCCTTTATCTCTGAAAATACAAAAAATGTTTCTGACGTAATTTAAATAGTTTCAAAAGACGAAGCAGATGGAAGAATCGTTTTCTATAAATTGGAAATTTTTTAATCGGTCTTTCAAGGTCACTCGTATCTCTTACGTATACATATACACACATTTTTTGTTGCTGTATGTTACAGCAAACATTATTGTCCGTTCATCCATGTTTCAGAGCACGACCTTCAAATGACCGTGAACTCTAAAATTTTGCTAATTAATGCAGAATTTACTTTCAGCGACATATCAGATTTCAACGCTAACAGAAATTCGACCATGAACTTGAACTTGTAAATAATCACATTTATTACTGCAATAAATGTTCGAAATACAAAGGAATGATACAATGTGTTTATTTAAAATTTCAAGTTCATGGTCGAATTTCTGTTAGCGTTGAAATCTGATATGTCGCTGAAAGTAAGTTCTGCATTAATTAGCAAATTTTAGAGTTCACGGTCATTTGAAGGTCGTGCTCTGAAACATGAATGAATGGACAATGATGTTTGCTGTAACATACAACAACAAAAAATGTGTATATAAAAAGGGTGTGCCAGTTTTTTCCGGCCAAACTTTGCCAGCGTGTACTACGCGCAAAAGTAAGAAAAAAATGTAATATGAACATATGCTCTTAAATGTTTTATTAAAGAGTTATAACTAATAATACAAAATGATAATGAACTCACATTTCGTCGACACAGCGTACGAACGTATTATAAATATCTCTACTTGTGTTTACATAAACTGTATGTATGTTCACTTGTTTCATATAACATTTTTTTCTTACTTTTGTGACGGTAACTTGAGGAGTTGCCGTTGTTGACGGGGTCTGGATCCTCCGGATGATTGGGCCGCCGGCCATGGCGTTGGCTGATCCCGGGGCCCGGGCGATGCGGCGGGTCGGTTGTCCCGGCGTCCGGATCGTTAGCCGCTGTAGCGCGGCGGCTGGCGATGCGGGGGCTTGGCTGCTGGTGGCCGGTGGAGGCGTCCCTTCCCTCGGCTCGTCGATCGCCATGATCGGCGGTTCCCGGGCTGGTGGATGCATCCTGGCCGGGGGTCCTCGGCTGGTTGGCGTTTCGGGCGGTGGCGGCTGCCGGCGCGCCCTGTTCGGCCATTCCCTCTCCCGTAGCCGTTGCCGTATACGGGCCTCGATCGGGCGGTCGTCGGGGTTCCTCCATAGCGGTGTTGCTGAGGCTCTGGCGCCTGGTGGCGGTATATCCTGTTTCTTTGGCATTCTGTTTTCGTATGCCTGCCCTGGCTTGCTCGTCGCCTTTTATATCCGTGCTTTGCTCGGTTTCCAAGAATTCCCCTTCCTGACTACTCGGTTTTAAGTCCTGGAGGTGGACCCGATGGCGGGGCCCTCTGTCGGCCTGTATCTCTACTATCGTTGGCCCGAGGATCTTCCGTACCTGGTACGGGCCTGAGTATTTTGGCGCGAGTTTCGCGCAGAACCCGTCGGCGCTTGATGAGAGTGGGTGTTCCTTCCGGAAAACCGTGTCCCCGATGCGTGGTGTCCACTGCCGGCGGCGGAGGTGCCAGCTGGTGTGCAACGGTGAGGTGATCAATTGTCTCTTCGCGGTCACCCTGACGATCATTCGCAGGCAACACCTCAACATCTGGGTGTTTGTGATCGTAGGGTGAAATCGGCCCAAGAACGGCTGCCATACCGTTGCCGAGCCTGTTAGAGATCGTAGCCGCGGTGCTGGTAACTCCGCCTCCTCGTGGCCCCCGCTGGAAACGTTCCATTGCCAGGGCACAAGTTGCGAATGCGTGTGCCTGCGTGTACGTGGGGGTAGGTATATCTATATATATATCATCACACTCACGTATGCGTATGTACACGTGTCTAGCATCGGTGCGCCTGTCGTGGAACGGCTAAGCGAGTTACCTCCTGAAATATGGGGCGGTCTACCTTTCTGATGATCCTTAAGTGGTGAAGAGGGGGTTTTTCCAAGCACACTTACCATCTACGTGCTGTATCCCTTGGTGCCACGTGATCTCGCTAGAAAGGCCATAACATCTGGCACTTAAAGCGAGAAATGCCGGTATGGATCGCATATCCGAGGTACGGCTAAGCCTGCAAGGGCTCACAAGCTATAGATTACATGTCTCTTCGCGGTACCCGCGACCGCGAACCCGCGAACCGCGACCGCGAAACCGCGAACCGCGAAACCGCGAACCGCGAAACCGCGAACCGCGAAACCGCGAACCGCGAAACCGCGAACCGCGACCGCGAACCCGCGAATCGCGTCCGTGAAAATCCGAACCACGTCCGCGAATCCGCGAACCGCGACCTTGCATCCGCGAATCGTATCCGGGAAACCGTGAGCCGCGTCCGCGAACCCGCGAATCGCGCCCGCGAATCCGCGAACCGACTACCTTTCGACAGGCTACAACGATTAGCTCGGTTTTCCGTAGTTGGTATACCCAACCGGTTCTTTTGCTCATTCGTGCTCCTCCGGTTAGTCCTTACTGTTCGGGCGCCATTTGTGACGGTATCTTGAGGAGTTGCCGGCTCAGTCGGTCGTCCAGGATTGCGGTAGCACGAATGGCATAAGACGGTTTGGTTTACCACGGCGAGTTTATTGGCTATTGGGTATAAAAGTACCGACGGCGGTGATCGTCGGTGATCTGCGGTAATCGGCGGTAATCGGCGGTAATCGGCGGCGATCGGCGGTGATCGGCGGTAAGCGGCGGCGATCGGCGGTGATCGGAGGTGGTCGGCGATAATCGGCGGCGATCGGCGGTGATCGGCGGTGACCGGCGGTGCTCGGCGGTGAGCGGCGGTGGTCGGCGGTAAGCGGCGGCGATCGGCGGTGATCGGAGGTGGTCGGCGATAATCGGCGGCGATCGGCGGTGATCGGCGGTGACCGGCGGTGACCGGCGGTGCTCGGCGGTAAGCGGCGGTGCTCGGCGGTGAGCGGCGGTGGTCGGCAGTTTATCGCGGCGCGGTGGGCATCGACCCAAGGATTTGGCGGAGGAAGCGGCTTAACGGAGACCCCGGAGTCGTTTTCACTCCTCCATGGGTCTGTGCCTGGAGGCCCCTTAGCGCCCGGTGAGCTGACTACCGTCCACTACACCGGACAGGGCAAGGAGGTTGCCTTCACTCGCTGGTTACGGCGGGGGACAGGCTGACACGCCGGGAGTCGCTAAACACGGCTCGTCGGACCGACCTGTTGGAGGTAAGGTAGAGCAGAGAGAGAGGTGAGATAGTCTCGAGATCGGAGCTTGGTGAGCGTGTATATTTCGCCGGCTCGGTAGGCTCGGAGATCGGACTGCCTTTTGGTGCGTCGGTCGGTCGTTATATCCCCGCTGCCGGATATTTCTGCCAGCGGGAATTGGTGATCGCGGCGTTGGCCACCTAGCGGTCGATCGTCGCAAGCGGGCCGTGCGCGCCTTCCACCGCGGGAATCGGCGGTTCGTGGCGCTGGCCACCTGGCGGCCGATCCCCGAGGGTGTGCCGCGCACACTTTCTCCTGCGGGTATCGTAGCCACCTGGTGGCTGATTCACGACCCAGGGTAGCTCGTGCCTCGAGGAGAACGTACTCGTTACACTTTTGCGTGTAAAACACGCTGGCAAAGTTTAGCCGAAAAAACTGGGACACCCTGTACGTAAAAAACACGAGTGAACTTGAAAAAACGATTAAAAAATTACAATTTATAAAAAACGATTCTTCCATCTGATTCGTCTTTTGAAATCATTTAGATTACGTCAGAAACATTTTTTGTATTTTCAGAGATAGAGGAGAAATTTAGGTAGCCTGTTTTAAGCGAAACACCCTGTATACAGGTTAATGTAATAAATAATAAAATAAAAATTCAAAATAAAATTTTTCATTCAATGTATACAGTGTTCTGCAAGTGACCCAATGGTATATTTTGAGCCACCATGAATATGCATATTGCATACCTTAATTGGTAAGCGCGTCTCTATTCATAAAAAGATAATCTTTAAATATATCCCTAACGGCGAAAGCTTCTCGTGAAGAATTGCCTCCGTGATGGTTCAAACTATTCCACGAGGTACTGGGAACATCTTCTTGCGGCGAAGCGCATGTCCCACCCGTTCCGCGAGATGCCTCGTATTTTCTTATAAAATTGTGCAATATGCACGTTGTAGTCACGATAAAATCAATATTTTCCGGCTTACCCTGAATACGCCGATTGTACAAACGAAATTTTTGCGATAAAATACCAAAAGCATTTTCAACTACACGCCGCGCAGTAGATAGTCGTTTATTATAATACGTTTTTGAATTATCTCCTTCCGCTTGAGGGCCCGGATACGGCCTTAAGAGGTTCCTCTTTAGAGGAAAGGCCTCATCTCCTACAATGGCGCAGGGCGCGCAGATTGACGTTCCTGGCAAATTGCAGTCGGGCAACATTCGATACGACCCCTCCTGCATCCCGCGTCCAATATTGGATTGGGCAAAAATCCCCCCATCACTATTTTTCCCAAAAGCGCCAACCTCAATCGCTATAAAATTGGCGTTCGCGTCAGCCACGGCCAAAAGGACGATTGAGAATGTTTTTTTGTAATTAAAATATAATGAACCGGAATTCGCTGGGGCCTGGATATTAATGTGCTTCCCGTCGATAGCACCTAAACAATTGGGGAAGTGGCACTTTTTCAAAAATTCGTCTTTTATATTTTCCCACATTTCTGTGGTGGGTGTGGGCATCGTCTCCTTCATGAGCTTCCTCGTTATGACCCTGCAAGTTTCCTTAACTATTTCCTGGACGGTTGCACGGCCCATCCGGAAACTATAGCTCAGCGTTTTTAATGAATCTCCCGTTGCTAAGTAACTGAAATAATAATAAAATAATAATTAGAAATTATTTATATTTACAGCTGCAGTGTGCAAAGCCCGGTGGAAAAATTTGCGCGATCAATTCAGGAAGTTCCGGGCTCGCATGAATACCGTGCAGAGCGGGCAGGCGGCGGACACAAATGTCCGCAAATATAAATTTCAACAGCTGATGGAGTTCCTAACTCCTTATTTCCAAGAGCGGGCCATGCTGTCCAGTTCCCAGAGGTGAGAATTTGATGAATTAAATTAAATATTTCATTTTCAAAGTTGTACGCATACTTTAAAATAATTACTGAGAAATATGTATTATTTTTCTCAGCTCTGGCAGCTTACATGAGGACGGGGAATCCAGTCGATTAGAAAGGGACGATGGGCCGCCCGCGAATGTGGCAAGCGAGGAGGAGGAGTCCGCGGCGGAGGCACAGCCTCAAAAAAAAAAGAAGAACGATGAGTGTGGACGAGGATATCGCACAAGCGGAGGCGGCGATAGTCCGAAATTTAGAAAATTGCGCCGAAATTTTTAAAACAGCACATACTATACATTCAGATACGGACAAAAAGAACGCGGCGCTAAAATCGTTCTTTGATAGTATTTATTTGTCTGTATCTAAATTAAGTAGGAAAAATCAGGCGACCGCCAAGCTCCAGATTCTGGAAGTTGTAAATAAATTAGAGGATGTGGAGGAGAACAACAATGCGTAGGATAGTTATATTAAGTTAGTTTAAGTTACAGTAAGTTATTTTAAATTAGATTAAGTCAGTTTAAGTTAGAGTAAGTTACTTTAAATTAGATTAAGTTATGTTATATTTATTTTTTAGTAAAATTGTAGTAAAGTTGAACATAATAAATATTCATATTCATCAGCAATATTCATGGTTATTATTGAGATGACAACACGATAAATTTGACGTTTTGTAACAGTTCATAATATTTTGCTCTCTAACTGTTTAGTGAATCGTAATAAATTTTGAACATAATTAATTACATAATTTTTACTATACAGGGTGTACGCGTTATGTCCCCATTTTTTAGGCATTTCCGGTAGTGCAATTAAAAAATGTTTTAAACAAAAGTTTATCAGTACTTGGTGAGCTATATTTTCGCATATTCATAAATCTGAAAAAATGCTTTTTACATAAAAATGTAAGGGTCACCTTGACTTTTTTAAATGGCACCATATGTTTTGGACGTCATAGGATTGTTGCTGACGTCGAGGCGAATTGAACAGAAAAAATCAAACTCAAAAATTTTGTGCAAACGTAATTTTAATGAAAAGTTATTTCTTACAATATAAATCAAGTTACATCAGATGTTCGAACTGCGATCCACCTTCTATGATACAGAACTCCGCTCTTTGTATTAGATTTTTCGTTGTCGCCATAATTAGGGCGTCTCGGTTTATGTTATTACATGCAGTTGTTATGCGATTTCGAAGTTCTTGAACACTATTGATCGTCGTGTCGTATACAACGGATTGCAGATATCCCCAAAGATAAAAATCCAACGGAGACAGATCTGGAGAACGCGGTGGCCAACGAATTGGACCATACGTTCCTATCCAACGATTTCTAAACTTGTTATTAAGATATCCCCTAATTATAATAGCATTGTGGGCAGGACAGCCGTCTTGTTGAAGGTACATATCGTTCCTAATGTTCAGTGAAATATCTTGCAATAAGTGTGGAAGTTTCTCTTCCAAGAAGTTGAGATATCGAACAGCTTAAAATACCACACCAAACATTGACACTAATTTTAGTTTGAAAGTTGCGATCTCGTGTCTTCCCGTGATTTCGTCGATTGAAAACACCATTATTTGTAAATTTAGATTCATCTGTCCACATAATTTTCATAAAAATTTCAGGATCCCCTTCATTAACAGCAACTAGCCATGCCAGAAATTCTAATCGCCGCTGTCCATCAGTAATACGCAGTTCTTGAACTAATGTCATTTTAAATGCATGATATTTGTATCTTCTCGTTATTGTATTTATACTTGTGACCGACATATTCAATTCTTTTGCAACTTGTCGAAGAGACGCGTGCGGATTGGCTTCAAAATAACTTAGCACTAATATTGCATTGTCTTCATTTGTGACGGGTCTACTGCGAGTAGGATGTTTCCCATCAGGAAATTTACCACGTAAAAGCAATAATTTTGTAAGATAACGGAACGTTTCTCTAGAAGGACAATTCCTATTTGGAAATCGTTCTTTGTACAATCTCTCCGCCGTGCGTGCACTTTTTCCACATTCATTGAAAACAGATAACATATCACATCTTTCTGTGTTTGAAAACTTACTCATTCTGAAAGATCAAATCGTGATATACTAAACTACGACTGATGGAATACTGTCTACAATAAGAGAATTAGATCGATGACACGATGACACACTGATGATTCTGAACCGTAAGTGGTAAATACAAACATAATATGGGAAGCGACGAGAGTAAACATAAACTGAGACGCCCTAATTATGGCGACAACGAAAAATCTAATACAAAGAGCGGAGTTCTGTATCATAGAAGGTGGATCGCAGTTCGAACATCTGATGTCACTTGATTTATTTTATAAGAAATAACTTTTCATTAAAATTACGTTTGCACAAAATTTTTGAGTTTGAGGTCATTTCAAGGTCATAGTATAATACACTGTTGAATTCTCCTCGACGTCAGCAACAATCCTATGACGTCCAAAACATATGGTGCCATTTAAAAAAGTCAAGGTGACCTTTACATTTTTATGTAAAAAGCATTTTTTCAGATTTTTGAATATGCGAAAATGTAGCTCACCAAGTACTGATAAACTTTTGTTTAAAACATTTTTTAATTGCACTACCAGAAATGCCTAAAAAATGGTGACATAACTTAACGCGTACACCCTGTATATATAAAAAAAACTGGAGTTTCTAGTTGCGTTCTTTCAAAATTTAAATAGGGTTTGAAGTGGAATTTTATGAATTCTCCATAAGAAGACGTGTTAAAATGTGCAAACTTTAAGTTACTATAATTCTTAAACGGTGCAGTGAATCGAACCCAAACTTTGGTAATTGCATTAATTTAGTAAGAATTATATTACATTTTTATACACCTCCAGAACATCCTTAAGCAACGCGTTATCGCATTGCTTGTGTCGCCTGGCCAATCTTTTTGGGAGTGCCGTAAAAAAATTTTTACACTAACTTACCGCAAGCAAACTGCTAGTCGTTCCTCTGGTGCAATAGGTGTTTTCCAGTGCGTGTATTTTTTGGTGAGGTCTTCCCGGATTTTCCCAAGCAAAACAGCAAAACAGTCGCGGCTCATTCGAAAATAACCGTAAAATTTATCTTCTTGGTCCTCCAACATTTGTCGGAATAAGACAAGTTCCCCTTCGGTCTCCCGAGTCTTCCAAAGCGGGTGAACACTGCAGCTTCTTCTCGTTCGTCCTCTTCCGCTTGGTCCTGCTTCCTGTTGCACCTCCCGGCGCAAGCGGCGCAGACGGCGCAGCCGGTGCAGTTGAATTAATGCGAGTAGCTGCCTATTCACTTCGAGAGCAATGGTCGCGAACTCAGCACTGGTCAAAGACATCTTAAACGTAGCCTGCACGTGATAACTTTGGTAGTTTGGCCAAAAATGGTGCTGATATCTTGCTTCACAGCCTTAAATACACTACCGGCAACCCCTCCACCACAACGGCGTAGATGGGGGTGGCATTACATCAGCCAGATGAATCGCAATAAAAAGGTTTGTTTCGAAGGGTGTACGGAGATCTTTCCGACTGGCTTCAAGGTTGCCGTCGGCATGCGGGCAGGAATAAAACTATATGTATTGCCGCCAGATTTGCCGTTTTGCCCGCGAAGGCCGCATGGCGATTTCCAAAGAAAGTATGGGTTAGTTTATTGTCGTTCCAAGGACAACTTTTTGGTAGGACCTTTTTCTACGCGTCCACCGTCAGCATTTTTCAGGAGGGCAAAGAAACAGAATGTTTACAACCTCTGCCATATTTACTTGAATTGTTTGACAAATTGTCAAACTGGTCGAGCTGCCAATCGTTTCAAAGAGTCGGCTACAACATTACACCGAATTTTTAAATAAAATTGAAAATAGCAATTAGTCGTATATTACCGAAATAATCCTATTATTCGAGGTCATTTATTTAGTTATTGTTTATATCATAAATCATTATGCAACGAAATTGAATCTACGCACTTCCCCCATACTCTCTGTCATCATTTTCCAATAGAACGAACCCTGTACTTTCTCGCGATGTCCATAGAGCAATGACAGTAAATGTTTCCAACAATTTATATCATTGACAAAAAGTGAATTTTCCCAATAATTCATAACGGTATTAACTCCTGTATTAAATGGTATAAAGACTGCAGGTGCAGCTTTCCGGCTGCTGCCCGTAACCGCTCGTTGGCCGTCCGAGGATCGGTAATATCGCAGTGCAGCGTACACCTTAAATAATTTAAATTTCGCCATTTTTAAAATGCCACCATTTTTGGGTAGTCTATTGTTATAGCCAGAGAGCCACCTCAGCTGGGTGATCTCGTAGATAGTAGAGAGCCCGTAGCCTCGATGTTTTGACTACGACGTCACACGCTACATAGTATGTGTGACCGCTTAGCCAATATTTCGACTGCAGCCGAAATGCGTGTGAAACGAGGCCTGCCTCATCCACTCTGATCCAATCGGCCACGCAGTACTGGGAACTTTCTTCTCACTTTCGCACCA
This sequence comes from Lasioglossum lativentre, assembly GCA_916610255.1. Classification (NCBI taxonomy): domain Eukaryota; kingdom Metazoa; phylum Arthropoda; class Insecta; order Hymenoptera; family Halictidae; genus Lasioglossum; species Lasioglossum lativentre. The sequence continues at coordinate 40,781,471 of OU744356.1, read as the reverse complement.
ATACAATGTCACCACTTCGGGCTTCGGACCCATACAAAATGGCATCTTGCCACCCTCTACAATCGCATAGTAGTGGGCGGTAACGGTTTAATATCTTGGCCCACTGCTGTTCAGCTATCGCACGTACGGCAGTGTATTGGACCACTTCGGACATAAACAAATCGGCGGGCAACACATCATCTCTATAATTATTACAGGGAAAGAGATAAATCCCAGAAATTACTTTCAAGGAATTGCTACGAAACGTCGAATATCATGGAATTAATAACAGAGGAATCTCTTTGTAAAAATAGTATCTATTATTATGTTTCCCAGCAGGTGTTGATCATGGGTTTTCCTTCGTGTTTTCGTCAGACGGTGGTCATAAAGCAATTTACATTTCCGTCGCAGAAACTAATTTTTACGCTAGCCTCGTATTTAGGGTTTACCAGCATCTGGCTCTCCCCGTCATAAAATTAATGGGCTTAAGCTAACGGACGACTGGTACAACACCTTCTACCTTCATTATTGCCGTCCGTACTGTACCTGGCCCAGTGGAAAAAATTATGAGAATACTAAAAAATTTTTTTTTTTAATAAAATCGACATCGAAAAAAACGGAATGAAAAAAACAAAAAAATGCACTAAAAAAAGGTATGAATAAAACAAAAATGTACCAGAAAGTATGAAATAATTTCATTTTGATTTGTATGAGTACACACCAACTGTTAATAAAATTGATTAAAATAAAATATTAAATACCACATTAAATTTTTTCGGAGGCGGCGCAAAATGGAAAATTTTCCAAATGACAGATGTTGCTGATTATGATTTCCTTGGAATATGGTGGACTTGGAAATCAGTAGGAGGGAAGAGAAGATACATTAATATGGGGGAAAGCATGTAGAAGAATTTAACAATTTTCGTAATGTCGAGTGTCGAAAATTTTCGATTTTGCGCCGCCTCCGAAAAGATTTATTGTATTTAATGTGGTATTTAATATTTTATTTTAATCAATTTTATTTTAATCAATTTTATTAACAATTGGCGTGTATTCATACAAATCAAAAGGAAATTAAATTGTATTTAACGTGGTATTTAATATTTTATTTTCAACAATTTAATTTTAATTAATTTTATCAACAGTTGGTTTGTATTCATACAAATCAAAATGAAATTATGTCACACTTTTTAGTGCATTTTTGTTTTATTCACACCTATTTTTAGTACATTTTTTTTTGTTTTTCATTCTGTTTTTTTTTCGAAGTCGGTTTTAATTAAAAAAATAAAATTTTTTTTTATTTCACATTTTTTAGTGGAACGAGCAGAATTTGTAGAACACGGTAGGTTAGTTTTTCGGTCTTATTGGTTCGGTAATATACAAATAAACAATATACTGATCGAATTGAGTCGGTTAATAATACAAAAACAACTAAATAGAACATATAATTTTTATTATTATTATATATCTCTATCTCTTTCATTTAAGCAAGAAGTTTCAGTTCTGCCGCGCGTGGTTTTCCACGCGTATGTTTTTACCACGTTTTTTAAAATAATACAGCATTTATAATGTTTTTCTCCCGTCGTCGTGTGCGCGCGTCGTGTCCGCAACGGCCACGGGATTCTCTCGCCAGAATCCCGTGGCCGTTGCGGACAAGATACAGCATAGGCATCTCTGGGGTGTACGAGGGTGTAAACGGTTTTCCGAACCCCTGGGGTTCTGGTAGCAGACCGCGTGCTGTGCCTTTCTTCTTCGAGCATCTCGAACCCTCTCAATTGGCCGTCGGACGCCGTCCGTCCTGTATGGCCTAGTATGGCCTAGGTAAACTCACGCGTCTTTCCGAGACTGTCCGAACCGTCTTGTATGTTCCGACCTTTATTCATCTCTACTCATAATTTCATCTATTTTTATAATTTTGAAATAAAGTATATTTCCTACGTAAAGCAACACATCGTGGTAAGTCTTCATTTCATGACATTTCTTTTTTAAGTAGAATAATATGAAGCGTTACTGTGACATATTGTAATTAATTTTATCTAAGTGTTTTAGATTCGCGGTCGTTTCCGAACTTGGACCGATACCGGGATTCCAAGTTAAAAAGATGTTAAAACAAAACTGAGGTGGTTCGACGAAACGGTTACGGAATGTATTCGGAAGGCTGATAGTTACTGAAATTGGGTGTCGTGTGCGTTGTCAATAGACGAACTGATCGATCAGCTGGGCGCGTCGATCCACCGTGTCCGCTCCCCCTGCCGCGCCCGCGAGGCCCGAGCTGCTCGATCCACCCGTGGCGCTCGCGGGGAACGGTGGGACGGTGCGGGGACGACGGCGAGCCGAACTGATCGATAGATCGATGTCAATCTCTGTTGGGACTCAGACGGTTGAGGTTAGAAACAGCCACGTGCAGCTTATCCAAGTTTAATAAAAGAAAAAATATAAGCACAAATATACATATATGTAAAAACAGAATAGGAACCAACTTAACAACAATATTATGCAACTACACTATGCAATAATCTTTGGATTAATCAGCAAACAGACGATACAGACAAGACAGACCAAAACCAGACAGACGCGTGCACAAGCAGAGTGAGAATAGACCAGAACACACCGACGCATGCACTACATGCATACCAACGCACAAGCATACCCACGCACACGCATACCAACGCACAAGCATACCAACGCACAAGCATACCAACGCACACGCACGCTACATTGCACTACAGTCGTGCCAACGCATACATGATACACAATAAATAAGAAAAGTAATTAAAGTAGTCTTCAACACTCCTCCTTAATTATTTTTCTCCGCAGATCTTCAAACAATTTTCGAGCTAGCGGCTTTGTCCATATGTCAGCAAGCTGATCCGAACTTTTAACATGTTTCAGCTCGACTGTTTTTCCTATATGTTCCTGAACATACTTCCTTGGAATGTCTATATGTTTCTTGCCCTTCGTTATTTTCCCCTCATGGGTGTTGTGCAGCATGTGGATGGCAGACTGATTATCTATAAACAAGACAGTCGGTCTGTGCGAGTCAAAAATCCACAGTTCCTCTCCAAGACGTCGGATCTAGCAAATTTCATCGATTGATGAAACAGCAGCTCTGTATTCGGCCTCAGCAGTTGAGGTTGCCACAAGACGTTGCCTCTGTGCATACCACACGATAGGACCTCCGCGCATAATAATACCTCCGCTCATCGAGTGTCCAATACGTGTATCTCCACCATAATCCGAGTCCGTATAGGCAACGAGAGTTTTACCTCCGTCGAAAAATATTCCATAACGTGTGGTCCCCTTCAAATACTGAAAAATGCGCTTTATCATTCGCCAATGACTTACCATCGGTGCGCAGTTAAATCTGCTCAGATAGTTGACTGCGAAGGTGATGTCCGGACGAGAGATGGTAGCCAAGTATAGCAGACTCCCCACAGCCTCTCGGTAAGGCTCAGCCTTCCCCAATGGCTGGTCATTCACGTAATTTTCTTCGTCTGTCACCATTCCCCGTTCCATTGGTGTTGAGGTTGGATTAGACGTGTCAAACCTGAAACGTTCCACAATCTTCTCCGTATATTGTGGTTGGTTTACAAAAATACCACGACGACCATTTTTGATTTGCATTCCCAAATACGACATATCATTGGGGAAAGTTCTGTCAAATGTAATTTTAAATTTCTTATTCAGTCGATCCAGAACCTGCAGTATATTCTCTTTGTTTGCTCCCGCAACAAGACCATCATCCACAAATAAGGCCATTACAATGCTTCGGTCTTCATTATAGTAGATGCATGGATCATCATCTGTGTTGCTGAACCCAATCCCCTGCAAGAACTTGGAAAACTTGGTGTTCCAGTTCTTCGGTGCCTGTTTCAGACCGTAGAAACTTTTTCTCAACCTGCAGACACGATCAGTTCCATCATTGAAACCCTCAGGCTGACGCATAAAGATCTCCTCCTGCAAATCACCATATAGGAACGCAGTTCTAACATCAAACGTTATAAGCTCCATTTTGGCAGAAGCTGCAAGGCTGAGAATCAGCCGAATCGATGTGTGGCGTGCAACAGGACTGAAGGTTTCGAAATAATTTATTCCTTCCTCCTGTTGAAAACCCCTGACAACAAGTCTGGCCTTAAATCGACCATCCTGTTTCCGACGTAACACCCAGCGACATGTCAATGGTTTCACATGACGCGGTGCCTCCACCAAATCCCAGGTCCTCATTTCCGTCAGTGACCCGAATTCCTCCGACATAGCCTCATGCCAGTTTCTGTCTCTCAATGCCTCGGAAGTTGAGATGTCCTCTATTTCCCCTATCATGGCCACATCAGCACTATCTCCTCTACGAAAGCGATCCCACAGAGAACCAGTGAATCTGGCCGGCACTTTCAGTGTTCGACGGTCACGCATAGAGGTGTGCGGACGTCCGAGATATCAGACGTCCGAGTGTTCGGGTCGGGTCTATCGAAGTCGGGCGGTCTCGGTCGGACGTCCGTAACAGACGAACGTTCGGGTAGTCCGATGCTGTCGGATGGTCCGATGCTGTCGGACGGCCCGATACTGTCGGACGGCCCGATACTATCGGACGGTCAAGCAGTTCAATTCAATTGCTCTTTCGGACCCAGATCGACAATTTCGGGCAGTTTAACACCTTCAGGCAATCAGACTAATGAAAGCTGCTCATCGTGTATACAAAATTTAGATTATAATTGATTTTTAATATAAAGATAAATTCAATCAATTGTTTGTATAGTACTACCAAGTGTTTAGTACTACAAATAATGTAAATGCGTAAGGGAAACACAAAAAGTTTTAGATACAGTTACGTCAGTTACATATTTTTATTTGCATGTAAAAAACACAACTCCTGTACATTTTCAGGCAACAGTCTCGTACGCGTTGCTGTTACGATGTTGCCAGTGAGCGAAAATAATCGCTCGCTTGTTACCTGCGTTGCAGGTATTGCCAGATAATATTTTGCAATACAACTCAATATGGGGAACCTTGATACATTGTCGCTCCACCAACGTAAAATGTTAATGTTAATCTTGCGTGACAACACGCCTTCCGAAAAATACGTGTGTAATTCGCGATTTTTGCGCGTATCAATTTCCGTATTACAACGTTTTATTAAAAAAGTCTAGTGTGATAAAAAAAAATAAAATATAATTCATATACAATATACATACAATTTACCATCGTGTATGTTCTGTTAGCAGATTTTTACTTCTTCTTTGCGATTCCAAATCTATATACATATATGGAATTATCGGAGAGAGCTGCGAAAAGTTTGAAAGTATAATCTCTATTTGTTTCTTCGTTTGTTTCTTCGTTCATTTTAACTGTAACTTAACTGACTCGAGCTCAGTCTTTAGCTAATGCTGGACCGAGCACGTTGTCACAGCCTATAGCAATACGAGTTTGTTACAGTTTCAACAGTTTCGTTGCATAGTTTATAAATAATAGAATAAAAATTTAATCATGTGCGAGAGAAACAATTCAGACAGTGCTGATACCGTGATATTACCTGATAGTCGTGAAAATGTGGAATCTATGAGACAGAGACGGAGCAATGTTTGGCAGCATTTTGAAAAATTAAATCCAGACGGAGCACGATGTAATATTTGTTTAAAGGAATTTAAAGTAAAATACGGTTGCACATCTTCGCTCATGCGTCACTTAAAAACTGTACATAGTGGAATTGGAATAGTTACTTCGACAGAAAATACACTAGCAGAGTCAAGTAATGGTAGTAACAGAAAAAACAATATTGTATACTTAGACAAAAATTCAGCTAGATTTAAAGAATTAACGAATAGAATAGCTAATATGATCGCAATGGATCTACAACCTTATAGTATCGTGGACAATTCTGGATTTCGGTCACTATTACATATCGCGGAACCGCGATATCAAATACCCAGTCGAACGACATTTTCACGGGAACTAATTCCAAATATGTATAAAGAATTGAAATCGCAAACGAGAAGTAAAATATTGGCGGACATACATGAAGGTAAATTATATTTATGTGAATTACATTTTCTTTCCTTTATGACTGTTGTACAATATTTGGCACAGTTTATAGTTTATATGTTTTATATATATCATTATTAACAGGATGTAAAATATTTGCATACACGACAGACGGATGGACATCCAGAGCAGTCCAAAGTTACATATCTTTAACTGTTCATTATGTAACAAAAGATTTTAAGTTAGTTCATTATATGTTAAACTTACACCATGTTCAGGAAAAACACACATATAAGAATATTCAAGACATGTTGTTAAATTGTCTAAGTGAGTGGAATTTAGATTTACAAAAACCCGCCTTCTTTACAACCGACAATGGACGCAATCTGGTTAAAGCCATAAATACTTACAATAGTTGGACCAGAATACCGTGTTTTGCACACTGTTTACAATTAGCGATTAAAAAGGCCATGCAAAATTTTGAATATGCACAACTCCGTAAAAAGTGTAGAACAATAGTTTCATTCTTTTCTCGATCAACTACTGCTAGGGAAAAGTTCATTAGAATACAAAAAAATATCAACCCGGATACCACGCCTTTACAATTGGTCCAGGAAGTTGATACCAGATGGAATTCCACGTACGCAATGATGAAAAGGATATATCAATTACGTACACCATTACATATGGTTTTAATATCGGCAGAAGGAAATATGCCGGAAAATTTGAATACGGCAGAATGGAATTTTCTCGAGGCTACATTAAAAGTACTCCAACCGGTCAAAGAAGCGACGGAGATTATGAGCGGCGATTTGTACCCAACACTTTCGCAATATTATCCTATATACTTTGCACTACTTAACGTACTAGAAGCACAACCATCTACTAGTACAGAAAATACTTTGCTTTCACACGTTACTAGTACCCTTCGTAACGCATTAAAAGTAATTTCAATTATTTATTTCGATATCAAATTGCAAAAAAAGAAATTCTTGAGAAATTGTATTGAATTAAATATAATATTTTATTTGCAGGCACGTTTCGAACCTATTATAAATAATAATATGATTTACATATATGCTATGTTGCTCGATCCACGGTATAAAGATCAATTACTGTCAACAGAAAAGAAACAAGCTATCAAGGAAAAATTTAATAAACAAGTGTCAAGCTTGCATAGAGAGTGGAAGAGTAATTTTGCTGAAGATGTTCCTCAGAATGGAATAGCTCAAACTGGTATGTTTTTCGTTGTTACTATATTTTTATGTTATTAGTACAATTTTTCTTAATTAATTGCATTAATTTTGAAATTTCCATTGTATTACTGATAGATGGAAGACAAACATGTAGTTTACTAGAGTTTCTTGATAAGAGGTTGGGCAACTCCGAAATTGAGACGTGCAACTTTGATACGCGCAAAAATCGCGAATTACACACTCAATGTATCAAGAGACAATCAATGAGACAATGTATCAAGGTTCCCCATATTGAGTTGTATTGCAAAATATTATCTGGCAATACCTGCAACGCAGGTAACAAGCGAGCGATTATTTTCGCTCACTGGCAACATCGTAACAGCAACGCGTACGAGACTGTTGCCTGAAAATGTACAGGAGTCGTGTTTTTCACATGCAAATAAAAATATGTAACTGACGTAACTGTATCTAAAACTTTTTGTGTTTCCCTTACGCATTTACATTATTTGTAGTACTAAACACTTGGTAGTACTATACAAACAATTGATTGAATTTAACTTTATATTAAAAATCAATTATAATCTAAATTTTGTATACACGATGAGCAGCTTCCATTAGTCTGATTGCCTGAAGGTGTTAAACTGCCCGAAATTGTCGATCTGGATCCGAAAGAGCAATTGAATTGAACTGCTTGACCGTCCGATAGTATCGGGCCGTCCGACAGTATCGGGCCGTCCGACAGCATCGGACCATCCGATAGCATCGGACTACCCGAACGTTCGTCTGTTACGGACGTCCGACCGAGACCGCCCGACTTTTTCCGAGCCCGAACGAGTCCGAGATATCGGACGTCCGCACACCTCTAGTCACGCAGAACGCGCTGTCCAGAATTGCTCACATTTGTGGCAGCAGACGATTCATCCAACTCCGTAGGTGTGTCGGGATTCGTTTCATCAGTCGATCGATAGTCACTTTCGCTGTCAACGTCAGAAGCTTCAGATTCCCGGTTAACAGATTCTTCTCTGACACCATTGAATCTATTTTCACCTAGGGAAGTTACAACCTTCGTACCTCCATCTTCAGCTCTGATCTTCTCATCAAAGATTACGTTGTCCGAGCTGACAACACGGCGTTCAAGATCCAAGTAAACTCTGTAGTTAGGAGAATCCAGATCATATCCAACAAAAATTCCCTTTTTCGACATCTGCGTTTTTGCCCGTTTATGCTGTGGAATTAGGACATAGCATTCGCATCCAAAGCCTTTCAGCTTATTTATGTCCATTTTTCGTCCAAACCATAATTCAGCAGGGCTTCTATCTTTTTCTGAACTCGTACCTGTTTGATTCAGAGTGAACACCGCATAGTTTACAGCCTCAGCCCATAGATTCTCATGCAAACCTCGACTGTGAATAGCTGACCGGGCTGACTCCACCACCGTTCGCATTTCTCTTTCAATTCTTCCGTTCTGCTCAGGAGTGTAAGCATTGGATTTTATGTGCAACACCCCGAGCTCGTCCAAGAATTTCTCAGTGGTGGCATTTTTAATTTCCGTTCCATTATCTGACTTGAGACACTTCACACTTGTGCCAAACTGATTTTCAGCCAGTCTTAGGAATACTTTCAGTTTCGATGCAGCTTCGTCCTTAGATTTTAGAAAATAAACCGTGCGGAAGTGCGAATAATCATCCTTGAACAGCAGGAAATATTTAGCTCCTCCTAAGGATAAAATATTCATCTCACACAAGTCCACATGAATTACATCCAAGAGATTCGCAGCGACTTTAAGGTTTCTTGGATGAGGAAGACGATGCTGCTTTCCATATATGCACCCTGTGCATGTGTAATCATTCCAGTCATCTATGTATTTAATGCCATGTCTGTTTAAGATGTTTCTGACATACCTGACATTCTGGTGAGCTAATTTCTCGTGCCAAACCCTGATAGAAGTATTCAGCAGACATTTGTTTGATTCTTCCTGACGAAACATCATTTTGTACAATTTTCCATCTCGCTTGGCAATTGCGACAGTTTCCCTTGTGTCCAATGTCTTGAAGATGGACTGATCTGCATTTGCAGTTTGCATATAACCCTTGTCCAACATTTGTGTGACAGAGAAGAGGTTGAAGGTTAATTCCGGTACATATAGGACATTCTTTCAAACAATCCCACACCAACTTTCTCCATCAAATGCTTCCAATTCAATGTCACCAATTCCGACACCTTTTAGCTCAGCACCGTCACCAATCATAACCATGATTGGTTGTTCAAGCTTGACAAGATGTCTCATCCATTCCACTCTGGACGTCATGTGCTGCGTAGCAGCACAGTCCTGATACCATTCGGTATTACAATCGGCCTTGGACTGTCTGCTGTTCAATTTAGCAGTCGTCAAGCCCACGGTGACAAAGGCTCGACGATCTGACTTCTTAGAGTCATTTTTGCCAGATTTAAAATTTCTCTCACCAGTATTTTTTGAACATTCCCCTGCAAAATGACCTTTCTGAATGCAGATGTTGCAAGGGTAATTGTTCTTGCAGTATGCAATATATTTGGCACATGGCTTATTTCTGCAGTGTTTCTTCATATGACCCTTCATTCCACACTTAAAACATTCTACGGGTGAGTTTTCCTGCAAACCTGACTTCCAAGGTTTCTTGCCAGCATTTGAAAAAAGAGCATTTGAAGGCGCAGGCTCTTTTTCTTGGTCACTTGCACTTAACCTGTCTTCTTCTAGTCGTAGACGCTCAATTAACTTGTCAAGCGTCTTATCTGCCCCACTGACATTGTCCCATGCTGTACGAAAATGGTGAAGTCTGGGTGGCAGTATTCCCAGAATTCTGGTCATCGTCCAAGTGTCCCTTACCTCCTCGCCTTCAGCTGTCAATTCCTCAGCGTACTGCTGAATTGTGAGACAATTTTCAACAGTTGATTTAGACGAGTCATATTTATAGCTGAAGAAGCGTCTTTGCAGACCTTCAATTGTAAGATCAGACTTCTTTCCATATATTAATTCCAGTTTGTCAAGCATTTGGTGCGCAGTCTTGCAGTTTGCTATTTTTCTGACTATATTGCTACTCACGTTCAGACCTGTGAGAGTCTGTGCTTCAAGGTCTTTCTTTATCCATGCTTTGACAATTCCATCGGTGGTTTGTCCACCGGGTTTAGCTTCCAACCCTGTAGCAACTGCGAATAGATCCTTGGACCTTAGAGTTAGATTTAGCTTGAATCTCCAAGAGATGTAGTTTACTTCTCCTTGCGAATCTTCAGTCAGTACTTCCATTTGTGACTTAATGGAATCCATTTTTATCTGAATAGTACACGTGTATATACCAAACAACAATTACTTTCAAAACCTCAAAATAAAATGCGACGGATACAATCTATGCAGTGCATATAACCAGGCAATACAGCAATCCTGGGCCCATAACCTGTTGGGACTCAGACGGTTGAGGTTAGAAACAGCCACGTGCAGCTTATCCAAGTTTAATAAAAGAAAAAATATAAGCACAAATATACATATATGTAAAAACAGAATAGGAACCAACTTAACAACAATATTAGGCAACTACACTATGCAATAATCTTTGGATTAATCAGCAAACAGACGATACAGACAAGACAGACCAAAACCAGACAGACGCGTGCACAAGCAGAGTGAGAATAGACCAGAACACACCGACGCATGCACTACATGCATACCAACCCACAAGCATACCCACGCACACGCATACCAACGCACAAGCATACCAACGCACACGCACGCTACATTGCACTACAGTCGTGCCAACGCATACATGATAAACAATAAATAAGAAAAGTAATTAAAGTAGTCTTCAACAATCTCTATTCTAGGCATGTGCGGGACGCCCGATTGTCGGGTCGGGTCGCAGAAAGTCGGGCGGGCTCGATTCGGGCGCGCGATACTTCATGACACATCGGGCGGCCCGAGCGTTTCGGGGAGCCTTTTTTTTTCTTGTTTTTATATGAGGAAATGCGTTACGCATACCCCGAGCCCCAGGTCGATCCACCCTGGCCCCCCGGCGGCCTCCTGCCCCGCTCGGAGCGGGTGACCCCTCCGGATAGGGGGCCCACACCCGGTCAGGACAGGAGGTCGCCGCACACGGTAAGGGAGGATCGTCGGAAGCGTGTTCCGGCACGCCCCGACCCTTCCCCCCCCCCCCGTGGTCGCCCCTGTCAAGACGGGACCGACCGGCTCCCCATATCCGAGTCTCATCTCCGGGGTGCCGGCCCGTCCCGAGGGGAGCAAACTTCCCTCCGGGGCCGGGACGCAAGCTGTCCCCGGCCCCTATCATCCTCCCCCCCCCCCCCTCATGGGGGCACATGTCGAAGCGGGGGAAGCCCCCGCGTCGTACCGACCTCCGCCCCCCTCGCGGGGGCACTCGACGACGCAGGGGTCGAACACCCCCGCGTCACCACCCTCTCCGCCCCCCCTCGTGGAGGCACACGTCGACGCGAGGGAGGCCCCCGCGCCGTTCCCGCCCCCCCCTCACGGGGGCACTCGATGACGCAGGGGGGGAACACCCCCACGCCACCTCTCTCTCCGCCCCCCGCCTTGTGGGCACCGGCTGACGCGAGGTGAAGAACCCCCGCGCCGACCCATCAGGCATCAACCCCCACTGGGGGGGCTGAGGCCGGCGCGAGGCACGTCCCCGCGCCCAAACTCGTCTCGCCGAACCCGGGTCCTTCTCCCGGGATCTCTCGGCGGCCTCCTTCTGCGACATGACATCCTCGCAGAAGGAGGCCACCGCCTTCCACGACCCCTCTCTCGCTGTCATGTAGTCGACCACGGCCGCGAGCGAGAGGTCCCACCCCTCCACCGCGGCTCTAAGCACGCGGCGCGGCCCTGCCCATGCTGGATACTCTTCAAGAGTGTACCGCGCCACATCCACATCCTCGCCGCAGTGGTGACACTGCGCAGTCGGCTCCCGCCCCACTCTGTGCAGGTACTCTCCGAAGCAACCATGGCCGGAGAGCACCTGCGTGAGGAAGAAGGTCAACCTTCCCCGCCTCCGCCTCATATATCGAAAATGGGCAGGAGGGAGCGTTTCGGGCGGTCTGAGAGTGACTTAACTTCGTCGGGTGGATTCGGAAAGAATCGGACAAGTTCGGGCGAGCGAGTTATTATGAAGTCAAGTTACTCTCAGGCCGCCCGAAGTTCTCGGGTAGCCCGAAACGCTCGGGCCGCCCGATGTGTCATGAAGTATCGTGCCCCCGAATTGAGCCCGTCCGACTTTCTACGACCCGACCCGAGCCCGAGTATCGGGCAGCCCGCACATGCCTGTTATTTACAGATATGTACAATATTATACAATTAAACAATGCTTGTACAATAAAGGTTGTATCCACAACCTAATCTAAAACCTAACCCAAACCTACTGACTAGGTCTGGTGTAAAAAATTAAACTTTCATTATCATTTGTAGTAAAAAGTTCACGCGGTATATAGATCGTTAGATGCATACGCGCGCTACAGACAGTTTTTCGCGAATATCTCAGAAACGAAAAAGTTGTTCGAAATGTTGAGTTTTACAACATATTTAAATTTTATCAAAATCAGCAAGATGTTACCTTTTATGCACAATTACCATAATTTTATGATTTTATTTTTAAAGTCGTGTCCAAACTGACGGACAATTGTCCGCAGACAGTCCGCGTATAGTCCGGATTTACTAAATGATGTGTAAAACAGATTTTATAAAAATTACAATTGGTAGGAATTACATGAAAAAATAAAAGACTTTTTAAAAATTTTTTATTTCAATTCGCAATGAAAATTTAAAATGTGTCTGTACATCTACGAATCTACGTTAATGATACACTTACTGAAAATTTCATTAAAATCGGTTGACGCAGAAGAAAACAACACGCATTGAAATTGAAAGCAGGGATTGAAAACTGTTATGAAAACCGAGATGATGTTATAACTGTTACGAGAATATCGGTTCTGGCTTATATCGGTTACGGTTCCGGTTTCGGTTCTGTCATTTTGAATTCCGTATTGTGTTCGGCCTTACATATTTATTATTTAAGTAGTTATTTATTGTTATTTATAATGTAAACAATTTTTAAATAAATAAATGTTTATAATTTGTTTCTATACAGCAAATGTTCGATAGACGCGAACGCCTCGGGGGGATTTCTTCGCATTTATCGTATAGGGGAGCTATTTTGTGGAACTTCAAAGGCCGATCCGAACGTAGAGAAGAACTGCGCGCGTAAAGCGAGACCACGCGCGGTCCTTTCAACGGCACCGACGCGGGCCTTTCAACTGTTCATCGTCAATTAGACCACTGAAATTATATCGTGTTTGGTATCATTTTGCATTAGAAAAATGCCAGGAACATGTTGCTGAAAGTTCCATAAAAAAATAATGAAAAATAAAGAAGATTAAATATTGGTGTTACATTGTGATGACGCACGGGCGTTTGAACTGTGCCGACGACTGCGATTCTCCGCGTCGCGTTAGTAGTGATTCACACCGATATACCGAGCCGAGATCAATGTACAGTAATAGCGTGATTCCTGTCCGGAGCGTGGACACGCTCGTTGTCCAGTGCCTACCCATTCCGCTGCCTGTCAACGCCGAGTCGCTCCGCAGGGCGGCGACGATTGATGTCGGCTCGGGTATATCGGTGTGAACACCACGGCATTGACTCGAGGAATCGATTCTACAAATTTCTTAATTTTCATTATTTTTTTATGGGACTTTCACTACCGCATTTCTGGCATTTTTCTGATTAAAATGACACCAAACACGATATAATTAACTTCCCGATTTATAGGGAAGTTATTGTAATTTAGTGTACGTTTTAAGAAGATTATATATATTGTTATATTTCGCATCTGCCGATGGAATGCGGCTAACGCTGTTGTACACACGGTTGTCGTATCGAACAAAATAAATGGAACGAGGTATGTGTTATTGTCCTCAGTGCAGTGATGCCAGAATCGTGGACCGTGGGCTTTTTCCCCTCCACTCGCTGAGCCGACTCGATCCCCCCACTCTGACGCACCGTCGTCGCCACGTTGCTTCTACTGCGCACGCGCTATACACAAACGTATCTCTAGTCTGTCCGTGTGAGTGCCTGTTCGATCGCACGCGCGCTACACGCGACGACGGTGCGTCAGAGTGGGGGGTCGAGTCGGCTTAGCGAGCGGAGGGGAAAAAATCCACGGTCCACGATTCTGGCATCACTGCCTCAGTGGGGAATTCACAGAAGATGTGTGCGTATGGTATCAGTTTGTTTGTGCTTCGCGAGCAGGACGGTTCGTAGGTAAGTCTCCATGGGTATACTAATCTGAATTTCTAAATTCTTTATGTTTAACTTCCCGATTTAGAGGGAAGTTATTGTAATTTTTTCTTTTTAACTTCCCGATTTATAGGGAAGTTATTGTTTTCATTTTTATTCAATATGTTTTTTTTTAACTTCCCGATTTATAGGGAAGTTATTGTAATTTTTTTTTTTTTTTTTTTATTATAAATTATCGTTAGTTACAAGCATGTGTATATTTCCAGATTGAAGATATAAAAAAAACCATACGCGAAAGAAAATGGAACCTGTTACCAAAGAAGAGTTATCGAGTAAGTATATAATATTAACACTCATCATATAAGTCATGTAAATAATTTTTTTTTATTAACTTCCCGATTCATAGGGAAGTTACTGTTTTTATACATCAATGATGTTTCATATGTTTATTTTTTTCATTCCAGACTTATTAATACAAAAATTGGAGGTGATGGCGATGGGGGCGCCTCCCTCCTGCGAGCCGCCACATAAATCGCAGCCACCACCACCACGTCCGACGCTGCCAGCACCTCCTCCATCGCCAAATCCGGTGGCTGGTGGAGTAGGTGCTGCCCAGGAGCCCAATGTGGAGGTGCCCGTTGCATTAATGCAACGGATCCTCCAAGTATTGGAAGGTCAGAACAAAAGTAAGTGTTTCCTTATATTTTTTAACTTCCCGATTCATAGGGAAGTTACTGTAATTCCGAATATATATGGGTCATATTTTCTAAAAAAACTGGATCCGAAATACTAATATGGGAATACTTAATGGTTTGTTCTTTTTCAGATCGTGGGACCAATGGCGGATCATCGCGTGGGCGGTGGCGGCGCGGCGCCTACAGACGTGGGGGAAGGGTAGGTGGTCGTGGGTCAGGAGGGAGAGGCCGTGGTCCCTATATTATAAATCAACATTTCCACTACGGTGGACAGTAGGAATTCAAAAAATCAGAGGGTATAATTATTCGCAATAGTCACTTACAATTTTTTTTTAAGTTAATCTTTCTTTTAAAATATAATAAAAATTTAAAAAAAAAAATTTTTTTTAAATAAAATTGAATTATTATTATTATTATTAACTTCCCGATTTATTGACTTCCCGATTCCTATGGAATTTACTGTAATTATTATTAACTTCCCGATTCATAGGGAAGTTACTGTAATTATTATTATTATTATTATTAGTAGTAGTAGTAGTAGTAGTAGTAGTATGATTATTATGCAATTATGCAACAAAATTCAATTAATCATGATGCTATGAAGCTCGAATCAATGTATATTTTTATTCATATTATACATCTACTGATTACTATGATTCAAACCATTATATCTAATCATTTATACTGTAGTTATTCATCAAATTATTGATTACATTAGTATTGCAATATAGTACAATTACTCATGATGGTATCCAACTCATTAATTTTTTTGACTACCCGATTTGTAGAGAAGTTATTGTAATTTGTTTAACATTCCTTTCACCATATTGCTCGAATCAGTTTATGTTATAATCATATACACGTTTATTCAATATATATGTATAATACACATTTATGAATAACATACAATTGTCAGCCGTAGGCGACACAAAGTACCAAATAAATAAATAAATATTGTATTGTCAGCCAAGGGCGACACTCACATATTAGAATAAAATACAATTGTCAGCCGTAGGCGACACAAAGTAATAAATAAAAAAAAATTTTTGTCTTGTCAGCCAAGGGCGACACCAATTTTTGAATAAAATACACTTGTCGGCCGTAGGCGACACAAAGTACTAAGAAAAAACAAATTAATATTGTCTTGTCAGCTAAAGGCGACACCAATTTTTGAATAAAAAAAAAATACATTTGTCAGCCGTAGGCGACACAGAGTACTAAATAAAATATTGTCTTGTCAGCCAGGGGCGACACCAAGTGTTGTATAAATAATATACAATTTTCCGACAATACGAAAATGAAGGTAAAACGTCAATCACGAAAAGACATCAATAAAAAACGAAAATATGATTATCTCTCCCTTAATAATAATGTTGTCACTGAGAACGAAAAAAAAGAAAAACGGAATGCACAAATAAGACAGGCCAAGCAAAAATTACGGTCTAAAAGTACATATAAAACTGATGAATATGAGAAAAATCGAATGCGAAACAGAAAATACTATCGTGATAATATTGATCGGAAGAAAAAAAAAATTGAATATACTCTCAAACAAATGCAACGGAAACGACTGAATGCCGAGTTTCGTAAAAAAGAAAATGAAATAAGGCTAATTCGAAAGAAACGTACAAGAGAAAATGACGATTATCGTAACAAAGAGAATGAATCAAATTTAAATCGAATTAAACGTAAACGAGAAATTCCAGAATTTAAACAATTGGAAAATAGAAAAACACTGAGCAGGATGAAGATATTGAGACAAAGAATAAATTATATTGCAAAAGAAATTGCCAACAATTCTGCAAGAAATAAAATACTACGGCATAATGATGCATATAAGTCCAGAGAACTAGCTGAAAATATTGCACGAAATAAAATACTACGGCATAATGATGCATATAAGTCCCGAGAACTTGCTCAAAATATTGCACGAAATAAAATACTACGGCATAATGATGCATATAAGTCCCGAGAACTTGCTCAAAATATTGCACGCAATAAAATATTACGGCATAATGATGCATATAAATCCCGAGAACTTGCTCAAAATATTGCACGAAATAAGATGTTGCGGATGAATCTTGTATATAAGAAAAATGAATTACAACAAAATATTAACCACATGAGAATAGTGAGGCAACATAAAAACTACAAATGTAAAGAAAAACTTAATAATGTTCGTTAATAATTTAATAATGTTAATATAATTATCGAAAATCATTAAAGGACACAGTATGGCGACAAGAAAAGAGAGACATTGATGTATTAAAGTTTCGTGATAATTTATATAACTGTATGTTGAATCAAAAAGATGATAATACTACAGCGAAATTGAAATGGCAATTTATCAAATGTCGTATGGAAACGCCTTCGTTCATATGTTGCTGTTGTGAAGGTCTATTTTTTAAATCTGCCGTTGTAAAATTAAATGAATTGAGAATCGATAAAGCAAATGATGCAATTTTATCTCAAATAAATAATTTTCCGTCAGGTTTAATTTGTGGAACTTGTAAAAATTATGCTTATAGAGGCAAAGTATATAAGTTGTCAACTAGCAATGGTCTAAAGTTTCCCACAGTTCCAAAATCAGTGAAAGAATTGACAGATCTTGAGGAAAGAATGGTAGCACCGATTTTGAATTTTATGCAAATTCGCGCATTGAAACCATATGCTTTAAATCCACAATTAGGCCTCAAAGGTAGTGTTGTTAATATTCAAATCGATGTGAATGATATGATAGAAGTATTGCCTCGAAAATTTTCGGAAATGGAAACAATTCAAATTAAATTAAAACGTCATAAAGATCATAAAAGTGATTATATGTTCGAATCAGTCAGACCAGGAGTAATTTGTAAAGCATTACAACATTTAGTGAAAACACCATTGTATGTGAAATATGCTATTAAAGTAGATGAAAAGTATTTTCAAAATTATGCAAGTTATGGTAGCGAAGAAATTAATTTCATAGTTGACAATAACGATGAAGTAGATGAGACAGAAATGATTGACAATATGGATTTGGAAAAAAATATAAAAAATGCAATCTGTTTAGATCAAATAAATAATGATGAGGTATTACTTGTTGATAATAATGCTGCTGTGGCAGAAGGGCATTCTTCCGTTGTGAATATTATTGCACCAGGACAGGGAAAATATCCATTACCATGGCATAAAATGGATGACTTGGATGAATTGTGTTTCCCAAGAATATTTGCTGGATATTCTTTCAATTTGCCTAAATCAGTATCATATTCAGATCGTATTAGATCCGAAGTTAGACGGTATGATCGACGATCATGCATTCCTTCTAGGATTTTATTTATGGCTAAAAAATGTTTAGAGATATCATGTTTATCTAGTATAAATGTCTGTTTGAGACGAATAAAAATGAATACGAATAAGAATTTACGTGCTTCAGATGTTTTGAATCCGGATTTTGTGATTAATTTGATTGAATTTGATGACGGATTCAAGTTACTTAAAAATATTCGTTCGTCGCCAGCATATTGGGAACAAAAAAAGAAACAGTTACTAGCAATGATCCGTCAATTGGGTAAACCCACTTTCTTTATGACAGTGTCGGCTGCAGAAAGTTACTGGCCTAAGTTATTGCAAACATTGATGAAATATCGCGATGGTGGTAAAACATTATCTGTACAAGACGCATTCAATTTGGATTACAATACCAAAACTGATCTAATTAGAAATGATCCCGTTACGTGCGCTCGATATTTCGATCATAAAGCACATAAGCTTATGTGGTTATTAAGACAAAAACAAAGTATTTTCGGAGAATATGAGGTTGTGGATAGTTATGAACGAGTAGAAATTCAGCAACGTGGAAGTCCACATGAACATATATTTCTGTGGTTGAAAGGAGCACCTATGTACAATAGTGTTAAAGATAGACACGATCATGTTGGTAACAAAGAATTGATTGATTTAATTGACCGATTTATCACATGTAGATATGACGAAAATAATCCATATATTAAATTTCAAATGCACAAACATAATCATAGTTGTTACAAAGGACAAAAAAATAAGCGGTGTCGATTTCATATCCCTTATCCGGTAATGAGAAGAACGATGATTCTGGAACCATTAAATAAAAATGAAATAGCACCTAAATCCTATAAACTTATTGATGAATTAATAAATGAATTTTATAAGAAAAAAATAGTTATGAGCTATGATGAAATTCTAGAGAAACTGAATATGACTGATGAAGAATACCTATTAGCTATTCGAAGTAGTTTAAAACAAAAACGGGTATTCTTAAAACGAACCAGCCTTGAAGTAAATATTAATGGTTATAATGCAGATATTTTACAATTATTCGAATCGAATATGGATTTACAGTTTGTACTTGACGAATATTCGGCGGTGAGTTATGTAACTAATTACATTAGTAAAATTGAAGGAGGTTTATCAAAATTATTAAGGGAAGCTGCTATTGAATGTGATAATATCAATAAGACTATTACAGAAAAATTTCGATATATTACCAATGTTTTTTTAAATAGTAATTTAATGTCTTCACAAGAAGCAGCCTATCATGTTTTATCATTACCTTTATCAAAGCAAAGTAGAAAGACAGTATACATTAATACCAATCCGATATCAGACCGTGTATTAATGTTAAAATCTGAGAATGCTTTAAGAAAATTAAATGAAGTCTCCACCGAAATTTATATGGATGATATATTTGATAATTATAGTAAAAGAGAAATTGATTTACATGATATATGCCTCGCTGATTTTGCGGCGAATTACCAAAAGATCACGAAAATGAAACAAGAGGAAGGTGATGTTGACTATAATGACGAAAATGACGAGGTAAATGATTTCAGATTTCGGCGGCAAACAGCTATTATTAGATACAGACGATATAAATTGAAACAAGATCCATCAAATTATTATAGAGAAAGAATGTTGTTATTCATGCCTTGGCTTGATGAAACAAGTGAAGTTGAAAATATTGATTATGAAATGGTTTATAAAAATAATATAAATGTTATTGAAACAAATCAAGAAAAATTTTCAATAATTAGTGATGAAGCTATGGATGATGCTTTGGAACAAGTAGAAAATGATAATCGTGAAATAGAGAACCAGAAAGCAGAACAATATGTTGCTGAGGAAAATTCGTGTACTCAACATATTGATATATTCAAACAAGGTGGTGAACAAAACAATGTTAAAGAAAAAAAAATATAAAAAAAGATTCTCATAAAAGTAGATACACATGTCCGGCAAGAGTAAACGATAATGAACTTCATGATATGGTAAAAGAATTAAATTGTAAACAAAAAGAATTTGTAATGCATACATTGAATTGTTTTAAATTGCATAAAGTTCCATTTAAAATTTTTTTAAGTGGTTCAGCTGGTGTAGGAAAAAGTAGAGTGATTAACACACTATATCAATTAATAACTAATTATTTTGATAAATTGCCCGGCGGAGATATGGATAAAATAATAGTATTATTATGTGCTCCTTCCGGCAAGGCTGCTTTTTTAATTAATGGAGTAACAATTCATTCTGCTTTCGCTTTACCAATTAATCAATTTGGAGTTAGTTTACCACAATTGTCAAGTGACTTAGCCAACAATATTCGTGAAAAATTATCAAAAGTACAATTACTCATAATTGATGAAATATCAATGGTAAGTAGTACAATACTAGGCTATATTGATACGAGTTTAAGGCAAATAAATGGTATAAATGAATCATTTGGTGGTCTTTCTGTATTAGCAGTTGGGGATTTAAATCAATTACCACCTGTACGAGATAAACCTGTTTATCAAGTCTCGAGACGAAACGAAATGGCTCCCTTTATTGATATTAATCCACTGTGGAACGAATTTGAATTTTATGAATTGACGGAAGTTATGCGACAAAAAGATGATTTAGCGTTTATAAATGCTCTAAATAATTTAGCTCTTGGAGAAATGTCTGAAGATGATATAAAATTAATTAAATCGAGAGAAATTAAAAATCAAACTGATGTTCCACATACAGCAATACGATTATATGCAACTAATGCTAATGTTACCGCTTACAATAATCGAAAAATATCCCAATGCAAGAGTGAGTTAATCATCTCTACTGCCGAGAATACATTTTCGAAGAATATCGATGAAAGTACAAAAACATTTATATTACAATCTTTAAAAAAACAATCAGTTCAAAACGAATTATTAACTGAGATTAAATTGAAAATTAATATAAAATATATGATAATTAATAACATTGATGTTGAAGACGGATTGGTTAATGGAGCATGCGGAATATTAAAATTTATTACTTTTCAAGAAAATACTAAAATTCCGTCTATATTGTGGTTAGATTTTCAATTGCCCAGAGTGGGAGTGAAAGTAAGAACTCGTTATCGTAATTATATGAAAAATGCAAATATTGATCAAAATTTAACACCAATAATAAAAATATCGAATCAAGTAAATATGTCGAGTGAGGAAAAATATCAAATCACACGCAGTCAATTTCCAGTGGTTCCTGCTGAAGCGATTACGATTCATAAAAGTCAGGGACAAACATACGAGAAAGTATGTTTGGATTTTAAAAAATCAGAAAGACGAACGTTACAAGTGTTGTATGTAGCACTGAGCAGAGTTTCAAAATTGAGCGGTTTATATATTTTGGGACAATTTAAATTAACGGTATCGAAAAAAACAAAGATCAATACTGCAAACCCGGCTAACGATGAATTGTATCGTTTGCGAAAAAATAAACAATTAAAATTATCATTCAATAATTTGGTCAATGAAAACGGATTAATAATTATATATCAAAATATTGGTACTTTGACAAGTAAATTAATTCATATAAATAAATAAAGATTCATGGTTTCATCGAGGCGATATATTAATTTTTAGTGAAACTTTAACGAAAACCGATGATGAGTTGAATTGAGACATTGACGAGACCAGCCGCGGATTAATTTGTTATGGAAAAACAGATTTATCAATAGAAAAATTATTTGTTGAACAGGAATTTAGTTCAAATGCGCATGTAGAAATGTTCACTTTTAAAATCAGAAATTATTATATAATAAGTGGTTATAAATCACCAAAAGCTAGTAATTCTATGTTTGGTAGCGTTGTACAACGAATAATGAATAAAATTACAATTGAAAGCGAAAAGATTTTGATAGGTGATTTCAATTACAATATATTAAATTGCAAGGATAATGGCAATAATTATTTGATTAACCTTTTGAACAAGTACAATTTAAAAACTAAATTACCATCCAAAAGTATAACGACCGATTTGAATACGCAAATAGATATCATTTTCTCAAATGCTGATGATATAGATTGCGGTGTTTATGAAACATATTTCAGCTATCATAAGCCAATTTATGCAATCCTCGATAAGAAGGTTGTCAAATATAAAAAATTAGAGAATGTAGAGAAAAAAGATGTAATAATCGCAAATCAACAAATGAATCCTGAACTTTATACAATTTTTGATGAATGTTTAATGATCTCGGACCAGCATATCGAGCAAAATAATCATGAATATGCAGTGTCTGCAGACTGTTTCCTCAATGAGGGTTATAACTATGCTTTAGATACAGCCGAATGTAAAGAAGTCATAAAATCTGATTGTTATTTACAAGATAAACATATTAATTTGTTACATGGTAATAATTCCCTATCAGCCACGAAGAGGGTACTGCCTCCACCGTGCCGTCTTTTACGAACTCCACGATTTCACGTCGTCGCAGGATCTGCAAAATTTATAATTGATTAATATACAAGAAATATTTTTACAGTGTATGCCGCGGGGTTCATCACACACACTTTAAATCGGAATAACTTTTTTGTGAATTGACCAAACCACTTCAATTTCTCTGTAAGGCTAGAATTAGTTTAGTAAATGACGTGTAATAAATAAGTTGAAAAAATGCATTTGGTCGGAATTGTGACAAACCATAGTAAAAATTGAATTGTACAACTTTTTCAGCTAGGCCAATAACGAAAATTTAAAACATGTGTTTTGTAAACTCGTATAAATTATATAAATTCTGAAAATTTCATTGGAATTGGTTCACAAATTATAAACGATCAAAAGTAGTAAAGATTGCAATTTATCATGATTTTCGGCCTATAAGTGCCATTTTTATTACTTTTGTCCGTTTATAATTCGTAAACCAATTAACCAATTTCAATGAAATTTTCAGAATGCATATACAGAATGCCTTACAGAGAAATTGAAGTCGTTTGGTCCATTCATAAAAAAGTTATTCTAAGTTAAAGTGAGTATAATCAATGATGTGCGTAACTGTATAAAATAATTTAACTGAATGGCGTAAGCGAAAACACTAACGGTAACAAATAATACCAATGAAAATACTTACTTGTCTAAATATGAAGTAAATCCGATAATATGTATTACACGATGATATGGTAACGATGAATTTATCACAGGAGATTTCTGAAGCACGTTCTTGAAGCACTCGCACAAGACTGATTTGTCACGCAGCAACGCAATGGTGCGTTCTTCTCCCGCATTCGATCGTCGCTTGTTTCATCGATCGTCGCTTTTCTTACCGATCATCGCTTGCTGTGATGGTACCGTACAGCTGTACGACACAGCTGAACACAGCGAAGCAAGGACCGTATACATATACAGTAAACGCTCGTTCGTTGTCCAAAGGCCGGGGGTTTGAGCGGACAACGAGCGTGCCCCGACATGCTTTTTGATTTATAACTGCGTCTAGATATCGCGCCGACAGCGCCAAGCGAGACTTCAATAGAAAGCCGAACACAGAAAAGGAAAGAATGAAATACGTTTCGCGTGACTGTCCGCGTCTCTTTCTTTCCGATGCGCTGTTCTTCGTTGCCTTCGAAACTTTAATGGTCGATAAAACCACTTAATACAGTTCAAATTATATCGTGTTTGGTGTCATTTTAATCAGAAAAATGCCAGAAATAAGGCAGTGAAAGTCCCATAAACAAATAATGAAAATTAAGAGATTTGTAAAATCGATTCCTCGAGTCAATGTAGTGGTGTTCACACCGATATACCCGAGCCGATATCAATCGTCACCGCCCTGCGGAACGACTCTGTGTTGACAGGCAGTGGAGTGGGTAGGCACTGGACAACGAGCGTGCCCCTGATTCAGGACAACAAACGAGCGTTTACTGTATATAAATAAATAAATATATGTATATAAGTAAATATATTGTTATAAATAGTTATAACAATATATATACATATAAGTGTATGTATATAAATAAAAAAAAAGACATTGCTATAAATACATATATGTACATATATTGTTGTATATAAATATGTCTCATGCATGAGAAGTGAGCATCATTGTCCGTACGAAAGCCCTGAGCACTTTACTGTGGACAACCAAAATTCAAGTCCAACAGAAGTCCCTGGGACGAAAAAAATGGACGTCCCTGGGAAATCCGAAATTTTGGTCCCACGGATGTCCTTAGGAAGTAAAAAACGGATGTCCATAGGACGTCCGAAATTCATGTCCAACGGAAGTCCCTGGGACGAAAAAAATGGACGTCCCTGGGACAACCGAAATTTAGGTCCCACGGACGTCCTTAGGACGTAAAAAACGGACGTCCGTGGGACATCCGAAATTTAGGTCCCACGGATGTCCTTAGGACATAAAAAACGGATGTCCCTGGGACAACCGAAATTTAGGTCCAATGGATGTCCGAGGGACGTCCGCAACGGACGTCGGACGTATGGATGTAAATTGGACAAAAAACGGACGTCCAAAGGACGTACGTGCTATCTGGGGAAATTATTATGGAAATAATAATTCAAATAATAAATATAGAGCTTGAGCTTGACATATGTTGTCAAGGACAACATTCTGAGTAACCCTCAAGAAGTTTTAGCCGGTGTTAGTTGTTTATTAAAAAGTTATAAACAAAAGAAGTTTTCAAAATATAGCAGTTATTTTAAGTAATAAAGGCTAACACGATATACTGTATTGACATATGATATCAGGTCACCTTTCTAAGTAACCTCCAAGAGGTTTTAGCCGTCAGCTCGTTTTTTATTAAAAAGTTATAAACAAGAGAAGTTTTAGTAATTATTTAGAAAGAGAGATACTCCTCTCCGATTTTGATAAAATTTAAATATGTTATAGATTTCGACATTTTGAACAACTTTTTCCTTTTTACATATAGGATATTCGCAAAAAAACTATTGCTAATACTGTATCGAATTTTTCGTATTCTTGCACGCTCCGTGGCAACATTATTATACTCAGAATTTGATACTCTATCGATCTATAAAAAAACAGTACAGTTGCATTTTTCTGATGCACCGATGCACAAAAGTGCATACAATTAGTTGCATATTATGCACCGTCTGATACCATTCAACTTTTACTTATAACATCTTCTTCTATTCCCGACCGTTTAGCAGTTCCAGTTGCGTGGGACACCCTGTATAAGGTGAGCTTTCAATTTTGAGAGACTACTCCTTGATTTTCGTCTGCATGGCCTAACGGCCGCCCCTCTCCGCCCCTCCCACCACCTAACCACACCTCACTCTGTTCGCATAATCATTGCATTGTAGCTGTCATCCAGAATTTGAACTAGTAATGGAAAAATTGGTCAACCGACCATGCAGACGAAAATCCAGGAGTAGTCTCTCAAAATTAAAACCTCATCTTATATATGTATTACCAGAGTGAGACCCTGTTTTCTGTCTGGTCTCCACAACGTGTTTACGAAAACAGTAAACTGACTCCGCGTCGGAGCACGCTTACATTGCCACGGAGTGTGCACGAATAGGGAAAATTCATTTCAGTGCTAGCAGAGAGTCTCTGGTGCTAGCAAGTCATCCGTGTCAAGGTCATCCGAGATGCCTCCGCTTAACGTAAGGTTACAATACATTAGTATGTATTGAAATAATAATTTAAATAACGAATATAAAAGCAAAGTATTAAAATGCATTTATTTAAAAATTGTTTGAATTATAAATAACAATAAATAACGATTATTACAGAATATTTTCCAAATTAATTTTAAAATCCCATACTTTTTTGGAATATTACGTAGTAATTACTTTCATTTTTCCTATATCTATTCACTGTCGATTATAAAACAATAATTACAATGGTGAACAATAAGGGAAATAAGAAAGGAATAAGAGTGTAATGAAATTATAGAATAAAAAGTCATTTTTTTCCAAACAGTTACAGAATGGGTAATGTCAGCATTCTACATTTATTTATTACCTGCGCGCGGTACTAAATCTATTTACCTACGCCACTGACGCAGTCTTACGTGGTTCACGAATAAATGTCCTATTTTGGTAGGGAGCGCGGAATCACCAACTGTATCTCGTCGGTGGTGGAACTTTTAGCTATGTGGTATATCAGATCACTGTAAGTTCCACGTTATCCCCGCGCCCGGTCGCGCCCGGTTACTGGTCTCGCTGAATAGCACAGGGGCTGGCGGTCTTTAATAGTAACAGCAGTAACAGAGAGCAGAGAGTAGATGAGAGTGCTCACGCTCGGGTTTTGGCCGTGCCACTTTTCGTTACGTTTCGACTTAGCCAGGAACAGAACCTGTTTCGACTTAGCCTGTAACAGAACCTGTTTCGACTTAGCCTGTAAGAGAACCTGTTTCGACATAGCCTGTAACAGAACCTGTTTCGACTTAGTGTTTCGACTGAGTGATGCTCGTTTGGACTCCGACCGATTGGACGGTGCCGATTGGACGCGTTCCTTTTCGACTCCGTGCCGATTGGAGTCGTGCCGTTTGGACGCCGTGCCGTTTGGACGCCGTGTCGTTTGGACGCCGTGCCGTTTGGACGCCGTGCCGATTGGACGCCGTGGCGGCTGAATTCATGACGTTTGGACGCCGTAAATTTTATAATCATTGCTTTTCGAAGTCTACATACGGTGATATTGTATTGTGAAATATATGGGAACCTATTAAATTTGGATTTGAATTTTAATTTTTATGTGTTTCTTCAGACTCGTGCCTTTTGGACGTCGTCCAGGATTTGGCCGTCGCCAGGAGGGCGAAAATCCTAACGACACCGGGTTTTTATAAGCCCGGAGGCCGGGCCGCGTTCGGCCGCACGAGACGCGGTCCACCCGGGATAAAAGTTGCTCGCAGGCACGTCACTTCTCGAGATCTGCCTAGATTTTCGGGCGCCAGGCACGGACGGTGCCACGCTAAGCGATTACAGCCACTAACGTTCTCGAGAAGCGTTCGGACGCGCCTGCGACAACCGATATTAGATCGCGATTTTCCGCGAACGGTCGCAGGGTACTACGCGGGGCGAACACGAGGCGTTCCCCGCGGCGGGAAGGTTTCTCACGCAATAAAATTATGTTTGGCCCGTTAACAGTGGCGATGCCGGCAGCGACCGGCAGCGGTTTTAGGTTAGCCGGCGCGTGACGCGAGATCGGTACACGCGCGATTTGACCTCTTCGGGCTCCTTCGAGACGCATCGAATCCGGCAGCAACGCGGTGATGGCGTCGGCGTACGCGATACCCGCGTTCTACGCCCGAACTCCGATGGAAAACGCGTAACAAGTAGTTTCTCGTCGGCGGAACAAGTGGCGGCCTCGCACCGTGGAACGAGCCGAGGTTGGCGTGAAAACTACAACGACGCGCGGATCCTCACCAAATACGAAATAGGGCACAGCCCCCCACTAATTAATATTTCCCCGCGCGTTCGTTGCCCTACGGTTTGCCGAATACCGGCAGCCTCGAAGCTGCTTATGGGTTTCGGCGACGCGATCACGAACACGCGTACCGAGCCAACGCGAGAAAAATCACTGAAACAAGAGGCAATCTGACGAAAGCTTACCCGGCAACGGCGACGCTCGCTAGGCTCGTCCCTCTGGTTCCGGCAGCAAATCGCACTAATTACTACAGACTTATTGTACCCGCGACTATCTGTTAGTAGAGCCAACGACGAAGTGATTTTCCCGGCGCGATGACTCGGGAACGCGGAAGCGGAGCGTCCCCCCCTTTCCGCGCTCTTTCCCCGCAGGCGATCCGACCTATCGCGAATAGATTTTCGGCCGGGGCCTAGCCTCGGCGCGACGGTCCCTGGCGATCGGCGATTCCTTGGTTCCCTGGCAGCGGCGTTCGATGATTGGTTGCTTCATCGTGCGGCGATCGACGCGGGCCTATCCGGAAACTGGCCAGGTTTTCCTCCGGACGAGGTGCTAGCGAGGCAGCGGAGATTCCGTTTTCGGCACCGCATGTCCCCCTCTGCATCTCCAGGTTGTTTCTCCTGGGCCGCGTTGATCCCTCGAATTCCGGTACCGGAGTTTTCGCCGAAGCCGACCGCGTTCCTCTCCTTCGGGGAAAACTTTCCTTCAGGTCCTCGCCGGGACCTGACTACGGTCCTGCAAAATCGCGTCGCGCAAATTGGCGCGACGCTCAAAAGTATGAGTACTCGCCCATGGGTCTCGCTCGTGCCCAGGGCGAGCGCTCGCTACGGCCCATCTCGCATTTATACTGCCAGAGGGTGACCCGGTCTTCCGATATCCGGTCTCGGAGGACGTTGGCAAAACTGCCACGTCACAATCTAAATGTTTCGAATGTAATTCCGACAGCGCCGATGGATGTAACTGTAGCGTATCCGACTGTGAAACCGAGGGAAACTTTTTCAACATGGTTCGAGACCATTAGGGGCATAATTTTTTTTCTTTCATGAGTACATATTTTTTCCACCTTCTGACCTTAAGATTTTTAGTAGATAATTTTAAAAACATATTTGAACTACTTCTAAAT
The DNA here is from genome assembly GCA_916610255.1 of Lasioglossum lativentre. Lineage (NCBI taxonomy): Eukaryota > Metazoa > Arthropoda > Insecta > Hymenoptera > Halictidae > Lasioglossum > Lasioglossum lativentre. The sequence continues at coordinate 40,752,583 of OU744356.1, read as the reverse complement.
ATAGTTGTAAGCGAAAATATTGTGGCTTACTCTTTATTTCATCGTTCTTTTGATCTCTTATGGGCTACATTACAGCTCTGTTTAACACTCGTTTGCAATTATCACGCATATGTTGGTAATTCTTAAATATATAAAATGTATTAGACTAGTTATGTGAGGTATGTGTACACAAATATAATAGAAGAAATGTCTGTGTCCATGTAATTTAATAAAAACTCATGAAAAATTAATTATGATGCGTTATTACTATTTCCTTCGGATAAAATTGGGAAGAGCACAATATGCATTTGGTGGAGTGTGAGCGTGAGGAACTTTAAATATGGGGTCTCTACTACTGGGGGGTCCCCGTTGGAAATAGTGACCGGGCCAGCGAAGTGTCGAGTATCGATGAGTATCGAGATTATTTCTATTAAACTTTTTCCATCGTATTTGTTCCTTTTTCTGATTAAATATGAAAATAATATCCAACGCGATATAATTACGAATATAATTACTCGTGTAATGAGCGACTAAATTTTCGGACACGAAAGTGGACGGCAAATGTAAAAGGAAGAGAAACATAGAGTGGAAGCGTTCGACAAAGATGAAAAACGTTAAACTTTGCTATTTTTGGTCTCATAAATGCACGTTGTAAATGAGAACTTCCTAGTAATGCTCGATAAAATTATAGACAATCTGCTCGGATTAATGTTATCAAAATTTATTACAAGAAATAAAGAAATATAGAAGAAATTATTTGTAGTACATACATGTACTGTGACATTTTGTAATCAATGTATGTATCAGTGCATCAGCGTGCGGGAAGGAAAGAGACGCGGAGAGTCGTGGCGCACCGGAACACTTCCAAGGTTTTTCAATACGCTGTCCTCTGCGTCCAAAACATTTCGTTCATCACACAAGTAAATATCATCGAAATTATATCATGTTTGGTATCATATTCATTAGAAAAATGTCACGAATATGTTAGTCAAAGCCCCATAAAAGAATAATGAAAAATAAAGAAGTTTCGTTATTGGATTAGTAGTGGTCTCACACAGATATACCCGACCCGTATTATGTTACACTTCTCGGCGATTGATACCTCTAGAGTTTTACGGCCCCTCACGGGGTATATCCCGCGAAATATGTAGATACCCGTCATAATACTATATATGTATATCGCATAAAACACTGTAGTACCAAAACAGTGTAATAAGTTTGGAAACCGTAATATAGTTTGGAAAAAAGGAGTATGTTCTTTCGGCTGCCTTAAGATCACTTAATTGTGGGGGGGGGGGGGGGTATACCTGGAAGGTCTTTTGGCTTTATGTTTTATGAAGGCCACGGTAGATACGTCGTCGGTGGGTAGTTTACCTGAATTCGGACTTGCTTGTCCCTTCGCAAGGGGGTTTCATGACGGATTATATGCACATTGTATATACTAAACTAATTTAGGTGACTGTGCTCTTCTACGGTTCTGGGCTAAGTGCCCTGTAGTTCCTTTTTATTTGAGGCATCCTTTGCATTGGAAAAACCGAAAAAATACCGGTATTTATTTCGGTTTCGGTATTATATCGGTCATACCGAAACCGATATTTCAACGTTTCAGGCATTCATCCATTTCGATATTATTTCGTTATTATGTTTTAGTGTTGCTTAAATTATTTTTAATAACATTTTACAGTGTTTTCTCGATAAATATCCCAAATTTCTGCACGGTCATTGTCCCGGAACTATCCCCACTCCTGCGGTGTAAACCCGTGAGGGGCCGTAAAGCTCAAGCGGCTTTGGACGCCGAGAAGTGTAACATAGAACGGGTCGGGTGTCTGTGTGAGACCACTACTAATCCGATAACAACATTTTATTATTTTTTTATGGAACTTTCACCAACATATTCCGGGCATTTTTCAAATGAAAATGATACCAAATATATATGATATAATTTCGATGATATTTACTTGTGTGATGAACGACGAATGCTTTGGGCTTTGGACGCAGTATAGGGAGACGCAGTATTGGAGAAGTATGGGAAAGATAGAAACGCGGAGAGTTGCGGCGCGCCGCGCCGGCACAGTTTAAAGGCCCACCGCGTCCTCACAATGTAATCCCAATAAAAAACTTTTTTATTATTACTTATTTTTGTATGAGACTTTCACCGATATATGTGTGACATTTTTCTGATTAAAATGATACTAAACACGATATAATTCGCATCAGATTTACATTAATTGCCGTTCATATAATTTCAATGAGAAGTTACGCGGGCTCGTCCATTACACACGTAAATATAATCGGAATTGTATTATTTTTGGTATCAATTTCATTAGAAAAATGTCAAGAATATGATGGTGAAAGTTCCATAAAAAAATAATAAAAAATAAAGAAGTTTTGTTATTGCATTAGTGTGGTCTCCTGGTCTCACACCGATATACCCGACCCGTATCATGTTACACTTCTCGGCAGCCGAGGCCTCTCGAGGTTTAGGGCCCCTCACGGGGTATACCACGCAGGAGTGAGGATAGCTCAGGGACAATTAGGTGTGATTGCTGCCAGCAAGAAAAGTGAACTTGCCCTCCACCGTCACCATTTTCCTCACGTCTCTCCGAACTGGCTGTTTCGGCGGGTGGACCGAGTAGCTGAAATTCGAGTCAGGACTGGTCAGGAGAAGTAGAGCCAACAAAGACAATCACAGAAATCCGCCAATGTTAGTTTAATGAATTATTTACAACGCAATCAAATTGTTGGAACAAATATATTTTTTAAATGTATCTCATAATTATATATTTCAATACATTCATGTTAGCGTCCACGTGGTTAAGCCAAGTCAAAGGTGGTTGTAAAGTCAACCCTAAGATTGTAAAGGTTTATGGTACGTGGCGTCTTGATTAGGGATGCGTGAAATAAACAGAACCGTCGTCGGACGATGGCAGGTGGGCCACCTTGGGCTATTCAGCTATCGTTCGGAAAGGTCTTGTTTTTGAGGTTGTAAATGATAAGAACATGTGGTTCTGAAGGATCTGGCCACGGAGTGGGGAAGGCAATGCCTTTTGGTGAGAGGACCGTGTTAGACCCCACGGCACTCACCCCAGAACTGTCACAGAATAAAGTTCACATCAGAAGTGGGATCCGAAGTAAATTCGTAAATCTACGTCCACAATGGAAGGTACATCAAATACCACTAACGTGCCGTCATTCGATGAACTCTTCCGGCGTTTCTTAGAGACGGTCGCGTCCGGTGCTACACCCTCAACTTCGAGTGATAGAGTGATCGCTGATGCCGTGCCGGAGTTTAGTGGGACGGATATTGGAGAAGACGCAAAGCAGTGGTGTGGTATTGTTGAAACAATCACCGAGAAACTCTCTGCAGTGCAAAGGTTGAGTTTGGCCACGCATGCATTGACAGGTGCGGCCCAAAAATGGTATAAAGGGTGGGAAGGTAATCCGCGAACCTGGGCAACGTTCCGTGAGGACTTGTGCGCCGTGTTTGTGCCGGAAGATCGGCTATGTGAGCGTCTATCTCGTGCGGTACAGTATACGAGTGATTCAGCGTCTACATATTCCGAGTACGCCCGTAATAAACTGAAATATTATGGACAAACGCAAATCGCTTTTAAACCACACGAACTCGTTAGCCTCGTAATCGGTCATGTGATGGACGCTACAGTGCGACAATCCTTGATGAACGCGCGTTACGAGACAACGAAGGATTTGATCAGTGGTATCTCAAATTTTGTTAAAGCGCCGCGAAAGGAGCCAAACAATGAGATTAAAAAGGTAGTGCACAAGCGACGAGGCCAACCCTCGCAAAGACGGTGCTATCAGTGTAACGAGATAGGTCATCTGCAAAACGATTGTCCAAAGAAACGGAAGGTGGAAGTTCTGCAGAAGGACACGATTAAGAGACCCAATGTACCCACGTGTACATTTTGTTCTAAGAGGGGACATGAAGAACCCGATTGCTGGATCAAGAAAAGAATGCCGCGTGAAGGGAAGATCGACAAGAAGGGAAACAGCCACCGCGGGGAACATGAGGCCAACACTTGCTTTTCTCTGGACCATCAGCTAACTCCCGTAATATTCCAGAATATGTTGGTGCGGAGCTGTTTGATAGACAGCGGTGCGACTTGCTCGCTAGTCAAAGAGCGGGTTGTGAAACGCACTAACTGCAAAATTTCCCCGGATGTGAGGCCTGTGAGAGGGCTCTGCGATTCGGTCAAAATGACGGTCGGCAGCACAACCGCTGTGATCCAGACGGAAGGAGTGACTGTCGAGCTGGATCTGTTGGTGGTCCCTGACGATACGATGGCATATGACCTTCTGATTGGAAAAAATATCGTGAACCAGGGAATACGGATATCGACGGACACTACCGGAGAGACTACGTTAGAGCGGTGTCCGCTAGGACATCAAGGAATTTCTGAAGGAACAGCGACGACACCTTCGCAAGCCTTCGTATGTCACCAGGGCGGTGACGAAGCACGCGAGCAGATTGAAATAATACTGGATCGGTACAAATCCATGATTGCTGCGGGATCCAATGTGCGACGCGTAAATTCAGGCGAGTTAAAAATTAAGTTGAAGGAAGACAAGGTAATTAATTATCGCCCATATCGATTGTCGTTTGCGGAGCAAGAAAGAGTACGCGAAATTATTGACGATTTGTTGGCAAATTGTATCATACGCAAGAGTCATTCACCGTTTGCTAGCCCTATAATTTTGATTAAGAAAAAGAATGGTAAAGATCGTTTGTGTGTTGATTTTCGTGCTCTCAATCGTATTACAATCAAAGACCGTTATCCATTGCCATTAATCGACGATCAACTTGACCGTTTGAGTGGAAGAAGGTTTTTTACCGTTTTGGATATGGCGTCGGGCTTCTACCAAATCCCTATTGCAGAAGATTCTATTGAGAAAACAGCCTTTGTGACTCCCGATGGTCATTATGAATTTTTGAGGATGCCGTTCGGGTTAGCCAACGCACCCGCTGTTTTCCAAAGGGCAATAAACGCCGCTCTTGGGCCTTTGCGGAATAATGTAGCTCTTGTATACCTGGATGACATTCTCATTCCTTCGCAGACCATTCAGGAGGGGCTAAAGAACTTAGAGTTAGTATTGCAGGCTCTTGATACCGCGGGATTTTCCTTGAACCTAGAGAAATGTGAATTCCTAAAATCAAAAATTGAATATTTGGGCCGGGTTGTTTCGGCAGAAGGAATTAGACCGGGAAAAGAGAAAGTAAAAGCCTTGATAGAGTCACCCGTGCCGTGCAATGTAAAACAAGTTAGACAATTTATGGGTTTAGCCAGCTACTTTCGTAAATTTATACCGGAATTTGCGGTACGGACTGCGTGTATAACGAGATTAACAAAGAAAGATGAACAATGGCAATGGAATGAAGAGCACGAAAACGCACGACAATATGTGTTGGAAAAGCTAAGCTCAAATCCCTTGCTTGTAGTTTTCGACCCTAAAAAGGAAACCGAATTACACACGGATGCGAGCGCAATCGGGTATGGTGCCATTCTTTTCCAGAAAATAGGTGAGGAATTGAGGGTAGTCGCGTATTTTAGTAGGCGCACGACACCAGCGGAAGCGCGATATCATTCGTACGAGCTTGAGACTCTTGCCATTGTAAACGCATTGAAATATTTCCGTGTATATTTGCTGGGGATTAAATTCAAGGTGATCACGGATTGTAACGCTATCAAAGCTACCGCTACGAAAAAGGACTTGATACCACGCGTAGCAAGATGGTGGGTCTTCTTCCAAGATTATGATTTTGAAATAGAATATCGTAAGGGAAAATGTGTCGAACACGCCGATTACTTGAGTAGAAATCCGGTGAAAGGCTGTCGCGTGGACACAATTTGCGAGGGTTCTTGGTTAGAAGTTGCTCAACGTAACGATGAAGAGACTAAGTCTATAGTTGAGCGTATAAAAGTGAACGATACTATAGATAATGATTTCGAACTAAGAAACGGTATTCTATGCAGGAAAATAAGAAGAGATAACGGACGAACGGTATACCGGAGTTTTGTTCCCAAAGGCAGCAGGCTAGGACTATTACGATTATATCACGATGAAAATTGTCATGTAGGACCGGAAAGAACGTATGATCGCGTGATACAAAAATACTGGTTTCCAAAAATGCGCAAGTTTGTTAGTAAATATATCGAGCACTGTATTACTTGTATCGTTTCGAAACGTCACTCGGGTCCGAAGCAAGGAATATTACATTCAATTAATAAGAAATCGGTACCTTTTCACACGATACACTGTGATTGCGTAGGCCCTTTTGACCAATCGAAAGAAGGTTATCAGCACATCCTTGTCATCGTCGACGCGTTTACAAAGTACGTGCAACTTATTCCGTTAAAATCACTATCCGGTGCGGAAATGTTACAAATATTTAAAGAACGCTTAACACTGTTCGGTACACCGCGAGTCATCGTTATGGATCGAGGTACGAATTTTACATACAAACCGTTGGTTCAATTTATTAAAAAGCATAACGTTGAGGTGCATTTCATAGCTACAGGAGCACCTCGTGCTAACGGACAAGCCGAACGCTACGTTTCGACCGTGACAAATCTGCTCTCAGCGGAAATTAATAAAAGTTCGGAATGGCCGAGCAAGTTGCCTAAACTTATGTTGACATTAAATACAACTGTGCAAAAGACGACCGGGTTTTCTCCATGTCGGTTATTATTCGGTATCGAGCGGGGCACGGGTACGGCTGATCTCGCTGAAGCCGAACTGCCAGACACGGGCGAGGAAATTAATATTGATAAGGACAGAGAATTAGCGTCGAAACGATTGGCGGAAAACGCTGAAAAACAAAATGTTAGATTTAATAAAAAGCGTAGAGTCAACGTAGAATATGATGAGGGCGATACGGTCTTCGTGAAACCGGCGGACTCGAGACGCGCCAAGCTAGAACCTAAATATGTGGGGCCATTTAAAATAACTAAAGTCTTAGTCAATGACCGTTTTGAAATTGTTGGAAAATCAGGTAGACAGCAAACTGTGCCTAAGGATCGCTTAAGATTGTGGAAAGGCGAATGGTCTGGTGATATGATTTGTAACGAAAATTTTACTTCGTCTGATGAGTGTGATGCAGCGAGTGTGGATGAAACATGTTAGCAATCATATTTACGCTTACCACTACTTGTTTCATAATGTTCATAATAAATGTTGCGTGTCATGGACTCGTTCGAGTGAATTGTCTATGTATTGTAGATTTATTACCGACATGTTGCAGAGTGTTTGCGGGCATTGTTGTTGATAATCACTTGTAGGTGATATCAAATTGTTGCAAGATACTTGCGGGTATCGTTGCTGGCAGATAACATGGTGGTTGTTATTTGAAGGGTAAGGTTCGTGGAACCTTGGACTGGGTGTTGCTTGAGGGCATTACCGGTTGTGAATGTTGAGACTAACGTATGAAAAGCGATACATAGACTTGCGTGCAGAATAGAGTAACGCTATGTGTTCGAAAGAAAGTTCTCACCTTGGGTGGCATATGGCCACGGACCTGGTGTAATACTCGAAGGACGGCGTTTGAAAAGCTCGTAAGATCGCGAAATAGAGGACGTTATGGTCTTAATAGGGAGAAAGACGATTAAGATGCTTCCCGAGAGCGTGAAGCAAGGTCAGAGTGGCCGTGTTAGCGTCCACGTGGTTAAGCCAAGTCAAAGGTGGTTGTAAAGTCGACCCTAAGATTGTAAAGGTTTATGGTACGTGGCGTCTTGATTAGGGATGCGTGAAATAAACAGAACAGTCGTCGGACGATGGCAGGTGGGCCACCTTGGGCTATTCAGCTATCGTTCGGAAAGGTCTTGTTTTTGAGGTTGTAAATGATAAGAACATGTGGTTCTGAAGGATCTGGCCACGGAGTGGGGAAGGCAATGCCTTTTGGTGAGAGGACCGTGTTAGACCCCACGGCACTCACCCCAGAACTGTCACAGAATAAAGTTCACATTCAATTTTTCCAAACAATACAGTTTGTTTAAGCAAATACAATTTTTAACAAACATAATTTTTTAAATGAATTAAATTTTAAACAAATAATTTTTTTTTTAGTAAACGTCTTTTTAGACATAATTTTGTATGTCAATAAAGTTGTTTAAACAAATTGAATTTTTACATAAATGTTTTTTTAATGTACAGATTTTTATGAATAAAAATTTCTGAGTAAATAAAATTGTTTAAACAAATAAAGAATTCATATTGTTTTTTAAATAGATTTAAATAGATTGAATTTCAATAGAATGAACCTTCAAATTCTCCTCACGCCTCTCGGAACTCGCTGTTTCGGTGGACCGAGTAGCTGAAATGCGAGTCAGGAGAAGCGGAGCCAACAAGGAAAATCATCGAGATCCGCCGCTGTCTGCAGGAAAATTCTAGTTGTCCCGCACATGCTGCCCTTTTCTTCGTTCTACAATGTCCCTTTGTACTTTCGGCGCGGTCGACGTAGTCATAAAAAAATAGATTCCCTTGACAATCTTTTTCCCTGCTACGAACTGGCGATGGGAGCTAGATTATGACTTTACTGTAGTACCTTGTATATTTTCCTTTTTGTTGGAAGCAGAACTAGAATGTTGTTCTATCTTTTTTTGTTTAAATAAAAATAATTATTCCGTAATGTGTCTACTTCTTCAATCTTTTCTTTTATTTGACCTTATGAAATAAATATTTTGTACAATCATTTTAATACAGGATTTCCTTTATTTCGTGAAAGTCTGAACTTGGCAAAAAAATATGTACATAAAAATTATTTGATACGAAGGTATATTCAATACGGTGCAAGTTAATTTTTTCATTTAATTGATGCTTTGATATGAAATCTGTATTTCTTCGAATTATTCAGTTTTTTATTTTTTACAATTAGATTTTGCAACTGAATGGTCGGAAAAATGGAGTGATGCCCGTTTGGACTCCGACCGATTGGACACGTCCCGATTAGACGGTGCCGATTGGACGCGTTCCTTTTCGACTCCGTGCCGATTGGACTCGTGCCGTTTGGACGCCGTGCCGTTTGGACGCCGTGCCGATTGGACGCCGTGGCGGCTGAATTCATGACGTTTGGACGCCGTAAATTTTATAATCATTGCTTTTCGAAGTCTACATATGGTCTACATACGGTGATATTGTATTGTGAAATATATGGGAACCTATTAAATTTGGATTTGAATTTTAATTTTTACGTGTTTCTTCAGACTCGTGCCTTTTGGACGCCGTGGCGGTTGGATTCATGACATTTGGACGCCGTCAATTTTATAATCATTGCTTTTCGAAGTCTACATATGATGATATTGTATTGTGAAATATATGGTTAACAACGCCCGATTAACAACAACTTCAGTTATCTAGCCAAACCTAACCCAGACTAATGTCATTTCCACTCGCTCTTAAAATAAACTTTCCGGAGTAAGACTTCGGAATCACCCCCCTCCGAAGCTGTACATCATTATTTTTCATTAATAGATTCTTAATCATAATTTAAAATTTAATAGATTCCAAATCATATTTAATCTTATATTTCACAATACAATATCACCATATGTAGACTTCGAAAAGCAATGATTATAAAATTTACGGCGTCCAATCGGCACGGAGTCGAAAAGGAACGCGTCCAATCGGTCGGAGTCCAACTGGGACACCCCCACACCCACCTTAGCCTGGATCAGATCCCACATCATTTTGAAGCAAGAGAAATTAATTGATTTGAAAAAATTTACTTTCAATGAAATAAATATAAAAGGAGCAATATTTATATGAGAAGCTATATTAGAAAAAATATATTTATTTCTTATTCTAGCTCTTCTTAATATTGCATCAATATGTATTCAATATTTTGTGCTACTGTATATAGGGTTCAGATGAAGGGGGTTGAAATAACCTTCGAAGTTCGTGGTGAAAATCGTCTCTTTGCAAATATCTCGGGAACTAGAGGGTCTGGGACTATAGATTCTTTGTGCAATTTGTGTGTTTCCGACCAAGGAATGTAATACAACGTCGTTCAGGGTGCGGTGCCCTTTCGCTAGTCGCACCAAAATTTCCCTTTCCTTGGATAATTGAGGGTGGGGAAACCTGTACTGAGGGTTGGAGGCAGGCCCAAAATCGCCAAGATGTTCGCGGAGTCTATCGTCGCGATGGGGGTGCGGAAACGGACGCTTACGGCCAGGTCAACGCGTCCCAACGCTGTCGACCCCGGCTGGCAGAACCCCACATATGGTAATCATAAAATCATCAAGAGCATGACTACCTAGCCGAGGTAAAGCGAGGGACCTAAAGATTGACCTCGTGTTTATCGTTTTATTACGGCGCGCAATGAAAGCAAGGAACAATACAGTCACTGGGACTGGGGAAAAAACCGGAAACTATTAAGAGGGTACGTCGACAGGCCCGAACCGTAGTAGCCATATGAAAAACAACTGTGTCGGTCCCAGAGACACAATGAAATTTAGTGAACACGAGTTTTATTACCTACTTTTATAAAAACATTATATGGCAAGGTGGTCAAGGGAGTGCTTGTCGACATCGTTGTAAATCAACCGAAACATGAAGTGGGGAGAGTTTCGCACTTCTGCGCAGGCGCGCCTGAACTCGGCGAGCGGGGGCACAGAGTGGGGCCGAGCAAGCTGACACAGTGCGAGTCGTGCGGCCGTAGCGATACGACACGGTGCGAGCCTAGCGAGCGGACACAGTCGCGCCGAGAAAGCAGACACATTGTGAGCCAAGCCAGCGGACACAGTGCCAGTCAGTTGAGCGAGCGGACACAGTGCCAGTCAGTTGAGCGAGCGGACACAGCGCGAGCTGTGCGAGCCTTGCTTGCAGACATTGTGCGAGCCAATGCAGGCGAACAATGACGTTAATGACGTTTGGACGCCGTAAATTTTATAATCATTGCTTTTCGAAGTCTACATATGGTGATATTGTATTGTGAAATATATGATTAAATATGATTTGGAATCTATTAAATTTTAAATTATGATTAAGAATCTATTAATGAAAAATAATGATGTACAGCTTCGGAGGGGGGTGATTCCTAAGTCTTACTCCGGAAAGTTTATTTTAAGAGCGAGCGGAAATGACATTATTCTGGGTTAGGTTTGGCTAGATAACTGAAGTTGTTGTTAATCGGGCGTTGTTAACCATTAAATTATGATTAAGAATCTATTAATGAAAAATAATTATGTAAAGCTTCGGAGGGGGGTGATTCCGAAGTCTTACTCCGGAAAGTTTATTTTAAGAGCGAGTGGAAATGACATTAGTCTGGGTTAGGTTTGGCTAGATAACTGAAGTTGTTGTTAATCGGCCGTTGTTAACCATATATTTCACAATACAATATCATCATATGTAGACTTCGAAAAGCAATGATTATAAAATTTACGGCGTCCAAACGTCATGAATTCAGCCGCCACGGCGTCCAATCGGCAAGGTGTCCAAACGCCATGAATTCAGCCGCCACGGCGTCCAATCGGCAAGGCGCCCAAACGTCATGAATTCAGCCGCCACGGCGTCCAATCGGCACGGCGTCCAAACGGCACGGCGTCCAAACGGCACGAGTCCAATCGGCACGGAGTCGAAAAGGAACGCGTCCAAACGCGTCCAATCGGTCGGAGTCCAAACGGGCATCACTCGCCAAAGTCGAAACACTAAGTCGAAACCGGTTCTGTTACAGGCTAAGTCGAAACAGGTTCTGTTACAGGCTAAGTCGAAATAGGTTCTGTTCTTGGCTAAGTCGAAACGAAACGAAAAGTGGCACGGCCAAAACCCGAGCGTGAGCACTCTCATCTACTCTCTGATAGTAACTCGTCGGTGGTACAACGAGGTAGGCAAAGACGGTGCAGGCCACGAAACACGGGTACCCATCCTCGCCGCAGTGGCGCGGGCATTGTCTGCAGAAATAACGAAAGCCCTTAATGGCCTATGCTATGTACCATCGCGATAAAGTAGAGTGACAAAATACCGACGAAATTACCGACATTTTAGGCGTTAACGCGGTACCACTTTTCTTCCCTATACGAGCATATTTCTTGCTGGACAAGGGCTCATTCGAAAGAGGAAGGTTAAATCTGTGCTACTCAACTCGTCTCTTATATGAATTAAGCATATATTTGCTAATATAAGTGTTGGAAGTAGGCCAAAATTCATTCGATGTTCAGCAATGTAGAGCGACCCATTTTTATGCCATTGCATGAGTTTTCTGGATACTATCGTGAGTTGAGCAGCACAGATTATATCTCCAGCTACAAAATGAGCTATATTACGTCTTGATTCTCTGAGTAATAAGGGAGAAAAGTGGTACCGCGTCTTAGCATGATTTTCTGGCGTCAGAATTCATGATGTGCGATAATACAGAGCAAAAATGTGACAAGTTTAGTTCGACTGATGCGCGTCAGGTGGCGCCTAAGCAGAAGTACTGTCGACCTGGAATCTGAGGAAGATGCAAGCGTAGATCGTGACGTGGCACATTATGGTTATGTTGGATGCCTATTCACTGATCAGCTGTATACGAAGCTTCGAAGCTTGGAAATCTTCGACCTTCGAAGGAAAGTAACAGCCCTAGTCCTGAATCGACAATATCCATCGCGTAAGGCGCTGGTTTAACAATTTACTGTTCATGAGGAAAGTTATTGCCTTGTGATCGGTTAATAATATTATTCTGGTTCCGTATATACGTTCTGAACTTTCCTAATGCCCAGACTATTGTCAACAATTCTTTTTCCGACGTGAAATACGATAATTCTGGTCCTTTCAGGGTTCGACTCGCGAATGCAATTGGCCGCAGATTACCGTGTGCATCTTGTTGTTCAATTACCGCCCCGATCGCGGCGAAACTCGCATCGGTGGCTAAATGAAACTCCTTACTCGCGTCCGCGTACTGCAGCGCGACCTCCCTGCAAAACGTTTGCTTCGCCCTGTCGAATGCAGCCTGCTGGATTTCGACCCAGGACCATCTCTTTCCCTTTTTTACTGTTGTTACTGTCGGTGTTGTTACCTCCGCGTGTTTGTCGGTGAATAGTGAATACTACTTGCTGTAGTAGTTTATTAGTCCGAGAAAGCCGCGTAGTTGCTTTACGTTGCGGGGCATTGGAAAATCTTTAATCGCCCTTAATTTATCTGGGTCTTGTTTTAGTCCTTCCGCCGACAACACATGTCCGAGGAATTTTATTTCTCGTCTCATGAAGCAGCATTTTTCCAGATTGACGGTTAAATTGTGTTGTTCCAACCGTTTCAGTAGTGCAGTAAGGTGCTGTATGTGTTCTTCAAATGTTGTCGAGAAGAATAGGATGTCGTCTATGAAATTAACTACGAAATCGTCCATTCCCTCTAGCACCCGTCTCAGTGCTCTGACCAAGCTTGTACTGCTCGTTTTTAACCCGAAGGGTGCTACTACGTATTCGTAACATTTTCCTCGATACATAAACACTGTATATTTTCTCGAGGTTTCGGTCAGTGGAATTTGCCAGAAACTGCTCGTCAAGTCCAGACTTGTGAGGTAGTCCACTTTTTTGAAGCGTTGGAAGATGGTGTCCGGTGTTTCCGACATTTCGTGGTCGTCTACAAGTGCTTGGTTCAGCATTCTTGCATCTAGGCATAGCCGGAGTGCTCCGTTTTTCTTCATGACCGGGACTACTGGGTTAATGTATGGGCTGTTGCTAGGCTGTATGACGCCATTCGCCAACATCCTTTGTATTTCCGCGTCTGCCGCTTCTCGGTATTTCAACGGCGTTGGATATGTTCTGTAGAAGTATGGGGTGTCTGCTTTCACGTGCAGGTGATGTTCATAGTACGTTAGGCGTCCGATCTCGTTTCTCCATACCCGGGGAAACGCTTCGATGACTCGATGCAGCTCGTTCTTCTGTGCTGGCGTTGCCTGTACGTTGTCGAGTAGTGCGGGGGCGAGCTCGATGTTTCTTTGCTGCAGTTCATTCTGATGCGTGGACGCGCCCTTTATCGTCCTTATTGCTTGCGCCTCCGCTCTTTCGTATTTCATATCGACTGAGATTTCCCCTTGGTCGGTTGTTATGTCGATTGTTTCTTTTCCAAAGTTGATTGTTGCTTTTGTTCGTCGTAGCGTGTCGACTCCGAGAATGAAGTCGCATATTAACCCAGGGACTATTACCACGGATGTTTCGAGCGCCGCTTTGCCGTGGCTAACGGTTACCCATATCTGTTTTTTCAGTCGGGTTGATTTGTTGCCCGTTGCTCCTATCACGCATGCCCCTGCGACGGGTAGCATAGGACACTTGAGCAGCCGGTTTTGGTGTTCTTGGTACCAACTTTCTGATATTGCCGTTACTGTACTTCCGGTATCAATCAGCGCTTTCACCGGAACGCCCTCAATTCTTAGCTCGATCTCGGGACTGTGGTTTACCCTTTGGGTCGTACCCAGTTCTGGGCCCTCTTCCGTCGTGAGGTCTTGTCGGGGATCTTCAAATATTGAGCCTATTGTTACATATGTTTCTTCCCTACTGTGATTCGTGGAGGTCGCTCCCGTTTGACCGGGGAAGTCGCTCAAGCACTTTTCGGAGTCCCTCCTTACTCGTTTTCCGAGGTCCTCTCTTCCTGGTCAATCTCGGCGTCATCCTCTGCCATTTCCTCCTCCCTGATCTGTGCTGCTCGGATGTGGCTTGGTCGAGCATTCCATCGTTTATCGTCCCTATTTCCGGGCTCTTGTCGTCGATCAGGTTGTTGGAAGTTGTCTCTAGGAAATCGTTGCGACTCCGCTGTTCTGCGTGAATAGCCATCCATCGTGCGTTGTTGTTCCTTCGGTGGCCTCACCTGGCCCAGCCCGTTGACGTTTGCTCGTGTCGTTTCGTAGCCCGTTCTATTGGGCCATTCTCTATTATATGTTGGTCGCTCACTATTCCTTTGGCGGTTGACCGTTCCACCATTGTCAAAACGCTCTAATAACGCTAGAAATGCGTCGATGGTTGTGATATTCTGGCCTAGCACACAGTCGTCTACCGCTTGCGTGAAGTGTCTCGCGAGGGCCAACACGTGCGCTTCCAATGAGCCGCATCGCGTATGCAACGCGTGTTAGTCCCGACTCCAGGCGGTATATCCCCGCGTCGAGATTGTCCCTCACTTTTCTTTGGATGGCAGAGCTCCAGAACCTTTCCAGAAATGCTCTGGAAAATTGGTTCCACGTTGTGACCAGGTCGGTGACGATGTCCCATCATTCACTGGCCACTATTTTTAGGGCCTGCGTGATTATGAATTTCTATTCTTCCTCGGGCAGACGCGCGGCTTCGATGAATTGCCTCATCTCTCGGAGGAACCTCGGTGGCTTTTCGGTTGTTTTTCTTTCAAAGACGGGGAGCTTGGGTTTTACAGCAAATGGTCGCGCTGCAGCCGCTAATGACGAATCTATTCTTGTAGACTCATTGCATTGCCACCGATGACTGGCGGAATCTCGTTGGGTGAGACGTGGGTGGGTCCCGCCTCGCGATTCGCGTTGTTCGTTACGATACTCATGCGTTCGCGGTTCTATCCTCGTGCTTTCGCCGGTACCACTGCCTCGCGAGGCTTCCGCCAGTGACATTACTTGATCTAAACCGTCCTGCAATTCTTTCACGATGCTTGCCTCCCTTTCTGCGGCCAATTTTGATTCGCGTTCGAACCGTGACTCTACCATGCGCCTCCAGTCCCTCATCTCGCGTTTATGCTCCCTAATTCTTTCATATAACTCGTCGTAATCTATCTGTGCGCTCTTTATCGCGGCTATTTTCGCTTCTAACTCCTCCTCGCGTTTTCTATTGATTAGACTTTCGCGTTCTATCCGCGCCTCGATCTCTCGTTGGCTGTCTATGATACGGTCGCGCGCTTCGACGCTCTCAACATGGATACCCATCCCCGTAGCTAGTTTCACCTCGAGCTGCAGGATTTTGTCCTATGTTGAGATATTTTAGCCCGTAGTTCGCGCATGATCTCGAGCAATTGACAGTGGCCAGCTTCATCTTCGGGCTCCCGTGCCGATCGCAATTCCGCAATAGCGCCGGTCGGCGGCACGGGTGTCGCTCGCATGAGAGTACCAACTGCCCGTGGCGTGGGTACCGCGGGAGGAACCATGAGATCGCTCAAACCCCGGAAGGCCCGCGTTTTTTCGTGTTTTCGGTAGACTGTCGCTGCCTATTTTGCACTTGTCCAACTCGTTCAACGCCCACGTTGGGCGTCAATTATGTAACCGTTATTCTTATTTTACTTCTATTAGTTGAGGAACGGCTACGGTCCTGGAAATTCTAATGAATCTCAGGTTCGCGTAGCCAGACACTGGATGACGGAAACGCGTTATTTCGGAGTTGAATGAGTTGTAGACGAAGTAGGAGGTAGAATCATAGTATATTCTGTTATGTAATTGTGTATACAAAGTCCGTTTTGTTTGATCGTCTGTACAAAGTCTATGTCAACGCACGCGATAACAGGCGTCCTCCCTTAGGCGGAGCCTGTTCCTAGACTCCAGGTCTGGGACGTAATTTTTACGTCGGTACTCTCTGATATATTATTTACCGCCTTGCCCTGTCGATCGCGCCTAACCACTAGTGACCGTCATAACACTCAGGCCTACAGCTGATTATTCAGGTGGCATGCCCGCGTGACGACACGTACGAAGGTCTACTCGCGCAGCCACACCAGAGCAGGATAACCGTCGGCACTTGACAGTGGTTTCGGTTGCACTGTGGTGATGGAAGAACGAGTATGACTGTACTTAGTCCGATCGCGTGTACCCACACGGCCCTATTCGATAGTACTGGATCGTCGTAGCATTCGTGCACCCAGCTGACTATTCAGGTGAGATGTACTGTGACGTGGCAGTTTTGCCAACGTCCTCCGAGACCGGATATCGGGTCACCCTCTGGCAGAATAAATGCGAGATGGGCCGTAGCGAGCGCTCGCCCTGGGCACGAGCGAGACCCATGGGCGAGTACTCATATTTTTGAGCGTCGCGCCAATTTGCGCGACGCGATTTCGCAGGACCGTAGTCAGGTCCCGGCGAGGACCTGAAGGAAAGTTTCCCCGAAGGAGAGGAACGCGGTCAGCTCCGACGAAAACTCCGGCACCGGAATTCGAGGGATCAACGCGGCCCAGGAGGAACACCCTGGAGATGCAGAGGAGGACATGCGGTGCCGTAGACGGAATCGTCGATGCCTCGCTGTCACCTCGTCCGGAGGAAGACCTGGCCAGTTTCCGGATAGGCCCGCGTCGATCGCCGCACGATGAAACAACCAATCATCGAACGCCGCTGCCGGGGAACCGAGGAATAGCCGATCGCCAGGGACCGTCGCGCCGAGGCTAGGCCCCGGCCGAACATCTATTCGCGATAGGTCGGATCGCCTGCGGGGAAAGAGCGCGGACAGGGGGGGACGCTCCGCTTCCGCGTTCCCGAGTCATCGCGCCGAAGGATCACTTCTTCGTTGGCTCAACTGTCGAACAGTCGCGTGTAATTAGAAAGTAAATTATAATTAGTGCGATTTGCTGCCGGAACGAGAGGGACGAGCACACCGAACGTCGCCGTTGCCGGGTAAGCTTTCGTCAGGTTCCATATCGGTAGAGTGATTTTTCTCGCGCTGGCTCGGTACGCGTGTTCGTGATCGCGTCGCCGAAACCCATAAGCAGCTACGAGGCTGCCGGTATTTGCGCAAACCGTAGGGTAACGAACGCGCGGGGACAATATTATTTGGTGAGGGCCGTGCCCTATTTATTTCTTTGGTGAGGATCCGCGCGTCGTTGTAGTTTTCACGCCAACCTCGGCTCGTTCCACGGTGCGACGCCGCCACGTGCTCTCGCCGTATTTTCGCGACTTGTTACGCCGACGAGAAACTAATTGTTACGCGTTTTCCATCGGAGTTCAGGCGTAGAACGCGAGTATCGCGTACGCCGACGCTACCACCGCGTTGCTGCCGGATTCGACACGTCTCGAAGGGGTCCGAAGAGGGCAAATCGCGCGTGTACCGATCTCCCGTCACGCGCCGGCTAACCTAGAAACGCTGCCGGTCGTTGCCGGCACCGCCATTGTGAACAGGCAAAGAATAAAGACTTGTTAGCCGAAATTCCGAGTGTCTTATTACGTGAGAAACCTTCCCGCCGCGGGGAACGCCTCGTGTTCGCCCCGCGTAGTACCCTGCGACCGTTCGCGGAACATCGTGATCGAATATCGGTTGTCGCAGGCGCGTCCGAACGCTTCTCGAACACGTTAGTTGCGGTAATCGCTTAGCGTGGCACCTTCCGTGTCTGGCGCCCGAAAATCTAGGCAAAATTTCGAGAAGTGACGTGCCTGCGAACAACTTTTGTCCCGGGTAGACCGCGTCTCGTGCGGCCGAACGCGGCCCGGCCTCCGGGCTTGTAAATACCCGGTGTCGTTAGGATTTTCGCCTTCCTGGTGACGGCCTAATCCTGGACGACGTGACAGTACGTATGACGACATGTACGAAGTTCTACTCGCACGACCACACCTGAACAGCACGTCGTCACTTGAGCTCGACTGTACTCAATCCATTTTACTAGAACCGCGCCGTTCTATCGGACGTCAAAGGACCGCCGTAACATAAATGCACTCAGCCGATTTCTCAGGTGACACGCATAGGGATTGATGCGGGAACAGCTTCAATCCCGCGGGATCCCGTGGGATCCCGCGATAATCAGGAGTTTGGTTGTTAGATCAATTAAGTGTATACAAAAGCTTTAATCTTTGTTTACTGTTCTTGTATTTATATATAATATAAGCATAATAAATATAAGTTCGAAATAGTTTTCCCAATTTTCTATAACTCATATATGTAGGAAATTGAAGTCGGGTGAATGGAACCAGATAATTTATAAAAAGCGGCACGTTTATTTGCTTCTAATTTTATACAACGCGGTCTTTATTTCTCGATTCGCACGCACACTCTCTCTCTCTCTACAACGCGCTCTTATTTTGCCGATCGGACACTCTCTTTCTCTATAGCTTTATCGTGACTCGCGATTTACTCTTTCTCTGTCCGCGGCCGCGACCTACCTCGCATATATAGGCCGATCGTCGCGCACACACATACATAACTTCGGCCCATATACACGTAATTCGCGGTCGTCGCACCTTTGCTGGTTTCTCTCTCATACACACGCTCTCACTCTCTCACACTCAATCGCTAGGGCGTTCACCTGTCGACGTGTTTATTATTTCGGCGATCCGCGGGCGACCTACACGGCAAAAACGTTTGCCGTTTTTGTCTTTCAGGCGTCCGCGTCCTCGCCGCCGATCGCGTCTAACGGCTCGGACTCCTACACTCGGCCATCCTGCGCTGATATCCGACCCCGGATAACGTCTTCATCATCTTCCTCGCTGAAGTCTTCGTCGGTCGGCTGCGCCCATGGCTTCATGTGGTCGGCTGCTGTTGATGTTCGGAAGGGTCCCTCGTGATCTCCTACCCTCTCAACGACGTACCGGTCCTTGCGCAGCTTTCTAGCAACTCTGTATGGCCCAAGGAATTTGTTGGCCAACTTTAAACCTGGCCCTTGTTGCGTACGCTTAATCGCTACTAGGTCGTCCTCGCGGTATTCCCTCGCGACTATCCTTTTCTTATCGAACCCCTTCCTATTTTCTTTCTGTATCGCCTCGATCGCGTTTCTAGAGCGATCCCGTATTTCATCTCGCTCGGTCTCGAACTGCGTAACCCATTCCCTCTCTAACAATTCGCGAATTTCCGGGCTGTCTCGCAGTCTCGCGTGGGTTCCGAAAAGTACGCGGAACGGCGTCGTACCAATGCCTCGGTGCATCGTTGTATTTAAGCATTGTTGCGCTACTTCTAAATGCTTGTACCATTCCTCGCGTTTCGGATGTGCCAATTTCGTTAATAAAGGGATAAGGGTACGATTCACGCGCTCTACCTGACCGTTCCCTCTTGGAACGCCTGTCGTGATCAGCTGGTGTCGGATCTTCTCTCCCTCACAATATCTCGCGAATTCTCCCGACGTGAACGCTGTTCCACGATCCGAAATGATTCTACGGGGGTTTCCGAAAACGGCCGATTGCTTTTGCAACCTCGCTATAACCTCCGCGGCTCCCGTGCTTTTGGTGGCGTACAACCACGTGAACTTGGAAAATGCGTCTACTACCACCAGAATGTGGTTATAACTCTTTTTGGTGGAGGGTAACGGTCCGAGGTGATCTATGTGAAACGTCTCCAGCGGGGTTTCACCTTTATCCAACGAATTTAGCAGACCCTCCATCTTGCCTTGTTTTCTATTGGCAAGTATGCACGCCACGCAATTCCGAACAACTTTCTCGATCTTAATTCTCGCGCTCGGTATCCAGTAATCGTTGCGAAGTAACGCTTCCGTTTTCGCCACGGAAAAATGACCCCTTTCGTGCGCCTGCCGGATGACTTGATTTTGCATTGAACTCGGAACTACCAGCAATAAACTATCGTCAACGTCCTTAAACAGTAATTCTCCTCGCACCGTGTAACCTTCGACGTTACCTTGCATCGCCAGATCTAATATTTTCCTAACATCTCTGTCCTCACGCTGTGCTCTTCTAAATTGTGGAGTTATTGTGCTGTCGCGCGTTTCTATTAACATGCAGTTGGGAAGCGGGTTACGACTGAGAGCGTCGACGTGCATCATATTTTTCCCGGGCCTGTGCTCTATCTCATACTGGAACTCCTCCAGCAATAAGGCCCACCTTGCAACGCGAACGCACAAGTCCCTTTTTCGCATTGTTAATGCAAACGCGCGGCAATCAGTAAATATTTTGAACGGCGTCCCTAACAGGTATACCCGAAATTTCCGCAACGCCTTTATAATTGCTAACGCCTCTAATTCGTAGCTCGTGTATCTCGATTCCGCCGGTGTGGTTTTCCCGCTCGCGTAGTAAACCGGGTGCATTTTAATGTCGTCCGCGCTTTTCTGGAGAAGTATAGCGCCGTAGCCGTGCATCGACGCGTCAGTATGCAACTGCGTTTCGGCATCCTGTCTATACAAACGCAATACAGGTTCGTCGCTCAATATTTCTTTTAACGTAACAAACGCGGCCCTTTCTTCCTCGCCGAATTTGAAGGGTGTCCCCGCTTTTAACAAGTTACTCAATGGACGCGCTATGCTGGCGTACTGCGGCACGAACTTTCGGAAATATCCACTTAAACCTAAGAAACTCTGAATTTGCTTTACGCTGTTCGGTTCAGGGAATTTCCGGACGGCATCTACCTTACGCGGCGACGGACGCACGTGTCCGTTTCGCACGATGTGTCCCAAGTACTCCACCTCTTCTTGGAGAACACAACATTTTTTCCAGTTAATCTCTAACCCTACTTCGCTCGCAACCGCCAATACCTCTTTCAATCCGATTATCGCCGACTCGCGATCCTCGGAAGGTATTATGAGATCGTCCATGTACGTTATTACGATTTTCCTGCGTATAAGGTCTTTGAAAACTGCGTTTATATATCTCTGAAATACCGACGGCGAATTACAGAGGCCAAACGGGACTCGGAGGAATTCGTAGTGTCCGTCGGGGACAACGAAGGCGGTATACTTCCGACTTTGTTCCTCTAGCGCGACGTGGAAGAATCCGTTTCTGAGATCCAGCGTACTAAAAAATCTCGCGCTCTGTAGCAAATCTAACTGGTCCTCTATCAGCGGTAGCGGGTACCGATCGCGGACTATTTTCTCGTTCAAGCGCCTGTAGTCAACGCATAAACGTATCGCTCCGTCCCTTTTTTTTACTATGACCACAGGGCTTGCATATTCCGACAGAGACGGCTGTATAATTTTTTCCCGCAACCACTCGTCGATCTGCGAGTTTACTTTTTCGCGCTCCGCCGGCGCTAGCCGCCTCGCTCTCTGGAACACCGGCTCTTCGTCTTTAAGAATGATCGACATCTTCAGCCCTACCTCTCGCGTCTTTACCGGCGTATATTCGCGAACTAATTTTTGTACCGCGTTCCTCTGCTCCCCGCGTGGTATATGCGCGACGTCCACGTCCCTGTCCGATACCTCGTCGTTTATACTTATCCGGAATACCTCCGGAAGGTCCCCAATTTCCGCGATTTCGTCGCGCGAAGGGCTAATGTGTACCGTCCCGGCTCGCATCCTGACATCTACCGTGTCCAGAAAATCTGCTCCGATCAGAAATCCATATTCGATAACCTCGTCGTGAATTACTCGGACAACGATGGGGTAGGTATTCCCGTCTACTCGTAGTCTCGCTCTGAACTCGCCCACCGTCGTGTTCTCGCCTTGACCGACCCCGCGGAACCTAATCTCGTGAGAGCTTAACGGAGGGGAGCCGATTTTCGCGTATTGCTCGCTCCGCATTAAACAAAGGTCGCTTCCCGTGTCGATGAGCGCAGTTAATTCGCGACCGTTAACTTCTACCCGTTTTCTGAATTTTGGTGGTCTCACCTCGCTCGTCGCGCAGACGCTCCTCGGTTGCTCGCCACCCCTTTTGGGACATCTCGACGCCAGATGACCCCGCACGCCGCAGTGAAAACATATCGGCCCCTCCGCCTTTGTGGGACAATGTACTCCGATATGGTCGCGCATGCCGCAGTTGAAACAGGACCGATCCTTTGCCCATCCTCCGCTCACTCGCTCTCTTCTTCCGCTGCTTGGCCCGCTGCTTGGCCCGCTGCTTGGCCCGCTGCTTGGCCCGTTGCTCTTCACCTCCTGCCGGTCCATTCTCCTCATGGTGCTCTGTTGGCCTCCATCTCGCAGCATGATTTTCTCGAACGCCTTCAGTAGCGCCGACGTGGACGAATACCCTCCCATCGAGGCCTGGTCCCTCAGGCGCACGTCTGGAATTCCCTCGATCAGATACTCGACGATTTCTTCATCGACTATTGGTACCCGATTTCCTAAAATCACCTTATCGTGCGCGTACTCTTGGAAAGTCTCGCCCCTCCTCCAGGTCCTCTCCTCGAATTGGCGCCGCAAGGCTAATCTACTCAGCGGAAAATGAAAAACGCCTTTTAGTTCCGCTAGCAGCGACTCCACGGACATCCCTATGTGCTCCGGCTTCGAGTGCAGCCAGTCCAGCGCTCTCCCTTTTAGCCGCATTCCTATTAGGATTTTGGTCGAGCCATCGTCCAGCCCGTATGTCGATCTGAGCAAGGCCAGTTGTTTCTCCCAGTTGACAAAATCTTTTGAATTTCCGCTAAAGGGGCAGAGTAAGTCGGCCAGCGCTGTCACCTTCACCCTTGGCGGCGCCTCCGGTACGCTCTCGCGACCTCTACCTAGCGAGGCGGCCGGTACATTCAGGTGTTGCATCTCGCGCATTACCTGGACCTCTCGTCTCGCGATCTCTAGTTCGCGTTGTACCAGCTCCAATTCCTTGCGGTGCAGTTCCATCTGCTGTCGATGGATGTAGGCCTCCATGCTCTCGTGCCCAACTGCTTCATCGGGCACCCACGGCACCGATTCGTCACCGGCGTCGGTTTCTCCTGGTCCTTTCAGCTCAGCCATCCACATGCCCGACGGATCCCGCTCGTTTAGCTTTCTAATCAGCTCCGTTTTGGTCCCTACCGCTGACAGCCCCAAGCGTCTCAGTATCTCCTTCAACTCCGCGACCGAGAAACTCTCCGCGTTCTTCCGTTGCTCCATTGCGATAATTTATCGACTTTTATTCGCGATAACCGTTCTATTCTATTATCGATTCCGACCAGACTCGAATAGATCCCGGACGAGCCCCCAAATTTGTAGGAAATTGAAGTCGGGTGAATGGAACCAGATAATTTATAAAAAGCGGCACGTTTATTTGCTTCTAATTTTATACAACGCGGTCTTTATTTCTCGATTCGCACGCACACTCTCTCTCTCTCTACAACGCGCTCTTATTTTGCCGATCGGACACTCTCTTTCTCTATAGCTTTATCGTGACTCGCGATTTACTCTTTCTCTGTCCGCGGCCGCGACCTACCTCGCATATATAGGCCGATCGTCGCGCACACACATACATAACTTCGGCCCATATACACGTAATTCGCGGTCGTCGCACCTTTGCTGGTTTCTCTCTCATACACACGCTCTCACTCTCTCACACTCAATCGCTAGGGCGTTCACCTGTCGACGTGTTTATTATTTCGGCGATCCGCGGGCGACCTACACGGCAAAAACGTTTGCCGTTTTTGTCTTTCAGGCGTCCGCGTCCTCGCCGCCGATCGCGTCTAACGGCTCGGACTCCTACATATAATAAAAAGAGAATTATATTAAAGTAATTATACATGGTATAAACAAAAGTAATCCTATTTAAAAACGTTTGAGGAAAGACTAAAGCTTTCACATACACCTAATATATGTATATACGTAATAAAAAAAACAAACTCTATTTATGATATAATTTTAATTAATTATAAACCTCTAAATTAACTTAACAAAAACAAAGTCTGAATATAAATTCAACATAAAATAGCTTCTTCTATATATATATGTATTTGTATGTATACTATATGTATTTTATGTGAATAAAATGAAACAAAATCGCAAAAGGAAATTTTAGTTTATAGAATTTTGAAAATACAATCTTAAAAAACAAAGACTATTAATTGTTTCGTCTCCCAACCTACTTCTCAAGTCATTACAAATGTATCCTGCGGCAGAAAAGGCTCGTTCAGCTTGTACACTTGTTGGGGTGATGGTTAATAAATATTCGTAAGCCATGAATAAATATTTCCCTTTGGTGCCATTACTTTCGAAAACACTCATTTCTTTTTTTAAAGTTTTATCAATATCTTCTGAATCACCCTTTGATTCAATTACTTTGGAATAGTCCTTTAGCAATTTGTGTTCTAATTCTTCTTGCAAGGACCAATTAGACTGTTGTTTATTTTCTTGAATATGTTCGTCTTCCTCGAAGCAGTTGGATGCTGTTTGAAATTGGCGCTCTCGCGCGCCATGACTGATTCGCGACGCGACGCACTAACCAATGGCGAGCGACCCCGCCACAAGCGCGACGACAAGCGTATGTCATCGAGACTCGCGCGGGCCATAAATCATCGAACTGATTGGCTAGATCTCTTCTCGATCCTGCTGGAACGTTCGAGAACGCCTAACCGGAACTATCGGAGCGTGACGCGTTTCCAGAAGATCGAGCTGATAAAAGAGAGAGAGAACGGCAACGTGCTCTCTGTCTATTCCGAGTTCGAGAAGTGATCAGCTGTTACCCTTTAAACGAGACTTTTATATTCCATTTACATTTCTTATATTTCTGTGATTCTGTATCGTGACTAGTTGTTAATTACAATATCTTGACTAATTGTAGATCCATTTTCTGTCATTAACCTAACTTATTCCTACTTTTCACAACATTCATTCCGCCCACGTGCTCACTCATTCTGTCGCGCCTATCTCTCTCTCTCTCCCTCTTGCGTTCTTCTGCCTATCCAAGCTGATTTTCAGCATCCCAGGCATCAAATCCGCACAGATGCAGCATCGAATTTATTTGAATTGGTATCACCGTTTGTATTACTGAGAACCCTTTCTAATAGACTTTTTATATCTTTCCGTATTATAGTTTTTTTAGGCATTGTAAATGTCGTATCTTTTAAATTGTTCAAATCATCTTCAAATTTTTTGGGATTTTGTAAATAAAGCAATGTTCCAGTTACATTAGTGCGACGCACAGTGGGGTATTTGGCCAGTTTAGCGCGCCAAAAGTCAATATTTTTAGTTTGTTCAAAATTACTAAAACTTTTTTCTCATAAACCTGAATATACAGGGTGTCTCAAAATTCCTTCTGCTCCCGGAAATGGGCGGTTCCTTGGGCCATTTGAAGCGACATTTTCCTTTTGCAAAATGTTGTCCGCGGCTTTGTGTAAGAGTTATTAACGAAAAACACGGACCAACCAGAGCGCGCCTAGTCCCTCGGTGGCACGGTCAGCGCGGCGAGCCGGGGGGAGGAGAGTGTTGTCGGTACGCTGCGATGTCGTAACAACTAACAGTTTCTCGATTATGTCCCGATTTCGATGAGCTTTGGATATGTTGTAAAGACCACGATTCTGAACAACATTTCCCTTTAGACTTTTTGCCTCGGGTCTTTAGTTTACGAGATATTTGTAAAAACAGTACCGAAAGCTAAGGGTTGTACGGTCAGGTCAACGAACTGTACAGCTGATGGTAGATAGCAGGTATACGACAATCACATGTTTCGGTTTTCCTGCAGATTTGTACGCAGAGTCGATGGGTTACTATTCGAAAACGTCGTCCGTCTTTCTTTTAGAAAGTTTCTTAAGGGAGGCATAGGACAATAGGGACCCTAAAACGCCACGCCGACCTAACATTTCTACCTCTTGCTGGCTGAAAGGACGGACGACCTTTTCGAACAGTAACCCATCGACTCTGCGTACAAATCTGCAGGAAAACCGAAACATGTGATTGTCGTATACCTGCTATCTACCATCAGCTGTACAGTTCGTTGACCTGACCGTACAACCCTTAGCTTTCGGTACTGTCGTACACCTGAAGACATCTGTGCAGTTCGTCACCGAATGACCCAGTGACAGTGACACACATTACGAAGCATTTTCAATTACAAGTTTTTACAAATATCTCGTACACTAAAGACGCGAGGCAAAAAGTCTAAAGGGAAATGTTGTTCAGAATCGTGGTCTTTACAACATATCCAAAGCTCATCGAAATCGGAGATAATCGAGAAACTGTTGTCTGTTACATCGCGGCGTACCGACAACACTCTCCTCCCCCCGGCTCGCGGCGCTGACCGTGCCACCGAGGGACTAGGCGCGCTCTGGTTGGTCCGTGTTTTTCGTTAATAACTCCTACACAAAGCCGCGGACAACATTTTGCAAAAGGAAAATGTCGCTTCAAATGACCCAAGGAACCGCCCATTTCCGGGAGCAGAAGGAATTTTGAGACACCCTGTATATGCGAGTAATCTACAATAATATTTTTCCATAGAGAGTACTATCTAGTAACATTCAGATACTTGAAAATAACATTTCTCGTGACCAAGAGAAGTGTCGAAAAACTTGTGTTAAAGAAATGATTTATTTAACAAGTTTAGTGTATAAAATCGAGATAGGACCAAATGTAGGATGTGAAGGAAGGTGTATAGATTAATTTCATGGCTTTTTTTTAAATTCTCTTCGGTGGTTTTGATAGAATAAACAATCGAATGTGATATATTTTTTTTCAGAAAATTAATATATATCATGTAATAACTTTTTTTGTCATGTTACGTCTCACGTGGGGTCCGCGAAGACGTTACGTTTTTACGCGTGCGAATTTATTTTGATGTCTACGGTTCGTTGCGACGTAGGGCGAGTTACGTCGTTCCGTCGTCAGAGAGAGAATGTCGGGATGGGATCCCCGGTCGGCTGGACCTAGTCCGCCTGGGCCGTGAATTGGAGTACGCACACGCAAACGGCTGGACCAAGTCCGCCAAGATTGTGGGTGGGTACGGTAGGTCGAACGGCTGGACCCAGTCCGCCTAGTTCGAGGAAAATTGGAGACTTCACAATCGGCTGGACCTAGTCCGCCAAGATTGTGGTAGGTGAGGGTACTCGAACGGCTAGACCCAGTCCGCCTAGTTCGAGGGAAATTGAAGGACGCACAAACGGCTGGACCCAGTCCGCCAGGAATGTGGTAGTGGGGGAGCTCGAGAGGCTAGATCCAGTCCGCCGTGCTCGAACGTGTAGGTATAGGACAGGGGTGAAAAAGTGGTTGGCGACTCCTCTCACGACTAAGGTTCTTGATACACGCACGTTCGCACACGCAAATGAATTTATTCTTTGCTGGTCCGCACGCAGCAATATCGACGTATAAGGGGATTAGGAAGGAGGTGGTGTATCCTCTCAGTTTGAAGGCCAGAACTACAAATAGTTCAAAGTGCTCTCGGTTTCATCATCGAGAATGATGGAAGTAGGTAAATGGTTAAAAGGTTGGATTGAGGAAGGTGAACGCGAACAGTCGTTGCACTGGATGGTGCACCGAAGAATTCTGACTTCAGACTTCAGCTGACTCTTGACGTCGACTGACTCCTCACTTGGACTGACTCCTGACTTGGACTGACTTCGACTGACTTCGACTGACTTCTGACTTCAACTGACTCCTGACTTCGACTGATTCCTGAATTCAACTGACTTCGTAGGTGTCCAGCTGCTTCCCTTATAGTCCAATGTTGGTGGAAGGGGGTAGTCCCAATCACATGTCAAGTTGTTCCAGTGGAAGGGGTAGTGGATCACTGGAGGTGGATCGACGTCCCTGCGTCTAAGTCCTTTATCGTATTTTGTGAAATAATTCTGTTCTGAGACTATGTCCTTATCGTATTTCGTGAGATAATTCAGCTACAGGAGTGGTGTTGTCGGTTCGAACTGTCGACTACTAATGATCGATTTGATCCGCTGTCTCGATGATTTCGACTTCTGGTGGGGGTTGCGACGTAGTAGGTTCACTAGACTGGAACGGACCGTATCAATAGGGAAACGGTCCCTTGAAACTTTATTCTTGTGAGATTTGAAATAGTGGCGTATGAATGAGGGGCAGGCCCCTTGAAAATATACCACAGGAACGGCCTGGGCTTGCAAGAGCATGACGGACTGTGGTGACGAACGTCACAGTCAGAATAACTCCTCTTTAATTTTTTGCGAGGTTAATCAGTAGACATTGCTTTATATAATCCATAAAAATTTAGGCACCAACAAGTGCCAATACAAAAGATATTTAGCTTTTTGTGCGATACATATCAGTATGGCATGAATCGACCGTATACAATCATATGACTGTAAATGATGAAATAATTGAGCTGTAGGTGATAGATACTTGGAAGTAAATGAAAGAGAATGAATGTCACTATTGCTAGAATATTTAGTTTATACAATTATCGGAAGAATGTAATCGTGGTTTAGCAATCGAGTGTCAGTGTTCCTTCGAATACTGTTATGAGCATGAGCAAGTATCCTTGCTACATAATAAAGTAATCATGACTTGGATTTCTAAATCAGTGCCTTATTTTTAAACATATACTACGGAGGACACGTAGCGTGCTAAACGAATATACAGGGTGTTTCGTTTAAAACAGGACACCTAAATATCTCCTCTATCTCTGAAAATACAAAAAATGTTTCTGACGTAATCTAAATGGTTTCAAAAGGCGAATTAGATGGAAGAATCATTTTTATAAATTGCAATTTTTTAATCGTTTTTTCAAGGTCACACGTGTCAGTATGAATCGAAACGAATGTGATAAATTACAGTTAGTGTATAGAGTTTTGAGCGATTTAGAATTAAGTGGTTCGTTGTTAATAAACTGTTTTTGTTATTTAAACTTTGTGTTCAAATCTTTACCACAGCAACGCGTGAAATTTGTTTGCAATAGTAATTTCTCTTAATCTGACGAAAAAATGTTTGAAATAAAAGTTTAACAGTATTAACATAGGTATAAACTTCAATATATAAAACTTGAAAAAAACTTTGTTTAAAACAAAAAAACAAGGTCGCTTCGATTTTTTAAACATTAAATTGTATTTTTGATTTGATAGTGTTGTAGCTGGTGTTAAGACGAATTCAACAATATATAATAGTATGACCTTCACACTATTAATAACGTCGCAATAGTTTTGGCGCGCTAAACTGGCCAAATACCCCACTGTGCGACGTTGTCCTATTCTTTTGCGTAATGCTGTGGCTAAATTAGTACTGAGAACAGTAGATTGCTTATCCAATTTTTCCAGTATAAAGCGGAAAGTTGTTTCTGCAGTGATCAGAGTTGATTCTCTTCTACATATTACTTGGAGACCCTACTTAACTGGTTCTAGACACATTTTTAGGTCATATATTTTGGACCATTCTTCATCAGAGAAATGTATTTCTGATTTGATATCAATTAACGCTTTGCTTACGCACAATCTTAAGTTGTAAATGCGTTCCAACATATTAAATAAACTACTCCAACGAGTCTTACAATCTAATATTAATTCTAATCTTTTGCCGTGTTCTTCCTCTATATATTTTTGCAAATAAATGTCATTTTTTGTCGGCGACTTTTTAAAAATCTTGACAGTTTTTCGTACTTTTGCAATAAGAACAGAATAGTCTGAAACTACTTCTACAGAAGAAAACCTCGAAGTTATTAACAATCCACTTTCTTCGTCCTCTATGTCGTCAATGACGTCGTCTTCATCGTCAGTCATATTGAAATGTATGTCTTCTGATAAATCTTTCTCTAATATTTTCTTATATAAAATATCAATAATGGCAAGTTATATGCAGTGTGCATAACAAAGTTGTTGATAGCAAGGTACAAGCTTACCAACTTTCACCATTGTACTCGCTCCATCAGTCGTTATGCCAATAATGTCATTTTTAATGTCGAGATTGAAGCTTCTTAGACGTTTATCAATCAAGTCGGTGCAATACTCTGGCGTACATGAACCATGGATTCGAACTAAGCCGAGATTAATGTGCTTTCCTGTATAATGCACATTAATATTTAAATATCTGCTATTTTTCCGAGATGTCCATTCATCTAATGTTAATGAAAACTTTTGGTCTTGTTCTTGAAGTTTCTTAAATTGATTTACTACATCGGTTTTCACAGAATCACAAAATGTACTAACTATTGCTCTTATTGTGTTAGGAGAAGTCGGAAGTGTAAAACCACTTTTCAGAAACAAATTTCTCAAATCGTTAGATTTACAAAAGACATTAAAACTAAAACTATCTTTAGCAACCATTCGAGATATCATTTTCTCCATCGAATTTTTTTTAATAAAGAAATTGTCTATGGTTTTGGCCTTTTTATTTGGAATTACCTGTGTAACGATCACGCTTGACGCGAGACAAATCCCCTCCCGAACGCCGTACGCGAGCGAGCACAAACGCGGTAGTTCCCGCGGCGGCCACTAGGTGGCGACCGCGACGACGCGGATATCCGCAAGTGAAAGTGCACCGGCCCGGCATATATACGGCCGGCCGGACACTAGAAAGAGGTTCTGAAACTGACAGCCGAAACACGCATAGCGTGCAAAGCCAAAGTATCGAACGCCTCCAACAACACCTCTCCCAAGGCCCGAGTCTTATACAAGACCGGGAGACCCTCCGCCGAGCAGTGATGCCAGAATCGTGGGTCGTGGGTTTTTTCCCCTCCGCTTGCTGAGCCGACTCGACCCCCCACTCTGACGCAGCGTCGTCGCCACTGTCGCCACGTTGCTTCTACTGCGCACGCGCTACACACGAACGTATTTCTAGTCTGTCCGTGTGAGTGCCTGTTCGATTCCACGCGCGCTACACACACCAGCGTACCTCTACTATGTCCGTGTGCGCCGTTTCCATCCACATCCCCCCCGCCTGCTTTACGGAAACGAAACTGATTGTGAAATTCGGCCGTCGAGCCGTCGAGCGTATGAATCGCAATGTGGAGCTAGCCTTCGAGTCCCCGTGCAGCGATTTTTATTTTTATTTTTCATTACTTTTGTAATTACATTAAAATTATGTATTATATATTTCGTATTGAAGTTGTAGAGATACCAATTTTATAAAAATTCAGTAGTCGGATATTATTGAAATAATTGTCCTTAAATTTTTTTCAGAATTGTTTATAAATTGTATCGATGTTAAAAAAATCAAAATCAATTTTGTCGATGTTTCTATACTTTTTTGTAGATGTATTATGTAATATTGTGTAGGGATTTGTGTGTGGTCAATTCTACAGGTTAGGATAGTAACTCTACGTGATATCGGTGGATAAATTATATATATATCGCACTCTTTCTCTCTCTCTTTCTATATATATATATATATATGAGCGAGAAACAGTGAGAGAGAATGAGCAACAGATTGTACACTTTAACAATTAAAATAAAAATATTATATATATATATATATATATATATATATAATATTTTTATTTTAATTGTTAAAGTGTACAATCTGTTGCTCATTCTCTCTCACTGTTTCTCGCTCACTCGCACTCTTTCTCTTTCTATATAATCTCGACTCACAGTACTCGCTCTTTCGCTCTGATCCGCGGCCGTGACCTACCTCGCATATATAGACCGATCGTCACAACACATACGTACGAATCAGCTGCTCAGATATGCAGTTCGCGGTCGTCGCACCTTCGTCTCTTTCTCTCTCTCACACCTTCACGCTCTCACTCTTTCGCACACACTAGCTAGAGCATTCACCTGTCAGCTGTTTATTGTGGCTGTTTGTTAATTGCAAAATGTACCCACCAAGGTGGAATAAATGAGGAATAGATGACCTCACAAGTTCGTAAACGCGTGCGAAGGTAATTGTTTAAAACTTTGTGAACGCAACGAACTTGTGTATAAATCAGGGATTGAAACGGTTGTGAAAGTGAAAATAACTTTTTCAAACTGTTATAAATCGGTTGTGATTGAAACAGTTAAGAAGAACCGAAATGATGTTATAACTGTTACGAGAATATCGGTTCTGGATTATATCGGTTACGGTTATGTCATTCTGTATTCTGTATTGTGTTCGGCCTTATATATGTATTATTTAAGTAGTTACTTATTGTTATTTATAATTTAAATAATTTCTAAATAAATGCATTTTTATAATTTGTGTTTATATTCATTATTCCAATTATTATTCAACTAAAAAATTGTTAAAAAAATTGTTTAAATAAATACATTTTTATAATTTATTTCTATATTTATTATTTGAATTATTATTGTTTGGAAAAAGTCCTGATGATGGGCATTTTCGATTTCGGACACTTACCTGAGACTGTCGAGCTGTGAACATTGGATTCATTTAGGTGGTCCAATATTTTTTTGTCTGCACCAGGTTCATAACACTGATAGTAACTTCGATGATGTAACCTCTTCACAGGATCAGATGAATTATCGCAAGCTGTTTTGTATTTGAAATAATCAGGTAATAATGGATGAACATGATAATAATATTAAAATTGTTCAATTCTCTCCTTTCTTAAAGTCTTGAAGTACTCCAAAAATATTTTTCCGAAAAATTATTTAAAAATATTTAAAATATGTTTTTACAAAGGTTTAACAATAAACATATAGTTGGGAAGCGAAAAAACATTTAATAAACAAAAAAAAGAGATTGACCTGGGCGGGATTCGAACATGGTCCAAAAAGGTATCAGCGGTTCCGCAGTCCGAACCATAGCCGCTGCACCAACCGACGCCGTTGAAACTATCTTCGAAATATTCGAGTATAACGACTTAAGTTGTACTACGCAACTTTTAAAGTCTGGAAAATATTTTCCTGAACGTAGGAATGTTTAATATAACATAATATATTTTTTTAATTCAGAGAAGATAGGTATAACTTAGGAAAAACTTTGGAAAAAGTGGTTTTTATTTTTTTCAACGATGACGCACCACTCTCAGGGATTTGAAAAAAATTTAGCATAATACTGATGATGTATGAACTTTAATGCCTTCCCCTCAGGGTTACATTTCCTTACAATAAAACTTCCCCTGTATTCTCCCCTTACAATTCTCTTAAACTACCTTAAAATTAACTTATATACTAATTTAATCCTTATTAAATATTATTATTAGTTATTACTAAAAAGAGAGAGAGAGAAAAAATTGTATACAACAGCTTATATCTACTTAATACTAACTTAAATTCTATTCCATACCCTACTCGCATGATTCCTGCACCCCCTTCCCTATTCCGTGGACCTCCTCTTCCGGCTGTTCATCCCTTACCCCTTATCCCTTATCGCTTGTTCCGATCTTCCTTTCCCTCCACTCTTCCACTTTCCTCATCCATATCTCTCCCCCTCCCTCATCTTCCAATACTTCCCCCATCATCTCCTGCCATCCTTTTTCCTCATTCTCTCTCATGCATACTTCCCAAACATGCTCCCACGATACAACCTCCCATCCACACACTCTACATTTTCTCAACTCTTCATTCATCCAGTACCTTCCATCCCTCATTTCATTTCCCAATCTGAATCTTGCGACTCTTTGCCATCTGCTTTCCCCCCATTCCTTTTTCAAATATCCCGGCAGACCCTCACCCTTTACCCTCCCGTACCATTTGTTATATTTTGAGCTTCCAATCCTCTCCCATCTTTCTTCCCTTTGCATTTTCTTCTCTTTCCCTACTATTTCCTCACTGACATCCTCCCTTCTTTCTTCCAACCAGCTATTTATCTCCTCTGCATTCCATCCTCTCTGCTCAAAGAAATCCCATCTCTCTTTCTCCCAACCGTCCCTTTGCCCTCCCTTTTTGTCCCTTCTCCTAAGTTCTTCCCAGCATGCCCGTGCCAACTCCCCTCCTTTTCCTTCACTCAATTTTTTCTCATAACCCCAAGCCCTTAATCCCGCCTTCCCCCTTAACATCTCTCTCTGCATTTCTTCTCTCACCATGTATCCTGGTGTATGTCTTCCTACCCCAAGCATCCATTTTAAGTATCTCTCCTGTATCCTCTCTACCCCTTTCCTTTCCTTCCATCCCCATATTTCCACTCCATAGCTTATTACTGGCCATATCAGTTTGTCAAAGAGCCATATCCTTCTCCCCCAGTCCTTACCAAATCTCCTTTTCCCAATTCCCCATACTTGTCCCAATACCGATGCCCCTTTCCTTAATCTATTCTCTACTTGCGCCCTTTGACTTCCTTCTCTCGATATTGTATATCCTAGATATTTATATTCTCCCACCTCTCCAATCACTTTTCCCTTCCACCTCCATGTCACTTTTCTCCACCTCCCCCCTCCCCTCCTGCACCTCATCACCTTTGATTTCTCTGTATTGAGCTCCAGCTTTTTCTTTTCTAAATACTTTTCCAATACCGCTATCATCCCCCTCATCCCATCCTCCTCTTCTGCCAACATGGCCACATCATCCGCGTATGCTAAAGTGTAAATTTTTCTTTCCCCTATTTTAACCCCTCCCCATCTCCCCTTCTCGATCTCCTCATCCATGTCCGCCAACAGCAATGTGAATAGTATGGGACTTAGTGGGCATCCTTGCCTTACTCCCCTTGCCGTCCAAAAATCTTTTCCTTCCTCCTCCCCTACTCTCACCTTGCTCTTGGTCTCCCTTAGTAATTCCTCGCACCTTTCCACCAATCCTGTTCTCATCCCTCTTTCCCTTAATGCCCTTATCAGAACTTCCCTATCCACCGAGTCGAAAGCAGCTTTTAGGTCCACGAACATTATTACTAACTTTCTTTGTTTTCTCTTTACCTGTCTATTTATCAGGAAGTTCAGCACATAGATGTTGTCTACGCATCCCAACCCTTTTCTAAAACCTGCCTGACTCGCAGGCAACATCCCCTTCCCCTCTGCCTCTTCCCTCACCCTTTCCGCCAGCACAGCTGCGTATATTTTATACGCAGTCTGTGTCAATGTTACTCCCCTATAATTCCTCACCTCTCTCCTATCCCCTTTTTTAGCAATTGGCACTACTACCCCTTCTGACCAATCATCCGGCCATCCCTCCCCCCTCCACACTTTATTACATACCCTCCATAGCCATTCCTCCACTTCCTTTCCTCCATATTTCCAAACTTCATTTGGTATCCCATCCCCCCCTGCCGTTTTCCCATCTTTCAATCCCTTTACCACCTTTCTTATTTCCTCTTTCTCTATTTCCCTCTCCCCGTCTGTGCCCCTTCTATTTATTCCTCCTCTTCTCACTCTCCATTCTACCCCTCCTAACAACGCCTTAAAGTGCTCCTCCCACTCTTCCATTTCTATTCCTTCGTCTATCTTTGTTACTCTTCTCCTTTCCCTATTTATAATCTTCCACACCTGACTTTCCGATCTACCAGCTTCTACCTCCTTTTCCCATCTTTCCCTCTCTTCCTTCTTTTTCTTCTCGCATAATCTGTTATACTCTCTTTTCTTTATCTTGTATTCTGACCCTTCTCCTCCCTTTTTCCTCCAGCTCCTTAACTCCCCCCTCACTTTCCTTTTTTCTTCTCTACACTCCTCATCCCACCATCCTTTCCTTTTTGCATTTCCTTTTTTCATCACCTCCCCCATCACTTCCTTTACTTTTTTCTTCAACCCTTTCCAATCTTCCTGTCCTCCCACCTCTTCTGCTACCCTCTTTTCAAATCTTTCACTAAATTCCTTCGCTCTCTCTTCTGTCCATCTTCCCATACTCTTCCTTTTCTTCTTTTCCTCCCCCCCTTTATTCCTTCCTTTTTCCCCTTTAATCGACACTATTAAATGCATATGATCCGATTCTACTCTATCTCCCACCTCCATCTTTTCCACTCCTTCTCTTGTGTCTTCATTTCCTATCACATAATCTATCACCGAATTTCCTTTTCCTCCGACATACGTCCATTCCCCTTCCTCATCCCCCTTTACATTTCCATTTAAAATTCCCCACCCGATTTCTCCCAAATATTTACATAATTTTTTCCCCTCCCGTTAACCTTCATGTCCCTTGACTTTCTCCATTCCTTCCCCTCCTCTTCCTCTTCCTCATCTACTTCCCCCCCTTTCCTCCCTGTTCTTGCGTTGAAATCTCCCCCAATAATCACCCTTACATCTTTTTCCTTCTCCTCCATCCATTCCCCTAACTCTTCCAGTTTTCTATCTATGTCCCCATTCACATACACCCCAATCACCCTCCACCACTTCCCTTCCATCCTCACCCTTACCGTTATCAATCCTTCTCTCTCTCCTATTTCCCCTCTTTCCCTCTCAATCTCCTTCCTTATACCCATTACCATACCCCCTATTGCTCTCCCCCTTCTTTCCACCCTCCTTGCCCACTGCGTTTCCCATATATAACCCTTTGGCAATCTATTCCTGATCCTATCCCACCCTTTCTCCTCCACCCATGTCTCCATTAATATCATTATATCCCATTCCTCGAGATTTTTCCAAAATTCTTCGTCCTTGTTCCTTAGCCCTGCCACATTCCAGAAAGCTATCTTATACCCCTCTTTCCTCTTCTTTGTTCCTTCCCGCTTTCTCTCCCCCCCTCCCTCTTCCCTTACTCGTTTCCCTGTTCCTGAAACCATTCTTCCTCTACTTCGTCCCATCTCTTCATTTTTCCATTCACCCACATTCTCATATAACCCACTTGTACATTCTTTCCTAACCTCCTTTCCTTCTCTGCTTCCCTTTCTATTTTCCATCTTGCCTTTCTCTCTTCCTCTGTTAGGTCATCGTCTATTCTTTCTTTCTGTCCTTTCAGTTTTTTTCTCCCTTCCATTACTTTCTTTTTCTGTTCTAGGTCCACCATTTTTACCAACGCCATCCCACTTCCATCCTTTTCTATCTTCCCTATTTTTACTACTTCTTTTATTCCCTCAGCCTTCGCTCCCATCTTTTCCCATACCCTTCTCACCTCTTCCTTCAAATCTTTTCCCTCTACCTGTAACCTTCTTATTATAATATTGTTCCTCTTCTCTTCTCTATCTTTCCTATCCTGCTTAATTTCCATCCTTCTTATTCTTTTCCTATTTTCCTCTACTATTTCCGCCCCTATATTATCCTCCCTACTTTTCTTCCCCTCTTCTTTCTCCCTCTTCGCTATTTCTCCAATCTTCCTCTCCACCATTTCCATCTTTCCTTCTAAATTTTCCATCCATTTCTTCGTTTTTTCCATTCTTAACTCTCCCTCCCTCCTTTCTTCTTTCCACTTCTCCCTCTCCTTCCTCCATTCTTCTAATAACCTTTTTCCTTCCTCCCTTTCTTCTTTTAACTCCTCCCTTACCTTCCTTATTTCTCCCAACATTACCCTTTTTCCTTCCTCCCTTTCTTCTTTCATCTCCTCCCTTACCTTCTGCATTTCTCCCATCATCCCCTTCATCATATCCTTCATCATACCCTCCAATCTTCTGATATCTGCTCCTTCCCCCTCTTTTTTCTCTTTCGGGGACCATTTCGTTAACGCACTTCTTTTGAATGCAGACTCCTCATCCCCTTCCCCTTCATTTTCCCTTTCTCTTTTCCCCCATATGCATTCTAGGCTTCCCGCACGATTCCACACACCCTCCTTTCCCACTTTCTCTACTCTT
Source organism: Lasioglossum lativentre (assembly GCA_916610255.1). Classification (NCBI taxonomy): domain Eukaryota; kingdom Metazoa; phylum Arthropoda; class Insecta; order Hymenoptera; family Halictidae; genus Lasioglossum; species Lasioglossum lativentre. The sequence continues at coordinate 40,714,666 of OU744356.1, read as the reverse complement.
CCTATCCTCCCCCCTTTTCCTTTCCCTGTCTTCTCATCTTCCCTTCTCCCCCCCTTGCCGTCTTCCCCACTTAAACTCATTCTCTGCTAACCTTTTTCCTAACTCTACTTCTACTCTTATTCCTTCTTATCCTACTCAAAATTTCCCGCTTCCTCCGTCTCTCAAAACTCTCGCCAGAGAGCTCCACCTACTTTCCTCTCCCTACCCGCTTGCGCCGTTCTATTGCCGCGCACGGTCTCCAACCTAACCTCCTAACTGTCACTCACTTTTCCTTACCCTTACCCTCCTATCCCGCCTTTTTGCCCCACTCCCTTTATTTCCCTTCTGCCCTTACACCTCCCTCGCCCTTTCCTACCACTTTCGCTTCTCTCACACCTTGCTAATTCCACTCTCTCTCACAAAATCTCACACTATACTTTTCTCTCGTCCAACTCTCACACAACCGGAAAAGGAAGTCCTCATAATACTGATGATAATATCTCATTACTGAATTAAATCTGGAGTAGTGCTCTTTCGATTTCTATATGAAATCAGCATTTTTTCGATTCTTTTCGTGTTTTTTGCGTTTTACAACCAGAGTTTGCAACGGAAAAATCTAAAAATGATACGTAATATGTGGCTTAGTATCCAAAATGTGTCAGAATTTTTTCAGAATTTTTAACTGTCAATAAATAGGGAAAATGGGCCAAAAACTGGTTTTTTGATTTTCCTCAATAACTACCCTTACAGATGAGATATGGGGCTGTAACTTGGCAGATCGGGTCTTTTTGGGTAGGCTATCGAATAGTCAAAACTCGATTAAAAACTCGTCGGGGGCGAATTTCACTACCAAACACGGTTATAGCCTCTATACCTTGTAAAAATTTATTTATTTGTAAATTGTTTACATTATAAATTACAATAAATAACGAGATAAGAGACACAATGTCAGTCATCGACAGATATGGTGCCCGACGAGATTCGCGATGAGATGCGCCAATCATCCTATTCATCCCGCTTGTTTCTATGCACCTGCGAATAACAAACCTCCTACGTCAAGAAACAAGTGAATAATATTCGGCGCGATCTTCACACCTCAACGGTAAAAACGGTCGCACGTGCTCGAGAAGTTTCTTGTATTTTGTGTACTGTTTTATGATAATTGTTTGTATAAAATAGTATAAGTGTTTGTGTGTAATAAGTGTTAGTTTAATAAGTGTAGTGTTGTGTATTAGATACGTTGTTCCATTGTATATTAGGGTTTTTAAAGGGTCTGTGGCTATAGCTACACAATGACAAGTGTACCCACTAAAAGGCATAGAAAGAGGTTTCAGCGTCATTGGTATGACGCTGACGACTCTTTAAAGGTTTGGCTAGAAGAAGTTGCTTCGGACGATTCGAAATGCTTCTGTAAAGCCTGCAACAAGATCTTCGATTGCGGGCTTACAGAAATACGCAGGCATTCGTCCAGGCAGGCTCATATACAAAATATGGAGCAATTGCTTCATGATAATGTCACTCAAGACACGAACGTCGATCTTGAGGAGCCTGCCGAAGAATGCAATCAGTCCGAAGCGTTTGACATGGGAGGAAGTTCTTCGCTCGACGATAAAATTAAAATCGCCGAAATTAGGTACGCGGCTTTCTTCGCCGAAAATAATGTACCTATCTCCATCGCCCCTCATCTCCTCGCTCTTATGCAAAATATAGGCAAGGAGCCTCAAGTTTTGCAGGGCATGAAAATGGGCCGCACAAAGTGCAGTAAGATTATTACAAACGTGCTGTGCGTTCGTGAAACGCAACGCATTGTCGACGACGCACGGCATTGTAAATTTTCGATTCACGAGGATGAGACCTCTGATTCGACAAACGACAAGTGGTTGACATTAGCGATTCGCTATGTTGAGCCACATCGTTTGACCGTAACGACGGAATTATTGCAACTAATCCATTTAGATGCCAGTGATTGTTCAGCGGGAAAGCTTTTCGAAGCTTTCGAAAATGAAATGCTGAGGATGCAGATTCCCATGAATAATATCGCGGCTCTTAGTTGCGATAATGCTGCCGTTATGACTGGGAAATTTTCTTCCTTCAAGACAAAGTTGGTTGAAAAGAATCCCCAAGTCGTTACATTGCCGTGCGTGTGCCATTCCGTAGCATTGGCGGCCAGTGCTGCTTGTGCTAGGTTGCCAAAGGAATGCGACGAAGTTCTTCGAGGCGTTGCTGCTTTTATAAATAGCAGCCCCAAGCGGGCTGCTATTTTTCGGCAATTTCAGGAGAGTTTTGAGAACTCTCCTCTTAAGGTCTTAAAGTTGTCAGAAACACGGTGGCTTGGCAGGCACCGATGTGTAAATCGACTTCTAGATCTTTGGGACGATTTATTGCGTTTCTTCAATGAGCAATCCTTTTCGGAGAACTCAGAAACAGCCAAGACATTGTTTCTTCTTCTTGGCAAGCCTGAGGTTAAGGGGTATTTCCATTTTTTGGAAGATTCCCTTAACATTCTCAATGGATATAATGCCTTCTTCGAAGGTAGAAGTACATTGGTACAGGAGTTGCAGCCTTTTTCAGAAAGGCTGCTTCGAATGTTCCTAAGCAGGTTTTTAAAACCTGCTCTTCTGCAGCACTTCAATTCCATAAGGAATATGAATTTTGCCCCCAAACGAACCAAGTTCCACTGACCCAAGTGTATCTTGGTTCGCAATGCGAGGAGTACTTGGAAGAGGTATTAGCTCAGGAGATGTCGGAAGTTGAGGTAGACTCCTTCCGGGAAAATTGTTTAGGGTTTTTGGTCACCCTAAGCAATGAAATAAGAAATCGTCTTCCTCACGACGATATTTTCTTAAAGCAATTGACGGTATTCAAACCGTGCAATTCCCTTTTTAATGGCAACAGAGATTTTACTCTTCAGAATCTCGAAGCTGTTGCTAATAAATTGGGAAATTTCAATTGTTCCGAATTACAAAAAGAGTGGGACTTTTTGTATTATGGCACTTCGCGGTCGCAGAGGGACCAATGGGCGAAGTTGTCCTTCGACGATATGTGGGTAGACATCGTCAAATTAGAAAATTCCCAGAAAGTTCTTCGATTTCCAACTCTCTCTTCTTTAATAAAAATTGTTCGATATCTACCTCACTCGAACGCCGAGGCCGAAAGAGTGTTTTCGCTGCTTCCCGAAATCAAATCCAAAAAACGGAATAAAATAGGCACCGACCTGTTAAATTCCATATGTGTGGTGCGCACATCTCTCAAAGCTAGACAGGAGTCTAGTCGCACCATGTCTATTGACGATAGACATTTAGAACTGATGTCGGGAAACAATTTGTATACAAGTTCGTCACGTTCACAACGTTTTCGGCAGTTAACGTTGCATGCGTGTACGAACTTGTAAAATCGTTTATAGTTTCGTTCGCCTTGTTGGGTACATTTGCTCATTAACGAGTTTATTTTATTTAAATAGTTATATATATAGTTATTTCAATACAGTTATTTTATTTGTGTAGTTTATATAGTTATTTAAATACAGTTATTTTATTTGTGTAGTTTATTTGTGTAGTTTATTTGTGTAGTTTATTTGTGTATTTTTATATTACGCCGATTAAAAAAAGGTAAGTAACGTTAATACCTATATTGTATCGCACTATAATAATAACACAATCAGAATTACAATTATAATTATGATTAATTCTTCTTCAATTGTAGGAACGAAGACCATTCAACATCGCACGTGTGCCAGCAGCAGCGGAATTTTTGAAAAATGCGAACATTGATATTTACTCTGTAGTTTGCAATAATAAATTTAATCGTGTGTTTATATTGTTTTTTGAATTATAGAAAAGCAGAAGACTGTCCCAATCGCGCGTGTGCCAGCAGCAGCGGAATTTTTGAGAAACGTGAACTAACGACCGACAGCCTAAAGGATAATTTGGAAAAAAGATAAGTGTGCAGTTACATTGATATTTTATTCTGTAGTTTGCAATCATAAATTTAATCGTGTGTTTATATTGTATTTTGAATTATAGAAAAGCAGAAGACTGTCTCAATCGCGCGTGTGCCAGCAGCAGCGGAATTTTTGGGGCAACGCAAATTGCATCATTCCTTTAAGTAAAAAAAAAATTATTCGGTGGGTATTAGTCGGAGACCTTACCGCCTGCACCAACCCTAACTGCTGAGAATCATGCTCATGTTTTGAAATATAACGCAAATAAAATATTTTATGTTGCAGTTTAAAGTTTGTACATTCTTTTTATTATTAAGTATATTATACTTATTATTATTTATTATTCCTTTTATTATTCGATAATGCACTTATCATATGGTAAAGAGACATCGAAAAAATTGATTTTATATTATTTTAACGACGATGCAATTTATAAAAAATTATGAAAAAAATTTAGAACGATTTGTTTCAATAATATCTAACTACTGCATTTTTATAAAACGGGTATCTCTGAAATTTCAGTACGAAATATGCACTATCTTTCAATGCTAGGAGGTTTCTAATTTTTTTACGATTGGAATTTTTAATAAATTTGATTTGTTTTATCGATCGTAATATTTTAATATTACTTTTGTATTTTTATTTATAGGATGTTACTCGCGGATCGCCGAAACAATAAACAGTTGACAGGTGAATGCCCTAGCTAGTGTGTGCGAAAGAGTGAGAGCGTGAAGGTGTGAGAGAGAGAAAGAGACGAAGGTGCGACGACCGCGAACTGCATATCTGAGCAGCTGATTCGTACGTATGTGTTGTGACGATCGGTCTATATATGCGAGGTAGGTCACGGCCGCGGATCAGAGCGAAAGAGCGAGTACTGTGAGTCGAGATTATATAGAAAGAGAAAGAGTGCGAGTGAGCGAGAAACAGTGAGAGAGAATGAGCAACAGATTGTACACTTTAACAATTAAAATAAAAATATTATATATATATATATAGAAAGAGAGAGAGAAAGAGTGCGATATATATATAATTTATCCACCGATATCACGTAGAGTTACTATCGTAACCTGTAGAATTGACCACACACAAATCCCTACACAATATTACATAATACATCTACAAAAAAGTATAGAAACATCGACAAAATTGATTTTGATTTTTTTAACATCGATACAATTTATAAACAATTCTGAAAAAAATTTAAGGACAATTATTTCAATAATATCCGACTACTGAATTTTTATAAAATTGGTATCTCTACAACTTCAATACGAAATATATAATATATATTTTTAACATAGTTTTTACATTTTTAATTTTTTGGAAGGTTAAAAAATGTAATTACAAAAGTAATGAAAAATAAAAATAAAAATCGCTGCACGGGGACTCGAAGGCTAGCTCCACATTGCGATTCATACGCTCGACGGCTCGACGGCCGAATTTCACAATCAGTTTCGTTTCCGTAAAGCAGGCGGGGGGGATGTGGATGGAAAGTGCTAAAAATAGATTGTGGCTGGCGCAAGCGCACAAGCAGCGCACACGGACATAGTAGAGGTACGCTGGTGTGTGTAGCGCGCGTGGAATCGAACAGGCACTCACACGGACAGACTAGAAATACGTTCGTGTGTAGCGCGTGCGCAGTAGAAGCAACGTGGCGACAGTGGCGACGACGCTGCGTCAGAGTGGGGGGTCGAGTCGGCTCAGCGAGCGGAGGGGAAAAAACCCACGACCCACGATTCTGGCATCACTGCCGCCGAGATACGCGAGTATCCGAAAGCCCCAGCTGTATACACAGCGGGGTCCTCCTCAAAGCCGTGACGTGAAAGCATCCGGAGCCCTACCGCCCGAGTCGCACACGCCACCGGGGTTCCTCACCGCTCAGCCGCGTAAGCTGCGAGCAGTCCTGATCCGCACCCAATGAAGCACGACTCCGTCGCTCCGAATCAACCCCGCTAGAGGGACCGCGCCGACCGTAGATTAGTAAGCCGATAAATCCGTAGATGGATAAGACACTAGTCGACCGTAGATTAATAAGCCGATAAATCCGTAGATTAGTAAGCCGATAAATCCGTAGATGACACTAGTCGACCGTAGATTAATAAGCCGATAAATCCGTAGATTATAAGACAATAGTCAACCGTAAACTAAGCGACCGTCAAACTAGTAGATACATAAGCCGCCGCGAATTATAAACCAAGCCGAGAATCACACGAACCGTAACGACGGAATAAAAGCTGCGAGTTACCAGATCCAGGCGTATTTATTCGTGTCCCGAAGAACCCTGCACCGCCGGCTGAGTCGGCACTCTCCCAACCGGCAATCGTTACACGTGTTCTGAATTATCGACAACCTGCAGCTGTGTTGTTACAGCGGTTCTTGATGTAGATGCCTGCGTCTGTGAATATAAATCTATACAATGTCTGCTTTTCAAGTGTACCACCAATCCTTTTCTTGATCGTTGACTTAGTTTTAAAATAGCAGAACACTTTAAGCATTTAGCACTTTCGCCAATATCATTTTTCACGAAAAAGTCCCACAGAGTTTTGGTAGTGCTTCCTTTTTCACTATCACACATTGCTACCTTACTGGATAATATACTTCTTACGCTAATAATACTTATTAAATTGAAATAATGCGTAATATAATAAAATAAATCAGTATTTCAACAGGATGAAACAGGCACACGTAAAGACGCCAACGGAAAAAGTGACGAGCGCAAAATCGTGAAACAAAATAATGTTGCGCTCGCCATTCGCTGCCGCCTTCGGACAGAATCCTACGGATCGCGATCACGCGTCGTGCTTTGAAGACAACGGTAAAGGCTTATATCGTGTCCACTACGCACCATGATTCAAGCTTCTGCCGTTGTTCCCAAAATGCGGCATGTGATATCATACTCCATTGGATTTCGGCCTTAGATTGTTGCAGATATTCGTTGTGCGTATTGTCATTTGCACAGTTTTACACTCAATCCCGCACACCTTGTGGGATCCCGCAATTTTTATTTAAGATATATGCGGGAGGAAAAGATGTAGTAAGCTGTAGTTACTTGGCCACACCTGACCAGTACGACCGTCTTCACCTGCAGTGGATTCGGATGTACTGTGGTGGTGGAGGAGCAATTCCAACTGTACTAAATCCCGTTATTCGTCCCTACGTGATTTTACCTTGGAATATCATAGCACTCGTGCAGTCAGCTGATCTCACAGGTGAGATGCGCGTGTGACGATTTATACAAAGTTTCGATCGGACCGCCACACCAGAGCAGTGCCACCGTCGTCACTTTGCAGTGGATTCGGGTGCACTGTGGTGATGGAAGAACGATTTCCACTGTATTTAAATCCACTAAAGATACGCGGCCCGCAGACGCGCGTGAACACGATGAGAAATCGTTGGGGAGACACGCATACATGGGACCACCAATACTTATTATGCTCAGGCGCGCTTATCACCACTATTCACAATTATTCCCGTTTTTACCTCTCAAATTCCTCACAAGATATCAACCTTGGCTACATTTACTGTTGTCGTCGTCTCGTACACGTTCCTCTTGCTGACTACTACGCGGTTACAGCTAATTATTGAAGAATTCGAACAATCTCAGCAGTGCCACAGAGCGGTTTGCTACTGCGACTCCTCGGTTTGAGGCGTGTACCAGGCGAGGACAACTCGGTCGGTTTGATACGTTTGACATCAAATATTAATTTAGTAACTCATGTGTACAATTCAGTTACAATTGAAAAAAAATTCTAATAAATAAAAAGTAATATAGTACTTCTTAATTCGATATAGTGTATCAAAATGTAGTCCATATCTGGATCTTGATTATTTAACCACATCGTTAAAAATATTATAATCCAAATAAAAATTATATAAACATATACAAAACCAATCAAAGTAAACACCATAAACTTGGAAAGATTTGTTAAAAAACTAACAATGCAACGAACAAAATTACGTGCACATCGAATAACTGCATAGAAATATCATACTGATGTTATCAGATCAAAATTAGAATGTCAATTTCAAGTATAAGATTAATACAAAATGAATAGCTACTGAAACAAAATTTTTCTAAATAAATTTTTTATAATTTTATAATTAATAAAACTACTTACACGCATAAAAATAAAATAAACATTCGTAAGGATATTTATGCTCGTGAATCTATTAATCTATGTTACTGCCAAACTGTACTTCGTAAGTATTTTATTACATACTTAATTTCCAACGTTCAAATACACGCGCCATATATATTTGTAGCCTCCAAATCGTATTAAACCACCCGTAGTAAAAATGAAGTATACCAAATATTCAGTTTTTACTAACACGCGAACATCGGTAATATTGAGCACGAACCGCCTAGGTTCCAGGGGGCTCTAAGAGCCCCGTGGAACCTAGACACAAAAGTCCATAAGATGCAATGTCTGTAGGATCTTAAGGGGCTGCGCCCAGATTTTGACCTCGACGGAGTTGATCGTCACGCCAAACTTGTACGAACGGAGATTACACGAAGCTGAGTAGTACGATTTTCGACCGATAGATGGGATAGACGAAGCTGATTAGTAAGAATTTCGCCCGATAGGTGGTGTGGGTCTAATTTTCTGTGACGAGCTACAATTAGGTAGGATTTTTCAGAAGCCGCTACGTGACAAGCAGTATTCTGACGATTATTGCAAATTATTCTTCAACAACGTAAAAATATGAAATTTGGGCTCTGGAGCACCCTAGATTGGACTTTTAGGAATCATAATCAACCAGTTCTGAACTTCTCATTGCAATATTGAGGCGTCAGTTTCTTTGGTCGTGAACCCTTGCATTTGAGTATACGCGACTCATCAAGCCGCGGCGCTAAGAAAAGTTTCTTTATTCGACGAGTGTCGGATAAATAATTTTATTCGACAAGATATTTATCCGACGGATAAGGATAATTTTTTTATTCGAAACGGATTTATTAAAAGGCTTCGATGCTACACTACCGAATAGCCCCACAGATAAAACGTTTAGATACATACCAATAATATATCGTGTTTAGTAATAAGGAGAATGCCACGAATTAGTTGATGCAATTCCCATAAAAAAACAATGGAAAATACAGAAGTTTTGGAATTGAATGGTGGTGAATTCACACCGATATACCTGACCCGTTGTCGGGTTACCCTGCCGTGTCTATTGCACCACTCGGCGACCGAAGCAACTCGTGGTACTGGGCCTAGGCAGTCGGTGCTCGTCGCCGTTTCTTCGATTTGGCAGAAACTTGTTCGAAGCCTACGTGTAGCCCGCGGATAAAACCACTAGATACAGTCCAAATTATATCGTGTTTGGTGTCATTTTGATCATGAGAATTCCACGAATTAATTGATGTAGGTCTTATAAAAAAACAATTGAAAATAAAGAAGTTTTGGAAGTGGATTGGTAGTGGATTCACATCCACGTACCTGACCCGTTGTCGGGTTACCCTGCTGTGTTTATTGCACCACTCGGCGATCGAAGCAACTCGTGGTACTGGGCCTAGGCAGTCGGTGCTCGTCACCGTTTCTTCGATTTGGCAGAAAATTGTTCGTAGGTTACGAGTAGCCCGCGGATAAAACCACTAGATACAGTCCAAATTATATCGTGGTTGGTGTCATTTTGATCATGAGAATTCCACGAATTAATTGATGTAGGTCTTACAAAAAACAATTGAAAATAAAGAAGTTTTGGAAGTGGATTGGTGGTGGATTCACATCCACGTACCTGACCCGTTGTCGGGTTACCCTGCTGTGTTTATTGCACCACTCGGCGACCGAAGTAACTCGTGCTACTGGGCGTAGGCAGTCGGTGCTCGTCACCGTTTCTTCGTTTTGGCAGAAAATTGTTCGAAGCCTACGTATAGTCCGCGGATAAAACCACTAGATACAGTCCAAATTATATCGTGTTTAGTGTCATTTTGATCATGAGAATTCCACGAATTAGTTGATGTAGGTCTTACAAAAAAACAATTGAATATAAAGAAGTTTTGGAAGTGGATTAGTAGTGGTCTCCTGTCTCACACCGATATACTCGACCCGTTACATTCATGTTACACTTCTCGGCGACCGAGGCCGCTCCAGCTTCTTGGCCCCTCACGGGGTATACCCCGCAGGAGTGGGGATAGTTCAGAGACAATTATGTGCCAGACATTTGGGACATTTATCGATAAAACACTGTACCATACATACTATTATTTCGCTTTTGTATTACGCAAGTTTTAGAGTCTGGAAAATATTTCTCTGAACATCGGAATGTTTAATATTACATAATATATTTTTATAGTTCCGAAAAGATAAGTATAACTTAGGAAAAACGCTGGAAAAAGTGGTTTTTAATTTTTTCAACAATAACAAATATTCCTATCTACTGACAATTATCGTAATAAATATATATTTTTTGTAATCATTTTTTAATTAATTAAAATAAAATTTGAAATTGTTTATTTGTTACTCATTCAGTAGTTTTCCAGATAATTCAAATCACAGATGGCTTTGATTATAACTTTCTCTGTATTTATTCTTCACATCCTGAATACAGGGTGTCCCAAAATGTCTTAAGAATCTCGAAATGGGAGGTTCCTGAGGTCATTTCAAGCGCCATTTTCCTTTTCAAAAATGTTGTCCGAGGCTTCGTTTGGGAGTTATTAACGAAAAACACGGACCAATGAGAGCGCTCCCTGTCGCTCGGTGGCACGGTCAGCGCGGCGAGCCGGGGGGGGGAAGATAGTGTTGTCGGTACGGCGCGATGTAGTAAGAAGTAGCAGTTTCTCGATTATGTCCCGATTTCGATGAGCTTTGGATATGTTGTTAAGACAATGATTCTGAACAACATTTCCCTTTAGACTTTTTACCTCGAGGCTTTAGTTTACGAGATATTTGTAAAAACTTGTAATTGAAAATCGATCGATGTTCATACTACTATCTCCTCTCCGATTTCGATGAGCTTTGGATATGTTGTTAAGACAATGATTCTGAACAACATTTCCCTTTAGACTTTTTGCCTCGAGGCTTTAGTTTACGAGATATTTGTAAAAACTTGTAATTGAAAATCGATCGATGTTCATACTACTATCTCCTCTCCGATTTCGATGAGCTTTGGATATGTTGTCAAGACCACGATTGAATAACCATTGTTGTATAACCATATCAAACTTATTTGAAGGTCATTGAAATCGGTGAGGATCCACATAATCTTTACCCGACTTATGGCAACTTTACCCGAACGAGAGAAGAAGCAGAAACTGATTAAATTAAAAACTCACTTATTCAGCCGTAAATCCATTTGCTGCTTCGAAATGTGTGTCACTGGGTCATTCGGTGACGAACTGCACAGATGTCTTCAGGTGTACGACAGTACCGAAAGCTAAGGGCCGTACGGTCAGGTCAACGAATTGCACAGCTGGTGGTAAAACGACAACCGAAGGGATGCGCGGTCAAGTAAACGATCCTGGCTTTCACCTTCACTTTATAAACGATAAATAAATCGTATGTTTCACACAGATGCCATGAAATTTTTACACACTCACGATCACTGTTCACATTTGTCAACACATAACTATGCACTATGCACTAATAATATTTGCAATATCTTTTGCATTGCAGCACAAATCACAATAAATGTCCTTTTCCCCAGAAACAGGTAGAAATCCAGGTGCGCATAGCGGGTATACGGTGTTGTCCCTCCCGTTCGTTGTCCATAAATTAGTATTGTGGTCAGGCCGGGAACTGCAGCACTGGTGGTAGGTGTCAGGTACGCGATCGCAGAAAAATCCAAGGGGCACACTCCACAAAGAATGATGTTGAAGACTGACTGCAGTTTTCGGAAGATGCTTCGACCACCCCCAAATAACCCCACCACGAAGCAAAACTGAGCTGGAGGAAAAGTTCAAAACACAACACGTGTTTTGCAGACATAGAAAGTAAGAATCTGCGTGCATTGTCACTCTTGCCTTTCCTCCGGGACAAAAAACAGAGATCCACGTCTCCATGGGGTTGTGCCATAAATCGAAACTGGGCAGTTACACGAAGGTCTTCACAGAGTACGGAGACGGAAAGATTTCCTTCCGCACGTGTCGTATTTGGGCACCTCTTTCTAAGCTGTGCAATTAAGCCATAAAAAACTTTCGGCGGGCGCCGCTTGACCCTTGCTGAGGCAGTCACGGTTCAGGAGAAGATTTGGCGCCCGCCGGAAGTTTTTTGTCCCGGAGGAAAGGCAAGAGTGACAATGCACGCAGATTCTTACTTTCTATGTCTGCAAAACACGTGTTGTGTTTTGAACTTTTCCTCCAGCTCAGTTTTGCTTCGTGGTGGGGTTATTTGGGGGTGGTCGAAGCATCTTCCGAAAACTGCAGTCAGTCTTCAACATCATTCTTTGTGGAGTGTGCCCCTTGGATTTTTCTGCGATCGCGTACCTGACACCTACCACCAGTGCTGCAGTTCCCGGCCTGACCACAATACTAATTTATGGACAACGAACGGGAGGGACAACACCGTATACCCGCTATGCGCACCTGGATTTCTACCTGTTTCTGGGGAAAAGGACATTTATTGTGATTTGTGCTGCAATGCAAAAGATATTGCAAATATTATTAGTGCATAGTGCATAGTTATGTGTTGACAAATGTGAACAGTGATCGTGAGTGTGTAAAAATTTCATGGCATCTGTGTGAAACATACGATTTATTTATCGTTTATAAAGTGAAGGTGAAAGCCAGGATCGTTTACTTGACCGCGCATCCCTTCGGTTGTCGTTTTACCACCAGCTGTGCAGTTCGTTGACCTGACCGTACGGCCCTTAGCTTTCGGTACTGTCGTACACCTGAAGACATCTGTGCAGTTCGTCACCGAATGACCCAGTGACACACATTTCGAAGCAGCAAATGGATTTACGGCTGAATAAGTGAGTTTTTAATTTAATCAGTTTCTGCTTCTTCTCTCGTTCGGGTAAAGTTGCCATAAGTCGGGTAAAGATTATGTGGATCCTCACCGATTTCAATGACCTTCAAATAAGTTTGATATGGTTATACAACAATGGTTATTCAATCGTGGTCTTGACAACATATCCAAAGCTCATCGAAATCGGAGAGGAGATAGTATTATGAACATCGATCGATTTTCAATTACAAGTTTTTACAAATATCTCGTAAACTAAAGCCTCGAGGCAAAAAGTCTAAAGGGAAATGTTGTTCAGAATCATTGTCTTAACAACATATCCAAAGCTCATCGAAATCGGAGAGGAGATAGTAGTATGAACATCGATCGATTTTCAATTACAAGTTTTTACAAATATCTCGTAAACTAAAGCCTCGAGGTAAAAAGTCTAAAGGGAAATGTTGTTCAGAATCATTGTCTTAACAACATATCCAAAGCTCATCGAAATCGGGACATAATCGAGAAACTGCTACTTCTTACTACATCGCGCCGTACCGACAACACTATCTTCCCCCCCCCCCCGGCTCGCCGCGCTGACCGTGCCACCGAGCGACAGGGAGCGCTCTCATTGGTCCGTGTTTTTCGTTAATAACTCCCAAACGAAGCCTCGGACAACATTTTTGAAAAGGAAAATGGCGCTTGAAATGACCTCAGGAACCTCCCATTTCGAGATTCTTAAGACATTTTGGGACACCCTGTATATCAAGAAATACTCGGTCTTCGGCTAAACGAAGAAATGCTGGTGTGTTTCCCATTATTGTACTAAAAATATTTTTACCACAGGCCCAACGATCTCGGAAATCCCCAAGCATATTGGCTATGGAAATGGCCATAAAAGACAATACCCATACAGCACGGCGTCGATGAGCGCCGCGTCACCCTTCGGCTACCAATAAAACAATCAGTGTCGTCGTAATTGACTCTAGGCAATAAAATCTTTGAAAACATTCATCGCGGTCATTGTACAGGTAAAAAGGTAAAATGTAATTTATTTTATTACCTGATCATTCGCTCATCTATTGTCGCCTATAGAGGAACCGGCATGAACTTTGTTCATATAGGGTAGCGTGCGATAATTGAAATAGTAGACTAAAGCTCTTCAATTCTTGAGAACATTAGCAGGACAATGTAATAAATTTGTCAAAATTGGCAATTGATTGAAACGATAGAATGAAATCTGAAATTTCGGTGTTGATGTTGAAGCGCCGAGCTCGGCAATTCGGTGATTTAAACTAGTCCAATAATGAGAAACAAACCTGCATTTCTTCGCATACTTTGTTAGTCGAAAACGGAGTATTTCTTGAAATATTCAGGATATGACAAATAAATACAGAGAAAGTTATAATCAAAGCCATCTGTGATTTGAATTATCTGGAAAAGTACTGAATGAGTAAGAAATAAACAATTTCAAATTTTATTTTAATTAATTAAAAAATGATTACAAAAAATATATATTTATTACGATAATTGTCAGTAGATATAAATAATTGTTATTGTTGGAAAAAATGAAACCCACTCTTTCCGGCGTTTTCCCATGTTATATTTATCTATCCGGAACCTTAAAAATATATTATGTATTATTAAACATTCCGACATTTTCTGCCAGATCGAAAAAACTGCGACGAGCACAGACTGCTTAGGTTCAGTAGCACGAGCTGCCTCGGTCGCAGAGTAGTGCAATAAACACGGCCGGGTAACCCGACACAGGGTCAGGTACTGTTGAGTGCTGACAAGAAGAGCCCTGGCAGGAATGCGGTGACGTAGGCAAGAATGCACACCCGATTGGTTAGCTTGGAAGGGGCGCGGCTAGGCTCACACGCAATTTCGGCTAGAGCGTTCTATTGGCCGAAGCAGTCACACACACTACTCGAGTAAATACGGGAATCCTACTATTATGCGTCGTGTGACGTAAGCAGTCGAAACGGCGTGATCACGCGGCCACTACGGGAGCGTCAGAGGTGGGGATGGGCGGAGCTAGCTGGAGACCCCTCTTGCCTCTGTGCCCCCCCGGGGACCTTCTTGTCAGCACTCAACAGTACATCGGTGTGAAACCATTGCTAATTCAGTTGCCAAACTTCTTTATTTTTCATAACCTTCTTATAGAAGTTGCACCTGCTGATTCCTGGCGTTTTTCCGATTACAATGATACTAAACACGATATAATTTGGACTGTATCTAATGGTTTTATCATTAGAGTTATTCGAAGCCTTCGAATAAAAAAATTATCTTTATCCGACGGATCTCGGAAACTATTTATTCGATACGCGTTGACTAAAGATACATTTTGTATTCGAACCTCCGTATAACGAATAAAAATTATTTTATCTTTCATTCGTTATTCGAAATTTTTATTTAGATAAACATTTTGCCCAACTTTGCGCACACGGTGGGCTGGATCGAGAAAGGTGGTCTTTTACTAGAACTCCTGAACCGTAAGACATACGGGGATGAAATTCGCACTAAAATTCATTTAAAAAGTATTTCTATCTACTGACAATTATGGTAATAAATATATATTTATGCAATAATTTTTTAATTGATTGTTTAAATTTTATTGTCTTAAAATAATATTTAAAGTTGTTTAGTTGTTGCTTGTTTAGTATTTATGTAGACAATTTAAATGACCGATGTCTGGTTATAAATTGTCTTATATTTCTTGAAATTTATCCTTCATATTATGAATATTTCAAGAAATACGTCACGAGTTGCATATACGCAAACGCAAGGGTTTACGAGAAAAGAAACTGACGCCTCAATATTGCAATGAGAAGTTTATACCCGGTCGGTTATGTTTCCTAAGAGTCCTCCGCAGCGTCGTCCAGAGCCCAAATTTCATATTTTTACGTTGTTGAAGAGTAATTTGCAATAATCGGCAGAATACTGCTTGTCTCGAGTCGCGAATACGCAAATGCAAGGGTCTACGAGAAAAGAAACTGACGCCTCAATATTGCAATGAGAAGTTCAGACCCGGTCGATTATGTTTCCTAAGAGTCCTCCACAGCGTCGTCCAGAGCCCAAATTTCATATTTTTACGTTGTTGAAGAGTAATTTGCAATAATCGGCAGAATACTGCTTGTCTCGAGTCGCGAATACGCAAATGCAAGGGTTTACGAGAAAAGAAACTGACGCCTCAATATTGCAATGAGAAGTTCAGAATTGGTTGATTATGATTCCTAAGAGTCATGCGCAGCGTCGTCCAGAGCCCAAATTTCATATTTTTACGTTGTTGAAGAGTAATTTGCAATAATCGGCAGCATACTCGCTTCCGAAACAAGTGAAATGTAACAAGATTGTCGCCATTGACACCACCTAACGGTTCCGAAATTTTCCACTACTAGCGCCACTGTCTCTTTCGCAGTTACCCTATGCCCTATACAAATGCATGGGACAGAGACACTAACGCTAGTAGTGGAAAATTTCGGAACTGCAAGGTGGTCTTTGTGGCGGCCATCTTGTGACATTTCACTAGTTTCGACTCTTAGGAATCATAATCGACCGGGTCTGAACTTCTCATTGCAATATTGAGGCGTCAGTTTCTTTTCTTGTAAACCCTTGCATTTGCGTATACGTATATGCGGATCTGGCGATGTGTGAGTGGTAGGGTGGTTGATCGTATTTGGTGGGCGCAGCCCCTTAAGTCTGTGATACCAGAGAGTAATGAGAGTGCTCACGCCCGGGTTTTGGCCGTGCCACTTTCGGGTGCCATCATCTTTTAGTCCAGACAAGAACCATTCTCCACACTCAGTCCGGACAAGAACCATTCTCCACACTCAGTCCGGACAAGAACCATTCTCCACACTCAGTCCGGTCAAGAACCTACATCATCTTTGGCCTTGATCAGAACGAAAAGTTTATATCGTTCTATATAAAATATGTAACTAAGATTCATTTCTGTCACGAAATGAAGGAAATATCTTGTATTAAAATAACTGCAAAAAATAATTATTTAATAAGATCAAATAAAAGAAAATATTGCAGAAGTAGACACGTTGTACGGAATAACTAATTTGATTTAAACAAAAAAGATCAAACTACATTTTAGCTCTACTTCCTGCAAACTAGAAAATGTATAACGTACTATTTATAATTCCTCAAGACTTTTAGAAATTATGTTCAGTTTGGAAGTCGAAATTTAACTATGGAATGGAAAATAAAAAAAAGCGAAACAAAACAATTAATCGAAAATCAAAAAATCGTTTATTAAACACACTCATAAAAACAAATGGTAATTATTGCGAACAGGTCACTATACTCCTATTTTGATGAAATTAGAACATGTTATGCAGCAACACATTTTGAACAACTTTTTCCTTTTCCAATATTGGGGTGCCGCTTTTAGTTTTTTAGCTGCTCATATATTGTATTATTCATATATATATATTATATATATATTTCATCAAAATCGGAGTATAGTGACCTGTTCGCAATAATTACCAAACAAATATTACAATACATAGACAAATATAATACACATAATATAAAACAAATAAATAAATAATTATTGTAATACATAACAAATATTGTTAGGGATGCAAAAATAATTAACTAGATGAAAGCCGGTGGAGGAAGTACATATTGTCCTTTAGGCAGGCAGCGATGACAACGATAATTCTGCAAATAGGAAAATGCATTTCATTATTCAATTTGAAAGGGTTTTTTTACTCTATTTAAATCTATTTAATAAATAATACAGATTATTTATATATTTAAACAATTTTATGTGCCTATAAAATTCTGTTTATAAAAAAGATGTTTATTAAAAACATTGTTCGTGAAAAAGTATAAATTGTTTAAAAAATTGTATTTGTTTAAACAATTTTTCTTGCAAGATTCGTTTAAAAAATATTTGTTTCAAACTTAATTCGTTTCAAAACGAAAGTTACAAAATTTAACATTTTTAAAAACTGTACTTGTTTAAGTTTACGTAGATTGTATAGTCAGGAAAAATATATTTGATTGAATGGTAAATGATTAATTAAACTTACATTAGCGGATCTCGATCATTTCCATCGTTGATTCAGCTTCTCCTTACTCGCGTTTCAGCTACTCGGTCCACCGAAACGCGAGCTTTCGAAACTTGATGTTTTCAACGTTTTAGCAAGGTCAATAACGAAAGTTTAAAAGATGTGTTTGGTGAGCTCGTATAAATTATATGCACTCTGAAAATTTCATTGAAATTGATTAATTGGTTTAGGAGTAATAAAAGATCAGAAGTGGTGATGCGGCCGAAAATCATGGAAAATTGCAATTTTTATTCGAAGACTTGGAATAAATCCGCCATGCACAGTCCAAATCCTATCGAGTTTGGTATTTTCTTAATCGGATGAACGCCACGAAGTAGCTAACGTCACTTCCGTGAAAGAATCATGGAAAATAAACAAGTTTAGCAAATCACTTGTTAGTAGTTCCATGCCGATATACAGTATTTTATCGATAATGGTCCGAAATACGGGTCCGGCCAGGGACGATTATCCGACAGGGAAACTATTCTTTGACTTTTGCCGAACGTAGAAACTTGACACCAAAGCTAGAGAAGCCTCAGCCGCCGAGAAGTGTAACATGATACGGATCGGGTATATCGGTGTGAGACCACTACTAATCCAATAACAAAACTTCTTTATTTTTTATTATTTTTTTATGGAACTTTCACCATCATATTCTTGACATTTTTCTAATGAAATTGATACCAAAAATGATATAATTCCGATTATATTTATGTGTGTAATGGACGACCCCGCGTAACTTCTCATTAAAATTATATGAACGGCAATTAATGTAAATATGATACGAATTATATCGTGTTTAGTATCATTTTCAAAGTCTCATACAAAAATAAGTAATAATAAAAAAGTTTTTTATTGGGATTACATTGTGAGGACGCCGCGGGCTTTTGAACTGTGCCGGCGACTGCGACTCTCCGCGTCTCTTTCTTTCCCACACGCTGTATTTCCTTGCGCTCGAAACTTTGATCGCCCATTACACAAGTAAATATCATCGGAATTATATCATATTTCCATATTTGGTATCATTTTCATTAGAAAAATGCCACGAATATTTTGGTGAAAGTCCCATAAAAAAATAATGAAAAATAAAGAAGTTTTGTCATTCGATTAGTAGTGGTCTCCTGGTGTCACACCGATATACTCGACCCGTATCATGTTACACTTCTCGATGGCCGAGGCCGCTCGAGCTTCTAGTTACATTACACCCCGCAGGAGTGGGGATAGTTCTGAGTCATTTAACCGCCAGACTCTTGCGACAATTATCTACCTGGCTCTCCGTGGGGTTGCCCGGCTGTGTTTATTGCACCACGTGTCCACGGAGACCGAGGCTCTCGTCGCCTCGTCGCCCTAGCAAAAGAGATAATTTTATACGAAGGATCTATTCAACAAGGATCTATACAACCAGTAGACACAGTTCAAATCCTATCGAGTTTAGTCTTTTTTAATCGGATGAACGCCACGAAGTAGCTAGCGTCACTTCCGTGAAAGAATTATGAAAAATAAACAAGGGCTGCAATTCACTTCTTAGTGAATTCTCGGGCCTCGATACGTATTTATTGGAGCCTCGAGCAGGTCAAAATTATTCGAAGTCTCCGATTAATAAATGAAAATAATAGATAAAAATTTTATGCGACGTTTTGAATAAATTCGCTTCGAATAACAATTTATCTATTATTCGGCGAATAATAAATTATTTAAATAACGAGTCGACTAAAAGATACACGACCGTTATAATTAAATGAAAAACGTGTAAACCTCATATGTAAAACCACCAATTTTGAAGATGTCAGAGAATTCTTTGAGATACGTTCATATTTCACTGAACACTGCAACATATGTAAATTCGAACAAAATTCGAAACGGCAGTTCTATTTTGCACGGAATGATCTCCTTCGTTGTCCAAAGGCTGGGGGTTTGAGCGGACAACGAGCGTGCCCCGACATGCTTTTTGATTTATGACTGCGTCTAGATATCGCGCCGACCGCGCCGAGCGAGGCTTCAATAGAGAGCCGAACACAGAGAAGGAAAGAATGAAATACGGATCGAGTGACCGAACACGCATCGCAGCCGGAAAATGTGCGCACACTAGACCGCCGCGCCGCGCCGGCACCTCTGGAAATACTCAATGTGCTCTGTAAACTGTGTTGCCCAAGGTGGTTCCGAACCCACCTCATAAAAACTGTAGATCCCGTCGCGAAATAATTCCTGAATAGGAATTCACAAAGCGACGTAAAATAATATATAAAAAAAAAAAATATCTCGTCGGTGATACTACTAACAAGGAGACCCCGCGTACCTAGACTCTGGGATCGCAACGAAATTTTGTGTGAACAAAGCTTAGACATCTCCATGAACTATCCAATTGGTTTTAGCCGCCAACGCGTTCTCGTTTTCGAGATAAATGATAATCGATATTGAAATGCGACATGTGTAGTATATTCCATGAGTGAAAGCTTCTTGTCACAGCGGTCGGTGGCCGAGCGGGTTGAGCGAACGTCTACCACTTTTTTTTTTTTTTATAAATGTTTATTGTATAAAGAAAATATATAGTACAGTCTTATATCTAGTATCAACAAACATAAAAAAAATACTACGCAATAATATTTTAGTAGTCTAATTGGTCGCTCGCATGCGACGCTCTTAGAATTACTGTCTTTGGTATTAGTAATGTAATAGGAACTGTAACGAACTAATTTTAATAATTATACTAAGGGAGGTTAAGGGGTAGGAGGTGGGGGAAACAATATTAAGAAAAACCCCCAAATCGGTCTTTATCACTTATAACTAACTTAAAAAATAAATTATATACATATTTACAAAAGGGACAAAGGTCCAAAGGTAACATCTTTGTTGGAATAAGAGTGTGGCTAGGTTCTGGGTTGGTACCGATACCTAGCTCTACGTTCTTTGAGCTCTCTCATGTGAGCATCGCTTGGGGTGAGCCACCAGCAATTTTTTGAGTCCAGACGATGGTAGTCGTGATAGTCCGTTGAAGGGATTGTTGTAGAGAATCTAAATTTGTCTTTGTTTAGATCAAAATCTAGGTGGTGGTATGAGATCCTTTTATCTGCTTTATTTCTCTTCCAGTGGTAGATCAGGTTTACATTTTCGGAGTTCTGGATTAGACCGTTTTTGTCACAGAATAAAAAAGCCTGGGGGGTGGGGTACCCAATGGATATCTGACGCTGCGAGACGGTTGTATTTTGATTGTACAGTGTTTGTATTATACTATTGTTTATGGTGGGAAGTTTGTTAAAGTATGATCGTATTGTTTTAATGATTAAGGAATCTATTCTTGGAATATCGGCCGAGTTGTATATTGCTTTATTACTAACATAGTGTTGCCAATTTGAGCTTTGTGTACGGTACATTTTTAGGCATGCTCTTAGGCATTTCCTTTCAAGAGACCTAATTTTTTCCATCGTTGTATGATTGCAGTTCCACCATATTGGGGCTGCATATGATATGATTGGGCGGATTAGAAGCATGTACAAAATTACTTTTGTTTTCTGGGTTAGGTGCTTATTATAAAAGATTCGGCTGTTAGCGAAAAAAGCCTGTTGTGCTTTGTGAGTTTGGATGTCAATATGTTTATTAATTCGTAGAAGGTAGTCAATATGAACTCCAAGGTACTTTACTATATTTTTGTGCGGAATTGGTTTTTGAATGTTTGTGCCAGGGACTGTTATTGAAATTTTAAAGTTTTTACTACCTACTTTAGTTTTTGATGACAATTGATCTAGTGGTTTCCTGAATAGAATGGTCTCGCACTTACTGGGATTAAGTTTGAGGTTCCATGTCATATAATATTTGTTGATTTTCTCTGTTATGATTTCTAAGTTATCGCGAACTGTTTTGACTTTGTTTCCTATTGCGTAAACTATAAGGTCATCTGCAAATGCTAGTGTGTAAAAGGGTCCTTCTTCATTAAAATTGAATAATTTTGGCAGATCGCTTAGAAATATGTTGAAAAGAATCGGGGAATTGACAGTACCCTGTTGGAGGCCTTCTAAAATTTTGAATTTATTTTGGGATAGTAGTTTACCATCCCAAGTGGAAAAGGTTTTCTCTCGGATCATGTCCCAAATGGTAAAGAGTAGCCAGTTGGGAAACTTTTTTTTTCTTAATTTGTATAACAGTCCATTGTGCCATACGGAATCGAACGCTTTCTCCAGATCTAGGAGTGCGGCTCCGACGTAATGGCTTTTAGCTATTGTTTTGTTAAGATCAGAAAGGAGTTTATGGATGGCGTGAGTGGTGGAATGGCAGTATTTGAAGCCAAATTGATTGTGCGGTATGATATTGTTTTTGGAGTTAAAAGTGTTTATGTTTTGGTTAATAATTGCTTCATATACTTTACTTAGGCTATGTGTAAGGCTTATTGGTCGGTAACTAGAAGGGTCATGTGGATCTTTATTTTTTTTGTGAATGGGCAAAACTTTCGCCTGTTTCCATATTACTGGGAAATAATAGTGGTTAAGCGCATTATTAAAAAGTATAGCTAAATTATGTATCATATTTTTGGGGAGATGCTTCAAAACTATTGGCGGTATATTGTCTAAGCCACTTGACGTTTTATTTGGGAGGTGTTTTAGGATTTCTTCTACTCCTCGGGCGGAGCAGAAGGGGTGGTCTTGATTTAGTGTGAAGGTTGGGCTATATGCTCTATTAGAGTCATTAAAAAAAGTAAATGTGTTTCCGGAGGTACGGTTGGAAAAAAATTGGTTCTTAATCATTTATGCAGTGGTATCAACGATATTTTTTAGCGGTAAGTTAGCGTTAAGTTGTTTAGGTGAGTTTATGGATTCATAAAAGGCTCCTATTATTTCAAGTTTTTCAGCCGGGGAGGAGAAGATATAGTTATTATCTGTGGAAATGGCTTGTGATAAGTTGCAGCCACTTCTACGAAGTAGGTTTTCCTCGTTTTTTTGTATGTGAAGGTCCTCTATTATGGAAGGTTGTCTTGGTCTAAATATGGCGTTAATTCGGGGGAAGAATGTGTCAGAGTTGCGATAGTCGATTTTTTTTGTTAGATTGACCCAGAAGCTTTCTACTGATTTTTTTAGTTCTTTTTGTAGTTTTTTGGATACTACTTTTTGAAGATCTTTGGTTGCTTTAGAGTGGGGTTGAGTTAGGTAAGGGTCGCGGGTGCGTAGGTTGTGTAGCAGGGATACTAGTGAACTCTTGATTTTTTGAAGTTTAAATATTCTATTATTCATATATTTGTCAATATTATTTCCAGGTTTAATTTTAGGGATGTACTTATCAATGGATTGGGAGATTATATTACTGAATGTTTCTAGATGTGTGTCAATTTCTGAGATGGAAAGATTACGATTATTAGGAATCTTTTGCTTGTATATTTTTGCTATTTTTTTTGTAAAGTTTGGCCATTTTGTGGCTTTATAATTAAATCTATGGATTTCAGGGTTTTTGGTCCACAGGGGGGAGTTGGAGTTAGGGAATTCAAGTATCATAGATAGTGCAGTATGGTCACTATCGTATGGTAGAATCGGTGCTTTGTTATTGGAACCGTTTGCTAATAGCAATCTAGCATCAACAAGGCCTATATCCAGAAAAGATTGTGCTGGTTTGTATGTAGGGTGGGTTGGTGTAATGATTTTAGTTTTAAATGTGATCGCTTGGCCATCTTCCCATTGGCGCATATATCTGCCCCGCTGGTTATCTACTCTGTCTCCCCAAGCCTTTCTTCTAGAATTTAAATCACCGGCCGCAATGAAAAAATTATTTACAGAGTGGAGATTAAGGGAGTCGAAAAGTGTGTTCAATTCATCTATAAACATATTTCTATTATCGAAGTGTGCGTACACGCTTAATAGGAATAAATTTTTGTTACTGTTTAATTGAATTTTTATCGCTGTGAACTCTAAGATCTGAAATACCACTGGAAGCTTGATTATTTCGATTGGGATTTCTTTTTTTATTAATATGGCAGTACCACCACCTTGTTTTGCATTGAGCCTATCGGTACGGATGATTTCGTAATCTTTGAAAGATAATTTATGCTTAGGGGTGAGTTTTGTTTCCGAGATGAAAAAGGCATCGTGGTTGTGAGTTTGCATGAAGTGTAGGAGTTCGAGTCTTCTGTGGTTCGTGACTATTGAATTTACGTTTATTGTAGCGATTTTTATCTGATTTATTTGTTGATTGGAGGGGGTGAATTTTAATTGGTAAGGTAATAATTTAGTATAAATTCTATTTTTTGCGAGTTGGTAGCAATTTGTGTCGCGAGAGATTGTAATTGGCTGCTGAATAGACCAATGATTTCACCTTTTAGATCATGGACCCATGCTGGGGCTTGTAACATAGGTTGCTGTTGAGGATTACGCTCTGGTCTTTGGCTATAAGTAGTAGGTTCTTCGGGTCTTGGAGCCGTGTAGCTAGATGATCTGGGCTGGAGTATGTCAGTCGGAGTTGATCTTAGCATTTTAGTTGCTTGGGCGTACGACGTATCTTTCCTTACAGCTGCTGCTAAAGAGTTGAATCTGTTTGCTGTGGTACGGCGACGGTAGTATTCTTGTTCTTTTTTTTTTGTAATGTGAATTTAATAAATGGGCATCCTTTATAAGAGGCCGGATGACCTTCTTGGCCGCAGTTTGCACATTTGAGCGCTTGTCTGCCTTCATTTTGCTGAACTTGACATTTTCCAGGCTCATGGGATTGAGCACATTTAACTCATCTGAACTGTAGGAAACAGTTTTTACTAGCGTGTGTTCGTTGACAATTTTTGCATTGGAAAATATCAGGTTTCCTGAGTTGTTCCCATTTAATCTTCTGGTATGCTAGGGTTTTGATTTTGTATAATTCTTTAGTATTGCTGTCTGGGGAGATTTGTATCAGATGATGGTATCGGTCCATGTTATTTTTGTCGTATTGAATTTGGGATTTGGAGGTTCAAGATTTCTTTTTGGATGTCTTCTTCAGAGAAGTCGCCTTTGATGCCTTTGATTAAAATTGATCTAGGTCTTAAAGATTTTGGAGTATATGTGAAATGTGGGATATTTTCTTTTATTAGTTGGTTGACAACTAATTGGTGGTGCTCTAGGTTAGTCAGATAAACCGTGTGGTTATCACAATCAAGCTCTTTAACCGTGAAGCTATTAAATGGTATGTTCATTGTTTTCAGGATTAAAATCAGTTTGGATAGAATAAGATTGCGTTCAGTAATGAAGATGGGTGGTGGTCTTATATTTTTTGTTGTACGAGGGCGGTTATTGGTTATTTCAGTGGTTGTGTCATCTTGATCAATGTCGATATCCGTCGACAGCGGGAGGAATCGGTTGTCATCTATTAGGTCGGCAATGTCGTCATGCGATTTTGCCGTTGAAGAGGTCGCTTTGGAGGTCTTCGTAGGTAAGATCCAGTCTGCCGTCGGTGAAGAAGGACTCTCATTTTCTGGCGTATTTTTGTTTTTTTCAGAGGGTGGAGGCGCCACGTTTTTTCTTGTTCGGGCGACATTGAGGTTGGGGCAAATTTTTGGCCTTGCATTGGGAGAATGAATTTCTTTGAGATGTTGCTTGAACATTTTCTCAAGCTGTACAGAATTTAATTTTGGTATTTTCAGCTCTCTTGACCCGATCACTGGTCTCGGTATCATATTTTCCTTATCTGTTAGGTCCGGAGACAGCGATATTTTGGTGCCCTGTCCTTGGGACGCATTTATTCCTTTTCTGGAGGGATCCAGGTTGTAGATAGAGCTCGGGGTAAACACGGGAACTGCAATGAGCCCACTAGGGCCAAAACGCGAGGGGTACTGCGATAATTAGTCGGTATTTTTACTAAAAGAAATTTGTCAAACGGTACGAGACGATGTGAACGCGTCAACGGTTACCGCCAAAACTCACCCGCTCGGCTACCGACCGCTGTGACAAGAGGCTTTCACTCATGAAATATACTACACATGTCGCATTTCAATATCGATTATCTCGAAAACGAGAACGCGTTGGCGGCTAAAACCAATTGGATAGTTCATGAGGATGTCTAAGCTTTGTTCACACAAAATTTCGTTGCGATCCCAGAGTCTAGGTACGCGGGGTCTCCTTGTAAGCTTGTGGCATAAATCAGAACTACTCTGCTTCAACCAATGCTTCGTGCGACATTACCGTGGACACCGACGATCTGAAATTTCTAAAAGCGACATTACAACGCGCGACGCACAATGGTCTAGAAGCCACGAAAACTTAGCCAAAATTCAAGCTTTCATCGCAGCTTTTTGAAAATTTGTAATTACGGATTTTTGTAATCTGAAATAACGGTATATGTACCTATATACGTATGGTTTTTTAGGGGAGATTACGATTTCCGTGGCCCCTCGTTTTGAGGTTATATTTGTGTTCTTGGGGTTATTTCAAGAAAAAAATGTATATATAAACTGGTGTCAAATCGCCTGGTAAAGTAAAATTTCCTGTTTTTTATAAACCTGCAAATATCTCGGAAACTATGCGAAATATGGCAAAATATCAAGAGACCTTTTTTGTAGAAAATTAAATTTTCAATAATTTATGTCGTATGACATTTTTCTATCAGCTGCGCAGCTTCCGAGTATATTTATATTTCGGTGCATTTGCAGAACAACTGCCTTTCCCCCGAAATAATGGTCGGGGGAACGTAAACGCTCCGTTCTGAAAAGGTCAAATTCTGGAAGACATCTACAATTGGAAGATTATGTGAACAGAGTGAGTTATGGTTAGATCGTGAGAGGGGGCGGAGAGGCCCGGCGGTAAGGCCGGGCCGACCACGCATACGAAAATCCAGGGGTAGTCTAGTAGTAATTTCAAAAAAATTATTTTATTTTTAGTATATTTTTCGTGAAAAATGGAATTTTAACATCATTTTAACGGTTTTTATAGGAAATTCAATTTCCTACAAAAAAGGTCTCTGATATTTTGCCATATTTCGCATAGTTTCCGAGATATTTGCAGGTTTATAAAAAACAGGAAATCTACTTTACCGGCTAAACCAGGCCGATTTGACACCATGTTATATATACATTTTTTTCTTGAAATAACCCCAAGAACACAAATATAACTTCAAAACGAGGGGCCACGGAAATCGTAATCGTGCCGTTTTTTATAATAAAAAATCAGTTTTTTAGGACTAAATTCTACCAGTGTTTCTGCTAGATTATGAGCAATAACATTATATGTGGACATTTATAGATATTGTAGGGTGGTCCAGGAAACGACAATTCATGGCTAAAATTAAAAATATTTTTATACCGACTTTTCTAATACAAATTTATTTTCCAACATATAATTGGTCTAATTATCGCAAATAACTAAAATTATATTTTTATTTTTTCTGTACTTATTGTTTCATTGTAGAATTCAATTAAAATATTTATATTTCCAGTTAGATTTTTGTAACAAGTACATTTGTTCTATCTGAGAAGGTAATGCAATCGAAATAATTAGTTCTAATATTATCTTTTGCCAAAAAAATGTGAATAATTATTATCTGTGAGAACCTAAGAGAACCAAGATAATTTTATAAATATTAATGCTGTGTAACAGTAAATAACGTAATCTAAACATCAAAGTCAGTCCGTTTCTCCAAATGGCTGTTGCTGCAGGTATTGCCGCATCGAACAGACACTTGGATATACGGACTGACTTCGATGTTTAGTTGTTTAGGTCACGTTATTTGCTGCAATGTTGCGAGCGTCGACTTGTAAAAGTGTGCATAATACTATGAACTGCAGAAGACTGCCCTTAAAATTCATATACTTTTGTTAATAAATATATCAACTTCCATTTTAAACATGAGCTCGAACAGCTGCACTCGGCGCAGCATAGAAAAACTACCGAAAACGGCAGTTTTTGTGTCTAGTCACCGGTAGCTCGGGCACGAATTTTATGATAGCCATAAACGAATTATTATTTTCTGGTTGAGAGTGCAACCGAAATTACGGGTGCTAACCAGTTTGAATTTTGAACAAGCATAATCTACATTACATTAATGAGGAAAACATGACACAGTTTTTAATTTTTAATTGTCAAAGTAGGAAAGCTCCTGACGCTCGAAAAGAAATTTTTTTTCAAATTATATCGTGTTTAGTGTTGTTTCGGAGAAGAAAGGGTTGAGACGAGCGATTCACGGTAGAAAAACGTCACTTTATTTCCAGATAGAAAAACGTCGACTTTAACGGTCTTTATAAGAATCGATGTAATTACACCGCACAATAAAGACTTCTTTGAATGAAATACAAAAGTAGTTTCCCGGATAATTCCGGAACCGGAGATTTATACAATGATAATCTCTATCTTCAAACCGGTCAAAGCAGACGCGCGATTTTCAGATAGCGAGCTAAAGTATCGAACTGCTGGCCGTCCGTTGCCACAGCCGAACGCGGGATTGGTGGATCGATCGCGAGATCCGCCAATCGGATTACCGTTACGTTGACGCGACAATCGATCGTAATCGATCTCCGACGGTGGCCCGTGACGCGCAGCGCAGCCGATCGATTCTCGATCTCGTTCTCACTCGTTAGCCCGCCCAATCGCGTGACGGCGATCCGGGTCGATATATTGACGTCGTCGACACAAACAGCCAATCCCAAACATTCCGCCCGCCTCGTCAGCCAATGACGAAATTGAACAGCCAATCACTATTCCGATTTGCGATGACGACGAAATGCTTGGCAAGCTGAATGAGTCGGCGACGTGCTGCGTAGTATCTGAAACAACAGACGCGTAGTAAACCAACGTGGTGTGCAAGGTGATGGTGATACAGTGGAATGAAGAATACAGTTTAGATGATCCGTGTGATACCGAGGTGAGTAAAATGATTAATTATAACTATACTTAACCTAGATAACGAGAATAATTAACATGCTTATGTACGTAGCGCCTGATCGGGAGAACCGCGTACGAGTCCAGCCTAGTGGGCTCCTCCAGTATCCTTCTCCTCGTCGACCGGTGCCAACAGAGGGATCAGTTTGTGTACTGGTCTCAGAAATTGCGACGTTGCGGTTCGAACAGTTGCAACTCGAACAGATCCGTCTGGTCCCGGGTGTACGTTTACAACGCGAGCAAGAGGCCATTGCGTAGGAGGCGAAATCTCGCTTTTAACCAGGCAGAGGCACCCTTCCTTGATTAAAATAGTAGGCTTTCGCCACTTGCCTCTTGTTTGTAAGGTGTTGAGGTACTCCCGAGACCAGCGTTTCCAAAAATGTTGCTTGAGTTGTTCGATTAACTGCCACCGAGATAACCGGGATACTGGCAGCTCCTCGAGGCTGGGCTCTGGAAGCGCAGTGAGTGGTTCTCCGATCAGGAAATGCCTCGGCGTTAGGGCTGCTGGATCCTCAGGGTCGTCGGACAATGGTTGTAAAGGTCTGGAATTTAAACAAGCTTCGATCCCAGTCAGGAGCGTGGTCAGTCCCTCGAAGGACAATCGCTGTTCTCCGATGATTCTGCGTAGATGATGTTTAACGGATTTTACCGCTGCTTCCCAAATACCTCCAAAGTGTGGAGCGGAAGGTGGATTGAACTTCCACGTGATGCCTTCCCTGGAGGCTGCAGCGAATGGGCCACCTCCCTGTTGTACCGAAGCTCGAAGCAGTGAGCACAACTCATGATTGGCGCCTACGAAGTTTCGGCCACAATCACTATACAGCTCCGAGCAACGACCTCTCCGTGATATAAATCGTCGTAGTGCAGCAATGAATGTTTCGGTGGTCCCATCAGAAACAACCTCCAGGTGCACGGCCTTCGTGATAAGACAGATGAAGACAGCGATGTATCCCTTTGCGGTTGCCTGACCACGACCCCGACCGGATCGAAGTTGTATAGGACCAGCATAATCGATACCAGATCTGTAAAAAGGACGACATGGTGTTACTCGTGCTAAAGGAAGATTTCCCATTTTAGGTTGGGCAGTTTGCCCTTTCCAGCGTATACCCACTGTGCAGCTACGGATACACGCTTTTACCAATGGACGACCCTTGAGAATCCAGCACTCCTGGCGTAGCGTGGCCAGGGTGAGTTGTGTTCCCCCGTGCAGGCATCGTTTGTGGGCAGCTTCGACCCACAACTTAGCCAGAGGGGATTCGTCTGGAAGTATTGCGGGGTGCGTCCTGTCGTATTCGAGATTGGCCGCCTGTATTCGACCTCCGACTCTTAGCACCCCGTCCTTGTCCAGAAATGGACAGAGCTTGGCCAGTCTGCTCTTGGCGGCAACTGGTTGATCTCTCTGGAGATGGTAGATGTCCTCAGAGAAGAAAGCTGATTGCTCCAGTCGCAGGAGGGTAAGTTGGACTTCCTGCATTTCTGAAGCCGTGATGCATGACTCCGGTTGTCTGTTCCTAGGAACCCATCGGCGGCACCATGCCAGGACTCGAACCACCCGTGTTAAATTAGAGAACCGCTGGATCAAGGTGCATGGCTGGCTCTCCTGGATTCTTGCCACGTGGTGGACCTCCAGTTCCTCCGCCTCGGGATTGGTCTGCTCGGTGGTTTCCGTCGGAAATTGACCCGGTGCAGATAGCCACTCGGGTCCTCGCCACCACAGCTGGAACTGGGGAAGCTCATCTGGGGACAAGCCTCGAGACGCGCAATCGGCAGGATTCTCTGCACTTCTGACATGCCGCCACTTAGCCAGAGGCAGCATCCTTTGAATTTCTGCGACTCGGTTGGCGACGTAGGTCGGCCAGCGAGACGGATGTCCCTGGATCCAGCTGAGCGTCACAGATGAGTCCGACCACAGATTGACATCTACCTCCTTCCAGTCGAGCACCTGAGTGACGTGCTTGACGAGCCTGGCCAGCAGGAAAGCTGCGCAGAGTTCCAGTCTGGGCAGAGAAACTCTTTTTAAAGGTGCTACCTTCGATTTGGCGACAATCAGTGAGACTGTCGCCCCTCCGTCAGCATTGATGGTGCGTGAATACACGACGGCAGCATAGGCGCGCTCGGAGGCATCAGCGAACCCGTGAATCTCCAGAGGCTGCGTCGGAGAACTGGTGCCGAGCCATCGAGGGACCCTGAGCGTCTGCAACGAGGGAAGCTGCTGCGGGAACTGCTGCCACATCAGCTCCTCCTTTTCCGGTAGCGGAGTATCCCAGTCGACCTTCAGGAGCCACAGCGATTGGATGAGCACCTTGGCGACGATCGTGACAGGAGCCAGCCAACCAAGAGGGTCAAACAGCTGAGCTGTTCCGCTGAGCACCGAGCGCTTGGTGAACCCAGAGCTCTTGAGAGACGACACTGTGGTAACCTGAAAACAGTCAGAGGAAGGGAGCCATTTGATGCCAAGGACGCTGTGTAGGGTAAGGGAGTCCCATTCGACGATCCCCTTCCGCTCATCGTCGGAGAGCTCGTCCAGAACTCCTTTGGCGTTGGAGGCCCACTTGCGGAGCGGGAATCCGCCCGCCATGAGGAGATCCCGAAGCTCCT
The DNA here is from genome assembly GCA_916610255.1 of Lasioglossum lativentre. Lineage (NCBI taxonomy): Eukaryota > Metazoa > Arthropoda > Insecta > Hymenoptera > Halictidae > Lasioglossum > Lasioglossum lativentre. The sequence continues at coordinate 40,683,393 of OU744356.1, read as the reverse complement.
TCTGCCTTCGCCTTGCCTCCGGTAGAGTGTCCGCTCCGGTGAGGACGTCGTCCATGTAGACGTCCTGCAGCAGGATCCGAGAGCCAAGAGGGTAACGCTGCTCCTCCACCTTCGCTAGCTGATGCAGACATCGGATTGCAAGGTACGGCGCACAAGCTAGACCGTAAGTGACGGTGCTCAGCTTGTAATCCATAATGCTTCCTTCCTTTGCAGGTCTCCACAGGATTTTTTGCCACTTCCTATCCTCGGGATGGACGAGTATCTGCCGGTACATCTTTTCGATGTCTGCAGAAAAAACAACAAAGTGCCGTCGCCATCTGAGCAGAACATCAGCCAGATTCGGCAGCAGGTTCGGACCCCGGAGAAGGAAGTCGTTGAGGGATTAGCCATTGGAGGACGGCATCGACCCGTTGAAGACTGCTCGCAACACCCCATGATGCGGTAGATAGTACCCTTCGTTGTGGATCGGCGGTTGCGCCAATGCCATGTGCCCCAGAGATGAGTAGGTGTTCAGGAACTCATCGTAAGCGGTCTGAAATTCGGCTGATCGCCGAAACCTACAGTGAAGAGACTCCAGAGTTCGAAGTGCGATGCGACGAGAGTCTCCCAGATCGGGTGCGCTGGTGAAAGGCAGCCGCACCATGAACCGACCGTCTTGTTGGCGCAGGTGAGTGGCAAGGAAGTGCTCCTCAGCCTTTCGGTCGTCCGCCGTGTCAGGGATCGAAGTCTCGATCTCCTCCTGCTCCCAGAAGAAGTCTACATTACAGTGATTTACCGGAACCTCCGATGACCTCGCTGCCTCATCGCCATTCCCAGCGTCGACTCCTCCGGTAAGGATCCAGCCGAGAGCTGTCTCCTGAGCAACCGGCGTGTTTGGAGGCCCTCGCTTGACACCCTCCCGGATGATGCGGTTGTACGAATCGGCTCCCAGTAAAATGTCGACCGGATCGCCCCGATGGTAGACTGGGTCAGCGAGTTCCAACCCCTTTACGTGCGGCCAATCGACGAGAGCAGGTAAATTTCGAGGCCTGTATCGAGAGAGTTCCGGTATGATGTAGACCGGAACCTGGAATTTAGCGTTCCCACTGCCACGCGACGTGATGACCAGCGTAGTTTTTCCTCTAGTGAACGTCGCTTTGGCACCTCCGACCCCAAGGAGAGGAACTCGAGCCTGGTTCCTCTTGACTCCGAGCCGCTGAGCTAGAGCTTCCTAAAGAAGGGACACCTCGCTTCCGGAATCGATGAGGGCTCGAGCCAGGCAACCTTGTCCTCGTGAGCCTGAAACTGTCACACGAGCAGTACTGAGGAGAACTGAGGAGGATCGACTCACGTGGTTCGAGACGTGCTGCACGCTGGCACTCGAGGAGGAAGGATCCTTGCAGGTAGAGCCGTTATCGTGCATAGTCGTATGATGCTTCCCCTCGCACTTCTGACACCTCTTCGTGGATTTGCAGTCGCTAGCTGGATGTTTGCCCAGACAATTGTAGCAGAGGTTAAGCGTTCGTGCAGTTTCCTTCCTCTCGGCTGGAGTCTTCTCCTGATACCGACGGCAGTAGAGCACGAAGTGCTTTCCTTGACAGAGGCAGCAACCAAAGTTAGACGAAGAGCCAGTTTTCGACACTTGGTGCACCTTGACGGCCTTGGAGGAAGATTTCTTCGCGTCGGAGGATTCCTCAGCTTGAGGAGGCTCTAGTGCTTCGCAGGTGTGTATGCGCCCTTCCATAAATTCCTTAAGCTGCTCGACCGTTGCTGGTTCCTTCATATGCCGCATCTCATCTTCCCATTTCTGCCTCGACTGCCGATCGAAACGGCTAACAGTCAATTCTACGATCCAGTCGACGCCGTTAGTGATGGGTCGATCGAGATTTTCTAGTGCGTCTAGGGCATCGAAGGTTTCGTCATAAAGGCGCTTCATCTCGTCTGATGATTCCTTCCGCAACGGAGCTAAGGCCGAAAGTGTTTGAATTTGCGCCTGAACCAGCAGTCGGCGATTATTAAAGCGGCTTTCTAATTTTTCCCAAGCGACTTGGAAGTTATCCGAAGTCGTTCTAATGTTTTTTAGAAGTGACGCGGCGCTGCCCTTCATACAAGTTTTTAAATAATGAAGCCGTTCAACCGGAGTCAAGGACGCGTCGTTTATTATGAGAGAGGTAAACAGGTCGCGAAATGATGGCCACTCCTTGTAACGACCCTCGAACATTGGAAGAGCCATTTTTGGCAACACAGCGCGTGACCTTTGTGAGCTCGTTTCGACGACCGTTGCGTTCGAATTCGAACTCCCTTTGTCTTTCGACGAGGTCTCCTTTTCGACGATCAAGTCAAGTAGCGATCCAGCGTGTTCCAGATAGGTCTGATGAACCTCAAGAAATTCGTCCTTCTGTATGTAGGAATTTTCCCTCAATTTAGGATCGGTTTTAGCTGCGATTCTTATTGCATCATCGCCCTTGCAGTATTCATTCCAGAATTGTTCGAGGGAGGAGTGACCCATCCGAAGCATTCCCAGAGTGAGATTCGCCTTTCCTTTCTTCTTCAGATTAACCGCAACGCGGGAGATACGTTGAGCGAAAAGTCGTTGATTCTCGACAAGGTCAGCCATTGTTTCACGCACGAGGTTTGAAGTTCCAACGGTCAACTAAAGAAACTTTTCACTTTTAGATAACTGCAGCGCTGAATCCGGCTCGAAGGACCAAATGTTTCGGAGAAGAAAGGGTTGAGACGAGCGATTCACGGTAGAAAAACGTCACTTTATTTCCAGATAGAAAAACGTCGACTTTAACGGTCTTTATAAGAATCGATGTAATTACACCGCACAATAAGACTTCTTTGAATGAAATACAAAAGTAGTTTCCCGGATAATTCCGGAACCGGAGATTTATACAATGATAATCTCTATCTTCAAACCGGTCAAAGCAGACGCGCGATTTTCAGATAGCGAGGTAAAGTATCGAGAGTAAAGCGAGATGAACGTATTTCGATGCGATCACTTGCGAGAGTGCGAGCGAGGCGAGAACGATCGAACTGCTGGCCGTCCGTTGCCACAGCCGAACGCGGGATTGGTGGATCGATCGCGAGATCCGCCAATCGGATTACCGTTACGTTGACGCGACAATCGATCGTAATCGATCTCCGACGGTGGCCCGTGACGCGCAGCGCAGCCGATCGATTCTCGATCTCGTTCTCACTCGTTAGCCCGCCCAATCGCGTGACGGCGATCCGGGTCGATATATTGACGTCGTCGACACAAACAGCCAATCCCAAACAAGTGTCATTTTAATCAGATAAATGCCACAAATAAGTTGGTGAAAGTCCCATAAAAAAATAATGAAAAATAAAGAAGTTTTGTAAGTGGATTAGTAGTGGTTCACATCGATGTACCCAACCCAGTATCAGATTAATTATCTACGTCTTCAGTAGCCTGGCTGTCAAGCCAATAACAATTAATTATTAGCGTGTCATAAACCTTTAGATAAGATACAGAGCACAGGTAGCTTTGCTAGGAACGCGATCATCTCTCCGGACTCAGTGAATCTTGGGGCCACTTTCTTGGGGTTTTTGTTTCGATGCCCCAGGTCTAAACTCCTAAAAAATAGCGGATTTTTTGTCGGCTAATATATTTTACAACTTAATACTATGCATGCTTGAAAGTCTGCCGGTGAAAAGGGGTCGATCGTGGGGTACAATTATCTGAATCGCAAGACACCACTCTTCCCCCTTCCCTATCATTTGGTCTGGTTGAAAATATATTTGATAATATGAACAATTTTTATAAAATATGTCCGGTCCCATAAATTCACCCCACTACAGTTGTCGACCCTTCGCAACTTTTATTATTGTATATTTATATTATTAATTTGAATCGATTTTTCACGCATAAAATTGCATTTTGAATTATAAATAACATGTATTTATTTACTAACAACAGGATTATTTACTATTAGTATGTATTATTATTTATATATTAAATATATATATTAAATTTTAAAAAGTCTTTATTAACATCCTGTGTTAATTTTCCGGAGTTCGAATAAGTTACTATGTATGTATTTCGCACCTTGGCCTGGAGGGCCAACCGTGTCTTGGCAGTATGAATGTGTGAGTGTATCTGACGCACGAATGGGTGAATGGAAGGGTGTTTGCCTCGGGCCCTGCGCGCGAGGCCCCCCAAGAGGGTTGAGTGCCAACCGAGCGCGTCTCCAGGTGGCGGATAGGAGAGTCAGCCTGGGCCGCCCGGGGCCTGGACCACGTAGGCCGGTGTTTGCTTCCAGCATCACCAGGCCTGCGTGGGACGACCCCGGCGGTAGCCCAGGCTAGTAGGTGCCATAGGGACCCCCAGCGGCCTAAAAATCGTAAGTGGGCGAACGAAAGCCCTGCCGCGGACGAACTCACCCAAGCCAAGGTGGGAGCTATCGTGCCGAGGGCTGCATGGCACCAGGGGTTGTATGGTGTCTTAAACGATGCCCACGGGGTACCGGGCGACCCTCCGTGGTATTTTAGCCTTACCCTCGCAAGTCAGGCTCTGCGAGGGCGGACCAACCCTTCCTGTCATCTCGTGGGATCTCTTATGGATTTGGAATATTTAAAAAAACTTAACATTACAGAAGTGGAGGAGGCGGCGGTAGGACCCCCAGCAGGGGGAACGCCACCAGGGGAGCTAAGGGTGGCATGGATTCCAAACGGAACTTCGGTTCCGAATGGAAACCACGATGGAACTGATGATCTTCTTTGAAGAATTTCGGTGAAGTTGTGGGTCCATGCCGGCCAAAATCCTCCTACTCCACCTTCTCGTGGTGCTCCCTGAGCTTCTGTCTTGGCTTTGGTCAGAACAGAAGGCGGACGGAGTAGGCAGGTATTTTAGTTTCCTTTAATTTCCTATTTTATTTATTCATTTCTTTTATGTTCTCGTTATTTATATTTTACCTTTTGTTGTTGTACTTACCTTTAGTTATATGATTTATTACTTACCTTATGTTATTATTATTTACATTATATTATTTATCTTATTCTATGTTGTTATACTTACCTTACCCTATTAGTTCCGTTATATATATATTTATTATTTACATGTTTATTTTTCTTATACTTACTTATTTTATTTCTTCTCTTTTCCGTTCTTTTTCTTTTATTTTTCTGGATGGACTATTTGGCGACGACCCGGGCACGTTAAGAAGTAGAAATATGGCAGAACGACCTAAAAGTGAAGCCGTTTACGGTGCAGGGGAGGGATACCCCAGTACCGGTGTGGTAGGTGGTGGGCGAGCGGGCCCCTCCACATCGTTATCCATTGACCGCGGACAGGTGATGGTAGACCTCCAGGCCACACCTGTAGTAATAGCTACTGGAGATGATTTTAGAATTCCTGGCTCACCTGTGTTAGGAGAGAAGTTTGGTGATGGCAGAAGATCCTCTTGTGGCTCTGATAGGTCACATAGGGGTTCTTTCTTTGAACCTGTGGTGGTTGTCTCTGCCCGCGAAAGAGCAGCTGTTGACCAAAGACTAATTGATGAGGGTGGAGTTTCTACTCCCCCTTGGATTGACTCCGGCGATGAGGAGAGAAAGCGTGCTATCGCTAAGACTTTTCTTAAGTCTCCTCCTCCTTCGCCGTCGAGGAATAGTATGTTAACTAATAGAGGTCAGGTTGCTAAAAGGTCACGCGATCGTAGACATCGATCACTTCCAGTTTCTTCTGATGTTATGTCCGCAATGAAAGCAGGTGGTTTTTCATCCGGTATTGCTGCTCCTCCTGTTGGTGAACCTGCTAAAAATGAGTCTTTTGGATTGAAGACTGGTGATGTCTCCATTGTCTTACCGTCTCCTGTTGATGTAGCAGCTGATCCTATGGCTGCGAAAATGGTTTCACTGATGGAAAAATTCCAGAGTTTGCGGATGGAATTACGTGACATTAGCAACTATATGATTAAAAACAAAAATGTTAGAGTAGAATACAAAGAAAGAATTGTTAAACTTACCAATAGTCTTGATGGCTTTTCTGATGGTGTTCGGGAAGCCGATGCTCTCCGGGCTGGTCGTTCTATTGGTGATGTTTCACCTAGACCGTTTGACGCACGTAATAATTTAAAGATGATGGATGATGTTTCTGTCTCAGGGAAGTCTGATTCCATGTACAGTGTGGTAATGGATAGGAGGAAGAGAAAAGAGCGTGATTTCTCTGATGAAGATGCCTCCTCTGTTGCTCCCAGGAGTGTTTCCTACGCTGATAAGGTGAATCTGAAGCGTAGAAGGGACAGTGTTGCTGAAATTTCCGTTCCTGGCAGGAGAGGTCCTGGGGTCATCGCTCGTCCGGCTGTTGATGCTGCTTCTGCCTCTTCTGCGGAAAATGACTCGACCTCGGATGAGGAATTGATGGCTAAGATTAGAGAACTGATAAAAAATCATAGACGTTTGCGTAAGCGTTCCTCTAGTAAAGTAGATGATAAGAAGGATAGATCAAAAACTATTAAATCCAAACCGACGATTACCTCTATTACTCCTGTTGATGATTTTACTATGGTGAAAGGTAGAAGACAGCTCCAGTTGGAAAGGAGGTATGCTCGAGTTTCTGACGGTAGTGCTGGTCCTGTAAAAAAGAAAAAACCTGAAAAGAAGAAGATTAGTAATGGACCACCTAGATGATCGGTCCCGAGGCCTGATGCTCTAATCATTAACGTGAATAAAGAAGAAGATTTTAAAAATGTATATATGAAAATTGCCGGCTCCAAGGAGGATGCACAGAATATCAAAGGTGTTCGGAAAACCCAAGCTGGACACCTTCTCATTGAGATCAACGATAATGTTGTTGTTAACTCCATGAAAGATAACCTTGGTAAGGTTCTTGGCCCTGGTCATTCTGTTAAGACGGTCACCAAGAAGTTTGATCTGGAGGTACGGGATTTGGATCCTGTCATGGGACTTGATGACGTTGTTCAGGCCCTGTCTGGTTTCCTTGGTGCTGATCCTACTGACTTTCGGGCCAAAGTCTTAAGGACTACACCGATGAGGAGTCAGCTGGCTGTCATTGAGACCCCGGTTAGATTCCTGAATGATATTATGAAGGTTCGTAAGATTAAGATTGGGCTCTCAATTGCCAGATTGATCCCCTCTCCTAGACTTATCAAGTGCTTTAGATGTCACAATCTTGGCCACTACAGTGGTAATTGTAGTGTGAAGATTGTTGGCAATGAGAGATGCAGGAATTGTAATTTGGATGGTCACAAGATTGCGGACTGTAAAAACTCTGCCTGCTGCCTTGACTGTCAGAAGGTTGGTAGAGACTCCAAACATCTGATGACATCTATGGGTTGTCCTTTATATAGGATGAAGATTAAAGAATTAAAGGATGAATTTAATACTCATTATGCGCCTTCTACAAGTTAACTTAAATAGGTGTCGTCTAGCGCAGTGTCTTATGACACAATATGCACAGGAGAAGAAAATTGATTTTGTTTTCATCCAAGAATTTTACTCTCCGCTATCTGGATTGTCAACACTGACTTTAAATTTAGAAATTCAGATAAGTTGATTGGTCACTTTTACTGTGCACTTAGATTTAGAAATTTTGTTATTTGTAATGTTTATATTACCCCGAACTGTTCTATTGACGATTTTCATTTCTATCTTGTTGAGATCGGCATTTTTAAATCATCTGTTCAAAAACCTTTTATTTTAATTGGTGACCTGAATGCTAGGACTCACTTTTTTGGCGACGTTGTACAAAATGAGCGTGGTCTTGTTTTAACTAATTACATTGTCGATATGAATTTGGTTCCTATCAAGATTAAGGGCAGGTATACCTTTTGGCGTAATGGTCGGAGTTCCAAAGTCGACATTATCTGCTCTAGTAATAATTTATGTAATTTATTTAATAGTTATGTTGTTTATACTCCTAATCATTCTGATCATTTCTATATTGTACACAACTTTCATGATTCTCCGAATAATTACCGTCTTGCTAAGTGGTATAATCGTCGTTAAACTTGGAATTTGAAAACTTTAGATTCCGATGTCTTTGCTATTAACTTCTCTAGACTAAATTCAAATTTCACTTTTCTTTCTGAACATGATATCGGCAAATATGTTAAAAATATTGTTTTGGCCTGTAGATCAAGTATGAGGATGAAAACATATAATTTTAAACACAGAAATAACTACTGGTGGAATGACTCTATTAAGTTACTTAGGGATGAAACGAATAAATCCAGAAGAATTATGCAAAGAAGAATTAGCAGAGGACTGGACGCTACTTTTGAAACTGATCTATATAAAAACAATAAAAGACTTTTAAACTTTAAAATTCAGGATGCAAAAAGAGATGCTTGGAAGTCTTTTGTCGATCTCTTACAACTTGATACATGGGGTAAACCCTATCGAGTTATTCAGAAAAAGTTCAAAGTAAATTTTCCTTCTCCTATTTTGAGTCGGCTTGAAGCCCAAAATATTCTTGGTTCTCTTTTCCCTAGGTCCGTTGAAAATATAAGATATAACAATTTTGGTCCACTTACCTGTGATTCTTCTTTTCTAACAAATAGATCTGAAATTTTAGACATTGCTGACAAATTTAAGACCCGGAAGGCTGCCGGGCTTGATAATGTTCCTCCCGAGATTGTTCGCTTTGTTATGAGGCTTGACCCTGATAAAGTTGTAGATTTGGTTAATTTTTGCTTGAACTCTGGTACTTTCCCGGTCAAATGGAAGACTAGTAGAGTTATTTTACTCCGTAAAAACAATAATAACACCGATTTGCCTGGGGATTTTCGTCCACTGTGTATTGCAGACACTATTAGTAAAGTTTTGGAGACCGTTCTAAAGGATAGAATATTAACTGCTCTTGGCGAGATTCCCCATGCGACGAACCAATTTGGCTTTACTAAATTCAGATCGACTATGGATGCACTGGAGGTTGTGAACAATTTTATTGAAACTACTGTTTTAAAAAGTCGTTTTGGCATTCTGGTTTCGTTAGACATTCGTAATGCCTTTAATAGCATAGATTGGAATTCGTTTTTCGTCAATATGCGCGAGCGTAACTTTCCTCTTCCGTTGCAGAGGATCATACAAAATTACTTTAAGAATAGATCTGTGTGTTTTAAAGCCCTGGATGGTTGGATACGTGTAAAGATGATGCGTGGTGTTCCTCAGGGTTCTATCATTGCCCCGATCATCTGGAACATGATCTATGACAAAATTGTTACATTAGAGCCCCCTGATGATATCAGAATTATTGCTTATGCCGACGACATCGCCTTATTATGTTCTGGCCGTGATTTACCTCGTTTAAGGCGTGATATTTGTGCTTTCATTAACGATAAAATCTTTGTTGGTCTCTCGGAATTGGGTTTGGAATTATCCCCTTCTAAAACTAAGTTTATTTTTGTTAATAAGAAAAGAATTCCTGCGAATTTTAATTTATTTATTTGTAATCATTTTTTGAAACCATCTTGTGATGTTAAATACCTGGGCGTCACTCTTAATGGCTATAGAAATTTCTTTAGGCACGTTGATTTAGTATGCTCCTCCGCGGTGAAGATTATGGCTCAGATTATGAGGATCACCGCCAATATTGGCGGCCCTCGTACTCTGAGCCGTAAACTTTACTACTATATTGTTGAATCTGTGATTACATATGCGTCACCTATATGGGGTCCTCGGGCCATTTCTTATATCCGAAATAAGACGATTCTGAAGAGGGTGCAGAGAACTGCCCTCGGGCGTGTTGCACGTGCCTATCGTACTGTTTCGTGTGAGGTCTTATGTATAGTAACTGGAATCAAACCTATTTACATTATTTTTGAAGATAGAGACAAGATATTTAAAATTAAGAAAAAGAGACTATTCAGAGGTGTTTTGATTGAGGATGATGTTGCTCTATTGGAGATCCAGGAGGAAATCGAGCAAATTAAGAATGCCTCGGCCTCCCGATGGATGGATGAATGGAGGGACGGCTCTAAAGGTCCTTGGACTCGTCGTCTTATTAAGAATGTTCCTTGTTGGATAAACAGGAAACATGGCGAGCTTAATTATTACCTTACCCAAATCCTTACCAATCATGGTATTTTCAACCAATACCGTAGGAAGATTAATAAGTCCGACTCTGAGTTATGTTGGTATGGATGTGGTGTTGTTGATGATGCTGAGCACACTCTCCTTCATTGTTGCAAATGGGACGGCCTTCGTTTTAATCTAGAGAATGATCTTAACACTGATTTGACCGTTGACAATTTTGTCGATACTATGTTGATCGATAGACGGAATTGGAAGAAAATTAATTCTTTTATTTATAAGATCATGAAAGAAAAGGAAGCTTATGAAAGACGTTTAGAACGCCCATGATTTTTCTGATTTGTTTGTCGTATCGTTATGATTAGTTTGTTTTGTGTTTGATACTTACCTTTTGTCCTTGGTAATCACGTCGTGTTACTTGTTCACCTATTTATATGGTTGTATATAGTATGTATGTATGGTATATATAAGTTATGTATGTTTGTATTACTTACCTGTTTGGTACCTGTATGGTTGTTCCTTGTATGTCCAATCACTTTCTGGTGATAGTATGCTTTGGTTCTCGGTATGTTATACTATTTGTTGTATATATTAAGCCTATTTCTTATTATTCACTATTTACTTAAAATTACCTAACACTGTTCTTCCTTTGTTAGTACGGTATGTTCTCTATTGTTAATTCTACTCTTAAAGCTCCGTATGATGTAAAGTCACGAGACAGTTCCGTACGGGTCTTTGTAGACCAGCGGCGATAAGGGCTTTCGCCTGGGCGGTGGAGTTTAGTCGGTATTCCCGGTCCTTCTGACCGGGGGAGTCCGACACTACCCGGCCGACCGTCATCTCTAGGCCGGGTGTGCGTAAATGCATTCTCCACCGCCCTTAAACAAAAAAAAAAAAAAAAAGGGGGGAACGCCACCAGCCTGCTCCGTTGCTGAAGTTGTAAGACTGGCGGAGGATGTCTCCATGGAAATGGAGACAACCGATGCCGCGCCCGCTACAGCAACCACAACGGCGGCTCCCGCCGCGGAAGCAGACGTGGGTACCGGTCTTGCAGCCGGGCAGCCCCTGCAAACCGCGGTGGCTTCCGCGCTTAAATCGAAGAGTAGTGGTGCGGCCCGGAAAAGGGCCCGCAGAGCCAGAATGGCTCTGGCACGCCCGACACCTGGCCCGGCGCTGATCTCAAACGAGGCCAAGGGCGAGATCGCGGCAGAGGGCCGGGGCCTTAAAAGGAACCGGCAACCTGCGGGCGACACCCCCGAGCAGCCTCCAAAAAAGAGGGGGGGGCCTGTTACCGGGCCCCACCAGTTTCAGCGAGGCAGTCGCGGCCGACAGAAGGGTAGCTATCACGCTGCCCGGCTACCCGGACGAGCTGCTGTCAGCGGAACAGGGGGATCTGGTGATCCGGGCCCTGGGGACGGAGATTGACGCCGTACCCGAGAGCCAGTCACCCCCCCTGTTTGACGAATGTAGGGCAGTACAGGGTATCATCCGGGTCACCTGTACGAACCCTGAATCCAAAACCTGGGTGGGTACCACGGTGGCCAAGATCAGGCCTTGGGAGGGTGCGTCCCTATCCCTTAAGGAGAGGGACTGCTTACCAAGGCTGAAAAGGGTCACTACCTTTGTACCAGATCCCTCTACAAAGAGTGAGGTCCTGCTGCAAAGGCTAGCCAGGCAAAATCCGGGCCTCCGCACCAACCTTTGGAAGGTGTGGGACCGGAGGGACGCGGATGGGGGGACGCACCTTGTCATGGGCATTGATGCGGACTCCCTGAAAGTCCTGAGCTCTAGGGGTTACGTGGCCCACGTGGGCATGGTAAGGGCCCTCTTTAAAGAGGGAACTACCCGCCCCCGGGAAGGCCACAACCCTGACCAAACCAGCAGTGGACAGGGGGACACAGCTGCTGCTGTGGCAACCAGGAGTGACGATGTGACTAGCAAGTCAACCCCGCCCTCCAGTCCCGCTGGCACTGCTACGGAAACCGATGTCTCCTCTGAAGCCACCGCTTCAGCCTCAAGATTAGGCCGGCGCCAGCGGCGCGTGCAACCCATCTGTTGGAGAGGGGGACCGCGCAGCGGCTGGCACAGTGCCCCAAGGACGGGGGCCACCAATACTCGGAGGCCCTCCAATAGAGGCATTAGCAGGGGTAGACCTACTGGGGCTACCGTCACTTACAGAATGGGGACCGATGAGACTCGCAGGGGCAAACAAAAAACCCTGCCGGTCTCCCTCGGAATCCATCGAGCCAAGGGCGCAAGGAGCAGACCCGGAGCAAATCCGGGACGAGCTCCCCCCAAGCAGGGGTCGGACGAGTAAGCGCCTTCACGGAGCTTCCTCGTAATCCCAACCGCGCGAAAAGGCACACGTCGGAAGCCCCTCTGGCTTCCGGCGGAACCGTATTTTCGCAGATCAACTTGCAACACTGTAAAGCGGCTACGGACTTGCTCCGACGCCGCATAACAGTGATGCACACAGATATTATCCTCATACAAGAACCATGGATACACATGGGGCATGTAGGAGGACTAAAATCAAACTGGGGCACCGTGATACAAGATACCACAGCGGCCGGGCCCAGGGCTTGCTTATTAGTCAACAATAAGCTGAATGCCGTGGGCCTAAAAAGTCACTGTTCAAGGGATCTAGCGACTGCCCTCATAAAAATAAAGCTTACTGGCCACATGACCAAACTGGTAGTCTGCTCGGCATATCTGCCGTACGACGCCGAGGAACCACCACCAACTAGGGAACTCAGAGCGCTCGCGAAAGATTGCAGAGCCCAGGGACTTCAGTGGGTTATCGGCTGCGACGCAAACTCGCACAATACCGTTTGGGGCAGCTCAGACTGCAACAGGAAGGGCGTAGCCCTTCTAGAATATCTGGAGATTATGAACAGAGGAAACAGACCCACGTTTGTGACCTCACGCAGGCAAGAAGTGATTGACATCACTCTAGGTACTGCTAAAGTATCACAAACAATTAAAAATTGGCGAGTCTCCGATGAGATCACCCTCTCGGACCATAGACTCATTTCCTTTAGGCTGGAGGGCGAGGCATGCGCCGTTCCAACGGGCCCCTACAGGAACCCCAGAGCCTGTGACTGGAGCCTCTACAAAGAGGAGCTAGCCACCAGGCTGGGGGGCCGTTCGTGCGCCCGAGGACGACCAACGAGACGGAGTGTTCTGTTGCCGACATTCAATCGGCCGTCATCCAATCGTACGAACTCGCCTGCCCGGCCAAGTCAAGGAAAAACAGCAAGAAGGTCCCCTGGTGGAGCAATGAGCTCAATAAGACCAGGTCGAGAACCAGAAAGCTGCTCAATAGGGCCATGAAGGCCAACTCTGAGGATGCCTGGAGTTTATACAGGGAATCCCAGAGAGACTTCAAAAGGCTCATAAAATCCTCTAAAAGAGTGGCCTGGAGAAGCTTCTGTGAACAAACGGAGGCTCTCCCCTTTGTGGCCAGGTTACGCAAGGTCTTCACAAACGGGCTCCTGACCACCTCGATTAATGACATCACCCTCCCAGATGGGAACATTGGTGACGACAATACACCGCTCTTAGAACATCTTTTGGAGGTTCACTTCCCAGGATCTATCCCGTTGGGCCAGGGGCAACCGATTACCTCGGCTGGTACCAGGAACAATATTGGCGATCGTTGGAGAATTGCCTCGAAGGTGTTCACGAAAGAAAGAGTACTTTGGGCGCTACAATCTTTTGATAGATATAAAAGCCCTGGCTTGGACCACATCTTTCCCGCCATGCTACAAGAAGGCGGGTCTATCCTGTCTGACCGCCTAAAGGAGATTTTCAAATCTTGCCTCGCCTTAGGTTACACCCCTATCTCCTGGAGAATGGCCAGAGTAGTCTTTATTCCCAAAACGGGAAAGAGTGACTACAGCTCGGGCAAATCGTTCCGGCCGATAAGCCTCACATCCTTCTTGCTTAAAACGATGGAACGGCTTATCGACAGGTTTATTAGAGAAACAACGCTGATTCAAACACCTGTGCATGCCAATCAGCATGCCTACCAAAGTGGTAAATCAGTAGAGCTCGAAGGAGCGCTAGCAAACGAGGAATCGGTACTCAGCGTCTTCATCGATATCGAGGGTGCCTTCGATAATACGTCCTTCGACGTCTTAGAGAAGGCCCTGGACCGTTCCAACATCAGGGAACCTCTGAGCGGATGGATCAACAGCATGCTCAGGAACCGAACCATGAGGACCGAAGCGAACGGCTCAACAGTGTTTGCCCGGGCCGGGAGGGGCTGCCCTCAGGGAGGAGTCCTCTTCCCCCTACTGTGGACCCTGGTGGTCGACGGGCTTCTGAAAGAGCTGGTCGATGAGGGTTTCGTAGTCCAGGGCTAAGCTGACGATGTATCCTTCTCAGTCAGGGGGAAACATCCTCTATTGTTAGCCAAAAGAATGCAAACAGCACTCACGCTAACCCAAAACTGGTGCCTCAACCACAACCTCAGGGTCAACCCGAGCAAAACGGAAATGGTACTTTTCACGAGGAAACGACGCTTTAACTTTAAAGCCCCCTCCATTTTCGACACCGAACTATGAATCTCGGATGAGGTGCGTTATCTAGGTGTCACCCTAGACAAAAGGCTCACGTGGAAAAGGCACGTCGCCAGGCTATCCCAGAAGGCTATCAATACCTACTGGGCCTGCAAGTCGATGTTTGCCAGGACCTGGGGCCTAAAACCGCATATGGTAAAATGGATCTATACTGCGATCATGGTACCACAGATGACGTACGCCTCCCTTGTCTGGTGGACCTCCATGAAGAAGGCCACACACAGAAGACTATTGGGAAGAGCCTACCGTCTGGCGCTAATGGGTATCACGGGCGCTTTCCACACCACGCCCACCCTGGCGCTGGGAGTTCTCCTTAATCTCGCACCCCCACACATAGTAGCGGAGAGCTTAGCGAGAAGTTCCGCCTTAAGACTCCATCTGGAAAACAGATGGATCAAATCAAGGTACGGCCACTCGACCCTACTGGACGCACAGGACCTTCAATGGATCATGTTGCGTGGGGGGGATAGATGTGAACCGCACTATAACTTTACGGTCAAACACCAAACTCGCCTCCCTAATAGGTGTGATTGGGAGTCAAACGCTGGAGAGCTTCTCTCTCCGCAAGGCCTGGTCTGGTTTACAGACGGCGCAAAGAATAGAACCGGAGCAGGTGCAGGTATCTGCGGTGTCAGCCCAAGGACTAGCTTATCTCTAGCACTTGGGAAACACGCTTCAGTCTTTCAAGCGGAAGTATGTGCTATCTTGGCCTTTTTTTTTTTTTTTTTTTTTTTTTTTTTTATTGTGGGGAAATGCATTACGCATACCTCGGCTCCCGGGGGGGAACCGAGGTTATGTGGGACTACCACCGAAGGCGCGCCCATCCCCGTGGCTACCCACTAAAACCCCCACACCCACCTAAGCTAAATGGGAAGTGCCTGGATCACGCGAGTACTCAACAGGACACTTCCCAGCTATCATGAAATCCCAGGGGGAAGGGTTAGCCTCCCCCACTACCTGCTCTATAAGACCCCGGGCGGAGGGACCCGCCCGGTGTCCCCATCCCTATCCCTGGGGCCGTCGGAATGGGCTTCCCGAGCCCCCGCTCGGTCCACCCACGGCCCCTCGGCGTCTTCGTGCCCCGCCCGGTCCGGGTGACCCGAAGGCACCCGCCTCAGGCTAGGGCAAGAAGACGCCGTCACCGGTAAGGAAGGGTCGTCGGAGGCGTGATCCGGCACGCCCCGACTCTCTCCACCCCACCCCCCACGCGCCCCGATCGACCCGGTGGTCTAAACGGGGCGGACCGGCTTCAAATCAGCCGGCCCGTCCCGAGAGGAGCCATGCCCCTCTCTGGGGGCCGGGGTCAGCTCACACCCCGACCCCCATCTTTCTCCGCCCCCCGGGGTGGGGGCACACGGCGGCGCGAGGAGCGAACCCCTCGCACCGCCAAGGGACAACCCGCCCCCCCGCTAGGAGGGGGCATCAATTGACGCGGAGAGGGGACCACTCCCCGCGCCCTCCCCCCACAAGGGACGACCCACGCGCCGCGCCTCCGTCCGACTCCGTCCCCCTCCTGCGTGGAGGGGGGGCACACGTCGGCGCGAGGGACGCCCTCGCGCCCAGACACTCCTCGCCGAGCCCGGGTCCCTCTCCCGTTTACCCTTCTTTTCGAGAAGGACCAGGCACCCTTGCTTCCAAATCGTGGGGAAGGTTCCCCGGCCCAGGCTAGCGTCCATGACGCTCCGGGGCGAGTACCCCTAAAGCCAAGGTCGTTATACCACCGGGAACTCCATCAGGGCCGGGGGCTTTCTTGCCCCTACCCCGGAGATCCCGGACGGCCTGGGATAGCTCCCACCCGGAGACCCGGAACTCGTCCGACCAATCACTGGTCGGCACCGGGGCGCGTTCAGGCCCCCTCCCCGCCCCATCGCTGAGGGGGAAGAGGGTATCTACGACGCGCCCCAAGAGTTCCGGGTCCAACCTCTCCGTGACTGGGGACGCCCAGGGGCGGAGCTTCCCAAGCACCGCCTTGTACGGGCGCCCCCACGGATCGTCCCGGAGGGTGAGCAGGAGCTCGTCCCAAGCCTTGGCCTTGGCTGCGGCTATCGCACGCTTGAGGGCCACGGCCGCCGATCTGTACTCCCTGTATAGCTCGGCGACCATCGGCTCCGGGTCACCGCCCAAGAAGTGGCGGCGCCGAGCGCGGGTGTATCGGCGTCGGGCGCGGTCAGCCGAGCTTCGCAGCTCGGCCATGTCGCCCGACCACCAATAAACTGCCTTCCTTGGGGGCTGAGCTCGGACCCGGGGCATTGCCACGTCGCAAATCATTTGCAACGTGTCCCGGATCCAAGCCGCCCCCTCTTCTACCCCGCGCTCCCTGGCCGGAGGCCCGGCGGAACCGATAATTACGGCCCTCAATAGGTCCTCGTCTAGTCGCTTCCGCGCCCATCTTGGCGCGGAAGGGATGCCACGTCGTCGGAGGGGCGTGTCCAAGGGCGGGTCCGAGACCACCGCTACGTCCATAAGGACGTAGCAGTGGTCCGACAGAGTTTCTCCACTCCAGACCCGCCAGTTGGACACACGGCGTGAGGCGGCGGCGGTAGCGAACGATACGTCCACCACCGACCACCCATTCCACCTCACGCACGTCGGCACGGAGCCCCGGTTTGGTAACCGGAGCTCCAGCCCCTCCGCCCAATCAACAAGGGCTCCGCCTCGGGAGTTGGTCCTGGGATTCCCCCAATCAGTGGACCTCGCATTGAGGTCCCCCAGGACCAGCACGGGACCGTTCATATAGGGGGCCAGCATGACCCCCAGCCGGTCCAAAAACCTCCCGAATTCGGCAGAGCCACAATTGGGTGAATTGTAGCATCCAGCGACCAGAAACCTTCCCCACTTGACCAAAATCATCCCCCTGCCCCGTTCGACCACGGAGCAGGGGGGTATCGTCGCCAAATGGCGGCGATGCCATACCGCCACGGAGCCCACCACGTCCCCGAACCATTGCGGTTGGTCGGGGACATCATGGGGCTCCGTGACCACTGCCAGGCCAACCTGCCACTCCGCCAGGCATTGGACCATGAGGTCCTGTGCCCGGCGGCAGTTATTCAGGTTGGCCTGCAGTACCAACAGGGAGGCCCCGTGCGCCATTAATTAACAGCCACGGGACCCCCCTCCTCGGACGGCTGCGACGGCGGCGGGGGAGCAGTCCCCTCAGCCGCCGCCACCGTCTCCACCTCCATCACCATGGAGGAGACGGGGTGCTCACCCTCGCCTCCTCCTGTTGCATCAGGGGGAGGCACCGCACCTGCCCCCCCCTTTCTTGCCCTTCCTCGCCGTAGGAGGCGGGGAGCACGCTTTGCTCCCCGCCTTATGATTGGCGGGCCTCCCCAATGATGCGCACACCGCGCAGTGGGGAGGCCCGACGCACTCTGCGGCCCTATGGGTGGGGCTCCCACACCGGTAGCAGTGCCCGCTACGGTCCACCGCCGCAGTGCACCGCTGTCGTACATGCCCAAGGGCAAGACAGCGGAAGCACTGCAGCGGCCTAGCCGCGAGCACCACCACCTGGGCGAGGGTCCACCCCACCCTAACCCTCTGCGCCTTCTGTATGGCGAGGGCCGCCCCGGCCGGGCACTGCACCCAAATGGTGCCGAGCCCGCCAGGTGGGACCTTCAGTTCCCCCACCCTAACGGACTCGGGGGCGCAGCCCCCGGCCTCCGCCACCGCCGTGGTCACCTCCCGGGGGGTCACGGAGACATCCAGGCCCGTCAGGCGGAACTCCGCCTTCTTGACGGGCCTGGATATCTTTACATCCAGACCCCCCATCGCGTCGGCCATCTTGGCCGCCGCGAGGTCGGCCTTCTGGCCCCCATCAACGCCGGGGACCTGAATGATCAGGCCCCCGGTGATGGCCCTCTTCCAAGAGAGGGCCTCTATCCCGAGGGCCCCCAGGTCAACCCCCTGGCGAGCCTTCCTTATAGCCTCCTCGTAGGTGGCCTTGCTCCCCTCCGGGACGCTGACGGTCACCGCCGCGGATCGGGGAGGGGCCACCACCCGAGGAGGGACCTTGGCCTTAGCGCCGCGCCGGCCCCCTGGCCTTTGCCCTTCTGAGCGGGACCGGGAGCCGAGGCCGCCTTGGCCTCCTTCTTGGCCCGTCTCCCCACCAGGCCTCCCCACTCGGGGGGGCCGGGGTTGTTGCGGTTTGGGCGGGGGGAGGGGCCACTTGGGAGACCGCCAACGGGGTGCCCCCTTTTCCCTTCTTCTTCTTCTTCTTCTTCTTCCCCCCGGTTTTGGGGGTGTTGGCGGGGGGGGGGGGGACACCCCGCCAACAGCCGGTGAGGAAGAAGAAGGAGGGGGAATAACCGCCGACGGGGCCGGTGCGGGGGCCTTACGCCCCTTAACCGCCCCGGAGTATCCCCCCGTCACCGTCACCGACGGGGCACCCTGCCGGCCCAGACGGAGCTCCGCGCGGATTGCCACGAATTTCGCGTCAATCAGAGCTCCTATCTGGGCCAGCAGGACCGCCCGGTCGTCCGACGCGCCGAAAAGCGGCGCAGCCGGAATCCCCGCAGTGCCCCGATCTCCCCGAACAGGGGCAGGGGCAGGGGGGGGGAGGCGATGATGGGGAAGAGGGGGCATCTATCCGCCTCTTCATGGCCATCATCTCCCCCCTGACCGCTTCTAGGGTCTCGCGGAGACCCGCAATCTCGCGACCCATCCTCGCGTTTTCTCCCCTGAGGTCCCGGTTCTCCGCCTGCACCCTGTCCTACAGGTCTGCAGGCGGCCCACGGGGTCAGCGCCTCTGTGGGAGGGGGCGGGGCTTCCCTGAAAGCCCCGCCGCTCCAGCTCCCGCACCGCCGCCACCATGGACGTCGCCGCGTCCTTTAGGTCGCGGATCGAGGTCCCCTTCAAGTTGCCGCTCTTGGCGGCCGTTTCCTCCACCGCCTCACTGGCCTCCACCGCCAGAGCGACAATCTGCCCGGGGAGAAGACCCCGCATCTCCAGCTGGCGTTGGCCAGCTGTCGGTGCTGGGTCCCGATATCGGTATCGGGACTTCTTCTTCTCCCCGGGCGCCTCTATGGGTGACGGCGACGCAGGTCGCTTACCCGATGTGAAGGACGACGCGACCGACGTGACCGACATCACGTCGTCCTCCACATCGCGCTCCGCGGGGGAGCATCCGAGGGTACTACCCCTCGAGCCGCTCAGAGATGCGGCCCTCAGCCGCGATCTCGTTCGCCCGCTCACGGAGCGCATCTCCGAGGATGGGCCAGAGGCCCCTCCCCTCACGCTTGGTCTCGGGCTCCGTTGGGAGCCTCCTACCTCCTCCGCTTCCGGGCGCGGTTGCCCTTTCCTCCGAGGCTCAGCGTTTAACGAATCCATAGTTTCATGATCGGGCCTGGTTACAACGCCCCCATTTCTGGGGGCGCTTCACTCGTTACCCTCTTACAATTCAGCGGACATAGGGGTCCACCGGGGCAGAGCCGCGTGCCCCGGTAAGCCTAGTACGACTGGGGGGCGGCAGGTACCCAGAAGTTGTACAACGCTTGAGAGCAGATGCATCCATCGCCCACCCCCGGCGCTTACTCCGGGAGTTTCCCATCGCCACGTTACGATAGCTTGGGATAGAGACTTTTTTATAGAGGTTTATCCTCCTCGCAGGCCGGCCGATTAAGGCAAGCCCCCCGTTCCGGTAAAACATGACCACCGGTTTACGGTATGCGGCCCTGGACAGACAACTTACTGCCCAGGACACGTGTGCAACGGTTTTCACTCCTACTCAGTGTGAGCCTTACCGGCAAGGGAAGCCCTGCCGGGATCCGAAGATCCCGCCGGCATCGCCTCACACATCACAGGAGCTACTTCCCGCCGCGTACCCCTTGCTCCGTTAGCCACTCATCACAGTGAGTGCCCAGGAACCACCACGAGGAGGTGCAGCAAGAGGATTTAGGTGTGTGACATCCCTCAAATAGAGAAAACGGCTCGACAGTGGATCAGAGTCACCACTGTAGAGGCCACACACCCTCGGTTCCCAAAAAAAAAAAATTTGTTAAGTGCCGCCAAAGAGCGACAGTGCCTTACCAGTTTATGTGTGTTCCATCCTTGTCTAGGGGAGTGCTAAACATCTCTCCTTTCATATTACACGTTGTTAGATATCGGAAAAGTGAATCAGTGGGATTTCGTCGGTGTAGTGAAGAACTTTGTACACGGTTTAACAAACGTTTAATAACTACAATAACAACAGAAATAACGATTACTAGTACAATACGAGACGCGGCGAGAACACTGAAGACGGACGAACGAGGTAACTCACGATGTGAGAACGCTTAACGCAAGAGGCGGTTTTCGATATATGTAATACGTGTTTACGCGTGTACTGTATCAAGACGAGTGCCGATCAGCCGGTAGGTAACCGAAAATCCACCTGTTCGGTGGCTAACGAGGTGAGGGGGCCGCGCGGATGACGTGACGTCATCCGCGAGGCTACGCGACGACGGTGAGAAGGATCGGTAGCTTACGGGATGCCGGAACATTACTTCCCCCCCTTGCCGAGACGTAGTTTCGGCAATAGGTGCGCGGTCGTTGACCGTCAGTTGTCAGCTGACGACGGAGACGTGCTTATCTCGACCGGCAATCGACACAGTTTGACGATTGGTCGTTTGAATGTGGTAGTCGCGGTCCGAACAGTGACGACGCGCGTAATGTCGTCCTTGCCCGGATGGAGATCGGTCACGCGAGCGAGGGGCCATTTGGCCGGTGGCGTTCGTTCATCTCGTACGAGTACAAGATCGCCTACGCGGAGGCATTGTGCCTTTGCTTGCCACTTCGACGCAGAGAGGAATTGCTGCGTGTATTCCCGTGACCACCGCGACCAAAAGTGGTCAAGAAATTGACGCAATAGTTGCCATCGTGACAAACGTGAACGCGGAGTGTCTGCGAGGTCCGGTTCAGGAATAACGTTAAGTGCGTCGCCGATAAGGAAGTGTCCCAGAGTGAGCGCGGAGAGATCGGACGGGTCGTCGGACAGTGGACAGATCGGCCGCGAGTTCAGCGAGGCTTCGATTTGTGCGAACAGTGTCGCATATTCCTCGAACGTCAGAGGGGATTCTCCGATTACGCGGCGCATGTGAAATTTCGTGGATTTCACTGCGGCTTCCCATTTTCCCCCGAAGTGTGGCGCGGACGGAGGATTAAATATCCACTGCGTACCTAGGTTAGCGACACTGTTCGCGATCGCGTGAGCTTCTCGCGAGGCGCGTGTGAACATTCTACGCAGTTCGGCATCCGCACCGACGAAATTCGTGCCACAGTCGCTCGAAAGTGTACGGCAAATGCCTCGTCGTCCGGTGAACCGTTTATACGCGGCTATAAACGCGTCAGCTGTGTAGTCCGATGCGAACTCGAGATGGACTGCACCGGTGGCCATGCATACAAACAACGCGAGGTATCCTTTGAACACCTTGGCTCCTCGGCCACGTGCAGTTCGCCATTGAAATGGGCCTGCGTAGTCAACACCGGTGTTTACGAATGCCCGCGCGATCGTGACGCGGCGAGACGGGAGTTGTCCCATTATTTGGGTACACTGACGAGCGGCATGACGAGTGCACGTAACGCACCGATTGATAAACGCTCGTACTGGTTGTCGACCGCCGACAATCCAATACGATTGCCGTATTGTCGCGAGAGTGAGCTGTGGGCCGGCGTGCAGGTTCTGTAAGTGCGCTTTGGCGATGACGAGCGAAGTGAACGCAGAGGACCGCGGCAAAATGATCGGGTGTTTTTGATCCGCATCGAGGAGTGAGTGCCGCAGTCGTCCTCCCACGCGCAAGATGCCGTTGTCGTCCACGAAGGGCATCAAGTTAACGAGGCGGCTTGACTTAGGTAGGACGCTGCCTTGAGAAATTGAACGCATTTCAATCGCGAAATGCTCCGTCTGAGTCTGGCGAATCCAAAACTGACGTGCCTTTTCCATTTCAGCGACTGTCACGGGACCCGCCTGACCGCGATCCGCTCGTGTCACCCTCAGCCGGCTCACCGCTCGAAAACATAATGCCGTTATGCGCAGCAACCTGGTAAGTGAAGAGAAACGTTCGATTAACCTCCACGAAGGTGTCGGTGCGGCATGTAACGTTGACACTTTTTTCTCAGGTCGCCTTTCCATATCGATGCGGGGATCGGGGGACAGGGTCTCCGCGGGCCATGCCGGAGAGAAGTCTCGCAGCCACGCTGGCCCTTGCCACCAAATGGAATCGAGTAATGACCGCGGTGAGACACCGCGGGATGCTAGGTCCGATGGATTGCACGTCCCGGGCACGTGGTGCCAAAACGCTTGCGGTATAGTCTCGTGAATGTCCGCGACGCGATTTCGCACGAAGTCCTTCCATTTGGCGGGAGGGCTGCGAATCCACGCGAGCGTTGCGGCCGAGTCCGTCCACATATGCGTTGGAATCCGCTCGAGTTCCAACGCTTTCCGAATATGCGCTACCTGCTTTGCGAGTAGGAGAGCGGCCGACAATTCGAGACGCGGAATTGTCATCGGCTTGATGGGAGCGACTCTGGACTTGGCGGAGAGCAGTGTGACGCGAAACGTATCGTCGTCGGTTCGGACCCGTAGGTATATCACGACGCCCATGGCGCGCGTGGATGCATCGGCAAATCCGTGGATCTCGGCGCCGCGATCGGGGTCTAGCGGTCCGATCCACCGATCCAGCGTTAACTCGCGAATCTCCGTCAAATCGGTGCAGAATCGATCCCATCGGGGCGCGAAGTCGAGGGGGAGTGTGTCATCCCATCCCGTTTTCTGCGTCCATAATTCCTGCATGAGCATTTTTCCCCGCACAGTGACGGGCGTGAGCCAACCTAGCGGGTCGAATAATTGAGAGATGGTCGACAGTACCCCTCGCTTGGAACTGCGCGCGTGCGTAGGGGGCTCAAACGAAAACGAGAACGAATCGGAGGCGGTGTTCCACGCGAGACCGAGGGCGCGGTGCGGGGCATCGACGGACATCGCTTTCCTTTCGCACGACTCCGGACCTCGCTCTTCCGCGGGGACTAATTCGGCGCAGTTCGCGACCCATTTCTTCAGCGCGAATCCACCCGCTCCCAGAATACGCTGAAGTTGGTGTATCTTCTCCTGGGCTTCGGGCAGACCGTTCGCGCCTGATAACACGTCGTCAACGTACGTTTTCCGGGTTATGATATCCTTCGCGCGCGGAAACTTGTCGCCTTCGTCGATGGCCAATTGCTTGAGACATCGTAACGCGAGAAACGGGGCGCACGCGAGGCCGTAGGTGACGGTGGTAAGCGCGTATTCCTGAACCGGATGCGAGGGATCAGAACGCCAGACTATTCGCTGGAAGGTCTGGTCGTCTTCATGTACGCGGATTTGTCGGTACATCTTCTCAACGTCTGCCGCAAACGCGAATTGAAATCTCCGCCAGCGGAGAATAACGTCGGCTAGGTCCACCTGCAATTTCGGACCGATGTGCAGGCAGTCGTTGAGAGATGTGCCGGCCGATGAGCGGTGCGATCCGTTGAATACAACGCGTATTTTCGATTCGCGGAAGACGCCGTGGTGCGGGAGTACGAACGCCGCGGGTTTCGTTTTCGTGTCGCGGTCGGATACAATACGCATGTGACCGAGTTTTTCGTACTCGTCGAGAAACTCGACGTATTTTGACTTGAAGTCCGGCCGCGACGCGAGAACCTTTTCGTTACGCCGTAAAATTTGGAGTGCTGCCGATCGCGAGTCCCCGAGCTCGCTGGGATTTTTTGCGAACGGCAAGCGTACGATATACCGTCCGGTGTCATCGCGGGAATGAGTATCGACGAAGTGATTCTCACATTGCCGCTCGGAGTCCGTCAGGGTCGTGTCGAGGTGCGTGTTCGGCTCTTCTTGGACCCAGAATTTCTGGATTAGGTCGAACAGATCTCGGTCGACTCCGCACTGGAAGCTGGAGACTCCGACGGATGCGGCGTTGGACAATCCGGAGGCAGCTGGACCGGAGATGATCCATCCTAGCTTGGTCAGCTGGGCGACTGGAGCGTCGTCGTCTCCTCGCCTGATGTCGGGTCGAATGATACGGCTGTACACATCGACGCCGATTACGATGTCGATAGGCTGCGTCTCCAGGTAGGTCGGGTCGGCCAATGTCAATCCTCGTAAATGCGCCCAACTTGCATGCGGGGCATCTACGGTGGGGGCATAATGAGTTAGTTTGGGCAAGATAAACGCCTTTACCTTGCAGGTGAACGTCTGGGTACGCGAAGACATGAGGAACGTCGATACGCCCCGGGTCGTCACGTTGTGACCGGCCCCGATCCCGTAGATTGGCAGGCTGGCGTGCTGCCGTGGAAGGCGCAGTCGTTGGCAGATGGACTCGGTGATGAAGGACACCTCCGATCCTTGGTCGAGCAGGACTCGAGCCTGGAGGCGTTCCCCGGTGGCGGCGATGACATCCACGAGTGCGGTCGCCAGGAGCATCGGGCGACGCAGCGAGACCTTGGGCGAGACTGGCGTAACCTGAAGTACGGTTGCGGATGAATCCTCACCTGTTGCGGCTGACGCTGACGCTGATGACGCGGCGGTGACGTCGGAGGCTTCGTGCAGCGACGTATGGTGACGCGATGTGCAGTGGAAGCATCGTTTGGTGCTGCGGCAGACCTTGCGTGGGTGATTCCCCAAACAGTTGTAACAGCGTCGTTGCTGCGTCACGAACTGCTTGCGCTGCTCCGGGCTCTTGGCCATGAATTTCGGGCAGCTGCCGAGGTAGTGCTCCGCGGGGCACAGGATGCACCGGTTCGGAGGCGCGGCGGTGGCATGCGAATGCGCGCTGTACGATCGCGATCTCAGGGGTGTCGCGGCTGCGTTGGCGGAGTCGACTGTGGCGAGCGCGCGTACGCGATTTTGTAAAAATTTGTCGAGTACGGCAAATTTTGGATAATCAGTTTGATCGGCGATGAGGAGTTCCCACGCTTTCATCGTATCAGGATCCAGTCGTCGCGTTACCCAAAAAATGATGAACGGGTCCCAATGCTGCACTTGGCATTTCAATACCTCGAGCGCCCCGAGGATTTGGTTAACCGTCCCGCGCACTCGTTTCAGTTCCGTTGCGGATTCCGATTTCGCCGGGGATAATGAAAACAGGGTATCGAGTAGATCGTCGACAAGGACGCGTTTGTTGTCGTATTGTCCGACTATTAGTCTCCACGCGCGTTCGAACTGAGTGCCGTCCACCGGTATACTCCGCACAAGGTCGAGCGCGTCGCCGCTAAGGCTCCGGAGCAGATAATGAAACTTCTCGGTTTCGTCGAGGCTCGCGTTTTTTATCACCAGTGACGTGAAGACCGCTTGGAACGATGGCCACTCTTTGAATTCCCCGGAGAATTCGGGAACGTCGATTCGTCGGAGTTTCGCCGATGAGGTGGCCGCGGGGTCGTGGGAGCTGGTATTGCCCTTAGAGGCGGAACCCTGGGGCGACAGATCCTTGAGCATGTTGCAGAGGGTGGCCTGAGTGTCGATGACCAGCTCTTCACAATCGTCTCGCAGATCCCGGGTGAAATACTCGTGCTTCTGCACCTCGTCCTTGCATAGTTCTCGCAGTTGCACGTGGTTTGCACGGAATTCATCCCAACTGCGCAGGAGTGCATCTAACCGTGCCTGTAGATAAGCCTCTGTGAGGTTGGCTAGTCCTTTTTTCTTCGTGTTTACGATGATTCGGCTGATGCTCTGGTGGAGTTCAAATTGTAACGCGATGAGCGCTTTGGCCGTTGTCATTTTGAACGACTTGGTAACGAACGCGAGGTCACGAGACGCGAGCGCGACACAAACACCAAACAAGCGAGCGGTCGCCAACGGTTAACGAACCAATTTGAATGGACAGTGCGATTTGCCTGTAAATTGCACACGCGTTTCCGGATGCGGTTCACTACTGCGTTGCCCACTGATTATGATCTCAGAGTGAGATGCTGAGAGACGCCGATCGATCCGGCTCGAAGGACCAAAAATGTTAGAGATCGGAAAAGTAAATCAGTGGGATTTCGTCGGTGTAGTGAAGAACTTTGTACACGGTTTAACAAACGTTTAATAACTACAATAACAACAGAAATAACGATTACTAGTACAATACGAGACGCGGCGAGAACACTGAAGACGGACGAACGAGGTAACTCACGATGTGAGAACGCTTAACGCAAGAGGCGGTTTTCGATATATGTAATACGTGTTTACGCGTGTACTGTTTCAAGACGAGTGCCGATCAGCCGGTAGGTAACCGAAAATCCACCTGTTCGGTGGCTAACGAGGTGAGGGGGCCGCGCGGATGACGTGACGTCATCCGCGAGGCTACGCGACGACGGTGAGAAGGATCGGTAGCTTACGGGATGCCGGAACACACGTGCTATCTTGGCCTGCGCTGAACTCAACCTCAGCAAAGGCTACAAGAATAAACACATATATATATGTAGCGACAGCCGCGCGGCAATTAGATCATTAGACTGTGTTACAACCATAACAGAGCTAGCTGAATGTAATCATGTTAGCCTTCTGTGGGTTCCAGGTCACTCTGGAATCAAAAGAAATGAGGAGGCAAACAGATTAGCGCGTGAAGGCTCCCGTTGCCAGAACGCAGCTATCTACAGACCTCCAAAACTGGCACCCAGTATAATTAAAAACTGGAATAAAGAATGGGCAAGAAACCAACTTGCCCATTTATGGAATTCAGAACCAGGCATGCGACACACGAAAGCTCTGGTGGAAGGGCCTAGTAAAGACCTCGCCAACAAGCTGTGTCACATGGACCGTCTAAAGGTGCGGCGGCTCGTGGGAATCACCACGTGCCACTGGTTCACCGGTAAGCACTTGGCCAGGCTTGGTATCCAGACAGAATCTACCTGCCCAAGATGCGGGGAGGAGGATGAAACCCCTCTCCACGTACTATGGCACTGCAAAGGTACTGAGGCCCTAAGAAGTAAACTCTTGGGGCTCTCACACCAAGGTGTCCTTTGTCTTAAGGCAGACGGGGTAGATGCACTCCTGGATTTTGCCAGAGAGGCCGCCCTGCTCGAGCGCCTTATATGAGTTGGTAGCCCAATCTTCACCGGGCCCGGGTACAATGGTCCCCTATGATAGGATTATTTCAGCAACTTTTACACAGGCATGTAATCCATCAATATAATCCCACTCGCGCACATTTGAAATATTAATATTTTGATATATGATTGTGTGTATAAATAAATATGCTTCAACTGTTATTACTCTTTTTATAGGTAATCCAAATTTAACAAGTTATACCGCATCCACGCTAAGGCGTTTGAGTAAGTAGTAATTAGATATTTACATTCACACATCACATTCACATTTAAAAATGAATAAATTTGCACTTTGCCCTATTCGCTTCTATTATTAATCATCGTACGCCGGATTAGTAGAATTTAGAAATTTATCGTCGACACTCATTAGACTCTTGGAATTCTATAGACCCTTTTTAAACTTCCATCAACCCCCAAGGGGTCCACCCGGACCCCGTTGGGAACCCCTGGTCTACTTCATCCCACAGATTATAGACGTTCTATTCGTTTGGACCATGCATGTAATTTTACATTATATGTATATGCGCTGAACATTTCTTTCCCGAAATGTTCAGGCCAAGGAACAGCTATAACCGAGGTACAAGGCGAAGACTGAAAATGAATGCTGTGCCCGAACCATGGGTAGATCAGAGGCAATACCTAGAACAAGAGGAACTTTGTCAAGACATCGAGGGATATAACGTGGATGAGGAGGAACTACAATACATCGAGGGATCCAACGTCGAAAAAGAGGAACTAGAAAACATCGAGGGATTCAACGTCGAAGAAGAGGAGCAACAAAAC
The DNA here is from genome assembly GCA_916610255.1 of Lasioglossum lativentre. NCBI lineage: Eukaryota > Metazoa > Arthropoda > Insecta > Hymenoptera > Halictidae > Lasioglossum > Lasioglossum lativentre. The sequence goes on along the minus strand of OU744356.1, from coordinate 40,655,002 downwards.
ATCGAGGGATCCAATGTCGAAGCTTATCGTGCCGAACAAACGCTTGTGCACAATTACACGGAAGAGGAACTTCCTCGAGATTATATGGACGTGGCGACGCGGGTTTATGCAAGGACGCCATTACACTTCTCAGAGAATGAGGACGATAGGATGGACTGGCTAGCCATTGAACCACGCACAAGCTATCTAGTACGGAGGAAAAGTCCAACCAAAATCTCCCACCCGGCGGGATTGCAAAATACAAACAAAAAACTAAAAAGGGAGATTAGAAATTTGAAGTTGACATTGAAGTGTCTCAAAAAAAACTTCGAAGAACAATGTCAGCAAAAGTTCGTGGTACCAAAGCAACAGAAACGGTGGACGAATTTTTAGATAGGAAAAAGTGTCTGAACAAAGTTGCACGCACAATGGTGAAACTACAGCTGAAGAGGGACAACGTGCCATATACGACGGAGGAACAAGATTTGGCGAAAATGATTTTTTATAATTCTCCGTCCGCTTACAATAGGCTAAGGAGAAGTGGATGTCATCTGCCAGCAGAGGGTACAGTCCGAAGGTGGATCGCATTTAATAATCTGGAGACTGGGTTTGCTGTCAACATCTTCGATGACATAAAGAGACGCCTAGCCAAATTCCCATTGGAGCAAAGATTGTGCGCTCTGAAATGGGATGAAATGTCCATCAAAACATGGAAAGAATACTCAGCTTCCCTGGACCAAGTGGAAGGACTTGTCGACTTAGGAATATTGGGTCGACGTGACGAGAAAGCACGTTACGTGTTCATGTTTTGTGTGGACAGCATCAACGGTGAAAACAGATGGAGGCAGCCACTAGCATACTTCCTATCAGGAAGAGGAGGATTGAGGACAGAAGACCTTCTACATCTGCTGCATTCCTGTTTGCGCCGACTGAAGGAGAGTGGTGCACATGTCAAGATTTTGACATGTGATCAGTGCACTACAAATCAAAAAGTCTACCGGGAATTGGGAGTAAGGGAGGCCCGTCCGTTCTTCCACTACGAGGGAACAATGTATTATGCAACATTTGATTTCCCACACTTAATTAAGCGACTAGTATCGTAATTAAGAAGACATGGGAATGTGTATGTCGGAAACGAAAGCATCATTTCGTTTTCCGATATGGATGAAACATGGAATTACGACAGGGCCATGAATTCATCACGATTGCTGCCGCACATATCGGAAATGCATTTGCATCCAAATGCATTTCAAAGCATGAATGTCAAGAGGGCATTCCAATTGTTTGGAAGACGATTCGCTGCAGCAGTCGAAGTTGCAGGCAATGACCCTAAAGGGCTAAAGGGCAGAAGTGCTACGTGGGAAAAGACGGCTGCATTTATCAAAAGGATTGATAAATTAATAGATTATTGTAATTGCTACAACACGAACAGCAATTTCAAGAAGAGGCCCCTTCGCGAACAGCATGACATCGTGTACAACTCGCTGCAACACATGATGGAGTGGACCAAAAAATGGATTGTTTCTCCATACAGGCAAGAATCACCGATGATGAAGAGACCGCCCTGCTTCAAGGGTCTAACCCAGACCCTCAGGGCATTTCTACACGTCTACGACACGATAACCGACGAAGAGGGCACACGTCACTTCCAGTTTGCTTTAGGCTTGGCAAACCAAGATTCGGTAGAACATTTGTTCTCGAAACTCCGACAACGAGGTGGCTTCAACATGAACCCAACGTCGCGTGTGGTCCGGTTGAATTTGCGGCACATTATGTGCTCACAATTAATAAAAATTGGAGTTCGGACCAACACGCAAGAAGAAGACAAAGAAGCTTCAACTTTAATTGGAGTTCAGAGCTGCATTCCTGCTCAATCTAACTTGACAGATATGTATTTAGCAGCAGACGAAGAAGACGACGGAGCATTAGAATGCGCAACGCATTTCTGTGACAATACGGAGGACAATGCAGAGGCAGCGACTTCCAACGAGAGGAACGATGGACTATCCTTTTACGAGGCAACATCAATAACATATTTCGCAGGCTACATCGTGCACCACATAATGCGGAAATATAATTGCACTGCATGTCGCGATCAAATGATGAAAACGCCATTGGACATCATGGAACCTGCAGAGGCATACATTGCAAACAGGGAGTTTTCTGATGACGACGACGATGTGACCCCAATTAACATCCCGAATCCCACGCTACCGGCTCACCCGACACCAGGCGATATCAGCTCCAGACCAAACTGTCCGGCTTATCGTTCCTAAGAAACACCGACCGTCGGTTGTCAAATTTCAATAACCACCTGTATAAATAGGACCATTCGACCCAGCGACAGTCAGTATTTTGTCTCGTCTCCAACCTGTAACATATCGTGCTACTATTGTAAAAACTGTGTAATAAAGGTATCTTCTGGTACGCCAGAAGAACTCGCATTTTTTTTATATCGTCCCGTCAAAATTTACGTGACATTTTGGCGATCCTGCCAGGATCCACTAAAGTCAGTGTAAACGAAATCACGCGTTTCGGCCCACGGGAACACTCGACCCAGAGGATCAGCGGACCACACCACGAGCTGCATACGTGCACCTTTGGAACCACGCAAAACGAAGAGAAAACCAGAAGTAAGTAACTCTGGATCCCTTTGTAACGTACAGAACTAGGAAAGATAGCTTCTCTAGCAACAGTTCAAGAGACAGTGTAGATTCAGTTAGAATCATGAGTAAACCACAACCGAGCACCTCTGACGCTCAGGTGAAAGAATTATTGGAGACAATTAGAAAACAGAATGAGACTATTACTCGCCAACAAGATATGTACAGCCAAAGAATTTCCATGCTAGAAGCCGCTTTACAATCGGTAGACAAAGAGAATAAGAAACGCGTTAAAGAAATTGAGATATTAGGCAGAAATCTAACGGGCTTGAGCATGACTGAGGATGACGATGCGGATTATACTTCCGTCATGACCGAAGACGATTCCGTGATTAGAGCTAAAGTCAAACCCACTGCACCACCTGCACCAACGCGAGAAAATGCACCTGGCGAAACGAGCTTGCAGAGCTCTAACCTGAAAACCAAGGATGCTATACGCTACATCCCAACGCTCAACGGAGATGATGATGTAGGAGTTGAAGACTTTATTAAAGAAGTCAAATCACTTCGAAACATGTGCATGGAACCGATGCTATTGTTGAAAGCAATTAAAGTAGAAAAGATAGTAGGCAAAGCAGCACAAAGCGTCCGTAACATGAGTATTGAAACGTATGCCGAGCTTTACGAAGCACTGCGTACTAACGTAGCCACACAGGCTTCTGCAGACGAATTTAACGAACAACTTCGGGAAATAAAGCAAGGAGCTACCGAAACCGTACAGAATTTCAACATTCGATTCCGTAAAACTTTGAATAAACTAACGTACGCCATTACTAACGAGTATCCACAACCCATAACCAGAAGAGTAATGATGGAAGCAACCATGAAGAGAGTTACGAAAATCTACATAAACGGTCTCAAGAGAGAAATCGGACATATGATATTCACTAGCAAACCCACGACCCTGATCGAAGCTGAAAAGGAGGCTGCCGATGTGGAGAGATACCTCCGAGAAGAACGCCATGACTCGTTCCGTCGCCAACGTCCAGCGATGGTCAGACCGCCCGTTATTCCAGACAAAAGATACCAGAGCTATGTACCGCCGCGCACGCCACAGATTCAGGCGACCGCTGTTACCAAACCCGGCCCGTTCAACCAGATGGAAAGAAGACCGCTCATCGACCGACAACAGGTTAAATGCTTCAAATGTGGAAAAATCGGCCACACCGCCAACCAGTGCTCAAATTTTCAAGTGCGAGCCTCAGAGGAACGCGGGCCACCGCGAGTGAACAACACTGTGGTATCAACCGAGGATTACGAATCAACACCGTCACCGGACAACTACCAACAATCCTATTACGATCCCCATCCGGACGACAATGGAGATTTCTCGTCGATTCAGGAGCAGGAGTCAACCTTGTCAGACGAAGACCTGCAGGAATGAAGATCTATGCCGACCACGAAACCAAACAGTTTGCTATGGGACATTCTAAATTCCGAACGAACGAATTCACTAATTTTAGAATAGCCGGTCAATCTATAAAATTTTATATCGTAGACGAAACTTTTCCTATCATTGAAGACGGTATATTCGGGTTACCAGCCATGAAACAATTTAACTTCAGCATCACTAACGATCATTTGAAATTAAACGACACGATATTAACATTTCAGAACCAAACTATCAAACCATGCGAGAGAATCCACAAACTTGTGTACCTCGAGGGAAAACCTACCAGGGTATGCTTTATCAATTGTGGTGAGTCAGAAAAACAAATTACTAACAATATTGAAAATTCTAACACCTATGATCAAATATCCACCTTTAAAGAAATAATTAGACTTTCACATATAGAAAACAGTTTGAAACAACCGATAGAAAAATTGCTTCTCTTTTATATCGATGTTTTCAACTTAGATAAAGAATTCCTTCCTTGCACCGACCTCACTAAACACACGATAACACTAAAAGAAAATAAGGTCATTAACACAAAATCGTACAAACCACCTGAATGCCACAAAGCAGAAATTAGCAAGCAAATGAACGAGATGTTAGAGAAAGGAATAATTGAACCTAGCGATTCCCCTTACAATTCACCAGTCTGGGTAGTACCAAAAAAATCAGACGCATCAGGCAAACAAAAGTGGAGGATAGTTATTGACTTTAGAAAACTGAACGAACTGACTGATCAGGATGCATACCCCTTACCCGACATAGACGACATTTTATCACAACTCGGAAACGCGAAATTCTTCTCAGCTTTAGACTTATCCTCGGGTTTCCATCAGATCCCGATGGAAGAGAAATCCAAAAAATACACCGCGTTTTCTACTCCCCAAGGACACTATCACTATAATAGAATGCCATTTGGACTGAAAAACGCCCCAGCAACTTTCCAGAGAATGATGGATACCGCCCTACGTGGACTTATAAACAAACATTGCTTCGTGTATCTAGACGATATTGTAATATTCGGACAATCCATCGAAGAACATAACGGGAATTTAGCAATCGTGTTACAAAGACTAAGAGAACTAGGATTGAAACTGCAACCGGACAAATGTGAATTTCTAAAGCCAGAACTAGAGTACTTAGGCCACATAGTAACCTCTGAAGGAATAAAGCCTAATCCAAAGAAACTAGAAGCCGTTCAAAATTTCAAAACCCCTAAAACACCGACCGACGTAAAATCATTCTTAGGACTCGCGGGATATTATCGAAAATTTATACGAAACTTTAGCAAAATCGCGAAACCATTGACCGAACTGACAAAAAAGACCGTACCGTTTCACTGGAACGAACAGACGCAGACCAGCTTTGACACACTAAAAGAGAAATTATGTACTGCACCAGTTCTCAAATTCCCTGACTTTGAAAAACAATTCACTCTAACGACTGACGCGAGTAATTTAGGAGTAGGAGCCATCCTTTCGCAAGACGGACACCCCTGTTGCTATATTTCACGCACTCTCAATCCGCCCGAACGAAATTACTCGATTACCGAAAAGGAACTGTTAGCAATTGTATGGGCAACTAAAAGACTTCGACAATACCTGTTAGGAAGAAAATTCATTATTAGAACCGATCACCAAGCCTTGACATGGTTACAAAATTGCAAAGACCCCTCATCTCGACTGATCAGATGGAGACTACGACTAGAGGAATACGAATACGAAATACAGTACACTAAAGGAAAAGACAATACCGCTGCCGACTGTTTATCCCGAATTCACGCGATTACAGCACAAGACGAACCCACAGACTTACTGTCCAGATACCAAACCTGGGAAACCTCAGACGAACTTCCGAAACCATTAAAGATCGTACCCAATAAAAAGAACTTCTTCCAATTGACCTCAGACCAATTAGGCGCGTACGAAGGTAAAGAAAAATGGCTAAACATATTGAATAAAATCATCGAGAACACGAATCGAATTGGTATAGGAGACAATGATATTTCAACCCAGGATAGAAATACGATCAAGAGAATGCTCATGTTCTTTAACGACACGGACAAAGAGTTAGAATTTGCATGGGAACCAGTAAAAGAATTGACAGACGACGAAATTAAATAAATTATCAAAGAGAATCACGAATTAATCGGACACCCTGGAATACAGAAAACCTATGACCGAATCAAGACTAACTACAAAATACCGAACTTGTTTAAACTAATTCAGGAATACATTGAGACGTGCGACACTTGCCAACGAGCTAAACTCACACGAATTCGCCCAAGAGAGGAACCATGCATAACCGACACCCCGATAGACTCGAACGAAAAAATAGCTATGGATTTGTTAGGACCATTACAAAAGACAAAGAACGGTAACCAGTACATACTCTCAATTCATGACGAACTGACTAAATATCTTATACTAGTACCCCTCAAGACGCAACGAACCGAATCCATATGGGACGCCCTACTGAACCACTACATTTATGTATTCTCCGCACCCAAGAAAATACTAACAGACAGAGGACAGAATTTCATTTCCGAACTAATGCAAAGATACGAGGAAGCTTTTAATATAAAACATATCAAAACTACCGCATTCCACCCGCAGAGCAACGGATCCCTAGAAAGAACGCACGCAGTTGTCACTGACATGTTAAAATCAATACAATAAACATCCACCGACGAATGGGATGAACAATTGAACTTTATTTGCTTAGCATATAACACAATGACACACGACGCCACAGGCTACACACCCTTTGAACTAACGTTTGGACACAAAGCTAACCTACCTTCAACCATTTCCAAAAATCCTCAGCGAAGTTACGAGGACGAAGTATCCTTTCGAAAAAGAGAATGGGACTCACGGTTGAAAAGAGCCCGAGACACCTTGCTAAAGAGTAAACAAAGATATCAAAGAGACCAGCGACGTAAAATTATTAAACCGCAATCAATTTTCAAAGAAGGAGATCAAGTTTTGATACACAATGATCATAAAGAACACAAATTAGACATAGAATGGTTAGGACCATTCACGATTGATAAAGTATGCACACCGTATTATGTCATTAACGATAAGAAAGTACACGGCAACAGACTAAAATCTTATTTTCCAGGACGCCAATCCTCCTCGCGGGATTAACTTGCGCACACGTCACTATAACACCGTTAGATGCTCGGAATAACATATTTTTAGAAAAGATAAATAAGGGTTATTTATACAGTAGTACCGCCAATGTGATAATAGGTCTAGACACGAGCGAGATGTTTAAGCAAATCGAGAATATAGTAGAATATAAGAACAAAATCAGTGGATCAGCTATTAACTCTAACTATACCGAAGAATTAGATGCGTTAGACATACGTATTAACAATATTAGACAACTAGCCAGTCATGTAAGAACCCTCATACACCAGAGAACGAAGAGAGGATTATTGAACTTTGTCGGATCAATCTCTAAAAGCTTATTCGGAACACTAGACACAGACGATTTGGATTTAATAAATAAAAACATTGACACCTTATTTGACGACAACAAGCAGATTAAAGTCATACTAGCTAACCAGACTTCGCTTATAAAGAAAATGCTTAACACAGAGAGTTTAGAGAATTTGGAACGTTCATATAACAAATTAACGCAGCAATTGAATATAGAAAGCATATTTACCAAACTCATAATGAAAATCGATAGCGCCCTACAAGATTCGCACTTCCAACTTGACGAAATATTAAACGCGATCATTTTAGGTAAACAAGGTATCATTAGCCCACAGATTATAGAACCCGAAAAGTTTATAAGCAACTACGCGAAGATCATAGGACATCACATTTATAACATTGCCATTACGCCCAAAATCGAACACTTTCAGTTCATACTCGACATCAGTGACTTAACCGTTTTCACGTATAATGACAAATTATTTTTCAAGATTTCGATACCTCTAGTGCTCGAACAAGAGTGGGATATAATGCGCGTATACCCCATTCCGCACAAAAGAAACAATATATTTATGGCGCCCGTGATAGAAAATTCAGTATTTCTAACTTCAAACCTCCTTTACATGAACACTGATCTAGACTATATCACCGAATATTGTAAACAAAAGATAGTCATGATCTGTAAACAAACGCAGCCGATCCACAACGATAATTCCGACAATGACTGTCACAGCGAAATTATTAATTACAAGAAGAACGTCAACAATTGCGAGATATCCATTTATAAGATCGACCACATCAGTTTCATACCGCTGCACGCCGAAAATCAATTCTTAGCGATACCCTCTAAAGCAGTAGAAATTGACACGATATGTTCCGCAAAACATAATATTCAGACCATTGACAGACCATCTGTAATTAGCTCTAACGATTCATGCGATTTATTGTTTAATAACGAGTACATGCGAATAGGCGAAAGCAAAACCGAACTAGCTTACAGTATGAAGATGAAAACCATAGTACTTAATAACAATGATAGCTACATTAACATTTTGTACCGAATTTCCGCGGATCAACTCGATAGCGAAATATCAAAGCTAAATTTCGAACATAGAATAGAGACTTTGCGATCATATGCTATGAGTACATTACAAATAATAGGATATGTATCGGTAGGATTGATAGGTTTGTACACGCTCAACAAGTTAGGAATACTCGACTGCCTGAAGAACTGCGTTCCCGGTAAACTCTGTTTCCACCTGCTCTGCTGTAAGATCAAGAAAGGGCCACAAATCCACAACGACTTCCAACCAACGCAACCGAGTGTGCCAATCAACCTGTACACCACTGCAAGCCGCCCTTTGGCAATCGAAGACAATGAGGGAGGAAGAGTCTTGATACAGCCCCAGCGAGTCCGCTTTAAGAAGAGCATCCTCAAAAAGAACTCAAGGGACTAAGTTCAATCTAAAAAGGGGGGAATGTGACCCCAATTAACATCCCGAATCCCACGCTACCGGCTCACCCGACACCAGGCGATATCAGCTCCAGACCAAACTGTCCGGCTTATCGTTCCTAAGAAACACCGACCGTCGGTTGTCAAATTTCAATAACCACCTGTATAAATAGGACCATTCGACCCAGCGACAGTCAGTATTTTGTCTCGTCTCCAACCTGTAACATATCGTGCTACTATTGTAAAAACTGTGTAATAAAGGTATCTTCTGGTACGCCAGAAGAACTCGCATTTTTTTTATATCGTCCCGTCAAAATTTACGTGACAACGACGACGACGAATATTCACCAGACGTGAGAAAACTCTCACGACCCACAGAGACGTTCGTGAGGGTTATCGCAACGCAATTACAAATATTCAACGACAACTGGAGGAAATTTTGGACACAACAAAATCTACTCAACCAGTTATCCATAACGGCAATTCAACAGAGCAACGTTGAAGATCCGGCCTGGTTTCGACAAGACAATAGCTGCTACGACCATAGGGTAGCAGCATTGAAGCACTTGTACAAAGTGAAACTGCACGACCAGGCAAGAAAAAGGAACGAAGAAGAAAAGTGTCTCCACAAACCGACAAGAAGCCAGAAAATGAAAAATGTATGACCGAGTTATAAATGTGGACCGAGTAGCTGAAATGCAAGTCAGGAGAAGCGGAGCCAACAAGGAAATTCACCAAGATCCGCCGCTGCCAGCAAGAAAAGTCAACTTGCCCTCCACCGTCGCCATTCTCCTCACGCCTCTCCGAACTCGCTGTTTCGGTGGACCGAGTAGCTGAAACGCGAGTCAGGAGAAGCGCAGCCAACAAAGAAATTCACCGAGATCCGCCGCAGCCTGCAGGAAAATTAAAGTTGTCCCGCACATGCTGCACTTTTCTACGTTCTACAATGTCCCTTTGTACTTTCGGCGCGGTCAACGTAGTCATAAAAAAATAGTTTCCCTTGACAATCTTTTTCCCTGCTACGAACTGGTAATGGGAGCTAGATTATGACTTTACTGTAGTACCTTGTATATTTTCCTTTTTGTTTGAAGCAGAACTAGAATGTTGTTCTATCTTTTTTTGTTTAAATAAAAATAATTATTCCGTAATGTGTCTACTTCTTTAATCCTTTCTGTTATTTGACCTTATGAAATAAATATTTTTTACAATCATTTTAATACAGGATTTCCTTTATTTCGTGAAAGTCTGAACTTGTCAAAAAAATATGTACATAAAAATTACTTGATACGAAGGGGTATTCAATACGGTGCAAGTTAATTTTTTCATTTAATTATTGCTTTGATATGAAATCTGTATTTCTTCGAATTATTCAGAGTTTTTTATTTTTTACAATTAGAGTTTGCAACTGAATGGTCGGAAAAAATGAAAATACTTCTATCATTATATAATTAATATTATATTTAATTTATATTAATTAAAGTTTGGTATATTAGATTGATATATTAATTACATATTTTATGTAAAACCAGATAAAACAATTAAACTGTACGTTCCCTATCCAGGCCTAAGTCGAAACCGGTTTTGTTACAGGCTAAGTCGAAACCGGTTCTGTTACAGGCTAAGTCGAAACCGGATCTGTTCCTGGCTAAGAACTAGACTAAGGGGCAGCACTATAATGGGCACGGCCAAAACCCGAGCAGTGAGCACTCTCATCTACTCTCTGGTGTAAAAATTACTTTTAAATATTTGAGTAAAGTAAATAAAACATAATTTACAATTCTGACTACTTGTTTATTAATATAATAATTAAGTGTTACAAATATAATATAAAAGATTATTATTCACTGTCGGAGTTTGTATTTGATGGAATTTTTGGTGCTTTTAGCATCTGCAGATAACCAAGTCTTATTATTTGACAGAAATCTACCTTTATAATTATTGCCTATTTTCCAACGTTTCTCAATATTTTTGATAAAGTTCTCTAAAATTCCTTCAATATTGTGTCCGCTCACATTCCTTCCGGTAAAAATAGCCTCTAGTAATCCACTAACGCAATCCTTTCGTTTCAAATTCTTCAATTTGAACCATTCTTCGAACAATTCTTGGCGGGTGATCGTAGATACGTTTACTAAAATATTAAAATAAAATGATAATGGGATTGCGGGCGATCGCGTTTTCTTTTTGCCGTTTATGGAGATGAAGTAAGCTTTCAAATTAAATACTTCGCAAAATGCGTGCAAATTTTGTAAAACTTAGGACATTCTAATAATTTTTCTTAAAAACTATCAGTTCATAGAACATATCATAAAGTGTGTGAAGGAAACGTAAACCTACCATTTCCAGTTACAGCCATACTGATAATATTATATATAACAAGATACTAACACAATTTATGCACACTTCAAGAAAGAACTCGATATATTGCGGTTATAAGAAGTAACTGTTAGCTAACGCAGAAAAACAAACTGTGGTTACTGGAATGTTGACAGTCTTGCCAACAATAATACGGTGATGTGATTTACTAATTTTAGTTTTATTATTGCAGTATACATATCAAACTATCATACAAGTATAAATTTTAACAGATTTATGTTTGTTGGTATTTTTAATTTATTCGCGCTAGAACTGACTTTTATACCACAGTGAAATGGTGCAAACTTGTTGCATACTTAATTGTAAAGAACGGCAAAACCGTGATACAAATATATCTTTTCTTTACAGGATTAGAAATAAGTTAACAAAAACAATTTTATTTTGTAACCAATAGTTGGAAATATTCAAATTGTATTGTATACGAGCATATTTTACATCAGCTACCATAATTATTGCAGTCCCTTCAGGAATTAAAGTATTTAGTTGACTTGCTACAGTCAATAAATATTGTTTTATATTACCTTGCGCATATTATATATATTAATATATGTATTGTATTGAACATATACATATGTATGTATATTGTTCTTACTGTTCTTTTTTTAAATAAAGTAAGTTGTGAGGAAATAAATACAGATTTCATATTATCAACTCCAACATTAAAATTTAACTTCTTCCAAATTATAATCGACAAAATGAGTTAACCATATTTAAAATAATAAGATTAAAGTAAAAATGAACGAGTAATAAAATAAAATACATGTATGTATATTACACAGTTACAGTTTCCATAAATATTTATACAGAATGACATGTGACGACGATTCCCCTTTCCCCTCTGCCACTTTACCTTCGCGGTACTGCGATTTCTCAACATACTATAGCACTTTGCCCACAAGCGTCGTCTGCTAGGCGGTTTAATCTTGGAACAAGGCAGACTTATCTGCACCGGGTCTATTATAAGTATATATGGTCAGAGAGTAGATGAGAGTGCTCACGCTCGGGTTTTGGCCGTGGCACTTTTCGTTACGTTTCGACTTAGCCAGGAACAGAACCTGTTTCGACTTAGCCTGTAACAGAACCTGTTTCGACTTAGCCTGTAAGAGAACCTGTTTCGACGAGTGATGCCCGTTTGGACTCCGACCGATTGGACACGTCCCGATTGGACGGTGCCGATTGGACGCGTTCGTTTTCGACTCCGTGCCGATTGGACTCGTGCCGTTTGGACGCCGCACAGTGGTCCCAAAGCCCGAAAACGTGGCCAAAACCTAAAAAATTAACTTTCAGGTAGGTAAGTTTTAATTATGAGGTTGGTTATTCTAAGAGTGTTTCTACTTGGGGGTAAACGGCAAGAAGGTCGCATTTTATTACCTGACCAACAATCGCAGTCCGAACTTCGGTTTTATTAGACAGTGCTTTCATACTCTTCCAAGCCTCAGTGCGAATTTTGAGTGTACAGTATACAAATTGTATTGTATCGTATTGATTTTAATTGTGCATTATGAATGCTGTTTGTGAAGATAAGTTGCATAGTTTTTAGTGCCAAATGTTTATTATTAACCGGTAACTATGTATGCAAAAGAGAACGTAAAAGTGAAGGCGTAAATTTTAAAGATGTAGAGTGGAAGTTATATATCATGGAATATCACGCCCTAAAACTTGTTCAAGCATCTACTTTATACTATTATCTTGCAAATGAAACAAAAATGAACTGCAGAATTTGACAGATTTGCTCGTACTACTATTTTTTGTAATGCAGAGTAGGTATTCTGTGAGCTTTGAAAGGGTAATTGAAAACATTCACGTTCCTGGATTAGATTGAAAATTTGTGATGTAATGTTTTCAAGGTCGCTGATTACGAATCTGAACTTAAAATTTCGGAAAACAAAATGGCCGATCCAATATGGCGGACGGGTATTTGAAAAAATGATTCGATTTCTATAAAAATTGGTAATACGATGTTTTCGGGATCTCTGATTACGATTCTGAACTTAAAATTTCGAAAAACAAAATGGCCGATCCAATATGGCGGACGGGTATTTGAAAAAATGATTCGATTTCTATAAAAATTGGTAATATGATGTTTTCGGGACCTCTGATTACGATTCTGAACTTAAAATTTCGAAAAACAAAATGGCCGATCCAAAATGGCGGACAGGTATTTGAAAGTATGACTCGATTTTTACAAAAATTGGTAATACAGTAAAGTCGCTTTATTTTTCCAATTGCCAGTTCCGAGTTGGAAGAATACCTCACTTTATACAGTGCAAACATAGAGTTTACGACCACCAGGCTCGGACCTTGGATCGGGGACCCTAGGTACCTCGCGTACGGGACCCTTTAGAAATTGTAGATTCCTAAAATATCTAATGACCAACACGGCTTTTTGGTCCGACCTGATGGCCTAAGGGGATGTGAATACGTGCCTCGGACCCTCACGGGTCTTGAGGATGACAATGGCGTGAGGGCCAGGCGTTGCAGTGGTCATAAAATAATAAAATAATTAAACGTTCGACTTTTCGAGACCCTTACCGACCGTAATTTAGAGATTAACGGTAAAACATATAAAAAGAATGCCATGTTTAACGTTCTTGTCGCGAAACCGAACAACGGGAATCCCCTTCTTCCGCCAAACAGGGGATTATTTTTGACATAAACAAACCCCATTCGGAGACCTGCAGAGGAACAGACTCCACCCCCGCACATTCGGAAAAGGCGTTACCTTTTCCGAAAAAGAATATAAATATCAAGACAAGCGAGGTGAGAGTTACTCTTCCCAGTAACTGTTGTGAGGAACTGTGTGCAAGCGAAAAGTGAAAACGGTTTATTTAATTTCAATTCTGTACAATGGATGCTGTTCCTGGAGGTAAGTACAATGTCTCTGACTACTAGTATATCTGAAATAGTTAATGGTTACGGTATATAATAATAGACCTTATTAGAAGACAGAAGAAGAAGAAGATGATGTTTTGACCACGATTTCGCCGTTTGGCCACACTGTGCACCGTGTAGTATGTTTTAAATATAATTAATTATTATAATTTAATTATAAATTATTTTCATTTACTTTCAGGATCCTGTGATAATGATATACGTTTTACAAGGAAACAGGTTTTTGTTATTGTGAAAAATAATTTATATATTAAGTCGAATGTTATACTCGACCATTTCAAAAAACAAGTTTTAGAACAGAATGGGTGTTCTATAGAAATAAATTCTGAAATGAAGGTTGCATTGCAGAAACTATTTCACGCAATGCGAATAAAGTGGCAGAGTGTACACCGAAAAGAGAGCGTCTTTTTTGCAAAATTTGCCAATTGGCTCAATTCTAGTATAGCCTTTCGGGTACCTGCAGCCACTCAAGCTAGAGATAAAGGTGGCCGTCTTTCTACGGAATTCATTACTTCTAGTGAAAGGACAAAACGAAGGAGAACGGAAGAGATACGTTCTAAATTTCCCGTAGAAGAACTGTCCTATGCTACACAGATGAGTTTTCGAGCAGCAGGAAATTTGGATGCATCAAAACTTGTTCTAGATGTATCTCAACATTCATCGAAAGCTACGGAATATATTAAATCTGTGGAATCGAAGAAGGAAAGAACGCTATCCGGCGAAGTTGCACTGGCGTATTTTATAGAAAAACATTTTTCTAAAAGTGATTATGTGGACTTAAGGAAACTAGCCAAAGAAAATAATTGTTGTTTGTTTCCTTCATATAAGATTATTTTAGATTGCAAAAAGAAATGTAATCCTCCCGCAACGGATATCACTGTTCGTGAAGATACTGCGGAAGTGAAATTGCAAGGCCTGTTAGACCATTCTGTCAAAAGAATATTATTGTTACAAAGTACCGTAATTAACAGTTTGGCAGAGGAAAATTTGCGTATGACCCTCATATGCAAATGGGGATGCGATGGAAGCTCCGGACAAGGATTGTACAAGCAAGCTTTTGCAGATGAAGACAAATCAGATTCGGATATTTTCTTATCTTCGCTTGTTCCATTGGAGCTTTTGTGTAAAGATGGAAGTATTGTCTGGAAGAATCCAAGACCTTCATCCCCCCGTTACTGTAGGCCTATAAGGATTCAGTTTCTCCATGAAACTGCGAATGCTACAGTGTCCGAAATTTCATACGTGGAAAATCAAATAAAAGATCTCAAACCTTTTAAAATTGTGGTAGAAGGTAAGGAAGTTTTCGTTAGGTACGATTTACATCTAACAATGATAGATGGTAAAGTGTGTAATGCAATCACACACACAAAATCTGCACAACGTTGCTTTTTATGCGAAGCAACGTCCAAGGAATTTAATAATATAGATATGGTCTTAAATAAAAATATAAATGAAGACCATGTACGATTTGGACTCTCAACTCTGCATGCATGGATTAGATTTTTCGAATGTTGCTTGCACTTGTCCTACAAAGTTACAATTAAAAAGTGGCAAGTACGCAGCAACAGCAAAGAGAAACAAGAAATGGATCAACGAAAGCAGTTAATTCAACGAGGTCTTCGTAGAGAATTAGGACTAATTGTAGATCGTCCAAAACCAGGATTCGGCAGCACAAACGACGGTAATACGGCTCGGAAATTTTTTGAAAACTACAAAATATCGTCACACATAACCGGAGTTGATGAAATATTGGTCAAACGGTTTTATATAATACTGCAGGTTATTTCAAGTGGGCATGAAATAGAAACCGAAAAATTTCACGAATATGCAGTAAATACTGCAAGACTCTTTGTGAACCTTTATCCGTGGTATTATATGCCCACATCAGTTCACAAATTATTAATACACGGATCGCAAATTATAAAATCAGCGATTCTTCCTATAGGGCAAATGTCCGAAGATGCTCAAGAGTCGCTAAATAAATTCGTTAAGCGATTTCGAGAAAATTTATCTCGAAAATATTCTCGAGTTAAAACGATGGAGGATGTGTTTAATCGTCTTCTGCTACACTCCGACCCATTTTTATCTGGCATAAGAAAATTGCCGCAAAAGAAGTTGAGATGCCTATCTGCAGAAGCAATTGAATTATTAGCAACGCCAACAATAAATATGGATACAAACAGAGAAGAAATACCTGAAGCGTCCAGTGAAGATGTTGAATCTGCCGATGACGACAGTAACGAAAATTGAAATTACTTTAACTGATATCATTACTAGATTGATTCAATAAATGCAATTTAATGATACGTGAGTTAAAGTTTTATTTACCAATGCCTCATTCCTCCATTACAAATATTGCCATATTTTAATCAACCTTCCTGTTCCATCAAATTTTTCAATTCAAATTCGTAATCAGAGATCCCGAAAACATCGTATTACCAATTTTTATAGAAATCGAATCATTTTTTCAAATACCCGTCCGCCATATTGGATCGGCCATTTTGTTTTGCGAAATTTTAAGTTCAGAATCGTAATCAGAGGTCCCGAAAACATCGTATTACCAATTTTTATATAAATCGAATCATTTTTTCAAATACCCGTCCGCCATATTGGATCGGCCATTTTGTTTTTCGAAATTCCAAGTTCAGATTCGTAATCAGCGACCTTGAAAACATTACATCACAAATTTTCAATTTAACCCAGGAACGTCTTGAGGTTTTGGCCACGTTTTCGGGCTTTGGGACCACTGTGCGCCGTGCCGATTGGACGCCGTGGCGGCTGAATTCATGACGTTTGGACGCCGTAAATTTTATAATCATTGCTTTTCGAAGTCTACATACGGTGATATTGTATTGTGAAATATATGGGAACCTATTAAATTTGGATTTGAATTTTAATTTTTATGTGTTCCTTCAGACTCGTGCCTTTTGGACGTCGTCCAGGATTTGGCCGTCGCCAGGAGGGCGAAAATCCTAACGACACCGGGTTTTTATAAGCCCGGAGGCCGGGCCGCGTTCGGCCGCACGAGACGCGGTCCACCCGGGACAAAAGTTGCTCGCAGGCACGTCACTTCTCGAGATCTGCCTAGATTTTCGGGCGCCAGGCACGGACGGTGCCACGCTAAGCGATTACAGCCACTAACGTTCTCGAGAAGCGTTCGGACGCGCCTGCGACAACCGATATTAGATCGCGATTTTCCGCGAACGGTCGCAGGGTACTACGCGGGGCGAACACGAGGCGTTCCCCGCGGCGGGAAGGTTTCTCACGTAATAAAACTCTCGGAATTTCGGCTAACAATTCTTTATTTTTGGCCCGTTAACAGTGGCGATGCCGGCAGCGACCGGCAGCGGTTTTAGGTTAGCCGGCGCGTGACGGGAGATCGGTACACGCGCGATTTGACCTCTTCGGGCTCCTTCGAGACGCGTCGAATCCGGCAGCAACGCGGTGATGGCGTCGGCGTACGCGATACCCGCGTTCTACGCCCGAACTCCGATGGAAAACGCGTAACAAGTAGTTTCTCGTCGGCGGAACAAGTCGCGAAAATACGGCGAGAGCACGTGGCGGCCTCGCACCGTGGAACGAGCCGAGGTTGGCGTGAAAACTACAACGACGCGCGGATCCTCACCAAATACGAAATAGGGCACAGCCCCCCACTAATTAATATTTCCCCGCGCGAATACCGGCAGCCTCGAAGCTGCTTATGGGTTTCGGCGACGCGATCACGAACACGCGTACCGAGCCAACGCGAGAAAAATCACTGAAACAAGAGGCAATCTGACGAAAGCTTACCCGGCAACGGCGACGCTCGCTAGGCTCGTCCCTCTGGTTCCGGCAGCAAATCGCACTAATTACTACAGACTTATTGTACCCGCGACTATCTGTTAGTAGAGCCAACGACGAAGTGATTTTCCCGGCGCGATGACTCGGGAACGCGGAAGCGGAGCGTCCTCCCCTTTCCGCGCTCTTTCCCCGCAGGCGATCCGACCTATCGCGAATAGATTTTCGGCCGGGGCCTAGCCTCGGCGCGACGGTCCCTGGCGATCGGCGATTCCTTGGTTCCCCGGCAGCGGCGTTCGATGATTGGTTGCTTCATCGTGCGGCGATCGACGCGGGCCTATCCGGAAACTGGCCAGGTTTTCCTCCGGACGAGGTGCTAGCGAGGCAGCGGAGATTCCGTTTTCGGCACCGCATGTCCTCCTCTGCATCTCCAGGTTGTTTCTCCTGGGCCGCGTTGATCCCTCGAATTCCGGTACCGGAGTTTTCGCCGAAGCCGACCGCGTTCCTCTCCTTCGGGGAAAACTTTCCTTCAGGTCCTCGCCGGGACCTGACTACGGTCCTGCGAAATCGCGTCGCGCAAATTGGCGCGACGCTCAAAAGTATGAGTACTCGCCCATGGGTCTCGCTCGTGCCCAGGGCGAGCGCTCGCTACGGCCCATCTCGCATTTATACTGCCAGAGGGTGACCCGGTCTTCCGATATCCGGTCTCGGAGGACGTTGGCAAAACTGCCACGTCACAATCTAAATGTTTCGAATGTAATTAAGACAGCGCCGATGGATGTAACTGTAGCGTATCCGACTGTGAAACCGAGGGAAACTTTTTCAACATGGTTCGAGACCATTAGGGGCATAATTTTTTTTCTTTCATGAGTACATATTTTTTCCACCTTCTGACCTTAAGATTTTTAGTAGATGATTTTAAAAACATATTTGAACTACTTCTAAATATAGTTGTAAGCGAAAATATTGTGGCTTACTCTTTATTTCATCGTTCTTTTGATCTCTTATGGGCTACATTACAGCTCTGTTTAACACTCGTTTGCAATTATCACGCATATGTTGGTAATTCTTAAATATATGAAATGTATTAGACTAGTTATGTGAGGTATGTGTACACAAATATAATAGAAGAAATGTCTGTGTCCATGTAATTTAATAAAAACTCATGAAAAATTAATTATGATGCGTTATTACTATTTCCTTCGGATAAAATTGGGAAGAGCACAATATGGGGTCTCTACTACTGGGGGGTCCCCGTTGGAAATAGTGACCGGGCCAGCGAAGTGTCGAGTATCGATGAGACTCACACAAATGAACGGGAAGCAAATGATTACAACTTTTCTAATTTTTAATTTATTTCTATTAAACTTTTTCCATCGTATTTGTTCCTTTTTCTGATTAAATATGAAAATAATATCCAACGCGATATAATTACGAATATAATTACTCGTGTAATGAGCGACTAAATTTTCGGACACGAAAGTGGACGACAAATGTAAAAGGAAGAGAAACATAGAGTGGAAGCGTTCGACAAAGATGAAAAACGTTAAACTTTGCTATTTTTGGTCTCATAAATGCACGTTGTAAATGAGATCTTCCTAGTAATGCTCGATAAAATTATAGACAATCTGCTCGGATTAATGTTATCAAAATTTATTACAAGAAATAAAGAAATATAGAAGAAATTATTTGTAGTACATACTTGTACTGTGACATTTTGTAATCAATGTATGTATCAGTGCATCAGCGTGCGGGAAGGAAAGAGACGCGGAGAGTCGTGGCGCACCGGAACACTTCCAAGGTTTTTCAATACGCTGTCCTCTGCGT
Organism: Lasioglossum lativentre; assembly: GCA_916610255.1. Lineage (NCBI taxonomy): Eukaryota > Metazoa > Arthropoda > Insecta > Hymenoptera > Halictidae > Lasioglossum > Lasioglossum lativentre. The sequence continues at coordinate 40,635,199 of OU744356.1, read as the reverse complement.
CCAAAACATTTCGTTCATCACACAAGTAAATGTCATCGAAATTATATCATGTTTGGTATCATATTCATTAGAAAAATGTCACGAATATGTTAGTCAAAGCCCCATAAAATAATAATGAAAAATAAAGAAGTTTCGTTATTGGATTAGTAGTGGTCTCACACAGATATACCCGACCCGTATTATGTTACACTTCTCGGCGATTGATACCTCTAGAGTTTTACGGCCCCTCACGGGGTATATCCCGCGAAATATGTAGATACCCGTCATAATACTATATATGTATATCGCATAAAACACTGTAGTACCAAAACAGTGTAATAAGTTTGGAAACCGTAATATAGTTTGGAAAAAAGGAGTATGTTCTTTCGGCTGCCTTAAGATCACTTAATTGTGGGGGGGGGGGGGGTATACCTGGAAGGTCTTTTGGCTTTATGTTTTATGAAGGCCACGGTAGATACGTCGTCGGTGGGTAGTTTACCTGAATTCAGACTTGCTTGTCCCTTCGCAAGGGGGTTTCATGACGGATTATATGCACATTGTATATACTAAACTAATTTAGGTGACTGTGCTCTTCTACGGTTCTGGGCTAAGTGCCCTGTAGTTCCTTTTTATTTGAGGCATCCTTTGCATTGGAAAAACCGAAAAAATACAGGTATTTATTTCGGTTTCGGTATTATATCGGTCATACCGAAACCGATATTTCAACGTTTCAGGCATTCATCCATTTCGATATTATTTCGTTATTATGTTTTAGTGTTGCTTAAATTATTTTTAATAACATTTTACAGTGTTTTCTCGATAAATATCCCAAATTTCTGCACGGTCATTGTCCCGGAACTATCCCCACTCCTGCGGGGTAAACCCCGTGAGGGGCCGTAAAGCTCAAGCGGCTTTGGACGCCGAGAAGTGTAACATAGAACGGGTCGGGTGTCTGTGTGAGACCACTACTAATCCGATAACAACATTTTATTATTTTTTTATGGAACTTTCACCAACATATTCCGGGCATTTTTCAAATGAAAATGATACCAAATATATATGATATAATTTCGATGATATTTACTTGTGTGATGAACGACGAATGCTTTGGGCTTTGGACGCAGTATAGGGAGACGCAGTATTGGAGAAGTATGGGAAAGATAGAAACGCGGAGAGTTGCGGCGCGCCGCGCCGGCACAGTTTAAAGGCCCACCGCGTCCTCACAATGTAATCCCAATAAAAAACTTTTTTATTATTACTTATTTTTGTATGAGACTTTCACCGATATATTTGTGACATTTTTCTGATTAAAATGATACTAAACACGATATAATTCGCATCAGATTTACATTAATTGCCGTTCATATAATTTCAATGAGAAGTTACGCGGGGTCGTCCATTACACACGTAAATATAATCGGAATTGTATTATTTTTGGTATCAATTTCATTAGAAAAATGTCAAGAATATGATGGTGAAAGTTCCATAAAAAAATAATAAAAAATAAAGAAGTTTTGTTATTGCATTAGTGTGGTCTCCTGGTCTCACACCGATATACCCGACCCGTATCATGTTACACTTCTCGGCAGCCGAGGCCTCTCGAGGTTTAAGGCCCCTCACGGGGTATACCCCGCAGGAGTGAGGATAGCTCAGGGACAATTAGGTGTGATTGCTGCCAGCAAGAAAAGTGAACTTGCCCTCCACCGTCACCATTCTCCTCACGTCTCTCCGAACTGGCTGTTTCGGCGGGTGGACCGAGTAGCTGAAATTCGAGTCAGGACTGGTCAGGAGAAGCAGAGCCAACAAAGACAATCACAGAAATCCGCCAATGTTAGTTTAATGAATTATTTACAACGCAATCAAATTGTTGGAACAAATATATTTTTTAAATGTATCTCATAATTATATATTTCAATACATTCAATTTTTCCAAACAATACAGTTTGTTTAAGCAAATACAATTTTTAACAAACATAATTTTTTAAATGAATTAAATTTTAAACAAATAATTTTTTTTTTAGTAAACGTCTTTTTAGACATAATTTTGTATGTCAATAAAGTTGTTTAAACAAATTGAATTTTTACATAAATGTTTTTTTAATGTACAGATTTTTATGAATAAAAATTTCTGAGTAAATAAAATTGTTTAAACAAATAAAGAATCCATATTGTTTTTTAAATAGATTTAAATAGATTGAATTTCAATAGAATGAACCTTCAAATTCTCCTCACGCCTCTCGGAACTCGCTGTTTCGGTGGACCGAGTAGCTGAAATGCGAGTCAGGAGAAGCGGAGCCAACAAGGAAAATCATCGAGATCCGCCGCTGTCTGCAGGAAAATTCTAGTTGTCCCGCACATGCTGCCCTTTTCTTCGTTCTACAATGTCCCTTTGTACTTTCGGCGCGGTCGACGTAGTCATAAAAAAATAGATTCCCTTGACAATCTTTTTCCCTGCTACGAACTGGTGATGGGAGCTAGATTATGACTTTACTGTAGTACCTTGTATATTTTCCTTTTTGTTGGAAGCAGAACTAGAATATTGTTCTATCTTTTTTTGTTTAAATAAAAATAATTATTCCGTAATGTGTCTACTTCTTCAATCCTTTCTTTTATTTGACCTTATGAAATAAATATTTTGTACAATCATTTTAATACAGGATTTCCTTTATTTCGTGAAAGTCTGAACTTGGCAAAAAAATATGTACATAAAAATTATTTGATACGAAGGTATATTCAATACGGTGCAAGTTAATTTTTTCATTTAATTAATGCTTTGATATGAAATCTGTATTTCTTCGAATTATTCAGTTTTTTATTTTTTACAATTAGATTTTGCAACTGAATGGTCGGAAAAATGGAGTGATGCCCGTTTGGACTCCGACCGATTGGACACGTCCCGATTGGACGGTGCCGATTGGACGCGTTCCTTTTCGACTCCGTGCCGATTGGACTCGTGCCGTTTGGACGCGGTGCCGTTTGGACGCCGTGCCGATTGGACGCCGTGGCGGCTGAATTCATGACGTTTGGACGCCGTAAATTTTATAATCATTGCTTTTCGAAGTCTACATATGGTCTACATACGGTGATATTGTATTGTGAAATATATGGGAACCTATTAAATTTGGATTTGAATTTTAATTTTTATGTGTTTCTTCAGACTCGTGCCTTTTGGACGCCGTGGCGGTTGGATTCATGACATTTGAACGCCGTAAATTTTATAATCATTGCTTTTCGAAGTCTACATATGATGATATTGTATTGTGAAATATATGGTTAACAACGCCCGATTAACAACAACTTCAGTTATCTAGCCAAACCTAACCCAGACTAATGTCATTTCCACTCGCTCTTAAAATAAACTTTCCGGAGTAAGACTTCGGAATCACCCCCCTCCGAAGCTGTACATCATTATTTTTCATTAATAGATTCTTAATCATAATTTAAAATTTAATAGATTCCAAATCATATTTAATCTTATATTTCACAATACAATATCACCATATGTAGACTTCGAAAAGCAATGATTATAAAATTTACGGCGTCCAAACGTCATGAATACAGCCGCCACGGCGTCCAATCGGCACGGCGTCCAAACGGCACGAGTCCAATCGGCACGGAGTCGAAAAGGAACGCGTCCAATCGGGACAGTCCAATCGGGACGTGTCCAATCGGTCGGAGTCCAAGTGGGACACCCCCAAAAAATGAAGATACTTCTATCATTATATAATTAATATTATATTTAATTTATATTAATTAATGTTTGGTATATTAGATTTATATATTAATTACATATTTTATGTAAAACCAGATAAAACAATTAAACTGTGCGTTCCCTATCCAGGCCTAAGTCGAAACCGGTTTTGTTACAGGCTAAGTCGAAACAGGTTCTGTTACAGGCTAAGTCGAAACAGGTTCTGTTTCAGGCTAAGTCGAAACAGGTTCTGTTACAGGCTAAGTCGAAAGAGGTTCTGTTACAGGCTAAGAACTAGACTAGGGGGCAGCACTACAGGGTGTCAAAAGGTCGTCCGTCCTTTCAGCCAGCAAGAGGTAGAAATGTTAGGTCGGCGTGGCGTTTTATGGTCCCTATTGTCCTATGCCTCCCTTAAGAAACTTTCTAAAAGAAAGACGGACGACGTTTTCGAATAGTAACCCATCGACTCTGCGTACAAATCTGCAGGAAAACCGAAACATGTGATTGTCGTATACCTGCTATCTACCATCAGCTGTACAGTTCGTTGACCTGACCGTACAACCCTTAGCTTTCGGTACTGTCGTACACCTGAAGACATCTGTGCAGTTCGTCACCGAATGACCCAGTGACAGTGACACACATTACGAAGCATTTTCAATTACAAGTTTTTACAAATATCTCGTAAACTAAAGACGCGAGGCAAAAAGTCTAAAGGGAAATGTTGTTCAGAATCGTGGTCTTTACAACATATCCAAAGCTCATCGAAATCGGAGATAATCGAGAAACTGTTGTCTGTTACATCGCGGCGTACCGACAACACTCTCCTCCCCCCGGCTCGCCGCGCTGACCGTGCCACCGAGCGACTAGGCGCGCTCTGGTTGGTCCGTGTTTTTCGTTAATAACTCCTACACAAAGCCGCGGACAACATTTTGCAAAAGGAAAATGTCGCTTCAAATGACCCAAGGAACCGCCCATTTCCGGGAGCAGAAGGAATTTTGAGACACCCTGTATAATGGGCACGGCTAAAACCCGAGCGTGAGCACTCTCATCTACTCTCTGATATAGACTAAATGTTATTGAGGTTTTCGATCGTATAATTGTTGAAATAACGATGTGTGATGTTTTCGGCGCACGGTTCGATCTTGTGACCGTGTTGGCCACATATCGATATTTCGTGCGACGTGAGCACGGATATCGATCCCCACCACGACAAGTGCTGCGTCACGCGTGATCCTTGTCTTAGAAAAGGATCACAGGATCGAGCCACTTGTAAGATGCGCGCGCATCGATCCCCTCTCGATTGCGATCGAAGGAGGTCGATGCGAGCAGCAGATAGATCACTCTGTGTCTGGACACGAGCCTGTCAAGACGCAGCAGTCACCGCGTTAAAATTCAGTTTTAGCGTAGGGCCCATGAGTGGCTAAAATTCAATATTCAAACTTGTAAATTACAAGTCTTTTTCTAGTTTACAGACTAATTCTGTACTAGCCCAGGAGTGGCTGAAATTAAAAATTGTAACTTTCCGGATGCAAGCTTTTTCTAGTTTACAGACTAATTCTGTATTAGCCCAGGAGTGGCTGAAGTTAAAAATTGTAACTTGCCGGATGCAAGCTTTTTCTAGTCTACAGACTAATTCTGTATTAGCCCAGGAGTGGCTGAAATTAAAAGATTCGTTCACGCGTCGTGAGTAAATCGCGGATTATTAGACGGAATCGGTGCTCGAACCTTGTATCGCCAATCGCGTGCGAAAAGTAAAAAGGCGTCGCGATTAACACGATGCAAGATAAAGAGGCCTAGTGATTCAGCATTAAGTAAGGTGAACAGTTACCTCCACGTTCACAAATTTGAATAAATAGTGAAGTGAATCACAAGGCTTTCGCTATTGTGCCAAGTGAAAAACCTTGTATCTTGCGCCGTGTTTTAGGCAACCTAGTCAGCCACGAAACCGGGCGGAACGTCGGCGTCGGTTTCGTGCACGATAATAATTAGAGATAAATTCAATATTGCCCTCACAGAAACGTTTGGAGATTGAGGAGTCGCCCAGGCCACGTACCTGCCGACAATTCGTTATCTGCCAACCACGTCTTTGTGAGCGACCAACCTGGTTGGTAGAGCCGTAGGCGCGATTGAGTAATAATCGCATAGGGCCCACAAAACGTTAGGAGATTGAGGAGTCGCCCAGGCCACGCACCTGCCGACAATTCGTTATCTGCCAACAACGTTTTGTGGAATTGCTGAGGAATAGGTGCCGTTCACCCCTCCCGTGAATACCGGCAGGACTGTTCGTGTATCCTATCTTCGTCAGCCACTGTATAGTAAATTGCATATCGTATGGTCGTCTAAACTCACAAAATCGTTTGGAGATTGAGGAGTCGCCCAGGCCACGTACCTGCCGACAATTCCTTATCTGCCATTCATGTTTGTGAGTTCTGTAGGCGTGAGTGTGTTTCGAACATTCACATAGGGCCCACAGAAGTGTCGGAGATTGAGGAGTCGCCCAGGCCACGTACCTGCCGACAATTCGTTATCTGCCATATACGCTTTTGTGGAACATCTAACGGATAGGTGCCGCTCACCCCTCGCGATCGGCAGGGCTGTTCGTGCATCCTGTTTACGTTAGCGCTCTCGAAAGAACACAATTGGGTCTCGTACAATTGTGCAAAGCTCACTGAAACGTCCGGAGATTGTGGAGTCGCCCAGGCCACGTACCTGCCGACAATTCGTTATCTGCCGTGTATGATTTCAGTGAGGTTCCTAACGTGTGGACCTCGATCGGCTCTCCCGTATTTTATACGGCGGTTCAGATTGGCGCTTCCACACTGTTAGCGCGTTTAAACCGCGGAAATACCTATACCATACGATTTTCAGATATTATACGTGCACGAGGCCGATGTCGACGTTACGATCCGCGTTGCGAATAGAGGCGATACGCGAGCAAGCGAGCGTTGGAAGTTTCGTTTCTTGCACGCATTCCGTGCGTGCCAAGGCATTGTTCTACGCGCGGGTCGTCGCATCGTAAACACGTCGTGTCAATAACGAAGCATTGCTACTGAACTCGTGTAAATCACTACAAGTCAACACGTAGAATATACCCTACTTATACCAGTCAAATATTCTCCAAGCTCATTTATATTTGCCTAAACCTTTCCGCTTTCCAGTGCCTGGAGGCACGAACCTCGATTATTTCTAATATACATCGATATAGTAACCGATCAGGTGTAGATCAAAGAATTAATAGAAAGGGAACAATAGTTTGGGTTAATGTTAAATGAAAGTAACTATAGTTAAGATTAACATTAAATAGATAAAAGGTAACAATAGTTTGGTTACAATCTAATATAAACTATCTAAAGCTATTTTGCAAGTTTTTTTAAACTTTTCGATCCATATTTGGATCTTTTTCAAAAAAAAAAAAAAAAACTGCGTCTGAAAAATTTCTAAATTTTAATTACAATATAGTAAAACACAACGGATTCAATACACTATCTAATTACTGTATTATAATACTGTATTAAATTTCTTATGATGGTGCCCATCACTAAGGGTACGATCACAGTGGACCCGTTTCGTCCGACGTCAGATGCGTGAGACCCTTCCGAGTTTCGACCGACGCGACGTCGGCCGAAAGGTCGGCCGCCGCGCGATATATTTCAGCGTACCGTTTACTTCAAATAATTTTCATGTCGCCAATTTTTAAGTACCCGTATTTTTAAAAACAGGTCTGTAAAGAGAACGCTTGGGGCTATATTATCATTATTTTTAATTTTTCAATTTTCTGGTGCTACGATAACAATGCACCTGTTTAAAACAATTGCAAAATAAATAGTGGAAACAAATATTTTTTCAACTGAAATAATTTTTATTAAATACTCTTATGTTTTCACTATAAGCACCCCAAACTCATTTTCATCGGTGTGTTAGTTCGGCCGTTATAATTTAATGAAAAACGTTTGTCACCTCATATTACGCATCTGTAAAATGTTTCCATTTATTCTGCTACGTTATCAAACTTCCGATGCCGTGGGTGTGAACACGTCGAGAAAAACGACCTGATTAAGGTCATGGACTTAAACAAAAAAAGATAGAACAACATTCTAGTTCTGCTTCAAACAAAAAGGAAAATATACAAGGTACTACAGTAAAGTCATAATCTAGCTCCCATTACCAGTTCGTAGCAGGGAAAAAGATTGTCAAGGGAAACTATTTTTTTATGACTACGTCGACCGCGCCGAAAGTACAAAGGGACATTGTAGAACGTAGAAAAGTGCAGCATGTGCGGGACAACTTTAATTTTCCTGCAGGCTGCGGCGGATCTCGGTGAATTTCTTTGTTGGCTGCGCTTCTCCTGACTCGCGTTTCAGCTACTCGGTCCACCGAAACAGCGAGTTCGGAGAGGCGTGAGGAGAATGGCGACGGTGGAGGGCAAGTTGACTTTTCTTGCTGGCAGCGGCGGATCTTGGTGAATTTCCTTGTTGGCTCCGCTTCTCCTGACTTGCATTTCAGCTACTCGGTCCACCGAAACGCGAGTTCGGAGAGGCTGATTATGGGAGCTCACCTATGCAATACATTTTTCATTTTCTGGCTTCTTGTCGGTTTGTGGAGACACTTTTCTTCTTCGTTCCTTTTTCTTGCCTGGTCGTGCAGTTTCACTTTGTACAAGTGCTTCAATGCTGCTACCCTATGGTCGTAGCAGCTATTGTCTTGTCGAAACCAGGCCGGATCTTCAACGTTGCTCTGTTGAATTGCCGTTATGGATAACTGGTTGAGTAGATTTTGTTGTGTCCAAAATTTCCTCCAGTTGTCGTTGAATATTTGTAATTGCGTTGCGATAACCCTCACGAACGTCTCTGTGGGTCGTGAGAGTTTTCTCACGTCTGGTGAATATTCGTCGTCGTCGTCGTCGTCATCAGAAAACTCCCTGTTTGCAATGTATGCCTCTGCAGGTTCCATGATGTCCAATGGCGTTTTCATCATTTGATCGCGACATGCAGTGCAATTATATTTCCGCATTATGTGGTGCACGATGTAGCCTGCGAAATATGTTATTGATGTTGCCTCGTAAAAGGATAGTCCATCGTTCCTCTCGTTGGAAGTCGCTGCCTCTGCATTGTCCTCCGTATTGTCACAGAAATGCGTTGCGCATTCTAATGCTCCGTCGTCTTCTTCGTCTGCTGCTAAATACATATCTGTCAAGTGAGATTGAGCAGGAATGCAGCTCTGAACTCCAATTAAAGTTGAAGCTTCTTTGTCTTCTTCTTGCGTGTTGGTCCGAACTCCAATTTTTATTAATTGTGAGCACATAATGTGCCGCAAATTCAACCGGACCACACGCGACGTTGGGTTCATGTTGAAGCCACCTCGTTGTCGGAGTTTCGAGAACAAATGTTCTACCGAATCTTGGTTTGCCAAGCCTAAAGCAAACTGGAAGTGACGTGTGCCCTCTTCGTCGGTTATCGTGTCGTAGACGTGTAGAAATGCCCTGAGGGTCTGGGTTAGACCCTTGAAGCAGGGCGGTCTCTTCATCATCGGTGATTCTTGCCTGTATGGAGAAACAATCCATTTTTTGGTCCACTCCATCATGTGTTGCAGCGAGTTGTACACGATGTCATGCTGTTCGCGAAGGGGCCTCTTCTTGAAATTGCTGTTCGTGTTGTAGCAATTACAATAATCTATTAATTTATCAATCCTTTTGATAAATGCAGCCGTCTTTTCCCACGTAGCACTTCTGCCCTTTAGCCCTTTAGGGTCATTGCCTGCAACTTCGACTGCTGCAGCGAATCGTCTTCCAAACAATTGGAATGCCCTCTTGACATTCATGCTTTGAAATGCATTTGGATGCAAATGCATTTCCGATATGTGCGGCAGCAATCGTGATGAATTCATGGCCCTGTCGTAATTCCATGTTTCATCCATATCGGAAAACGAAATGATGCTTTCGTTTCCGACATACACATTCCCATGTCTTCTTAATTACGATACTAGTCGCTTAATTAAGTGTGGGAAATCAAATGTTGCATAATACATTGTTCCCTCGTAGTGGAAGAACGGACGGGCCTCCCTTACTCCCAATTCCCGGTAGACTTTTTGATTTGTAGTGCACTGATCACATGTCAAAATCTTGACATGTGCACCACTCTCCTTCAGTCGGCGCAAACAGGAATGCAGCAGATGTAGAAGGTCTTCTGTCCTCAATCCTCCTCTTCCTGATAGGAAGTATGCTAGTGGCTGCCTCCATCTGTTTTCACCGTTGATGCTGTCCACACAAAACATGAACACGTAACGTGCTTTCTCGTCACGTCGACCCAATATTCCTAAGTCGACAAGTCCTTCCACTTGGTCCAGGGAAGCTGAGTATTCTTTCCATGTTTTGATGGACATCTCATCCCATTTCAGGGCGCACAATCTTTGCTCCAATGGGAATTTGGCTAGGCGTCTCTTTATGTCATCGAAGATGTTGACAGCAAACCCAGTCTCCAGATTATTAAATGCGATCCACCTTCGGACTGTACCCTCTGCTGGCAGATGACATCCACTTCTCCTTAGCCTATTGTAAGCGGACGGAGAATTATAAAAAATCATTTTCGCCAAATCTTGTTCCTCCGTCGTATATGGCACGTTGTCCCTCTTCAGCTGTAGTTTCACCATTGTGCGTGCAACTTTGTTCAGACACTTTTTCCTATCTAAAAATTCGTCCACCGTTTCTGTTGCTTTGGTACCACGAACTTTTGCTGACATTGTTCTTCGAAGTTTTTTTTGAGACACTTCAATGTCAACTTCAAATTTCTAATCTCCCTTTTTAGTTTTTTGTTTGTATTTTGCAATCCCGCCGGGTGGGAGATTTTGGTTGGACTTTTCCTCCGTACTAGATAGCTTGTGCGTGGTTCAATGGCTAGCCAGTCCATCCTATCGTCCTCATTCTCTGAGAAGTGTAATGGCGTCCTTGCATAAACCCGCGTCGCCACGTCCATATAATCTCGAGGAAGTTCCTCTTCCGTGTAATTGTGCACAAGCGTTTGTTCGGCACGATAAGCTTCGACATTGGATCCCTCGATGTTTTGTTGCTCCTCTTCTTCGACGTTGAATCCCTCGATGTTTTCTAGTTCCTCTTTTTCGACGTTGGATCCCTCGATGTATTAATTACTATAAAAGTTCCTCTTGTTCTAGGTATTGCCTCTGATCTACCCATGGTTCGGGCACAGCATTCATTTTCAGTCTTCGCCTTGTACCTCGGTTATAGCTGTTCCTTGGCCTGAACATTTCGGGAAAGAAATGTTCAGCGCATATACATATAATGTAAAATTACATGCATGGTCCAAACGAATAGAACGTCTATAATCTGTGGGATGAAGTAGACCAGGGGTTCCCAACGGGGTCCGGGTGGACCCCTTGGGGGTTGATGGAAGTTTAAAAAGGGTCTATAGAATTCCAAGAGTCTAATGAGTGTCGACGATAAATTTCTAAATTCTACTAATCCGGCGTACGATGATTAATAATAGAAGCGAATAGGGCAAAGTGCAAATTTATTCATTTTTAAATGTGAATGTGATGTGTGAATGTAAATATCTAATTACTACTTACTCAAACGCCTTAGCGTGGATGCGGTATAACTTGTTAAATTTGGATTACCTATAAAAAGAGTAATAACAGTTGAAGCATATTTATTTATACACACAATCATATATCAAAATATTAATATTTCAAATGTGCGCGAGTGGGATTATATTGATGGATTACATGCCTGTGTAAAAGTTGCTGAAATAATCCTATCATAGTGTGAAATACATTGAATTGAATTGAATTGAATTTGTGAAGTTAACCGGGCACTCAGTCCTATGGGACCATTGTACCCGGGCCCGGTGAAGATTGGGCTACCAACTCATATAAGGCGCTCGAGCAGGGCGGCCTCTCTGGCAAAATCCAGGAGTGCATCTACCCCGTCTGCCTTAAGACAAAGGACACCTTGGTGTGAGAGCCCCAAGAGTTTACTTCTTAGGGCCTCAGTACCTTTGCAGTGCCATAGTACGTGGAGAGGGGTTTCATCCTCCTCCCCGCATCTTGGGCAGGTAGATTCCGTCTGGATACCAAGCCTGGCCAAGTGCTTACCGGTGAACCAGTGGCACGTGGTGATTCCCACGAGCCGCCGCACCTTTAGACGGTCCATGTGACACAGCTTGTTGGCGAGGTCTTTACTAGGCCCTTCCACCAGAGCTTTCGTGTGTCGCATGCCTGGTTCGGAATTCCATAAATGGGCAAGTTGGTTTCTTGCCCATTCTTTATTCCAGTTTTTAATTATACTGGGTGCCAGTTTTGGAGGTCTGTAGATAGCTGCGTTCTGGCAACGGGAGCCTTCACGCGCTAATCTGTTTGCCTCCTCATTTCTTTTGATTCCAGAGTGACCTGGAACCCACAGAAGGCTAACATGATTACATTCAGCTAGCTCTGTTATGGTTGTAACACAGTCTAATGATCTAATTGCCGCGCGGCTGTCGCTACATATATATATGTGTTTATTCTTGTAGCCTTTGCTGAGGTTGAGTTCAGCGCAGGCCAAGATAGCACGTGTGTTCCGGCATCCCGTAAGCTACCGATCCTTCTCACCGTCGTCGCGTAGCCTCGCGGATGACGTCACGTCATCCGCGCGGCCCCCTCACCTCGTTAGCCACCGAACAGGTGGATTTTCGGTTACCTACCGGCTGATCGGCACTCGTCTTGATACAGTACACGCGTAAACACGTATTACATATATCGAAAACCGCCTCTTGCGTTAAGCGTTCTCACATCGTGAGTTACCTCGTTCGTCCGTCTTCAGTGTTCTCGCCGCGTCTCGTATTGTACTAGTAATCGTTATTTCTGTTGTTATTGTAGTTATTAAACGTTTGTTAAACCGTGTACAAAGTTCTTCACTACACCGACGAAATCCCACTGATTCACTTTTCCGATCTCTAACAACGTGTAATATGAAAGGAGAGATGTTTAGCACTCCCCTAGACAAGGATGGAACACACATAAACTGGTAAGGCACTGTCGCTCTTTGGCGGCACTTACCAAATTTTTTTTTTTTGGGAACCGAGGGTGTGTGGCCTCTACAGTGGTGACTCTGATCCACTGTCGAGCCGTTCTCTCTATTTGAGGGATGTCACACACCTAAATCCTCTTGCTCCACCTCCTCGTGGTGGTTCCTGGGCACTCACTGTGATGAGTGGCTAACGGAGCAAGGGGTACGCGGCGGGAAGTAGCTCCTGTGATGTGTGAGGCGATGCCAGCGGGATCTTCGGATCCCGGCAGGGCTTCCCTTGCCGGTAAGGCTCACACTGAGTAGGAGTGAAAACCGTTGCACACGTGTCCTGGGCAGTAAGTTGTCTGTCCAGGGCCGCATACCGTAAACCGGTGGTCATGTTTTACCGGAACGGGGGGCTTGCCTTAATCGGCCGGCCTGCGAGGAGGATAAACCTCTATAAAAAAGTCTCTATCCCAAGCTATCGTAACGTGGCGATGGGAAACTCCCGGAGTAAGCGCCGGGGGTGGGCGATGGATGCATCTGCTCTCAAGCGTTGTACAACTTCTGGGTACCTGCCGCCCCCCAGTCGTACTAGGCTTACCGGGGCATGCGGCTCTGCCCCGGTGGACCCCTATGTCCGCTGAATTGTAAGAGGGTAACGAGTGAAGCGCCCCCAGGAATGGGGGCGTTGTAACCAGGCCCGATCATGAAACTATGGATTCGTTAAACGCTGAGCCTCGGAGGAAAGGGCAACCGCGCCCGGAAGCGGAGGAGGTAGGAGGCTCCCAACGGAGCCCGAGACCAAGCGTGAGGGGAGGGGCCTCTGGCCCATCCTCGGATATGCGCTCCGTGAGCGGGCGAACGAGATCGCGGCTGAGGGCCGCATCTCTGAGCGGCTCGAGGGGTAGTACCCTCGGATGCTCCCCCGCGGAGCGCGATGTGGAGGACGACGTGATGTCGGTCACGTCGGTCGCGTCGTCCTTCACATCGGGTAAGCGACCTGCGTCGCCGTCACCCATAGAGGCGCCCGGGGAGAAGAAGAAGTCCCGATACCGATATCGGGACCCAGCACCGACAGCTGGCCAACGCCAGCTGGAGATGCGGGGTCTTCTCCCCGGGCAGATTGTCGCTCTGGCGGTGGAGGCCAGTGAGGCGGTGGAGGAAACCGCCGCCAAGAGCGGCAACTTGAAGGGGACCTCGATCCGCGACCTAAAGGACGCGGCGAGGTCCATGGTGGCGGCGGTGCGGGAGCTGGAGCGGCGGGGCTTTCAGGGAAGCCCCGCCCCCTCCCACAGAGGCGCTGACCCCGTGGGCCGCCTGCAGACCTGTAGGACAGGGTGCAGGCGGAGAACCGGGACCTCAGGGGAGAAAACGCGAGGATGGGTCGCGAGATTGCGGGTCTCCGCGAGACCCTAGAAGCGGTCAGGGGGGAGATGATGGCCATGAAGAGGCGGCTAGATGCCCCCTCTTCCCCATCATCGCCTCCCCCCCCCTGCCCCTGCCCCTGTTCGGGGAGATCGGGGCACTGCGGGGATTCCGGCTGCGCCGCTTTCCGGCGCGTCGGACGACCGGGCGGTCCTGCTGGCCCAGATAGGAGCTCTGATTGACGCGAAATTCGTGGCAATCCGCGCGGAGCTCCGTCTGGGCCGGCAGGGTGCCCCGTCGGTGACGGTGACGGGGGGATACTCCGGGGCGATTAAGGGGCGTAAGGCCCCCGCACCGGCCCCGTCGGCGGTTATTCCCCCTCCTTCTTCTTCCTCACCGGCTGTTGGCGGGGTGTCCCCCCCCCCCCCCCCGCCAACACCCCCAAAACCGGGGGGAAGAAGAAGAAGAAGAAGAAGAAGGGAAAAGGGGGCACCCCGTTGGCGGTCTCCCAAGTGGCCCCTCCCCCCGCCCAAACCGCAACAACCCCGGCCCCCCCGAGTGGGGAGGCCTGGTGGGGAGACGGGCCAAGAAGGAGGCCAAGGCGGCCTCGGCTCCCGGTCCCGCTCAGAAGGGCAAAGGCCAGGGGGCCGGCGCGGCGCTAAGGCCAAGGTCCCTCCTCGGGTGGTGGCCCCTCCCCGATCCGCGGCGGTGACCGTCAGCGTCCCGGAGGGGAGCAAGGCCACCTACGAGGAGGCTATAAGGAAGGCTCGCCAGGGGGTTGACCTGGGGGCCCTCGGGATAGAGGCCCTCTCTTGGAAGAGGGCCATCACCGGGGGCCTGATCATTCAGGTCCCCGGCGTTGATGGGGGCCAGAAGGCCACACTTCTGGGCCAATCCAGGTGACCGTGAGGAAGACAACGGACTGCTACGAGGAGCTCCCGGTCCTCCACAGGAACGAGTCTTATTTTATTACGCCACGGCATCGAATTCTGACGCACATCGGAACAAGGAGAGACTGCAACGAGCTGATTGCACCAGCATACCGGATCCACGGAACGTGGTACCGGATGACGCCACGCCCGGTGGAAACTGTACCGCCAATGTCCCTGCGACCGCTGACGGAGTCCGCATGGCAGTACACCAACCCGGCCAATCTCGCAAATGGCGGGATCTATTCACAAGACGAGATCCGCCGACTTTCGGAACATATAATGTTCCCGGTGGAAAAGGCAGCAGTCATCAACTCGATAGCCCAAGGAGCATCAGGACGAACATACGCCGGCGAGTCAGTGAAGCTGTTCAACCTGCTAGACGAGGACACCCTGACAAAGATAGCCGAAAACACAGGGCAAAAGCTATGGGAAGGCTTCGTGGAATTTGGCTCAGCCATGGCCGGCATCATCGGCATCTATACGGCAGTCAAGGTCATCAAGCTGTGCATCAACACCGTTCTCAACGGACTCGCGCTACACAGCGCATACGGATGTGGCATCCAGCTTTTGGCAGCAACATGGAGTGCACTTACCCACTTTTGCCTATTCCTAAACAGAAGTGCCGCGAGTGCGTCCCCAGTGCCCCCTCGTGAGTGCGTCCTTATTCCCGTCACAAAAACGCAATTGAACGACGAGACAGAAAGAGAACTAAGTGAAGTGGTAATCGATAAGCAAAAACAATTCGTTAGTTATACGAAACCGCCTAGGATTAATGAAGAGGAAAAATAATTTCTCTCGCGACAAATTATTTTTCTTCCGTGGGAGGGAGGTGTTACGTCCTGTGACGTATTGCGTAGTTATAAGATAATTACTATTAAGATACCGTTAGCAGTAAGTACACTACCCTTTGTAACACAAACACGATAAGCTCGATCCACACATCATCACAATACCTTCTATTTCAAACTCTATTTCTCTATCTTCATTCTGACTCCATCTCCCAATTCTACCTCAAGTCCAACCCCGTCAACCATCCACGCTGCAGCGCGACGCTCGGCAGTACGTCATCGCGTCCAGCGATCCCTACTCCTTGCCCTAGCGTTCCCTAATCTTCCGCCCACTCCCACTACTAATTACCCCACTCTATTAACATATTCCACACCTCAGGAGCTCAATGAACCAATTCTTTTAAGTAGTTCTTTCGTGGACTCCAGCAGGACACTTCGTCGTCTCCTGGAGCCACTCCCTCATTTCAATCTCGCGTCTTACATATATCTTGCGTTCTAAGTCTCAGTTTTAAGCGTAGTTTAGTTTTGTATTATTCTATAAGCATATATATATTAAAGTCCATATTATTAGCAATCTACATCTTTACTCTTTCCGTCACCCTCACATTCGCCGCATGTGGTGTTAATTCGTTCATCAATTACTCCGACTCCCTACATTGTACGTCTGTAGCCCACCAGGTCGCTCGGTACAATCTACGGACTCTTCGTTTCGTTCCTCCTGATTCAGTACACTGTACGTCTGTAGCCCACCAGGTCGCTCGGTACAATCTACTGACTCTATTCGAAGCCAGTTGGTTTCTTTGATTATTAAAGTAGATTCACGCTTGTGCTCCGCCAATACCACATGCCCCGACGCGCCGGTCGGAAGTACCAGCTACGAAAGCTCTTCCGCGAGTACTCTCTCGAACGGCCATACGCAGCCTTGCGTCTCCAAGCCATCGGCGTGCGCGTCGTCCCGAGTATCGTTCGTGACTCGGTATTCACGGAGACGGTCCGTGTTATTTCGGTCCAGCAGGAGCAAACCCCGTGGAAGACGCCAGTCCGGCTTTCATCGGCTCCCGTCAACCTCCATCGAGACCGATCGCAGTACAGGTCGGCCGAGCACGCTGCATATCCTGCTCCTAAAGACTAGTCAGGCTTGAAAACTAATCCAACCCTCGAGACCAGGTCGGTGAGTGCTTGTTGTAAATCGCGTGTAACCGTTGCGTCGTGACCCGAGTTAGACACGGTTATACTCGCCGTGTGGACTCCAAAGCTGAAATAATCTTTACGTCTTAATACGCGAACTCGCTATTCGTTACCACCAACGAATCCGAACCGTGGGACGTAACAATTTGGTGGCAGCGGTGGGATAGACAGCTATCACGATGTCAAACGGTCCCGCTAACAATACGCGCGGTAAAGACAAGTTTACGGAGGCCAGCAACTCGAAAATGAACGCGGACGAGTTAGAAGCGCTTAGCAGCCAGCTTAGAGCGAAGGAATCACGAATCCGCGAAGAAAGTGCCGCGATAGATAAGGATCGCGCGGCGTTCAATAACCAGGTGGCCGAAGCGCAGGCATCAATTGACCAAGAACGCTCCGAGCTAGAAAAATTCCGACTACAATTAGAACGCGATCGCGAAGGAATCGTCGCGCGGAGAATGGAAATAGAAACGACACTCGAGGAAACGAAAGACCTGTCAGACGCGCAAGGAACCTCTACCGACCACGGGGTACCGTTTGTCGCACCGACGACCCCGGGGCGTCGTCCGCGAACAGAGAATTTAATTAACTTTCCGCTACACCTGTCCGCAACGCCTCTTCGAAACGATCCGATACCGACGCGTAGAACTCACTCAGTCGAACGAGAAGAGTCACGCTTAGTTATAAAAGCCGCAATAGACTCGGTTCCTTCGTTTGATGGCACGAACATCTCTGTGCTACAATTCACGCGAGCCTGCCAACGCGCCCGCGATATTGTCCCTCAACATGCCGAAAGAACGTTGTCCAAATTGATTATTAGTAAGCTCCGCGGACGTGCATACACCGCGATCGAGGACGAAAGAATTGACAAAGTCGCCGATATTTCGAATCGCTTAAAAAATATTTTCGGACCGCACCATACGATCGACCACTACCGCGGAGAAATGGCCAACATATACATGTACGCGAACGAGCATATTTTGCAGTATATCAGTCGCGTTAAAGATTTGCGTACCGCGATTATAGACTGTCATCGCGACGACCCGGATATGGTAGAAATAGACGCGTTGACGAAAGAAAGTTTTATACGCGGATTAATCCCGAAATTGCGCCCGGAAGTGCGCCAATTCAAACATCGCCCATTACGCGTCACGTTTGACGAAGCTATTAAATACTATAAGGACATCGAGCTCGATAAACAAAGATCCGAGCGATACGGACGCGAGGAGAAGCAAGTCCGGTTCTCAGGGTACGGTTCCCATAACAATTCGCGAGGTGACTCACGTTTCTCGAGATCACCGTCGCCTTATCGTAACGACGCGTACCGGGTGGATCCTGTTCCTATCCGCCCACGCGATAGCTCACCTTATCAAACGCGCACCGACGCGTTCATAAACAAGCCTCGTGAAAACCGCTACCCCGAGCCACCGCGTGACGCCACACGATCACCATTGAACAAGGACAACGATTTACACACGCGCCGCGACACTTATACTCCTCCGCAACGCCGCGAAAATAATTACGCGAGCCCTCGCGCATTGGCAAAGTTTTGCAATTATTGCAAGACACCCGGACACGACATCCACGAGTGTCGCAAACGCGAATTCAACAACCGCATGAAAGAACAGTCGGGAAACGGATCAACCCTCCCGTCCACCACGAACCTACGACGGGAGGCACCGTTCAAGCAGTCCGTCCAAACGATCGCGACCGAGACATGCCCCGAAAAGGCCAGAGATTCGCAAGAGTAAGTCTCAGCGACAATACCGCAATTCCGCACATAATTGTTACGACCCCCGAGTTGAAAGGAAAAATCAAAATTATGATAGATACAGGCTCGGAGCCAAACTTAATTAAAACTTCGCTGTTGAAACCTGACGTAGTGATTAACACAAGCAATAAAATCTTTATCTCCGGCATAACGGAAGAGGTAGTTTCTACCTTGGGGTCCACCGACTTGACTATATCCGATACACCGATAGAATTCCAAGTCGTGCCGGACTCACTTGCGATTCCTTCCGACGGAATCTTAGGTTCGGCCTTCCTTGTTAAAGGCGCCGACATCTCGTTTAGCAATCGTAGCATGACCTGGCAAGGGAATGAGTTTCCATTTACTTCTCGAGAGAACTGCCACATCGAGTCACGAGCATCGGTTTGCATAGCGGTAAACGCCACCGGACCTGAGATAGGTTACTTGCGGAAGCGCGAAATTACACCCGGTGTATTACTGCCTAATTGTTTAACGCGCATCTCCGGCGGTAGAGCGTACGTAAGGTGCGTCAACACCACGAACGAACCGATCGAACTCCCCATGCCGAACGTGGAGCTGGAGGAGGTGGAAAGCATCGTGGATGTCGCCGACCCGGAGGTCAAAACTCTATACTCAATCTCAAATTCAAACTCAAATCCAATTTCTTCAAATTCAAATTCCAATTCATGGCTGCTCGCATCTCGCTGCAATGAGATATGGGACATAATTAGTACCAATCATTTAAACGAGGAAGAGGCGAAGCATGTTCAAAACCTGGTGCACGAACACCACGATCTATTCCACCTACCCGGAGACCGTCTGGGAATGACAAACAGAGTCACACATAAAATCATTACTACCGACGAGGCGCCAATCCACGTGAAACAATACCGTTATCCGCCGATACACAGGGAAGAAATTAATAAGCAGATGAAAGAACTGCTTGAGCAAGACATTGTTGCTCCGTCGACCTCTCCGTATAACAGCCCCCTGTGGATCGTACCTAAGAAAGCCGACGAACACGGCAATAAAAAATGGCGCATGGTAATTGATTTCCGTGCCCTCAATGAAAAATCAATCCCAGATGCGTACCCGCTCCCAAGCATCCTAGAGATACTCGATCAGCTCGGCAGCGCTAAATATTTTAGCGTGTTCGATTTAGCGAGCGGGTTCCATCAAATCGGAATGGAACCTAACGACGCGCCGAAAACCGCGTTCTCAACCCCCTACGGGCACTATGAATACAAACGCATGCCGTTCGGACTACGCAACGCGCCAGCAACCTTTCAACGACTCATGGATAATATCTTAACAGGCCTGCAAGGTATAGAATTGTTTGTCTACTTAGACGACATAGTCATTTACTCTCGAAGTCTTGCAGAACACGGGTCGAAATTCAATAAATTAGCGCAAAGGTTACGCGAAGCGAATCTGAAACTGCAGCCGTCGAAATGCGGATTCCTGCATCGCGAGGTAGGATATCTAGGACACGTTATAGGCGAAGATGGTGTAAAACCATGTCCTAAAAAGGTATCCGCAGTACGAGATTTTCCAAGGCCGAAATCGGTAAAATCGGTGCGAGAATTCCTAGGTCTAGCTGGTTATTATAGGAGATTTATTCCAAAGTTTTCACAGATTTCAAAACCCCTTACGTTATTATTAAAGAAGGATAATAGGTTCGAATGGAAACTCGAGCAGGAGAACGCCTTCTGCACGTTACGGGGAATCTTAACTACCGAGCCACTCTTACAGTATCCTGATTTTACGAAAGAATTCAACGTTACGACGGACGCCTCAGGTTACGCGATCGGCGGCGTTCTAAGTCAGGACGAACCCGGTAAAGATCGCCCTATTGCCTACGCGTCTCGTTTGCTCCACGGCGCTGAATTAAATTATTCGACAATAGAGAAGGAATGCCTTGCGATTATCTACTGCACGCAGTATTTTCGACCGTACGTATACGGTCATAAATTTAACCTAATAACGGATCATCAGCCCCTCGTCTGGATGAACTCAGTAAAGGATCCGACTTCGCGATTACTAAGATGGCGACTGAAACTAGCTGAATTCGATTACAGGATAACCTATAAAACGGGTAAAACAAATGTGAATGCCGACGCCCTATCCCGCAATCCCGTAACAACCCTTCCTATTTCTTCTAAATCGGATTCCGACTCGTCAGACATAACCGACGACAGTCTGGAGACCAAAACGCCATTTTGCAAATCAGTAGCCACTCCCACGCGTACGATTCCAACACGGAGGTCTTCGCTCAGAGTCCCTCCCCCTCCTGCGCCTAGTCCCAGCCCCTCCCCTCGCTCCACGGCAACGGGGCCCTCCTCCCCAAGACCTTCCACGACTCCGCAATCGTCTCGCGAGGGAACTCCCACGCAAGATGACGACGGTGACGAAAACCCCACTTCTTCGGACTCTAACGCGCTATTCGACTCGAATAGCGGAATGACTCCGCAAAATGGACGAACAATGATCCACACGCGGGACCGCCTCAGTATGAGAAATGATAACCTAGTAATATTCGTAACCACGAATCTCCAGGCGCTCGACACAGGAGCAGTAGATTTGATTTCTGCCGACAATAATCTTTCGGTCCTCGATTTAACATTATGTAGAGCCAGGGTTTTAGAACTAGCAAATCATAAACTCATCCTGTTGCCGGTCAAACCCTCTCCTCTCCACACTGCTCCTCACGAAGACGTAATTGAGTGTTTAAGATCTCTACTCGACGTCATCACCGAACTCCAACTCAAATCCTTCAGCATTTCCAAAACCTACATCGACGACACTCCTTGGTCGGAAATTCAAAGAGTTTTACTCGACTGGTTCGCATCATCACAAGTCCAAATTTTTGCTTGCTCGAACGAAATCATAGTTCCCCGGACGGAACAACGCACAGACATTCTGACCGAAAATCATTGCTCTGCATTCGCGGGTCATAAGGGTATTACAAAAACTTATCGACGTATTCGGGAGAAATATTTCTGGCCCACTCTAAAGAAAGACGTACAAAACTTTGTCAATTCATGCAGTTCTTGTCAAATGAAGAAATTAGTCCGAGTAAAGACTAGGCAGCCTATGGTAATTACCGACACTCCAGGGAAATCGTTCGAAAAGGTTTCCATGGACGTTGTCGGCCCACTCCCGACATCGTCTAACGGATTCAAATATATATTAACAATGCAGGACCTTCTAACGAAATACTCTCTTGCCGTTCCCCTAGAATCAACGACTGCCGTCGAAGTCGCAAACGCATTCGTTCAACATTTTATTTGTAGATTCGGTGCTCCTAAAGCCATACTCACCGATCAAGGTGCAAACTTCCTAAGTTCATTAATGAAGAACGTAGCTAAGAAATTCAGAATAACGCAGTTTAAAACCACCGCGTTCAGACCTCAAAGCAACGGGTCAATAGAGCGATCACACCAAGTACTGACAGAATATCTCAAACAATACGTAAGTCAGGACGACTGGGATGAATGGTTACCACTAGCTATGTTCTCCTACAATACGAGCGTGCACGAGGGTACCCTGTTCACGCCGCACGAGCTTATTTTCGGCACCCTAGCGCGAACGCCTTCAGCAAATGTAAATATGAACGATCTAGCTAATGAATCTTATAACAGCTACCTAGAAAATCTCCAAGCAAAAATAGATAAGACATTAGAAAAAGCCAAAGAAAATCTCGACTCTGCTAAACATAAATCAAAGAGGTATTACGACCGAAAGTTCAACGTACAAACGTTCGCCGTCGGAGACGACGTGTTCCTCCTAAAGGAACCTCACAAAGGCAAATTTGATAACGAATATATCGGGCCGTTTAAGATAACGGAATGCCTAAGCGACAACAACGTACGTATAAGCTTTAGGAGAGGTTCTCGGGTAGTCCATACTAACAAAATTAAACACGCGAAGGAATCGAGTTCGTTCAAAGTAACAACAACGGTTAGGAAACCCGAATCATTGATATCAAAAACGATAACCGCGAATCCCGATCTGCTTACCATAAACTCAGCGCCGATAGAACCGGATGCGTTCATAACCCGAGTAGTAAACACAACACGAAAAATATTCTCGGTAAAGGTTATGATGCATCACCCCTCCCTTGCGAAACCCATAAAAAGGGCCAGACATGGGTCACCCCAAAGTCAGTCCTATCGAGACGCCAAGCATCGAACACCATCGTCCAGTCACCGCAATCCCCAGGATGTGCCTCAAGTACGCTCCTCGTGGGAGGTCAATAGACCTAAAACGCTGGGAATACACCAGCCATTTCGACGGATACATCTGCTTCCAAGGGAAGATATACGTGACGAGCGATGGTTCGGAACTTTGCGAGAACTGCAGCCGCCCGTACCCTCACTTGGAAATCTTCTACGTCCATGCGATCAAAAAGGACATAAAGAACAATTGCGACAAATGTGGGCAGAAATTATGCAACACGAATTCACCAATGGCGTGCACAGAGTGTTCGCTCAAAGTTGCCAACCTGGTGATCAGGATGCGAGAGGAAACCTTCAGGAAAGAGCAGGAGAGCAGACGAACGGAAGGGAATCCGAGAAGTCGATAAGGCACCACCCCTCCCCCAACCCTTTCGGTAAAACAATTGATAAGATCGGGCATAATAAAGATAAGGCTAGGTATAAGACAGCGCGCGATTCACGACAGGCTCAGTTGCGACACGACGCAGACAACATGAAGACCTCAACCCTCATCACCCTCGCATTCATGCGGTCAACTTTAGCTCTCGTCGGGTACGACTGCGGGGGCAGTACACTCAACCTGACAACATTTTCCACCGTCGACCAGCCGAGATGCGACTACACTACCGAGCCTCCAACAAGTCACGAATTGCAAATTCAACTGCTACAAATGGTGGACTACGACGACGCGAACGTACTACAGTGCAAAGTCGAAATTGATCGCACCATCTACTATTGCGGGATGCACTCTCACACATCGGTGGTCAGCAACGGACGACAACAGTACATTCTGGCCACACCCAGAGAAGTGTGCAGGCTAATGCACGAATCCGGAATCTTATTTCTCCCACCAGCGACACAAATTTCAGGCCTTCTCAGCAATAGAACGACCTCAAGAAGCATAACGCTGGCCGGTTCCATCAAACAGGACGGCACGTGCGGGGGTACAACCTACAGCGACCCGTTCGGAACCTGGGAGAACGCAATAGTTCAAGCCGTCATCAGGATTACGCTAAAAGAGCGTCAAGCATCGGTCAAGCTGGCGAACAACGAAATTATTCTGCCTTCAGGTCAACATTGTGCATTGGCCAAAGAATATTGTCTCGACAACGAGGACGGGTATTCCTACTGGACCTCCATCCCCAGCAGCCAATGCAAATTCAACGAGTTCGATGTCTTGTACGAAGGCAAGAGCATCAAGACAACAACCAGGAACGGTTCTACGCCTGTCTACACAGTCACCTCTGGTGACACAGCCTTCGCCCTTACTAGCACAGGACATACATCGATCTGCGGCTATACATTGAGCAAGACAGAGCACCCAAAACTACTGATAGTCGAGACAGCCAAAGAAGGAAGATTCAAAACAGAGAAGGAGACGCGCCTGGCCAATATCGATATATTTTCGTATATCAATACAAAATTCGTCTACACGGAGAAGCACATCAAGAGTCAAGTAGTGAGCATGTATCAGGACATCATGCGCCAGAAATGCGAGCTGGAAAGACAAGTCCTTAAGAACGCAATTGCACTGATTAATACTTCACCTGCAGAAGTCGCCACAACGCTCGTGAAGGAACCAGGGTTCATGGCCATTCAATCAGGCGAGGTAATACATATCATCAAATGTATTCCAATCCAGGTGACCGTGAGGAAGACAACGGACTGCTACGAGGAGCTCCCGGTCCTCCACAGGAACGAGTCTTATTTTATTACGCCACGGCATCGAATTCTGACGCACATCGGAACAAGGAGAGACTGCAACGAGCTGATTGCACCAGCATACCGGATCCACGGAACGTGGTACCGGATGACGCCACGCCCGGTGGAAACTGTACCGCCAATGTCCCTGCGACCGCTGACGGAGTCCGCATGGCAGTACACCAACCCGGCCAATCTCGCAAATGGCGGGATCTATTCACAAGACGAGATCCGCCGACTTTCGGAACATATAATGTTCCCGGTGGAAAAGGCAGCAGTCATCAACTCGATAGCCCAAGGAGCATCAGGACGAACATACGCCGGCGAGTCAGTGAAGCTGTTCAACCTGCTAGACGAGGACACCCTGACAAAGATAGCCGAAAACACAGGGCAAAAGCTATGGGAAGGCTTCGTGGAATTTGGCTCAGCCATGGCCGGCATCATCGGCATCTATACGGCAGTCAAGGTCATCAAGCTGTGCATCAACACCGTTCTCAACGGACTCGCGCTACACAGCGCATACGGATGTGGCATCCAGCTTTTGGCAGCAACATGGAGTGCACTTACCCACTTTTGCCTATTCCTAAACAGAAGTGCCGCGAGTGCGTCCCCAGTGCCCCCTCGTGAGTGCGTCCTTATTCCCGTCACAAAAACGCAATTGAACGACGAGACAGAAAGAGAACTAAGTGAAGTGGTAATCGATAAGCAAAAACAATTCGTTAGTTATACGAAACCGCCTAGGATTAATGAAGAGGAAAAATAATTTCTCTCGCGACAAATTATTTTTCTTCCGTGGGAGGGAGGTGTTACGTCCTGTGACGTATTGCGTAGTTATAAGATAATTACTATTAAGATACCGTTAGCAGTAAGTACACTACCCTTTGTAACACAAACACGATAAGCTCGATCCACACATCATCACAATACCTTCTATTTCAAACTCTATTTCTCTATCTTCATTCTGACTCCATCTCCCAATTCTACCTCAAGTCCAACCCCGTCAACCATCCACGCTGCAGCGCGACGCTCGGCAGTACGTCATCGCGTCCAGCGATCCCTACTCCTTGCCCTAGCGTTCCCTAATCTTCCGCCCACTCCCACTACTAATTACCCCACTCTATTAACATATTCCACACCTCAGGAGCTCAATGAACCAATTCTTTTAAGTAGTTCTTTCGTGGACTCCAGCAGGACACTTCGTCGTCTCCTGGAGCCACTCCCTCATTTCAATCTCGCGTCTTACATATATCTTGCGTTCTAAGTCTCAGTTTTAAGCGTAGTTTAGTTTTGTATTATTCTATAAGCATATATATATTAAAGTCCATATTATTAGCAATCTACATCTTTACTCTTTCCGTCACCCTCACATTCGCCGCATGTGGTGTTAATTCGTTCATCAATTACTCCGACTCCCTACATTGTACGTCTGTAGCCCACCAGGTCGCTCGGTACAATCTACGGACTCTTCGTTTCGTTCCTCCTGATTCAGTACACTGTACGTCTGTAGCCCACCAGGTCGCTCGGTACAATCTACTGACTCTATTCGAAGCCAGTTGGTTTCTTTGATTATTAAAGTAGATTCACGCTTGTGCTCCGCCAATACCACATGCCCCGACGCGCCGGTCGGAAGTACCAGCTACGAAAGCTCTTCCGCGAGTACTCTCTCGAACGGCCATACGCAGCCTTGCGTCTCCAAGCCATCGGCGTGCGCGTCGTCCCGAGTATCGTTCGTGACTCGGTATTCACGGAGACGGTCCGTGTTATTTCGGTCCAGCAGGAGCAAACCCCGTGGAAGACGCCAGTCCGGCTTTCATCGGCTCCCGTCAACCTCCATCGAGACCGATCGCAGTACAGGTCGGCCGAGCACGCTGCATATCCTGCTCCTAAAGACTAGTCAGGCTTGAAAACTAATCCAACCCTCGAGACCAGGTCGGTGAGTGCTTGTTGTAAATCGCGTGTAACCGTTGCGTCGTGACCCGAGTTAGACACGGTTATACTCGCCGTGTGGACTCCAAAGCTGAAATAATCTTTACGTCTTAATACGCGAACTCGCTATTCGTTACCACCAACGAATCCGAACCGTGGGACATAACACATGAACATTTCACTTGGTACATTTCTTGATCTGAAGAAATTTTTCGCCGAACGCCGTGTGGCTTCAATCCTTTGGGTGTGTCCCATCTTCAGCAACAAAACGATGGTCCGGGTCACTATAATTTACAATTTTGTGTATGTAGCCATTGTTGGAAAGTGTGTTGTATGCTTTCCATGCATCACTATGGATTTCTGTGCCTTCCATTACATCGGCTTTTATAATTGGCAACAACGTATCGGTGTTTCGCAAATTGTATGGACAGACAACCAAATTTTCATATAATCAAAAGTATTCCCTGACATCAAAAAGACTAAGAACCACTGTTCCACAGTTCAAAATTCGAAATTTCGATTTTCATCACCTTCGAAGTTTTTGAAATCAAAGTAACAGCCCTAGTATACAGCATACGCGTCACTCTTTTCTACTCCTCAAAACGAAGTCCGAACGATTTGTTTGCGTTGTCATCGATACAGGACCAAACAAACAAAAACAAAAACAAAATGAAAGTTTAGAACACGCTGACGGTAGGCTCCAAAAATTCATTCGCTGAATTGACGCCGAAATAAACAGACAAGATCTCTGCAATTATTCAATCCCATTTTTTGTACAATAGTATATATTTTCTTAGTGTATGTGTGTTTTTATTAGTATAGTATTAGTGTATAAGTAATAGTGTAGCATTAGTGTATAAATAATAGTGTAATATTTGTGTATAAGTGAACATTTTTGTATATAATTTTAAAAATGACCCAGTGGAATCGCCGTCGAATAATCTTAGAGATAAAGGATGGTGAAGATGCTATTCGTTGGTCGCAAGAGCATCATCTTCTTCCAACTTCTAAGTTTTGTGCGAAACACCGGAAAGATATGTCTCTACATCTACAACGAAATGGACTCGGTACTTTCCGATGTAAAAACAAGAATGTACAGCACGAAATAACAATAACCAAAGGCACATGGTTCGAAAATTCTCATGTACCATTATCAAAAATATACAGTATAATGTACAGTTTTTGTAATGCCGAGAGTTATGATAAATGCCAAAGGGAGGCTCTAGAATTTACAGATGGAGAACACACAATTAGCCACGAAACCATCTGTAACTGGTACAATTTCTGTCGTAACATGATTGTTGACGATTATTTCTGTCGGGAGGAACTTCGCGGACGAATTGGCGGGCCCGGAAAAATTGTCCAAATTGACGAGAGTAAGTTTGGTAAGAGAAAGTACAATCGCGGAAGACAAATTGACGGACATTAAGTTCTCGGAATGATCGAAAATGATTCCGAAGATTTTCGAGCGGTTGTCTGTCCATATAATTTGCGAAACACCGATACGTTGTTGCCAATTATAAAAGCCGATGTAATGGAAGGCACAGAAATCCATAGTGATGCATGGAAAGCATACAACACACTTTCCAACAATGGCTACATACACAAAATTGTAAATCATAGTGACCCGGAACATCGTTTTGTTGCTGAAGATGGGACACACACCCAAAGGATTGAAGCCACACGGCGTCCGGCGAAAAATTTCTTCAGATCAAGAAATGTACCAAGTGAAATGTTCATGGAACACTTGATCGAGTATCAGTGGCGTCGCGAATGTAAAAAATTAAATACCGATCTATTCGAAAGCCTCATTAAATCAATACAATTGGCTTTCCCGCTTAACTAAGGAATTTTCAGTAAGTTTTGTAGCTTTACATTATTATTTTTCATTTGAAAAATAAAGCCAATTCTATTTTTTTGTAGAAAACAGCGTCTCACCCTGTTCATACATATATGTATAGGGTGAGCTTTCAATCTTGAAAGAGTACTCATGGATTTTCGTATGCGTGGTCGGGCCGGCCGTCAGGCCGCCCCTCTCCGCCCCCTCCCACGACCTAGTTAGTTAGTTAGGCACACCGATCTTTCATCACAGTATCACAATTGGCGCTTCCGGCCTCGGCCCGCTATGGGTTGCAAACCGTTCACTTTTCAGTTTCAGCTCTGTTTTAAGGCCGATTCATACTGGGGTTCCGCGGACAAGCTGTCCGCGCGGACATTTCCCATAAATTTCGTTCGGGTTGACAGTCCCGCTGTGCCCCTGCTAAGCGCGGCAGAAAAAAAAGGTCATCAAGTGGCAGGAACGGTTCGTATTTCCTCGGTAGTTTACCTAAAGGAGTGTGGAGCCCATAGAGACCTTTTTTTTTTGCCACGCTTAGCAGGGGCACGGCGGACTTGTCCACCCGCTCGAAGATGGGAAAATAGCAGCGGACAAACTGTCCGCTTACGAACTGTCCGCAGCGGACAAACTGTCCGCTTACGAACTGTCCGCCGCGGACACTTCACTAGCGACAGAACTTTTCTTCCAACCCCATATATGTGGTATCATAAATTATTTCGGATACACCGGAAAATAATGAAATGTTCATTTTAGGGAACCAATAGTGTAATTTCGGCCACAACGATACTTTGCAACTGTAC
Organism: Lasioglossum lativentre; assembly: GCA_916610255.1. Classification (NCBI taxonomy): domain Eukaryota; kingdom Metazoa; phylum Arthropoda; class Insecta; order Hymenoptera; family Halictidae; genus Lasioglossum; species Lasioglossum lativentre. Next base: position 40,606,030 of record OU744356.1, on the reverse strand, counting down.
GCACCATGTAATAATTTCATACGTCACACAGTGGACGAAATTTGGAGCGATGATTTTTTGTCCAAATCAAAGCTGAAACTTTGCAGAATATGGCAAAAATAAGGATAAAAATCAATATAACGAAGTATTTGAACGCTTAGTTGTCGTATATCATTTGACAAACGATAAATTGACGTATCGCTGCGATTGTCGCTGGCACTCCCTTGTAGGTAAATAGGCTGTGTGTGACTGTAATGTAATTTGAATTAGATATCTATTTTCCATAATTATGTTTTCATTTGCACTGGAAGTAAGGTAAGTATTCAATCTTTTCAACTTACTTCATATCAACAAATTTATTAACTTCCGATGATAAAAATGAAAGAATAAGGTATCAGCAGAAGTTAAAATCTCCCTACTTTTCCCATATTCTGCAAAGTTTCAGCATTAATTTTAAAAATAAATCGTCGCTCTATATCTCATTTCTATCGAAAGTTTTTTGATTTTGACATAGATTTCGTCCAAATTTCGTCCACTGTGCGGCAGACATGAGATGTAAAAGAGTCTAGTAACCACAAACAACTGTTAGCTTTGAATTGTTTGTTATTTCGGGTCCATAAAATTGCTGAATATTCTTTATTAGGACAGCGTTTGTCCTAAAATTGCAACACTCACATTGGGAAAAAGCAGAACGCGGGGAAGGGGGGGCGCGAGATGTCGTTTATTTTACCTAAATTGTTGTTGGGGTGTCGTACACTCCGAGTGTGCAGCGCACAGGTTAATATCGTCCATAGTAAGTACATGTCACTTTGTTTTTTTCATGCACTTACAATTGCCGAAATCGCCGGACGCGAAATGATTTTTTGATGAATTGTTGATTTAACAAGTCGATGAAAATGAGTTTTTGGGACTTTATAGTGAAAACATTCGACATCAGAATTACTACCCGTAAAGACCCAAAAATGATTTATCTCCTACATTGTTCAAAAACAATGGCTCCGAAAAGGAGTACTGCATTTATTATTCTGGTAAGTTTTTCCACTCGGCGAGGTGTGGGGCACGTGGCAATAATTAAGGTAGAAGGCGTTGTACCGTTCGTCCGTTAGCTTTAGCCTTAAGCCCATTAATTTTATGACGGGTAAGGACGGGTAAGGACGGGTACTGGTCTACTCTGCAATTTAGGCTGTTGTAAAGATTAGTTTCTTTGACGAGCATGAATTACTTTATGGCCACCGTCCGACGAAAACGCGAAGGAAAACGCGTGGCCAACACGTATTGTTTATGTTCCGAGTTACCGCCCACTACTTCGCGATTGCAGGAGGTGGTAAAACGCCATCTCGCATGGGTCTGAACTGGTGACATTGTATTGATGCGAGCCATTGAAGAAGGTTTCCAGGCAGGACAACGGTGAAGGCTCTAGATACGAGTCCGCGGCCGATTGGATCAGAGTGGAGGAGGCAGGTCTCGTTTCCACACGCATTTCCGGCTGTTGTCGAAATATTGGCTACAGCGGCCACACATACTATGTAGCGTGCAACGTCGACGTCAAAACATTGAGATTACCGACGCGGCTGTGGTAGGGATAGGGAGACCTTATGATAGGCGCGATTTGTTTAGGTGCCGTTCCCTGGGCTGTTCTCTATGGAGAGATTTATGACAGGTCAAGGACAGTCAAGACACTTTCGGACAACACGTGTTTGCTGTAAAGTAATTTGTGTAGGCCCCGACTTCCCCGGCAAACTAAAAATGCTATATCCGAGCAATCTTCAAAAAAGCACGATCAGTCGTCCCTGTTGTAAATTTTCGCTGTTTCTGCATACCTGCAAAAGGAAGTGTCACCGTGGACACGGCATAAAAGGCCTAGCCTGATCATATTTGAAAGGTTTATTTGGCATTTTCTTCGACACGATAAATAGTTGGAACCTTTTTTTACGTTTGCGCCTTTCCCCGCCCGGAAAATTCTACCCCCGCCTCTGACGTCATTGAAGAGTGGCTGCCGAGAAAGTATTTAAGAGACTGCGAAGCCAGATGTCGTCACCATTTGTTTGGCCTCCATTTTAGAAGAGTCACCACGAGCACGTTTTTTCGATACAGATTCAGATACAGATACAGATATGGATATGGATATGAATATGGATATGGATATGGATACTGATTTGGACTTGAACTTGGACGTGAACTTGGATTCGGACTTGAACTTGGACGTGAACTTGGATTCGGACTTGAACTTGGACGTGAACTTGGATTCGGACTTAAACTTGGACTTGGACTTGGATTCGGACTTAGATTTGGACTTGGACGTGGACTTGGAATTTAACAGTAACAATGGGGTATTGCCAAAGCTCCTATTGATGCTCAACTTGTTAAGAATTGCGGTGGACCATCCGCTCGAGGAGCAAGATGAAGTAGGGCCCAGTGAAAGAAGACGACGCTACAGCGTCCACCCACTATGGCGGAATCGAGGCGCCGAAGGCGATTTTCTCTTATATAGACAGATGTCTATGGACTTCGAGGAGAAATTTTATAGCTATATGAGAATGAGCACTGGTTGTTTTGCTGCATTGTTGAGCCGAATTCAGCACCTGCTGGTCAAACAATCAACAAACTTAAGAAAGCCAATTGCCCCGGATGAACGATTAGCAGTTTGTCTGCGGTAGGTGATTTTTCAATAATTGCTTGCTATTAAGGCGATAGACTCGTTTCCGTTAATTAATCATCTCTCATTATTTCAGATACCTAGCAACGGGAGATACATTGAAGACAATTAGCTTCAGTTTTCGGATGGGGCATTCGACGGTACATAAAATTGTAACCGAGACATGTAGGGCAATTACAACCACTTTATTGAAAGAAATAATAGGACTGCCCAACAGGGCAAAATGGGAAGCCATCAAAACCGATTTCTGGGAGAAATGCAGGTTCCCCAATTGCTTAGGGGCGATAGATGGCAAACACATAAATATAAAAGCCCCACCGAACTCGGGGTCGCAATTTTTCAATTACAAAAAAACGTTCTCCACGGTGCTGATGGCATTGGCAGATGCTAATTGTAATTTTATAGCCGTGGAGGTAGGAGCCTATGGACGAAACAGCGATGGCGGAATCCTTTCCCAATCTAAACTGGGAAAACGACTAGACGATGGGTCAATGGAATTGTTGCCCGACGCGTGCTTACCGGGTACAAGTATTAGCGCGCCTTGCATCATTGTAGGCGACGAGGCGTTTCCTCTGAAACCCTACTTGTTGAGGCCATATCCAGGCGCCCAAGCCGAAGGCCACGACGACAGGACCAATTTCAATAATCGGTTGTCCACGGCGCGGCGCGTCGTGGAAAACACGTTTGGAATATTGGTACAGAAGTTCCAAATATACCTGAGGACAATAAATGCAAGGCCCGAAAATGTCGACCATATAGTGACGGCGACATGTATACTCCATAATTTTATTAGGAACTATGAGGGATCGACGGTAGCACCAACTGCATCAACAGCAGCCGAATACAACCCCCAACCCCCCCCCCCCCCCACAGAACCCCCAACGAGGCAACGGAAGGAGCGAGGGTTTTGCCGTACGGCAAATTTTTAAAAATTATTTTACTTCAAATATTTAAATATTGTATATTATAATATAAAAATAAAAGAATTTTACAATTCGTAATGGAAGTTATGTTTATTAAGCGTGAACCTTTTAATTTCAAAGCGTTTGAATACTTGCGTGATTACCTGTATGTTTCGGAAGAAATAAAAGTATTTTACAATTCGCAGTGGGACTTATGTTTCTTAAGCGTTTTAGGGTACCATGTCATAATAATTATTAATTCTCTAGATATTTTCAAAGCCTGTCTTCATCGAAGAAGATGCTCATTAGTTTTCGTATTCAACTTTTTATCATTATTATTATTAACAAAATATTAATTACAGAAAATATTAATTATTAAGTACAGAAGTGTACGGGTTCGAGGAGCGCGTTGGGAGTCCGCGTGAAGGATTAGGAGTGCCAAGGTTAAATGAACAATTCAACTGTCTACACTTTAAATTCTTTTTATTAAAATTTTTTTAAACCTTACTGTTAGAATATAGTAAATTTGTATACTGGTCTCAAGCATATACAGATGAGGTAAGGTGACGACATCTGTAGGGACAAACAAGCGGACGAAAAACAATAAGCGCGCAACACGGCAAGGTGAGACAGAACGCTAGAGAAACAGAACGCTCGAGTACGTGTAAACGGAAGGTGCGCGAGACGGCATTGATTGCCTATTAAAATAATCGAAGTTAAAATAATAAGTGTATCATACAACTAGATAGCGAAAACCATAAAGTAAAGTGTGTCTACATAGACTAAATTTATTTCATAACTGACCAACTCCAAAATCCAATTTTCCAACACTTACAAATAACAAAAAAAGGAAATATGCCTACAGGTCTTCGTGGTGTGCTTATTGGTTTCCTTCTTCCTCTTGTTCCTCCAGCAGTTCCGTTAATTTGTCGAGCACCATCCTTTTAAATTTATTCTGCCGCTTCAAATTTAGCTCGGCGGCATCCATCGCGATGCTTTTAAAAAACAAAAGTAGCCTGGCTTTGGCTTGATAACTCTTTGTTTTTTTTTCCTCGCTGCCGCTAACAGTGGTTTCTATTAGCCCAGCACAGCGATTTATCGCACCCAGTAAACTGTTATCGGAATCCGTTCTCCTCCTTTTGGGGGGTGGTTCCGAAACCTCGTTCTCATTCTCGTTCTCGTTCTCGTTCTCGTTCTCGTTCTCGTTCTCGTACTCGTTCTCGTACTCGATCTCCTCTGTGGCTGTACTTGTATTTGCCTGGCTGGTGGGGGCCTCCTCCGGCATGCATATCTCTACACTGGAAATCATCTCCCTTTCCTGCATGGTTGGGTTCAGGAACTCCAGAGTATCGCCGTATTTAAACGGTCTTCCTCCGGTTGTTGCTGCCTGCCCGCTCCGCGTCCCATTGCGGGAGCGATACTTTCGGTAGCAATCGCGTATATTTCGCCACCTGTGTATGCATTTTTCAGCTGCAAAGCAAAATATTTTTTAATTAATCATCAGTTATTGAAAAAATTGGTAATTTTTCACATATCATTTTTGAACCCAGTGTCATATTTTAGCGAGCTAATTGTAAGACCAAAAAAATTCGAAAGTTCAAAAATAAGGACCACCACAATGTATTAACGAAATTGTTAATAAAATATAGTAAATACTGACCTGACATACCCACTTCTTCAGCGATCTCCCTCCAGACGATGGCCTTGTATTTAGTGTCCTTATACTTCGGATGTTGCAAATCATAAAAAAATGACCGCTGCCTCACTGCTTCTATTATTTTTTCGTCCTGCATGGTTCTCCGAGTGTACTGGTCGATAGACAAGCTAGACATCAATGTTCCGATGACGAACTTTCGTCAAAAAGGTAACCTCGCAATTGGCCCTTGCGTGGGGGTAAAAAGCTAAAGTCCAACATATGGACTTGATTAAGGGTAGGATGGGCAGTTAACGATAGGCCTGCAACGGACATACCTGAACCGGGGCGCAATTGTATTACTCTTCCAAATTGTTAAATACTTACCTGCTAGGAAAACACCCATTGTGCTTAAAATATTCGGCAAATGAATGGCGAAAAAACATGTGTTCACAACTGAAATAACTTGAAACTCCGCAAATGTGCAGCCGTTATAATTCAATAAAAAAAGGTTGACGCTTCCCTTTGCAGGTATGCAGAAACAGCGAAAATTTACAACAGGGACGACTGATCGTGCTTTTTTGAAGATTGCTCGGATATAGCATTTTTAGTTTGCCGGGGAAGTCGGGGCCTACACAAATTACTTTACAGCAAACACGTGTTGTCCGAAAGTGTCTTGACTGTCCTTGACCTGTCATAAATCTCTCCATAGAGAACAGCCCAGGGAACGGCACCTAAACAAATCGCGCCTATCATAAGGTCTCCCTATCCCTACCACAGCCGCGTCGGTAATCTCAATGTTTTGACGTCGACGTTGCACGCTACATAGTATGTGTGGCCGCTGTAGCCAATATTTCGACAACAGCCGGAAATGCGTGTGGAAACGAGACCTGCCTCCTCCACTCTGATCCAATCGGCCGCGGACTCGTATCTAGAGCCTTCACCGTTGTCCTGCCTGGAAACCTTCTTCAATGGCTCGCATCAATACAATGTCACCAGTTCAGACCCATGCGAGATGGCGTTTTACCACCTCCTGCAATCGCGAAGTAGTGGGCGGTAACTCGGAACATAAACAATACGTGTTGGCCACGCGTTTTCCTTCGCGTTTTCGTCGGACGGTGGCCATAAAGTAATTCATGCTCGTCAAAGAAACTAATCTTTACAACAGCCTAAATTGCAGAGTAGACCAGTACCCGTCCTTACCCGTCCTTACCCGTCATAAAATTAATGGGCTTAAGGCTAAAGCTAACGGACGAACGGTACAACGCCTTCTACCTTAATTATTGCCACGTGCCCCACACCTCGCCGAGTGGAAAAACTTACCAGAATAATAAATGCAGTACTCCTTTTCGGAGCCATTGTTTTTGAACAATGTAGGAGATAAATCATTTTTGGGTCTTTACGGGTAGTAATTCTGATGTCGAATGTTTTCACTATAAAGTCCCAAAAACTCATTTTCATCGACTTGTTAAATCAACAATTCATCAAAAAATCATTTCGCGTCCGGCGATTTCGGCAATTGTAAGTGCATGAAAAAAACAAAGTGACATGTACTTACTATGGACGATATTAACCTGTGCGCTGCACACTCGGAGTGTACGACACCCCAACAACAATTTAGGTAAAATAAACGACATCTCGCGCCCCCCCTTCCCCGCGTTCTGCTTTTTCCCAATGTGAGTGTTGCAATTTTAGGACAAACGCTGTCCTAATAAAGAATATTCAGCAATTTTATGGACCCGAAATAACAAACAATTCAAAGCTAACAGTTGTTTGTGGTTACTAGACTCTTTTACATCTCATGTCTGCCGCACAGTGGACGAAATTTGGACGAAATCTATGTCAAAATCAAAAAACTTTCGATAGAAATGAGATATAGAGCGACGATTTATTTTTAAAATTAATGCTGAAACTTTGCAGAATATGGGAAAAGTAGGGAGATTTTAACTTCTGCTGATACCTTATTCTTTCATTTTTATCATCGGAAGTTAATAAATTTGTTGATATGAAGTAAGTTGAAAAGATTGAATACTTACCTTACTTCCAGTGCAAATGAAAACATAATTATGGAAAATAGATATCTAATTCAAATTACATTACAGTCACACACAGCCTATTTACCTACAAGGGAGTGCCAGCGACAATCGCAGCGATACGTCAATTTATCGTTTGTCAAATGATATACGACAACTAAGCGTTCAAATACTTCGTTATATTGATTTTTATCCTTATTTTTGCCATATTCTGCAAAGTTTCAGCTTTGATTTGGACAAAAAATCATCGCTCCAAATTTCGTCCACTGTGTGACGTATGAAATTATTACATGGTGCGTACAGTTGCAAAGTATCGTTGTGGCCGAAATTACACTATTGGTTCCCTAAAATGAACATTTCATTATTTTCCGGTGTATCCGAAATAATTTATGATACCACATATATGGGGTTGGAAGAAAAGTTCTGTCGCTAGTGAAGTGTCCGCGGCGGACAGTTCGTAAGCGGACAGTTTGTCCGCTGCGGACAGTTCGTAAGCGGACAGTTTGTCCGCTGCTATTTTCCCATCTTCGAGCGGGTGGACAAGTCCGCCGTGCCCCTGCTAAGCGTGGCAAAAAAAAAAAGGTCTCTATGGGCTCCACACTCCTTTAGGTAAACTACCGAGGAAATACGAACCGTTCCTGCCACTTGATGACCTTTTTTTTCTGCCGCGCTTAGCAGGGGCACAGCGGGACTGTCAACCCGAACGAAATTTATGGGAAATGTCCGCGCGGACAGCTTGTCCGCGGAACCTCAGTATGAATCGGCCTTTATATAGCCCGGGCCTCTTTCAGATAGCGTCGACTTACTAAGCGGGATGGTCATCATTGATGAGACGGCCATTCTACCTAATTTAGAGAGTTTTTGAGCTTTTTAGGGCTCGGAGTGTACGTCGGACCGTCTCACCTTCAGACCTGTAGGGTGTCTCGCCTGCCCGTATTTTGACTCCCCCAGCTTCGTCGTAACTACATGTTGAGAGCGTCAAGTTGTTAGTCCCATCCCTATTCTGTTTCCAGATATTTCGGAAATTCACCCTCTCCCACCCTTGGATACTAATCCAATCCTATTCTTTGATTCTAGGGGTCAAGAAGCAAGGGACCGCGAGGTGTTATACATTGGGAGGAAGGTAAAAGCAAGTCCACAGATCCGAGCCAACTTGATCGAAATTCTGACATAGCCAAAATATCAATTCCATCGCGCCGTTCACTGCCGAGTCTAATCCGCGTGGGGTTAGGGGACTCGTACACCGATTTCACCGAAATTCTTTATCTGTTCGAGATGCAGAATATTGGTTACATCAGGTTCTCCCCCTTGTGGAGGGCTTGACGCTTCTCTAGTACGTTAAGACTGATAGTTTAGGATGTCACCATCATCCTCGGTTTCCAATCGACTTTGAAATTTGAACGTCCGACCTTCGTCTTAAAGGTTTATTTCTCGTGTCTTTCTTGATTTCTGCTTAATTGTTGCAGACCGTTTGCCCAAGGGATGAACTCTCGCTGTCCCTTTATTCTCAGTCTCTTCGATTACCCTTGGTAGAGGGCGGTTTTCTTGGACTTTTTAGTTTTCTCATCGTTTCGATCAACTCTAGGTCGTGTCGTTTCGACCATGATCGCGGACGTATTGCCGGTCTGGCTTACGCGAACACGCGCTAGCTTCTCGGCCCTTCGAAAACTATTGTTAGTTTCATTTTTATTTATTATTTTGCCTTTTCGATATTCTGTTATCGGGTTAGTTTTTGTGTGGATTCTTGCTTTTCATAGAGTTCTTTCTCGTCTGTTGTGTACTTTGTTTTTATTTTCTAGGTGGTTTCGAGGTTTTCCGTGACGCAGGCGGCAGGTTCGTGTTCATTTTGGATTTTGCCTTCCTAGCCGTCTTGGAGCTCTTTTAATACAATTGTCAAGATGGCAGTTTCTTATTTCACTTTAGATTTAGCCTATCTGATTGACGCTGTTCTGTTCGCTAGCCTGTCGTTTAAGGCGCTTTCTTTTGAGCTCCAACTTCCTCTTAGGGGTGATCAGCTCTACGGTGGGGCTCGAGGAGACCGTCATTTTAGCAATGATCTTTTACGGTTCCTCGAGTGCCAGCTAGATTCTCAGCCCGTCGGAATTTTGTTTGCAGATATCCGTGTTAGCGGTACGTGTGACTCCTGTTTTAGTTATGTGGTTTGGTGGCCTGTTTAGGGCTATTTTTGTGTTCGGCTGAGTTTGCGCTGTTTTTCTCGTGTGATTTCTTTACCTTGTTTTTCAGGTATTGTTTGCCGTTTTCGAAGATCGAGATGTTATGCTGTGTTTGCAGCTGGTTACTGTCTCGGTTATGCCTGTCAGCTGGTGTCCAATGGATTGCAGCTTCTTCCTGAGAGTGATCGTTTACTGTTCGACCTTGAAGATGCCTTCGTTTCGGTAATGATTATTACGGTTCTTTGATATTTAGCTAAGTTTGTAGCTCCTATGAAACTGTTGTTTCAGGGGTGTCTTCTTCCTTGTGGCTTTGCCAGTGCTCATCCTCTGTCTGAGTTGTATTCTTTCCTATGTTTTTCCTGTTTTGTTTGTATGTTTTGCTTGTATTTGCGGTTATGTCTTGTGAGTTTTTCTTTTTCTTTTTCAGGTCTCCGCGGATCCCGTTGGTTTCTATTATAGTGAGGTGCTTAGTATTTGACTGCTGCCTCTTAATTGCTATCGTCTCTTCGGTTGTCGTTTTTTAAGACCTATGCCTTGGCTTTAGTTTTCTCCTCGGGGTGATCAGTCTACGGTGGAGTCCGAGAGGGCCGTCATTTCGCTAATGATTTTTACGGTCTCTCGGGCTCCAACTAGATTCGCAGCCCTTCGAAATACTAGTTGTCGGAAGATTTTTTAGGTGCTTGTAGCTTCCTTTCCTGGTTTATTTACTTCCTGTTTTTCCTAGTTTTTTATGATTGGGTTAGAGTTTTCTCCTCCACTTGTATGTTCTGCTTGTTCCTTGCGGAGATTCCTTTTCTTGCGTTGTCTGTTGGTTTTTACGTTTCTCTTTGTAGTTCTTACGTTTGTTCGTCTTGTTTGTGTTTTCTCGAATCAGTTTAGTTTCCGTTTGTTTTCCGTTGTTGTTTGTTTGGTTCGGTTCTGTTGGATGTTTTATGCCCCTTTTTTGAATATATTTACGACCGAAGTTCCAGGACTAGTCGGTTGTTTTTGTTCATGATACTTTTTAGCCGAGCTGCCCGGGCTAGTTGGTTGTTTTACTTTTGTTGGCATATTCTGATCGGTTCATCTGAAATGGTTGATCGAGGTTCCGTTTGTATGTGTCGGTGTCATGTTTGATTCGTTTGATTCTATTTTTCTGCTTGCTTCTTGCGGTGCTAGTAGATGCCTTCCGTCTCGTTTATGTGTGGCGAATGCATGTATCGGCTGATACATGCATTAAATTGAATTGGAAACGTCCAATGGTCGATCAACACGTGGGATGCCACTCTCCGCACGTGGATTAAATCCGAACACACACCGTACAGCAATGTACGGAGGTCACGCGGAGCTACAATGCTCGGTCTTTACCGCTCGAAGTCACGTCGAAGAAGGACTGGTGACGCGCTCGTCAACCAGATCCTCGGACGATGTTGATGCGCGGGCGTAAGCTCCCCCTCTGCTACCACGAGCAGAGTGGTGACGCAGTCCCCACATATGTGTTCGTGACCGAAGTTCCAAGGCTAGTCGGTCTTTCTTGTTTCTATATTTTCTAACCGAAGTACCAAGGCTAGTCGGTTGTTTTTCCTCTGTAGGTTTGGTTTTTAACCGGTTTCCGAGACTGGTCGGTCGACGGTTTGTGTGTATTTTATATTTGTGTTCCGGTCGTTGTATCTGGTGTGTTAATTTCCGTTTTTAATTTTGTTTATTCGGTGTTCGTGTGTGTCTTGTACTCCGTTTGTGTGTTCGTGACCGAAGTTCCAAGGCTAGTCGGTCTTTCCTGTTCTGACGCGTTTCTAACCGAAGTACCAAGGCTAGTCGGTTGTCTTTCCTTTGTAGGTATGTTTTGACCGGATTTCCAGGTCTGGTTAGTCAAGGTTCCGTGCGTTTCGTGTCGGTATTTGGTCATGCCGTTTTTGGTTTTTAGTTTCCGTTTTTAGTTTGTTTGTTTGGTGCCAGTGCATGTCTTGTCTCTTTTTTATATGTTTGTGTTCTAGGTTTATTTAGAACTGGTCGGTCTTTTCTTCCCGTACTTCCTTTCTGGTCGAGTTACCGGGGCTTATTGATTGTTTATCCTCTGCCGGTATCTCTGACCGCTGTTCTCGGTTAATTCAGTTTTTTAGCGTGTTTGATAGTTCTAGCTCCACTTGTTCGTTAGGTTGCTGCGCATTTTGTCTTCATGTCCTCTCGATTTGATTTTGCCTGTATTTTATTCGTTCGGGTAGTTATTTTGCCCTTTTCCTTATTCTTGTTTTGTATGCCGTGGTGCACCTATTTTGGTTTGTTGTCTCTTGATATTTGCTGCTATTAGGGTTTCTCCTTTTTGGAAGTTTCCTACCGGGAGGTTTCCCCCTTTTTCTTTCTTTTTTTTTCCTACTTTATTGCTGTTGTCGTTCCAGTTTCCTTGTTCTGTTTGAAACCATTAGGCCAAGCCTCACCGTTCAGGTAGCTCCTACCCAAGCGGCGGAGTAGTGGTAGGCCCATGCCTCTGTGTAACTCTACACTCTACACTCTACACAATCAAAACGTTATGAAATCCTTAACAATTTTTCCTGAATAAACGGTTCGTTTGCAGAATATAATTTCTCTCACACTTTTTCTGTTCTTAACGCGTAGAATGGGTTAATGTAAAAAAAAATTAACATTACTTACCAATGTTATAAACAATTATGCATATATTTTTTTAAAATATCCAACGGCCCAAAGGTGTAGAATCCCACTGTGGCGGTCTTTACGTATAACTGTTATATGTGTAGCTCCGAAATCAAGTATTAATTCGATTATATGCAGCTGTGAGTAGTGAAACCAGTTGTAACAATAAACATTATAGTGTAACTAAAACTGCCCCGCGATGAAATCAGTTACATGATCTCAAAGTTGATTATTCATTTTTAAATCTGCATGAGAACGTGCTGTGTCGAATTGAAATGCCAACGTTTTACCTTTCTGTCATTATTTAATAAAAAGTTATTTTTGCATACCAGCGCTTAATTAAAAAAAATAGAATTCACGTAACTTTCTTACTTTGTAAGTAAAGTATTAACATACTTGCTTATAATTTAGTTTTTTACTTAATATCTCACAATAAATAAAGTTATTGTAAATAATCTGTGCGTATATATATATATCTGTTTATTACATTTTGATGTAATTATATATATATATAGCTATATATATGCATTACTAGATCGAAATGTAATGAAAAACCTATAAAATATGCATATTATATCAAACTGTAATACGAAAATTATAAAAACGAATACATTAGGAAGGCGTAAAACATAACATTAATAAATTGTTCGTTAACGATGCATATAGAATAAGTAATTTTTGCAATAAGTAAAAAAAGGCTTTAAATGTCATATTCAACATTTAAACCGAAGAATCACGTATGTTTGTTCCCGCCAAATCATATTAAATACACGTAATGCGAATGGAGTATAAAATTTTCTCTACGAGCTAACAGACATACTTTCTGGTGCTAATAATGTTCAGAAATCGTGTTTTATCGGTAACGTTGGGTGATGACACTGAGTGGTAATGGGGTCACTCTGGGGTGCTAGCACCCCAAACCGACGGCCGCCAAAATACATTGGGTGTCAGGTCTATTTCTATATCTCGTCGGTGGTATAGCCACCGACGAGATATAGAATAGACCTATCATCTTATGGGACTTCGTGTCTCATGTTCTGAAATACCGACTGTTCAAAAAACCGGAGGTTTTGGTATGCCCTCTACGATTTAGAGTGGCGAGTTTAGGAATTATGTCGAATTTCAGATTTCGAAGGCGCAGTTGCCAAATCACATCCGAAAATATTTGTCGCGTGGTTGCCAATTTACTGTTACTGCCGTGTAATGCACAGCGCGCATTTCTGCTATTTTCCATGTTACAGTCACAATTCTGGAAAAGTAAACGAAACGAGTCGAGTCAGTCAATACATGATTAATTCCACCTGAATATTTCATCTCTGTTTAAATATAATGCTTCCTGTTTCTGTAATCATTTTAAAGCTGAATAAATGCTTTTTTGATTTATATAAATAAACTGTTATTTATTGATAGCAAAGAAAATAATTATCGTTATCAAAAATAGTGTTGAAAATAGAATTACCTATTTAACGCTATTTTTATCTTAAAATTTATTAATATAAACTGTTGTTGGTTTCTTTGAACCTTTTGCTATAATTAAATACATAATTTTGAAAAGGACGGAAAAATATTCAGAAGATCAGTTAATAAAAAATTTTAAGGACAAGTTATGTTATTGTTAAGTTGGTTTCGTTACAAGTTGTAGCGTGTCTGTTATCATATGCGTTAATATTAAATATACAATTAATTATTAGTCCTTTTTCAAATATTTTCATAAGTTATGCAAGAATTTACATTAATTATAAACAATAATTAAATGTGTAATAAATATGTATTAAACTCTGTCTATGTATAGTATTGATCTGACTTGTCATTATATTGCAAAAGCATAGAGGAGTTCAGATTTATATAGTTGATCTTTTACCATTATTTTTATCAGTTTTGAAACAATAATCACTGTATTATTTTGTGAAATTAGCAATTACATTTTTATTCGTTGTCTGCAATTAAAAGATCACTAACTAATATGAAACAGGGGATGAAATAAATAGTACCATTTTATGTATAAAATATATTTATTAAATAAAGCAATATGTAGGATTCCAAAACTAGAGACAGTGTCAAGGAAAGAAATAATATATTGATACATATGTACTATTTATGTAGGGTGGCTTTTATTTGTTCTTGTCAAAAATTTTTTCAAAATTTCTTTTACACGGCACCCCACAGAGTTATTCCGAATAATTAAAACAAAATCTGTGCAAAGTTTGAGCTCGATCGGATACCGGGACAACGTACCCTAACTAGATTAAACATTAAAATAATTAATTTAAGGTTCATAAAATCATTTTTCTCGAATATCTTTTAAACTATATATTTACTGCGTCCAAAAAAATGTTCAACAAAACATGTTGATCTGGACAGGCTGCGTATTTTATATCGTTTTACTTTTTTTCGTAAAACACACGGTTTCCGAAAAATTGAAAAAAACCTTGACCCAAATCCAACCATTTTTTCTGAAAGGAATCGGAAGAACATCTGATAAACAAAATAAAACAGATTGACCCGGGCGGGATTCGAACATGGTCCAAAAAGTCATCAGCGGTTCCGCAGTCCGAGTAACGACATATATTATATTCTCATTTTGTACTACGCAAGTTTTGGAGTCTGGAAAATATTTCTCTGAACGTAGGATTGTTTAATATTACATAATATATTTTTTAAATTCAGAGAAAAGAGGTATAACTTAGGAAAAACGCTGAAAAAAGTGATTTTTATTTTTTTCTCCTATGACGCACCACACTCAGGGATTTGAAAAAATTGAGCATAATACTTATGATAATATCTCATTTCTAAATTAAATCTGTAGTAGTGCTCTTTCGATTTCTATATGAAATCTGCATTTTTTCGTGTTTTTCGCGTTTTACAAACAGAGTTTGCAACGGAAAAATCTGATAATGATACCTAATATGTGGCTTAGTAACCAAAATGTGTCAGAATTTTTTCAGAATTTTTAACTATCAATAAATCGGGAAAATGGGCCCAAAACTGGTTTTTCGACTTTCCTCAATAACTACCCTTACAGATGAGATACGGGGCTGTAACTTGGCAGAGCGGGGTCTTTTTGGGTAGGCTATCGAATGGCCAAAACTCGATTAAAAACTCGTCGGGGGCGAATTTCACAACCAAACCCGCGGGTACATATATGGCCTTTGAAAATTGAAGTGTGGTTTTATTATCTTTTATCAATTAACATTAGCGACAAATGTATTCTTTTTAACTTGCGGAACTTACTTTTGTTTAATTGCAGATTTTTTTGCTGGATATTCTATATATATTATATATTTTTTTAAAAGTCTTAATTTTTGAGTTTCACTTTCTTAAGGGTCAAGGTCTTATAAAGAGAACTGCGTTTAGAAAAAAATTAACTACTAACTACCCAATCAGCACACGTCGTCTCAAAGCTGTCTCTTACACGGCGTTTTCCCGTCTGAACGTCTTATGTCCCAAAGATACGTCTTTTAGTCGGCTTAAAGATATCTTTATGGAGACGTCGTTTTCACGGCAGAGGTTGAACGTCTTTTAGCTGTCTCATTTCAGTCGTAAAAACAACGTCTCCATAAAAGATATCTTTTTGGCGACTGAGAGACGTTTTTCCGGAGACGTTGTTTTTGCGGCTGAAGGTAGCTGTCTTTTAGTACAATGGCTAAAATATACTGGTTTTTAATTTTGCTATTTCTTGGAATGATAAAAAAATTAATTTTCAAAACATTATATATTTATATGATAATATTTATATTTAAAATGAATCTTTATTTAATATTAGAAGTGGAATATTTATTTCCTGATATACAGATAATATTTATTTCATATTATGAAAAAAATATTTTTTTCTAATTATAAAATGAATCTTTATTTAATATTAGAAATGGAATATTTTTTTCCTTATATACAGATAATATTTATTTATTGTTATTTCGTATTATGAAAAAAACATTTTTTCTCATTATAAAGTGAATCTTTATTTAATATTAGAAAAAGAATATTTTTTCCTAATATACAGATAATATTTATTTCATATTATGAAAAAAATATTTTTTTCTCGTTATAAAATGAATCTTTATTTAAAATTAGAAATAGAATATTTTTTTTAAATATGCAGGGAATACTTTATGTTTATCATGGAAAAATATTTGTTCCAGAATATGGAAGACATACAACTTTCATATTACGAATGAAATATTGGTTTCAAATATAAAATAAATCTTCATTCAATATTGGAAGTAAAATGTTTACTTTTAATTTACTTTGAATTCGTGCGTGTCATTTAATTTTTTAATAGAAGTTTATCTCTTCTAATTATACGATTTCATATGATTTGAACTTTTATAAGAATAAAAAGTAATAAACGTAACAATAGGTTCGCATGGCTCAGCGAGGAAGCACATCATCAAGTAAACGGTCATCCCGAGTTCGAATCCCGCCAACTGCATAGAAATTTCTGAATTGTAATAAGGTCCTTTCGAAGACAAATTGGAATATTTCCTCAAGCATTGCATACAGAAAAGTATATGTATATGGATAGTTTCTAATTTTTGTTATAACTTTTTTTTAAATGATGTCTTTACAAGGTAACTTTCAGATGTCTTTGAAAGATGTCTAAAAGCTGTCTTTCGACGCCCGACAAAGTCGTGAAAGATGTCTAAAACATGCCTTTGGAGGTCTGTGAGATGTAAAAAATACGTCTCTACAATGACTGAAAAACGACCAACAGTCATTCTAAAGACGACTTTAAGACAGACAGATTTGTAACAAACGACCTTCCGGAGCCCTTCCAGAGACGCTCCGGAGACATTCGCCGACGGCTTTCGGACGTCTGAATGTCTTGCGGCAGACAGCTTTCAGCTCTCTTTGAGCTGTCTCTGTGCTGATTGGGTATTTAGTCGTTGCCATTCGCATTTATACTTTTCACACACATAATGCATATGTACACTGTTGTACACTTGTTTATAATTTTCTTTACTTATTTTACTTTTATTTAGTGTTTTAAATTAGTTATAATATTTAAAAGTTGGTTATTATTACAAAAAAAGAGGGGTTCTACAAACTCTCAGATGGACGCGTACCCTAAGAAAGCTGTCAGCACAAACGAGATATAGGAATCCTATTCGTATATCTCGTTTGTGCTGTCAGCCTATTTTAGTTCCAGCAGTACCGACGAGACCCTGCCTGGGGCCCCAAAACCGAGTTCGGAAATGGGGTACGTAACCCCAGCAATGATGGCCGCCAAAATACATTGGATGATAGCACCGACTAGGTATAGACAGTGGTATAGAATAGACCTATAACAGTAAAGGGCAGAGGCCAGTAGAGGGCATACCAAAACCTCCGGTTGTTTGCACAGTCGGTATTTCAGAACATGAGACACGAAGTCCCATAAGATGATAGGTCTATTCTATATCTCGTCGGTGATGATAGGTCTATTCTATACCTAGTCGGTGGTATAGCTTCAACCAGTGTTTACTAAATTCCTAAATTCATCAAAATGAAAATGCCTTGTCACCATAGCAATGATATATTTTGTTGAAAAATGGAAGGTGTATCGAATTATACATTCGTGCCACTCGCATCAAAGAATTACGTAGGAATCAATAATAAAACAACACAGAGCTTGCTTTCCAAATGGTAATTGTGTCATAGTTTTTAAATTCGTATATACACATTACTTCGTAGATTGCATTGCGTGTTTCAATATAGTTTACATATATAATAAATTATTGTTCTCATATTACAGGGGTATACGTGGAAATTTCGTTATCCAACATTTTTCATTTAATGAACCTTTTCAACAGTATCAAAAATGTCTTTTGGTAGATGTTAGTTCATTAATACATTATTTATAATAATTTTAAATACAATCTGTAATTTATACATTTTTCATATAAAATAATTGCATTTCAATTACTCATAGGCATTCTTTAAAGATAATATTGTTGGGAAAGAATTAATAACAATGCAAGGAAATCATTGGGCAAAGCAAGGTAGTAAAGAGAAATATAATTTATAATAACATAATATATATTAGTAATGCAATTTATAATTGTTAGGCATAACATCGTCAGTAGTTGAGATAAAACCAGTGCCTTGTTCTGTTTTAAGTATGTCCTTTTTTGATAAATTGAAAGATCCAGAAAATGGAATTGTGTATAAGACGGGAACTATTTGCAAAAGATATGATATGGAAATTGATAATTTTCTAGTTTGTGATAATCTCAGAGGAGTATGAATTCTTATTCATTATGTAGTTAAAGTTTCATTACTACATACCTATTTATTTTTTAATGCTTATAGATGTTATTAGACGAAGAATGTCCAGAACACAATTTATACACAAAAGATAAGAGAGAAGAATTTATATTTCGTATTTTTCAAATGCTTGTTCTTGGAGGAATACTGTGTCAACACGAAGATACATTAGACCCATATTTGAATGCTACTAAAGCTATTTACAAAGATTTGATAAGGTGTTGTCATTTATTTATTAACACTAATATTTATATTTAACAAAAAGCGAAATTAATTATTTAATAATTTTAGAGTGGAAAAACAAAATGACTCAGATTTATCTGTCAGTACACTGGTTCTAGAAGTAGTAGTCAAAGGTAGCAAAGGTCAAGCATATTTTCCATGTGAGCCGTCTCACATACAAAATATTGGGTTCCTATTGGTATGCAACAAAACTCGTGAAATTACTACATTCTTACATCAATATGGAGAATACTGTCTGTCTGAGGAAGTATAAAGTCAAACATATAATTATTATATATTAGAAGATTGTGTTGTCAATAAAATGACTACATATATTGTACAAACATTGAAATATTTAAATAATGTATTTGTTGTAATAAGTACATTGTGCATTATTTACATTATTCAGGATTGGGCAAAATTCGTGATATAACTGAGAAACAAATACTTTTTCATATAAAAACAAAAATAGAAGTGTTGTAAAGCTCCACGAATTACGCCCTACCACATATATATTTACACATGTATTTAACATTTCATATTTTATTGAAAATACTTAACTGGCAATTGTTAACGTGGTTTATATTTGAAGAAACGGCAAGAGTACTTTTTTTAATTAAATCTATAGTAATTTTTGGCTTGTCATAGAAAGACGTTGGAAAAGTACATTTTTCTTGACGATAATCCTAACTATATAAAAAAATTGATAAATTATTGCTTATTGCTTGCAGTAACAATACTTTCTTAAATGGTATAACGAATTTTCGACACATCTTGCTTGAGATCCATACATATTGATTCTACTGACATCTGAAATCTAAAATGTAACAAAAATTATTGTACAATCTGGTGCATAACTAATAAATATTTTATATACTGTGATGATAATAATAAAAACTTACCTTGGTTGAAAAAGTATTTTTTCTTATATCATAAGTAATGCTTACTTCAAACAATCCATCCCCTGGATTTGTTTTTACTTTCAGTTGATAAGTTTCACTGGTTGTTTTTGTTTTGGCACTAAAATCTCCTATGAAACCATCTTGATCTCCCGACTTTTGAAATTTTAGTAGGCCTATAATTTAATTTTTTATTAATATGAAACATATACTTTATACAATAGTAACATGAGTGTTACATATAATATAAGACTTACTCTTTCTTTAGTGGCCATCATTCATATTTAGGGGCGAAAATAGTCCTCATATTATAAAAAACTACTTCTACCATTAATAATTACTTATTGTCGCAACCTTAATTTTGAAAATTATTTTCACTTCCCAAATATAAATGCTAAATAAAGTACGAGTCTACATATATAAATTTTTACAAATTCTACGTTGTGTGTAAGTCGTATCATAATCTAGGGGGGCTACATAGGGTGTCCTAAAAACTTTCTTGAAAGGAGTGATTCTTGAGGTCATTTGAAGTAACTTTTATCTTTGCGAAAATGTTCTCCGGGAGTCATGATCGAAAAACACGGACTAATCAGGACACGGCAACACCGGACGGATTCCAGCTTGGCCAATGTCAACGCCATGCTCATTGAGACCTGTCACCGAGCCGGAATCCATCCGTTGTTGTTGCGCCCTGGTTGGCCCGTATTTTTCGTCAGTGGAGAATATTTTCGCAAATGAAAAAGTTTCTTGAAATGACCTCAGGAATCACCCCTTTCAAGGGAGTACCAAATTTTTAGGTCATCCTGTATAGATAACACCTCTTGTTAACTGTAAAAAATTAGAATTTTTTGTAACCTTTATTGGGCAAAAGTTTAGCAGCCCATAATATTTCTTTTAACTGCAACCTTTCACATATATTCCGATGCTCCTCTGTATAAGCATTAAGAAACTCTATAAAATAGTTGGCTGCAGCGATTACATTGGCATCTTCAATTGAAATTTCTTGCCAACCAAGGCAAGCACACCAATGTGGTTCTATAAATGCATCTGCACACGTTCTTTCTAATGGTATCTGCGTTGTTATGTAATGGAATTATATATAATAGGTGTCTAAAATATCTAGTTATTCAGAAAATGAAAAATTATGCGAGACTTACTTTATCAAATAAACTAATTGCTCTTTGATGGCGATCGCCGTCTTCTGGAGTTTTAAAATTCAATATGTTTTCTAATGTTTTGTGCACGTCAAATGGTGTGGTTAAGTATTGAGTATTATGCAAAAAATTTGCATATGCTTTTGGGTATGCTTTTTTGAACCATGGTGGAAAAACAAACGAAAAGAATGGAAGTCTTTCTTCCTGTTTGCCCTGTAAAGTGTTGCGAATTTCTGCAAATCTTTAAAGTACGCATTTGTTAACACAATGTATAATATATCCATTTAACATTATGGAGAATATTCAGTATAATGTATTCACTAAATACAAACCTGTGTCCATGATCACTCATTAATATTAATAATGTATTGTTCAAGTGACCAAAGTCGTTTAAATCTTTCACCCATGTATGTAAATCTCCATCAACTACTCCTATGTCATTATAGGAGTCATGTGAAAGTTCTCCATGAAAACCAAACAAGAACTTTGGTTGATGTTCGTAGACATTGAAAATTTCTTTAATGTAATTTAACATTACCTATAAGAATATAATATAGCATGTAACCTCAGTATTTGTATTAATGTATTACTAATAGAAAAGATTTTAATTTACCATGTGCCTTGGTATGCTTCCAACGCAATACTTATTGTAATATCTAAAATATGGGGCAGCAGCTAAATAGTATGTTCTCATATAGTGATCAGTGGGTTGTTCCTTGAAACCTTTTAGACGATACGTGAAGGTTCCAATATGATGCACATCTTCCATAAATCCTGTTATGTACCCCTGTTTTTTGTATTCATTCCATATCATTGGATACACATTGACAAACTGTGCTTTCTGTCCCATACGTTTCCTTGTATCTGGTAATTCGAGCTCGATCTTTCCAGTAAGAATAGGAATAAGTGCTTGCGGTGTGCCATCGCCTACTATATTATATCCTTCCAGAACCAGAGCGTCCAGGTCATTTTTTAAATACTGATATGTCTTTGGTAATTTGCGTATGAATGTATTACGAGATAAGGAATCAAAACCCAGCATGAGTACGTTTAGTTTAAGAGCGTTGCTTGCAACATTTTCCCATTTGTTTTCTTCTTTCATGCGAGGATCATTCTTTACTCCAGCCATAATACTGTGCCACCTAAAAATTATTTAATTAGAATACTACTGAAATTATCATTTAACACATCATCAAGTTTAGTTGCGTCGGTCAGCTATGACCACCACAGCATCGTTGGATAGTTCATTGCCAGTCAGTAGTGACGAGCACCATGGTAGTGAATGTTATAATATTTTTTTATACTTACTCATCACCATTTTTCGATTCACATTTGACATCAACAAAATCACTGTGTTTAAGTTCATAATAATCATTGGAATCAACCGAAGTCATAAATAATACATTATAGTCATTTTTTCTAACAATTTCTAGAGAGAAACATGATTATTATTAGAACATGCAACTATAACCGATACAATGACATTATTGCAAAGTTGATCTAACTTACCACTAAAAGAACATATTATCGAGCCATATTTTTTCTTAGCTTTCTTGCTAATTTCAAGTCTCGAGCCACTAACCGTAACCCAATCATCAGGTTTACACGATAAAGGAGACACAGTGTGTATAAATTTTAGGATTTCTGGATTAGACACATTTAACTGAGGTAATTTACAAGCTACTACTCCTTCTCTGGAAATATGGAAGTCCTTTATACCAACATTCACATTTAAAACACAAGATGCAATTATGTACTTTAATATTTGCTCATTGGATGAGGAATTACACACCCGACACTAGGTTGTTTCGATTCCTTAATCAACTGAGATATGTGTATTCTAGAAGAAGATAAACCATTACGATGGTCACGATAGAATGTTTCTAACATAAGATATTAAAAATTCCCTCACAATTTATCCAAGTTTGTTAAATTTTCATCCAATACCAATGGATTACCATCCAATGTGAATCCACTATCATCCAATTTGAGACGTAAAACTTGGACGATACAGAATATGAGAGTGATAAATACTGCTATTAATAAGATACGTCGAAAGTAGCATGACATAATCCTCATTGTTACTCAGATTAACATACCTGTAAAACAACTTCAAGTTTATATCATTAGTTAACTATGTAGTTACTGTGACGAGTCCCGATTTGTTAATTAAATATTAACGGTGCTGATACTCGTTTATTTGCTACACAAATACTTATTAATACTTTCAATATTCATACATTAATTCTGGAAACAAGTCTAGAGAACGAGAAAACGGTACCACTTCTATATATCTAGGCTCTAATCTGTCTATAAATCGATATCTGAAAAGCCATGAAGCATATCAGGCGATAGTTATCACGGGCAGGAAAACAAACAAGTGAACATTAAACACCGTTTGGTCAAGTTTCTCTTTGAAAATCTTCTATTCGTAGGTACGGGAGCAAACGTCCGTGTCTGTCAACTGCCATCAGGTGGTGAATCCCATGCATCTGCTCGACTACATAGATGTTACTAAAAGTTACTACCCCAGATTGACCGTTGCTCACATATATGTTTACCTACGCTTCGTCATTCACTCGATTCCTCCCGATCGATATTCGTACGAGTATATATACGAGTGCTTTATATTATTTTGGCATCTTTTCGCACATGCCCATTTAACACACGCGCAACATTTAATCAATAATATACATACAGCATACAGTTAGAGTAGAACTTTACGTAGAACCACGGTACTCCTCATACAATAGATCTTCGTTTACCCGCGCCTTACGTATCACAAATAGTTAATTTTCAGTTTCAAAAATAGAAACTCACGGCTCTGGTTTTACACTGCGATGTTCGTCGAGCGTGGTTTTGCTTATAAAAACATGTGTTCTTTGGATATGTCCATAGTCTATACTGGTCTATATACATATCTGCATATACTAGCTTACACGTTCAGTGTTTACGTACTAGGATACCATGTGACGTGCAAAACAAACAAGATTAATGATTAAAAAATTCCTCTATGACTTCAAATGATAAATAGTGTGAAATGTGTATATGATAAAACTATATTTTTTCTTGTACAATTATATTTGTCGGACGTGTTAAGAAATCACAGTTTTGACTAATTTCGACATAAAAGATGATAAAGCTTTTATTTAATGAAGTGTACTGTATATTTGTATTATAATTAGATCATGGTTACCTATATATATTAGTTATCCCAGCCAAGCACAAAATTTTGGGAAACATTTGGTGTTCAAAAACACAACGTGTTGTACTTAAAAAAAAACAATAAAAAAGAATCGATTTTTTGACATTTTCATCTTAACACCTTATTACCTGAACACTTAAATATTATTGCAAAACAAGCAAATAAATAAATTTTTTTTTCATTGCAGAAGTAAAAGAACTTTCCTTTTCAATTATATAGTTTCGATTGTTCTAATTACTCATCCAACTTTAACACTTAACCTACCACTGCCGGGCAAATGACCGGTTTTACATTTCTCATTTTACAATTATTGAAATTATGAAGTTACTTATTGTTAGATGGAAAATGATTCGTTAATTTTTTAATCCATGCACATATTGCAATAAAATTTTCAAAAAATCTAAATAAATATAGAGCCTTGTCATTTTTATAAAGCTAAACCATTTTAATCGCTTTTAGTGCTCGGTAGGTTTAGTGTGAATAACATAAAAAATATCTATAATACACATACCATATTTAAAGAAAATAGGAAAACTTGTCGATAGATAAAGCAGTGTCGGAGCAATTCAGTTTTAATTTTGGTAATATTTCGATTATCTGAAAATATGTTGTTAAGGTGATCATTATGAACAATTTTTCCCTTATAGGTTGACCGGTGATATAACCGAAAAGGGAGTGACTCTACGTAAAAAAATAATTCGGAAATGTGAAACAAAGTTTTTTGTTATTATGCCTTCAAGAAAATCGACTAAACATTCACAACAATAGTCTCGACTTAACTTACTCGCTGTGGCTTATTGTGCCAAGTTTGATTTACGCTTCCGGTTTCCGGTCAATAAGAGTGACTATCGGCGAGAAGAAGATAGACAAATTGATAGGACGTACAGTACAATATACATTACGATGCGATGGAACGGAGAACACTTTTTTTCGTCGTAATTTTCAAAATTTTAATTAAAAAACTCAAAAAAGTTCAACTTTCTTCCGTTGGTGGAGTCTACCTATTTTTTTTTGTCGAAGACTATATTTGTTGCGTAAATGAAGCAAAGAAACACCGGTGACGCTGGTTTAAAAATAATGACTCTTAGATTATTAGACGGCATCAGGTTTTCGATTATTTTAATAGAAAATCTCATTATTTAAATAGTATATAAACTATATATTCATATATACAGTATGAAAAGACATACTTTCACATCGATTTATTCCTTACTCCACGCTATTTTAAATAACTAATAGACGATTAGAGACGTACAGTGCTCGAACAAATTGGAGAGTAGCTGACAATGTTTCTGTGTTAAATAAATAACAGTAGCTAAAGTCTCTCCGATCGCGTAGGAGACCGTGATCCTCTAATAGTCTTAAACAGTATAAAAAGATGGTACTTACATCTACGTTACACGAGTAATATTTATCAAAAGAAAAATAAAAAAATTAATCTAGATGAAAATTACAGTCGGAGTATCCGACCAGACGGATTCTACGCATATAATTGCGAACGTGGTTATTAGAGCTCGGTATGTAACTCGACACCGTGCTGAAACTTGAATTCACGCAATAAAATCCGTCTAATCTATACCTAGTTTAAATAATAACTATGAGGCCTAGTTTAAATAATAACAATATATACAAAATAACAAAAACTATGTACGCTTCGTGCAGATAATTCATTAAAAAATCTCGATTTGTACGAACACCTATTGTACAACAGGTCGCAACAATTGCCGCGATCGGTAAAAATAATTCAAGTGTTTACTATCTTATCGTCTGTCCGAAGAATTAGAATTAATTTTGAAAAAGTTACCTCGTGTGCGACACCCCACAAACTCTATTATTCAGAGCATCACTACATTTTATTAGTAATTTCTGTCGATTTAGCTTTCCTCTACCTCGACGACTAAAATTGCGCTAATACTAACTTACTTCTCTTCAAGTAAAATAAATAGCTTTACAGTTTATCGTCCTACTTCAGGAGATAATTAAATAAATAAGTAATAAATTATACAGACTGGTAAAAACATGAAGTTATTTGGCGTCGGTTCGGCTTGAAATTCGCGATGCAAATGTTGGTGGATATTTGAAGAACTTACGTTTCACTGAGGATAATCTGTAAACCACTAACTTGATAGTCGGTCGTGACTGACTAAAGTGCAGTTTTGTCATAATTAAACGATCTTGGCTGGTGTGAAAAGTCCTCTCCGCCAGAGTATACGAGGAAATCTTCGGAACTGCAATTTAAGGATACGATTTCCGACCGGTTGCATAACGACACCTTATTCGCGTGCGCACAAGACGTTTAATTGTTACCGTTGTCAACGTCGACTGTATCTCTGCGTTCTCGTTCACATGACTGGCGGCATTATGCGGATGTTCCTCGTTTCTCCTCGTTATACGTGCAGGCATGTATCTGTTATACGTCAACATTAAATAGTCCGGTATCAGGCAGATAACCACAACCACAATAGCCAGCAGCCATAACGATATCGACGAGAATATTTTCGGGAAAACAAACAACATGTCACCGTCGTACCGTCTGAAATTAGGGTGCATTCAGATCCTGGGCTTTTCGAGAAATCCGCAAATCTTTGCGATCCCGAGAGTACACGCTTCTGCCCGTTTGTTTGTGCAAAAAGCAAATTTGCTACAGTGTAGTATTTTTCTTCTGGTAGAACGCTACTTACCCGTGTACAAAGGAATAGCACATCGAAAATGCGATAAACGTCAACTCCGAAAATATCACTACCATTATCAACGGAAACGTCCAATACGAGCTGTGCAGCAAAACCTGAAAATGATCGATTCTGAAGGCTACTTTCTGCTTAGATTATTTATTGCACACGCGTACCTGAAGATTGGCCAGTAACGTAACCACGTGAAGAACGAACGTGCTGAAAATCCACTGATCCACCGGCGTGTTATTATACAAACTGACGGGATTAATGCTTATGAAAGTTTCCGTCATAAAATATATGACAGTAGCATGCCAGAAACCTGAACAGAAATTTATATACATATATATATATATATATATATATATATATATTCTAATATAAATCGAAACCGTTTCGAATAGGTTCCATCGGATGAGCTATTATTTACCTAGAATACTCCACAGAAGTATCCGTTTGGGCGACAACAAATAATTATGCCTGTACATTTTGTACAGATAAGGGAAACGCAGCAGCTTGTCGGCACTGTAATTTTGCTCCAATACTCCGTAAAACACTATTGGCACGGACGTGAATATCACATTGAAAAGCATTAAAAACATACTATCGTAAAACGCCTGTAAGGGAGGATCGTCGAATAAATATTATTATCACGATCGTAATGAAGCGCGTGCGTGTTCGCGGGCGTTTCATACGTATACGTTACCTGTACAGAGAAACCGCTGTGAATACCAAACAATAGTTGCGGCGTGATAAACAATATGTTCTTGTAAAAGAAGTACAACGTCAGAGTGCAGATTCGCACGTAGTACCACTGACCGTGAACCAGCAGCGTTTTCTTTAGAAATCGAAACTTTGCTATTGCGAAATCGGAGCTCATCGTTGCTTGGCGACCCTCTTTGCCCATTATTCCGATACCGACGTGAGCTTCTTGTATCATCGCGATGTCGTTGCCCCCGTCGCCGATAGCGGCGGTGTGCGGACGGGAGCTGGCGTGTTTAATTAAACTCACTATCTGCAGTATACACGATTGCCAAATATCAGATTGCTTTTTAAGCGGTACAGATTCAGTCGAATTTAACGAAATTTTTACCGGAAACTTGCCTCGCTTTTTTGCAAAGGGGTCAGCCTGCAGCAGACCACCGCCTCGCAGGTCATTCCGATCGTTTGGAATACAAGCGGGCAGTTGTTCAATGCCACCGCTATACTGTACCCGTCAACTAATAGACCATAGTGTTTATGGGGTTCGAGTATCATTCGTCGCCTAGAACGAAGCGTGTTTTTTTTTCTATGATGGTGAACGCACTGTACCGTTCGATTAGTAACATTAATAAATCACTCACTCGAAATATGCGATTCGATCTATGCACATTTGCGGCGTCTTTATGTCCACCATTCTTAATACTTCCGTTCCTTCTTTGAACTGACCGCACAAGAACGCTATGTTCTCCGCGGTTTCCGCTTTGTCGCCAGTTAATACCCATATCTAAGCAGAAAAAAAGTTGATGCAACGACAGACAGACTAAAACAGAAGATTAAGGCTGTCGTATAGATGATTGATGACATTTATTATGCCGTAAAACTCGCCTTAATGCCCGCGATTCGCAAACACTCAAGCGTCTCTTGCACCTCTTCCTGAAGACGATCTTCAACGGCAGTCACACCTAACAAAGTCAGACCGCTCTCCATTTGATTGTAAGCTCTCTCGGTGTGCAGAGCTCGCTCTATGCCGATCACCTGCCTGGCCCTTTCCACTGTCTGCTTCAGCTTCTCGTATTCCGTTTGACTCATTTTCTTGTACGCGACAACCAACGTTCGCAAGCCTCTCTGAAAAAAACGGCCGCTTTCAACCGTGCACCATCCATCTTTCTAACGGTATCTTCTGTAACCAGCGCGGGATTAACTGATAAGCGAAAAAGCACACGCTTAGGGCAGCGGAAGAAGGGGGCACCGTAGGAATTTTCTGAATTTTACATATTTCACTTGGTGATAATATTGGTGAGTGTTTATGTGCGCGAGTGGAATGATAAAAATCAGTAGCGAGTAACTTTTGTTAAAAATACTTTTCAGTCTGAGAAATCAGTAACACATGAATGAGGTCTGAAAAATAAGGAACAAACCATAGAAAAGTCAGCTACGTGAGCGATCGTTTCGTTGATCTTCCCCGACACTATCATCGGCAAAATAGCCGAGTCAGCCCCCTTGCAGTACAGCCAGTAATCTTCATTGTTGTCTTTCACTATGACCGACATCCTTTTTCGTTCTGTTACAAAACAACACATGTTTTTTTAACACTAAACCTATCAAGCACAAAACATACAAAAGTGAAACACCTTATAGCAGTGAGAAGATTACTTAAACTTTATACGGTTTTTATTATATTTTGTGCTTAAATTGTGCTTCAATTCAGTCGTTTCCTATGAAAGCGTTTTTATAATTTCAATAATTATGAAATAGAAAACCAGTCATTTAACCGTGGTAGGTTTAGTGTTAATCTTCTTCGTTACAGCTTCTACGAGATTTACGAACCGGAAGTGAACTCTAAGACCTCCATCTTCTGGAAGAGCATCTCGTTGTCCTTGGCTCTCAGCTTAATCATGTCATTAGAGCTGTTTTGAAATACAACTCCGCATCTGGCGCTGGCCTCCACCAATGCTTTCTCGTCTGCCGACGCTGCCTATCGAACACACGTGTATTATTCTTATCGTTTATTTCGAGTCAAACACGCGATTGTTTTGCTGGTAAGTTGTCGAAATTAAGTCGTACCGAAAGAACAACATTGACATTTTCATTTAGACGAAGCATCTCGTCTCGCTAATTGTTGACGCGAGAGAACCGTGCCAACTGTTTCGTAGCTGAGTGTATGAAAGATAAAAATATACCGCGCTAATCTGAAGCGACATTGTTACCTGGTATTCAGGTAGATCCGGATGCATCATTAGCGAACTGCTTACTCGAGTTATCCTCTTCTGCCTGAAGCTTTCGCGGTATTCGATGCGCCTCGCAATGACAGACATTCGTACACTCGGCGGGGAGATTTGAACCGTATGGCACAGTGCGATGGTTATCATGAAGTGCCAGATCTCCGACTGTAACCAGAACGATCAGAGAGATATAAAACGTATAATTAACATTGATGCGGTGGTACTATTGTAATTATTTATATATTAAGTGTGTGTGTGCAGTAGGGTGTTCCTTATTTTTCAACTATGAGATTTTTGGCACGCCCTGCAACCCTCTAATATTGTTCAATTTCGTGAAAAAATGACATATCCAAAGTTTTAGATCAACCTGACGCCGCGCCGCGCCGGGAAGACATCGAGCACGAAGTTTTGAAATAGAAGTAACTACGCGCTAAATGTGAAATCAAAAAAGACTACATTAATGAAAAATTTGTAAAATGTCTTTAGAAGTGTTGCCTTCTATGTATACATATTATAAAGTATTTAAACTCAATAGCTCTATTTTCTTTTTTCGCTTTTATATTTATATGTTGTAATATTCACCACATACAGTTAAAAATATTGGTAAACCTTACATTTAGGGGAGGCAGCTCCGATGACCTTGATCTTCACATATGTTGTCGGGAACAATATTCTGAACAACTTTTGTCATTATAACTACCCGGTGCTCGGTCTTAGTTTTCGAGATATTTGCGAAAAACTATTATTTAAATGCTGAATAAAATTCTCATTTTGAAATATTCACAATTTCGCATGCGTGGTCGGGCCGGCCCAACTTCCGGTCCTCTCCGCCCCCACCAACTAACCCTAATTAATTCTGATTATCAAAAATTATGCCGATCAGAATTAGTTAGGGTTAGTTGGTGGGGGGGGGGGCGTAGAGGGCCGGCCGCCAGGCCGGCCCGACCACGCGTGCGAAAATCCAGAAGTAGTCTTTCAAAATTGAAAGCTCACCCTATATAGAGTGACACTCTTTTCTGATCCCCACAATGTGTTTACAAACAGAAAATAAACAGATGCCGCCCCGGGGAACAGGCTCACATTGCCACGGAGCTTGGAAGAATACGTAAAATTCAATACAGTATTAGCAATAGTTTTTCGCAAATATCTTGAAAACTAAGACCGAGCACCGGGTATTTGTAATGACAAAAGTTGTTCAGAATGTTGTCTTTGACAACATATGTGAAGATCAAGGTCATCGGAGCTGCCTCCCCTAAACGTAAGGTTTACCAAAATATTATACTCTGATTACATATAACATATTTATGTCGAACGTTAATTTCTCTACTTTTTAAATTAGTATAAGAATACAACTAAAAGAATTGGTACTTTCACAGTGCCAGATGAAGCCAGTGCGGGGCCCGTAGCAAATGAAATGGCCTTTTTTTGTTATAGCAAAAAATATCTGCCCCCTGGCATCGTTGGGCGCCCTTGCACGTTCATGTATCGGCGCCTCTTCGATGACGCGCCCGTGAGGCACAATCTGCCCAAAAAACATAATTTCTAAAAAGCTCGACTTTGAGATTGGTTTTCTCTAAAACTTTTTATTCAATTTCATTAACATTTTATTTTTGAGATATATGGACATTTAGAAACAAGAATCCGTTCAGTAGAAGTCGATATCTAAAAATTGATTTTAAGCCAAATGTTACAAAATTTTACAAGCTATACGTTTTTTGCTCAAGGCGCCGCGCCGGGCCCCCAGAAGCGCGGGGCCCGTTGCATTTGCTACTTCTGCTACGGGGTTTAATCCGGCCCTGTACTTTCAATAAAATACGTAAAATGTAACACATATACATATTTGCAAAAATATGATAATTAGTTAATTGTTATATTGAAAATATTACATTTTGGTACTATTATAATCAATATTTTTACACAAGAAGAACGTTTAGTCGTAATCAAAAGTTTTTCCTTAAAATATTCCCATTTCTATAAAATTTCATGTTTTTCGCAACATCAACGTCAATGTGCGACGTCTTCCCCTTATCTGATCAACTTCATCTTTTGCAGGAATTATTTTCTTACCCAATGGCACAGTTTTAGGGGGGGAGGGGCGTGAAAAAATCTCACAAAAAAAATTTCACCAGGTATAGCTAAGGCCCACCCTAGTGCGCAGGGTTTCTTTGCGTCTGCCTGTATTTTTATTGCAGGCTTTCCCGGATTATAAAGGGACCTGCAGGTCACCGAGGACCCTCGCAATCTTTCCTATAACCCCACACATGACCAATGAAGCCCCCACCCCATCACGAAACCAAGTAATCTCAATCTGTTCACAGGAAATCTAGGTTACAGGGAAAATGAGATTCCACAGGCACTAGAAAACTTCAAAGTCAAGGGAAACTCCCCTAATAAAAAATAAAAAAAAGGGCCCTCACTCCGAAACTAGCAACAGTACGGCGCGTACCGCGTCTCTAACGATTTGTACCAACATGTATATCTTAAATTTATATTTCACTTCCCAATCAGGGCCGAATTAAGCCCGTAGCAGAAGTAGGAAATGCTACGGGCCCCGCGCTTCTGGGGGCCCCGCGCCTTGAGCAAAAAATGTATAGCTTGTAAAATTTTGTAACATTTGGCCAAAAATCAACTTTTAGATATCGACTTCTACTGAACGGATTCTTGTTTCTAAATGTCCATATATCTCAAAAATAAAATATTAATGAAATTGAATAAAAAGTTTTAGAGAAAACGAATCTTAAAGTCGAGCATTTTAGAAATGATGTTTTTTCTCCAATAAAATTGCCTTTCTTCTTCTAAGAACCTTGACGACTCTATTTAATATTTTTTTTCGATGTTTATTTCTCGATAAAAAGCATTCTTCCGCGGTGAGAAATCATACCTTGAATTAGTAATTACTGTATAGAATAGATTAATTAAGTAGATCTGAAAAAATGATGAAAAATTCTTATGATTGTTTTTAATTGGTAGTGGACATCTTTCACAAACAGCAGAAGACAACCTTCTATCATATTGGAAAATTTTCGGCATTCAGTCCCCTACAAGATCCCACAAAAATTTCGACGATGCCAGGGGGCACAGATATTTTTTGCTATAAAAAAAAAGAAAAAAAAAGGTCATTTATTGTGTCTGTGGGGCCCCGTCGTAACATTTGCTGCGGGCCCCGCGCTGGTTGAATCCGGCATTGTTTATAACCAACAATTAACATTTTCGATTCTAAAACTACAATTGTGGTAAGACGGAGTGTTGAAAAGTCTGTTTGAAATAATTACCTCCCAGTCGACCAGTTTTTCGGCTTCCTCCTCGACCCCGCTGGGGGGCAGCGAATAGAGAATCCCGTCGCAATCCTTTTCCATATACATTTTCCCGTTGATGGAGCAACGCTTGAACACCATCATGTTTTCGGTCAACGTGCCCGTCTTGTCCGTGAACAGGAACTCGACCTGACCCAGTTCCTCGTTCAGGTCCGACGTGTTACTCAACGCCGGTTGATCCGTTTTCTCGTCGTACAGGTCGATGTCCCAGCTGAAGAAAAACGAACCGAGGAATTTTTGTAATTCTGCAACGAGAACAATTGATCGCAGCTTGTCAGGTGTCTCTTTGTTGGTAGGCGGAGTCACGCGACAAGTTTGACACACGAAGAACGAGAGGAACAATGGACTCTCTTACCTATTGTGACGTACAACGATATGGGGACGATGTAGTTGTACAAGACCGCGAAGCCGAAGAAATCGTCAGCTAACGAGAGAAATGTGATTATTTTATGTCCGCCGAGGTACGAGTTCCAAATAGTCGTCGAGTCCATCAGAGTTTTCATCATGCAAGACTCTATCACTTCGATTAACAGCAGTATCATGAACGCGATTATATACTTGTTAATGGACCTGTAATTAAGCACCGTGTTACGCTGTGCGAATTGACCACGCGACGCGCATCGTGTTTCCTCACGGACATTACTAAACCGCGGATTTTTATGCTTCTATGAAGAAATTAACTGGGTGAAATATAAAACGGTGAAAAATATTTAAAAAATCTAAGAATATGTTGTTTTCAACGTAAAAAGATTATTAACTCTTTGCACTCGGAACTATTTTCACTCGATAATTAAACATTTCTTCTGACCTAGAATAATTCCATTCTATATGATTTTTTTTTTCATTTTATGGATATGAAATTGATATAATACCTCATACAGTACTTAAATGTTTAGTACAGTAATTTTTAGTGCCGAATCTGAGTCGCCACTCGAGTGTTAAGGGTTAAGGGGTGAAATGAATTTTTATTTAACTACTGCTTCCCAGAATCGATTCAGAATATTTTTATTTTGCATAAAGATCCGCAGACGAGACATTACACACATGTACGCTTACTTTTCGGCGGTAGAAAATTTGTTACTTCTGATTTTCGAATTCAATGACAATTTTGTGTCCTGTCCGGTGTATATGGCGCATCCGATTATGTGCTCGGTGTATTTCAATTTACAACCGCGGAGCAACAAGTTCTCGCTGTTCAGATAACCACTGTATTCCTCGTCGTCGTCTACGATCGACAGTTTCCCGTGGAAACCATACAGATCCGACGAGGGATGCTGACAAGTGACCGTAGCCTCCATCGATACAATTTCCGTTGCGGTCATTTTCGGGAGCACCTTTGGGACTATCAATGTCTAAACAGGCGACAGCCATGTAACAAAATCTTATCGAAATATGTTGACTCTTCTTTCGAGCAACAGTCTGTTACCTTTAAGTTAGTCTCTCCGTCAAGATTGGCGGTGGTGATGTAGCAACGTCCATCCTCTTCTGTGGTGTGCAGAAGTAAGAGATCGCAAGGGATGTCTTCGTCA
Organism: Lasioglossum lativentre; assembly: GCA_916610255.1. Taxonomy (NCBI): domain Eukaryota; kingdom Metazoa; phylum Arthropoda; class Insecta; order Hymenoptera; family Halictidae; genus Lasioglossum; species Lasioglossum lativentre. Next base: position 40,571,866 of record OU744356.1, on the reverse strand, counting down.
CGGGATACCTTCACTAGATCGCCGACCACTATTGATTCGCAGTGAATCGACTACACATATAATGATCAGGATCATAATAGGACAAGAAATTATTAAAGTATGGTGAATACAATACAATCTGTTTCCCCGCCAAAAAGGGAATTATTCTACGGAAAGAGTCTTTAAAGTACTATTCATTATACTATTTCATCAATTTTCTCTACCTTCTATTTCGCAGAGTTAATAGGTTGAGTTTTGACCCATAGTTCCTTTGACACTTTTTATCCTCATGATGCGTAGAATACTATACAATAAAAAAAAATTTGACCTTGAAATTCAAGGTCAAGGACAATTTTGCGAAAACTTTTTTTTACAGATCTTCATCGATCCGAAGATGTAGAATACGCCTATGCTTGCCAAGACCAAACATTTCTTAACACGCTGTACACATAGGAATTAGTCGCAGGAAACCTTGCACGCAATTCGCTGAAATAATCTAAAATAGATTGACTGTAGCAGTTACAGCAAACAGACCAAAGATTACACTGATCGATAAAGTGAGGAAAATCACGTATCTCATTGACGTAGCCGAGTGTAAACAAATAGTAAAATACAATTTCCTTTCTGCATGTAGCATAGCCCTTTTATCTCGATTCGTCATCGACTACCCCCACCCGTCCGGCCAGCGCGAGTTGGCCTGTCGCGGCAGGTTCGGACAGGCACCGGAGCGCGATAGGGGGGTAGCCGATTCTACGTCATCGATGCTTTTTACTGTAGTACAATACATAATCAGTTATACATATAACACGAATGTCATACATCAACGATTTCTAAGAAATGTTACACCTACTTGGTAACACACATACGTAACAAATCGATTCTTAGAGAATTCAGGATAATTCTCTACGTTAAAAATTTCAAATAATAATAATGATAATAATGCTATAATAGTAATATTATTATCATTATTGCACATCTTGTGAAAGTATTTATCACAGCTTAGAAACGTCCACTGTACTTTTATGTACTTTTTCTGTAGTTAACCGAAGGATTTAAAATTAAGCTATGAAGTCACTAGTAACGAGTCTAGGAATCTGAAATGTTAATGTACCACTTATTAGCATTTGTTATATCGGCTATTTACCAAGCCTGGTATAGTTTTCGCGTCATACCTCAAGCTAGAGATTAACATCCTAACGTTTGTGGTCAGCCCATTGCGCAGACAAATAAAGACAGATGTTGTATTCAAATAATAGATTGGTTACCTGTACACATTTACTGCGAACAACGTTCACGTATCTTCGATTGATGTGTTTGTCCTCGACGTAACGCCGGTAATCTTCGTATCCTTGCTTACACGCGGTGACAAAAACGACGAAGCTGAGCGGTAGAATGCTGGTCACTGGGGAAATCGCAGAACTCGAAATCGCTGCCACGAGCGCCGCCATCAGAAAATAGAAATTTGCGATTCGTCTGAACTGCTCGAACAGATTCTTCGGCACGAAGTTCCAAATTGTGTACTTCAAGAATAGTAATGCTCGATTAAACGTCTCGCCTATCTAACCCATTTTTACAGTTGAAGAAAATTATTTTTCTGCAACACCCCTAAGGATTGTTTCAATAAATGAAAAAAAATCTGTGGAAAGTTCGAGGACAAGAAGAATGAGAAAAATGATTATTTTTCTTTTTTGAATTTGCGAAACTTACTTTTTTTAATTGATTTTTAATTAATTGATGTTGCAAAGTTTTAACAGCCGGACGCAACGCTTACCTTATTCGACACGACACGATTCGTCGGGAAAACAGTTCGGCACGGTTCGTTGTCGGAGCTGATGGTTATAACTCTTTGGTCCGTGTACCTTGAAGTCCCAGAACCCTGTAAATGCACTCTATCAACAAATATTCTCAATTTATTGCTAACATTTTCTTCCTATACGTTGTCGAATAAACATTTCGCCAAAACTTATGCTTACATTGCCGAAGCTTTCGCATGTAAGCCGACCCTTTAAAAACCGATTACACTGTATAACACCAAAGTACTCTAATTACTGTTGGGTGATTCTTGTAGACATTGTCGGCCTAAAACCGAATCCGAAAGCAGAATTGCTCTGTCACGCAACGGTTTCGAAAAACATTGATTTTTGTAAAAATGCATGATTTTGATAAAAAAAAAACGAGATGTTACGCAAAAACTAAACATGCGAGGAAGTTCAGGTTTGAGTCAAAAGAAAGAGGGGACTCTCCTCTACTCTAATAGTTGTAAATGCTTGTTAAAGTTTGAAAAAGAGCTGACGCGGGGACTTTATATGCTCTATTTTTGTATTTACGAGAAAAATTCTTTATCTAGCAGGAATTTACTATACGACATTGAATTCTACAGAGTTTTCTGGTAAAGAAACCATTCACAAAAAGTAATTGGTTGGGTTAGTGTATGAGCAGGTCAAAAAAATGTTCGTTGACAGCTTGTGTGCGACGCGTTCGCGCCACGCGGCCATTGCAGGCTTTTCTCGACTCGCCAGGGCCGTCGCTGTTTGTACATACCACGCAAATATGTCTTTGCTTACTATGCTTCAATTTCATCAATTGTTTTGTGTTTTTGGGTGCCGATCAATACACAAAATTATAAAAATACTTAATTAATGTGATTAGTAAAGAAAACTAAATACAAAAGAAAAACTTACCCATTGTTTATGTAAACAAATAAAAAAATATTTCCGCCTTGCTTGACGCTTATACGTGGTATGTGATATCCCGATTTTCACTATGTAATTAGTGATCAACAGTAATCTGCAAGTGTCGCGCATAAGTCTTTTCCTTGGTAATGTTTTTCTATTGTTGAAATAACTTTATGAAAAATTAATGCAGGAATCATATTCCTGTTTCTTCTGATTTTAAAACAAATAATCTGGCTGTCTTAATTATGTATATAAATCGATAAAAATAATCCTATTTACATCGTGATTCGACTTATATTAATCGGAAGAATCTCGAATGTCCATTGGTACTACAACTATAAAGATAAGACGACAATTACTGAAAATAAAATTTCCCAATCGCCGCATTGGAGTCTTTCCTTACATTGTATGTCGACTACGCATAGCGACGGCCCTGGCGAGTCGGAAGAGGCTGCAATGGCCGCGTGGCGCGAATGCGTCGCACACAAGCTGTCAACGAACATTTTCTTGACCTGCTCATACACTAACCGAACCAAATACTTTTTGTGAATGGTTTCTTTACCAGAAAAGTCTGTAGAATTCAATGCCGTATAGTAAATTCCTGCTAGATAAAGGATTTTTCTCGTAAATACAAAAATAGAGCATATAAAGTCCCCGCGTCAGATCTTTTTCAAACTTTAACAAGCATTTACAACTATTAAAAAGTTCAAAAATATATAAATGGCTATATGGATATGTAGAGGAGAGTCCCCTCTTTCTTTTGACTCAAACCTGAACTTCCTCGCATGTTTAGTTTTTGCGTAACATCTCGTTTTTTTATCGAAATCATGCATTTTTACAAAAATCAATGTTTTTCGAAAACGTTGCCTGACAGAGCAATTCTGCATTCGGATTCGGTTTTAGGCCGACATGTCTACAAGAATCACCAAACAGTAATTGGAGCACACGAAAAAAGTTCTCATTTGTTGTACAGTGTTATCTTAACGTTTCGCTAACACTACGAGAAATCGAGTGACACACTGATAACTAGACAGCGGAACTTCATGCAAATTGAAAATTTTCTACAGAAATTTCAACAAACTGGAATAAAATAGAAATTTTCTATTAAAATCGTACTAACAGAATTTTTAAATTCTTCTAATATATTTACTGCTTTAAATGGCACCTACTAATTTTTGTCATAAATGCATAAAATCCGCTGTCTACTGATAACGAACAGCTTACAACTGGGAAGCGTCGACAGAATGAGCGGTGTAACACCGGATACACACAACATCTCTGGTTCTACAAATATCTAGTAGAGAGGTTTTACTACAAACTTGCTTCCCAAAAAAGTATCGCGTGGGTGTAAATGTGTTCAGTTCGCAGTAGGATCGGTATGCGACTCCATTTGTGCGACTTCAGAATCGATTTCCGGACGAATCGCTTCAGCCTGAGCCCAAACGATCTCATGTTCTTTCGGTATACAATGTAGGGGAGGTTAATCAGATCGTCCAGGCCTTGCGTGACGTGACTGATCTCCGGATGGTCTTCCTCGAGGATCTCCGGCTCTTCAACAATTTCCTCCATCCGAATAACCTTGTGTTCCGATACTCAATCTGCGATTCTCCCACCGCACATTGCTGCGCGTATACTCTGTTTCGCCAGAAACTCGTCGCTGTTTTGCAAGCGTTCCGCGAGCCACGACGAGGAAAATTGCACCGATACGTATCGATATGCCACTGAGCCGAACCAGACAATCGGTCCGAAGCTGGTCGCTAATAGAATCTGTTGAACCGTCAAATGTCACGGCAGCATGACTGCTCGCGTCAATCAAATTCGATAAAAGTTCGAGCGAATGGCCGAAAACCATATTTGAAATTGCCTGTGTACATTGGGACGTTTTCTCGACTACTCAGCATGTCCGCGAACATACGACCGAGATGTTTCGTACAGAGTCTGTGTCGTCCTTGCGCCACTCTGTGTGCCACAGGGTCGTTATTTTCGCTAAGCAAACTATCCGCGATGTGGAACCCGCGAAAACTCGCGCGATTCTACGACGACGACAGCCACAGGTACGAGAACCTGCTCAACATGAGCAACAGTCAATACTTGGATTACATCTACCAACTATGGCGGAAGGATCCATCGTCCGTGAGTCCCTCGTGGGAACCATTCTTCCGATTCGTTCTCAGAGATAGTCCCAGTCCGCAGGACACCACGTCGCCGTGGCGCGTATCGTCGACGCCCCCGATCGCGCCGCCGAATTTGGTTGCTGCGCCGAAATGTGAATTGCGCGACTGCTTTGCCTCGTCTGTAACCAGAATTGGGCAAAATTTGAATCTAAATAAAAATTTCGAATAACGAATTAAAGATAAAAAAATTTTTATTCGTTATTCGAAGGTTCGAATAAATAATTTTATCCGACGAGAATTTATCCGACGAGTATAAAGATAATTTTTTTTATTCGAAGCCGAATAATTTTTTAATCTTTTATCTTTCATCTTTTATTCGAAGCCTTCGAATAAATCTTCGAATAATTTTTGCCAGCTCGAATAAACGGCGACGAGGCCCGAAGGGGTGCTGAATTTGAAAGACCAGCGATAGCGACCGACCAACAGCATACATACATTGTAAGCACCTGGGGAATCAAGCATTATTGACAATTTAAACATTCATATTTTTATAATACGAATAATATTTTTAATACGAATGAGTTGTAGAGATCATCCCGATGAAAATGAGTCCAAACTCGAGTGTAATCGACAAATTTTTATTGATACGTAATGTTACGATAAAAATTATAATCTTATTAAAGATAGTCAAAATGATGTCGTGTTTGGACTCATTTTCATCGGGATGATCTCTACAACTCATTCATATTGAAAATATCATTCATATTAAAAATATTATTCGTATTATAAAAATATGAAAGTTTAAATTGTCAATAATGCTTGATTCCCCAGGTGCTTACAATGTATGTATGCTGTTGGTCGGTCGGTGACGCTGGTCTTTCAAGTTCAGCACCCCTTCGGGCCTCGTCGCCGTTTATTCGTACTTTTTTTATTCGAACCTTCGAATAACGAATAAAGATAAAGTATCTTTTATTCGAATCGTTATTTAAATAATTTTTTATCTAAATAATGCCCAACTCTGTCTGTAACAATGTCGCCCAATCCAGTCATTCTTTCACTGCATTGTCCCTAGCGCCCGGATTTCCTCAGCAAAGCGCGAGAATGAAATCGGACAGCGAGTTGCAGGGCGAGAGGTTCATTAACGGAGCCTTGGACATCAACGCAACGATCAGAGCTTATCAAGTATTTATGGGTCTTTCGATCGGCTCTCTCCTGTTGGAGGGGTTCTTCTCTTTGGCTAGGTCGGGTGAAGTGTAATTGTTTAATTCAAGGCACGCGGTCATCTGATCGCCGACGTCGATCCTCTGCGGATACAGAACCCGGAGTCCCACAAGCTTCAGGGCACGCCCAATTTGCCGCCAGCTATCGTCGTAAGACAACATTTGAAGGGCATGACCGATGCCGACATGGACAGAGAGTTTCCCTTAGCGCCCTTCACCGTGATCGGTGGTCCTAGACGGAGTCTCTCGTTGCGCGAAATACTGACCAGATTGAATCAAGTTTACTGTGGACACTTGGGCCTCGAGTACACTTACATTCACGATCTCGCGGTGGTAGGTGTCGTTACTAAATCATTGCACTTAACAATATTTTCCATATATTGAACGTGTGAATGATTACACTCGATTTCTTCGATCGAATCATATCTGCCAGGGGTAGGTGATTGTCAGGAAAATTAATTTTTAAAGAGAGATGAAGAATCGTGTCGCCCACGCATGACCGACGGGGCTGTCAATGTGTTAAAAAAATTCATTTGCGAATTTCAGTTACTTCGTATGCCAAAGGGGGTTCATAGAAAAATTAATGCTAACTAAAAGTTCGAGTCAACTTTAAAGGATTGATTCAAAGTGTATTTTATTTTTAATTTCACCATAAATACTATCTAGTTGGACTGGTTGAGGGATAAATTCGAGGTACCAGGTATCTGGCAGCTTCCAGCGGAGCGCAGAAAGTTCGTTTGGTTGAATATCATGAGAGCGGTGACGTTCGAAGGTTTTTTGGCAAGGAAGTACCCTACGGAGAAGAGGTTCGGTCTGGAGGGTTGCGAATCTTTCATCCCTTCGATGGTGGAGTTAATGGAAACGTCAGCGGAAAAGGGTAAATTATAGTAAACTTTTAAACTATTTTAACTGTGTGTCGTGAAGTATTCAATGAAACGAATTTATAACATAGAAATTAACTAGATTAAAATTTCATTTTTAACTAACTAACAATTGCTAACGCTTGGATGGATGAAATAGGTGAAACTTGTTTTTTGTTTCCCAACATGCATTAATCATTAAAATAATGAAACTCGTAGGTGTAGAATCCGTGGTGATAGGCATGGCTCACCGTGGCCGCTTGAACGTTCTGATCAACGTTTGCTCGAAACCACTCCACCAATTGCTTACTCAATTCAACCCGATTCCTCTGGAAGGTTTCGGTTCCGGCGATGTAAAGTACCATTTGGGTATGCAGACGGAGAAAATATTAGAAAGGTAAGGATTCTCCATTGTCCGTGTTCGCTGTTTTTCTTTTAAACATTATCATTGGATCCTCACAGAACTAAGAAGAAAATGATGGTAGCCGTAATGGCGAATCCTTCGCATTTGGAGGCGATCAATCCTGTAGTGGTTGGTCGCGTTCGAGCTGAACAAGTCGCGAAGAATGACACGCGACGTATGTATACCGTGTACTACTGTTAACGCTTTCGCTGTTACTGACTCGAGCGACGCATTCCATCAATTATGTTTTTATGTATTTATGGAAAAAACGAGCAGGTGTGATTCGAAATTAGTTTCAGCTTAGTGAAATCGTTAAATCTCTGCATAATATACAGGGTAAGTCAGAAGAAACAGAACACCTGAATATCTTTGTTGAATCGAATTATATTATGAGATTGAAGGTCATTTAAAGGTCACATTGTGTACATTGCTGAATTCGTTTAGATGTCGGCTACAATTATACACGGAACAAAATATGCAATTCCATGTAAAACAAAACGTTGGTGACCTTGAAAATACCGAAAAAAGGCACAAAAAAGAATAATATTATGATGGCGATGTGCGTCCTTCGATACCATACAAATTCCCATGTCGCCAAATTTCATATCTTTAAATCCAACAAAGATATTCAGGTGTTCTGTTTCTTCTGACTCACCCTGTATACTAAATTTCATTTTAAAAATGTTTCATAGACGTTTCCGTCTTTAATTCCGTACGTTCGTTAAACGTTGGACTTAATTAGAAACGGGTAATTCGGATTCGTTAGCTACCACGAAATGTTAGTACAGTAAATGCTTGATTCTTGTCCGGGGTCGTGGGCACGATTCCTGTCCAGTGCCTACCCACTCCACTGCCTGTCAACGCCGCGCCGCTTGGCGCCGCTCCGCAGGGCGGCGACGATTGATGTAGGCTCGGGTATATCGGTGCGAACACCATTACATTGACACCATGAATCGAATATTCAAACTTCTTAATTTTCATTATTTTTTTATAGGACTTTCACTGGCTTGTTTCTGGCATTTTTCTGATTAAAACAAGACCAAACACGGTATAGTTTCAATTGTATTTAGTATAAAGCATTTTTAATCGGCATTATATTGTGAGAACATGCGGGCCTTTAAATTGTGCCGGCGACGGCGACACGCTTCGGTCACGCTTCTGTCTTTCTCTATGTTTGGCTCTCTATTGAAGTCTCGGCGCGGTCGGCGCGATATCTAGACGCAGTCATAAATCAAAAAGCATGTCGGGGCACGATTCCTGTCCGTGAAAAACACGGCTGTTGGACAAGAAACGAGCGTTTAATGTAGTGACAAAAGCGTTCAGCAGTTGTTCGTGATCGAAACCGCGACTGTTTCCAGTTGGTAAGAAGTCGGTGGCTATTTTGGTGCACGGCGATGCCGCATTCTCGGGACAAGGTATCGTTTATGAAACCATGCATCTGACTGACCTACCCGAATATACAACCGGTGGGGTCCTTCACGTTGTTATTAATAATCAGGTAGCAGCATCAACCACTTCGCGACAGAACGTTGTAAAATAGAGTTGGCCCAATGGAACGTACTTCTTTGTCGCGTTATAGATTGGTTTTACCACTGATCCGCGGTATTCCCGATCCAGCGTACACTGTACCGATGTCGCCCGTGTCATCAACGCGCCAATATTCCATGTACACGCCGATGACCCTGACTTGACGGCCTACTGCAGCAAAGTTGCTAGCGAGTACAGGTATGTCGCGATTTATATCACCTGCAGCCACTTGTTCAGGTAACTGTGATGTGTAGATTGCGGATTTTATGCGTTTATGACAAAAATGATAGTGAACACGTTCTTCTATTTTACGAACATTAAACAGAGCGGAATTCAACAACGACGTGGTGGTAGACGTGGTAGGTTACCGAAGATTTGGACACAACGAGCTGGACGAGCCAATGCTAACTCAGCCGTTGATGTACAAACGGATCAAGGAACATCCGAACGTGCTCACCGTTTACTCGGACAAGTTGATGAAAGAGGGAGTGATCACCGAGGCGTACGCTCAAGAAGTGAGTTCTCGAGAACACGAGATGCTAGCATTTCTTTTTTCGTGGCTGCCAGCAGATACTGCAGAATCGTTCACGGTTTTCACAGGAGATACAAAAGTTCTGGGATCACTGCGAAGAGGAGTACGCCAAGGCGCAGAAGATCGACTCGATGAATATGAGCGATTGGCACGATATTCCGTGGACCGAGTTTTTCGCGAATCAGAGCCCCAAGATCGCCATTCCGTCGACCGGGATCGACGTGGAAACGATGAAGACAATCTGCAAACACATATCCACACCACCGCCAGACATTCTGCCTCATCCTCTAGTGAGATTCAATCATAGAATTTTAGATACTAATCTATAAAAATCGCAACATGATTTCTCCCCTCGAAAGAACTCGTGTTATATTCGAGAAAGAGATAATAAATCTCATTCAACGTTCCCGAAGGTTTTTTACAATGCATCTGGAGAGGCCTCGGAATTATGTGCTCGCGATGGCCGGTTTTCGAAGGCTACGCCCCCTTTTTCCGGCCGAGCGTCTCGCTCCCCGTGGCGGCCCACAGTGGTCGGAACTTCTCAGGCGCGTACTTACCATAGGAGCTATTCGTGGTGCATTAGGGCGATACCGGTATCAATAGGTTTCCACATTACCGTCGAGGTACTATTGCCAATGCGCATTTTTTTTGTCAGTGGTATCCACTGTAGGCCTATTCCACTATGTCGCACGATAATTTCAAACAACAGCTGCAGAAAATAAATTTGGAAAAGAAATTCGGAAGATAAATTTTAAAAATAGTTTTTAATTGTATTGTCCAAATTGTATTAACATGTGGGATACTTGATTTTCGCGCACTATCGTTTAGACGTGCTTGTCAAATTGGTAAGATCTATGGGAAGTTTGGACGTAGTTGTTCGCATTGCCGACACTTGCATTGTAACACTCTATGGTACGCTTGCTTTCGAAAACCGGCCGTCGCGAGCTCATAATTCCGAGGCCTGATCTAGAGAGTAAACGCTGTTATGAATGCATAAAGTGTATTACTGTTGGTAGCAAAGGGACGAGGAAGTGCTGCGCGTGCAAAAGCTATGGCAAAGAACATGTCGCATAAATTCCCGTGCAGGTGCTAAGGGTAATGGACAAGAGAGCACAGCTAATGGAGTCACGTAAAGCGGACTGGGCGATGGGCGAGTGTCTTGCATTTCTCAGTTTGCTCAAAGATGGTCATCACGTGAGACTGTCCGGAGAGGATGTCGAACGAGGCACGTTCTCCCATCGCATGCACATAATCCATGACCAGAACAAGGACAAGGTTTATAAAAATCTGCTGCACAACGTATTTCCTGGACAAGCGTTGTATACCGTCTCGAACTCGTCGTTGTCGGAGTATGGCGTTTCGGGTGAGTCCCACAATGAAAATTCTCATATTCTAACGAGAAACAAGGTGAATGACTATTGATTACGAATATAGGATTCGAGTTAGGGTACGCGACCTACAATCACAACACTCTAACGATCTGGGAAGGCCAGTTCGGGGATTTCGCGAACACGTGTCAGGTAAAACTTGTTTTATAAAATTCTTAGAGTAGCGGTGGTTATTGCTTACAATTAGATACAAATTGTTTGGCTGTTTTACCGTTTGATCTCATCACGAAAATGGTAATATCGATTTAAATTAAGTTGAGCTGCCTGGGTGTGTGCATGCAGGTCACCCTGGACACGCTCCTCAGTTCCGGACAGTCAAAATGGGGTAGACAAGTAGGATTGGTTCTTCTTCTACCGCACGGATTGGAAGGTCAAGGCCCGGAACATTCCTCCGCGAGACTCGAACGGTTTCTTAAACTTTGCGATGACGATTGCATTCACCTCCCGGGTACTGAACCAGGAGCGCCTGGGGGAGAGACTGTGGAGCAGATTATGACGCGACAGCTCTTCGAGATCAACTGGATTATTTGTAATCTAACCACTCCCGGAAATCTCTGTCACGCTCTTCGTCGTCAGATACTGATGCCGTTCCGAAAGCCGCTGGTTAGATACATTATTTAATAATTCGTTACGGTCGGTCATTAGAAGCGCGTACAGGGTATCACAAAATTATATGTATGTCACGGACACCATAGCGTGATTCTACACCCCCGATTTAGTCGAGAAACCAACATTTTTTTTTCATCGTGTTCTACTGAAAACAAAATTTTATCATTTTCGTCACTCTTGTCATTTTCGACTAAATCGGGGGTGTAGAATCGCGCTATGGTGTCCGTGACATACATATAATTTTGTGACACCCTGTACTAGTGGGCGATCAAATGATTAGAGCTAAAAACGAGTTTACATGAAAATAATGATAATCAATTCTTATCGGATTTAAAGAAATCTCCGATGTCCATTTCAAGTTAAGTCTCTTTCTAACAATAAGATATTTGATCAACTAATCGTTTCGAGCAGGTTATCATGTCACCGAAGTCTCTGCTACGTCACCCGATGGCCTTGTCTTCTTTCGAAGAAATGGAACCCGGTACCACGTTCCAACCTATTCTCGCGGACCCGTTCGTGAAACCGGGCAAGATACAGAAGGTACTGCTTTGCAGCGGTAAGGTGTTTTACGACCTGGTCACGGAACGCCAGGGGAGACAATTGGAAGATAAAATAGCGATCATCCGTGTCGAGCAACTCTGCCCGTTCCCGTACCACCTCCTCAAGCAGGAAGTGGCTAAGTATCCTAACGCGAAGGTAAAAGAACGGGTTCCTCTCTACTAGGGACGACGTGATTTTCACGGTGATTTTTCACAGTGATTCGTGATTTTTGTGATCGGTTCTGATTGGCGGAGAACATAACTGTTCTTCGCGCAAGTCACAGAGACATACCTGTATGTTTTATATTAACGATATCAAAACAAAATACGTTTTTCAAACTATCATTTGCGTTTCCTATAATTGTTAAGTAATACATTGGTATTTTGTAAAACTTATTTATGCATATATAGCATATGCATACATAACACAAAACAAATTCTCTGCACTCTGAGAGCATGAATTAATATTTTCTTTTTTAAAATATTGAAATAAGATACAGAAAAGAAAATTGAATATTTCTTATTTTTATCATTAAATGAAGTAAATTTACGTTATATACAGAAAACATGACATATTTTATAATTTATGTTATAATGCAGATATTTTTATGCAACCAAATTGATGTATTTAAAAAAAAAGAACTAATTTAGACAGTGAGCAATTTCACTCTAGATTTAAAAAATCAGGTTAGTGTGTCGGGGGGCACGGCCGTTGGTTTAACGTGAAACGTTTTTGTCTTTTAATACACCTACACTGACTCCCATTAATATTCGGACGCTCTTAAAAAAACGATAACTTTTTTGATATTGCACCCTACGATTTGAACTTTTTTGAGAAGTTAGAGCAATTAATTTACTACATGATGTGAAAAGAAATTTTCTTGTGAATTGTAAAGAAAATACTAAAACTTGCATTTTACAACATTTTTGTGTGGGTCTATATTGAAAATTTTAAAAATATGTTTTGTAGATCTGTGTCAATTATATGAATTGTAAAAGTTTCATCGAAATCGGTTGATGTGGAAAAAACCGACAGGCATTGAAAGATATATGAATCCTTAGATTTATTGCAGTTAGAGGCCGAAAATCGTGAAATATTGCAATTTTTACCATCTTTAAACGTTTGTAGCTCATTGCAACATTGGCCAATTTTAATGAAATTTTCAGAATATGTTTAATTGACACAGATCAACGAAACGAGTTTTCTACATTTTCAATATGAGCCCATATAAAAATGTTGTGAAACATAACTTTTAGTATTTTCTCTGCAATTCCGACCAATTGCAATTTTTTCAAAAATTCTTTTCATGTTACGTAACAAAACCGCTTGTTCTAACTTCTAAAAAAACTCCAAGTCGTATGGTCGAATATTAAAACAGTTGAGTGTCCGAATATTAGTGGGAATCACTGTATATCTAATAAACTCTATACACAAACACACGAATCACCGCGCTTTCGTGTACCGAAAGGTTGAATTGCAGCTGACTTCATTGATATATCCTTTTTCGTTACGGTCTGAACGTTACGTTTTCTGTTCTGGGACCCGATTTTAAAGACGTTTCACGTCAAAATCACGATCACGGTGTGTATGAAGTTAAAATGACGACCATGATCGTGGTTCTGCGATCACTGTGATAAATCACGGTTATTGATTTTGCACGCCGTCCGTACTCTCTACCGTTATCCGATCGGCGCCAATTTGAACAACGAATGGGTCACAATTGTTGGTATGCGCAGGTCTCATGGTTGCAAGAGGAGCACAAGAACCAAGGTGCGTACGAATACGTGAGGAACAGGATAGCTCTGGCTTTGGGTCGCAGTTTGGAAGACATAAGCTACGGCGGCAGACCACCATCGTCCGCTCCGGCGACCGGCAGCAAGATCATTTACTCGACAGAATACAATGACATGTTGAATTCCGCGATGAAGATTAATTGAGCAATAAGTAATTTACTACATAAATTTTCGGGGATTTCGCGTCGTCACTGCAACCGGAAGTGTTGAAACCGCAGATGAATGAGCTCGGCCACTGACTCACCAAAAGATATAGGTATTTAGGGTACACGGTGTTGAAGCACGAACAGTTCCTTCCATCGAGACAGTTCCACATTGCATTGTTTCGCTAGAATTTTTCTTTGCCGTCGATACGATAACGAGAGAACAACTGGACGATGTGCAAAATAGAACTGAACTTGAGCTCTTTCTAGGTAGTGGCAGTGTTAATTGACAGCGTTATCTACGCGCACGCACACACGGATTCATCTCGATGAAAATTCGATACTTTTTCGATCGGACAAGACACTCCCATTGAACGTGAGTTCTTCATGTATTATGATAAGTCATTATCGACATCTAATAATTTGTTAAACATATAAGAAGTAAAGTTCATATTTTAACGTTATTCAAGAATATTTGCTCTCTCATTAAAGACAGTGCTTGACTTCGTCGATTCTACGATAAACCAGATCACTATCTCGATTCAATGACAAAGCATTCAATGTTACTGATCAAATTAGCCTAAGTGATTAAACCTTGTTATTGCTATCTGTGATACCGCACAGATGAAACTATATGGCACCGTCTAAATAAATGAAAATCACCTCTTTATAGAAAAATAGCATTTTCGCTATTTATAGTTGTATAAATGATTAACGATGGAAAAATGTAACATTTTTTTAATACGCTTCAAAAATCGCGGCGACTTTTACACTGATAATATGATTATTACGGAAATAATATTTTCAACGCAAAGTAAAAAAGTGAAAAGAAATTGGTCTAGTATACATATATAATTGTTGCCAGTTGTATATCTAGTAACAATTGACATTGAACAGAGACAAACTGGAGAAGTCCAGTTCGACTTTGCGTCTTTAGAACTATTCGAATACTGCGAATACGTCAATAGCACAATAAAAACTTATCTTATAACGTAATTTTCTGCAAATCATGAAGATCAAGTTAGCTAAATGAAATCAACAAGTCTTCGACAATTTCAAAATTTGTCTGAGAAAATGTCGAAAAAATGAATAAAAGTGTGAACATGTGTATCAAGTTTTTCAACATTACAAATTCGTACGTATTCGTACAATCGATATTGCTCACCATTTCATTAAAATATCCAAACACGATAGAAGAGACGTCTTTTTCCAAATCAATTGTTTACATTAACAACTCGTCAATTTTGCACGTACTACTTTTCGATTTTTTGATCTCTTATTCTCGATGAATTCATTATCATTTTCAATTCACAATTCACGACTGTTACGATTCGTACGTAAAACTGTCCCGAGAAATTCGCACGTAAAAATTCTGCACTACAGATATAAACTAGCCGATTCACCATCAGACTGCTAATGTTTCAGCGAGCTAAAGCTGTAACTGAGATATTCTATCGTGAGAATGGATAAAAAGTTCTTTATCCGTACATATCGGCAATCAGAAAGATAAGCGATTTCCGGGCTTATCGAACGAGTTTCGCGGTGGAGGATATCTTGTGCACATTATCTATCCATATTTGTGAGATATTCTAAATACGAACCTGTTGAATAGTTCGTTTGTTGATACACGTTGTACAAACAATAATATTTTTATTCATATATGTGTGCAAACCTCATAATTTTCCGAGAGAATGTTCCCGTAATTTATTTAATGTTCATTAAGGGCCGGAGAAAGCTTTGATAAATTCTTGAGAATATTATAGTGGCGCGAAACTGCGTGTTTTGAGTTCGTATATCCCGCGCGGCGATCGCGCTCGCGCGATTCGCCGGTAGGTGGCGAGCGCGATCGTGAAGTATCTAGAGGCTAGAGACACAGTACTGAAATATCGCATACCTGGCACACCTTTTCTCGCGCATGCGCGTCCAAAACAGTAACGGATTTATATTATGATGACAATGTAGTGGGCCCCGGGGCAGTGATATTGGCGGGAAAACACTGATATTGGCACTGATATTAATTGTTTCGGTATCTCACAGTTGCTCACGGTGCCCTTACGTATTTTGCTGAAAGTTATTTTAGCAGTCTTCCGTTCCCCATCCTCAAAATAAAGAATAAGTGTGAATTATATTATACACATACACACAATTATTATGTATTTATACGTACATATATCATATATAGGGTGTCCCATGTAACACTTTCTACGAAGGACTTGCGATGATCTGGCAAAAAAAAATTTTCAACAATAGTTGATCAGTTTGTTTTTATTGCAATGTATAGCCAATCGAAGACTGATCAACTTTTGTTGAAAATTTTTTTGTCAGATCATCGGAAGTATTGAAAAATCGTGAAAAGTGTTACGTGGGACACCCTGTGTATGTGTATTAAATTTTAATATCTCATATGTATATACAAATGTATACACAAATTCGCATGTTATACATACATTTTTAAGAATGAAATCATGCGAATTTTAAAAAATTTGACAGGGTATATGTACTATCTATAAGAGTGACCAAAGTACCCTTTTTTTGTCCAGAATATTACTTTACTGATGCGCGCAAAATCGCCGCGCATGCGCGAGTAAAGGTGCGCGATATCTCATCACTGGTGTAGCGACGTGGTGTCGTGTCGTAGTGTCGGTGGTGTGCAGTGTGCGGATTAGTCAGTCAGTCACTCAGTCAGTCTGGTCGGGTGCTTGATATGGTGGGTGCTTGGTGAGTGTGACGTTCCGCCTTGTTGCGTAATCGCGTTGCGAAGAGCGAGTGAGACAGGATAAGAAAAAAAGAAGGAACCGTGGTCGGAATCGGAGGAATTTCGGTCGTGTCTCGCGGTGCGGTCGAACCGAGCAGTTTGCCTTTCGCGGATCGAGAGATATGCCGAAGAGTGGAGTCGAGCATTGTTAACGTGACAAAGGATGCGCGTGGACTTCTCGTTGGAGAATCGATAACGAACGACCACCAGCAGCAGCAGCCAGAGACCGTGAAAATGTCGCCGATAAAGACGAACAGCGGCTCGCCGGGGACCACCAAGGCTCCGATGCTCAGCCATGTGAAATACGAGCACTTCGTTGCCGGTATATCGGGCGGCGTGATCTCGACGTTGATGCTGCATCCATTGGACCTGATCAAGACCAGATTCGCAGGTAAGCCCCGGATTCACCTAGCCGCTGACGACATAACGGTCCGATGCAAATGGCGGGTTGCATAGGTATAGCCGCCGAGGCTGTACTGTACCCGTAAGTACACGTGCACGGTCTTTCTTATTCACGCGTTACCCACGCACCACTAATATGCTATCTCGAACAGCAAATAGCGAACGATCGGTTTTATCTCGGACCGTCTATATAACATTGAAAACAGTGTTTTACACTGCCGGTATTTATAGACGGTGGCTATTTTAGTATCGCGTGGTAATTTATATATAGAATTATTTTCAGACACACCGGTCTATTCAGGGATTCTGAATAATGGAGCTTCGTCTCGAAATATGTCTTGTTAGCACCCATTCACTGCCGGTTTATTCAAAACGAGTATTGTCACTGAAAATAATGGAAGGGTTATCATATGAGAGCACGTTTAACACTGAACCTACCACTGCCGGTCAAATGAACGGCTTTATATTTTTCATTTTATTACAATTGTTGAAATTATAAAGTTGCTCGCGTGGAAACTGATTCGATCAATTTTGTTTATCCAAACACATATTGAGATAAAAATAGCACAATATCTAAATAAATAGAGTCTTATCATTTTAATCGCATTTAGTGCTCGGTAGGTTTAGTGTTAAATTGAAATAGAAACATAACGCGATGAGATATCAATGTAATTGGTTTTTATTTTTATTTATTGGTATATATGCTATATGTGTTAAGAATAATTTCATTTAAATGAATTTTGAGTCACTTTGTCAGCAGTGTCTAACGTGTTGATTTCCATACAATTAGTGGCACTGAAATTAACTAAATTGTGTGTAAGATACAAACTTCATTGTCAAGTAACTGATAATAATTACTAATTGCCTCCGATCATTTGTGTGAATGAAATAAGCAAGTTTCCATTCTATACTTCAAATTATCAAAATATTCCATTCTATACTTCAAATTATTAAATCTTATTCGCCGAATTTCCATTCCGTATCTCGGATGTTATTTTATTGGAGCTGCGTGGCATCTGCTGTTATAAATAGACCATCAAAAATATTTATTTTCTAAACTTTATGGAGATTTGTTTCTATAATATGGTTAGTTCGCCCATGTCCTTTATTATTGTAATATGTACCGAGCGAAGTTAATGTCACTGGCAGAATAGTGGTGTAAAAGTGCCAAGCAGTGCCCTTTAAGGTTTAGGTTAGGTTAGGGACAAGACGTCATCGTTGGTGTAAGGTTTGATAACTCGTAATATATTCAGTACTCAAGGTCTAGAGCAAATTAGCGTTCCTGTTACAGAAAGTGTAAAGATCATATTATTTTTACCAGCAATATGTAATGTTGGATAGTATCTATCGAACTCGCCGCTTCCCCTGTATGTAGCTCCATTTAGACATCTGTAGAGCAGATTATTGATATTTCGGAAAATGTCTTTTCCATTTCGCTTGGCTAACGAGATTACGCGCTCTGACGTCAAGCAAGTGTTTCATGCGGCAAAACAGTTGAACTAATTTTGTGTTATTACGAAACAGGAAGTGGGAAAACGTGTGACGTTCGTAAACTAAAGCGGGGCGTTGAAAGTTAATTCGAAAAATAATTTTCGTATATATCTAGGAGACCTGGTTTCAATAACCTTAAAATATGTTGTCAAGGTCACCGCTCCGAACAACTTTTCCCGGCACATGTTACCACCGCTCGGCCTTATACTTTCTGATATACATATGTATGTGTTTGTAAAAAAAACTGTTAGGACCACTATAACGAACTTTGCTATTTTGAACAAATTTTTGTTAGAGTTTAGGCTAGACTTCTTGGTGTAGGTCTCCACCCCTTCTACGCCAAGGACAAATACGGTCGTTGTAGGTTCGCTGTAGTGGGTATTTATTAGGGTGGGCGGGTATCCGAAAGTTTCTGATTGGGTCGGGTCAAGACTCGACAACTTATATTGTTTGAGTACCCGAATGTCATAGATTTTCGGGTTCCCGACCCGAGGCTTGGGTACCCGCCCACCCCTAGTATTTACTCGTACCTTTTTGCAAATATCTCGGAAACATCTACCAGGAAAAAGTTGCTCGGAATTACCATTACTAAAATTGCTAATGAATAAACTAAATAGAAACTAAATATGAACATTGTCCGAGTTAACAGTAAGGAACAGAAATGAATTGAAAATATAGTATGTCATCTAAAAATTTCAATAAGTCGAACATGGCCTAATAATGTTTTTAGAATCTTCCGTACTTACATATTAATGAGATACGAACATCAACAACGGTGACTAATGTAGAGAGATAAAGTTAGTACGGGTTAGTCACTTTTTAACCGTATTCAAACTAAAAGGCGTTGTTGTCAAAACGTTTGACCTCATGTATTCATTACGACCAAACATTCGTTATCTAGCGTTATTTAAGAACAATGTGAATTCAGTGAAGTTTACAAACGGGTTTAGTCACCGCATGAAAGGTCGCGGTGAGACTGGTCGACGTTACAGGTCGATGATCGAATTGTACGATAAGTCTGAACCGAAAAAGCACGTGGCGTTATCGAGAAAGATCGAGAAGTATTTTCTGCCGGCCGGGTGGCGTTTGCCAATCGCTCTTTGTCTGTAGCGTTTAAAAATATAGGAATACCGATTGGCTACTAACAATAGAATACGGAACTTATCTTACAATCACTGATATCGCGAAGTCACGTCAAATTTATCTGAGAGATTATTTACTTTAATATTACAACTAAGGTCATGGAAAATTTTTACTATACTGCGTCTATATAATTTCTTACTTTTCTTACGAAACTAATCCAATGATTGATAGTTGGAAGCGATAGGTGACCACTACCTTGAACCGACAAAATTTCTAATCAGAATTTGAAATTCTTATCAGCGAAATAATAACCGTTGAACCACTGGCCCATATTCGAATGATCACGCAACCCAGAAACCGCTTTAAAAGCAAATCGGATACAGAAGCTATATGATTTTGGATGAAATGGAAAGTGCCCGGTGACTTTCGATCACGCTTCAGAGTGGAAAGTAGAAATTCCAGTTCACCGGACGAAAATAATATAAAGATTACTTCTTGAGTTGTGTTTACACATTGTCGTCGTCGATACACTTTCGCTTTTCGCGTGTTAAACACGAGATTGGACGACCGTAAAATTTTATTTAATTCCTGGGGAACGTATTTACATTGTTGGTCGTCAGTTTTAGGATTACGTCATCGTGGGATTATAGCTCTCGATAAACACAAGCGGTTATAAATTAAAACTCGTCGCGAATTTTTCATGGAAATTTGTTTGTAGTCGATTAAAAACTACAAAAATTAGCATGTCGAAATTTAATAATTAATTTAGCTACGCCAATAACCTCTTCTTCGGGTAAAATTATTTATTATTTTATTTGAACAATGTAATTGAAGTAAAAAATTATTCAAATAACATATTATTTGAAAATAATCGAATTAATGTAAGCGCTAAACGAAATATGTAGGTATATTTTTTATGCTATTTATGAAATAAAAATAATTTCGAGCTCTTGACATGCTGAGAACATGTTGCTCCGTTGCAAGCAGCGAACCCGACCTTATTATTATCATTGTTATCATCGTAAGGACGTAAGGCATACTCCGTTTTAACGTTGTTCAAAACTGTTCGCCACCGGTTCACGGTCCAATAAGTTGGTTAACAATTTATCGTGAAATTGTTGAGTCGCTACCGATAAAAGGGGTCGGATACACAACGATGCTGCAAAACAATGCATACTACAGGCTGCCACGAATTTATCTGCCACGGCTTTAAGTCGTTTCGTTATCATTGCGAAGCCGATGACGGTGTTGCAAAGAGGGCTCGTTCGCGAACGTATTTTCGTCGTAAAATTCGTTGGCCGTACACCAAACTGCAAGAAATTCCGCGAATTGCGTCAGAAGCACGTGAGGGATCAAACGACGGAATTTCGAACGCGTCTTCATTCTATCTTGATAATGTGTATCAAAATCCTCGGCTTTATCGGGTGATTCGAAAAACAACGTCAACAAACTATTTCTGGTCTCTTCAATAAAACTTTATCATTTCATGAGTAGACCGCGGATTTTTATGGAAAATAAAAATTGTATGCATTAATTACTAATTTAAAAAAAAAACTGTGAGATACCGGAACAATAGAAGTCTAGAAGTTTTAATAGAATGTTATGCTGTGAAAAATTTGTTATTTCTTTCTCCTTTAATAAGAAATTCTATATTGAAGAAAAATTGAAGAGAGGACTTTTTGGTTGATTTTCGTTAAAAATACTTGCAATTTAACTTTGCGCAATCGAGTAATCCTTACGTCGCCGATCTCTGGAAATATTCACAATTGGATGTTTGTCGTCACGTTAAAAGATTTTGCAATTTTGCGAGCCACGTGTGTGAGTATTCGCAAGTATGTATATGTATATATATACATGCAACACTGAGATTAATTTATCGCTTCTACTGAACATCTCGTGACTTCCAAGAACTGTTCATTTCTTCGTTGTTTTGTGCTGATCTGCAAAAGCGACCAGTGATGACAGAACATTGGAATTGTTTTAATAATTCGAGGCACAGAAAAGGATGTACATACTATGGGGAAAGTATACATTGCAAAAAACTTTTATTTTTTTAGGGTTTTGGTTTATCAACATAAAATTAATCCATTACGCAAAAATATCTTGGCGACCTTGACATTGTTTTATTTACCCGATGCTTGGGATACTATCTTTGCGAAATCACGTCACGCGCCTTCTTATTTCATTATCACTTTCTACAGGAATAAATTTGAATTTCCAATCGGAGCATGCAACAATCCACTAACCTAAATGTTAGCACACATACGTTCGGCCTGATAGTAATAACCGCTGGCGATAAACCATAACAGACAGACAGGAAAAGAAAATAATTAGATTCCGCTTATCGCCCGCGGCTTCTTCGTAAAGTTTCACGATTCATTAGCTTCCCTGTATCATATTATTATATATTCCATTGTCATCATCTATTTGCAAATTTTAAGCAGTATCAAACATTATGAATCGATGGAATGACAAATTGGTCGAACCTCGTCCTTGAGAAAATCGATTCTAAATATTTGTCGAGCACACGTGTGTTAGGCTAACTTCTGACTAAATAACAGGTGGTACTATCTACAGACGAACTTTATACATACTGCGAAAACGAATAGAAAATTCTAGAATACCGTTTTTTTTTGCTTGCGACGTAATTTTTCGGAGAAATCGAACTTATTTGTAACCCGTTGGAATTTTGTGATTTTTATTGAAGCGTTTACTAAAAGTAGTTCTATAAGAGAAACACAAACAAGCTTTGAACTATGAATTGTTTACGTATCTATTACAAATAAGTAAAATATTTCCAATATTAAATTAATTTAATAATATTAATTTTAAAAATGAATAGTACCGTGCTGTTTCTTAGATCGTGTAGGTCTAGTATTCTTTGTGACCTCGCCGAACGTAGGAAAGGACAGCGCGTGTAAACACGCGGACCGCGCGACTGAAAACTTTCTGCATACCGTCAATTAAACCAGGGCAAAAAGTGCTGCGAGTGTCGATGATGAATCGGCTATCCTCACTCGGACGGCCAGCGCCAGCGCGAGTCAGCTTGTCGCGGCAGGTTCGGACAGGTACCGGATGACGTAGAATCGGCTATTCCCACTTCCCACCACTACCGCGACCGCGCTCCGGTTGCCCATTGCCCGCGCCTGTCCGGACCGGCTGACGGCTGACTCGTGCTTGCCGGCCGGGTGGAGGTAGCCGATTCTACGTCACCGACTCTCGGAGCATTAGCTGCCTACATAGGTCAGAATTAAACCACTAAATACAGTTCAAATTATATCGTGTTTAGTGTCATTTTAATACGATGGTGCAAATCCCATAAAAAAATAATAAGAAATACAGATCATTTAAATTTTTTTAAAGAAAATTGTCATTTTTAAAAAAGTATTAGGGTTGTTAGGTCGAAAATGGATTAGTTTAGAAGTAACTTATACGTATTTGACAAAAATGAGTAGACCAAAACATAATAAATATCATTTTCCACGTGTTTAAATTATTAAGGTAAGACATAACTTTCTACTTAATTCTTGTTTCTTGTAAGTGATGCAACAAATGTTTATTTTGCATAAAGATCTGCAGTTATTAATATGCTTAATAACGCAGACTTACGATAAACATGTAATTATATCTTATAGCCAGTTATTAACGATACGATAGCTTTAATGAGCGCAGCTGCGTAGGAAATCGTAAGTTGAAGGGTTAACGATTGAGCGTGCAACGAAACCGATTTATTGTTATTTATACTATTAATATGTATTGTTTATTTGCAGTGAACGATGGTCATTCACAATCTGCCCCGCAATACAAGGGGCTGAAGAGTGCTGTTTCACAAATCGTTAAGACTGAAGGTGTGCGAGGACTTTACAAAGGTGTGACACCGAATGTGCTAGGATCCGGTGGTTCCTGGGGTTGCTACTTTTTTTTGTAAGTACTTTCGATTCACTTTACAACCATTGAAACTACCACGTGCGGTAGAATTAGTTTAGTAAGTAAGTTAAGATTAAGTAATTTAGAAAATCTTAAATTACTTTTCTTATCATGGCGTGCGTTAACACTTTGTAATGTGTAATTGTCTTTATTTGTTTAGCTACAACACCATCAAAGGTTGGATCCAGGGTGGAAACA
Source organism: Lasioglossum lativentre (assembly GCA_916610255.1). NCBI lineage: Eukaryota > Metazoa > Arthropoda > Insecta > Hymenoptera > Halictidae > Lasioglossum > Lasioglossum lativentre. The sequence continues at coordinate 40,548,227 of OU744356.1, read as the reverse complement.
GTAGGATGCCTTTGGGACCCTCATGGCACATGTTCGCTGCAGCCGATGCTGGAATTCTCACATTGCTCATGACCAATCCGCTTTGGGTAGTAAAGACACGTTTGTGTTTACAGTACACAGATGACAAGCATCTGCCGGAAAGACTTCGATACAAAGGCACGATAGATGCGATTAAGAAAATTTATAGAACCGAAGGAATCCATGGTTTGTACAGGGTGAGTTAATTCAACAATATAATCTTTAAAGAGGAAGCCAATGTACAGTAATGTCTTCTCAAATTCTTTCATTGTTTCTATTGCTACAACTTTTACCTACTTAATTTTGTTATATATCAGATAATCATCTCATCGTATAATACATCAGATTGTATGTATCAGAAAATAGAAAATAGATGTTTCATTATTATGGGAATTCGTAGGGTTTCGTTCCTGGTATGTTCGGTGTTTCACACGGAGCTATCCAATTTATGGTGTACGAGGAGCTGAAGAACTGGTACAATGGTTATTTAAATGTTCCAATTGACACTAAGTTGGTAAGTGTAATATATGTACGTTTAGCGAGAGTATCGTTACCACCGGGAAAGATATCAGCCTATAATTGATGATTTCCTTTGCAGAGCACATGGGAGTATATTTTCTTCGCAGCAGTATCAAAATTGATAGCTGCAGCGTCTACTTATCCTTATCAAGTAGTGCGAGCACGTCTTCAAGATCATCATCATAACTACAGTGGCAGCGCCGAATGCGTGCGATTGATATGGAGGTCAGAAGGCTTAAAGGGTTTTTATAAAGGCTTAACGCCGTATCTTATACACGTTACACCAAATATTTGTTTAATTATTGTAATTTATGAAACGTTTTCTAATGTGCCTACGGATTCTCATTGACTCTTTAGATTATATTAATCTAATTTTTTTAATCGATAAAAGATGGAGGAGAAACGATTATTAGTCTTGGTTCGAATATTCTATAATTCACCTGGATTGAGTTATGCTTTGATACTGGATTTTCCCAGGCCCAGAACAGACAGCTAACTTGGTGGAAGTAATCAGCAGCAAATCGTTTTGATTTAAGTGTAACTTGTATTTTGAATTTCTTGATGTCCTTTGTTAGTCGAAGGTACACTCGATACAGTATTATTAGAAAAAGTTGTTACTCTCTTACACGACCGACACATACACACGCATACACATACACATACGCGCGCAAACACATACATAAACACTAAACACGCGCGCGTGCACACACTAAAAATGCTTATCCACCCAAACACATTTCTGTACAAATATTGAAGGAGTACTTGTGTTGCACCGAAGTGTACACTTCAGCTGCACAGTTCCTTATTTCAAAATGGCTTATGTCAATTGCAGTGCTATGGTTGTTACTTAAACACATAACATTTCTCTCCGAAAATATGTAATATGTGATACTCGATGGTTTTTGAAAGTGTCGTAGCCACTCAATTCATTTAGACAACATTTCTGGGGATTCATTGGCAAAGATGACTCATGGAACATGTGTAAAGAATATTATTGAAAATATTTCTCATTGTATACGGCAATCATACTTTATGGAAATTGTCGGATTGCAAGTGTCTCGGGACTCTAGAGATAGATAAATAATTTTAATATTCTTATTTAAGTTTTTTTCGAATCGATCATAGGCAGTGGCAATATTTTCTTCTTTTTTTAAGAAAAATACAAGCCAGTCTTTAATATCTATATACATATACGTACGTATATATTGTATATGTGTATATACATGTTCGGAAAGTATGCTATTTCAAATTCTCTCGCATTATAACGTGATGTGACTTTTTGAAATGGTGTAATAATTTATACGGATCATTGGAGCATATTATTTTATTTATTCGACAACGTGTGTGTGCAGAATATTTTCATTTGCTCTTGTGAAGCGCGCAAAAGGGAACTTATGTAAGTTAAGTACGATTAACTTAATTATTTTCCATGTCATGGTAACAAGTTCTCAATCCGGCACTCATTTATTTATGCGATGTGTACCGTGATTACTTCATTTTCTGGATAAGATTATAACCAACAACCCTGATTACCATAAATTATTTACTGTTTCTCATACGTCACGAACAATTTCCTTCGAAATTCGATTGTGAACACACGACTAGCAAAAGGTGCAAAAAATTTAATATTCTGTAATAGTTAAATTTACGGTATAAGACGGTTACATAATTGGACGGACGACGAGTTACGCGTGAGCTTGCAATAATTAGACCAATATGTGAGCAAAGATCAAATGAGAGTTTCGGCGATTTCGCGTGATCAGCGAGTCACGATGTCGAGCCTGAATCTCGTATTTGGAATAAAAATCGATAAAAGTTTTGCGTAGGAATATAAATGATCGTCTACAATTGCATTGTTAACCGTGCTGTCATTATGTTTCTTGTATACAATGACCACATACCTCATTTCGAAACACCTGTGTTAGATGAATGTTTCAAGGTTCATTGTAGAGTCTGGTACTCGGACCAACCGAAGTGTAGCAATAAAATTTAATGTCATTGTAACTCAGATTTAAGTAGGCTCAATTTATTTATATGAAAGAGTTTCCTCTGAGAAACAGTTTGACAAACACCTCAATAAATGCAGCAACGCTCTAACGATTGTTTCAAAGGTTTCGATTCAGTCGCTGCCCCATGGGAGTGTTTATAAGAATAAAGGTGGACAAAGTTATTTCTATTAGATTGATCGATGCAAAATGACTTTAGAAATCGAATGAAGTCATTATTCGGTCTGATCATATTTAACAAAAATACATTGCGTTCCTCTTTTACTTTGTTTACTCTTTCGTTATTAGTTGTTGTAGTTCTACATCTGCATTGCTTCGCTGTTTCTTGAATAAGCCTCCAAGTAATTACAAAAGCAGCGACCTCCTCGATATATCTAAATCATTAGTTCTGGCAGTTCCTTTTTGATAAAATTGTTTTTTTTTTTAAATATATGTTCAAGAGTATTCATATTTTAGAATTGAAAAGCGAGTAAACATTTTTTAATTTAAAACTACTCTGTATTTGAAGTTGACTTTCAGATTTTGAAATGGTCATTATTTTTTTTACATTTTTTAGTTTACATGTAGAGTAGGCTCTTTTTGTTCTGAGAATAATGATTTCAAAATTGCGTCCACGTTCTCTATAAAAATATTTTTATGTGCGCTGTGGTGCGGTTTCGGACATATTTCTCTTTTCATTTGGTGTCCCTGAAGAGTTTGTGTTTCACAGAGTAGCAAACAGAGCAATACCCGCCGAGGATAGATCGAGGAGAAACATTTGTACGGATGCATGCCCTTAGACTTCGGATATTTTTCTTTGAACTACGGTGGCGACTCTCGGTGTAACCTCGCGCCATTTACGGTCTCTTACTTTGAACGCTTTTACGAGTAAATGAATTGCTGTGGCGGGTCCACAAGCGTTTAGCGTGACGAAATATGTAAGTGGAGATTGCATCTTCACGTGTGCGTGAGTGTGTATGATTGCGTAAGCAAATAGGTGGAACAACTGTTGCGACTTTCAGACGAAAAACAAAAGACCGAACTAGGTCTTTCTGATCGCATTCTCTGAGCGGCCTGATTTGAATTACCTTTGGTCAAGCAATCGTCGACTTGGTTTTGACGTGAGTTCGTTCGACTTGAAAAATCTAGCAATGATGTTTTAACTGAAAGAAAGTCGCTATATTTGTTCTATCAGAAGCGAACATAAGCGACGAGATCAATCACTCGTGGAACCACCAGCAGTACGATTTTTGGACGTATTATGTGTACGGTTACGCATTGTATTTGTATCTAAGAAACATCGCATTGATGCAAACCACTTGTATGAAAAGTAAACGATGTGGAATTGAGAAAAACGAATCTTTGGGTTTTAAGCAATACTCCTTCGTATCCAGTTCTTCAACCGATCTCCTGACGCGACGACTGTTTTTCAGGCACGATTTTTGTTGACGATACGATCACATTTACCTTTGACGCCGAGTTTGACCATTCGTCGAGACGACAAGAATCGTACGCCGGTTCAGATTTGGTGCGAATGAGAACACGCGATGTACAATCTACCTACATAGCACTAGACGCCAGAGAAAGATGAGACGAATAACAAAAGCGTATTACTGGTGGTTAATTTCAGACATGAACGGTGGCGCGGCTTTTACAAGGGTCTGAGCGCGAACATGACCAGGGTGACACCGGCGACCATGATCACGTTTGTTACTTATGAGCATGTGTCTCACTATTTACTGCAAGAAAGACGGGAACGCCAGATCGAGGAAGAAAGGAGGCATCAGCTGTTTATGATCAAACAAAATACAGACACGTGATGCGGCCGGGGGAAGCTGTGCCAAGGAGATCCGGTGTCGTTTTCGGAACGCACCCAACCCAGATCACTATTTCCAGCTTAATAAATGAATATGGAAGTTCGACTTCCATTTTGAAACGTAAACGGAGCGTCTGTCATGTATCCTTGCGTTGCACGAGAGAATTCTAGCTAAATCGCTCTACAAAAGGCGTTTCAATTCTCGGGGATCAACTTGTTGAATTGCTGTTACGTAAAATGTTTTATTGCGATTCCCAGTGTCGATTATGCCGGTGCTTAGACTTAATATTTATTTTCAACTGTCGCATCCACTGATCTTTGTGGTTAATGCCCGCGACACTCCTAATGTATTTCATTAGGGGTGTGCATGCTCTGTAATACATGGATAAATGGGTGTAACCATATAACTATAAATTTCATATTTCCACGTTAAAAAGTACGTCAAATAAAAAGTCTCACAATATAAGAACAAAAAGGAATTCTTCGCAGAAGATTCCATTGCAAAAGTAATATTACTATTCAAGTAACAATCGCGACATACTCGCGTAAGTTAATTATGGTCGAAAAAAAGCGACCAATCGCATTCAGTATTCTCTAGTATTCGACAATTAGGAACGCACATTCGTTTCTGCGAGGTTATGAAAATGACAGACATTGAAAATCAACAAATTAGTAAATGAATATATTCGTTTGTACATTATAGCGAAGATCTCGCTCGAAGTATCATTTTTACACAGCCGTGTAAGTGTTTTATAACGAATTATAAATTTGATCGGCTGAGTAGCTTTAACTTTTGATCGCGCCTTCAACTGTTACCTTTGAGATTGTATCGACTAATCAGTGCCAGCGGACTCTGAGGGCAATTCCTATGGTAGTTGTTACAATCTTCTGCGTATTCTGCCTGGACGATCTCGCTTGGAAGATCTTCATCTTGCGAAGAGGATGGCCTAGCATGAGAATCGTGATCCTTATAGTACTCGGACCAGTTTTAAATTGTCGTTAACTATGTATGTGTACTAACGTGAATAAAATTTGTAAAATATCGCCAAGCACACCGTTGTTGGACAGAGGTTCGCTCGCCGTTTCGCAGATCATTTTCAGCAGACAATCCTCTCCCGAGTACCCGACGCTGTTTCAATTAGCGTACACATATTGTTATAAAATCGTACAGCCGCACGGATTTTCATCGGTTCGATACGATTCAATTTTGCCTTTATTTTTTTTACCTTTCTAATTTGTTCACGAGAACGCGGTACGCCAGTTGTCGGTCCAGACTGCGCTTCCATAAATATGGCTCGTCCCAATAATAACTGGAATTCGGCAGAGGGTAATTCGCCTCGAAGTACAGCGAAAATATCACCGATTTGTTTGGGATATCGACGGGAACGCCGAGGGCGAAGAATATCTGAAAACACGTGGCTAATTCATTTCCGAATAACAGTGGGCTCTCTCTCACTCTCGATGAAACGCGTTTCATTGAACAATTTGTTTGCTCGGCGCTAACGATTCTATTCAAAGAAATCTCCAAATAAAACAGGGAAAACATTAGGGGAGTTTAAGAATATTACACTATTTCCGACTTATTAAAATTATTGAAAAAGAAAACATATTTTTATTTAATTTCTGTTGCTTATCATTGCATTAGACAATTTTTGTTCTCAAGAAAAATCAGTTCATCAAGATGGAAATGATAAATTGACATCGCTAAATTCTTCTAAACCCCTTATTGTAAAAATCAGCAAACTATAATATTAATATGCGACTTCAAAGTTACACGGAGCTACAGAGGGTTAAATAGCATCTGCTGATTTTCGCCATAATCGCATAAAATCTGCGGTCTACTTATGCATACATATGATGGAGTTGCGTGGAACCCCCAGCTGAGTAATGATGCGATTCTCTCAGCCGAGTAACGGCGAGTTAACCGAGGAATCTGAAATCTGGTGGAATTGACGAGTTCCGTAAATCTAGTGTTAACGAGACTATATTCCTCGACAGGTGGAACTGCGAGCCCGGGATACTGATATCAAGTTAATGGCTGTAGGAAGCCGTCGGCCGATGGAAAATTAATGATTTATTTGGTGCCTTACCCCCATTCCGCTGCCCTCGGGGAACCCTATCGATCTCAGGTGTCTTGATACGCCGCCGGTGATGTTTTTTACCGCTGTAACGCTCGACAGCCACGCGAGATAACACACCATGACTCGGCGGAGCATCTGAAAGGAACGTAAAATAAATTATCGCGATCGAACATTCATTCCCCCCCCCCCCCCACCCCCCTATTTCCCAGGCCGTTATTAACTCCGGGGCCCGGCTTCTCGCGATTTTATTTAATCATACAATCATCCATCCTCGCGAGGATCTCAATTCCTCGCGAAATTGCACGGTGACCGATCGTCGGAACGGAATCGCTCTGACGCGACGGCGACGAGCCACTTTCGCGAATGATGGAGCTGCTGTCGTAAAATTTTCTTTCGACTGGAGCTGCTCATAAATTTCCCTTTGTAATTTCCCAATCGCTAGAAAGAGAACCACCGCGTTCGACGGGGTGTTCGAAAATCAAAAGTTTTACACGGCCCCTTTCCTTCTGCGTACCCACCGCTCTCCGGACCTGTCCGGAACATTTACGATTTGCGTATGAGCATTTCTTATTTTACGAGGATGTACGCTCGCCGGGCCGTAAGAACGCCGTAAAATCGCTTTACGCCCGGTTGTCCGGAAGATTAATTTTTCTAATTCGTTTCTCCCCTGCTCGTCCCCCACGCGAGGAAACCCGCCTTTTTGATTACTGGCACCAAGGCGCGGCGCAGCGCGGCGCAGCGCGGCGGGTTTTACGCATTCGTTGCGCGCGATAGTTCTTTTCCACGGTTCATTGCGCCTTTAACTCTCTGATAAACTTTAACGGGCGCGTTTATACGGGGAAACCTGAACGAGCTCTGTATCTGTACACATCTCCGGTCCATCAATTATTATATTAATTTCGGCGCACTGTTTTACTCGAATCCCAAACTAACGGGCGGTTTACGAGGCAACCTAATTTGTTTCTTCGGACGGGAAGTTCGGTGGAACCGGGCGGCGCGGCGCACTAAAGTTTTTACTCACCATAAATAAAGCCGCTCTATCGTTCGACGAATTTCGACCAATCGAAAAAAAATTATCAATAGAGTAAATTATAATCGTACAAATTCTGCGAAAGACACGTTTACCATTTCGGTACGTCCTAACGAGTCGAGACGAGCTGGCTGAACAGTTTTAATTTGCAGCTACGGAGGAGCGCCTTAACTGTTTATAAACTCTGCGTCGCGAGAGAAAGAGAGAGAGAGAGAGAGAGAGAGAGAGAGAGAAAAAAAAATTCGGGGGAACCAGGGAAGTTCGCGGCTTGCTAATTGTTGGGGCGCGTTAACGAACTATAATTGTTCAGCGTTAGCACCTGCGTGCACGAGAGCCTGGAGTTTTGCTCGTTCGGCAAAATCAACTGCGGAACGCATCCGGTTTCCCACGCAGACTCCATTTCCAGCGAGTTGACAATATCATCTCGAACTGGTTGCTGCCACTTACTGGGGAGGAGGGGTGGGGGTGATTGCGTTCATCGTCCGCGGGCCATTTAAAACAGTCGAAACGGCGGAATCACGCGCGCGCGCGCGGAAGGCAGTTCTGTATGCATTAGAGGGAGATTGCATTAATCATCGGATCGCAATGCGACTGTTTCCGCGTTGTTTAGCGCATTCCGGATTCAATGGCGAAACTTGTAATTATTCTCGGGCACTTTGTGCGCGTTCGTCTCGCCACCGCGCCGCTAACCCCCGCTAGTCGGAGTAATAACCGTTGCAACCCTCTGTTTGGCAACGGTAGCCGGCGGGCTTAGATATCTGGGATGAAGTTGCACGTGGCGAAGCCCGCGCACACTGCTCGAAATACATCATTGATTAGCGGCCGAGGCACGGATACACCTAACCGTGCCACAACTCACCTGTACCGCGGGCACAACTCGCGTTTCTGCGGACACGCCACCGCGCCGCGTAGGACGGCGAGAATTAACGACGTTCGCGAACTCTGTCGCGCGTAGTGCGCCAGAATTGATCGAACGACGACCCCGGACGAATTCTCGTTCTATCCGTTTTTCGAAGCCGCGGAGTTGGGCACGGTTATATGGGCGTTAACGGTGCAGTTAATGGAACGATAAGAGGGCGGAGAGAGACAGCCAGAGAGAGAGAGAAAGTGAGAGTACACGAGACGAAAGAGCACACGAGGCGAAAGAGCACACGCAAGAATCCCGCAGGGGGAGGAATCCGCAGAATTCCGTTTCAGGATGTTGGAACGCGGAATGATTGCGGGCTCTCGCCGCGATGCTGCACGGCCTGCAGTTTCCAGGATTGTTCGCCCAACGGTTCGCAGATGGCAGCTGTTGGTTGGTATCTAGGACCTTCAGCCCCGCCCATGCAATTTGAACGGGCACCTTCTCGCCGGTGCGGTGCCTGCCATGCCGCGCCGTGCCGTGTCGCCCGTTTTCGGTCAACGTTTTCCAAGATTCACCACCTTACAACGACTCGAATCGCCTGTTCTGATCGGAAAGTACACCCCGCGACTATACTACTTAGTAGAAAGAAGAAAATATATGAAAAGTGTATTCTAGTTGGACTTCTCTTCTTCCTTCATTACACAAATGTTAGTGTTTACTTCGTACAGTCACAATCTATGTGTATACAGTCTTACGCCTTACTCAAACCTACGATTCCAGAAATGCCAATAAAAAAGGGAAACACGCTCTTGTTGTTGCGACGATACTATAAGTCACTATTAAACAGGCAAAACGAATAGTTCATGATTAATTTTTGGTGTTATTAAATAGTTCATAATTCGTCATGGAAAAACGCTAAGTGAAACTTAAATCAGCTTGATTAAGAATAATATTATTTTCTGCCTACAGAATTATTCCACACCTTTTGAATGTGACGAACATTCCCAGATAGCACACGACGTCTTAAAGACGTCTATTTTATGTCTGAAAGTATTACCCCCTAAAAATACGTCGTTTCAACGTTTGAAATAAGATGTCTTTTTTCGGGACGTCGCGTCGCGTCGCACAGTGGACCAGAATGACGATTTAGCTGTTTACGCCTATTTTAGCATTATTTCAAAAGACCACATTAAATAGGTCGTTGGTTTCGTCTTGGCGGCAGCTATAATATTATTAAATAAAAAATATATAGTGATAAATAAATATCAAGGTGACCTCAATTTTTTATTAAAAAAAAATTCTTTAAATTTATTATATTGAAATTTGTAGAAGACTGTCTACTGATTACGTTTTATAGGAAACATTTTTTTGTCACATCACCGAATATGTCTGAAAAATCGTGTGAATAATGAATAATAATTGAAAACTGGCTGTTCATGCTTTCAACAAAGAGGAATCCATAATTTTTGAGTCGAGGAATTTTATTACAATTAATGAAATAAAAAAAACGTGTTATTACTGTCTGATTAAAAAAATTACAAATATTTAAACAAAAATTAGTATTTATATTTTAGACAGTTACCGACTATAATCAATTAACCATACGGATTTGCGGCTTATAATTATATTTAGCTATTAATAAACAAAAATCTATACAATAATTCTATTTAACAAAGTTAAAATACAGGTTTTCAATATGGGAAAACTGCTGTAATGCTATGCTCTCCCAAATACAAATGACTAAACTGAGGTAGCAAGAAGTTCAATTGTTTATCAATGGTCGTATAATCTAAAAAATTCATAAGATAGGTCTGGGTTAGGTCTTTACACTGTTAAGAGCCGCTGAGCGGTCGTCAATGCGTCTCGTGCGACGCGAATCGCCGCGGAATTGCGTGCCACGCGACGCTTTAAATCATCATAATTTCCAAAGTGGATTAAAGTGGAGAGTAAATTTTGCAGGATCTTTTAGAGGAGATGTTGCTGAAAATTTTCCACTTTGTTAGATCACGCAACTCTACACAACTTTCAACTTTATCTCTTGTCAAAGGTGAAAAATTTTGACGATTTTCGTTAGTTCACTAAGTATTTTTTTTTATAATAAATTATGAACAATAATTTTTAATTTTTGGCGCGTTCTCAACATAGATATACATTATTCATAAAAAAAATTGGGCACATAATGTTCAGTAGGTTTTCCAGGACACCGTTATGAAGAAAAGGAAATTTTTCGGTGAAAAATGGTATCTGAAAAAGTTTGATCTTTGAACGCTTATTGTAACGAGAGTTTTTAATAACTTTAATTAATACTATCGTTTTCGAATGTAATGGACATTTAAGAAACATTATACATTCGTTAAAAATCGATATGAGGATTTCGATTTTTTAGCCCATGCACAGCTAGCGCGTCGATCCGGCCCACTGTGCGTCGTCGTTTTAACGTTTGAAATAAGACTACATGACTTGAATTTTTTGGAGATGTTACGAGATGTTAGTTTATTGTACAATCACTGAAATACTTTCGTAATTTTGCTATTACTTGGAATGACAAAAAAAAATATAAAACTCACTTTTTTTTTTAACTTTCTCATCTGATCTTATTTTTAAAATTTCATCGAAATCAACATTGACGTTGTTATGAGTTACAAACAATTAAAAATCGCGAAAATTGTCCAGTTGGTTCAGTGCGTTAGGTGTTTGACTGTGGACGTGCTTATACTAGGTTCGTGCCCAGAATACGCCTACTCTTTTTATCTGTTAAAAGACGTCTTTCAGATGTCTTTAAGACGTACAGTTTTGTAATATAAGACGTTCGGAGGCCGTTCGAAAGACGTTCGTAGGACATTCAAGACGTCTTTGTGCTATCTGGGTTGTCAAGCGAAATAATAATTGGGAATAAATAATATATATGTATAAATAATTTTTGGGAATATTGCTCCAGGATGGCACATTGCGACAATGGCTCAAAAGCGAGAGTGTATATTTACAGAGGACTTCGGTAATGGCGGTGCAAACGGAAACGGATGTCTCCTCGGGGAAAACGCGAAGTTTCTGGCTGAAGAAAATCTGCTTCGTGAATTTGTATTATGTATTTGCCAAGTCCTATTCCGCGCAGATGATACAGTGGCTGTTCGATAAGCGAGATACTCGAGACTTTCGAGGCGGGATTCGCACTTATCGACCGACCAGTCACAACCATGATCTTCTCCGCCCCTCTCGAATGTGACGAAGATTCTTACGCGAAATTGGTTTTATGCAGTGGGTAGCTCGATTAATTTTTAGTAATACTGCTCGAGGATGGCACGCTGCATACACAGAGTGCACTTCAATAGGTGAAAATTTTCACAGTAGGAAGATTGAGAAAATTTCGATGCAGTGTAATGAATTTCAAAAGAAAATTTTTACATCGCATAATGATCATAATTACAATAATACTACTGTGGGAGCATGAAAATAAATGAAAGAGAGGAGGAAAAAGGAAGGAGCGTTTCGTCCTAGACCCGCTAGAGGACTCATCAGTAAGGCTATCTAGCGGGCCCTGCCTTAGACGGTTGGAAGGCGTTTAAGGACGGTATATATACAAATCATTGAGGATGTCAATACTAGCGAGAAAGGTCTTTCTTTTAACTACGCGTCCCTCTTGTGGCGTGTGTAGGAAATTAGGCCGCCACACTACCATAATCGTAGAAACTTACCGAGACACCCAGTGGATACAGATACGGTGATAGAAATTACGAGCGCGAGTAATAGGCCGTTGTGATAACTAATTACCGCAATTACGCGCTGCTAATAAACGTGTTTTATCATTTACCGGGGAACATCGAAAGCGTTTCGAGTGCTTCTGATTAAATAACGGGACGAGTTTCGGTTGACTGGCAAACAACGAGATTACGCAGGTACTTGTAAGGCGTGCCAGTGTACACACGGGATATGTATCTCTAGGAGGATGTCGGGTTAGGATCTGCGGGAACGGATACGATCCTTTTGTTTGCCGTCGCGATTCCACGGTCGGAAGACAGGCGACGGTGAACAGCTGTAACACGGATACGGCTAATGGTAACTTAAGAATTAAATTATGTCGCGAGCATTACGGAGGGAGACGCAAGCGCGAAGATGCCTTCGACAAATGGACAGGGCGAATTCGGTTAGGAACTCGCTACGAATTAGTCTCTCGCGATGAAAGTAGATGGTAACAGACGGCCAGAGGGGAATTACCGTCTCCATCTAGGTATTAGTCATTTTTGTTGCACTTCGATTCGAGGAAAGGTCATAGCAAAGAAAGCCTCGAAAAACTACCTAGTTGAATTATTTATTCGGTCCCTACAGTGTTTCGACGAATATAAATTATCTAACTTAATCAAGAGATTTTAAAGTGTTACTTAAAAAATGAAAGAATTTAAAGTGTACTATTATATTATTTTGTATTATTACTCGTTCAAATTATCAAGAAAATAAACACCTGCGTATTTTATAATAAGTCAAACATAATGTAATAATATTCTTAAATTCTTCTAATACATCTACAATTGCGTATTTTCTGTAGCGTTCGTCTAACGAAATAGTTTCACAGTTCTTCATTCATTTCGACTTCCAAAGCATCGTAAATCTCGAACAACGATGCAGCAGCAGCAGCCGGTTCTCAGCAGATCGAATCTGTCGATAGAGGTCAGGCTCCCTTCCCAGAAACAGAAGCTACATTTTAAACACCTCGTGGAACAGAATACAGAACAGTTTTTCGCTTAGGCGAATCGCGTTTCTCGCCTCTGTTCTGCTCCATGAAAGAATAAACCGGTTCCTCTCGTTTAGTGTTCGAATTAAAACAGAAAAAGAAACGAACTAGCTTGAGATCAACGTGACGAGACTGAGAAAGAGCGATAAATATAAAATCAACGATTAATGGAAAAGAATTGATCCTTTGGTTAATAATTCAAACTTAATTCGATGCCACGAACGTTGCGATGGTCAAGTATCAAAACCCGGTGGCCACTCGAACAACGATTCTTTGCTCAAAGGAGGATCACGAGACTCGCCTTTGAAGCGAATTTCGCTGGGATACCGTCGGGGGAAAAAGAGTCGCTTATCCGATAAACAATTTATTTGATCGCGGACCGGTTTTCCCTGTCCATTTTCCGCAAACAATTCCGAATGTCGCGCCCTGTATCCATCGCTCCGCTCAAGGGTTTAATAATCTGTCTCGGCCGAGGACAAAAGGGCTGGGCACGTTATCATCCGGGTCGGTTTGATTATTCATTCATGGTTCGAGCGGTACGGCAAAGCCTCGAATTCGCTTTAATTCGCCTTTTCGGACGTGACCGGTTCCACGCCGCCGCGACGCGCCGCGCCGCGCCGCGCCGTATCCCGTATATCGATTCGGACACCACCATTGCCGCAGTATACTTTCCCGGCAAATTGTTTCTTTTCGATTAACTTAATTCTGCGTGACGCGTATCTAGCGCTCCCGCGAGTGGACTCTTTGCGAACCGCTCTAACCAGCGAACGCTACTTTATCGGGCCCGCCCCAGAGACCCGAGAGTGCTTCGTCAAAAGGCCTTCGTTTCGAATCCGAGTTTCAGCCGATTAGACGCGAACACTTTCCCACGAATCCTTTTAAATCCCACCAAAGTATCGATTATCTACGCCACTTCGCGTAGCAGTCAGAGTCAGAAGCGATTGAACTTCCCATCCCGGTGGCCATTGTTCCCGGCGCAAGCTGATAATCAAACAGTCCCTGCCGCGCTCCGCTAATGTTAGCCCTCGGTGCGAGATGCGACATCTGTTTGTACAATGACGCGGACCACTTACCCATATTTCTATTCAGACACACTTCGTATTTTCAACGGTGACGACCTTGTCCTAAACGGCACAAAAAGTTTTGGAATTTTTTTTTTATTACGAAGTTTTACGTCGCATCAACATCTAGGTCATTAGCGACGAACTTCCATGATGATTTTAGATTTTGTGGAATGCGGTTGATTTCTTTAAGGAATTCATTTCTTGTATGCTTTTCGGATGTGAGGGCCGTGTTCGAGTTGATTCTAAATTTTAGTCACTGGGTACAAAATTATTGGCAGTCATACAAAACGTGGTGTACTGTGAGTGGTGTCTCACAACGGGGGGGGGGGGGGGGGGGGTTGAAATTGTTCAATCTTTGAAGCGATGCCAGTGAAAACGTTCGAAGCTGCATGTCCGTCCCTCATCTCATGAACTGAATCTGTCCCTCGGTGTCAAATTGACGCTGCGATAAAAGATCGATTAAATTACAATGTAAATTTTTCGAGGGTAAACTTTTCCTCCCGAACCCACAGATTTTCGATTGTTACATATCTTATCCTGTACATTTCGTCGATAAAATACTAAATACGATGTCCCAGACCGCGGACAGCACTCGTTTTTGAGTTATGAACACGTAAAGTTGACTAATTTAACATTAATTTTCATTGTGTCACCTCAGAAAGTGACAGGTATGGGCGCCGCCATATTGGTAAGTAGGGAGCTCTCCCGTGTACTGACTCAGTGGCGCCCCCATATCGCACACGTTACGGGTACATTATCGCGTAGCACGTAGCACGTAGCACCGCACTTCGCGCCACAACTCTGCAATGCCGATAACATACATATACACACAATCAAGATATCTAAATTTTTCATGCTTACAATTATAAAACCGATACAAAATCTAACCAGAACTAACCCAGACCTAACCCAGACACAATCTCAAACAACTACAACTAAAACTACTCTCTTTCCCAATTCTATAAAATTGTGCTGCCATCTAGCGTCGCCACTGAGTCACTACAAATAAGGAGCTCCCTACTTACCAATATGGCGGCGCCCATACCTGTCACTTTCCGACGTGAAACAATGAAAATTAATGTTAAATTACTCAACTTTACGTGCTCATAACTCAAAAACGAGTAGTGTCCGCGGTCTGAGACATCGTATTTAGTATTTTCTCGACGAAATGTACAGGATAAGATATGTAACAATCGAAAATCTGTGGGTTCGGGAGGAAAAGTTCAGCCTTTTTCGATGTTTTTTTTAATTTAATTTGTAACATTTACGTCTATGGTGTTTCGGTTATGAGTTTCACAATAACACATTAAAAGTCACGAAGTTTCGGGCAAATTTACCTACAAATAACAGGACAGTATAACTTATTTCGGGAACACTGTGTCGCTTCGAATACTGTGAATATCAAATTTGAACAAGTGTTCCATACTAAACCTACCAAGCACTAAAATCGATTAAAATTTTTTATCTTACGAAAATGACAAGACTGTATATGTATTATATATATATATATATATATATATATATATATATATATATAAATAAAGGGATAAAGAGAGAAATTTATTGGAACATTTCCCATGGAAGTAGCCGTATAATGTTAATAGTTGTAAATTAAAAAAGGTTCAGGTTTAATGTTTGAAGCTGTATCGACATAACTTTGCCCGTAATCATTTATCCGAAATTCAGGGATCATTATACAGATTCGCTAACGCATGCATATTGCCAGTCGCACTTGCTAATATTCGATCGGTCTGGTTACGCGCAAGAGACAACGTGACTATCATACCCGAACAGAGGAATCGTTCGGTGCATTGAAACGCGGGTAGCGCCGCGAATCGCGCTGCGTGTACCGACAGAATGCAAACAGAACACAGGTTACAACACGAGCCCGGCTTGTTTTCAGCGGCGTCGTTCCGAAATCCCATTTAATCAGGGAATCGGGCGTCGCCTGATCAAAATGTTGCAATCGGTTTACAAGACACGTTCGACCTATAAGTAAATCTCGGGAGACAGCTCGACGTCTTCGAAGTATCGGCAATTGCGACGTCGATGCCTTGTAACAATAGTTACTTTTTATCTGTTCGCGGTGACGTCAGTCGCGCGGTGATGACCGCCTTTGTTTACGCGGGTTCGCGGTGGCAATGGGACACGCTGATCGGCAAGTGCTCTTTGTTGCCTGTACATAATCTGACATTTATCTGTTACATATTTTAACATGGATATGTGGGGGTCATTCCAAAGTGTAACGCTGAAATAGCTCCAACCCCCTCCCCCCTCTTCAAACATGATTCAATGTTTTTCCATGAAGTGGAGAAAATTTCGTCGCGCGTCGACCGCGCTGAAAGGACAGAGCATGTACACACAAACACGGTCCTCGCGGCTGCTTCACTACAACCTTGTTTCTTAATTTTTATACCGGATATTACAAGTAATCATTAGACAGCGTATGTTTATGCAGAAAAAATATATCTACCTGAATTGCAACAAACTGGAGTGAAATAGAAAATTATTTTCCGTCTTAATATGTTTAATCGATTTAAAATAATATGACAGTACTTTGTAAATTCTTCTAATGTTTTTACTGTTTCAAATTACACATACTCATTTTTGTCATAAATGCATAAAATCTGCTGTCTAGTAAAAAACCCTATTGCATATAACCGGGTACCACGTGGGACTGTTCTGACCCTCGTTGTTTATCTCATTTCCGATCGAATTATGTATTCGCAGTTGGAAAAAGTTTTTGCCAATAAGAAGAAATAGAATTCAAAGTTTGGGTACCCGGGTACCTCCACATAAGATTGAATCGTCCCCGACCGTATAATTTAAGTATAAAGTTTTATTGCTCGAAAACAAACAATTTCGAACAAAAAAATTTAATTCCTTCTTTTCGACATTTTTATCGCTCAATTGCTCATAATGACATTATTGCTTAAGTGGCCGCCATTACCCCGTTCTCCCCTACGTGCATTGTAATGTCTTTCCTCGAAAGGGCTATTAAAACAATATAAATTGTCGTGAAGCCGGTGGTAAGTTCTGCGTTCGCAGGAAGTTCTAACGAGTCATGTGACATCCTGTGGTTGTGTCGGTACCGTTTCTTCAAGTTTATTCTGGATACGGTACAAAGACGTCCGCGTATACGGTGAGCTAAATAGCGACGTAGCGCGGAGTGTATATCGACATCGTTGCCAGACGTACTACGGGAGTTCGATTTCGAGTGTGTACAAACTGTAAGTGGTCTCGTGACGAAGACTCTCGATGGCTGCTGGACGACCATCGCGCGCGCGGCTAAGCCCGATGCACCTAAACCACTTTTATGTGGGGTGAACTTTTCATCTCGAACTTTCGCCGAGGCAAACAGTTATGCCCGCAACTTTTTTAACGGTGTGCTCGTTTGAGCCGGTGGCCGATGAAAAACCGCTGGTAAAAGTTTCCCCATCAGTGGCAAGAAAAACGAACGGTAACTATTCTTTATATTAAAGCAGCTAACCAACCGAGTTCCATAATTCGCGAGGGTTTGGGGGGGGGGAGGCTCTGGTTATTTCCCATTGTAACCACGTTTCTCGCCGCGCGCTCGCCCCCCCCCCCCCCTCTTGATCCTTGTTCGGTTAAACGTTTGGAAGCGCGGCGAGACGTCGATCATTAAATGTGTTTGAACGCTTCCGGTGCCGCGGGCTCCTCTCGGAAAATTACGAACCACAACAAGGAAGACCCTGCCGAGGTGTTTACGCGGCCGGGAGTTTCATTAACGGAACATTTCAATCTCGAGAGGTGTTTCCGTCAGCAGAATAGCGACGTGGCTTACCACGGATCCGCAATATGATCCGTTGATCCAGCCTAGTTCTTCCGGGACGGGAGAGAGTCAGTCCCCCCGAGAGCTTGTCATTGCGTAAGTTGATTCTGGCTCTCGATCAAGCGTCAGTTTCGCTTCCCCAGGGAAACGCCTCTCGGTATCGTCGCGAAGCAGAATGCACACTCCTACCGAGGGTTATCCATTAAACGCAATACTGTATCGACGGTATTCTGGGTCCGAATCTTCGAGAAATCAATTTTTTTGCAATTTCTTTAGGTTCTATCGCGTGATTATAGTAAGAGAGCTTTCGCGTGATTATAGTAAATTTGTTGTCAACTACTTTTTTTCATGATTTTTTAAGGTCACCTTCAATTTTAACATATGTTACGTTACGATACTTGCCTAGAATTATAGGTGTATTTGCAAAAAATTGAAAGTGACCTTGAAAGATCATGAAAAAAAAATAGTTGACAAAAAATTTCCTATAATCACGTGAAAGCTCTCTTGAAACCATGCTTATATCTGATAAAAACATTTTCGAGCGAACAGCTAATAACAGAGTAATCTCTATTGGTCACGATTTGTGGTTCACCCTGTATAATTTTTCACTTTATTATACAATTATTAGTAAAATGTCAAAGAAACAACAATTTTTTGAAGGGGAAGGAAGTAGATGACGATGTATGTATGTACTATTGATATCCAAGAATGTCCAGTCATTTTTTCAAGGACAATTCCGAAGTTAGGGAAAGCGTGCTGCAAACTGTCGACTTGGGAAATGGAAAATCGCACAGTGGGGTTATCTCGGGTCGGCAGTTGAGTAATGGCTGGGGTCAAGGTCCGCGGATGAGTGATAGGCAAGGGATGAGGTCATACTTTATCGAAGGAAGCGTCTAGAATATTTCCCCCCAAATTGATAGCTTAGGCATGCAATATTCTACGAAAGAGGCTTAATGTCGAAAAAAAAACTAATCTTAACGAACTACGTGTACATTCACTGCAACTTTAAAAATGATGTTAAACGAACTCAACTACACATTAAATGTACCTATATCTATATTTCATAAAATATACAACAGATGTAATAAACTGGACTGTATGCTTTGTATGTTGTTTCCACTTGTTTTCGTGTGTTTAACGAAGCACGAATACTCCCGAGTGCTGACCGACTGCGATTCGGTCCTGCATGGATGTACAGTCGGGGGCAAAATTAAGTGGACACCCTTTAAAAACTAGTAATTTCTTTGAAATTGGACCCAACGACTTGAGTTTTTTTTAGATGTTGGAAGAATCAATTTACTAGGTGTAAAAAATTTTTTTTTGAAATTGCCGTTGAATTTCGAAGATACCGTGAATGTCATGAATTTAACTATTTTATCTGTGCCTATCCACTTTGTGGAGTTCTTCCCCAGGTGTCTACGTGTACCTCCGTTGGCTACCTGGGTACGCAATGGTGAAAATGATTTTCTTGATGTAACGTTGTGCGACGGAACATTCGGAATACGGGAGACTGAACGGATAGCCTGGAAGACCTTAACACGGCCCTGCAGACAACCACAATGCGCCGTTGTGTTCGTGATTGCCAATTAACGGCGAGGGAAAGGAAAGATGGATCTCGCGAGAAGGGACAGAGAGGGATCGAAACTCTGGCAAGTAGATCGGATCAGTTACTAGTCTAACTAAGCAAACGACGCGCGACGGCAGACGTCTAAATTATGGATCTGCGGAATCTTGTGTGCACCGGTAGCAAAACCGGTAATCCCATAACTCTGTGAATACGCATTGAAAAGCGTCTTCTGCATGGAGACCCGGCCTAGCTGATACACCGGTATCGCTGAAAAGCGTGGCGGGGTGGCGGGCAAAGGTGAGGGCGGGATGGGGGGGGGGGAGAAGTAGCTCTTGCTTCTTTCACCCGAGGGAATTGTGGTTAACCGTACGGAATCGGTAGTGTCGTGGAAAAGAGGGTTGTTATAAGCGGCCTACACCACGCCCGGCTTGGCCCGCGAACTGGGGCGGTGTCACCGTCGTCGTGGAATCGATATTTCTTCGCTCTTACTGAATTTTATTCGCCAGGGAAACAGGATAACGTCTAAACGCCCCATCCCGCGTGACTCTTCGATAATCAGCCGATCATTGGATACCATTTTCCTAACCCCCTGCTGGCCAGATGAAAAGATCGCTAGCGGGACGTTACGGGGGTAAAATGGGAGCCTCGCACTATCTCCACGAGCCCATCTGTTACGTAATCCATTTAATACTCTCTGGGACTAAAAGATAGGACCGGTAATATTTCGACGTTTTGGTTAATTCGATTTCCTGGAACGTTCACGGGAAAGCAAACCGAACGATATCGAACTTATCGGTACAGCATGTCTCCGTCTCTGTGAAAACTTCGGAACCGAAATGTTAATCGTATAGTGTATACATATAAGTAATTTTACTAAAAAATTAAGATCCCAGATAGCACAGAGACGTCTGACAGACGTCTGTTGTTGGACACTCAGACGTGTCCGAATGGCTTCCGTACGGCTCCCGAACGTCCCCTGAACGTCGTTTGTTACGAAACGGTGCATGTTTAAGACGTCTCTAGGACGACTTGTAGACGTCCAAAAGACGTATTCTACACATCAAACAGACGTCTTTAAAACGTCTCTAAGACGGTTGGCTTCATGTTGGAGTATACACCGTAATGCACGGAATAGTCGGAGGTGGAAAGGTCTTTTTGACCTGCGATTTATTGCTCTACGAGCGTCGCCATTTTTCCGAGCTAAAGGGCCTAAGAAGCAAGGCAAGTCAGTCCGTCCAAGCTAGCCTACCGAGCAAGTCGCAGCTCCCACACATTTTATCTTTCTTGTTAATTGTTTAAATAAAGTACAATATTGTGTTACATGCTAACAACATTAATTCACAACCTGACGACAGTTATTCCATGTGCGGTGGAGTTTAAATAAACGCTTAACCCTTTGCACTCGGAGCTATTTTTAACTGAAAAACGAAAGATTTGTCCATTCTAAAATATTTCCGTTTTATACAATATTTTTTCATTTTTTGCAAATGAAACTGATATAATATTGTTAAGAATGGCATAGCAATTTTCAGTGGTGCCTCAGAGTCGCCATCCGAGTGATAAGAGTTAAATATAAAGATCTATTTAATCTCCTAACCTTGTCATCCCAACACTTCATTTTCATCAGAAAAAATGTCAAACATCTAAAATAAATATTTACGAAACTCGGAACGTTATCCCCACATGTTCTCCCAGAAGTGTGCGATGAGGTCGGACAATGACGACGAAAATGCCCGAAGGCAATAACCGATCAGGTCCATGTTCATTTGTCTAGCCATCTTTTATACATATAACGCATGAACGCTAGTCGGCTAGACCGACTGCTAGACAAGACTCTCTTATTAGACTTGATCGCTTTGCAAACTCCGCCGCGGGCGTGTTTGACCTCGCCGGGGTCTTATTCCACTCGCCGAATTGTTCACAGTTCCGCAAACTGTGCTCCACCGTCTGAACGGTGCTCGAGGACCGGGCCTGCTGCTGCATTTATTACGCAGGGAACGCTAGTGTAACATGTCCGACTGTACACCGGGTTTAATTCCGCTTCGCTTGCCGTTTATAGACGTTTGCTCCGCAGAGCGGTCGCGACGAGATATGTGTCCGATCGCGTATGACGCTACTCCGCAACCGTGTTGCACACCGGGTCCTTATTCTACGTCGTTGGTCAACCATGAGTTGCAACTTAGCTACTACGTACAACCACGCGCAATGCATAAATTCTGCCCCGTTGTATACAGTGTGTACAAAAAGTAATGGTCATCAGTTCTAGGGGTGAATACCCCTACACCTCTACACCTAAATCTCCGAATCGGTGGACATTTGCAAAAAAAACTTGCCGCAAAATTGTGTACAGCAAAGAACATTGTTGTCGAAGTTCTTTCTTACATCAACACCTTCTACTCGTCGAGAAGAGAAAAAGTACAAACAAATTTTAATAGTTAATACGTTTAATTAACTGGTTATGGGTGGTAACTATTCGGAATGACTAAAATTATTTTGGCAACCAGTAATCATTAAATCAGAAAATTTTTTAGTTACCAGTAACGATTATCAATGACCGGATTTTTATTTTGGTTACCGATAATCATTATTCGCCCTGCATACGTATAATTTAGGGATCCCTATTTCATGTGTATTAACGTATCCGCATTTCAATTCGTATTAATTTTTAGGATACAGTTACTAATTTTCGAAAGCAAAATATAGGTATATAAAATAGATAGAAAAATTAATTTGAAAATCACTTGCATAAAAAAATGTAATCAATTAACCATTTAGTTTATTAGAGACGAATCTGATCTGTTTTAATGTTCTGACAATAAACGACTTCTTTTGGGAAAACAATATGCTTAGGTGTTGGAAAACACCATTCCGAAGCAACTGCTGATGGTGATATGTTTAAATATTTCCGATACATAAATTCTAGTCTCGATACATAAATTAATATCAATGTTCTAAAAATACAAATTAAAATGAGGATGCATTAATGCACGTGTACCCGTGTACTTAAAATTACACGTCATAATCAAACTACGTGTATGTTAACACACGTGTGCTATTAATACACGTTCAAAACCACGATCTTTAGTATATTTTCAAAAAATTTTCTTCGAAATGTTCAATCCAGCATTGCAGTAGCAGAAAAATGAAAAATCGCTGGTAATATTTCAGAGCAGACAGGGACACGCTCGAAAACACCGGCAAGATTATCTTCTTATCGTGGAACAACGAAAGAGTTGCGGAAAGCATGGGGGGGGGGGGGGTAGGATTGCTAGCGGAAGTTGGGGACTGTTACGGACGAATTGTTTTTTGCTTAGAAGATTTGGTTGTTTTAATCGACCGGGAGGGCTGCGGTCCCTCGTGAAAATAATGGAGTTGTGAACGTGTCATCTAGAAACGAAAGCCGGAACGGTAGTACGTAGACGTATCGGATTCCCTTTTCTCGACCCCTGTGTATCCAGCAGCGTGTATCATTCGTCACGCTGCTGTAGAGAAGTATCATTCGTCCTCGGGGGAGTCTCGGCGCGGTGACGTCACCGAATAAATCCAAAATCAATTTCTACGGCAACGAACTCGAGCCGATGCGACGCAACGCTATTCGTGGGAACAGTCTCGACGTTCTCGGGAGCCTGACCAACGCCTCGCTGTCCGAGGGGTATGCAACAATTTTTCATCCGTTATCGTCGCCAGCGACGCCCCCTCGTGACAACGAGCGACATCCAGTCGAAAATCGCGTACGTTGATGCTTTCGAAAAATCCGTATAGAGATTTGTAGCTTTAAAGTGTTACGAAACGATATAAACAATAATATTAGAAACGAGGGAAGGAGAAAATTACTTGAATACACTTTTCATTAATTTTGTTATGTCTTATGTTACGTATGTCTGGTTCATCTGTTCGCACACTGGTCCACTCGCTCGATTATAGCTGTTCATTAATATTTTAGCACTATTTGGAAGTTTAAAGGTATAATAATTTAGGTCGTTGGATTCGTTTTGATATCAGCTACAATATTATGAAGTCAAAAATACATATTGACTTTTAAAAATTCAAGGTGACTAATTATTTATGCATTAAAAATTTTTAAAATTGTTTTTATTGAAATTTGTTAACTGCTGAATGTTGATTAAGTTTTGTTTAAAACATTTTTTTCTCAGATTATCGGAAGTGTCTGATAAATCAGGTTCAGGTTTTAAATAGACACAATAATCAATCATTTTTGAAGTAATGGATTTTATAAACATAATTAAAGATATTTTATTTAAAACTGTGCTAAAAAACATAATATTAATTATAAAAAAATACTATTTGTAAACAAAAATAACAATTGACATTACAAATCACATTGACAAATCATTATTGTTAACATCTTTCAACGGTAAATATAGCTATCAGGGGACCCACCTCGGATCACTTTGACCTTCACATATGTTGTCAAGGACAACATTCTGAACAACTTTTGTCATTATATTTATCCGTCGCTCGATCATAGTTTTCGAGAAAATTGCAAAAAACTATTGCTAGTACTGAATTGAATTTTCTGTGTTGCGTATGCATATTACCGATTTTCGTATGGGTGGTCGGGCCGGCCCAACGGCCGGCCCTCTCCGCCCCCTCTAAAAAACTAACCACAACTCATTCTATTTGCATAATTCTTCCATTACAAGATCAAATTCTGGATGACAGCTACAATGCAAAGATTATGCGAGTAGAATGAGTTGTGGTTAGATTTGTGGAGGGGGCGGAGAGGGCCGGCCTGACGGCCGGCCCGACCACGCATCAGTGTCGCCAGATTTTGTGAGCTCAGGGGAGTACAGGTACCCTCTCTCCGATGACCGTGGCACGTTGCGCGTGCGCGACGGGGATTTAGTGGGGCGACTGGGAGAGTCGCGCACGCGCAACGTGCCACGGTCATCGGAGAGAGGGTAGCTGTACTCCCCTACTGCGCCCGTTTGGGCGCCTTTCTGGCGACACTGCCACGCATACGAAAATCCAGGAGTAGTATCTCACTCTCGTCATACATATATAGGGTGAACTTAAAATAGTCAATAAGTATGCAAAATAATAATTTTAATTACATTTCTAGATTATGTAATGGATACATAGTGCTCATTATGTTAAAAAATAATTATCTCGGAAACTTTTTCGTAATTATCTCGGAAACTAAGTCCGAGCGACGGATAGTTATAATGACAAAAGTTGTTCAGAATGTTGTCCTTGACAACATATGTGAAGGTGAAAGTTATGCGAGGTGGGTCCCCTGATAGCTATATTTAACCTTTCAACATTAAATGTCCAACTTCATCATCAAAATGCGTTTGTTTCTTAAATTTAAAAAAATTGTATAAAATCGCCGCGCCAGAGGTTCGGCCGCAGTTCAGGCGACACATACGCCTTAAAGAATAATAACTTTTGTACCGGGGCCGAATGGGATGTGATTCTTGCATGATTTCATAGAGAAAAGTACACTGAAAATAATGCACTTTGATACAATGGAGAACAATGTGGAACTCAAAAGATATCCTTTACCAAAGATAGAAAACTTTGAAGATGAAGATTCTCTTTAGTTTATTGAGCATTGTTATTTCAATAAATTATAAATATTAAATCTTAGTACACAAGATACACTCTAAATATAGACAAATACTATTCATTTGAAACAAAAAAAAAAAAAAAATGGACACATAATATTAAATAGATTCTCCAGGGTATCGATAAGAAACGAGGTAATGTTTTCGGTGACAAATAGGATTCATAAAATGTTGATTTTTAATGCTTGTTCTAATCACAATTTTCAATAAATCTCATTAATTTCATCGTTTTTCAATGTCATGGACATTTAAGAAGCAATATATACATTCGATAAAGATCGATTTGAGCAAGATGCTTTTTTACCAAATGAACAGCTAAATCGAGCTCGTGGACGAGTGTGCGTCGGTCCGGCCGAGGGTCATCAAGCTCTCGAGGACTTCCGGGTGAGATCGGGTCGACGACCCCCTAAACATTCGGCGAACGCCCGGACGACTGGATTTCCCCGGGATACGCGTCTTCCTAAGTCGTCTTCCAGTCAGATGCGTCGTCTTATTTCATGTTGTACCTCGTCCACTCCCCGGAAGAGCGTACCGCATCGTTGGCTGCAGCGTATCCGGACGGAAATCGTTGCTCGCGTGTCCGTGCCGCGTCGTATTTCCCGAGGGCCATGTCGATGAGGGAGAAACTGCATCCGGCGAACATGCTGGCGCAATCTTGGCCCTCGTGGCCCGCTTTATGAGCCGAGCCGTACCTGCGATGCTCCTCCGGCTCGGACGAGAACAGCCGCTTCAAAGGGAACCTGTTAGGACCAATGGGAAAGGGCACTGAAACGTTTCGCGTGTCGCTGGCCCACGAGGATACTTCCGGGTGACTCGCGGCCGAAGGGCCTCGAAACAGGACATCGAACATACTGCATTACACCCGGATCTCGGCTATTATCGTTCCCGGCTACTCTCGCGCAACCACTGCCAGCCACTTTCTTTTTACTTCCGGTACGCTTACGGGCCATTGTAACGGCTCAGCAAATGATTTTGCCCGATATCTTGAAAGTGTTGTAGAAAAATGATAAAATTCAGCAGCTCTTGGAACGAAGTGGTTGTCGTTACAGGCAACGGAAAATCACAAGACTTTAGGGGGTTATGTACACTTCTGAATGTTGGAAAAATCGATTTCCAAGAACTGCTTTTTTCTGAATGTCAATGATTTCTCCTGAAACGGAATATTGAAATAATCACTTTTGCCAGCCGTCACACTGGTTTCCCCTTTAATGAAATTCTCTTTTGCCATCCCCGGTTACTTTCGTCGTCGAGATGAGATTATTTTGAAATCCTATTGATTCCCGACTCGAAGCACACCCTAAAATTCAACTAGAAAGACGGGGACAAGGACGGGGCACCCTCCGCCGCGACTCGAATCATTTTTTGCTGGTTCAAAGTCTTACGAGAAGGATATCCTCATCATCTCCTCGACCAGAGTGTTCCCCTTCGGCATCAGGCGCTGGGAGGCCTCGCAGAGCGCTCGGAGCACGCACGCCCTGCCGTCGAAGTTCATCCTGGAAGAACGCACGAAATTAGGGTAGTGGATCTCCTGGAAAATTGGATATCAGGGGACGCTATTAAGCGGAAGGAGAACTGTTGTTCGATTGCCATTTGCTCGTTCGGTGGAAGCGCTCCGTGAGATACAATTTTCTTTACTTCGATTTATGATGCTTCGATATATGTTTTCAGCTTTATCAGCGACGCATTTTATTCCATTACTGTCTCATAGGTTTCTTGTCATTTAATAAATTGAGAATAACAGTTGTTCATAATTTTTCATTCTGTAAGGGCGAATCACCTAAGACTCAAAAAGCTCTTCAAAATGTTTCGGATATTTTTGAAATAATCTTTAAATATTCTCTACACTTCCAGCTACGAACCAATGTTTTGCGCTTCCAATGAATTCTGCTTGCCTAATGGGGTTAGATTTCTTAAAATTCAACGTGTATAAAAGCTTGAATAATCCTATCAAATTTTATATTTAATTTTTCGAACAAACAGTGTCGCATAAAAATTTCTCTTTGACCTCGCGTAAGAATCTTCGCTCGCTGAAGGATCGGTAGTTGACTTCTAATAAATTAATGATAATAATTCGTGTCACGAGGCATCGTTGCCGGTGCTCGGTTGGTACACGGTAAACGCAGCGATACGGAAGAGGTTTCACGTGAAATAACCAAGGAGGGCGTATTAATGTATCCTTTTGCCGTCGAACAGGCGTCTCGTTAGATGTGAAAGGGGCGGCACGGTGTATTCTTATCTGGCCGACCTTTCTTCCAGGAAGATTAAAGTCTTCTTTGAGGGAACGTTTCAAAAATTCGTTTCGCCTCTCCAATAATTTCACCCTTGATTTGAGTGGCCGCGCAGAAGCTGCCTGCTGGCTGCGATCGATTCTTTTAAAGTCTTGTCCGTCGGACGGCAGAAACGACCAGCGTCACAGGATCGACGTTAAAGCGCAATGTACGAATGACAGGTTTCTCTGTCATCCGATTGGCGGAAGGATCCACAAAATTAGTATCGTTAGTTCAATCTGTTCACTGCCGCCATTCACCGAGTTCCGGATATGGCGGCACAACCGGAAAGAGAGCGAATCATACTAGTGACGTTTTTCTAGTTAAAACGAGTCCAAACACGACCTCATTCGGAGCATTTTTGATTGTTCAATTCATGATTTAGTGGAACCTCGATTATCCGAACCAATGATATCCGAATTCACTGACCTATAACGCTTTCGTCTTCCAAGGTCATTCAAGGTCATTTAGTGCCATTCTAAATGTAGCTTAGCTAGACGAAACCACGCCCACCTAAAGAATATTTGTGACAACTGAGACATGTCTCCCCCCGAAACAAAGTGAGTTTTTGAAACATTTTTTACAACGAGCTATAGTTTGGACCATTAATTCTCCTGTACATGTATATAGTATATGCAACGCAGATAATAATTATTCTAGGTTTTTCTGCTCAATTATTCGACAGCCAACGTGTCAGTAGGCTGAGAGCGGAGCACCAATATAATCCAACAACAACAGTGAAATATCGCGGAAGACGAACACGTCAGCCGCTATTGGAATACATAATGTTTACTCAGAGACAGAGAGACAGAGAGACAGAGAGACAGAGAGAGAGAGAGAGAGAGAGAGAGAGAGAGAGAGAGAGAGAGAGAGAGAGACAGAGAGACAGAGAGACAGAGAGACAGAGAGACAGAGAGACAGAGAGACAGAGAGACAGAGAGACAGAGAGACAGAGAGACAGAGAGACAGAGAGACAGAGAGACAGAGAGACAGAGAGACAGAGAGACAGAGAGACAGAGAGACAGAGAGACAGAGAGACAGAGAGACAGAGAGACAGAGAGACAGAGAGACAGAGAGACAGAGAGACAGAGAGACAGAGAGACAGAGAGACAGAGAGAGAGAGAGAGAGAGAGAGAGAGAGAGAGAGAGAGAGAGAGAGAGAGAGAGAGAGAGAGAGAGAGAGAGAGAGAGAGAGAGAGAGCATCTACACGATCCCCATGTAATAAGGTCGCGTTCTACGATCGCCAATCCGGCTAAATGTCCGCCATTAATTCAGAGGAACTGTTTTGAAAGGGTGGATAGAGGTTCGCGGGAGTGGATCCGAAGAAACTGAATGGAATTAATGCCGTGGTAAGCTCGGCCCGACGATCCCGCATGTCCGTGTCCTCTCCGAATCGCTTTATCTTGCGTATCATGGTTTACCGTTGATCGTGTCGCGCGACTCTATCGATTCCGAGCGGCCAAAGTTTGCCCACGAATCCTCGTGCGGAGTCGCGTTGTCGCAGGCCCTCCGAGCAAACTTAAACGGCCGCAAACAGGGATTCGGTCCAGTCTGCAGACCTCTAAGAACGATTCAGTTGTATCATCTTAAAATTCGAAGTATGTATGTCGATCGAATACTTCTGTTTGAGAACCTTAAAAAAATTTCAAAGTAGACTGCCCCCCTTAAGTCTTTGATCATCAACGATTGGCTACCGGTAACAAGGGGCAACCATAAGAATCTCGATCAAAGGTCAGGCGTCAATAACGCGAGCCGCAACAAGTGTAAAAACTCGGCGGAACGTTGATTCTCAGCGCGACCCCGCGGTCTGGCGGAGTTATGGTTTCTTTGAATAAATAAACAAGCGGAGGGCGCGCGAACAAATGGCGCGGCATCCACCACCGGCCAGAAATTGATTCCAGACGTTGCGTTGGTAGCGTTAAGGCGGTTTGCCGAGGGGTGGTACGCGCCTGGGTGTTGGAGCTGCTTAAGGCCAGCATGAATCAGAAGGTGGCGCATGCCGCCTCAACTAGCGCGGAACGTTGCTGTAGCAGCGAGCTGAACTGGGGGATGGGTGGTTTCTGAACGAGCCGGGCAGACCATTTATCTGTTTCTGGGAGCAGCAACCTTGGGGGGAAATGGTTTCCACTATCCCTCGTTCCCTCCTCGCGAGCACGCTTCGCCCATAACCAGATTTATATCCACCGTCGCGTGGAGGAGGGCTTGATTATTTTCGTCGGGCACTTGTCATTGTCCGAAATCAAACTGGATACATGCAGATGGCTCGCAGCATCTTTTCGGATGAAATTATCCATGCGATTGCCACGAAACGTACACTAATAAAGGATAAGCCTACTTGGGGGAAATTAACTAGAACGTTTTTGGAACAGAAGAATCGCTTTCGAATCACTTTTTACTATGTACACGATCTAAGTAAAACGGCTTAACGACGATTTATCGTACGACTAATCGTATGACCGAAGTCGCTTCGACCAATGGGTGATTTGAAAAAGTCTCTTTCATAGACATCATTGTAAGCAAAATTTTTTTTACGGATAATTACTTGAATTTTTTGGAAAACAATGTGTTATAATTTTCTTCTAGAAAATTCTGTAAAGAAGTCAATCTTAAAATGCCTAAGATTATTATGTACAAATTCGCTGTCATTTTAATGTGACTAATACCCAATTGAAGCTAACTGTACTAGAATCCTATTTCTACGCTTGGCTCTTATCGACGCCCTTATCGAGCATCGAAGCTGCAACGTAAACACGGTCTAACCAACATGTGGCTAGTGTTATTCTCCATTCCCTGAACTGTCTATTTCCAGAAGCTAACTACGCATAGACACGTTACAGGAGCAGTAAATATTTTCTGTTTGTCGCCAGCAGTGTTCGATGCACTTAGACGTCGATCGACTCGGATACCACAACGTCCCCCGATCCAACGACACAGCGACGTTTTACCGAAACGCGTCACCGAAATACATCATCGCGGATGACACGGGAAAAAACTGAGACGGTTCCCGACAGCTATCCATAAATGCGGCCGTGATCGTTCGATCACGATCGCGACTACTAAAGCTGCGCGTTACATTTTATTACACGGCGTGCCTCTCGTTCCGGCCGCGCTTCGCGAGAGAATTTATTCGTCGCTACGATTTTGAAATACGGGTTAATGGACTCCGACCGTCGCGTCGCGTCGAGCGTAAATGGAACCCCACCTGAACACGTTCGAACGAGAAACGAACTCTCTACGTACTATCCCTTAACTTGTTACGCTCTGTCACGGAATTCTACGTGTTTGACTATGGTTCGATTCGGTTCTGTTCTATGCTTGTTCCACGATGAGAATCTTCAATTGAAGCGTTTAACACTGCAGAGTAAAAGTAGTTGCGCGCGTTAGCTTCTAAAAATGAGAAAAATTGAATTCATTTCGACGTTTCGCAATTTTATAATACGTGTCCGCGAATAAGGATATTTATTCAATTATCGCCCACCGACAGACCTTCACCATTTCAATTATATTGTAAAATAGATGTTTGTTACCTGGATCGCAGATGTGCAAGGACTATTGTCATCCCATGTGGTAGATCCAAAATATCGAAAAATTTTTTTTGCACAAATTGCTTCTACATATGTATAAAATTCCTAGAATATGCAGGTAAGAGGGTATTTCGTTATTCGAAGTCGTTCGACTGTTATAAACGTAGAACGGAGCATCTGTTTTCCCCATTACGATTAAAGTATTAATAAATAACCAGTGAAATATCAATCAGCTGGATATTAATTTGTGCTGGAAAAAAGTGCATTCGAATCAACGTGCACTTCGGAGCATCGAACCAAGACAATTTCTCAACACATAGCAGACTAATGGTGAGTTTACATTTTCTTTGTGTAAATCGTACTTGAATCTTTAAACGTGTTTTTCTCAAAACTGTATTTTTCATATTGGCGACCATGATATCTCAAAAACTACTGAACGGATTTTACTCAAATTTTTATGGTATAATCAGCACATCTATAGGTTCCGCCCGTACCAAAATATTTCTGATATCTGCTATAGTTTTTTTTAAGCTGAAAAAGACGAAAAAAAATAACGAAACTTGGAACTTAACGTTTAAAACCGTGCCAAAAATTAAATTTTCGATATTTTTATATTATTTTGGTACCGGCGATAGCCGAAGGTCTACAAATTAAAATGCCGTTTGATTTTCTGATATCAGATGATCGAAACAACCTACTTTTTTTACACATGAGTGTCTTCCGAACGGTGTACAGTCGATCCAACTCGTTATTTCGGTTTGAAAAAATTCTGAGGGAAAAAATTTTAAGGGTCCTTCAAAAAAAATTCCTAAAAGAAGCAAGAAAAAGTAGCTCTCACATGGGATGACTCCCTTAAATTTCACGTTTCCTTTTTTTTTTTTTTAAATAGATAACTGTTTATTTTAATCTGTGGTGAAAAATATGTGACGGATTGGGTTTAAACGAAAACGATACTTACGCGTTCATGATAATTTCTAGCTTGCTGTAAAGGTCCCTGCGATGCCTCCTCTGCAGATAATAATAATCGGGTTTGTAATATTTCTTTTTGCCAGGCTTGAAGTGATACTTGTCGTAGCTGCTCCATCCGGGATAGGCGACAGCGTTTTTGTCGAGCTGGTTGCTACTGCTACCGTAGCTGCCGTACTTATTAGCAGGTTTCATTTGATCCTTCTTGAGCTGCAAAAACGGCTCGAGGATCGGCTTGCTCTCGTTCGGCAAATCGTACGAGATACCCCAGTTCACCCCCTCCGTGAAAATATCGTCCGGCGTCAGCGTGTGCATGGTCATGCAGAGCGCGATCTGCGAATAATGATCAGCGAGAGTGTCCAACAATTGCTATTGTCAACAATTTCTATAAATTCCGCCGGTTTGTAAACACCCGCAGTTTTCGGTTGAATTCTCGCGCGGGGGTAATCGTTCGTGTTATTACAATATTGTCGCGTCGAATTACATATATGGTACTACGTTTTAACTCTTCGCGGACGATTAACGCGGACACTATACGTTAACCGAAACGTTCCCGTTGATGGGACAGTGAATTTTTTAACTTGCGCTTTTACTACAATTTTATTTTATGCGATTCGAGAATCAAATTTTTATTTCTACGAAATTTTTAATGTTTCGTGACTCGAGCTCGCACACTTAAATCACCATTCTCATTTCGATGGAACAAAAGAGGTATTTTAAATTTTCACCATAGACACAGATAAAAAATTCAATTCAAATTTCACTTCTTTAAAAAGATTTTTCACACATTACCTAGTAAACTGATCCTTCTAACATTAAAAAAAAACTCAAGTCGTTCGGTCCAATTTTTAAAAAGTTATTGGTTTTTAAAGGATGTATACTCACTTTTGACTCCCACTGTACATACTTAATAGATACGGTTCGAAATCTTCATCACGTACATTATTATAGTGCAACGGGTTAATTAATTGTTATATTTCGCGCTTTTGTTTTTCAAGAGGTAGTATCCAACGCTGTCTCGTGATTCAGGTTCGAGTAATTCGTCCCGTGAATCATTCTTCGTTCCGCGCGTAACTATGTATCGACTTATATCAAGATCGCTCCGCGATCTCGACGTGAATCACGGGGACACGCATCGATGGTAATAATTTACAATTTGTACGTCGCGCGAAGTACCGTGCACAACGGAAGCTCATGAATGTTAGATCGTAACAATTCATGTCCGATTCAACGTTTCATATTGAATCGCGTTTCGCGCGTGAAATATT
Organism: Lasioglossum lativentre; assembly: GCA_916610255.1. NCBI lineage: Eukaryota > Metazoa > Arthropoda > Insecta > Hymenoptera > Halictidae > Lasioglossum > Lasioglossum lativentre. The sequence continues at coordinate 40,515,167 of OU744356.1, read as the reverse complement.
AAAGATCCGATAAACTGATACGCGATCCGGGAGGCTTGTCACGTTCGGAAAAAAACGCTAGGAACCACGGCGACAGACAGTAAACGAAATTTTTGTAAGGACATTATATGATTTACCAAAAAATCCATGGATTTCACGAAGCTTTTAATAGTACATCTGGAACTTCATTACAATGTCCTTATTATGGAACGATTTGTGTAATTAAACTTCGAGGCTGCGGTTGGTGATCATGAGACTGCGGATCTTTATGCATTTGTAGCAAAATTAAGTGGATGAAATTCAATATTATTGGAAAATTAAAGAAATTGAAGTTGTCAATATATGGTTTTTCTATTAAAATCATTAAGGGAAGAATAACATTCAATTTGGTTTCTATATCTAGCAATCGATGCAGACAATTTTTATTTTGCATAAAGATCCGCAGTCTAGTGATCATATTATGGTCACTCTCTGGTCGAAATCAGTGACCATCTTACTTACAATTAGAGCTATCTCCCAGGGAATACAATCCACAACGAAACACTTTTGTCGCTAAGATCTATTTAAAATTCTTAACCCTTAACATTCAAGTGGCGACCCAGAGTCGCCACTAAAACTTGCTCTACCATTATTCACAATATTAATAAATATGGTGCTATCTAATCAATTACTGAACATGTAAGTATTGTATGAGGTATTATATCAATTTCATATCCATAAAATGAAAACAAAAATCATGTAGAATGGAATTATTCTAGGTCGGAAGAAATGTTTAATTTTCGAGATAAAATCGCTCCGAGTGTAAAGGGTTAAAAGTTACGAGACTAACATAATTTCCCAGGTCGGTGGAGAAACAGACCTAGTTCCCGAGTCCTCCCTTATTGGCACCCAGTGGTGAAACGTCGACTAGTCCACGACCAACAAATCGGTGACCCGCCGAACCCTCGGCTCGTAACAACGTCAGAACCACCCATTACTAATATTATTAAATTATTAAAGATTTTTTTATCTATAACTGTAGACAGTGTTCTTATAGTAATTTCACGCACTCGGCTTGTAACAACGTCATAACCATAAATTACTAGTATTATTAAATTTCTGAAAATTTTTGATGGAAAACTGCAGGTGGTGTTCTTATAGAAATTTTGCGCACGTATGGTCGCGAGGTGATTCTACTTACGGAGAAAGTGGAACCTTCCGGAAACACAACGTAACGCCTCCTCCGCGACAGTGATTTTCCATTGGGGCCGGCTCGCAGATCGCTCGTAAGGATGCACAATATTAAAACGAGGAGCCAGCAACCTGCGTACCGATTCATGGTTGTTCTGAAAAGAAAGGTGAAAAGTTACCATCCCCTCGAGGAAAATTCAAAAGGCTCCTCGAAGGAGGTGACCTGGATCGCTCGTGCCGCGCGCAGCCCAGCCCAGCCCAGCCCAGCCCATCCCAACCCATCCTATCCTATCCCATCCCATCCCAACCCATCCCATCCCATCGCAGCCCAGCCCAACCCATCCCATCCTCGTCCCAGCGGAACTTTATTAACATTCAAAAGCTAGAAAAAGAAGTCGCTCGAGCAAACAAGCCAAGAGACAAGAGCGAAAGAGAAGGGTAGAGGAACACAGAAGGGAGGAAGAGAGAGAGAGAGAGAGAGAGAGAGAGAGAGAGAGCCAGCCACGCCACCGTCAAATCAACCGGAGATCCGCGTTCGCGTTTCTCAAACTTTCCCGTTATATAAATAACGGAAATGCTTTGTTCCACGCAGCCTCGAGACAGCCGTGAGCTGGTGCTGGTAGAGTGGGCTGCGAGGCAAATCTCAGCGGACGCGGTGGTCTGTCCTCCACCCAATCCGCGACATTCTAATTACCGCGAGACGAATAATCGAGCAATTACCAAGTCACTGCGAAGTTATTCCACCCGGCGTCGTTTAACGAGAATCGGATGAACTGGCCCTGTTTCGGGTCGAGCCGGGCCGGGCTGACGAACGTGTTTCCTCGGGTGCCCTGACCAGAGAGTGGCCTTTCTTCGGAACGGACATCTCATTAATCCGAGCTCGACTATGACCGGGGAACGAGCAATTTCCTCGACAGTCGGCACGAGGCGCGGAATTGTTTTATTTGTCCCACCGCGAGAGAGAAACTTCGGGCCGGCTCGGGCCGATGCCGCGGTGAGTTGTAAAGACATTACACAACTTTCCGCGAATAAATCTCGCCATAATCCGCGGAGAAATTGTTCGACGAGTTGGATGGACAATTGGCTTGAACCTTCTTAGGAGAAACAACCCTTCGAAACGTCTTGACTGAGATCAAGTTCCTTACAGACGGAGGAGGATGGACAGTCGATGTTGCGTCGCAATAGTTTCTGTAATTTGTGCAGTATCCGATCTTTAAATGGTCCCGCTTCGGCAGGGGAGATGCCATTCTTCATAACAAATTCAGTCTCAAAAAAAATTTGTTGCTTCTGTAATGTGAATAGAGTCTGATCCTTAAATGGTCCTGCTTCGGCAAGGGAGACTCCATTGTTCAAATTTAGGACAAATTTAGTGTTGAAAAAAATTTGTTGATACTTTCAGAGGCTTTCGAACTTGTAGAAATTCTCTAACAATTGTGTGGACGACAGTAGAAACAATTCTCGCCTAACAAATTGTATTACTATCCTGACAGGAATAACGTAACAATCCTCGCACAGCGAAGCTTATCCCGCTAACCACGACGAATACGGGCCTCCTCAAACACCATAACCCATGGTAAATAATATCAACGTTGAGCGAACGGCAGTCGCGAAAGAAACGGCAAGACGGTGTGCTCTGCTCGCGACGGCGATATGCGAAAGGAAAAAGGGGCCATCCGGTTTGCAATAAATAAATAAAATCGACGCGATATATCTCCGGCGCGAAGGAGAGTGGATGCTGCCGCGCAATTGCGCCGCTAGATTGCATAGTTGGTGAACGGCCCGCGATTTCTCGAGCCGGCATGGCATGGCATGGCATCGGCGAGGCGAGCCACGTACGCGCGACTTTCCGGAGGAATCGTCGCTAATTCGTCTCCGGGATCGTTCCGATCCGTCTTTGGATCACCGGAAGAACATGCCGGCCGACGATATCGGCGCGGCGTTCTCGTCGGCCGTCTTTTCGCTCGTCCGACGCGTGAGCAGGGAAATTGCGCGTTCCAGTGTAATTGCCCGTCGATTCGTCCTCTCGTTTCCCCCGTGGGACACGGCTCGACACTCGTTCTGCTTCTATTCTTCCGCGTTCAATCTCCTCTTCCTTCAACATCTTTTCCCGTCCGCGTACTCTCTTCTATCTTCATTTCGTATTCTTTCGGTTTCATCCCCTCCTCTTCCTTTTTAATCCTTTAAGTGCGCATTTTGATGAGGAACTTTCTTTCTTGGCAGCTCGAGTCTCTCTCTCTCTCTCTCTCTCTCTCTCTCTCTCTCTCTCTCTTTTCTCCCTTTCGTGCTTAACACAGTAGAATAAGGGAAATCTAGATAGCTCGAAAGATTCGCGTTCTTAAAGAAGTCCCAACCAGAACATTTCCGCCGGCTGTATTTTATAATTGAACTGGGCCGAGTTTAACGAACAAAGTTCCCCTCTCGAGTTTTACTACGTTCCCATGGAGTCTTCCGGTTGATTCTCCTGTCGCCCAGACCGTAGCCGTGGAATCCCGCTAAAAAATGCGTTATAAAGGTTATCATCCTAAACGTCGTCGCGTCGAAATTAATATTTTCATTTGTATGGTAAATTATTATATATCATAATCAAAGGAAATCACGTATTTATTTCAAAGAATTTTTTGTTTGGTAGTTAACACTTTGGGTTTACCAAACTCGAAAATCAATTTTTATTACAATCTTTTTTATTATTCCTTGACTGGTTTTGCAACATGTGGTTTAGTATTACGCGCTATGTGTGACGTCAGAGCCTAAAGATTGGGACTACGAGAGCGTGGAGAGTGTGGGTGAGAATGATGGGGATGGGCGGGGCGAGCGAGGGCCCCGTTTGACCTTGAGATGACCCACGAGATTTCTTGCGAGGCACGGACAGTACAATCACCTATCGCATTTCGTAAGCGATGTTCCCGAAATTTTTGATCACAGCTCGTACGTTAATAATAAATTATATTCCCGACTACACTATCTGTCTCATCCCGAACTGGGCTACCTTCATTGTTCTTCTTTGATTATCCTCCTGCTATGCCTCTCTCCTGCGTCGACGGTTCGAGGAATTTCAGCTTTGTCGTCGCAAAAAGGATATTGTCGAATTCCTTCAGGGAGCTCGCGTCGACGCTTTCCGTCTTGTCGGCCTGGGCGTCGATTTTTCCAGCGTTCGAGTGTCTCCCGTTCTCGTGATTACTTCGCGCGAAAGAATTGCGTTCGAACTCTTCTCGAAGCGCGCCCGCGTATCGTTCGAGTCTCGTCACATGACAAATCGCGAATGTTCGACTGGGTTTGTTAACAAATCCGCCGATTTGTCCATTACGTAGAGGTACGGTTTATTATTCCCCCTCTCCCTCCGCTTTCATTTGCGTCTGCCGAAACCGTTTCGCGATCGTGGTCCAGGCGGTTTTTAAAAAATTGAAAGGAACGTTGTAGTTGTTCATCGCCGGCCACTGGTATTTCACTCGAAATCGACGAAGTGAGAATTGCGAGCGGGGAAAATCGCTGATTCCATTGTTGTCGTGCAGCGGATAGCCATTTGTTTACTAAAAGCTCCATTCGAGTAGACCGATGTTCAGTCGGACGCGGAAATCATGATCAGCCGGAATTTACGCGGTTGGATTTTGCGCTATAATTTCTTTGTCAAGCTCGTGGATCCTACCTTTCGCCGAAGACACATACACACTAAAGCTTTGATCTAAGAAAACCGAAATCTGGGAAAAACTTCTACATTTTTCTTATCAAAATGACACTAAACACGATATAATTTGATCTGTATTTAGTGGTTCAATTGTGGCCTGGGCAACAAGTGCTCCGAGAGTCCATGACATACCCATATAATCGGCTACCCCCACTATCGCGCTCCGGTCGCCGGAGCAGGTCCGGACAGTCCGACTCGCGCTGGCCGGCCGGGTGGGGGTAGCCGATTCTACGTTATCCTTATCATCCACTCTAGCCCACCGGACTAGCCGATTCTGCGTCACCGTGACGTATGTGATTTCTTTGCTGTTCTGGTAGATGATCATAGGATTATAGACGGATAATAGGTGTTATATATATTAATAGGATTATTGGATAATATACGAATTGGATAATATAAGCCTACACAGATTCAATTTCGAAAGCCCTTTTCATCTTCTCAGCAGAAACGATGCTGTAAATGATGTAATTCAGTCTGTACAGCTTCCCCAAAAGAAAAAGCAGAAAGAGGAAGCAGAAATACAAGATGAGTAAAGAAAAGCTGTTCGAAAAAAAAGAAAAAGAAGAGCGATCCCAGAGGAAGATCTAGGGACGGGGAAGAAAAATGCGGAAATAATAGAACTTAGCTAACAAATTAACTATGGCGGGAGACGACGAAGACGCGGTTGTATAGCGAAAGAGAAGCGCTGGCATAGAAATAATTAACGGAGATAGTGAGAGGGAGAGAGGCGAAAAGGGATAGCCGAGGAAACGAGGGCGGAAGAAGGGGGATAAAAGATGAGGGGGGAGGGGTTGTCGCTCGACGAAAGGATTAAAAAGGAGCACGACGGCGGAATTACATGGGACAGGGAATTATGTAAATTGATATAGAAATTATGTAAAGGGACAAACGTGTTCGATGCACCAGAGTTCTCGAAACGAAGCGGAAGTTCCCGTTCGCGGAAACGAGGTCGGAGATGTCGGAGGGGAAAATGGGGTCCGCCGAAACAGCAATATCGACGGAGTTCGATAACTTAAACAACGGAATCCAATCGCATGTGCTGTGATTTAAATTTGGACGAGGAGCGTGGCGGACGTCAAATCGAATGAAATTCCAGTCTGATCGAATCAGAACAACGCTCCCGTTTCCCTAGGAATCTCCTCGGAATCTATTAGACGAGTCAACACAAACGATTGAAATTTCTCAACTGCTTTCCACCCTCGTTCTCGTTCGTTCGTTCGTTCGCTCGCTCGCTGGTTCATTCGTTCGTTCACGATGTAACATCCGCGCACAGGAAACACCGGAAACGCGATTCGCCGACTACCGAAAAATATTTTACGGCCGCCGGGAGCTGAAAACGTACAAATATTGACTGTACATTGTACATTAACATACCGTCTTTCGACGCTGCTGCTTTGCGCAGCGGACTCCTCGTGGCGCGACGGGACGATAGTAACGTGTTTTGCCGGATAAGCGTGTGCAATCAATAGACAACGGATTTTTATGCAAAATAAAAGTTTTTTTAGCAGAATTACAACAAACCGGGGTGAAATAGAAATTTATTTTCTTTCCTAATACGTTTAACTCTTAGCACACGGAAAATTGCTATGCTATTCTTAAAAATATTGTGCACATTATTATTTTTGTTCGTATTTAATCAACCACTAGACATTTACATATTACATGAGATATTATATCAGTTTTATATACAAAAAATGAAAAAAAATTGTGTAGAATGGAAATATTCTAGAATGGAAGAATCTTTAGTTTTTAAGTTAAAATAGCTCCGAGTGCAAAGGGTTAATAGGTTGAAAAGAATGTACCAATATTTTAAAATTCTTCTAATGTTTTTATTATTTTAAATCTGCTGTCTAGTAATCGGTCTCGACAACAATATTCAAATTTATGTTAATGGAACGACGCGTTTTTAACAAAAATTATTATTATATGTGCTTGCATGATTGGCTGTGTTTACGGAAGGAGAGTTTTTCAATCAGAGCTGGATTTTATTTTCGTTGTCCGGAGCAAATGATAAAACGCCTCGCCGCCGACCGAAAAATTATCTCCCTTCCGAACGGACATTTCGGCCGGGCACGCAAGGGCCGCGGCGTTTATTGCGTCGCCCAGAGACATTTCGCGCCGCTCGTTTCTCTTTCGCGCGCTTTTTTGACGGATCGCCCCGACGATTTCCGAAATTGTTTCGGCCCTTGAAATATGGTCGTGGCCTGGCGAAACGATCGATACGGCCGCCGCGCCGCCCGAGTCACGTCTCCGGTAACCCAGCCGGGAATCGGAAGCGATGCTTGCATCGACGATGGCTCATTATCAGTGCTGCGTACGGACAATTACTATAAAATTACCCTCGACTAATTTTCCCTATAACCTGGCGCGTGGAATAGAAAAATGTCATATTTTCTGACGAGAAGTATTTAACGGACCAAACAGATTTAAATAATATTGCACAAATAAATCGGTAGACATCCGATGTCCTTTCGATGAAGAATCATTTCGTCTTTCACTCGAGAAAACAAATAGCGCGTATCTCGGAGCAGGGAAGATCGATTCTTCCGGTGGAAGTATCTTGTAATTCAGTTAGGTACACTCTCTAGGAAACAGGAAATTGTTAGTCCGTCGTGGAAGAGTGGGCGGATGAAATGTGATCGATAGGTGACGCCGATACTGGAAAACACGGCGAACTCGGAACGGGCCGGCAGCCTTTCGATGCCGGCAACGTGGTCACACTTATCGGAGAGGAAACCGTGTACAAGTAGCATCTCCGTAACGGTCGTATCGTCGGGTCTGCCGAACGACAGTTCTAGTAGAGGTGTCACATTTTTTGTGGGGATAAAAGTTTGACAGTTACGGTAGAGATCTCTGCGACAGTTACGGAGAGAATGCCGTAACGAGCTTTCCTTGGCCTTTCTTTCATTTTCGTCTGTCTCTCGTTTCCCCGATCGTTAAAGGCCGCCCGAAGAAATATGATATTGCGATCATTCCGTCGCTCATTCGTCGAATTCAATTTACGGGACGGGAAGAGCGCGAAATTGATAACGACGCCGCGCCGGTTGATTGCATTCGCGATGCAAATTCTTCGAGATGGAGGTCGATACGGCGTCACCTTGTCGTTCGCAACGGCTTGCTGCCATCGCCCACGAGACTTTCGACTTCCGGTTACTTTTAACGAGCGCTCGAACTTAACGCGGGATCTTTGACCATCGTCCGAACCCCGCTCGGAAATTAATGACGGTAGCTCGCAGACGTCGGAGATCAGGCGAGAAAGATTTCCCCGATTTTTACAAGTCAACTTCCGCCTCCTCGTTTTTCCAGTTCACTGCCGGTGATCACGTTATTTGAACCGTCTCTACAAATTGACGACTTCACCGAATTCCCATCGGACATCATCTTAGTTCTAGTTTGTCAGCAGTCAATTAAAATTACTAGCTAGTGTATTCAGTTAAGGAGAAGACTAACGTTGATCTGAAGCAAGTTGATTGTAAAATATGCAAAATATGATTGCTATGGAACAATTTGAATGAATCTAGTTATGGCTACTATAAAATCCACAGGAGCATTCAACGTCCAAGGGTTAAGAGATGAATTACGTTTTTTGTGAAAAAAATTTAAAATATTCTTTGGAACATGCTTGTCTAATTTTGAATTAAATTTTTTTGATATTACGTAGTAGAATACTTCTAACATTAAAAAAATATATCAAGTCGTTTGGTCCAATTTAAAAACAATTACTTTTTAAAGGGTGTCCACTTAATTTTGTCCCCGACTGTATTATAGAATAATCACTTTTCCATAAAATAAGGTAATTTAAAGCTTTCGTGTATGTAACAGGAACTGTGTACGAGAAACAATAAAAGTTAAATCAAGTGAGCTGTGTTTGGTGGAAAATTAATTTTACTTGAAAATCATTTTTGTCTGCTATAATGGCGGCAGTCGTTCGCAAAGGGTTAATAGCAATCATCTAATAAATAACGGAAGGTCGCGCGATCGATTGGAAATAAGTGTACTCACCGGCGAAGCTGGCAGTTTCTCGAAGTCTCATCGACGAATGACAGCTGGTCTGGCTGTCGAACGACCGTTATTATTGCAGTTTCAACTTGGACCGGGCCATTGTTGGGTTCATTAACATCTCCCACGTTCCTCGGTTTATTTGACGAACGGTTAGCAGGGCTGATGGTCTAGCCGGGTGTCGCGCGAGCACGCTAATCACCTCGACCGCTATCGTTCGCGTTTGCGAGCCACCATAAGCTCTCCTGATCGCGAAAACGGCCAGAACCAAAAATCTAGGTCTGGGACGGGTTCTAAAAAATGTCGGATTCTCGAATACGTCGAGAATTGACCGGTAGCCCGACCTACAGTCAACGAAATGTCAGTACCATGTGTAATTTCCTCTTAATTTGAATTCAATTTTAAAAAGTAAATATGATCCAATTATTCCTGTTAGAATTTCTTCGTAATCTGACTTCAGTTTTGAGAATTCTGGAAAGCCCGCCTCTACCCGATGCCTTCGCCGACCGTCCCGTCGCGTCGGGTACCCGAAATTTTCCGTAATCGTTCGTCGATAAAAATTCGAGGGATAAATTAATTGACGCGACCCGATGCGTCATTTGCTTAATTCTACAGAGTCGTACTAATGACGGGACCAAGCGCCGGTTAATTACCGTGCACGGTCTAGCGTGACAATATTGAACGTTCCGATTGAGAGGACCGGGTCGATTGGAGATTGCCCAGGCTGCACTGTGACGCTTGTCGGGCCGGGGGCGCTCGTCCGACTTCGTAATTTGTATCGAAAAAGTTAAGAGGGGCTTGGATCCTCGTATCGCGGACCTGTCGATACGAACACCTCGGAGCCGTAACGCTACGGAAAATTGGGTCGTGTCGTTCGGGAGCAGCCGCCCGTCGGGACTCGTTCTCCAACTTTCGCGAAAACAATGAAAGAGTTTAAAACAAGGGAGTGGGGAAAATGGTTGAGGCTTCAGGCGGCGCGGCGCGGCGCGGCGCGGCGGCAGGATTCGAGAGAAATTAGCGTCCGACGATGACGATACATCGCGTCGCGTCGTCGGGAACACCAGTGGTAGCATGGTTGCCGGGAATTTTGGTGTCGATAAGCCTTGTTCAATTAGAACTAAGGAGGCGGGTAAATGAAAAGTTTAATCTGATTCAGACTGCGAAGGGAAAACACGCACGGCCACACACACACACACACACACACACACACACACACACACACACACACACAGAGGCAAACAGAGGGGTCATTCCATGCCGAATCGATCACTTCTGCGATCACCATCGTCGATGTTGTTCCAATTGAAATATGTTGGGTAAATATAGCTATGAGGGGACCCACCTCGTATCACTTTGACCTTCACATATGTTATCAAGGACAACATTCTGAACAACTTTTGTCATTATATTTATCCGTCGCTCGATCATAGTTTTCGAGAAAATTGCAAAAAACTATTGCTAGTACTGAATTGAATTTTCTGTATTGCGTACGAATATTTCCGATTTTCGTATGGGTGGTCGGGCCGGCCTGACGGCCGGCCCTCTCCGCCCCCTCTACAAAACTAACCACAACTCATTCTATTCGCATAATCTTTGTATTGTAACTGTCATCTAGAATTTGATCTAGTAATTAAGACTGACCAAACCCAATCCTAACCACACCACAACTCATTCTATTTGCATGATTTTTCTATTACTAGATCAAATTCTGGATGACAGCTACAATGCAAAGATTATGCGAATAGAATGAGTTGTGGCTAGGTATGTGGACGGGGCGGAGAGGGCCGACCGTCAGGCCGGTACCGACCACTCATACGAAAATCCAGGAGTAGTGTCTCACTCTCGTTATACATATATAGGGTGAACTTAAAATAGTCAATAAGTATGGAAAATAATAATTTTAATTACATTTCTAGATTATTTAATGGATACACAGTGACCGCTAGATGTCGTATCGGGCAGAACTACCGTTAAAATAAAGTGTAGTTGCAACCAAAATTTAACAAAGCTTTTTCGTAATTATCTCGGTAACTAAGTCCGAGCGACGGGTAGTTATATTGACAATAGTTGTTCAGAATGTTGTCCTTGACAACATATGTGAAGGTCAAGGTGATCCGAGTTGGGTCCCCTCATAGCTATATTTGCCATATGTTGTAGTCCATGTGAAATTAGGGAGGGGTTTAAGTTATCGTTTTTCCGGTTTCCGGTTCGGTTGCCTTCTCGTGATTTCCATTGAGCAACGACACCATTCTTGTAAAACATATATGTATACAATTCGTATAGAAGCTACATCTATAAATGAAGTTATGATTAAAAAGGTGTCCTTGGCCAAGAGTGGTTATTAATATTGTTCTCGAGGTATAAATAGTGTCATTTAGTCCTATACGGTCTGCTGGTATTGTTTTAAGACCAACGGTATAGAAAACTGACCATAACAGCGGTGCGCTCGACACGCCTCTACCTGAAACGCGGGTACACCTTTTCCAGCTCATTGTGACGATTACAGGAAAAACGCCATTTTCAGGGAATATAACCATATTTTTTCAAAATTTACATTACTGGCCAAAATTGAAAAAAACGTAAAAAAAGAATTTGTTTACATTTTTCAACATTATAAAGTTAATTATCGAGGTTGAAAAAATTATTTCAGAATAGCCCAATCCTTTCCGAATAAAACAAAAAAAGGTATAGCTCAATCGGACAATCAGTTCCTGAGATAAAAATTCGTAAGTGAGGCCTATTTTCGCCAAAATAGGCAAAAATCGCAAATTTCGCAGGCCTGTCATTCCTAAAAAAATTCGAAACCGGAAAATATGATGACTTAAACCCCCTCTAATTACACATGGACTACAACATATTTCAATTAGAACAAAATCAACGATTGTGACCGCAAAAAGTGATCGATTCGGCATGGAATGAAACAGAGGCATTCTTTGCCGCAAGAAACGAACATATAGGCCTCGCACTCGCTCACCGAGCACTGGCCTCGGTCCGCAGTTTGTTTACAATTTGCGAATCCTTAAAACATTTTCACGTTGCTGGGGCCTCATACGAGAACCAAGGTAAGGTAAACCTCTGTGACGTACGCAACGTACGCGTCTGTTGGTCTGGTTGCCGCAATTTAGACGGATTTTTCATTGTGCAGACGAAGTATCAAACGAAAAAATTTAATTCCTTTTTTCCGACTTGTTTCTGCATATGCAGTCGAGTCCGCATCTTTGATAGTTAATAATGGTAATGTTTTACTAGCATATTTGTTTTTTTATTTACACTGGCTAAATAAAAACAAATTTCTACAAAATTCCGACTCGACTGTGGAATCTTCATTTGGTCGTTTGCTGATTTCAGAAACACCCTGTACTGGATGTTAAGAAAAAGAAATGTTTGGTCTTGGCAGTTGTAGGCGTGTTGGATTCCGTGTTTGGAAATCGAGTACAACAGTTTATAATAAAATCAAGAAGAGTTTTATTTAAGTATGTACACGGTGGCGAGTTAAGGTACAACGACGCGACGTAACCTTCTGCATTGGAGTATGCAAGAAGAAGCTCTCAATCTGTTTCGACGGGTTGCTATGTGTATGTAGTATGTATGTATACTATACAGTGTATACAGTGACTCCCACTAATATTCGGACACTCATAAAAAGACAATAACTTTTTTAATATTCGACCATACAACTTGGATTTTTTTGAGAAGTTAGAACAATCGGTTTTGTTACGCAACGTGAAAAGAATTTTTGAAAAAATTCCAATTGGTCGGAATTGCAGAGAAAATACTAAAAGTTATGTTTTACAACTTTTTTATGTGGGCTCATATTGAAAATGTAGAAAACACGTTTCGTAGATCTGTATCAATTGAATATGTTCTGAAAATTTCATTAAAATCGGTCAATGTTGCAATGAGTTACAAACGTTTAAAGATGGTAGAAATTGCAATTTTTCAAGATTTTCAGCCTCCAACTGCAATAAATCTAGTGATTCATATACATATCTTTCAATGCCTGTCGATGAAATTTTTACAATGCATATAATTGACATAGATCTACAAAACATATTTTTTAAATTTTCAATATAGACGCACATAAAAAAGTTGTAAAATCCAACTTTTAGTATTTTCTCTACAATACCGACCAATTGCAATTTTTCAAAAAATTTCTTTTCACATCATGTAGTAGAATAATTGCTCTAACTTCTCTTAACCTAAAGTTATCGTTTTTTAAGAGCATCCGAATATTAATCGGAGTCAGTGTATGTAATTTTTGAGAGGAAAATGTAGAAGGGAGTAGAAAAGGTTTGTTGTGGAAAGGATGACGTGGAAGAGACATAGTCTAAGGGTCTGTTTGGTCCTGATGATTCAAGTGTTTTGGCTGTCGTGTCTATGGCATGAATATCGTGATGCGTTGGCGTTTAACTGGGGCCTAGAGTTATCAGGTAAATAACAGGCGTATTCCACATCTTGGGAACGATGAAGATCTGTAAAAAAAAAAGTTGCCGCAAAATTGTCCTTGACCTTGAATTTCACGGTCAAATTTGTTTTTTTAATTGCATTGTATTCTAAGCATCGTGAGATTAAAAGATAAGTTTCACCTTCAAGCTCAAGGTCAAGGACAATTTTGCGGCAACTTTTTTATACAGATCTTCATCGATCCGAAGATGTGGAATACTCTTATGACTGCCAAAACCAAACATTTCTTAACACCCTGTACATCGGGACTGTGGTCCTCGAAAATTCCCCGGCGTGTGCATCAAACTTCTCCGTGATTAGACGTTCGTACGTTTCGCCGCGTTCCCATAATAGCTGTCTCATGTTACAGATAAATGTTTAAACGGTGTCTGGAAACGGTGGCAATGATCGGCAATAATCGCAGTCAGGCGTGTCGATTATCTCGTCATGCAGCAGCAGCAGCTCGGAAGGCAAGCCTGCTTGTCATAGTCACAGGCGGCCCGGCCCGGCCCGGCCCGGCCGGAGAGAACGGCAGATGCGTCGCGACGCGCGACGTTGCGTCCCGTCGCGTCTCGTCTTCGCTCGTCTGCTCCCGGTCTCGTTGCAACCGCTTAACCAGATCGTGCTGGTCGGGTAAGGCTGTATGTTCCGAATGTATATTAACCGCTTATCCGATTCGCCCGTCTCCTCGAGCTGTTGCGACGTTTACGCCTTCGGGGCTTCGAACAGAGCCAGGATTTTCCCCGGGGCCGACGAACTTTACCGATGACAAGGAGGGGATTTATGAGAGGCCAAGATAACACCGACCGGAGCAGTCTGTTCGACGCGTCTATCAGCGTTCGAGTACCTTCGCCGAGGTGTATTTTAACGTCTGCTGGCGGGAGGGGGGGTTTGTTGTTTGCGATCGGCCCGGCCCGATAAAATTTTTCGGAGCCGTCGCGCGTCGTCGGTCGCTCGGCTGAAACGCTGCTGCTGCTGCTGCTGCTGCTGCGATTCTTCCTCTCCGATTTTCATGAAACTTTGCAGGTTTATAGAGGTATTTAACACGAGGGTTTTGTAGTTTTTTTATCGGTGTAGATTTAAGGGCCGGAACTTGAATTTGGTTTACTAGCACTCGCTGCCGAACTCTTTGTTATCCATGTTTCTCGATATTCGAATCAGAGGGGAAAATTGAACTTTGCAGCTTAAAATTATATTTTTGGTTTTAGGCCAGGCTATTTTAATCAAAGACTGATGTAATTATTATTAGACAGCGGATTTTTATGGATTTATGAAGAGATTGGCTGGGTGAAATATAAAACAGTAAGAAATTAGAAAAATTTAAGATTGTTGCAATGTTGTTTTTAATGCAACAATATCATTAAGGGATTAAATCAATTTTTATTTCACTCCTGCTTCTCACGATCGATGCAGAACATTTTTATTTTACATAAAGATCCGCAGTCTAATTATTATGAACTATTTCTGTATATTGTCGGTCGATAAGGAATTACTTACTTACTATGAAATCATACCAACTGTGTTAATATGAATGTGGTTATAAATTTTGGTATATCTTTGTGATGATGTGAAAAAGACGTTCATTCTCTTAAATCTTAATTAGACCATTGAATCATACCAAAACGATTTAGGAAACCGTTTGGCAATACCATTTAGGAAACTTCTTAGCACGTTACAAAACGTTTAATTTAACCTTGAAATGAATATTAATGCTCAACGCCGGGAATGCATAAGCAATTCCATCAATATGCATTAAGTAAAGTTACGTTGGTTAAGTTAGTTATGTTAAAGAAGCTTTGAGGAAGATTCACAGACATACAACTCACATGATAAACATACATTTCAACATACACTCAACATGATAAACATATATTTACTATATGAAAATGTATGTACCACAAATGAAAAAATGAGGCTCGCATAAAGTTTTACAATAAAATGTAACTGTATATCGTTTACAAAGGATTCACTCAATTAAAGATTCTGCCAATAAAAACAATATTTCTCATTTATTGTTGGCTTCTCTTCTTTATAATGTATATTCAGTGTGTTCGTTTGTAGACATCGCAGAGGAATATAAAAATGCCTCTGAAATTACCGACCGTGAGGAATAAATAAATTATGAGTTATTGCATATTATGACAAATACGAGTAGATCAAATGTAAATTTTGTATGTTGCAATTAATACGTCTTAGGAGAGCTGGGAGGACTGCGAGGCAATGAAAGATTCGTCCAGTAAACGCAAGTTTAATTGGATGAAAGGATGGAAACCCGGTGAGAGATGAAGTCGAATACAAAAACATGAAGTTTCTTCCCACTAACAAGTAAGAAAGATCTCTCGACGAACACTGATTGCAAGTACCAATTCCACGAGTCTTCCATTCAGCCAACAATTCGCTGTCAGCTGTCAGTGCCCGTGTACAACTTAAATAACAACAGTCTTAGAAAAGAGAAGGGACACGAGTATGCTATGTGGCAAGGTTTGTTGGTCCTATACGCGATGTCGTAGGAATCGATTTTCGCTGTGTCCTCGACATTGCTGAAACACATTAAATTAACTATTTCTCTTCGATCCTTTTGCGGTGGCCTAAGAAAGAAAATACTTTGACTCTTACCTTAGTAGCAATCGAATAGCGTCTTCGACGAACGAGACACCCGGGGGACTCAACAACGTTTTCGCCTCGCAGATTGTTCTCAGAACGCACTGTCGTCCTGGCATATCTTGGCTGAAACGGGAGTCTATTAAGTGTACAAATTAATACGAGGCCCTCGCAAACAATTGTAACTTTATTTTCAATTCAAATCTTTTATTCCACCAATATAGAAGATTTATTAAGTATTGGGTTGTTTCAAAAATCTCGCGCCGGCCGGCCGGCCGGGTGGGAGTAGTCGATGACGTAGCATCGGCAGCCCCCACTATCGCGCTCCGGTAGCCTGTCCGGACTTGCCGCGACAGGGTCTACGTCATCGACTCACGGAGCACTGTATCGGAGAGTTATCAAGTATTGGGTTGTTTGAAAAATAATTTTGATCGTAGTTTTTAAACTTTACAGTTCTATGTTTTGCTTTATGTACTAATGCGAATACCAAGTGTCGGTTACCTGTCCAGAGCAGCCTCGAAATTAGCGTACATTTCGCGGCGGTGTCTCCGCTTGATCAGCCAAGGCTTCTTGAAGAAATACTTCCTCTGAGGGCTATCTTGCGGCCGGATAGGGAAGATAGTGTCGAACTCGAAGTCCAGGTACCAGTTGCTGGGCAGTGGCAGTTGAACGGATTGCAGGGTCGACACCGTCATCTGAATCGTACAGAACAGGGACGTCATTCATACCACTCATATTTAGAACGTTTTTCCAACATTTTTCAAAAAATTTTCTACATAATCTCTTCGTACAGTTATTCACAGCTAGAAATGTACATTTTCTTCCAATATCGTATGGAAATACAAACTGTCCTATTGTTTTGTCCAGGACAGTAGCAGCAAGAATTTCTTTCCATTTAGTCTCGTAGACAACAGTGCGAGGTGAACATTTCTTTCAGAACGATTAATTCCCGATAACAGGTTCTACAATGCCCGTTATCGCGGGATTTTGCGAACGAACTACGTTGCACTTCTTGCTCCTCCCTGGATACACTCCGGAGCACTATCGAAAGACGGAGAATCCCAGCCGGCAGCAGCGCAGCCGGACGGTTCTTATCGAGATTAAAGACACTTGGTGCCGATCTCGGTGCACTCGGAGAACAATGAGTCCACCGAAATCGTGCGCGCACTTACCACGAAAGCGCTGCCCTTTGGAAATGTCAGTCGCCTGCGTCTGGAAAGGGTCTCCGGCGACCTTTGACCGGGACCGTTTAAGATGGTGTCATTACGTTGATACACTGGTTCCCCAGGGGTCAGCTCCAGGAGCATGATCTCGGCGAGAATCAGGACGAGCCACCGGGCTCTCATTTCTTGGAATTACCGGCTGAAATCAGCCGTTTCGCGTAGCGGAAGACCTCAGACCTCTCCTGGGAGCCGCCAGCCGGAAAACTTTTTCAGGGAAGCCCGGAACATCTTTCGCGGTTTACGCCGTTAAGAGCTGCGCTCGCTGACGTTTCGTTCGCGAACTGCTGCACGCCCGGGACGGAATCTCACGGATCGCCAATGGACAGGAACGTGTTTGACCATCGAGTTATCGGCTACGGATGGTTTGCGACTCACTGTCACGCGGACACGCGATCCCGAGTCACTTCTCTAATCGGATGCTAATGCGTTTCCAACTTTTGCGAAAAATCCGAGCTGATGAATATTAGCCCTTTGCACTCAGAGCTATTTTAACTCAAAAATTAAACATTTCTTCTGACCTAAAATAATTCCATTCTACATGTTTTTTTTTTCATTTTATGGATATGAAATTTATACGAAACCACATGCAATACTGAAATGTTTGGTAATTGATTAGATAGCACCATATTTAATAATGTAAACAATACTGTGAATAATGGTAGAGCAATTTTTAGTGGCGACTCTGAGACGCCACTCGAGTGCTAAGCGTTAGAAGGGCAAGACGGAAACAGGTCCTCGGCACTTATTCGCGGTTTCTGTTAATTTTCCGTTGATACTTTCACTACTCTAATGCCTCCCGAATGAATAATAAATCGAATGAGAAATAAATTTTTTAAATAAAATTTTATTCGAACAATGCACAACACTGTAACCTCGCGTTTAATCCTTTTGCCGTACTATTTATTTTCCGGCCACAGTGATCAGAACCATTCCCAAAAATGTCACAGAAGGGAAAAAAAATTATACAATAATGCCGATTTAAGCGCGACGGAGAATACCGATCTAAGCCAGTTCGCCTACCCCTTCCACGGGGGGCATACCCCGCGAGGGACCATAAGCTCGAGCTGCATCGGTCGCCGAGCAGTGTAAACATGCCGCGTAATCCCGTACCTGGTCGGGTATATCGGTGTGAACCACTACTAATCCAATTACAAAACTATTTTTCATTATTTTTTCATGGGACTTTCATAAAGTTATTTCTGGCATTTTTCTTATTAAAATGACACTAAACCAGAGGTGGGCATTATTTGGCGGAAAAAATATTTCTAATACTTATAATTTTTCAGAGTATTATAAACATACGATGAAGAAGAATCAATCAAAGATTCATCAGTGGGTATTAAAACGTTTTTATTAGCTCGCTTTCTTGTCTGTCTGTTCGGTACAAATTTTGCAATTGATTATAAACTAACTTCCCGATGATCTAGGGACTTGAAACTTTAAGGATCTTCTGGAGGTACAATGGAAGACAAAAGTATAAGAAATTCGAAATCCATCAATATATTGGCAATGAAAGCCATTCATGAGTATATTTTGCATTAAAAAAATAGATTAATTTAAAAAGCTTTCGTTTAATTAGTGAATTTCATGTTATATTTATTTTTTAATCAAATTGTCTTCATATTATAAAAAATTGTAAGTGACTTTTGCGAATATTGTACCCTCTGATTTGAACTTCAAGATAATAAATTTGTGATATTCAATATATATAATTACGCAATAAAAAGTTAAAAATAAATATTTAAATAAATTAAAAATACTTCAGAACGCAATATTCATGGTTATTATTGAGATGACAACGCGATAAATTTGACGTTTTGTAACAGTTTATAATTTTTTGCTCTGTAACTGTTTAGTGAATCCTAATAAATTTTGAATAAAAAAAAACTGGAGTTTCTAGATGCGTTTTTTCAAGGTTTAAATAGGGTTTGAAGTGGAATTTTATGAATTTTCCATAAGAAGACGTGTTAAAATGTGCAAACTTTAAGTTGCTATAATTCTTAAATGGTGCAGTGAATCGAACCCAAATTTTGGTAAATTCATTAATTTAGTAAGAATTATATCTTGTCAAATTTTCAAAAATTTTGTTTTGTTTTTATATCCAGAACATCCTTAAACATAGCTCAGAACTCAATGACAATGCAATATTAACTCGCTTTCTTGTCTGTCTGTTCGTTATTTCTGATTAAAATCACACTAAACACGATATAATTTCTTTAAACGTCTTTAAAGTATCACATCGAAACATACGAGAGGCCTTGCGCACATACGATTGCGCACAATGGTATGGCACACGGTTCTTTTGGACACGGTATTATTAACCCAGACTTAATTATTACTATACTATACTATACTAATTATTACTAACCCAGACCTAACCGAGAACAATGTTTGCATGCTGTCCTTTTCTACGATCAGCGCGGTCAACACAGGCACAAAAAAATAGTATCCCATCACCATTTAAGCGTCTAAATAGGTATTCCGTCGTGTGTCTACATTTACTTCAATGCTTAAATATTGATTACGGAAGGATAACATTTTATTTCATGTAAAAAGATAGGCATTACATTCATATTTGCTAGACTTTGTTTAACACCTCAACGAAGAGCTCTTATGAGCTAATTTTTTAAAATTTCTGTTATTAATATTAAATCGATAAAACAGTTGTACAATTTTTATGGCCTGATTAGTACAGTCTGACACGTTAACAATACGGGAAGGGGTTCGATGCGGCGTTCAATCAATGAAATCGGTTTCGGGTGATTAGCAGGTCCAGCGAAAAAGGGTTCTAGAATGTCCGTCAATCGCGCGCCGACCGGATTGCATACCATTTTTTCAGTCCCGCACGGCGAAATACGATTTCAAGCTCGCATTCCAAGCGGCTCGGCGAGATTCCTGGACGAGGGCCGATCTCTATCCCCCGAACCGCATCGCGCTGTGCAACGTACGGGATCAGAGTGTCCCTAAATTTCGCAAATCTCTCGAAATATATTCGACGGGTCGACGTCTCGCCGCGTTATCCAATCTCGAGGAATCCTGACCATTTCCGTGGGTTCCATCTGCGGGGTAATTTCACCGTTGGGCCTGCAAACCCGAGCCAAACCCCTCCGCAGTACCCCCACATCCTCCTACTTTTTCTTCCCCCTTACAAGCGAATACATCCGCGGGATAGTCTCTCGAGGAGTCGGGAGAGAGAGAGAGAGAGAGAGAGAGAGAGAGAGAGAGAGAGAAAGGGAGAGAGAGAGAGCGAGAGAGAGGGAGTGATTTATCCCCAACGTCCGGGGACGAACTGATTTCGCTTGTCCAAACCTGGCCGATGGCCCTTAATTAAACGGGTCGCTGCATTTTAAACGGGGACGGGGAATTCCCGAAATTGCGGCCCGGCCAATACTTTCCCGAATAAATGAATCCTTGATGTCCCGGCCAAACGGGTCGTTCTGCGGAACGACGATAATCCCGAGCGAAAGTTTGATGCGCGTCAGCTATAGTATCGTGTCGCTTCGACAACGTTGTCCCAGAAAAAAAACCGGGCGCGAGGCCGAAATTTCTTTTTTTCTTTTTTGATCCGTTTCCACCAACGCAACGTATCGTAAGTATTCGGACCTTTGTACGAAATGTTTATACGGGTGAAATATATTTGCGTACAGGATAATTGTTCCCGTAGTCGGCCAACTTAATTATTAACATGCTATTTTTTTTTAAATGTTTTGAAATTATCAATTATTTTATGCATTCACGAGGATACTGAGTAGACGAGATTTAACACAGTAGAAAGGTTGAATGAATTTTAGAAATTCTATGCGTGTGTATGTACAGAGTGTAAAAAAATTGATATGATAAAGGAGTCGAAAAATTAACCTTGACCTGGAATTTCAAGTTCAAAAGGTCAATAATTTTTTTTATTGAATTATGTAACATTGTAAGGGACGCATCAAACTCTCATCTTTGCGGAGACATCAAGGTGACCTCGAGTTTTCTCAAGGTCACTGGACCTTTTTTCAATTTCAAGTTGTTGCCAATGGAAGGACGAATTCAGCGACCTATAATTTGATGATCTTGAGAAAACTCAATGTCACCTTGATGCCTCGGAAAAAGTAGGATATGAGAAATCACAAATTGTGCTCATTCAATGCGATCCTTGAAATGCTACACAATTCATTAAAAAGTTTGTCGATACAACCTGTTTGGGATTGGCTGAGCGTGTCGGCAGCGTCAACGCGCCGATTTACTGCGCCGCCGCACTATTGGCGGATCCGCACGTAATCGCGAGATCGAGAGTCGATAAGCAGCTCGCAGTAGCTTAGACCAGCACCGTCGGACTTCGATTAGGATCGATTATCGAACCCAAAAGGGGAATTACTATTGGCGGATCGCTCTATCGATCTGCCAATCACCAGTTCGACGGTGACGGTAACTGCCAGCTGTTCGACTCCGATCTCAACGATCGTCAATCGTGCTCTCTCTTGCAAACGGTAACGTCGCGCGTCTCTTGACCGGTTTTCGCAAGCAAGAAAAATTCGATTCGCTATCTGGATTCACGGACGCTAAACGTGAATAACTCTGAACTACTCATCTCGTTATCATCTCATTAGCTTTATTCGTAACATCTCGCCAAAACAAGCTTGTGTTTTGGCTGAATACAACAAGCTGTACTGTACATAGTTCGTTACAATTTTGAACGAACCCTAGTTGGGGAAATAAAGTTTTGTTCTACGTGAAGTGACTTGTTCTACCCCTTCTAATCCGTAACACAACCAATAGATAGATACATTTATAGGAACATTTTATTTCGCCGGAAGACCCGCAATCTAATGAAGCCTTTACCATTTTTCCGCGACGTCTTCGTGCGCGTAGCACAACTCAATCGCGCGTCGGACGGTGTCTCTTTTCCCCCCTGTCCCGGTTTCGCTCGCTCACGGTGTCGTTGTGAACGTGCCTGTAGTTTTCCAGGGAATTTATGTTCATTCAGGTGTCAGTCAATGGACACGCGGTCGTTGTTAATGAAACGGCAAGGGGATAAAGTGCCGTCATTTATCAGAGTAGAAGCGGTTTGCTCGAACGGCCGTGCAAATGGAACTCGGACGGGAGGGATTTTCGAATTTTCCGGTGTTCCTTCGTGGCAACGGGCAGATGGTGGGATCTGTGTCTCGTCATCGATTTCAACGATCGATTACGTGACAGGAATCAATGAAGAAACCGTAGACGGGCGAAGACGACGTCGGAGTCCCGGATCCAGGAATCGACGACGACGGCGAATCGCGTTAATGATGTGCAATGGAAGCTGGCTGACATTCTCAAAGGGAGAATTGCATGACGGCAGCGCGGCGTGTGTGCACGCGCAAACACAGTATGCTCACTTGCACACGGGTCGCAGGTGAGACGCATGTTCGCGCAACCAAAATACATGCACCAGATCCCAATCCCCGGAAGGACGCGCTTTCGAGGACGCGGCTGCGTATTATTCCAGCGGCTACACGATATTATTGTAAGCCTAATGAGTCCATTCATGACGTTTGCCGAATATTGATGCCGATTCGAAATTATGATCCCCGTATGGTCGCGGACATGTCGATTCCCTTTGACGACGCACTCTGGGCCATTTGATCCGTAAAGCCGGACACAACTACCGTAAAATTCGCCTAATCTTCAAGTTCTCATGTCGGCCCAAAATTATGAAAGCGGTCTAAGCCATATAATTCTTGATTCGAGATATTTAAAGGATTACATTTCAAACACTAAATGAATTCTGATATACTAAATAACTGATAATTATGGGCTCATATCTTCGCTGAAAACCACTATAAATCTATAAATCATTTCTACATTGATTTTTTAAAGAATCGTACATTTCAGTAAATTTAAGCTGGCTGTTTTAACAGTAAGCCCAGATAGCACAAAGACGTCTTCCAACGGCCTCCAACGTCTTATGTTACAAAACTGTCTTTAAGACGTCATATGGACGTCTTTTGGACGTCTTTTTGATGTCTTCAAGATGTCTGTTTGTCGTCTAAAAAACGTCTTATAACAGAAAAAAGTAGATGTATGCCAGGCGCGAACCTAGTATAAGTACGTCCACAGTCGAAATCCTAACTTTTTTTTTAATAAACATGTTTATTCACCTAGGTATGCACTTACAGCCTTTGGTGTGAGGAGGTAGTAACAAACAAAGAAAAAAAAATACCGGACACATATTGCGGTGTGTATCTAGTTGAACGCTCGCATGCGTTTCTCCTAGATAGACGGTCTTTGGAGTGTCTCGCATTATACATATAATAATACTCTAAGTGCGTTGACCCAACCGGGCTGTTGGAAACGTGGTTAATACTTTCAAATGTAATGCGCTGACGCATTAAAAATATTGATGAAGTTGATTTCATTTTTTAGTTTTTCCTGTGAAATGTTTAAGGTTTATCAGTGCTTAATAGGCTTATAGAATAAATAAAACGTAACAATTTCAAGATTAGCTTAGTTTTTCGCACAGAAAACGTCGAAAAAATTCTATAAACATTGGCTAAAAAATTGTTTAAAATAAATTGCAATTAGTTGGAGTGGCAAGAAAAAGAAAAAAACTCACGTCTCTTAACTTTTTAATCTGAGCCTAGTCATTTTTTTGTCACTACTAACAATTGCAATTTTTGAAAACAAACTGCAGTTATCGGTCGAAAGTGTCAGAAATCGTGAAAAAGCTGCAACTTTTGCGATCCTTAGTTTTTTAAACCTATAACAACGTCAATGCTGATTTCGATGAAATTTTATAAATAAGCTCAGATGAGAAAGTTAAAAAAAGTGAGTTTTTTATTTTGTTTTGTCACTCCAAGTAATAGCAAAATGGCAAAAGTATTTTAGTGATGGTACAATAATCTAACATCTCGAAAAAATTCAAGTCATTTAGTCTTATTTCAGACGTTAAAACGATGTCTCGAATAAGACGTGATTTTAGGACGTATGATTTTCAGATCTAAAATGGATGTAAAATGGACGGTCTTTAAGACGTCGCGTCGTGTGCTATCTGGGAACGTATCAATATCAAATGGTCTCTTTCATTTTATAATTGTTGGAATTATTAATGAATAAATTTCGCGCAGTATCTAAATAAATTTAATCTTGTAACTTTTGGAAGACAATCCCCGCCATATCCTTTTAGTGCTCCGTATTAAGATCATATTTATCGATAGTGCAGAAACAGAAAGAAGGGTCGCAAAGTCTAGCAAAGTCTGACATGCATCGTTCCGTACCCACCGCAGAAGAATGCGCAACGACTGTCGCGTTAATATTAGACGCCGCGCCGGTAATAAAGCAGTTTGTCGCGTTACGCCCGAGGCAGCGTTCACCGACGCGGCCAGTATTTCACGATTACGAGGTTTTCATGTTTAACACGTGTATGGCGGCTGTAATTTTTAGAGCCGTCTAGGAAATGGAAAGACAATGGCAGAGCTCGTTGCAATATTAATCGTGTTCCATGGAAAACACTCTCTCGAAGAGTACAGGGCCGCGTTCTACGCATTGAATTTTTTAATGGTGACGCGGCCCGTAAGTACTTTTTCGAAATGCGACGCTCATTCGCGGATAATCGTCATACGTAGGCGACACGATTCTTCATTTATCTTGAAAAATCAATTCTCCTCGTAATACTTAATCGGCAGTTTATTAAAATTTCGGTAAAACTTACGTTTAGGGGAGGCAGCTCCGATGATCTTGACCTTGACATATGTTGTCGAGGACAACATTCTCAACAACTATTGTCATTACAACTACCCGGTGCTCGGTCTTAGTTTTCGAGATATTTGCGAAAAACTATTGCTAATACTGTATTAAAATATTCACAATTTCGTCTGCGTAGTCGGCCCCTCTCCGCCCCTCCGCCACCTAACCCTAACTAATTCTGATTGCATGATTTTTCCATTACTAGTTCAAATTCTGTATGAAAGCTATATAGAATGCAAAAATTATGCGATCAGAATTAGTTAGGGTTAGTTGGTGGGGCCCGACTACGTATTCGAAAGTCCAGAGGAAGTCTTTCAAAATTGAAAGCTCACCCTATATAGAGTCACACTCTGTTCTGATCCCCACAACGTTTTTACAAACAGAAAATAAACAGATGCCGCCCTGGAACGGGCTTACGTTGCCACGGAGCATGCAAGAATTAGAATACGTAAAATTCAATACAGTATTTGCAATAGTTTTTCGCAAATATCTCGAAAACTAAGACCGAGCACCGGGTAGTTGTAATGAAAAAAGTTATTTAGAATGTTGTCCTCGATAACTTATGTGAAGGTCAAGGTCATCGGAGTTTCCTCCCCTAAACGTAAGGTTTACCAAAATTTCTACGGTCTGAAAAGAATTCCAAATCTGGTCATTGCGAAATCGGACACTTATCGGAGTACTGTTTCGGATTTTGTTGAAATTCGAATATGTTGATGTCTTCAGCGACATATGAAAGTATATAAAAGGACTTTTCGAAACCTTGAAAATTGTTGATTTCACAGACGTCCAAAGTGAAGTGATTTCTCATTAAATTATAACAATTGAACTAACAAACCGGTGAAAATAAGTTTTTCGATGCTTGTGGAGGAAACATAAGGGTATCTAATAAAAATTATTCCAGTTGGACAGAAATTTTTGTTCACAATATATTTGTCACATGTAAGATAAATTTTATACATTTGGAACAAAATTGAGTAGCTATAATTTGAAACAGTAGGAAAATGGAAAAAATTGTAGAGTATCGATACATTGCTTTTGATAGATACGCCAAAAATTATTAAAAACCGAGGAAGAAGCTTCTAAGTGGCTCCCGTTTCTCGCGTCGGGCGCAGAAAATAGTTTTTCACCGATAATGTATTTTCCGCTGTATTGACTTCGATGCGCAAAAGAAAAAACGAAATCCGAAAGAGGCGTCTATTATTCACGTTTCGAAACCAGAGAGTGGTCCCTTAATAAAGCGGCAAGTAGATAAAGTGCCGTCGACGGATGGACACGACGCGGTGCCCGCAACAGAACGTAACTGAGAGTACTTTCGTGGGATCTTCTCGCATGCCTCGGCTCCTCCAGTTCATTCGGAGAATTAAGAAGAACGATTCTGTCGGTTCAGAAGCCGTCCGGACACCTGTCTTCCATTACGTCGCAATTCTCTTGCCGGTAGTACGCTCTCTCGTACTCGGTCACGGTGTCCGCGTCTTCGAACTCGCCTGGCAATCTAAAACATGAAAAATCGTCGGGTAATCCGAAAGGAGGAGGAGAAAAGAATACCTTGAAGGAGCACGCGATTACCCGAAGAGAGAGAGAGAGAGAGAGAGAGAGAGAGAGAGAGAGAGAGAGAAGGGATGGTAGAGGAATGCTTTGCAAAGTAAAGTGAAAAGAGGAGATTTAATCGGTAGAAGAGATACCCCATTGACTAAGTTTGCCAGGAGGAAAGTTCGCTGCGCGTAACGGGACCAGATAGAAGAAGAAGCGCAACTGAATTTTCCGGCCGGGGGACAATGTTCTCGTAAATCCCCGCCCCCCCCCCCCCTCCCCCACCTGCGACGAGTTTTTCTTTCCGTGCGATAAAGTACCTAAAAATATTCAGGCGGGGTCGAACGCGCCGCATTTCACCGGCGTTATTAATTATCGAAAGGCAACCCCCGTGTTCGGAACTTGCTCCCTACCTTTCGAACAATGGCCCCCCTTCTGGCTTTGCAATTCGCCGGCTCCCTTCTCCCCCGACCTGCCGCGTGTCACGGTTCTTCGCGCGGCCGAAACTTTCCGAACGGTTATTAAAAGCGGAACGAGAAGTTGTCGAAGGATATTCCTTCGCGAGCCTCTCGGACGCGTCTGCGAACTTCTCGCGAATCTGCTGTCTGCTGTAGCCGGGGGACGTTAAGCGTCACGCCGGACGTCATGAATAAATTCAACGCGTTATCGGGAAAGTGTAACCCCGCCGCCAACCGCTGAAGAATCCTGGGAATGACTCGAAGTTACGCGGACGAGACGACACTTTGATGACAGCTGTATCCGTCGACGATCCCCTTCTTCTTTCTCCACTCCCCTCTCCCACAGGATAAAATCTCTCGGATAGTAGGCTCTTGCTTGACACGACAAGCCAGCTTGTGATAGAATTTGAAACTATAAGATTATTGAAATGATTAGAGAAAGAAAGAAATTTCGGTCTCTGTTTCTCGTAACTGATGTAGAACATTTTTATCTCACTCTAAAACAGAATGTTTTTTATAAATGGATCCACAAGCTTTCAGCGTTTTCTGCAAAGCTAGAAGGATTAGTTTGGTAGATCGAGCTGGAATAAAAATTTTTTGGGAAATTCCATTTGGTCGGAATCGCGGGAAGAAATAGTAAAAGTTTCACAACTTTTTCATCTGTAAATTTGAACAATGTGTTTTGTAGATTTAGATGATTTATACTCATGCTGAAAATTTTACCGAGATCGGTTAATTGGTTTATGAGTTGCAAACGATTATAAATGGCGAAGATCGTGTGATTTTCACAATTTTTAATCGTTTGCAGCTCGCAGCAACGTTATTAATTTAATTGGAGATTAAAGTGATATTGAAATATGGTTGAATGGAGTGATATCGATGTAATGAAATACGTAGAAAGAACGTTTTCCCCACGGATTTTCCAAAAATATTTTAACTCGTTTGTGTTAACTTTAAACTACATCCCCCGAAAACTTCCATTTGATAATCCATAAAATTAACGAAGTTGTGGCCTGCAATAGACATCTACACCAGCGGTGCCTACAGCAGGGTTTAAAACTTTTAACACGTTTTTCGCGAAATGGTGTTTGCGTAAACGGCAATCTATATTTCTCGGGAACCGGTGGACCGATACAGCTAGAATTCAGCAGCTCGTTTGTGACCGAGTTATCAGCTAGAATTTCTTTTACACATCATGATTCGATTTCTACGAATAAAACAAACTTTCTCTGTTGTAATGAAACTAATTTGTTGTATTTATTTCCAGAAGGAATATGATTTTGCGGTTTCATAGAAAAAATACAGTAAGATCTATTCATTACCATGTTTTTAAATGTTTCGATAAAAATGTATTTTATCCTGGAAGATTATGAAAGTTTATCCAAATTTTTTTTTGCGCCGGATATGAAACTTCTTAATCACCGTTTCCCTATTCAATTTTCGGGCTGCCTGACGTTCTCCTTGATCAATCTCTTTACTAATAATCGATTAGACATTCAACGACTGTTCCAGTTCGATTGCATTCCCACGTGCACGCGGGACGTTTTGATTAATCAGCACCTTCCGTTCGCGACATCGTTTTCTCTTCAATTTTCCTTCGACAAATCATTCTGCCAGTCATCGTTCATGCGATCGGTTGCTCCGATAAGTATTTGGTTGTTCGAATATTGCATGTCACAACCATATAACAGTTTCGAATTTTCTCAATAAATTTTAACAGTGAACTCTAATAGTGTTTAATTTTTTAATCACACTTCTTCATAAATTTTTCAAAATTAAAATTGCATCGATTGCAAGAAACAGAGAGCTAAACTCCTTCATATTTGTATCAGTTTGCAAAAATAGAAAATAATATTATATATCGGTGCTCTTAAATCATATTCATTTTAAACCTACCGTTTCAAATTTCATTTTTATAAATGTATAAAATCCGCAGTGCAATAACGAACTTGATAAGAACACGATTTCTTTGCAGGGTCAGGAGGCTGACTTATTGTTAGACCCTCTTACGTCCGCACCACTTCTCAAACCGGGAGGAGTAATCAGTCAACCGTAAGATACTTACGAGAACACGACACGCATAATCTCCTCGAAGAAGGTTCCTTTGTCCGTTCTCATTCGATTCCACCTCGCGGCCCTGCAGATTGCCCCGAGGACGCAGGCCCTTCCATCTTTGCCCTGTCTGCGCAAGAGAAATACGTCGATCAGAGGGGCATGCATAATACTGCAGAAAATTATTCGATTCCGAAGAAATGAAATTCCTTGCGTACACGCGTCAATGTTAACACATCACTCACTTTTTAATTTAACGTTATACGTTTGTGATTGGCGGCTAACAAGCCACAATCACGAACATAGTCGAATCGTTTCTTATGACTAGACTCCGGATCTTTATGCAAAATAAAAAGTTCGTGCATCAATTGCAAGACACTGGATCTAAATATTTTATATTTTTCACTAATAATTGTAATATAGTGAAAATAATATATTAATACTCTTAAAGTCTAAGAATTTTTTCACTCATCTAAATTGCACGTATTCGTTTTTGCCATAAATGCATAAAATCCGAAGTCTACTTATAACATTATTTTCTAACAGAAGATTTTCAAGTTCTGTCTAATATAACAAGTCACTGAGAATTATACTAATAGGCTTCCGGCGAGTGATAACTAGCGAATACATAAGGTTGTTCCGCAAATACACCTTGAGACTAGTGTAATTTTTTTCGTTCAAGGTCACTTGAAGGTCACTTGAAGGTCATGGTGTTGCAGGTCGCGTACTCGTCTCGATACGGGGTCCAATATCCCGTGGCAAAAAAGAAACCAATGTTTCAACAAATTTTCCCTAGGACAACGCGGAAACTCTTCAAAATATTATTTTACTCGCAATTCCATGTACACTGCCGCTTAAAAGTATGTGGACATGTGGACACTTCCTTAATTCTTATAACTACCTGACAAAAGTTATGATATCTTTAGTAAATTTGATTACCCTGTAAGTATTCCAGTTCCTACAGTGTTTTAGAAAACATATTTTAATAATAACTTATTAAATATCTCACCGATAATGATAAAAAATAATTATATCTACTTTTCATCTACATATCCACTGCGTTTACTAGTCGTGGCATCCTGGCTATCAACTTTTTCATTATTTTACTATCAATATAAGGTTCTATTTAGATTGTAAGATTTCCCAAAAATGTTTTTCGAGACATCTTTTTCGGACGCAACGAAATATAACGCAGTTTTCCACCCACCGGATAGACTTTTATTTATTTAAGAAAATTGAATAAGAGAATACATTACATACATACTCATAATAGAATTTAGCAACAAATATTGTTTAATAATAAAAATATACATTATACTGGGTGGGGCGCTATAAACAGGTCACCTGAATAACTCGTTTGCTTTTGAAGATAGAAGAAAATTGCATCAGACCAGACTTACTTGGTATCGAGACGCTCGTAATTTGATGTTACTAATTTTTTTATAGGTGGAGACGTCAAGAAGATATGAAGGTTAACCTTCTTTTTAAAAATGGAACGATATGGTTTTTTATTTGCATTCTCATAGTGTGTTTCAAGACGAATGCAATTACCTATTATGAAGGTCATTCAAGGTCACGCAAGATCAACTGCAATAAAAAATAAATTGTCTGACGGCACTCTTCAAATACTTTTGTTTCTTCTCTGGTTGTTAGCATACCGCTTTTGTAATTATTGATAAGGGTCACAGAACATAAACAAACATTCAATCACATTGTACGCTTGTCTGTATCCAGAAATGTTATTAGTAGTTTGACTACCGATTAGAGTACGGTTTTGTAATATTTTTACCGCGGAAAACCAATAACCAAAGTTGACATGCAAAAATATGCTTGAAAGAGAGCTAGCTCTATAATAGATGGAAATGAAATTGATCCGACAGTGCCATGGGTATTGCCACGTTTTAGACTATGTATCCTATGTTCAAGGTCGTCATAATGAATACATATACTAGCAGTGAGTACGTAAATAACATGTTACATGTAAATCGTCGAAGTGTTCGAAGAGTGCTTTCAGACAATTTATTTTCTATTGCAGTTGATCTTGCGTGACCTTGAATGACCTTCATAATAGGTAATTGCATTCGTCTTGAAACACACTATCAGAATGTAAATAAAAAACCATATCGTTCCATTTAAAAAAACAAGGTTGACCTTTATATCTCCTTGACGTCTCCACCTATAAAAAAATTAATAACATCAAATTCCGAGCGCCTCGATAACAAGTAAGTTTGGTCTGATGTAAGTTTCTTCTATCTTCAAAAGCAAGCGAGTTATTCAGGTGACCTGTTTATAGCGCCCCACCCTGTATTTCACAAATTTCATGAACACGATAAGTGTCCACATACTTTTGAGCGGCAGTGTATCTCACTTACACCACTATAATTCTCAGCCCACCAATTGTTTAATTACATTTCGGGCCCGTGTACAATCTAAATTGGCTAGAACGTTTGGCTCGAAGAGAAACGTCAGAATGTTACAGTGCGAAGAAAAATGATCGAGGTGCGATGGGGTGACGGGTAGTTTCGATCCCTTAGCGGAAACGCAGGCAGCTAAAATATTATAGAAAAGCACGGCATCAAGTAGTTTTCTAAACTGTAGAGGCTCGTGCCCGGGATGGAGGGGGGGGGTGCGTTTCATCAAAATCGGCGTGTCACGGTGTCGGGCGATGTTCCCCACGAGACCGACTGCGATCGTTTATCACTATCGTGCTCGTTATCTTCGTCAGGCTGTCCGTGAGGCGGTGGTCTATTCATTAAGTTTGCGATAATACCGTCGAGCGTTGATACCGGTGAGTACGAAGCGGTTCGGTGTAAACCGGCGAAGGTTTACAGGGATCCTCTCCGCCCTTTCCAGCTAACCCCGCCCCAACCCTCGCCGCCGTGCCGCTCCGAGCCGCTCACCTCCGAAGCAAACACTGGCAATTATAGAGTACTATGCTTTGCTATTAGGATCGGAATAATGCAGTTGCCGTGTTTCATCGCGGCCGGGCCCACCGGAAATCCACGACGCAATCTTGAAATCGTGTTAAGACCGGGCAGAGGAGGAAACGCGTTTATGGATGACATCCATCTTCTTCGGCCTCTTCGCGTAAAATCATTTCTATTCTCGTTAGTACAATAGGTACCGTGCACCAACGGGGAACTGCATCGAACTTGCTAATTTTAATGGAAATGTAGTTTTGATTTTTGTAACACTACCACTGTTGGTCAAATGACCGGTTTTTATATTTTTCATTTTACAATTATTGCAAATATGAAGTTGCTTACATGGAAATTGATTCGGTAAATTTCTTTATCCAAGCACATATTATGTTAAAAATTGCACAAAACTTAAATAAATAGGGCTTTGTCATTTTTGTAAGCTAAAATATTTTTATCGCTTCTAGTGCTCGGTAGGTTTAGTGTTAAATGAGTCTTTTTAACCGACTTCGAAAAAGGAGGAGGTTACTCAATTCGACCTGTATGTGCCTTTTTTTCGCTTTTATGTGGCAATGGTTATCTAGGAGATGAAAAATATCTTCTCTCAATATTTCGAAAATTGTCCGATCTAGAAAAAAATTGTTTAAAAGTTCGTATATCTAGTTGGCTAACACAATAATTTTAATTTAAATAAACGATCTCAAATTGTCTCGTTCTGTACAATAAAAATAGAATTTAGTCATTTCTGTTCTCGCCAAAACAGTGACACTTTTGTTTGTCTATATGTACATACGTCCTCTCTGTCTCACTCCAGGCTGTTCTTTATCTACCTTTGCCAGCTGATGGTTCCCGTCTTTACTGTTTACCTCCTCATGCTCTCTTTTTCTTCCTGTTTTCAGGTTCCTTTTCGGGCATTACACGGTTTAACCCGACTCTGTCTGGTTAGCCTCAGCTATTCTACTTACACCATTTCGTTCTTTCTCGCGGTCGATATACTTTTCCTTCGCTACTCGAAAAGAGACACCTGCCTTTTATTCGGTCCGCTTGTCGAGTCGTGCCTTACAACCAGCGAAACGTTTGTCTAGAGAACAAAACTGACCCTGAGAATGAAGTGTTCGATGCAAAAGGAACTTTGCATATCCAGTAGAGATCCCTATTTCACGTACACGTACTTCGGACGTGTCATTTTAAGTACACGGGTACGCGTGTACTATATCACCTATATTTAAATACACGCGTATTAACGTATCCGCATTTTAATTCGTATTAATTTTTAGGAAACAGTTACTAATTTTCGAAAGCAAAATATAGATATACAGTGTATTTCCTACTTTTCCGGCGAGATTGTAGGAGCATGAGCTACAAGTGAAAATACGAAAAAAATGTTATAAGAAGTTTGTTTATAAACGCTTTATTACAATATTATAGGCAAATATTGAATGTAGCCTGAATAGGTACGGAACAGCAGATTTAAAGCTGAATAATACGGAAGTCGATTGTGTTTATTAGGGTGGACCATATTTTTCGACCAAAAAATTTTGGGCGCGCCCCCCCCCCCCCCCTAATATTGTTCCATGTCATGAAAGACTGATATATCCAAAATTTTAGATCAATCGGACGTCGGGAAGGCGTGCCTAATCGAGCGCGAAGTTTTGAAATAGAAGTAACTGCGCGCTCAATGTGATGAGTATACTGAAAATGCAAGTTAAATATTTTAAACCTCCAAAAATATTATAATTCCTTACATGCACTCAAGTATACGTATACTTTGAAGGAATTAAGATTATTTCACATTAATTTGCCTGTCTGATTTCTGTCAGCCACCTTCCCGCTAACAAGTCCGTTTTCGCGAAGCTCATCCGGTTAAAAATATTATGCTCCAATTAAATATAACATATTTATGTCGAACGTTAATTTCTCTATTTTTTAAATTAGTATAAGAAGACAAGTAATAGAATTGGTACTTTCAATAAAATACATAAAATTTAGCATAAATATTTATAAAAATATGATAATTAATAATTCTAATCAATATTTTGACATAAGAAGAACATTCAGTCATAATAAAAAGTCTTTCCTTCAAATATTCCCATTCCTACAATATTTCATGTTTTTCGCAACTTCAATGTCAATGAGGCACGCCTTCTGCTTATCCGATCAACTTTAACTTTTGCAGGAATTATTTTCTTACCGAATCCCACAATTTGGGGGGGGGGGGTGAACAAAATTTCACCAAGTATAGCTATTGTCCACCCTAGTGTTTACTTTGCCTGTACTTACGAAATATTTCTTAACGTACGAGGACCGTTAAAAATATTTAAATCATCATTTCAAAATTACCACCTTCTGCATTGATACAAACTTGACATCGATGTAATATGGAATGTATTACATTTTGAATTTCCTGAGGATTTTGCTGCATCTCAGCAACTAAATTAGTAATTCGTTGAGTTAATTCTTCTTCGATTCTCAATCGACTTTCCGTATTATTCAGCTTTAAATCTGCTGTTCCGCACCTATTCAGGCTACATTCAATATTTGCCTATAATATTGTAATAAAGCGTTTATAAACAAACTTCTTATAACATTTTTTTCGTATTTTCACTTGTAGATCATGCTCCTACAATCTTACCGGAAAAGTAGGAAACATCCTGTGTAATATAGATAGAAAAATTAATTTGATAACCACTCCTATTGAAAAAAATTTAATCAACTAACTCTTTAGTTTATTAGAGAAGAATCTGATATGTTTTAATGTTCTGACAATAAACGACTTCTTTTGGGATAACAATATTCTTAGTTGTTGGATAACAACATTCCAAAGTAACGGGTGTTGCTGATATGTTTAAATATTTTCGATACATAAATTCTAGTCTTGAGATATATAAATTAATATCAATGTTCTGTAAAAGAAACACCATGCGCTGTTGTATGTATGCTGATGTGAATGTGTCCGTTGCGCAAGGCAGCGGGGGGGGGGGGGGGGGGGGAGCAGCGTTCCTCAAACAATGTTGTGACGCGCGGTCCGGTCGTCGCCCCGTGTTTCTTTCCGTCGTAGGATGATTCCGCGCCGCGACGGCTGACCAACGACGCGACGACTCGCGCTCTAAGGACACGGTTCGAATCAAGACGTTTTGAAGAGAACAGTTAGCGTTCGCACTCGAAAGAACATGTACTAGAGTAATAAAGGATATCTTCGCCATACGTTTCGATCTCCTGAGAAAAACCCTGTCACTCTACAGTTCTAAAAATATAACCGTCACGCACTGATGTACGTTCAAAACCACGATCTCTAATATCCAGTCCTTTCATTGCATAGTTATGTTCATTCAATCTCTTTAGTTTTTGACCTGCCAAAATTCAAAATTTTTTGATATACTGATATTGTAAAGGATTTATACGAATTTTAATAAATGTATTATTTTAGATATATATTAACACAAAAATAACTAAAAATCTGAATTGATGTTATTTTTATAAAATAATGTGAATTAATCTGTTTCAGTGATTCGTGGATCCAGTGTTAATTAGAGCACAAAGCTCAGAATAAAAATGAAATGAAGAAGAAGAAGAAAACAGAAATGTTATTCATGTTTGTTAACACGGATGTCTTATCCCATTCTACAAGTTTGTAAGTGTCACAAATGTATGAAGATTCGTGTATTCTGCATGCATTCTGTGTTACGCAAGCAATTTTCGCGCCGTGTTCTCTTCTGTCTCTGTGTTAAGGCGATATTCCCATTCGTAGAATACATAACACCTTGGAAATGTCTTCCCAAAATTTTATGCTCGAATTCATTGAAATGACGAAGTTACGACTAGACTGTGGATTTTATGCATTTCTAACACAAACGAGCAGATGAAATGCAGTGATGTTGTGCGCGTTTGAAGTTGTTTTATATTAAGAAATAAACGTCTATACAGTCTAAATTATTATCATAACACACACATAAAAAATTTAAACAAGAATAACAGAATGTCTCTTGGATAAACTTGTAAGACTCTACTGTATAATATAACTGAATAAATAAGATTATTAAAAATGTTTTGAGAAATGATAAACGAGATGTTCATAGAATATTTCTACATAATTCTAGTAGCCATCTGAATAAATTATTTACGTCACTTTCAATTAATCTTTTTATCACACGAACTTGCGCATGAGTCTCTACGTTTAGAAACTTCTTCGACAATCCTATCAGCGCCACGTCTGTTTCCCTTGACATCGTGCCACCCTTGAAAATTACCACGATCCTGATCTACAGGGTGTCCCAACATTCCTTCAACTCCCAGAAATGGGCGATTCCTGAGGTCATTAGAAGCGACATTTTTCTTTTCCAAAATGTTCGCTGCGGCTTTGTTTAGGAGTTATTAACGAAAACCACGGACCTATCAGAGCGCGACCTAGCCACGTGTTGGCAAAGAAGGTCCGACGCACAGTGGGCCATTTCGATGAATTTTGTGTCAAAAGCAAAGAACTTTCGATAGAAATGAGATAGAGCGATGATTTTTTTTTTAAATTAAAGCTGAAACATTGCAGAATATGGGATAAATAGAGAGATTATGGTTCGAAAGTTTTTTAACCATGAAAATATTTGTTAAACTTGTAGAATTTCAAGGAAATTGTGGTTTATCGAATACCACGCGCGGAAAGATTTTTTTTTTGACATGCCATATATCATTTCCCGTAGATTTTGTCACGCTGCGCTGATTCCAAATCTGGTCGAAAATTTGTCTACCATCACAGAATTTAAAAAAAAATCGATTTTTCTTTCGCGCGTGGTATTCGATAAACCACAATTTTCTTGAAATTCTGCAAGTTTAACAAATATTTTCAAGGTTCAAAAACGTTCGAACCATAATCTCCCTATTTATCTTCTCTATATTGAGCTTTGATTTAAAAAAAATCAATGCTCTACCTTATTTCTACCGAAAGTTCTTTGATTTTGACACAAAAATCATCGAAATGGTCCACTGTGCGACGCACCAGCAGTCGTCTGGGTCTGTAAGTCCTTGATAAGAGGACTTTCGTCATCGCAGATACGCGGAAACCGTCCGTGTTTATCAATACATCGTGACGTATCAATCATAAAAACATTGGTAAAAATAGTACAGTAATTTTCGATATACCGCGATGGGTCGGGAGGGCTTTCGTCGTATTTCGGCTCTACTGGCGCGCCGAACCATCTTTGCCTAGACGCTTCTAGGTCGCGCTCTGATTGGTCCGTGTTTTTCGTTAATAACTCCTAAACAAATCCGCGGCGGACATTTTGGAAAAGGAAAATGTCGCTTCTAATGACCT
Organism: Lasioglossum lativentre; assembly: GCA_916610255.1. Taxonomy (NCBI): domain Eukaryota; kingdom Metazoa; phylum Arthropoda; class Insecta; order Hymenoptera; family Halictidae; genus Lasioglossum; species Lasioglossum lativentre. The sequence goes on along the minus strand of OU744356.1, from coordinate 40,478,106 downwards.
CAGGAATCGCCCATTTCTGGGAGTTGAAGGAATTTTGGGACACCCTGTATAAAATCCGCAGAAATCCTTAACGGTAAGATCTGTTGCGTAAGCGTCACGTGGACCGTAAAGTCTGCCATTAAAATGGAAGCAATCGATGTCGCATCTCACGGATCCCTGATCAAAAGTTAAAGCAGTTTGCAAGTGCTCTTGCATCTAGTTAAGAAGCGGTCGACGGAACAATGGGAGACTATTAACACGGTGAAATAACTACGTTCTGCGTGGAATCGTGGCAAAGCGCGCGGATTTACAACGATGTCAAACAGTCGGAGACAAAATTAAGTAGACTTCAAAAATTTATAACTTTTTCAAATTTTAATTCAATTTTTTGAGATGCTAGAATGATTCGTCTACTAAATATTGTGTAACAAACAAAAATTAATTAAAATTGGTCGAAATTGCAAAGAAATAATCGAGGTTCTACCGAATCGTCAATCGGGCCCGAAGATCAATGGAACAAATGGAGAAACTATTACACCGATATCGGGATAATCGACGATATTTATGCAAGCAGTATGCAACGTTCGCGCGCGCATAGCGTACGCTCCGGCTTGCACGCTCTCAGAATGGGTTTTAATCGATCGATAATGCCTCCTTTCGAGTAATGCATTCGAGTAATGCAGCCCCTCGGGCATCGACAAAAGTCTCTCTCTTTTGCCAATACTCGAACAAGTCTTGGATTTGCTTCTCGCACGTCTAACCTTCTCGGGTACAGGATGTTGCAAAATGTCAGATCCTTCTTCTAGACCTGTTTGGAGCTTACGGTAGGAAATCAGTCTTTTCATATCTGTGGTATATTCAGTAAAATACTTTGCAGTTTGTTCGAAGATGTTTCAGTTTATGGCATTTTAAAGAAAAAATGTATCGTTATTTTTCCACCCGGTATATCATGAAAAGACGCCTTAGAAAAAAATGATTGATGAATTGTGAAAAGGTTCAAGCTCCAAAATGAATTCAGATTTGTATGATTTTTTACGAAATTAAAATAAATGTAGACAATCTTTGGAAAATTAGGAATTCGGTATTTAAATACTTCCGAGCAGTTTAACTGAACATGGTGCAAAATAACATTGAAAAAATGCTACATGAAAGTATGATTAAGAAATTTAACAACAATCATTATTGTTATAAACTATTTTGTGTGGCAGTACTAAAACGGACAACAATTACTAGCTCAACGTCTTGTACAATAAATGGTTTCCTTCGAAAAGTACGTATCATTCAATGTGAGGGAGTTAATCAATCATGCTCTAATCAGATTTGATAATCATTGCTGGAATAATGGTTACATAGAATCATTTATCTGAATAAGTTTGAACTACCAGACCTACCGCAGTAGTAATTACGAAATACGGATTAATAATTATGAAATAAATGCTTTTTAGCTGTATATCTTTATGGATATGAAAGAACTTCTTCTGAACCTCATAAAGGTACGCAAACTATTTCACTCATTTCCATGTTTAATTATAATTTCATTTCAAACGTGAATATCTGTAGTAGTATTTTGCAACAAACTTGCTCCTTAGCAACTCTGGAAATTTTCGCAATAGCAAATGCAATGTTACTTTGTAAAAATTCTACGAATTTCCCAACATATGATATGGAAAGTACTTCGTGAGGACCGTTCTTATTACCAAGCAGGAATGAATATACAGGGTGTATAAAAAGTAATGATCATTCGTCTAAGGGGTAAATCTACACGTCTGGATCGGCGGACATTCGTGAAAGAAACTTGTCGCAAAATTGTTTATATCAAAGAAAATTTTTGTTAAAGTTTTTTTTATATCAACACGTTCTACTCATCGCGAAGAGAAAAAGTTTGCGACCCATGATTCCTTTCAAACTTTTTCTCTTCTCGATGAGTAGAACGTGTTGATGTAAAAAATACTTTAACAACAATTTTCTATAATATTACAAATGTCCACCGATCCAGAGGTGTAGATTCATCCCTAGGTCGGATGACCATTACGTTTCAGACACCCTGTACATGGTTGAATTAAAATGGGTAAATGGAGGGTTAATAAAAAGAAACGCAAACTGTCAAGTTACCATTAATTCAAACAAATTTTTCGGAATCTGGAAGAGAGTAGACTGCAGATTTTTATGCAATTTTTGTAGACGAATTTCAAGAAATTAGAATCGAATTGTAGATCTGAAATAAATAAAAATTGTACCAAAGTCCGTCGAATTTTATATTCCAGCATTTTCTGAGAATTTTCGGAAGCCATAAATGCATAAAGATCCGCAGACTAGTTATAAGGTTAATTCTCGATTGTCTGGACCGCGAAGCTTCTCGTTTCGGGAGAGATTACACCGTCCCGTCGAATCAGGTACGAATACATAAGCGGAGGGTCGATTATTGTCGTCGGAATTCAGCGAAGACAGGATCTTCTCGCGCGGAATCTCCTGGCAACACTCGAAACAGCCCAACGAAAGGGGCTGCTTTATCGTTAACTCGATTCGGAGCGCACAATCGCGCCCAATCCGTGAAAAGCTGTGGCCCTTTCAGCGACGGTGCGGTCGGCTCGCAGAGGAGAACGTTCGGATGAAAGCTTGACTGGGCTTTGTTTAGTCCGTCAGCTTTTTCAAGCCGGCGAAGAGCAGCCGGAACCGGTTCGAACGTTGAAAGACGAGGGGCTAAAACGTTCTATCGGGCGGCGGCGCGGCGTTCCGCGATCGCCTTTCGTTTCGACGAGGTCAACGTTTCTGCACCCGAGAGAGAGAGAGAGAGAGAGAGAGAGAGAGAGAGAGAGAGAGAGAGAGAGAGAGAGAGAGAGAGAGGGTCCGGGGATCGGCTTCGAAAGCCGGCCACTTAACCCTGCCGAGACTTCACATTCTCGTTTTCCACAATTACTCGCGGCGTGAATCGGACAAGTGGTCGGCCGAGGGGAGTCCCGGCTCCGTCGCGTCGCGTCGACACAAGACCAACATTCGAAATCAGCGGCATGTTCTAAGTCTTCGAGAGAAAGCACCACCTTCGTCCACCCCCGAAAATCAAGAGACTCTTCGCCGGGGGAACAATGACGTGAGACCTACTCGAACCGCACTCGAAGACTTTCTTTCCTGGCGCGACGATACTCTCCCTGTTTCAGCTAAACTTTCCAGCCCGGGTCTCCTTTACTTCTACCAAAATGGACTGAATTTTTCTGTGTTTGTAGCGCACAACAAGCCAGGTAGCACACGACGTCTCAAAGACGTCCGCTTTACGTCCATTTTAGGTCTGAAATTTTCGACACGTCGAATAGTTTTAACGTTTGAAATAAGACTAAATGACTTGAATTTTTTGAAGATGTTATGAGATGTTAGTTTATTGTACAATCACTAATCGTACACAATCGTTGGTTCAGCGCGTTAGGTGTACCACTGTGGACGTGCTTATATTAGGTTCGTGCCCGGCATATGACTACTTTTTTCTGTTAAAAGACTTTTTTTTAAACGTCAGAGACGTCTTGAAGACGTCTTTAAGACGTACAGTTTTGCAACATAAGACGTCCAGAAGACGTTCGGAGGCCGTTCGGAAGTCGTTGTGCTATCTGGGAATCATTAGAAACTTGTTCAATCTTCATAATTGCTGGTGTTTAACAGAGGATTAGATGTGTTCATAGGATGCGAGAATATTCGGAGTTAATTGGTAGACCTAATTAGCCTAAGCACTAACGGGTATTATCCGGATATGCCGTAGAATCGGCTAACCCCACTGTCGCGCTCCAGTCGCCCGGCGGGACAGGTCTGGACAGGACTCGCGCTGGCTGGCTTACGTCATCGACTCGCGGGTTGCCCAGGCCAGAACTAAACCATGCAGTTCTAATTATATCGTGTTTAGTTTGTCATTTGCAAATCGTGTGTGTCTGGTACTTGGAGAACCATAACCGCCTAGATAGCATATGACGATGCAACATTTAGTAACTAATTGCCAGAATGACCGCGATTTTTGCACAAGACTTGCGACGGCAGCAGATTTCCAGAAGGAAAGAACTGCATTCACGACTATACTTCGTCCCGGTTTTTCCTCGAATCCTCCTGCATGATAAAATCTTCGCCTTAATGCAACAAACGCAAACGCTTTAATCCCCGCCCCACCGACGCCCACGGATTGATCGGTTACTCACGTTTCCAGTAGCAACTCCATTTTGCGATAAAGTTCCCTTCTGCTTCGACGATGATACACGTCCGAGGGATATCGCGATAGCATGCTCTCGCTGGGCAACTCCCACGCCTGGCCCGCGGTGATCCCGACGGTGAAGAATCCCGAGGGTTTCGCGTATGTGCTTATTGTCAGGCAGTACACCAACTGAAGAAAGAATTATCGTTTGAGGGACAAACACCTCGGACACTCCTCGACATCGATAGGCAAAAAAATTAAATTTATTTTTATCCAACAACTTCGGGAACGGAGAAATTGATATCATTTAATTAAACGCTGCGGCTTCTTCCTTGAGAATTTAAAGTTAAACAGTTCTATAGATAGCGTTTCGTACAAGGAGTAATTGCTTCTCTGACGTTTCCTGTTGACTCCGCTTAATGGACTACTTTTGCCGCTGGTTCCCTTTCTTAAATAGAAGGTTAAGAACCAACACTCTAAAAAAAACGACTGTTTATTATATATTAAGAAATCAAGACTCGAGGAGCTTCTTCGGTTTGCTAGAATTGTTTTTTCGCCTTGCAGTTTAATCCATTTAGATCTGAAACTGACACAGTCTGTTTTACGAAATCCATAATAATTTTGTCAAGAAAACTCTATACAGCGTGGTCCACCTAAATGTGGCCACCTAAATATCTCCTTTATTTGTGATGACTAGACTGTGGAACTTTATGCAAAATAAAAATTGTTTGCAACGAACGAGGGCCACATAACTTTCATTATTCAATAATGTTCATAGGCTGCAACTAATATATTGATGTTCTTAAATTTTTTAAATCTGTCTACCGTTTTAAACTGCAACTACTCATTTTTATCATAAATGCATAAAATCCGCAGTCTAGTTATGACATAGCAAATGTTTTTAATGCGATATAAATAGTATCACAAGGTATGAATTCTTTGAAAATGTTATTTTTTCCATGTGTTCAATTTAATTTTCAAAGATCAAGGTCATTTGAAGGTCATATTGTTATCATACATATCTGAATGTATTTGTCGCTCAGCTGCGCGATGCAATAAACAAAAAAAAATGCAGTAATGTATTAAAAACTCCACGATGACTTTGATAACTCCGAGAAAAATTACCTTGAGGAAAAAAATGTTCTTACCAGATATTGACATGACGCGCATTACGTAAGCAATAGTTTTCTCATCACGATAACCTGAAGAGATATTTAGGTGGCCTTACTTAAGTGGAACACATTCTAACTAAAAACTGGAACAGTAAATAAACCAAAAATGAAATGTAGCTCGATCGAGGGGTATACTCGTGGTGCTCGGTTAACAGGTTGGAAACGTTGTCGAATTAATTTGTACGGCTGCCGCCTCGAGAAGAAGAATCGACCATTGATCTGGCACTCGATCAACGCAACCTGTATGAGCACGCTGTGAAAATTAATTGACGGAATCACGCCAGTTTTCTGCACGCGTCCCAACGATCCATTAACGAATTTACTTCACGGCGTGGCGGACGCCATTCCCGATTTTCTGACGCGTGAGCGCCGACTAATTGGAAAACACAGGTATTTGGCATCGTGTGCACGCGCCTCCCCCCCCCCCTCGATGTTCCAAGGCATTAAATAATTAGTATCACCGAATTAACGAGGCTCGTCGCAGCGACGCCGCGCCGGCTCCTTTTAACGCGTACATTTTGCATACGAGCGTTTTCAATGACGAATAAGTGCCCTGCGAATGAGCCGGCTGCTTTGGGCCATGGCCGGGCTATTAGAAATTATTAAGCCATCGTTTACAGCGCAAGTTTCGCGAACTCCTGCTCGTGGAAAACGCCTCGGAGACAAGTCGCGCGTGCGCCGTTCATTCTCATTTGTTTTTCCCTACAGGAGGTAGGTTGTTTTGTTACAGTACTTGGCCAAAAAGCTAGGGCCGTTTATAATTTTACACATTTTGATATTAAGACATCATAAAAAAATGTTCTGAACGTGTGGTGATTAGACTGCGGATCTTTATGCAAAATTAAAATTTTCAACGTCAATTTGCAAGATACTAGTACCAGATAAATATTTCTTTCTGCCTTTAACAGTTTTATTAAGTTGGTACTAATACATTGATACTGTTAAATTTTGACCTTTTCACTGTTTTATATTTCACCTATTCATATTTGTCATAAATATGCATAAAATCCGCAGTTTAGTGGTGATGATCAAGCTTTTCCTTAAATCTGTGTCTAACTTGCTGTACATTACCGAATATACATCTTATTAGTTAATGGAAATATTTTCCACATTGAAAATATGAATAATTATAAATATACACTTGAGTTGTTTGATCGAATAGCTTTTGTCAGGGGTAGCACTCACCAGCGATTTTTGTTTGTTGCTCGCATTAAAAATCCTGCATCAAACGAAAAACGCGCCAGACGACCAATTAATGAACACCAATTCCTAACGAATGAACAGAGCTATCCCAGAGAATGATAATCGGACAAACGAACTTACCATAGGACCATTGAACCACTTCAAAATACAAATTGCTGATTCCACGATAGCAATTGCTTACTTCGGAAATGTTTCGATGTCGTTCGAACAAATACTAAATTAATGCAGCGTCGAATAAGTTATACAATTAGGCAACTTTACTACCGAAAATATCCTTAAAGTGTTCATTACGTACGAACGTCCCGTGAGTTTCGAAAATAGGTGAACTTTTAAGAGTGGATCATTCTGAAACTCCGCTGGGACAGGAAGTTTCAGAGTGTTCCTGGCAGGTAGGTTAACATTATAAACAAGTTTTTTATACGTCGATTAGGCAAAGCTAAAGAGGAGCTTTCGGTGGGATGTTTGACTCACTTGAACGTTGCTACCTTGTGGGAAGACCAGGTACTTCGCGTCGAATTGCCTTTTCGTTCGATCCATCGTTCTGTTGGTGGAAGAGACGCGTAAGACCCAAAGTAGACACAGAAGTTTGACGGCTGGAACGCGGAACGACGGACGCGCGGCCGGCATGGCATCCCGTTAAGTCCCACTGAATTGCTTCGGTCAACCGAGCCGGATTTATCGAAGCTGTTTGCTCGGGGACAAGACGTTAAGTGATCGGCGGATGATATAACGACAGGTAACGGTGGTTAGAGTGTTTCGCGGCGTTTAGCGAGCAGTTTTACGGCCCGATCGTTAAACTCCTGCTTCAATTAGTCGTTAAACCGCGAGCAAGTGCGAATTGCATCAGATTCTGTTCGCGGCTCGTACCTTCGCTTCACGTCGGAGAGTCTCTTCGATACGTTGTGTGCGATACGACACAACGACCATAATCTTCCTCATTCGCCTCTACAGTTCGCGAATGCTTCGCACAAATTAACACGCTCGCTCGTAAACAGCAGCTCGAGAAAATTAGATCAAAGCGATTCGATCGATTAAATAGATTCCTGTGATTCCTCTTTCACATAAATTTCAACCCCTTCGCGTACTAATTGGCTCGACAAAGTTTTCTTTCGATATAACACGACAATGTTCTACTCGCAACAAGAAAATCTCCATCCCCTATTCTTCTTTTGAAGTGGTCTGACAATTAGTGCCAGAACGTGTCTACCAAACTGTGGTAAAAAAGAAAAATCGTTTTTGTCCTTTAATACACATATTATTACTTAAATCGATCGATAACTACAAACTCTATACACAAGCACACGAATCATCGCGCTCTGTACACAAACACACGAATCCCCGCGTTTTCGTGTACCGAAAGGTTGAATTGCAGCTGACTTCATCGATCTTAAACATTTCGTTACGGTCTGAACGTTACGTTTTCTGTTCTGGTACCCGATTTTAAAGACGTTTCATGTAAAAAATTTTTTCAAAATACATTTGTCGAAAAAAAAAAATAAAAAAGATGCAATTAAAAAAATTTTTTTTACACAGTTCGATAGACACAATAATACCATGCAACTTTAGTTTCAACTTTTTTTTAATGTTATTTGTTGTTCTTTCACGGAAAATATTGAAATTTTTCAAGGGCTGATTTCACCCCTTCAACGCGGAAAGTAGTAGTAGAGAATTGTATTAGGCATAAATTTACTTGTGTTTCATAATTTTTTGAATTTACGGGTTCGATAACTTCCCTTGGTAGTCGTACACCGTGTGCAGTCAGTGCCCCTGTATAGTCCTAGCGTGACAATGTTCGTCTCGAGAATGTTTCCGAGGACGGTTTCGTAGATTTATCACGGGGTTAGGATAGGCTACCACTCAACGAAAGATTAATCTATATCAGACGCATCGTTCGCAGATCTAATTTCGCAAAAAATCGGCCGGCTAGGTGGAAACTTTCATAAAATCGAGGAACCCGGAACTCCACTTAAGAGCTTGCTCGGAGGCTTTAATAGAACAACACACGGTTTGAAAGGCCATTAATTTTCGGTGAACTCGGGATCATGGTTTTCGGCCGTTCTGTATCTGCTGGCTCGCGAAAAAAAGAAAAAGCGAACTACGAGAAAAAGAAGAAGAAAAATGAAAGGAAGATGAGGACTAGGGGTGTATGTACACGCGTTTCAGTAATCACGGATCATCGTTCTATGCGAGCCAAGAAATTAGAATGATGGCATCATCGATTCCATTCCCGAGGGGTCGTGAAATTTTACAGCGTCGACCTCGTGGACTGTCGCGCGTCGTCGGCTGCTCGGGCGAAAATATAATTGGAACGTTCGCCGTTGTAAAAACGGAACGGCGGATTTTTTAGCGGAGACGATAAATTTCCGCGCTCCTGTCAACCTTTCTCCGCCCACCAAAGATTTCCCGTGGTCGTTACACCATGAATTACAGCGTGATCGTAGGTGCGACCCGATCTTTAGAAGAAAGACCGTACTTTTTCGGGCTTTTAATACTCAATAAGATTGATTAAATGGCTGAAATTGATACTGGCCAGCTTTTATTACCTCGTGTTGTTAATCTATAAGATAATAACTAGATTTTATATGTTTGTGGCAACAGGTTCGCAGAGTGTAGTAAAAGCTTTACAAAAACCTATGTTCAGTTCCCAATGTAATAAACTTCTTATAGAAATTAAGGAAAAATATCTTAAATTTATATCCAACAGTAGTAAGACAAACTTTGTTAAATTTATTTGGATCCCAGCACATATTGGCTTAACAGGAAATTAAAAGGCTGACCTGTTAGCTAAAGAAGCTACAGCATCAGGAATCCTATCGAGTGTCAAAATACCGTTTACCGATTTTTTAAGCGACTTCAGATGTCGGATGAGAATGTCAACGAACGATACAATTAAGAATCAATCCTGTACAAAGGTGTAGATTTCTTCCAGCACTTCTTTAAAGATGCGAGAGGTCTCGAATTTGCGTTTTCGGGTCTCCAATTACCCAGAGATTTTATTACATTCGTCAATAGAAGCTGTACGAACCACTATAATTTAAATGATTCCCTGGCGAGAGGCTCAAGACTTTAACCATATTATTTGGCAATGCCCAGAATATGATTCAGAACGAGGGCATTTAATTGAACTGCTCCTCAATCGAAAATACTACCCTCCCTACATTATTAATTTCTTTCTAAGCGTGAAAGACATTAGTGTCAATTTTTATTTTTAACTTTATCAAAAAATGTAAGATTCGCATTTAGCGTTTACTGTTTATGTTAATTTAGGTTAGTATAACGATATACACCTCATTGGTAATTGTTGAGTGTTATACTAATGTATGCTATATATACCATACACGGTTTAGGGCATTAATAAATAAATAAATAAATAAATGTTTATGGCAGAAATGAATAGACATTACATAAATTTCAGGAAATTATTATTTTCGAGTATTCAAGATGATTATAAGGGAAACTATATTTTCGTTTAATTTCGGTTTCAGACCATTCATGTGGACAATTCCAGTTTTGCAGAATGATTCTGTCTGTTTATGGTAATCTTGAGTAGGAGGATCATGAAAGAGAAAAAACATACGAAAAAGTTCATAATATTATTTCCAATCTATTAATCTAATTAAGAGAACAAATCAATTTCATCAAGTCAAACTTAGCTGTAAGGATGAAATAAAGCATTATTATAACAAATCAATTTCTTTGTATCTCCTATTTGTTGCTACGGATATAGATAATGTTAATTTCGCATAAAACTGAGTAGAGGAAATACGAGAAAGTAAAACCATCAGGGTGATTTTGAAATTACTACTAAATTAATCCTATTGGGAAAGTAAATTAATGTCCATTTATCTCCTGTTTGTTGGAATCGAGGTAGAAATATTTTCAGATCCGCGGTTCCAGATACGCAATCTCTTACCCGGCAGTCAGTGAAATCGTGGAAAATCCGATTTTAAAGCCGTTCCTATGAAATTAGGTGCCAGTTATTTCGACTGGCCCGGTAGTTTCAGAGTTGATGCCTCTTTTATATACAATTCCGCGTCCACTTTGCCCGCGGTGGACATTTCTGTTATCGCGGAAACGACGGGTTTTTAACGGCTTGGTCAAACTCTCCGTCGAATGAAGTTCATCGGACCATGCGTTAATGTATTAATAAAACGTTGCTTGTGTGTTTAGTGCGGCCACACTCGCCGGTTAAATATTGGACATTTAAATAACGACGTGTAGAGATTTTTTCCATCTCCCTCTCTCCTTTCACCGGATGTTCTCGTTTACAAAAAGGCTCGAGCACCGCGACACTCGACCGTGGTCACGGCTGTTGCGCTACACCGGAATTAACCATGAATCCCTGGCCCTCGGTCAACCGTTTTATTAATGTAAAATGAATTACACAGGACGAACGGTATATCGCGGCGACCGGAGCGCGATAATGGGGTTTGCCGATTCTACGTCATCGACTAGCCCCACTCGACCTGTCGCGGCGCGGCGGGTCCGGACAGGCTACCGGAGCGCGATAGTAGGGGTAGCCTACGTCATCGGCCGCGCGGTCCGTGTTTACACGCGCTATCCTTTTCTACGTTCTGCGCGGTTCGCGAGGTCACAAAAAATAGAAGAACTACACGATCTAAAAAAACAGCACGGGACCGAGGGTTCTTCTCAGTCAAGGCGTATCAATTTTCTTTTATTCATACACGCCATACGAGGTATATTGTTAAAGAATTGTAAATCGATTAGTGCTATAATGCACGGGCTCTATCTTCCGATATAACCTGAACGATTGTTTTATTTTAGAAACGCATCAGGCGACAACAACGTGTTTTGTTTTCACCTTCGAGAACATGCAGTTTTCTCCACGCAGTCATGCGAAACACACGCGTATCTTTATTGTACTCTTCATAAACACGTATATCCAAGTAAAGTGTAATAATAATACTCGTGTAGTTTTATTATTCCAAATCTCCTGACATATATTATCAGTAAAGTCGATTATTTTAAACACATCGATAGGAAACAAACAATTGTACAAAATGGGTGACGATTACAAGTTATGACAGAAATGAACAATGGAAAGAGTGCAAGAATTTTAAAACATCTATATGTTATCTTCAACTTTTTAAAATTAATAAAGCGAAACTTTTAAAAGTACATAATTATGTGGTTTCTGCAAATGCGGCACGGGTTCCTGTGGTCCGATTGTTTCAAAATTTTGCAGAAATCATCTCCTCACGAAATCTCGCAATATAGGGTAATGAGGCCAGAAAAAATCGGCAAGTCAAAAAATAAGGATCAGCCTAGTGTACACGCATACATCGGGAGTCTAAATTCGCCTACAGCGCGTGGAGCACAGGAATAAAGATGAACGGTGAACATTTCTCATTGGCGAAACTCGCGGGCCGCATACATTCAGCCACGGCCCGTGTTTGCGTATTCGCTGTAACGAATGTATCCGCACGGTGATCCACGCAACTTGGCAACGATCGGCTGTGTTCCGCTGGACCAGAAGATTATGCGGGGACGCACAGCCGGGGTCCAGGTTGAAAAATCACCAAAGTTCGGGCGAGTGGCCAGGAAAACTTGAGCCGGTGTTTCCCCGGGCAAGCGACGGGTCCTGGGCGATATCCCGGTCGACGTTGCACACGCACACGAACGCATCGACTTCCGGTGGAAATGCGCGAAAGTCTTCGGCCTCAGAAATCCACGGAATAAATGGAGTGCCGGCAGCTCGGATAGAATCGCTCGCAATTTTCGGTGGCTCGATAAGCGTCCTCGTAAGCTCGGTCCTCCTCACGTTCGAACGCTCCACCGTCCTTCGGCAGCCTGTGACAGAGGGGCAAGAGGTTACAGCGAAAACTGTTGTAAATGATACTTTTAATAACTGCTATACAGGGCGTTCGCGCTATTACTAGCCAGCGATTTTTCTTGTAAATAGTAAATATTAGAAAAAAAATGGAAGTGGAAAAAGTAGTACTGTTTTTGGCACGATTACGATTTCCGTGGCCCCTCGTTTTCAAGTTATATTTGTGTTCTTGATAATTGCAGATTTATAAAAAAAAAGAAATCTACTTTACCGGCTTAAAATAACCCCAAGAACACAAATATAACCTCAAAACGAGGGGCCACGGAAATCGTAATCTCCCCCTGTTTTTTTTATACGCAACACAATGGCGTACGTAATTTTCTTTTGTGTTTATATTATATATGAAGGAGACCTTCAATTTTTTCAATGGACTGCTGTATATATTTTTTATAGCACATGAAAGCGTGTGTCTAGACGAATTCATCCGTATATTGCACAGTGACCTTCAAAGGTCATGCAAGGTCAAAAATGGAAGAAACATTTTGAATATTTCATAGCAAAACATCATCCGATTCGTATGAATAAGGAATACTTGTAAACACATTGGTATGAAGTATGAAGGCATACAAAATGTTTCTTCCATTTCTGACCTTGCATGGCCTTTGAAGGTCACTGTGCATTATACGGATGAATTCGTGTAGACGCACGCTTTCGTGTGATATAAAAAATATACAGCATTGCATTTAAAAAATTGACGGTCATTTTCATATCTAACAAAATAGTATAAACACAAGAAAATTACATACGCCATTGTGTTGCGTATAAAAAACAGTCCTACAGTCCTCTTTCATTTTTTTCTAATATGTACTATTTACTATTTACAAGAAAAATCGCTGGTTAGTAATAGCGTGAACTCCCTGTACAGAGTGTAAGAATACGTTCAAGGGCTGATCGTATGCGGTTGTTCCAAAATTATATGTCGCGATCACTAATGGCGTGATTCAGCACATACGCCTACTTTAATAAACAGTAGAAAATGCCCACAGTAGAAAATGCCTAAAGTAGAAAATATTTATAGTAGATAATGCTTAAAATAAAAAATACCTAAAGTATAAAATGCCTACACTAGAAAATGTCTACACTGGCAAATTCCCACATCTGCAAATCCCCAGATTGGTGAATGCGAGCATTTTCATATTTCTCTGCGCAATTTAGCAAATAGTTTAAAACTACGATTTATTTAGAATAATTGTTCTCAATGTAGGTCTGTAATATCTTAGCGGAGCTAAACTGTGTAAGCACTTTAAGTTTTCATGTAACAGTTTTAAACAATTATTTTCGGAACCGTTCCCGGTTCAACGAAAAGCGTTCCCAATTTTCGGTTTTAACAAAAACAACTGACACAAAAACTATGCACGCTATGAAATTTTTAATTTCGCCACTCCAACGAAGTTGGAGGCGTTGTGTAACGCAACACAGTCTGCTGCTGAAGAGAGCTTCAACGGCACACTAGGCAAAAAGTTGTAAAATTACGATGTTTCGGTTAATTGTAATATTGCGTAAAGTTTATTTTTCAACACCCACGTTCGGAGCTGTTTTTACCACTCTGATACAATTCGGTGCGGATACAAAGGAACCTTATGTATCAAATATTTGTTTTAACAAAACTACATCACACGTTCCATTTGATTAAAATCGGTCTGTTATCGTTGTTTTTCATATGTCGCGAATGAACTGGGATGTCGAATGAGAAATATAGGCTAGTGACGTCATCTAACAGTTCTTTTCCCATGTTTATAAACCTTTGCAAATCTGGAAAATAGCTAGAAATAAAAGATACGTATCGTGAAAGGGTGAACTAGATTATAAAAAATGGTATTGTCATATGTTTTTAATTTTTGCGACTAGTGAATATTATACACTGCAAATTAAGTGTATAATTTGTTCGTAAGTGAAAGAGATCCATGCTCCGATTGACGGGATAATAAATAAAAATAATTTAGTAGTAATACTGTAAAAATATAAGTATAAAAACTTCTTAAAAATATTAACTCCCTACCTGGCGGATGCCTCGAATGTATAAATTGACCTTTATTAATTCGTCAAAACAATCGAGCGCAAGCGTCGACCAATTTTTCTGACAAATGTTTGTACCTCCTGGTGTAAATTTCATAAAAATAGGCGTTCTCCGCTGCAGAATATTGCTGTCGATGAGCATATCGGTATCACGTTCTGTTGAATTTTTGTCTGTTGAAACGACGCGACGCGACGCGACGCGCGTGAAACTTGTGATTTCAGTGTGAACCGAAAATGGGAAGCCGGAAATACGCGGATTGGGGTATCGCTTCGTCAAACGATGCGAATTCGTTTCGAGATTCAAGGGTAGCCTCGATATCTCTCTGGCTCGAACGGGCCGCTACAGGCGGGATTTCTTCTCCCCTGAAACGAGGGCCGCCTTTTACCTTCTAAAATTCAACGGCGGAGCACTTCGAGCCGTTTAACAATTCATTGGAACAACAAGCGATTGTTCGACGCAACGGCGACTTGAATGATTCATCTGGGACAGCTCGATCGGTTAACCCGGGCGCAGTCAGTTGGTTACACGGGCCTGTCACTAATAATTTAATTGTTTCGCTTGATTAATTCCCTCGATTCATCGTCCCCCTCTCTCATTGCCTAGTTGTTCGAATTAGTTAACATATTGTCTGTTGCGGAGCGCGTTCCGGCCGAATGCACACCGGAGACCAAGATATAGAAAAAATCGACGCGGGGACAATCGGACCTGAATTAATTAATTTCACTAATTAATTTTACTTCACTTCGAGCGATATATCTTTTTCTGCAGAGTTTAGCTATTTAAGGGAAACGGAAGTCATTTTAATTGGAAGAAATATAAAATCTCAATCATTTCAATTATAAAAAATGTGACTCAATCATGATTTTCATAGACGAGAGTTTCATGCATCATTTATACTCCGTACCGTTAGAATTGAAGAAGTACTTTCTCTCCTTTTTCTCGAATGCAGATGACCTCATATGCAGATGGTTGCACACTCGTCTCTACAGAGGCTATCGTATAGGGGTGGAAAAAATATGCCGTTACATTGAAAAAAAAAGAAAGCAGGATGATCTTCATATCTCCTAAGCGACTCCACCCACAAACAAAATTTTCTCATCATATAATGGTTCTGCGCAAACAATACCTTTCTTGTTTGAAAAATATTCTTCTAGTACACCTCTGATTAAATAAACTTGTGTCAGCCATAAAATGCGCCGATGAGGGATGCTATTTAGCACTTTTCGATTTTCATGTGTAATATCTGGGGTAGACTACACTATAACTTGGTGACGTCACTAAGGATCTGACTGTAGCATTTCCCACACTTCCCAGACTCGATCTGGCAACGCTGATTTCGAGGTTCACGGTTATGATGTGCAACTTAGACCATATATGTACATACAGGGTGTTTGAATATTATATGTCGTGTCTACTCTAGCGTGATTCTACATCTCTGGAAAATTGACCTGGACCTTCAATTTCAAGGTCAAATTTTTTTGTCATTGCGTCGTATGCTACTTAACCATGGATTAATGAACCGTTCGATTGAAAATTGACGTTAAAGCTCAAATAAGTTTTCTATTTCCATGATACGTTTCTTTTGGAGTTAAATGGAATCCAAATAGCTGTGTAATGTCTCGAATAATTTTATTTCGCTCATGAATACGCCAATATTGCTGTTCAATTGTTATTGTCTTCTATTTTGTCTTTGTCTTCTAGTCCTTGCTCCATGCCATACAACGTCTCCATTTTGTCTTATTGCCTTGAGCAGACGTGCTTGATGTCCAATTTCAATATGGCCGCCTTCCTGCAGCCGCATTTTCATTTTCATATTATGGCGAAGTTTTGCTCCGTGATGTATGGACCGTAAATATTCGAAACCTTGTTTCTGAGCGTATTTATAAAATTATTCGAGACATTACACAACTATTTGGATTCCATTTAACTACAAAAGAAACGTATCATGGAAATAGAAAACTTATTTGAGCTTTAACGTCAATTTTCAAGCGAACAGTTCGTTTTTGACCCACGGTTCCTTTCAGACTTTCGTCCCCCCTGACGAGTACTATACTTTTTCAAGCAATGAAAAAAAAAATTTGATCTTGAAATTCAACGTCCAGGTAAATTAGTCACGACATATAATTTCGAAACACCCTGTACGCGTGGACCCGGCTTCAGGTAATCACTTTGAAGTCGAGATTAAATCGTCTACGAGATGACGTGACAAGCGCGTTCTCAGGTAATAAATGGCGGCGTACTCACGTGAAAATCGCGTGCAGTAGCTCTTGCACGAGGGTCCGTTTCCCGTGGTCCGTTGGGTCTCTTTGGGCCGCCTCGCAGAGCGCCCTCATCACGCAGGCTCTGCCATCGATGCCGGTGCTGTCGATAAAGTTTAATTTAAAACAGTTCCCCCGACCCGTAAACTTTGATGACGGGACGCGGCTTAAGCGAGCTTCCTGCGGTCGAAACAATTACCGGTGACTCGAGCGGCATTCCCGAGCGCAATCGCGTTTAACTTTAACTACGCCGGTCTCGGATGATGCGTATAACACGTTGTTGTTCGCCAGGGCTGCTTCCGGCCCGGAAACTTTCGGTAAGGAGGAGCCCCGGCTACTGGACCAAAAAGAGACAGGAGAGACAGCAAGAATGAGAGAGAGAGAGAGAGAGAGAGAGAGAGAGAGAGAGAGAGAGAGAGATAGAGAGAGAGAGAGAGAGAGAGAGAGGAAGAGAGAGAGTAGGAGAAGTAGAGGTAGAGATTCGAAACGACGATCCCCTGGACGACTACGACGCTGGAGATCGCTTGGTTTCCTGTCGGTGGACGCGTCTACCCTTGAAAATAGAGCGCGAAGAGTGTTCTCTGTCGGTGGCGGGCTCTCCGAGAGAGCAGCGCGCCGAAGAATGCCAATCGAGGGTTTCCAGCCGCGCCAGGATTGTTAATTAAATTCCTCCGCGGACGATTATGTCCGGAAAAAATCCGGTTCTGTCCGTGATGTCGTTAACCAGCGACACTCTGTTGAATCAAGTGCTCCCTCTCGTCAACGGGAATTCCTTCTTTTTTTCGATACTCGACCAAGCCGATGCTCCGTTTACTTTTAACGCCGAACGGCGTGGCTCCGGCCACTAAACACTGAGTGACGCGTTTTTTTTATGATGTTAGACAAGTTACTATTACACAACCGATTTTTAAATAACAGCTTATTAAAATTATTAAAGAAGGAAATACATTCTCAAATGGTTCTTGTTTTCTGTAACAGGTGCAGGCAATTTGTATTGTGCATAAAAATCCGCAGTCTAGTTATTATACGCGCTTGGATAAACATACATATTTATTTGATCATTCCACGTGAAAAGAGATATTTGTGCTTTCAATAGATATTAAGAGACTGTGGAACTTTTTGTACAATAAAAATTGTTTGCATCAATTGCAACGAACGAGGACCATATAAAAATTTCTTTCATTCTTTAATAATGTTCATAGGCAGCAACTAATATATTGATGTTCTTAAATTTTTTAAATCTGTTTATCGTTTTAAATTGCAACTACTCATTTTTATCATAAATGCATAAAATCCGCAGTGTTGTTATTAAATGTACAAAGTGAACGGCATAACTGCATTACCTGAAATGTACGTCTTTTATGGCAGAAAATAATTTAAAGAAGGAAATTGTTTCTATCGATCGCTCAATTATTGTGACCGAAAGGTTTCTATCAATGTCATGTTTTCAAGATCGCAAGTCGATATTTTAAAAAATCGTATTTTATATTTTAGCACGTAGTAATAGCTGAGATTAGGACCAGTTCAATGATCTTCACATGCCATTGGGTCCGAAAGGTTCGAGAATGTTCAGGGATAAACAGTATTCATTACACATCAATAATGACGTAACACGATTTTCTAAATATCATATGAAAACTTGTCGATAATTAATCTGCAGCAATTTTGCAAAAAATGTGGACGTCTATCTACTCCGGTCCACTTTACAGGATGAAGCTTTTATTTACATTACCCTTCAAAAGTTTCTGTTTAAAAACGCTTTCGTCGTGAAAAGCGGACGGAAAACTGGAGATGGATGTTCCACGGAAATTTTCACAGATTAAAACTTTTTTACTACTCGTATCACCTAACTTGCAGCGAGCGATGTTTCACCATGAAATTTCGATAACTTTTTGCTATTGGATTTCCGTTGGCGCTCGTATTTATGCTTCAACAAGATCCACAATAATTTTTTTGAAGAAACATTAGACTTGAACTCGTCAGAAGTGATCAAGTCTATCGTTACAGAGGCTGCTACACAGTGTGAGGAACCTAACCAAATCACCTCAAAACAAAAATTATTCCTACAGATGTTTCATGGTATCAAGGGGGCATGATATGGTGTACATTAGGGTGGACCTTAGCTATATTTGGTGAAATTTGTTTTGCGAGATGTTTTTCACGCCTCCCCCCAAAATTGTGCTATTGGGTAAGAAAATAATTCCTGCAAAAGTTGAAGTTGATCGGATAAGGGGAAGGCGTGCCTCATTGACGTTGAAGTTGCGACAAACATTTAATATTGTAGGAATGGGAATATTTGAAGGAAAGACTTTTGATTATGACTAAATGTTCTTCTTGTGTCAAAATATTGATTATATTAGTACCAAAATGTAATATTTTCAATATAACAATGCACTAATTATCATATTTTTATAAATATTTATGCTAAATTTTATGTATTTTATTGAAAGTACCAATTCTTTTACTTGTATTCTTATACTAATTTAAAAAGGAGATCAATTAACGTTGTACATAAAGATGTTATATTTAACCAGTGCATAATATTTTTAACAGGCTAATTAATGTGAAATTAGACAGGCTAATTAATGTGAAATAATTTTAATTCGTACAAAGTACACTTGTACTTGAGTGCATGTAAGGAATTATAATATTTTTGGAGGTTTAAAATATTTAACTTGCATTTTCAGTATACTCATCACATTGAGCACGCAGTTACTTCTATTTCAAAACTTCGCGCTGGATTAGGCACGCTTTCCCGACGTCCGATTAATCTAAAATTTTGGATATATCATTTTTTCATGACATGGAACAATATTGGGGGGGGGGGGGGGGCGTGCCCAAAATTTTTTGGTCGAAAAATAAGGTCCACCCTAGTGTACATGACTTCTTTATACAGTAAAGCCATTTAGGAGATTTGAAGGTAAACTATTGTTTTTTTCAAGAATTCACTGATTCAATGTGAAATCATATATTTCACGCGTCCACCCTAATAATTTGAACACTCGCTGTAGCTCATTTCAAATTTCCACAAACGCCCCAACGCGCGGCGCTGAGATTATCTTAGATAAGTTTACGAAGTAGCTGCATGTTTATTGAATATTCGTGGTCGGAAATATGAATCGCGGCGCACAGTGGGTTGGATCGTAGATTTTAGTGACATTTTACCTATCCACTGATAATTATCGTAAGAAATACATATTTTTTGTAATAATTTCTAATTATTTGTTTAAATTATATTGTCTTAAAATAATATTTAAAGTTGTTTATTTGCTATATATTTAGTACTTTCCCAGATAATTTAAATCACCGATGTCTTTGGTTAAAAATTTCTTTTGTGTTTCTTGAAATATTCATAATACATACGAAGAATAAATGTCAAGAAATACGAAGAAATTTATAACCAAAGACATCGGTGATTTAAAATATCTGGTGAAGTACTAAATAAGTAACAAATAAACAATTTTAAATATTATTTTAAGACAATAAAATTTAAACAATTAATTATAAAATCGCTTCAAGAAATATATATTTTAATTTTTAATGAATTTTAGTGCAAATTTGATCCCTATATCTCTTATGGTTCAAGAGTTATAGTAAAATGTCACGAAATTTCTCGATCCAGCCCACTGTGCGGCGCAGCCCCGAAGAAAGAGGGAAAACTGCGTGATTCGAGGAGAGTTGAAAAATGGTAAACGTATTATAGCTCGGTGCGCTGGAATTAGATTTCCATTCGTCGGCATACTTGCAATTACCCTCAGAATCCGTCATTGGCGCATGTCAGGGGGGAAGAGCAGTGCGTGCTTCGTTCGTATGATATTTCCTGTCGCGTCACCCGGTATAATGCAACGGAATCGAACCCGGCGTCTTCCTGTTTCGTTATTCTCACACGTTTCGCATGAAAATTCCTGCGCCTGACCCGCATTTGCATGTGCCGGCGAGGATGGGGGGCAGAAAGGGGTCCATTTGCATGTTACACCACGCTTCGGAACCGAATGAAAGCGAGCTTTCGCGGCGCCGTGAGGGGGGGGGGGTGGGAGGAGTGAGATCCGGCGAAAACAAAAAGCGCTGGTAACCGGGAACAATGGGAGAAAAGAAATTGAAATTCTTGCGTCTTCTTTGCGGTTTGACACTCCATTTCCTACGTAATTTGCGACCCGCGAATAAGGAAAACACGCCAGCGGAAGGTCGCCGGTAATACTTCGTTTCAAGTTCACCCACCGGCCGTCTAAACGGCAGAACGCGGTTGCACCCGATTCGAAATTGTTGTGTTCGTTTCGCCATACTGTTTACCATGAATCAGACTGATTTTATGCATTTATGACAAAAATGAATACGTCAAATACAAAATTGAAAAGACATTACAAGTATTTAAGGATTATATAATTTCTAATTTTACTAGTAAGATAAGAGAAAATGTTATAAAATAACCTTTAAAACAATTGCATAATTATTGTTGCCACGTTTCTCCAAACATGATCTTTTATATTATTGTATTAATTCGCTAATTTAAATGCTAGTCTACCTTGTAGACGTTTAATAGAAAATTGCCATCGTTATTACATGCTGTGTTATTACACGCGGAAATAGTTTGGCTTTGTGAGCTTAAATCTTCGCCCGGCAAAATAAACTGCATGTCCTAGTTCCAGTCCTTGTATCAGGTGTTAAAGTAAGTTTCGGCTGCGCCACACCCTGCTGCGATGTTATGTAAACTACATACTTACAGTGGTATCAGGTTGGATAAAAAGTCCCCTTATTTCTCTTTAACGCGCAAGACCTTCTTATTAAGGGAAAGACCAGAAACTTTTTGAGAGACGGAATAATGAAAATGTGCTTGCAAGCGACCTGAAAATTGTTGGACGTAACAGTTCAATTAACTTTAACCTATCCAATTGAAATTTGGCCTTTATCCACTGTGAAAAATGCGAGGAGACTTTTCTACCAACCTGATATAGTGATTCAAGTAGTACAAGTCAATAGTATGCGAGACACGTGATCCTGTTTTGGTAACTTTTGATTCTCTTCTTGATTAAATGAATAATTCTTTCCTCTTGTATAACTTAGTTTGAGTCACAAATATTTAGATTCACAGGCACAGATGAAAAAAGTGAAAAATCGTGACCATCACTTTTTTCTTCGAAATTCCACAAAATAGAAATTTCAAAAAAATATTTTTACACATTATCTAGTAAACTAATCATTCGATACGTCTAAAAAAACTCAAGTTGTTCGGTGTAATTTTAAAGAAAGTTTGTCAAATGGTGTCCACTGAATTTTGTCCCCGACTATACTTTTTACGCCTGTCTCCTTTTCAGTCGATCTCAATGGAGTGTCAGAAAATTTTGGAATTATATCCACGTATTTTATAGAGATGGTCTACCGCCCGACGATGGGATAAGATTGCAGCGTAGTATTTGCCGGGAACTGATTCACTTACGACTGCAGCAGAGCTTCTATTTTCGGGTATAGGACGCTCCTGCTCCTGCGATGAAGCAATTCCGATATTTTCTTGTCGACTTTACTCGGCAGCTCCCAGGCCAAAGCGACCGTCGTGCCCATCACCACGTCGTTCTCTCTAGCGTACGTTCCGACCGTCAGGCAAAACACCAGCTGGTATGGACAGAAAACGTTCGATACATTCCTGTTCGATCAATCGTGTCGAATAAAATGTACATTTGATTCCGTTTCGAGCTATCGCTACCGAACAAGAGAGAGAGAGAGAGA
Source organism: Lasioglossum lativentre (assembly GCA_916610255.1). NCBI lineage: Eukaryota > Metazoa > Arthropoda > Insecta > Hymenoptera > Halictidae > Lasioglossum > Lasioglossum lativentre. The sequence continues at coordinate 40,455,740 of OU744356.1, read as the reverse complement.
GAGAGAGAGAGAGGCTGTCGTCGCGTCCGATCGTCAAATTAATCGCTGGACAGAGACGCGGAAGCAATAAGTCGGTTGGATTAACATGCATGGCTCGTTTTATTAAACACAGTGTGCCCGCCGCGCTTAATGCGATCACCAGAGTGCGGATATTTATGCGCAAATGAAAATGTTCTACCTCGATCCCAACAAACTGGCTCGAAATTGATTCTCTTCTTTAATCATTTTAATGGGCTGAAATTAACCCACCCATTAGCGCCACGATCTATTTTACAGTCGTCAGAACTTTGTCATCCATAATTTCTTAGAAGAAGGAGGAAGTTTATATTTATGGTATATCTATACAGGGTGAACCACGAATCGTGATCAGTAGTGATTACTCTGTCATTAGCAGTCCGATTGAAAATGTTTTTATCAGATATAGCATGGTTTCAAGAGAGCTGTTTTCATGATTTTTCAAGGTCACATTCAAGATTTATTTGCAAAAAATTGAAGGTGACCTTCAGAAATCGTGAAAAAAAGGAGTTGACAAAAAATTTGCTATAATCACGTGAAAGCTCTCTTGAAACCATGCTATACCTGATGAAAACATTTTCGATCGGACTGCTAACTAACAGAGTAATCTTTACTGGTCACGATGCGTGGTTCACCCTGCATATTCTCCAAATTTTAATAAATAGGGTGGATGCACCAATGAATGAACACTTAAGGAATTTGTTAACTTTCTCGGTTAAATTTTAAAGGTTAATAATATTAATATGCATTCGGATGATTAAAATTAGATTCTTTAATGTCTAATCTTTCATATGTAACATGTAGAAACAGAAACTTTAACAAAAAATAAGTAGTTTAACAAACAGTTATAGAAAATGGCTAATTTCACCAGTGATTGAACGATATTCGATATTTTCAATTTCTCTATGATAAGTGGTTGAAAAACGTAAGAAATCTAATAAACTTTATATCAAATCAATTGTTCATACACATATTTGTAATGTATTACGATAAATTTTAAAAGGATATTTATGACTGACTTTATAGCAAGTATTGCACAAACCACGCTCGACACGTGCACTGCACTTATAAATAATATTTAGGTTATTTTAGTTAAATGATCGACCACGGGTGACGTGAAAATTGTTCGAATCTGAAATAAGGAATCAGAAAAAAATCGATATTTAATCATTAATTTCTTTAATTAATTAATTTCGCTTGTTTTTATATAGAATGTGCATTCATTGATTCTTGTTTATACACTGGTACATCTACTTCCGAATTTTAATTTGATTTGATTAATACAATTTATAGTGCATCGGGCAATGTTTCGAGAACGTCTCGAAGCTAGCAATAATGATGTACAATAAAAAATGTGGATTTCAATTTAAAAATTCCTAGTTGTCCTTCATGGGCCTTTTCAAGGTCAGCTCAAGGTCGAATAAATAGCAGCATAATCCCCCGCGAAGCCATACAACTTTAAATACATTGTTTCTAGTGGTGTGCGGGTACCCGAAAAAATTTCGTGACCCGACCAGAGCCCGTAATTTCGGGTACTCGCACCCCACTTTTTCAAAGCGTTCCTTATTTCTCAAGATATTTGCCCAGAGTGTATAAAGTGGGACTCCGTATATAAGACGGAGAATTAAGGGGGTCATCCCATGTGGCAGATCCAAAAAATAGAAAAATTTTTTTTGCACAAATTGCTTCTACATATGTATAACATTTAGAATATGCAGGTAAGAGGGTATTTCGTTATTCGAAGTCGTTCGACTGTTATAAACGTAATCGGAGCATCTGTTTGCCACATTACGATTAAAGTATTAATAAATAACCAGTGAAATATCAATCAGCTGGACATTCATTTGTGCTAGAAAAAAGTGCATTCGAATCAACGTGCACTTCGGAGCATTGTTCCAAGACAATTTCTCAACACATAGCAGACTAATGGTGAGTTTACATTTTCTTTGTGTAAATCGTACTTGAATCTTTAAACGCGTTTTACTCAAAACTGTATTTTTCATATTGGCGGCCATGATATCTCAAAAACTACTGAACGGATTTCGTTAAAATTTTTATAGTATAGTCTGCTATAGTTTTTTTTTTATTAACTGAAAAAGACGAAAAAAAATGACAAAACTTGGAACTTAACGTTTTAAACCATGCCAAAAATTCAATTTTCGATATTTTTATATTATTTTCGTACCGGCGATAGGTGCAGATCTACAAATTAAAATGCCGTTTGATTTTTTGATATCAGATGATCCAAACCTCCGGAATCAGGGTCGACGTCAACCTACTTTTTTTACACATGAGTGTCTTCCGAACGGTGTAAAATCGATCCAACTCGTTATTTTGGTTTGAAAAAATTCTTAGAGATTCTTAAAATGTCAATAAATGTGTGGTAAAAATTTCAAGATTGTATGTTTTAAGGATCCTTCAAAAAAAATTCTTAAAAAACGCAAGAAAAAGTAGCTCTCAAATGGGATGATCCCCTTAACAAAGAAAAAAAATGGGGACGTGAAAATAATCGCATAAGAGAAACGGTGTTACCTGCATGTTGCTGCCCTCCGGGAAAATCAAGTACCTCTTTGGTCGGGATAGTGTTCTCGTGTCGATCGGATTCTCGCTCGCGTAGATCATCAGGAAATCGAAGCACGCGAGAACAAGGGACAGAAGTCGAACGTCTGGCATCCCTTCGCCAAGGACTTTCCGATCTCATACGTTCGCGTGTGCCTGTGTCGCGACCTGTTTCGTGAATGCCTCGGAACAGAGAGAGAAAAAGAGAGAGAGAGAGAGAGAGAGAGAGAGAGAGAGAGAGAGAGAATGAGAGCGTTCCGGCGGTCGAACTGGTTCCGGACACGTTTGATCTCGTCGCCGGGAAACGTCTCCGGATCGGACGATCGAATCAAGAGTGATTCGAACACTGCTGGAATGCGTTACACACTAAACTACAGGCCCCATGAACGATGAGGAATAGTTTCGGGGGCTGAGGTAACGGGAACGGAGTCGCGTTGTTCCGTGGCTCTAATCGTCAGCCAGACGATGATCTCGATAATTTCTTTCACAAACAAAACAGTCGCCGATCCCGCCAGCCTCTCGTGCTCTCGTCTTGGCCGGCGACGACACGTAACGCTTTCTTAACCAGAGGTTGCGCATTGTTATTATCAGACCGCGAATTTTTATGCAAAATAAAAATTTTCTGTATTAATCGCAAGATACAGCCGTACATTTTATAAAAATTTTGAAACATCGAATGGTTTTGAGGGGAATTTTCCAGGCAGTACGTGTTTTTTGTAAGCGTTACGAAGATTTCAAAGTCACCTCGTTTTTTTTTTTAATTGCAGCCAAGAAGAAAGACAATCTTTTCAGGACCAGAATAATGAATTATCTCTGAAAATATATTGAATCAATTTTTTAAAAATTATTTTATTCTTATCAGTTCTTTTTTTTTAAAGTTTGTCCCTTTTCACCTCAAATACTCAATTCCTTTTAACCTCAAATAGACCTTTTTTTGCTTGAATCATTACACAGTAGTACACACAGAGATTACAGGCAAAGTTTCGGGCAGAAGGTCGAGGGAACTATGCAGATGTGTAGTTCATGAAACAGAAGTGCATCGGCTGCAAACTTTAGACGCGTATTTCGTCGATACCACTTATTTGAGATCGACTTGCACGAAAAAACTATTCGACGATTGGAAATGTTCCGATACATACAGCTAAACAATAGTTAACTATCGTTGATGAACCCCCCTAATGTTAATATTAAAAGGCAGGAAATCAAACTTGTAAGTTTAATTTGTATAAGACCCATCATCCTTACAAAAAAGATTTGCAAATTCATACAGCATGAGGTTAATTTAATGAATAAGTCTCTGTCATGCCATACTGCTCATATTGGTAAAATCTTTATTACATTGATTATGATAAGATTTTTGTCATCTCAATTTTGTCTTGTTAAATTCACCCAGTTAAAAAAAGGTAAATAAATTTGTATAAATTTACAAATGAACTTTTAGTACGGCTGGTGCGTGGCTCGCCGATAGCATAAATAGCCCTTTTTAACAGGATTATCGGAGAGTTTAAGGCTTCGGGCGGGCGGCACGAAGTCTGGAAAATCGGAAGGTTTTACCGTTGATTTGCATAGGTACGGCCTCCCTCTTGGAAACGAGCCCTAATGTCCTAAAATCGATGAACTTTCCCGTAGAAATGATTCTGAATACCGCAGTGATTGTCCGAGCAGGAGAGCGGCAGCCCACTTTGGTGATTAGCCAAAAAATCCCCTGACGTATTTGTGTGTTTTGCATGCGCTCACGGTCCACCACCGCAGCGTTTAACAATTTAGCGAAGAAAGAGCCAAGCCGACCAAGCGATAAACTATTTAATAGCGAGACAGAAAAATTGGCCACCGACTAGACCGTTTGTCCCGCTTTTTTTTCATCGCTCATCAGCCCGGCGCGGCGCGGTCAATCCAGATCGCCTGTCTGACTACGCCATGTACATGTCTGATATGCCATTAATTAGTCACAAGGATCGTTCCCGATCGCGCGATCCCAAGGAGAGGATAAACGGATACGAATCACAATCCGTTGTATCTTTTATTCAATCGAGTCCAGCCAATCACCGTCTTAGACAACTCCCGGTTTCTAGGCCATCGCGCAGCACAATGGGGCTAACTAGTTAGGTATTCAGGAGTGCGAACGTCTGAGTGCTAATAATAATGATCAGAGTGTTTATTAAACGTGTTCCGTACATATATTTAATAGATATTACTAGACAGCGGATTTTATGCATTTACGACAACGTGTAAGTGTAATTGTAAAACAGTAAAAACATTAAAAGAATTTAGACATATTGTTATATTATGTTCAATCTATTAAAAATATTAAGAAAGAAAATAATTTTCTATTTCACTCCAGTTTCTGAGATACACGCACATTTCTAAGATTGTTTTTATGTAAAAAAGATATAATTTATGAAATAATTATTATAATAATATTGTAAGGAATAAGCCGTATTTATTTGTAAAACCGTAAGACGCACGGATAACCAATCGTTGACAGACGTGTTTGTCGCGGGCGCTCGCTTCGATCTGCCTTTTTTTTACAATTCGTTGGCGATTGTAATTTTACAATTCTTCTGTTCTTTGCGATTCTCTATTTTATGAATTTACCTATACATAGGGTTGTCTGTTAATACACACACGTACATACATACAATACACACATACATCATGCATACTTTAACCCTATAATATTCAATACATCTCGACACTGTGTTCTTGACTAAATTAAATTCGTATAATCTTAAACCCCCCACCACGGGTTGTACCACATACTGAAACACCCTGTAGACATATGAAACTTCAAAGTGGTTTATCAAAAGATCGGTTCATTTCTCACTTATAGGTTCCTTCGAGAGTTTTGTTCCCCATGACGAGTTCTATACGATGTAATGAAAAAAAAAATGTTGACCTTGAAAATCCCCGTCAAAGTGATTCTTGCGAAAAATTGTTTTTATATACCTCCACTGATCCGTAATTGTAGGATCACGCTATGGTGACCTCGATACATATTTTGCATATAGATTCCGAAGATGCTGGTCCGGATAAATGGAGTCCCACTGTACTTTACATTTCAATTCGACTCTTCCATAAGTGTTCGATTACCGAATCGCTTGAAAATGATGAGAAAGAATTGGATCGATCGGGCGCAGTATCAGAAATTCGTCGTTGCGAAAGGGTTTTGAAGATTGCTCGACGTTAAATCTAGCCGAGAAGTGGTTAGGTGTTGTGCTGTGTTGCGAAATGCACGGCATCCTTTAGCCGTCGTTCGCGCCCGCCAGGACAGGTTGATCTAACTGTTCCCGGGAATCTCGTTCCTCGAATGGGTCGCGCGCGCGGCACGGAATACGGGTCACGAATGAAACTGCAAAATAAATGAACGTCCGCGGGACGAACGGGGGGCGGGGACGGGGGCGGTAGTGGCACTGGCGAAACCGTACTGGACAAACGTAACGTAACGCGGCCGACAGCCGCCGCCGACGCCGCTGCCACTGCCTTCCTCATTGTACATTTAAATGCGCGCTTATATTAATTCATACTGTCTTCGCCTCGGTAGAGAAACGTAACCGTTCCGGGAAAAATCGGGCTGGGGATAGAGACGACTCGCGACGTGAAAATAAAAAAAACCCTCGGGGAAAAGACAGAGACACAAGGAGAAGAGCGAGCGGGGGGATGAAGCTCTTTTTCACCGGGCGACACTTATTTCCTCATTTCGCAGCCCGTAGCGGTGGAACGAGCGTCTGTTAATTGCATATGAGAGTTGCGCGCGGACGGTCGCGTTTTCCCCACCTGCACGCGCTGCGCTGTCTGGCAAGAAAACCGCGGAACATTCTAAATTAATGCTTTTCGTTAACGCGTAGCCGCCGTGGATGCAATTATAACCGTTCTGTCGTGGAATGTGACCAGGGTGTCGTCCGTGTTGCTGGGAAATCCGGAGGATAACGCGCGTGCGCGACGCTTAGCGTTTCGCTCATGCCAGCTGTCCACTCGACCGGGATAATTCTAGACGAGGCGTGGACGCAGATTGCCCTGTGGGGCACGAGACCAGCTCCGCCGATACATCCGGAGCACCCAAGTTGCGCCCAAAAGTCTATACCAAGAAGCAGACATATTTACATGTTATCAATTTATTTTCATATTGCAACAATATATATATATGTATACATACACTATACACTATTTCAGGACAATTTAATAACTAGACTGCGGATGTTTATGCAAAATAAAAACTTTGTATCTCAATTGCAAACAACTTGGGCTGTGTTAGAGAATAAATCGATTAGTGCTATACACGGGCTCTATTTTACCGATATGCCCTGAACGATTGTTTTATATTAGAAGCGCATCAGGCGATAACAGCGTGTTTTGTTTTCACCTTCGAAAACACGCAGTCTTCTACACGCAGTCATGCGAAACACACGCGTATCTTTATTGTACTCTTCATAAATACATATATCCAAGTAAAGTGTAATAATAATACTCGTGTAGTCATATTATTCCAAATCTCCTGACAGGCTGAAATAAAAATTTAATTTTTTTCTCAATATGTTTAATAGATTGAAAATAATTGTTAAGAAAAACTATAATATAAACTGAGATTAACTCAACAATGAACTATTTAACTTCATTAGAAACTCATAGAACACGTATATAGAATGTTCATCGCCTCATGGCGTCCTTCGTGTAACTAACTGAATTGTTTAAATCAATAACAATATATTCGTTCCTATGCGAACTCCGTGCTCGCTTGTTTCTCGCACCTCGGAAGTGGGGGAACAGGTAATGCTCTCTTATGTTCGTTCAATATACATATGTGTACATACACACTACACACAAATCCTTATTTTTTAACAATAATATAACAGTAGCTTTAAATTCGTTAAATGTTTTTGCTATTTTAAATTACACCTACTCATTTTTGTCATAAATGCATAAAATCGGCAGTCTATTAACACTAAACCTACCAAGGACAAAACATATAAAAGTGAAACACCTTATAGCAGTGAGAAGATTGAAGTTACTTGAACTTTGTACGGTTTTCATTATAATATGTGCTTAAATGAAGAAGTCAATTCAGTCATTTCCTATGAAAGCGTTTTTATAATTGCAATAACTATGAAACAGAAAACCGGTTATTTGACCGTGGTAGGTTTAGTGTTAATAACATATACAAGGTGACGTTAATAGTTTTCATGTAGGCGGACGCGTAGAGGACATACGAAGGTCATTGACTTTTTCTTAAACGGAGACATATATTTTTTATTCCACACCAGTTAATGCATCTTGATATTCTTTACAAGAAAGTGTTAACCTACTTATGTGAAGAAATCATGTTTTTTTAAGAGGTTCAACGTGACGCTGGGGAGAGTGAGTACACTCGCAATTAGGTGAACAATATTAAAAACAGACATTAGCCATTAGGTGAAAAATAGGGCAGTCATAGTTCTAGCTTGTCGCGCCGCCGGAAATCGGAGATTCAATTAGGGTCACGTTATTTTGATTTCTTCCGTATAATTCCCTTGGTGTTCAGTCTTCATTCCGAGTCGTTAAGTCGCCACAGTTCATTGCTCGATAAAGCTATCGATCCCGATTAGCTCGAGGGGACAATTTCTGACGTGAACGTCGCAGAGAATCGGTTCTTCGTCTTCCGCGGAGCCTCCATTGTTTGCGTACGATCTGCGAATCGGAGAAGGTCGGTAGAATCGTTACTGTTAAAGTGTTAATAAATCGTTTCGTACAAAGGTAAACAGGCAACTCGTAAGATAATTAATTGTGAGAGAGAACAGATTCCGTTTTGGCCCTGCTTATAGTTTCTCGCTTTCCGCGTGCAGTGAGGTATGCTAGAACGAACTAATTGGTTCTAAACCCTCGTTCGTTATGGCATCTGTTCGCTCTAGCATATGTATATATATATAGAAATGCTTGTATTTAGAGTCAGTCCGTCTCAAAGCTGCAGGCTGGATCAGAATTTACTCGGCACAACGATTCGAACCGGAAAAACTCGGAACTTAAGTTATTAGCACGTTGGTTGGCTGTCATACTAATTAATCCATAGAGAAATATCACGAAATTCAAGTTACTTCTTTAATGGAAAATAGAAATACAATACTAACAAGAGAGCCTAAGAAACATTTATTCTTTTGACAATGAATTTTTAGATTGGTGTTGTACAAGTATGAACAAGATTTTCCTACCGGAATTCGAAAAATTGGAAAACGATTTTATGTAAGAAAGCTCGTTCATTTTTCTAAACGTGTTTTAAAAGTTTTCTACAAGTTCTGTTGTTATCGAGGTTTTCGAAAACGTTTTACAAGACTTTTTAGAAATGTGCCCTAATATCCCCCGTCTAGTTACAACGCGTAACGCAATATTCGAAGGTAGCACGACTTTTCTTTCTGAAATTTTGTTCATATTTCATAAAGAGGATGCAGTGCATTTAAACTTCGAGCGAGCGTGCTATCGTAAAATTTACGACGTGAATGGCCCTTTCTGTGTTACGATCCTCTGTGAATATTGACAACAATATAACTTATTCCTGTTCTGTAATATACCTTCTTTGCCTTACGATGCACGCATTTTTATGAGACACGACTATGGACGACCAGGAAATGATGCAAGAGAAGGGATATCATCTTAAAAACATGACGCATGTCATTGTACGTATAATAGGGAAAAAGAGGATGTTTCACAAGAAAATTTAACTTTTTAAAAAATTATTTAGAAACTAAGATTTCACTAGTAATTTCTACGGAAAGTAAAATTATTAAAAAAATATATGCATGCAATACAGGTACTTAAAAATTTTATTATTATTATTATTTATTATTGCTTTAAACCAAATGATTTATATAGACTTAAATATATTGTTATACATATTATCGCAAACTGAAACAGATACTTCAATGGCTATCTTTATATATATCAATGAATTATGCTTATTCAAGCGATGTGTTCATTGGACAGGTCAGCCTGAGACGCGGAGGGAACTGAAGAAGGGACGACGCGAAAGAACGTGAAAATAGGGTAAATGTACCGATTACTGCGGTATTTTTATTATTCTCGTTGGCTAGGCAAACAAAATTGTCGATCATTCTTATATTTTTATAATCTCGGGATTTGAAAAAATATTCTTAAGAATATTCTTATGAATTCATAAAAGGAAAAATAAGACGATTTTTCTACTATGTATCTCGATCACCAAAGGACTGTTGTTCACATCACTGTACATTCTTTATATTGCTTTAAATTGCATAAGAGATGTTCTTTTTATTATTTAGATACGTACTTCGATACAATAAAAATATAAAAAAAGCTTCTCTTGCCTTCTTAACCCCTTGCACTATAATACCGAGTCGGACTCGTGACAAAGATTTCGAAGATAGTCAACTAAATATTCATGCTACAAATTTCCTTTAAACTTTAAATTGAAATAAAATTATATTTTCTTGTTGTTGAAACCATTGGAAGACTGCGTAGGTATAAATTACATACAAACTTCTTTTTTTCTATGAAATTAGAAACGACAAATAAGTTCTAATCACTGCAACCGTAAAATGAATCGTAGTGCAAGGGGTTAATAAAGAAATTGAGCCCTCAGCATTACGTACATTAAAGTGAAGGCGGAGCCCATTACTACGGTACAAAAATCACTAGGAATGTCCCTAATACTGCGGTATGAATTGCAACTACGATGAGAAACGAGGTTCTCTTCAGCCGAATGTTGTAGGTTAGAATTCGATAAAAGTAAACAATTTTAGAGAAAGAGTAATATTGTAGAAAAAATAAGGTATGCCAAAGGTTAAATCGAAAAACAAAGAAAACGGTAACAAAACTAAAAATCTAAATAAAATGAGGAAGACGAAAGATCTACTTATGGATCTAAAAACTTAAGAAACGCAGTAAATTAGGTTAGACTGGGAAATAATAGTTATGTAATAATAAGTTCATTTGTGTGATATTATACTAATAAGTTGTTAAAATTAAAAGGTTTATACATTTAAAATGTAATAATAATAAGATTATTTATGTGATATTAAACTAAGTTGTTAAAATTATTAAAGGTTTATTCATTTACAGTAGACTCCCGTATAACGCGACGAAAAACTTGTTTAAAAAGACTGTATGGACTAAATTTACAGTAACGAAACATTATGTAAGAAGACTGTACACTTACTGCCACATAAAATACGTACATACACTAATTTTAAACAATTTTTTCATCGGGTTATTTGGGAGTCTACTGTAAAATGTACAAATTATTTAAATTAATGCCGAGGTACGTAGGTAGTTTGTTTCCGTGCGCTCGTATATTTCAAATTCGAATTCGCAGTAATGGGTACGCAGTATAATTGGTACATGCTCTTTTTCGTCCGCAGTAATACGTACGAAACGTTATCGATTTTATTTTTTGATATTTTTCTTATGTTATATTATTCTTCCATAAAATGCTTACACGTATTATTATTTCATGATTAATTAGGACTAATATTAAAATAAAATACGATCGAAGCTTGATACCGCAGTAATCGGTACCTTTACCCTACCACGAAAGGAGCTGGAAGAAAGTGGCCGAATATAAGTAACAAATACAATTTTCATTGATATACTAATGTTTGACAGATTAGTCGCAAGGTGTAGCAAGTGTTACGGCACGATTCACACGATTCGCTTACCCGACGAGTAGTTTCAATATCTTCGCCATGACTCCGTCCCTCTGGCTGGCGTACTCCATAGCCTCGCAGACGTTCTTCAGTAGGCAGGCCCTTCCGTCGAATCCGTTGCTGGAAAGGGAAACGGTTGGTCGTGTGAAACCGTCAGTCGAGTTATACCTCGGGCTTCGCCGGCTCGTGGTGGTATTTTATTCAGCAAATAAAGTCGCGCGAAGTAACGACGCGAGAGATTCATTGGCGGCGCCTCGGTCTCGCCTCGGTCTCGCCTCGGTAGGGACCGAAAAGATCCCCATCGGATGCGCACCTGGCGAAGCGAAATGGAGACCAGACCACGGCTGCAAACGAAAAAGAGGGAGAGAGAAAGAGAAGAGAGAGAGGGGGGGGGGGGGGGGAGAGGATGCAGAAGTTGACTGCGGAAACGGACGGCACTGCGCCATTGGCCAATTCGTAGACGAGGCCGGAAACCGTCCCGGCCAGAAATCCAGATCTTTTTGTGAACCTTTCCTGCCTCGGTCGAGCCGCGGCAATTTCCAGTCGCTCCGCAACTTCTTCCATGCCCCGGCTGCTGCCACGGATGGCTGGCCAGCCTCTGCATTATTCACCGGTCATATTAAACTATTTATTACCTTTCGTAGACGAGCTCGGCCGCCTCGTGAACGTCGGAGACCGACCTGCCTGGCCGACCGGTGCCCGTCGGAAGCTCCCAAACCATCTTGAAGCCGGCCGCCTGGGCGAACAACGTCGAGGACGGGAACAGGGTGATCTTGAAATTCATCCTGAACTGAAAGCCAGAAGTTCCCGGTTCATAGTTGCCGAATCGTCGAGAATAAAGGCTGGGGGCGGCGCGGCGAGGCGCGGCGCGGCGCGGCGTTCGATGGGAACTAAGCGAATGGTGATACGAGTTGTCTGCTATCTTCTTGTTTACGATGATTGCGCGATCGATCCTTCAGCGAAATTCGCGTTTCGTAATTTAATATCGCGGAGCTATTATAGGATGGGAAATCATTGTTGCAGAAAAAACTGTAGATACTACAGGGTGTTCCTGAGGTGATTCTAAGCACCTTCTTCCTTTGACAATTCGCGCCGAAACGATTTGTTTGCGAGTTACAGCAAAGCCTCGATCTAAGAAAAACAGTCGGGTCCGCGCTGTTCCTTCGATCGTGTAGTTCTACTATTTTGTTTGTGACCTCGAAAAGGACAGCGCGTGTAAACACAAGCACGGACTCCCGGGTACGGAGAGCAGAATACCACGAACTGAGGTGTCACCTGGATCTGGCAAGTCGTTTCTCAGACGAGGATGAAAATAAGGCTGGCCTTTGAATTCCCGACTGCGCACCGTTGGAATATCGGCGTTCCAGGATTCTTTGAGCAGTGCGGCGCACAGTGGGTCAGATCGACGCGCTAGCTGTTCATAAGCTAAAAAATCAAAGTTCTCATATCGATTTTTAACGAATGTACATTGTTTCTTAAATGTCCATTACATTCGAAAACGATAATATTAATTAATGTTATTAAAAACTCTCGTTACAATAAGCGTTCAAAGATCAAACTTTTTCAGATACCGTTTTTCACCAAAAAAATTCCTTTTTTTCGTAACGATATCCTGGAAAACCTAGTGAACATTATGAGTCTATATTTACGACGCACTTGGAAGTAAAAATTTTTGTTAATAACTTTTTAAAAAAAGAATTACTCTGTCTACTGAAGAGATCCGTCAAAGTTTTTCACCTTTGACAAGGGATAAGTTGAAAAGTGCACAAAAGTGTAAGCTCTAACAAAGTGGAACATTTTCAGCAACATCTCCTCTAAAAGTTCCTGTAAATTTCACGTCCCAACTCAAACCAATTTGGAAATTATGATAGTTTAAAGCGTCGCGTGTCACGCAATTCCGCAGCGAATCGCGTCGCACGATACGCATTGACGACCACTCAGCGGCTCTTAACATTGTAAATACCTAACCTAGACCTATCTTATGAATTTTTATGATTATACGACCATTGATAAACAATCGAACTTCTTGCTAGCTCAGTTGAATTATTTGTATTTGAGAGAGCATAGCATCAGCATCGCAGCATAGCATCACAGCAGTTTTCCCATATTGGAAACCTGTATTTTATCTTTGTTAATTAGAATTATTGTATAGATTTTTGTTTATTAATAGAAAAATATAATTATAAGCCGCAAATCCGTATCGTTAATTGATTATAGTCGGTAACTGTCTAAGATATAATACTTATTTTTGTTTAAATATTTGTAATTTTTTAAATAAGACAGTAATAACTCGTTTTTGTTATTTCATTAATTGTAATAAAATTATTCGATTCAAAAATTATGGATTACTCTTGTTTGAAAGCCTGAACAGCCAGTTTTCAATTATTATTCATTATTCACACGATTTTTCAGACATTTCCAGTGGTGTGACAAAAAAAATGTTTCCTACAAAAAGTAATCAATATTCAGTCTTCCACAAATTTCAATATAAAAAATTTAGAGAATTGAGGTCACCTGGATTATTTATTCATCACTATATATTTTTTATTTAATAACATTATAGCTGACGCCAAGACGAATCCAACGACCTATTTACCGTGGTCTTTATAAGTTTTGAAATAATGCTAAAATAGGCATGAACAGCTAAATCGTCATTCTGGCCCACTGTGCGGCGACGCGCTCCTTCGTTGCCAAATTTTGCTAAAAGGCTGGAAGATCTCCGCGTATCCGCTCGAAACCGGTTTTATCTTTAGACCGCTCTTGTTAATCTATCGCCGTCAAGAATGCCGACAAAAATCTCACGAGGAATTTCCAATTCAGCAGCCGGGAGATAATAAATATATCGCGTCGGGACCTTCTTCACGGATTCCCGGCAGCGGATGTATGAATACATTCGGCTCTGTCGAATATGGAAACGATGATGAATCGCGAGGACGTTTCGCCGCGATACAGTTCGCGTCGAGCTTCCGGGCTCCGACTTCTAAAGTCTGCGGACGTCTCTGGTTCGACGACCGAGTATATTTCTGCACGGGAATCGTATGAGTCGAACAAGTTCGATGAATTTTTCTTGGTCCGGTGAGCTTTGTTTCTCTGTTTCCCGGGAACCTGCGTCCAAGAATTCGTGCGCGCGAAACCTGCTTCCCAGTTATCCGCGGGTAAATTGAATAATCCTTCACGCCCGTGCGCGGAATAATCAACAGAGTAATTGGGGGATTTCGAGTCGGAGAGGGCGGCTCGCTGACCCTTTGTCCGGGGTTTTAAGGAAAATTCCCTGGACCCCATACTCGCTTTCCGAACTTCGTTAGCGTATCAGCGAGAGCGTCCGTGTAATTCGATATGGAAAATGTCCGCTCCATTGTTTTCTGGATAGCATGAGCTACTTCGGCCTACTGGAGACGTTTCGGGTGTTTATTTTCTGGAGTTTTTCTGCCTTTCCAGTTTAATGTTACGAAGTATTTGAGAAACTATTTTAAATACAATTTATAAAAAAGAACGATTTTTAAATTCGTCCACATGAGACTGCCCCCTTTACATTCACTCTGCGTACATACAATTCTAATGTTAACCCTGTACTGGGGTGCAATCACACCCCCTCCATGTTTTCAGTCCAAAACGTAAAGAAAAAACTTTGACTGCGAGAGTATTGATTTTCGTGACGGTAGGCATGAAAAGATTAAAAAAATTTAATGTAAAATTTTTTAATCATGTGTGAAGTATGTTATACCATTCCTAAAAGAACGTTGGACACTTTCCATTCGGCAACTTGTATGTTTTTATTAGTTTGGGGTGTGGTCACACTCCAGATAGCACCCGACGTCTTAAAGACGCCATTTTACGACGTCGATTTAACGTCTGAAATGAGATTAAATTACTTAAATTTTTTCGAGATGTTAGATTATTGTACAATCGCTAAAATACTTTTGCCATTTTGCTATTACTCGAAATGAGAAAAAAAAATAAAAAACTCACTTTTTTTAACTTCCTCATCTAAGCTTATTTATAAAATTTCATCGAAATCAGCATTGACGTTGTTATGAGTTACAAACAATTAAAGATAACGAAAATCGCAGCTTTTTCACGATTTCCAACACATTCGACCGATAACTGCAGTTTGTTTTCAAAAATTGCAATTGTTTAAGACAAATAAAAAAGACTAGTCTCAGATTAAAAAGTTAAGAAACGTGAGCTTTTTTCTTTATCTTATTACTCCAAGTAATTGCAATTTTTTAAAACAATTTTTTAGCTATTGTTTATAGAATTTTTTCAGATTTTGAAGTCCGCGGCGTCGTAGTTAAAAAAAACTGAAAACCTATTTTTTCGACGTTTTCTGCGCGAAAAACTAAGCTAACCTTGAAATTGTTTTATTTATTCTATAAGTCTAGGCACTGATAAACCTTGAACATTTCACAGGAAAATTTAAAAAATGAAATCAACTTGATTAGTATTTCTACTGCGTTAGCGCATTACTTCTGAAAGTATTAACGTATTAATTATGTTTCCAGCAGCCCGGTTGGGTCAGCGTGGTATTTGTTCGACTGTGGACGTTTATACTAATTTCGTGCCCGGCATAAGTATACTTTTTTTTCTGTTAAAAGACGTTTTTTAGACGTCTAATGGACGTCTTTACGACGTCTTTAAAACGTACAGTTTTGAAACATAAGACGGTCGGAGGCCGTTCGGAAGACGTTCGTCTGAAAGTCGTCTTGAATGTCCAACAACAGACGTCTTTAAGACGTCTTTGTGCTATCTGGGATCCCTATACGCAGAGTGAAGGTTAAATAACGTTACTTGCCAGGGGTGAAAGGGTTAATCCAGAGGTGGATAATTTTGGAAAGATTGTAGAAGAAAATAAGATTTTATGACAGCACGGTGTGCGGGTGTGGTATCGATTCGCAGGTAATCTGAAATTCAGCCGCAGTCCCGTGCATTAGGAAGGGGGTATGCGGTGCAGATGCAGGCGGTGGCTGCGGCCGTATCGACGATGCTGGATCGTGTACTTCCCGGTAAGTGCACTGGATCATCGGTAGTCGCGTAATTCTTCAGTTCTCCGTGTAGAGAGTCGGTGGCGGAAGTGCAGCCTACCGATAACGTCGTCGTCGCGACGCGCTACGGTGCGGTGGCATGCGCCGCGCGACGCTCGGGGGTCCCATCTGGCGCATCCCACCGTGTCCCGTCGGCGCGGCGTACCGAAAATCGTAAACAATTACGGACGTCAAACTCCGTGGCCTCGCCTTTCGGGAAATTTCCCGTGTCCCGTTTTCTCCGCTGGGCCAACTTTATTTCGCCGTTCGCTGAATCTTTCAGCGCGGTCTGCGGGATTTGTTTGATCAGTACAATGGAATGGAAACCGTCCTCCGCACGGAAACGTCAACGTCCCGAAAGAATCTGTCAGTGTCAATGTTGCACCTGTCCTCCTACGTCTCCTGCACCTGCCTGACGTCACGGAACCAACCGGAACGAGATCAGACGAATTTACCTGAACCAAAGAAGATGAAATCTGGCCACTGCATAGTACAGCCCGCCATAAAACTATAAGATATACAGGGGTGGAGCAATAACTTTGTAAATATTTCGGTTACTTGTAATAATATGAAAAGATGATAGATACTGTCCGTCCACCACAAGAAGTCTCTTGGTAGGAGTTTCACATCAAATGGACAACAAACCGTCCGATTGGTCTGAGCGGCAGGGGCTCGAGTCGCGTCACACGCATTATCGGTTCTAGCGAGCTATTGGCTGCAGCGCTCACACACACTAATCGGATCGTGTGACGAAGAGAGTGAATAGACTCTTCCAAACCGAGTGAGATAATGCGAAGCGAGCGATCCAGTAGCGTAAGGACAGAATCAAATGTATCCTACGACGTTAAACATCCCCGCGCTGAGCCACTCTCAGCATCCAAGAGGAACGTGACTTCACGCATATTCTGTATTAGAAACTTCTAACTCGTTGTCAGTTAAAATTTTAATTTAACGCTACAGATCAGAACAAATGAGAAATATTTTCGAACTACAGCTTTCAATTTTGTCCAATATGTATATGTTCCCTAATACTAAAATTATTAATTTCTTGAAAATGAATAAGTAACGATCATTCGTTTAACACATTTCTATCATACGGAAGAGTAAAAAATAGATCGATTGTAGCTGTTCTGCAGATTCATCCTATTTTTAATGGTAATTAAAGTTTAATTTTCGCGGTAGATACAGATACAAAAACCGCTGCAATACTGATCAAACAGACTGCTTTAGCAATTTCGACCAATTTATAACATTTGTAGAAGTTATATGAATTTTATCTAATTTTTGTTGTAACTTATTGAAAGACGTGTCAATCGTGAATTATGTGTTACATTAAATATAAATATAACATTAAATGTAATTTAAATGAATTAATGCATTTTTAAAGTACATTTTGAAGTCCACTTAAACGTTAAATATCGACGATAGGTCAGGAAACTTGTATCTCGAAAATAAACAAGTCCTACTACTGTGTAGCGTGTGACGTCAGGATCTTGGAGGTCGTGAATACGGGAGTGGAAATAGTGGGGAGGGGTGGAGCAAGCGAGAGATCCCCCCGGACCCCTCAGCCGTCTCGAGGGACTTCTTGTGGTGGACGGACAGTACAAGAGTTGCACGGTGTAGAGGGGGAAATATTGTGATGTGAACATTTCTTACGTGTGCGAAGGCGTTTCGGAGACTTCAAGGTTACCTTGAAATATCCACCCAATAATATCTGATTAATTGTTAGATATAGGACATATAGAGATAAATACTCTAAATTTGAGACTCTATCGATTCGGGATACAGAAGGTTGGTCTTCCCATTTAAAGAAGTTAAGGTGACCTTGAAACTTCCGGAACGCCTTCACGCACGTAAAAGATGTTTACATCGCAATATTTCCCCCTCTATACCATGCAACTTCTGCTTAATTTTTTTCATATTATTACAAGTAACGGAAATGTAGTTGAAATGTAGTAGAAATGTGTTCGGTGTTATTTCGAGGCGACTTCCGCGCCGAGACCATTGTCTATAGTTCCGCGTCGGAACGATGGAGAACAAATTTCCGTTGGGCCCCTGCATCGAAATTAGCCTGGATGCTCGTCCTCGAACCGACAATATACGTACACTTTACGCTGTCGAGCCCGTTTATGGGGCACGGGTCGCGACCGGCTGCGGCATGCACCACGGGGAATTTATGCATCGTACGACGGTACAGGAGTAGTGCGACTAATGCAAACTGATCGTTGCCCCGTATTTTCGCTTTAAAAGGCGATCCTCTCCGGGCGAGAACGCGTTCCGGGCCACTCCGTGATGCAACTTGGCCCCCGCCATAACTCGTCGATCGAACCGGGACGGCTCGTCGATCGTCCCGAACGCGTTACCTTCCGTATCGCGGTTTCAATATTACAGGGAACGATACACCCCGGCAAACCGGCGCGGCGCGGCGCAGCGAAGCGGTTCGTAAATTTCTGAAGTCGTCTCGGTTTGTCTTCGGGCCACTCGGATTTCACTCGAACAGATTCTGTCGCGGTTAGGGGCAGGTGTGAGGGGCATCTTTACCTCACCAACGTCATCTCATCGCGCAAACCATTAATAAATGGTCGCAACGATGGAATCTATTATAAAAATTATTCTGGAGATTTGAAAGAAGAACAAATACAGTGGCGGCCATTTTATATACAGGTCATATTTTAACCCTCGCAAGGCGGATCGTCCACCCAGACTCACGGAAGACTAGTGATGGCGTGCAAAATCACTGACCGTGATTTATCACAGTGATCGTAGAATCACGATCGTGATTTTAACTTCGTACACGCCGTGATCGTGATTTTTTATTCTACAGGGAATTTGCTTACTGTCATCCTAATTCTTCATCTCGATTAAATTAGTTCTTTTGTTTAAAAACATCGATTAGCTTGCATAAAATTATCTGAATTATAACGTAAATTTACTGTATTTAATGATAGAAATATAAAAAAATTCAATTCTCTTTTCCGTATATTATTTCACAGTATATTTAAAAAAATAAAATATTAATTTTTCCTCTCGATTTCGAAATCGTAATATTTATTTAGATAGTTTAAAAGTGCAGACAATTTCTTTTGTATTTATGTATGTATACATACGCTATGTATAAAGTTTTCTCAAATACCAATGTATTACTTAACAATTATAGGAAACGCAAATGATAGTTTCAGAAACGTATTTTGTTTTGATGTCATTAATATTAAAACATACAGGTACATATGTCTCTGTGACTTGCACGAAGAACAGTTGTATGCTCTCCGCCAATCAGAACCGATCACGAAAATCACGATGAATCACTGTGAAAAATCACCGTCATTGGGAACGAACGTGGTATCGAATCACGAGTGATCCAAAAGTAGCAGTTCACGCCATCCCTACGGGAGAGACCCACGTTATGGTTCGATTGTTTTCACGAATTAGTGAACAGGTTACTTTATACATCCGTGACGACTTACAGAGATACAAGTCTTTCTCATGATCTTCAAACAATTCGATACTGAAATACATACTTGTTTGGGTGTTTCGATATGTATCAAAAGATAAGGAACTTGTAATCGATCTGTGATACCAGTACGTGCCGAAATGATACCAAGTAGTACTGGTATCACGGCAACGTCGAATGTATCGATACTTTCGAGCCGGTGTCAAACCTTCATGTACTCAAAAAATGGTATCGATACCTAAATGATACCTTCTTAAATGTCTCCGTTCTTTATAAATACATGTTGCATGAAATTGGTATCGATACATTCGCAATTCACGTCGTCACCGTTTTGAACGTACCAGCATAATATTTTCATTCTATCTTCCTTTCTCACGCTTGATATTAGTAAACATAACATTACATTATTAGACTTGTCATTCAGTCGACTCGACCCCACAGGCATGTGATAGTATCGATAACAAACCCATCCAAGATGTATTTATAAAGGATCGAGGCTTCTGAACAACTATCATTAGGGATCGATACTTTTTGATACCCAGAGAATCATACATGTTTGTGATACCATCATTCTTTGTCACAAGGAATCGATACCGCTTGAACATGCTCAAGGCCCATCACTACCCGCTTCACCTTCTACGGCGCCATTCCCCCACAGTTCCGCCACTGTCCGGTCACGTGACGCGTTTCGTCACTGTCCGGTCATGTGACTCGTTTCGTCACCGTCGCGTGCGCGTGTCCTATCTTTCTGTCCCCGAATGGGTGTCACGGCTTGAACGCAACACGGAATTACGTAACCGTGCTACTGGTGGGGGAGTGGACTGTCCGAAAATTTTGCATTCGTTGAAAGAGCAACGCGACTCTTAAGATAATCTAACGCAGGAGGTGAACGATACGGAACGAGTCGCATTTGCCAAGGGTGATTCGACCGCAATGAAAAGGAACCGCGTGTTGTCTAGATCAGGAATCGCGGGGCGCTAACGCAACGGATAGCGATCAGAATTCAGCATTCCACAGGCTATCTGTGCACGTAATTCGATTACCGGCCGGGTTAAAAGCACTTGGCAGAGAGTCAGATATACTCACGAAAAAGGAGCTGCCCTTCCGGAATGCCAAGGATCGGCTGGCTCTGTCCGCGACCACGAATTCGCTCGCGGTAACGAGGCCGAAACAGAGGATGCTCCAGAACAACAGACGCATAATCAGTGGATGTCGGGCCTCGGGCCAAGATGTCCTCTCTCCTTCTCTCTCTCTCTCTCTCTCTCTCTCTCTCTCTCTCTCTCTCTCTTCAAGCAGTGGTACCAGCGCGGCCTATAGATCGTGCGAACTGTCTCTCGCCAGAAATGTCTTCGTCCGACGAGATCGAATCGGTTCGAGCTCCGTCGCCTTGGGATATCGATAACGGTACTCTTTCGACCCCACTATCGCCACTTCTTTCTTCCGTTTCGGGCGTTCGCGAATTCCTTCGGTCGCTTGGTCGCATCAATTAGCGTGGACGGAGCGGGCTATTTTTGGAATCTTCTCGATTTCGTTGACCTTTCACCCTTGAGGAGGGGGAGACGGGGGGGGGGGGGGGTTCTTCTGATCAGGAACCTTGAAAAAAATCGATTTCTGCTCCTGCATTTTCTTAAAACACATGTCTGGATTTGATTAAAACTAAACCTACCAGTGGCGGTCAAATGACCGGTTTGTAGATTTTTCAATTTACAATTATTGAAAATATGAATCTTTATCCAAGCACGTATTGTGTTAAAAATTGCACAAAATCTAAGTAAATAGAGTCTTGTCATTTTTGTAAGCTAAAACATTTTTTTACGCTGTAGAAGATGAAAGAACTATGGTCGTAGGACGTGTTCAAGAAATAATCTAACACAAGTTAGGGATATCAGAGACTTTATTCAAGTGTGACTGGAGGAGTCGTAGGAGCTTCTGCCTTCTGCGTTCTCCACTACCCTTAAGGAGAACTCCGCAGGGCGTGTCCTTGACGGAAAAATGACCTTATTGGACAGCATCAATGACAATTACTGTCCAATAGGATTCCTCATTTTGGGCCCGATTATCCCTACCATTTCTTACGCTCGAGGCGCACTTTTCTGGAAATGCCAGGTATGACCTTGGGGTTTTACGATATAGCGGGTTATTCCTCCGGGCCCGCGAGGTGAATACCGTGGCCAGCTGTGGCCTTCAAACCTCGGTCGGCGCGACCCTTCGGAAACTCGGGGGTTTACGATACCAGCATTTGCTATTGAGGCCAGAAACGAAATATTCTAAAGTACAAAACATGCATTGTCTAAAACATCCTAAATTGCACCCGCTGAAAATGGCTTTCTCAAAAATAGCTTCGCTGTTGCTCGCCTCATAAACCGACCCGACCATTTGCACGCCAACTGTTTATTGTACGTGCCGATGGCCGCTACAACGCTTTTAGTGCTCGGTAGGTTTAGTGTTAAATTCGTAAGAATAACGAACAACGAGGTTTCGACAATGCAGTTCTCAGTGTGTACAGGGTGATCGATGGTGCAACCGAAATGGGGATGATTCTACAGCGAAAAGTAAATCGGCAATACAGGGTAACATTTTTTCGAACTAGACTTCGTTTTCGAGAGAATCGGCTTGGAAAATTCGTGACACTATTGTGCATTAGTATCTATAAGAAGTAGAATAAGCCCGCAATGATCAGACACGGTACATGACATATGTTTAACACGTTCCGTGCCACGTGTATCGTCGATGGCACGTGTTAAACACGCGATAAATGCTGATATGGTTACACAAGTGCATTCAGAACAGACAAAATCTCGGGTCTCTTCTTATCAGACGAGGACTGTGCATGAAGATTTACTTTTTCCAAAAATGTCGGGAAACCTTGAAAGGGATGGTTCACGAGTTCATTTGAAGTAACTTTTCTCTTATTGAAAATTTCCACATTGTTAAGAAGTTACTAACGAAAAACACAGACCAATCAGAGCGCGGCTATAGATAAGCGTAGGTATTGGCCGAGCCGGAATCCGTCTGCTGTAGCCGCGTCTTGATTGGTCCGTGTTTTTCATTAATAACTTTTTAACAAAGCGGCGGAGAACATTTTCGCAAAGGAAAAAGTTACTTCCTATAACCTCACAAATCACTCCTTTCAAGGAAGTACATTTTCGGGACACCCTGTATGCCTTACTAACCGTTTATGTTTTCGGCGATATCGCCTGTTCCTTTCCCACTTGTTAATACATACAGCCTCACACTCCACCTTTGTTACGAGATAGTGAATTTGGCTAAACGACTACAATTTGTCTGCGATGTGGCTCTGTCGAAAACGCGAGACACGCTGAATTTCCCCGGTCCAAAGCATCAGATGCTCCTTTGTCTGAAATATGGAACATGCCAGTACCTCTCGCTCGAATACCGAGACTCTCCTCGGTAAACTACTAAACTGCCTCGAACACGAAGCGATCTTGCGTTCTCGTCTCCTCTCCACCCACCCACCCTCTCTCAATCCCTTTCTTCCTTTCCCACCTTGTTTCTCTCTCTGAGCCATTTTACAACAGAGACTCTACCGTCTGAGGTATCGGGACGAGTCGGTACATACTAGAAGTGATTTGTCTATCGATCCACAGAATGAAACGCAACTGACCCCCACCGTAACACTGTTATTATTATTGCTGCTATCAATGTGCATGCCTCGGAAACATATAATTACACGAGGATGTTTCACACACGTCCGTTCTGCACTACGATTAATGTTCATACTCGGACGAGTTGCGTATAGTCAGTCCCATAATTGATGTCACACACATTAAATCGGAATAACTTTTTTATAAATGGATCTAGATAGATAAGTTTACTGGATGATATATAATGCAAAAAAGAAAAATTGTTTTTGATAACTTCTTTATTTGTAATGATAATTTAAAAAAATGTATTTTGTTGATTCGTACAATTTATGCTAAAAATTTCATCGAAATTGGACAATGGTTTATGTGTTAGAAAAATGGTATACCATGTGGTCCATTTAATGCAAGGCCACCTAAAGATCTCTTCCGGTTATTGTAATGTCAATATCTGGCAAGAACATTTTCTTCCCCCAAGGTAATTTTTTTCGGAGTTATCAAGGTCATCAGACGGTGTTTTTTGATACACAACTGCATTTTTTTTTATTGCACCGTGTAGCTGAGCGAAAAATACATTCGGATATGTATGATAACATGACCTTCAAATGACTTTGATCTTTGACATTTAAAGTGAACACTCCGGAAAAAACAACCTTAAGAAAAAAATAAAATTTGCAAAGAATTCACATTGTGATACCATACGTATTGCATTGAAAACATTTTTTATGTCATCACAAATAAAGGAGATATTTAGGTGGTTACATATAGGTGGCCATATTTTGGTTGACTACCCTGTATACAGGGTGTTTATTTTATCTTCAACACCTAAATTATTTTCGCGACTATTAAAAGTAGGAAAAAATAACTAAATAGGATGTACATGGTTAAGACGCGCATCAGATGGTAATACAAAAAAATCATTTGAAGGCCATTTTAACAGTTTTTTCAAGGTCACTGTATTTTTTTGCATATTAACATGCATTTTTCATAATGCATTGTTGTAGTCGGCGTCAAGATGAGTTCAACGACCTACACAGCATGACATTGAAGTGACCTTGAAAGCGAAAAAATCAGTTTCAGTTTGAAGAATACAAAAGTAATAAAACGAAAATATTATAACATGTTTAACAACCGATGGATAGGCCGTGGTGCAAGTATTATCTGGCCAGCTCGGTCACCCGACTTATCGCCACTAGACTACTTTTTGTGGGGAGATTTAAAATCTATTGTTTATAAAGAAAGACCGAATGCATGTTGCACCATGAATCGCGGAAATACCGTGTAAGTAATGCCATTCAGTCATTCACTTCTCGTGTACAGACGTGTCTTACTGCGGACAGCCAGCATTTGGTGCATCTAATAAAGTAAGGTGATATTACCCTTTTCGTTTTATTACTTTTGTATTCTTCAAACTGAAACTGATTTTTTCGCCATGAATCTTAACGCCATCTTAACGCCGACTACAACATTGCATTATGAAAAAAACATATTAATATGCAAAAAAAAAAATACAGTGACCTTGAAAAAACTGTTAAAATGGCCTTCAAATGATTTTTTTTATTACCATGTGATGCGCGTCTTAAAACCATGTACATCCTATTTAGTTATTTTTTCTTGCTTTCAATAGTCGCGGAAATAATTTAGGTGTTCAAGATAAACTAAACACTCTGTATAATATAGGTATGTGGATAAAAAAGTTATTCTGATGTAAAGTGTGTGCTATCTATTATGAGACTGACTGTGGATCTTGCGAAACTTTTTATTTATGATTTTGTCGTAATTCGATATAGCGGGTGATCATATTTTATTATATTTCATGCAATAACGGTAGGAATCCAGTGCAGATAGATTTTCAATAAAAAATTTATTATTTTAAAATTGTTTACTTACGCAAGTTTTAATATTTTGTGTTCATCCATTGTCCATTGTTTAAAACATGATAGTACGGATAAAACGAAAATAGATATGAATATCAAGCCAAGAGTCTTGTGCAATTAACGAAACGTTGGGAAAGAAAATTTACTCTCGTTGCAGCACACCTTTCGATGATCGCAGTACGAGAAAAGTATCTTTTATTGTTCGGTTTCCGAAAGTTGGCTTTAACTGGACATCCTCGGAGCATCGGTTCGACAAGGGCCGGGTTTGTAACCGGTTAGGATCGTACTTATCGAACAAGACAGTTCATTAAACTTGGGCAAATGCATTTAGCTGCACTTCTCGCGCGACAAGACCGTTCTCGCGGAATCGGCGACGGAATAATTCCCGGGAGTCGGACCGGCCTGTCAGCCGGCAATTGGTGCCTTTGGAGTTAGTTACCATTGATTAGAGTGACTTCACCGACCTCTTAAACCGGCTCGGCAAGGCTCGGCAAGGCTCGGGTCGTGTCGTGTCGTGTTGCGAATGGGCCTCGCGCAGCCTGAACAACATTAAACCGATGTTTAATAAGAAATTATTCGCCGCTTATCCGCCGCCTAATGGCGGCACCTCTTAACACCGTATTTATGAACTTAATCTCGACACTGCATAAAATACTAGCGCCCCTGTACTAGCTGCCATCTTTGTGTACCCCGTGGGGATAAAGCCACTCTAAATCGCAAAAAACAATTTTCATAATTTTTCTACAGGTAACGATGAAATAAATGAAAAATTTATTCACAGGTTTTTAAATACGAAAAGAAATTTTTTATATTAATCTGGCTATAAAATGACGGAGCTACTGGAACGGTAACCTCTGCTCGTGGAGAGTGCTCCGCGACCGGAAAGATAACTCTCATCATTTTTTGCCTAGGAGAGAAGTACGTACACGGAAATCTCAATGTACCGTTTTTTTTTTTTTTGCAAAAATGATACACATTTGAAAAACACATGTTAAATTTTCAGGGAACAGAGTCGGTGAAAAAGGAAAGTATGCATTATAAAACAAAACCGTACTAAATCATCGTATTAAAAATCTTTGGTTTATTGTTCTAAGAAAAAAATTTCGAAAGTTACCGTTCCGGAATAAGCAGAGCTGTAAAATTATTACCAGAAAAATGTTGTCACATTTCATTTTTGTGTAACGTAGACCTGTATATAGTATCGATAAGAAGTAGAATATGCACGCCATAGTCAGACGCGCCAGCTGATGTCCGTTTCGCACGTTCCGTGCCACGTGTATCATCGATGGCGCATGTTAAACATGTGATAAATGCTGATATGGTTACGTAACTACATTCGAAAGATATTTTATAATAAATTTAAGACCAGTCAGTATATTGTTATTATATTGGAACGATGCTATACAAAAACGTTTTATGTTTCCACACGTCACGTACGGCGATGTTTAACAATGGTTATAGATGGACCAGATAGTAGTTTTCGATTGTGCATATCCAGTAGATATTCTTAACAGATATAAATCGGCCGTCGATTTTCGATAAATCATGCTCAGTGTTGGAATAGACAGGACTTGATGCGGATCTAACAACGCGAAACGTAAGACGGAAAAAGATTTATTCCCGCTGAAAGGAAGACTGACGCATGCCGGGAATGAAAGGAGCAGCTGGATCGGTACAGAAGATGCCACTTTTGGCGTGGTTTTAAACGAATCGTTCATAAACGGTGGAAATTCGATCCAAAATCCCAAGACCGTCGGGACACAGAGAATAGATGGTCGAACAGTTTTCATGTCTTCTCCCAGCAGCCGTCGCATCCAAATATTCTTGATCCATATCCAAAACGTTCCCGTCATCTGGACTGGAAACGAATTCCGCGATTATTGAGAAAGAGCATTAGCCTCTCTCGGTGAATAAAAGTTGTTGATCCATTTTACCTAAGCAGCAAATGCAACAGTTCACCAATCAGACCCTCGTCCTTCAGCGGTGTTGCTGCTGCTTCACAAATGTCCCTCTTTAGGCAACTTTTCCCGTCGATACCTCTCCTGAAAACGTTTTGTCGACTTAATTAGATCCTGTTATTTTAGTAGAATTTATTACCGAGTCCCAGGTGTAAGCATTGTTTGCATTAAAACACTCCAAAAATTATTTTTAGCCCTTCCTATGAAGATTAATTTAGAATTTACCAAAATATTTATATTCATTATAAATCTTCATCTGACTCAATATAGCAAGGGGCTAAATAATATTTGACTCGTGTACTCTGTGTCACAATATGTATGGTTAATAATAATTAATTATTTTTATTTTCCTAATCCGCTCAGAAAATTGTATGAGTCGAAGTGAGAGGAAAGGTCTGATTTTTAATTCGATTAAAAAACATTGAAAATCTCTTCAGTTTTCAAGATGTAAAGCTGCAAGAAACCCGCTAAAAATTCAATCTCTCAAAGCCGTAATCCCGATTTTCCTCTAAATTCGACATCCAGTTCAAATCGAATAAGGTTCTCACCTGTCCAGTTCGCTCTTGAGGATATCATAGACAGCTGCTCTCTCGTTCCAACCGGCATTTCTCCGTCGTCGCGACAAGCCCTCGAAGAAATTGGTGAAGAAGGTCGCGTTGTCGGGCAGGCTGTATTGGAATTGCACGTTCTGGCCGTAGACCAAGGTTCTACCAGATAGCTGCACCGGCACTGCGACTCCGATCAGCAGCTTAAAAATACAAACGAAATTGCTCACGATTTTTACTCCAACCAATTTAGCAAATCCGACGAAATTTTCATCATCGAGCTACAAAACACATTTTTTAAATTTTCGTTACCAGACCAAATAAAAAAGTTGTGAAAAACAATATTTACTATTTTCTTTCGTAATGCAGACGGAACTCGATTTTATAAATATTTACTTCAGGGGAGGCATCTCCGATGACCTTGACCATGACATATGTTGTCAAGGACAACATTCTGAACAACATTTGTCATTACAACTACTCGGCGCTCGGTCTTAGTTTTCGAGATATTCGCGAAAATAGAGTGATTGGAGTAGGTTTCATTGGGATGGACGGAATTTCACAATTTCGTCAGCATGTTTGGCCCCCTTTCCGCCCCCTCCACGACCTAACCCAGACCTCACTCTGTTCGCATGATCTTTGCATTATAGTTGTCATCCAGAATTTGAATTAGTACTGGAAAAATAATGCGAACAGAGTGAGTTCTGGGTTAGGTCGTGGAGGGGGCGGAGATGACCGACCGTCAGGCCGGCCCGACCACGCAGACGAAATTGTGAATATCTAGAAAACTAAAAGTGTAGCGGCCAGCGTTTAGGTAGTTTCAATTGATGATTGTCTTTTGGGACCGGGACGAGGTTTCGGCATCTGGCTACGGTTTGGGCCTGTCACCGTGACTGCGTTTATGGTTATTGCCGCCCGTAACCAGGTCGTAGTTTTAGCTTTCCCTGTTCAGCATCAGGATCTTGTTTTTCGCCTTGCCTCGGTTGCAGGTATGCCCCTGGCGTTTTATAGTTGCCAGATGGGGGGTTTCCTGTCGTCGGTCAACATTTGCAGCGCACGTGAGCCGCTACGCGGGCATTAGCTTTTCCCACCCCCATTTTACCACTTCTCCGCATTTCGCGAGTACCCCTGCGATTTCTGGGCCCATCAGAGCCCTTAGTTTTGTTTCTCCCACCCTTAACTGCGCAAGGGAAGGGATAACCGAGCCATCGGCGAGGCTTTCTCGGAGCTTTAGTTTTCAGAATTGAAATAGACTTAGAAGTAGCAACAACTCTCTCTCTTGTGCACCATAGGCACAGGCAGAGAACTCAATTCTCAACATATATAGAAATAGTTTGTTATTTGTAATAAAACTGTGTAGTTTTCACTTGAAATATAGTTTGTTTGTTACAATACGTCTTGTTTAGTCCTTCTCATGAAGGTGGTCCTTCGAGTAAAGTTTTAGCGGGCACCTCGCAGTGCAAAATCATGAAATGTCCGATTGATGAACCAATGATCAGCCGCGGATAATAAACAAAAAGCGATCTCCCTATATTGGAAAATGAAAAAGTTGTTCAAAATCTCGAAATCTATAACATATTTAAATTTGTTAAATATCTATTTGAAAATATATCAATGAAAATCCGGAAAATTCTAACGAAGTTTTTTACAATTATCTCGAAAACTAAGACCGAGCGCCGGGTAGTTATAATGACAAAAGTTGTTCAGAATGTTGTCCTTGACAACATATATCAAGGTCAAGGTCATCGGAGATGCCTCCTCTAAAGTAAATATTTACCCTAAATTTTTCCAAAATTTTCATCGCATGTCATCTAGAAAACTAATCCGACTAGCTCGGTAGACAAACCGAAGTCGTTTCATTTATAAAAAAGTTATTAAATAATAATTATGTACATATTTATAAAAAAGTTATTAAATAACAATTATGTACATATTTATAAATAAGTTATTCAATAACAATTATGTACATATCGTTTGGTCCATTTATAAAAAAGTTATTAAATAACAATTACGTACATATTTACTTTTTCAACGCGGAGAACAGTCGTTCCTCACAGGATCGTCGACTTAGTCGAACGTTGCAGTTACAATTTGACAAGAGCATCCGGATACCGAACTGGAGTAGCTCCGAATACCAGAAGGCCGACCGTGTTTATATCGGTTCTCCGGCGAACATCTCTCTTGATCCCGACCGAATAGAAAAATAAGTTCCGTCGCCGAGGTTCGGCGGCGAGGAAAGGATCGCCGAAGGAGAGAAGAAGGATCGATGAGAACGGAAGAAACAAACGAGCTGGGCTCCGGTTCCAGCCACTTTCAGCCCGTTCATTTTCATACGCGATGGAGCAATTTGTCCGCGACGGAGGCCCATTCATCGGTTGAAAGGGAGTCCGGGCGAAAAAATTCATCACCGAAAGTACGTAAGCGTGTAAAACAGCCGGAGAATAAAAGCCGGCCGTAATCCGGCTTTCTTTGGCCCGGGAGAAACCGGGATCGTCTAGAAGTTTGACGATGACGCTCTTCTGTTTTTCCTCTCGGTGTCTTCGGGTCGGGCTCGGGCTCGTGCTCGGGCTCGGGCTCGGGCACCGAGCATGGGCGTGACCGTCAAAAGAAGCCAAGCGCAAAAGGACCACAGCAACGCGAACGAATGCAATAACGTTTCGCATCTCCTTTGCCGTCGTCGATAAAAGCGTGCTCGGTTACACGAGCGAAACGAACCGAAGGGTTCATTGCGAAAACGTTAGCTGCGAGAAAAGATGGCGACGTGCCTTTGCGAACTGGAAAATTGATTGTGGACGCCACTTGCAAGATTTAATGTTCCATACGTACTAGGTCCTACAAAAATAGTAGAACTACACGATCTAAGATACAGCACGGACCCGATGGTCTTTCTTAGATCAAGGCTTTACTGTATTCGGTTGCCGCTCGGTAAATATTAAAAGAATAGTAGCAATTTGAAGACTGAGCATCGATTTCACCGAAATTCTATCTTTAACCATCTAGTTGATAGAAGAAAATGGCAGACATAGTTTCCGAAAGCAACCGGCTAGTATTGTTCGATCCTAATATTTTCCAGGGAACCCTATAGTTCAGCTAGCGTTTGCCATCTTCCGCTTTATATCTTCCAACAAATATGTTTTCTTGACTTTTCCTAAAAAGAGCGGTCCGCTCTTCGAGATCCTGAACAATCTCAGCCGCATCCGGATCGCGTCCGCATCTCCCACGTTTATCCCGCTACATTTATTTCTGTCGGTCCCTCGAGACGCGCAAAATACCATGCAGATTCCAGAATAAGCACGATTTCTTTTTGCCCGTAGAAGCAAGGCCATTTTTGCTGTTCCTTTGATTCCGTTTCCCCGGACTTTTCATTTCATTACAGCCAGCACATTTATCCTCCTTCCGCGACGCTTCAAAGGCGATGCGCGGAGAGACCGCGGCGGGGGGGGGGGGGGGGGGGGGGTAAGGGGTCCAAGGGAAGAACTTCTTTCTCTATCCAGTACCCTTTCGAGATTCCCTCCCACACCCTGAACCCCGACTATCCCGTCCGCTCTTCACCTTCCGGTCGTCGAATTCTTTACACTTGCAAAAGTTCCGTTTAACAATCCTGCGAAGTTCCCAGGCGAGAGAAGTTTCCCTTCTCCCGCGGATCCTCTCTATCTGGCAATTACTTTTCTTACGCAAAGAACCGCCGCGCCTGCTTTAATATCAGCGCGCCCTTAATCGATCGCTCGATCCGAATCCGCCATGTTTCAAAAACTGTCCTTTGAAAAACTGGCCTGCCGCGCACGGTGTGGTCCGCAACGTCGTTTTGCCAGTTCTATGTTTCGTGACTAAACGACTATTTTACATTGCAGATCTTTATGCATTTATGGCTTCTGAAAATTCGCAAAAAATGCCAGAGTATAAAGTTTGACAAAACATAATACGATTTTTATTTAATTCAGACCTGCGAAGGCTACCACTACTGAAAATAAGATTCTATTTGATTCCACTTTCTTAAAATTCGTCTACAAAAATTGTAAATTCCATAAACATCCGCCGTCTATACACTACTTTATAAAAATTCCGTCGAAGGTCATTTGAAGGTCAACATATTATACACGGTTGAATTGGTCTTTTTATTAGCTGTAATGTTACACTAATCAAAATACGTCGTTCCATTAAAAAAGAAACGACCATGACCTTTTAACATCGGAAAATATGACCTAGAAAAGAAGAACTTTTCCGGCACTATAATTGCCCCACTGAATCAAACATTTTCTCGTATTACTAAAAACAACGGAGACATTTCGGGTAAAAGTCTTAAGTGCCTCACCCTGTATACCCAACGAAATAAAATCGAATAATCGTGAATTTAAAATATCTCGTAAACCTATTATAAAAGTACGGTAAAATAAAATTTATGATTTGATACTTTCCAAAAACCGTAACATATCTTATAGATTTTTTGCAGACGCAAGAGCGTATTTTCACGTATTATTGTTCCTTGAACCGTAGCTTGAAGGCAGAACAAAATTCCTACAATTAGTGGAATACACTTTTCATTGATTTGTTTATATGTAGTACAGTTTCGTCGCGAGTTGTACGATCGAGGAATGACGAAGTTGATCTGAAACATGAGGTTCAGATGTGGAATAATCCGTTAAACTATCGTCAACCAGGTAGAAATCGGCGCCGGCTTGTTAAACAGACCGTGGATAACGAATAACATCGTTTTTATTATTCCAAACCAACTCTACGACGTTATGTCGTTTATTCAAGGCTCTAGCACGCTTGAATTCGAGTTGCTCGCCGAGAGCGATGCGCCATCTTATAACCGTACGGTTCGTTCTATTTGTGCAGAAGGATTCAAAGGGAACGGCGCGGCGGCGGCGGCGCGGCGGCAGCGCCGGGGAATCTCGACACCTCGGCACGAGCGAGCGGGGAACGGATATACGAAGCACGGGAAACGCGAAGAAGCTCCTCGCGTTTCGAGCGGCCCCGGCTGGTCTGATAGGAAGACACAAGGGGTAGAAATGAAATAAAGCCCGACAAAGGGTGGGAAGCAAGAGGGAACGGAAAATTACAGCGGGGCCGCGGCCCTTTTTTCCCATTCGTGGGAAATTTAGCCGGCCTCCGCGAACGCAGTCCTCGTATTTCAACTTTTGAAATACCGCTTAACCCCCATTCGTTTCCAAGATATTACGGGCGTCGGTGAACTTTCTTTCTTCCTGGTGCTCCTTCCTTCGCTTCACCCCATCCTCCAAAACCTTTATTTCACCCACTCCTTCTCTACTCGGCTCTTCATTTGCTTCCCACCTCGCCGCCATTTGCTTGCCAACTTGTATCGCGAATTGCTGCCGTCCGATTTACGTGAAATTTTCGTTCGACTGGTCACTCTAACGTTTCGAACAATGCTACATGGAACCATACAAATTTCTATGAGGAAAACAATTTTCATGTCAACAAAATTTGGTGTTTCGATTTTCTTCCGAGTCGATGATATTCCCTTCGAAATATACAGGGTGTTTATTTTATCTTCAACACCTAAATTATTTTCGCGACCATTAAAAGTAGGAAAAAATAACTAAATAGGATGTACATGGTTTTAAGCCGCGCATCAGATGGTAATAAAAAAAATCCTTTGAAGGTCATTTTAACAGTTTTTTCAAGGTCACTATATTGTTTTGCATATTAATATGTATTTTTGATAATGCAATGTTGTAGTCGGCGTCAAGATGAGTTCAACGACCTACGCACCATGACTTTGAAGTGACCTTGAAGGCGAAAAAATACAAACAATGATTGTATGTAAACATTGATGGCGAAACTCGGTATCAATAAAGACGTTTATCGGTGACATGACTGTCGGGAAAATGATTGTCGGGGAAATAATTGTCGGTGAGACGAGGGTAACCCCTAGAAATCTTCCTGTTGTCTCTCGTCTTATTATCTCAACGCCGTACAAAAATGCGGAGCACAGATATGATCGGTTCGGATAATCGAGGTCCGATTATATCGTGGATTAAACGAGTAAACATCATCGAAATTGTGTCGTGCTTGGTATCGTTTTAATCGGAAAAGTGTCAGAAATTTGTTGGTAAAAGTTGCACAACGAAACAATGAGAAACAAACAAGCATCGTCATTGAATTATCGTCGATGACTTGTTTGCTCGGTATTCTTTCAGCGAGACCAAGAAATAATGTAACAGTACTCTGTTCAGTATGAGTAGTGTTCGAACAATAATGTTTGGTACAAAAATGTTCAACTAACAGGTAAAAATAATAATAATGTTCATGTAATGGAACCTGCACATAACGTGTGTTCGTACAATCGAGGTTCCACAGTAATTTGAAATCGTCCCTGATGACTCTGTATGGCAGTTGCAGCAGCTTTCGAAGGAGACGTGGAGAGGACGCGTTCGGTGTTCCATAACGCATACTTTGGCGGGCATAACTGATCGTTAGAATGCGGAATAGTATGAAAGAAACGAGAGGAGCGATCGAAGTGTCGAGAACCCGACGGCTCCAGGTCAACGCGCAGGCACGAAGCAAGCAGGAGCGTGTCGCAGCAATTTGTCGAGAGGCAGGGGGGCATAAAATCGTCTTACCCTGTCTGATCGACGGAGGGGAGCCAGGAGGTGGGGGGGGGGGGGAGGGCAGCTGATTGGGGGATTTCGCGGGGCTCTGCTCGACACGGCAAATATTTCGATGCTCGCATTAAGGAAGAGAGGCCGGGGATACGGGAAATAAAATCCACCGTTTCTGGGTCAGTGTGTATCTAAACAGACGGAGCCCTGCACTGCGTCAAAAAGCGCGCGACATCAAAGCGCGACGAAAAAGAAGAAACACCGGCGAGAAGAAGGAGGAGGAGGAGGACGGAAGGGCGGAAAGAGAGAGAGAGCGCCGCGGAGAAGCGCAACGACTTTCAATTACTTCTGTCTCTTCGCGCAAAACGAGTACGAGCGCGCCGAGACTCCGGGTTCTGAGGTCTTGCTCGAGGAACAATTAAATGATCAAGCACGCGTCCCTTTTGTGCCGTAAACGTCCGGAACTGGTCTGATCGGGCTGGGAAATGTCAACCGAGTACTTCAAAGGAGGCCGTTCGACTATAAATCAACTAGTAATTATACTTTCCTCATGATGAAATTACGTAGTCTCGTAGGATTTTTGGTACTAAAATTAATTTCGTATTCACATCTGTTCTGAGAAAGAAATTATTTTCTCAGAAATTATCGAATAGTTGTATAATTCGCGTAGCCACGAAATTCTGTTGCGAGATGTTCGAATCACACGAGCAGAATAAATTGTTCACGTCGCACGAGAATTGTGACGGGTTGAAAACAGTTATCATATCGATTCCGGTTCTTGAAACAGTTATGAGAACCGAAATGATGTTGTAACTGTTATGAGAATATCGGTTCTGGCTTATATCGGTTACGGTTACGGTTCCTGAGACCCGATATTATAACGGTTCTACAACTGTTATTTTTCGGTTCTGGATTTCGGTTTCGGTTTCGGTTCATCAAACTTCAGAACCTATAATTTGAAGCCAGAAGAACCGAAATCGAAACCGTAATCCAGAACCCATAAATAACAGTTATAGAACCGTTATAATATCGGTTCTCAGGAAGCGTAACCGATATTCTCATAACTGTTACAACATCATTTCGGATCTTCATAACTGTTTCAGTCAGAACCGATATGTAACTGCATTGTGACAGTGGTATTTAGACAGCGGATTTTCTGCATTTATGACAAAAACGAGTAGGGGTCATTCCATGCTGAATCGATCACTTTTTCCGGTCACCATCTTCGATTTTGTTCAAATTGAAATATGTTATAGTCCATGTGATATTAGGGGGGGGGGGGGGTTAAGTCATCATTTTACCGATTTCGAATTTTTTTAGAAATGGCAGGCCTTCAAAGTTTGCGATTTTTGCCCATTTTGGCGAAAATAGGCCTGACTTACGAATTTTTATCTCAGGAACTGTTTGTCCGATTGAACTACATTTTTTTTGTTTTATTCGGAAATGATTGGGCTATTACGAAATAATTTTTTCGACCTCGGAAATCAACTTTATAATGTCGAAAAATTTAAACACATTTTTTTTCTACGTTTTTTCGATGAGGGGCCAGAGTGATTTAAATTTTGAAAAAAATATGGTTATATTCCCTGAAGTTTCCCCTTTAAAATGAGACCTTGAAAAAGATGGAGACATAAAAATTGGCGTCATAATGTCCTGGTAAAGTACGCCGTGTACCTCTGTTTCAGGTAGAGGCGAGTCGAGCGCACCGCTGCAAGTGGTTCGAAATCGCCAAAACGTGGCCAAAAATCGAAGACATTCTTCAATTTAGTTGAAAATTGGTATTCCGTGGGTTTTCGAATGACGGGTTATGAATTTGATTTCAAAATATCCAAAAAACAAAATGGCGGGTTCAATATGGCAGATGAGTTACTCAAAAAATTACATATAAATGAAGTCATGATTAAAAAGGTGTCATTTAGTCGTATACAGTCTGCTGGTGTTTTCTCGAGACCAGCGGTATAGACAACGGACCATAACAGTGGTGCGCTTGACTCGCCTCTACCTGAAACGGAGGTACACGGCGTACTTTACCAGCTCATTGTGACGCCAATTTTTATGATTCCATCTTTTTCAAGGTCTCATTTTAAAGGAGAAACTTGAGGGAATATAATATTTTTTTCAAAATTTAAATCACTCTGGCCCCTCATCGAAAAAAACGTAAAAAAAGAATTTGTTTAAATTTTTCAACATTATAAAGTTGATTTCCGAGGTTGAAAAAATTATTTCATAATAGCCCAATCCTTTCCGAATAAAACAAAAAAAAAGGTAGCTCAATCGGACAAACAGTTCCTGAGATAAAAATTCGTAAGTCAGGCCTATTTTCGCCAAAATGGGCAAAAATCGCAAACTTTGAAGTCCTGCCATTTCTAAAAACATTCGAAATCGGCAAAATGATGACTTAAGGGGCTGTGCGCACCCAACTACCACCACCACCCTTACCACTAACACATCGATAGATCCGCAAATACGTATACGAAATGCAAGGGTTTACGGCAAAAGAAACTGACGCCTCAATATTGCAATTAGAAGTTCAGACCCGGTCGATTATGTTTCCTAAGAGTCCTGGCCAGGGTGGTTCAGAGCCCAAATTTCATATTTTTACGTTGTTGAAGAGTAATTTGCAATAATCGGCAGCGCTGACTTGTGACAAAAAGTATTCTGCCGATTATTACAAATTACTCTTCAACAACGTAAAAATATGAAATTTGGGCTCTGAACCACCCTGGCCAGGACTCTTAGGAAACATAATCGACCGGGTCTGAACTTCTAATTGCAATATTGAGGCGTCAGTTTCATTTGCCGTAAACCCTTGCATTTCGTATACGTATATGCGGATCTATCAATATGTGAGTGGTAAGGGTGGTGGTGGTAGTTGGGTGCGCACAGCCCCTTAAACCCCTCTAATATCACATGGACTACAACATTTTTCAATTTGAACAAAATCGAAGATGGTGACCCGTAGGTGTAATTTAAAATAGTAAAAAGCATCAGAAGAAATTACCAATACTGCTATATTATTTTCAACCTATTAAATATATTAAGAAAATAAATTTATATTTCACTCCGATTTGTTGGACATCAGGTGAAAAATTTTTATTTTGCATAATCATCCGCTGTCTAGTGATATTGGCGAAACGAGTGGAGTAAATCGTATAAATAAGGAAAGTAGAATAGTTGTGTCACGAACCAGACCAGTAGAATAAATTGTTTGAGTCAGACAGGATTGATAGCAGTGATATTAGTCAAGCAAGTGCGAACTTTTCTATAATATATCATATAATCCGAACGAAAGGCAGCAGTTAGAGTGTCGGCGGCATATTTCCGCAGTCCGCGATCCTCTAGAGATCCGGTGCAACCGGAACGGGATCCGCGAGTAATTGGGAATGCGAACGCCAACGACGACGGTCGCCAAGGCAAACAGGACATTTCGTTCTCGGCTCGCGACGCCAGTTTGAATGAGAGCTACAGAAAGAGTTTCCCGATTTAATTAGGAGATTTCAGACGCGAACTTCGGAGTACGAGTTAATTATTGGCCGCGGATCGGCTCGAAGAATGGCGAAGCCAACACGATTCGCTCTATTTAAAGTTTCCGCTATTTTCCCGTTTCGGCGTGATAGGATGTAAGAGAGGGTTTGGGTTAAACGCGTCGCTGTTCTAAGTCTCGGCGTCGAACTCTCGAGTTCGGTTCAGTTTGTGTACCGTTTCCGGCTACCGATTCCCTTTATGTCCGTTCCGCAGAATCAAGCCACCGCGGCGCGGGTAAAGCGTTTAACGGCCGTCTAATTAATTCCTCCCTGACGAGTCCGACATCGGAGATGTTAATTGCGGAAGGGGGAATCAGTCTACTCTGGCCACCGAGCAACTTCGTCGTCGACGGCGATTCCTTCCGAGTTTTTGCCCCGTTTTTTCCCCCCACCCCTACGAAAACTACTCCGAACGTTGAATATGGCGGAGAGCAGCAATAGACTTTCGGCCGTAGCCACGCCGCCAGGAAAAATTAAGGCAGAAACCACCACCACCGCCGCCGCCGCCGCCGCCGCCGCCGCCGGAGTGGGTCCAACAGACGTATAAATTGCACCAGCCGCCTTCTAATCAGTTAACCCGGCTGGGCCACTGCGAAGTTCACTCGACTCTTCGGCGAAGTTTCCTCTCGGGCATTTTTCAGTGAAACGGGCTACGAAAGCTTGCTGATTCGGGATATCTGATCCCGAGAGTCAGTAGTGTTTGACAAGCTTTCTGACCATTTGTTTCCACCCCTTAACCCAGTGTTTCTCAACGTGGGGCCCACGCCCCACAAAGGGGCAATTTGAAAATGGACTCGTCCCGAGTTTACCCTATTGTTGGGAATTGGTAACTCAATGACTGAAAACACTGAAGAATTCTTTTCTAAACTGTTTTATTAAACAGCGCGGAAGGACGGTCTTCACCGTTCGGCTAGCGGACTCGAAGTGAAAAAAAAGAAAGCAATGTGGCAGGGCCGAAAGAGAAAATCAGTCGCCCACTTGAAATAAGGATAGACCTAAGGCTGAGTTGTTTATTGCCCTGGCCCTTGGGTATGACAAAGGCCAGGCCTATGGGTTCAATGACATCCAGTCTGTTATTCTACGTTAGAGAAACTGCAGTGTTTCCCTTGGACAACGAAATTCATTTTTCCTCTCTGGTAGCTGTCATTTAAGTTTCTTCAGTGAACAATTCAAATTTTGAATATTAAAAATTACGTATATGTTTCATAGGAGGCATAAGAATTTTGGAAATGCTTAGGCGGGGCATTGCACAAAAAAGGTTAGGAAACACTGCCTGAACTCTTTACGGACGAGAACCATTTATATGTTGTTTAATACTGCGGTATTCACAGGGAGCATGATGCCTAGTAAATTAAAAATAGTACTCACAAATCTGACTACTCTTGTTGCTTAACAATTAATCAGTGATCGTCGCTATCTATTATAGTACAACAAATTCGTTTTTCTATGAATCGTTTCAAAACGTACCGTGAGGAGAGATCAAAAACATTAACTGATAAATGCGGTAAAACCGGTAGTTTCGAAATTTGCTACGCCTGATTGGCGATCCGTCACACGGTACAGTTTGAACTCGACGCTTAAAGGTTTAACCGTACGTTATCATGTCATAGTGTATTTCTAGGGTGCACTCATCAGAGCGACACGTGACCAAAACCAGGACCCGGCGAAAGGTATATTCATACTGAACGTGCTAGACATAAGACGCTAGACACAGCGTCTGTGACCGTATTTTTCTGTTCATACTGGTTTTTGGGTGTCTGGCAACTTTAGACGGTTCGGAAGAAAGGCACAGCGTGACGTCTGCTACCCTAACCGCAGGGGTTCCCAGAACCGTTTACTCCCCTCTACACCCCAGGAGATGCCTATGCTAGAGCCTGCAAGACATTTCAAAACGACTGTGTGTCTATTGGAGGCGACCACAGTCTGTAAGACAACGTAAGACATCGGCTATATTAGTTTATTAAAAAGCTATTAAGTAGAACTTTTCGACGTTCGTCGTAGTAATAGGTGGGGAATACGTTGTTAAGGAATTTAACCCTTTGCACTCGGAGCTATTTTAACTCGAAAATTAAACATTTCTTCCAACCTAGAATAATTCCATTGTATATGATTTTTTTCATTTTATGGATATGAAATTGATTTAAATACCTCATACGATACTTAAATGTCTAGTAGTTTATTAAATACGAACAAAAATAATAATGCCAACAATATTTTCAAGAATGGCACAGCAATTTTCAGTGGCGCCTCAGAGTCGCCATCCGAGTGCTAAGGGTTAATAAACGTCATAAGAAACAAAATAACAATTTATTACTAATACTGTGATAATGAATAAAAAATTATATACATCTGACAATCTGTACGGTGAAACAATTCGTCAAACAACTCAAGTAAACACGGCGAAGGTTCTGAACGTTCTGGTTCTTTTTTCCTTGTTTTACATAGTCTATTAATAATCCTCTTGATAATCATAAATTTAATTGTATCCTGCTTGTTCATGACATAAAATATTCTTTTTAATTAATTATTCAACGTCGCATCAATCACTTGTGCAAGTATTGGTAGCGATCTGATTTTAGAGTTGACCAGCATCTGGCTTTACCTGTCAGAATATTCTTAATTTGGGGAGCTTCAAAAGTTACGGTCAGGTAAGGCCGGAAAAGGACGCGGAGTCCGACGATTCAGCTAATTGTAAGACACCGAATGATCGACCGCTATTCACCGGCAGGGTTGGAAAAACCAATGTCTATTGTATTATGGATGGTATGTATATTAACCTTTCCTGTACAACACTCAGAGCGTACGACACCCCACAACAGTTTAGGTAAAATAAATGACATCTCGCGTCCTTTTTCTTTTTGCTACGCGAAAGTTGTAATTTTAGGACAGGCGCTGTCCACAACTTTAGACTCTAAATCTCTAAATCTGACAGCCGTTTATAGTTATTGGGATATTTCAAACACCCCATGTGTACCGTATGGAATTTTTATACGGTGTTAAATCAAGTTGCAAAGTATTGTAGTCGGCGAAATGACATTATTCGTTCCCCTAAAATGAACTTTTTATTATTTTCCTCTGTGTCTGAAAAAATGTTTGATATATATACAGGGTGTTAGAAAAGTCTGGCAACGGTCGAATATCTAAAAAAAAGCATTTTAGAGAAAAATCGTTCAGACATGTATTTATGGTTTCGCAAGAGCTATTAGGTGGTGTCATTGGTTTGAACTTGAAGAGTTATTTGAAGGTCACGTGAAGGTCACCTCAATTTTTTTAAATGGAACCCCCTATTTTTTATTATATATTCTTGTAGCTGATCTCAAGAGCTTTCCAAAACACTGTAATAAAATGGTTTTTCATTAATTATTTTTCGAGTTATAAGGCTTCAAATGTACAATACCGCCGGCATTAGCGTTAACCGAGATGTTCCACGTGGAGGTTGCACGGTCGGATTTACATCTCTTGTGTGCGTATGTGTGTGTGTGTGTGTGTGGCCCTCTAGGTCACCAGATCTTTCTCCATTGGATTACTTTTTATGGGGGTATGTTAAAAACAATGTATACGTAACGAAACCTGCTAATTTGGCAAACCTTAGGGAACGCATACTGCACCAAGTAAATCTTATCTCACCAGAAATGAGACGAAACGTTTTAAATGAATTTTATCTACGATTAGGTCATTGTCAAGCAGCAGACGGAAGACAATTTGAACATTTAATTGAGTAAAAACCCGTTTACACACGCACACGCACGCACACACACATACACAGACATACGCACACACAAGAGATGTAAATCCGACCGTGCAACCTCCTAATTCCGGCGGTATTGTACATTTGAAGCCTTATAACTCGAAAAATAATTACTGAAAACACATTTTATTATAGTGTTTTGGAAAGCTCTTGAGATCAGCTACAAGAATATGTAATAAAAAATAGGGGGTGCCATTTAAAAAAATTGAGGTGACCTTCACGTGACCTTCAAATGACTCTTCAAGGTCAAATCAATGGCACCACCTAATAGCACTTGCGAAACCATAAATGCATGTCTGAACCATTTTTCTCTAAAATGCTTTTTTTTTAGATATTCGACCGTTGCCAGACTTATCTAACACCCTATATACAGGGTGCGGCACCTAAAACAGGTCACCTGAATAACTCGCTTGCTTTTGAAGATAGAAAAAAAAGGATCAGCCCAAACTTACTTGATATCGAGGGGCTCGTAATCTGATGTCATTAATTTTTTTATAGGTGGAGACGTCAAGGAGATATGAAGGTCAACTCTGTTTTTTTAAATGGAACGGTATGGTTTTTTATTTACATTCTGATAGTGTATTTCAAGACGAATACATTGACCTATTATGAAGGTCATTCAAGGTCACGCATGGTGAACTGCAATAGAAAATAAAATGTCTCAAAGCACTCTTCAAATACTTTTGTGTCTTCTCTGGTTGTTGGCATACTGCTCTTCTAAGTATTGGTAAGGGTCGCAGAACATAAATAAACATACCATCACATTGGATGCTTACCTGTATCCAGAAATGTTATTAGTAGTTTGACTACCGACTAGAGTACGGCTTCGAAATATTCAATCTGAGTGTTCAATTTTCAAGAATGCGTTACACAATAGCAGAGAAAGTGGAAATGGTTATCATTTATGGTGAATGTCGTAGAATTATGAGGAAAGCGGTACGCGTGTATGGTGAAAGAAGTACCGCGAAAAACCAACAACCACAGTTGATATGCAAGAACGTATAAAAAGAACTTACTCTGTAATAGATACAACTGAAATTTGTCAGGCAGTATCATCAGTATTGCAACGTTTTAGATTATGTCTCAGTGTTCAAGGTCGACATTTTGAACACTTGAAGTAGCAGTGAATACGTACATAACATGTTACATGTAAATCGTCGTAGTGTTCGAAGAGTGCTTTGAGACATTTTATTTTCTATTGCAGTTGAGCTTGCGTGACCTTGAATAACCTTCATAATAGGTCATTGTATTCGTCTTGAAATACACTATCAGAATGTAAATAAAAAACCATACCGTCTCATTTAAAAAAACAGAGTTGACCTTCATATCTCCTTGACGTCTCCACCTATAAAAAAATTAATGACATCAGATTACGAGCCCCTCGATATCAAGTAAGTTTGGTCTGATCCTTTTTTTTTCTATCTTCAAAAGCAAGCGAGTTATTCAGGTGACCT
Source organism: Lasioglossum lativentre (assembly GCA_916610255.1). Lineage (NCBI taxonomy): Eukaryota > Metazoa > Arthropoda > Insecta > Hymenoptera > Halictidae > Lasioglossum > Lasioglossum lativentre. Next base: position 40,412,775 of record OU744356.1, on the reverse strand, counting down.
GTTTTAGGTGCCGCACCCTGTATATACAGGGTGGTCCATTTAAATAAGAACACCTAAATATCTATTCAGGTTATTGTGATGCAAAAATTATTTGTTACGTAATGTGCATGGTGTTAATGGACCAAATATTTGACACGAATATTTTTTTCCGGGGGTCATTTTTTTCGGAGTTGTCAAGGTCATCGATGTTTTTTGGTACATAACTACATTTTTTTTTTATAGGTGGATATTACAAATATCTCGTAAACTAAAGACGCGAGGCAAAAAGTCTAAAGGGAAATGTTGTTCAGAATCGTGGTCTTTACAACATATCCAAAGCTCATCGAAATCGGAACATAATCGAGAAACTGTTGGTTGTTACGACATCGCAGCGTACCGACAACACTCTCCTCCCCCCGGCTCGCCGCGCTGACCGTGCCACCGAGCGACTAGGCGCGCTCTGGTTTGTCCGTGTTTTTCGTTAATAACTCCTAAACAAAGCCGCGGACAACATTTTGCAAAAGGAAAATGTCGCTTCAAATAACCTCAGGAACCGCCCATTTCCGGGAGCTGAAGGAATTTTGAGACACCCTGTATATTTATAACAGTTCTAAGTATCTACTATTTGCAATTTTTGAGGCTCCGCGAATTAAAATTAACGAAATTTCAATGAGGAAGAATCGTAGACTAAGACCATATTTTAAAAAAATTTTTTCACGCTTGAACCGGTGTTCCATGATAACCCTAAAACCTTTTTTGGTGCCATGCACAATTGCACAGCAGGGAGCTGTCAACGCGCTCTCGAAAGGTACAAGCCCGAAATACACGAGACGAAATATGCCAAGGAACCAAAAGACATAAGACAAGTATGAATGTAAGATTCAGAATCAGGGTAACCGAAATTTTTGTCTAGCAGACAAAACTCCAATATGAATATACCTTTAATCGTAACGCGAATAAATACCTTGAACGTGCCGCCGAAAGGGTTAACAAGTGGCGGAGGATACAGCAGTTGTCTCTTCTCACGGTGTTGCTCGCCGACGCGGCCCGAAATCCTGTCCATCCCGAGGCAGAGCAATAGAAACACTGTCCGCTCCGCAAGCATCTGAATAAATATGTTTGTCCCCCGTGTTCATTATCCCCCATTTACAGCGACAGAAGGAGAAACTGCGGATAGCAGCGTGGTGCTTTCGAATTGTTTGGAAACCGCGACGTCACTCACCACTTTAGGCCGAAAGATGACCCAGTCGAAATCAAGAAACCAGTTACGTTCGTTCGTTCCTCGAGGCACAAAGGATCTCGCAGCTGCCGGCAAACTCGCAGCCTCTTGTCTGTCGAGGAACCCGGCCTGGCGCGGCCCGACCCGGCCCGACCCGGCCGCTAGAACTTGCAGTTCCTCGGCGAAATTAACGTGTCATCCGTCAACTCGCAGCATAGTTACACCGGCAGGCCTCTGCGGCTGACTGTACGGAGCTAAACGAGCTAATTTTCCAGCGGATTCAACCCGAGAACACCGTACCGAACCGTTCTCCTCTAATCCGTTGATCTTTCGAATTTATAAAGCAACCCGTTTTCTTGCCTTTGGTCTCCTCGTCGCGCTAATGAGAAAAGAAAACGACAGTGGAGGAACAACATTTTTTTCTGTTTCTTTTCTTCCCTGGGCGACAGCGGGCTTGCGACGACAGCGAACGGAACGTGCTGCGAGGTTACGATTGCGAAATCATTTTACAAATATTTGGTAATTATCGTCATAATTGCTTGTACACTCCAAACAACTCCTTTTCTAAAAATAATGAAGCATTCCAAAATATCCGACTGATGCTTCAAGCAGTACGTAGACTCCCGTATAACGCGATCAAATACTGTTTAATAAAAATTGTAGGGATGTATTTTATTTGGCAGAAAATTTACAGTAATTGTATAAAGAATTAAACAAAAAAACTGTAGTATATTAATACCACAAAAGATACACATATACAATTTTTATTAAACAATTTTATTTGGCAGAAAATGTGCAGTAATTGTATAAAGAATTAAACAAAAAAACTGTAGTAATACTACCACAAAGGATACACATAACACAATTTTTATCGGAGATTTTTTGGTCCCGTTCTACGGGAGTCTAGACTGTATCACTTGTTCACTCTTGTTCAAAGTACTGACCAAAATACTACTTGGAAATTTCTGAAACTGTTTCTCTATTTGTTAACTGTTACACATGTTTGTGATTTAGTTTGTATCATGAATTACGGGCCACCGTGTATTAATATCGACCTGCTAGGATGATCAAAGAAAGGAAAAATAATTTTACTACGCATATGAAGATCCGCAGTCTAACTCTGGAGTCTAAATCGAAGACCAGTTTCCACGGGGTATCTCCTCCACAGCAGAATTTTGATCGACCCTCCGTTGTCACGAGCGTTCGTCAGAGTCGGTCGCCGAGAGATCACGGGTAGCTTGCCGGAAGTTGTCGAGTAAGCGTCTAACTATCCTCCAGGTGACTGAGGACGCGACAACTTCGAAATAAGTAGCGGTGCACAGGACAAGTCTCGAGAACGCTGGGATCGCGAGTTGAAACTTGGCGGCGCGGTGCGACGCGACGACGCGACATCTGTGTGCGCGATGACAAAGGGACAGAATCTCGCGCGTATAAACAAGACGCGAACGAAGACGTGTACGCGAAATAGGAAGAGGAAGAGGAAGAGGAAGAGAGGAGGAAGCCAAGTTGTCGAGAAGATAGACGCGCCACCGAAGTGGACGATTACGGGTTCAAGAAGAAGTTACGGCGTCGATCTCTTCTCCTACCGGAAGAAGAATTCCGTCCGAAACGTTTCCGGCGTGGTCTGAGATATCGGCGCTACGGGTAAACAGAGTCGAAGAAAGGAAGATTTTTCATCAGACAACCCGTGGCAGGCCATTGCTAGGAGATTATAGAATTTCAAAAGTTCCTGTATCTTCCTCACCGTCGGCGTCGAAATATCCGTATTGAAGTATTGAAGTTTCAAGGATTCTCGATCACAAAGCAACGTGCATATTCTATTCGTAAGAGCCCCGGCGAAAAAACGGACGGAAGAAAAAAAAGGCAAACAGTTCGAAGCGGAGGCAAAGAGGGCAAACGCGATTGAAAATCGTGACAAACGGCCGCGCGAGCGGAGAAAACGTGATCGCTGGCGCGAGATGGAGAGAGCGTGGGATTGTGGTTGGTACGGAAAAAAGATCGTCGGACTTATGTCGCATTTCCGGCCATTTTACGGTGTGTCTCGACAGCGAAATTTACTTAGGACTTTCCTCCTTGTCTCGTTCCACTTTTGTGGACGTGGCACGGCCGAGATGGTTCGACCGGCCCGGTTAAAATCGAGAGCCGACTTATGGTTGCGCGCGGTCGAGAATGGTATCACAAAAGGCTGGCTTGCTCTTATCGATCAGTCGAATTGGATGTCGAACGAAATGTTATCGTCTACTACTCTTTGCCACGTGAATTGCTCGCGCGTCGATTGCTCGTTTCAAATACCGTTTCGATCACTGTCACTCCGCCGTTATTTGAGAACTTTGATCGATAGGCAGCTTCGCCGAGAAAATTTCCACTGTGTGTATCAAAAAATTCTACGGCTATTATCGCTTCGCACGACTCTGGGTTACAAGTAATTTATGGCGTTGTTGCGGATATAGTGGTTCATTTTCTACTAGATTGCCATTCGAGATCGTTCCCGCAGCGTTCGTCGATATTTTTCCGTTCGCGAGTCGTTCGAGTATACTGCTGGTTGGTACATACCTTGTATTGAGAATGGCTCACCTAGGACCGCTTTTGCTTAATTTTTTTAATAATCAAAGTAAAAAAAAAACTGTAAGGAAGAATGCTGTTTGCCATTAGAGCTGGGAAAAATATTGTTGAATATAATAAACCTACATTATTTAAAATCGAGTGTGTACTAATCATATTTTTTTTGTATTACAGAGTACAAATACATATGACAAAAATATATTGAACAACTATTTTTAATATTTAATGGTACGATTCTAACATCAATTATAATTAATAAAACTGTTAAAAATATTAGACAAAAACTTAAAATATTTTGTTTTATACTGTAGACTTTGAACTGCAAAGTGAATATAATACCAAAATGGAAATATGTCAACTGTAACGAGCAGAAGTCAATTAAATAATGTATTTATTCGTCTAATAATATTAATACGTAAAAGATAATACAGTAAAGTCTTGATCTAAGAAAAACCCTCTTGTCCGTGCTGTTTCTTAGATCGTGTAGTTCTATTATTTCTTTGTAACCTCGCCGGCCGCGCCGGACGTAGAAGGCAGTAATGATAATATTTAAAATATTTTTTCTATAAATGTTATTCATTACAGTATAGCATGCTCGAAACGAAGCGAAAACCTAACGCTGGTTAAAAGTTTCATTTTTTCCTCGCGACGTTAAAGTGAACTGGCTTATACTGAATTTTTGATAGTCGTGCCAATTTGACGGTAAGGAAGAAGTTCAGTTTAGAAAACCAGGGTTGAATGAACGAATGAATTTTTTATCGTGCCGATATAAGTTCAGGTGAAACTCGAGCGATGGAACTTTAGTAGATTTCGAAGGCGTCGGACAAATAAACGACAGTGGTTCCATCCTCGAGGAAGAAAGTCGAACCGTGATAGGCAGGTAGGTAGGCAGGCAGGCAGGCAGGCAGACGTTTAAATCCCGGATCCTCTAGGGGAATGCGATCTCCGTGAATGATTCCAAAGGTGACTCGATGCAATCGGGATAGGCCAAGACGCAGTCACCGCCAGATCTTCCCAATCGTTCCGCTTCCCGATACAATTCGTCGACGCTGCGGTGAGTGGAATTAGCTGTCCCTGGCAAGTCTTCGGTCGGTCTAATTGAAAAAAAGACGAGTTTCCATCTGAGCACGGTACCATGAACGGTTCATTAATTCTTTACACTCTAATGGTGGCTATAACGTGCCACTCAACCTTACTGTACAACTGGGAAACCATTTTTACATCGGTAAATTGTTGTTGTTTTCGATTGTTTTTCAATGAAACTTTCACCAACATACTTCTGCTATTTTTCTGATTCTAATGAAACCGAACATGACGTAACATCGAAGTATACTTGCTTGCACTATTGAGGTATTGATATAGGTCCAGTGTTGGACCTATAATTTTTACTGATTTGTGCAATAGGAATTGTTTACACGCGAAGCCCGTATGATGACATTCAAAGAATGCAAATATTAAGATAATAAACAAGAAAACATATTTCGGAGCAGAGTCGCCAGATTAAAATTTGTCTCCCCACTGTGCATTACCCTTCTACGACGCTTTTTCCCCCTCTGTCACGCACGGTCACGTGACGCATGTGTCACAATGTCACGTGACTAATCCGGTACTGGCAGAGAGAGGGTAACCTTTTCCCTCGTTTCGAGTCAATTCCCTGGTTCTCGGTTTCGATGTACTATGCTATGTTTGGTGTCATTTTATTCAGAAAAATGTAACGCATATGTTTGAAAATGTTTCATAGGAAAAACAATATATTCTTGTAATATTTTTCACGTTCCAGAACACTTATTCCTAAGAAAATGCAAAAAGTACAAGAATATTCTGAATACACTGAATACACTGAATACACTGAATACACTGAATATTCAGAACAAGAATATCCTTCGATTCGTCATCGACTTTCGAAAGGCAAGAAAGTGCAAGGTAAAACGATGTTTACAAAATGGCTGCCACGAATTGTCAGTGCAAACAGTATAATTGTCCGGTACACGTCAAATCTCGAGAATGTAGGTGAAGACAGCGTCGGTGGTAAGTTAAAGAATGTGGTAGTATTGCAAGCTACGTACGAACAGCAAATATTGTTCGGATTATTGACATTTGGTGGTATAAGCCAGACGCCGATTGTTCCGCGGGTGTTCCGCCCCGGGATTACGTTTGTAGAAATTCGACGGTGACGCGTGTACACAGCAGGGAACACGGGCAAAGCGAAAACCTACACGAAACACCTTCCATTAGACGCTTAATGCAGGCGCCTAACTTCATCGCAATTAGAACGCCGCCGCCGTCGCCGCCGCCGCCACCGCCGCTGCCGTCACTGCGCTCTGGCTCGGTTGCAATTTCCTTTCGAGTACACGCGGCCGCGTTTCGAATAGCAAATACGTGCCCAGATTTTACCACCGTCAGAGATCCGATCGTCCAACGAACACCTCCGTGTGCTCGCAACCGGTGCCCGCCGATCGGCCACTAATTAGATCTCTGTTCTTCGTTCGAATCGCGGAAATTCTTGACGCGTTCACCCTTTGACGGGAACCGACCTCTATGGAACGCCGCTCGTTTCACATGCCAGAGGGCACAACGACGTACATACCAGAAACGCGATTCGACGTCGACGGCGCGGTGTACAGTGGGGAAAATTGGTTGTCAAACGTAAAAAAATAAAAGTTAATGGAACACAAAAGCTACAACGTAATGATCCACTTCCCAAAGTTAATCTAAATCAGTCATATAGTTGGACAAAAAAAAAATTAAATGTTTGGTCTGGGTTAGGAAAAATTGGTTGTCAAAAGTACAAAAATAAAATATAATGGAACACAAAGGTTATAACGTAATGATTAACTTCTCCAAGTTAATCCGAACCAGTCATCTAATCGGACAAAAAAATAAATAAAAGTTTGGTCCGATACTATTTAAAACATTTTTTTTCGAAACACTAATAATTAACAATTTTAGTATCGGAGGTAGTATCAACACGTTCCCCCGCTTATTTTTATACCTATAAAAACGGTTCTTCCGTGTATATCTCTTTTTTTTAAACAATGTGTACCTGTGTTTTAAATGGTCGCAATTCTTGTTTACGCGGTGGGCAGGTCCCCGAATAAATCGTATAGAAAAAGCGTGTAAAATACATAGTGGAAGCTAGAGGATCGATTGCGTATGTGAAAGTCTAGTCTAGAAACAATATGCTGTTTTTAAACGGATCATATGAAAACTTTCAATTAACCGGTATATCGTTTTTATTAATTTGAAGATATTTTTTTAAATAAAATATTATGGATAAAACTCGATTAGTGATTTTGATTTAGGTTTTTTTTAAGGATTCTGCTGTACAAAGTGTATATTAGGATGGACCTATGTATACTTGGTGAAATTTTTTTTGCGAGATTTTTTCACGTCCCCCCTCCCTAAAATTGTGCCATTGGGTAAGAAAATAATTCCTGCAAAAGATAAAATTGATCGGATAAGGGGAAGACGTGCCGCATTGACGTTGAAGTTGCGAAAAAACATGAAATTTTGTAGGAATGGGAATATTTGAAGGAAAGACTTTTGATTATGACTAAACGTGCTTCTTGTGTCAAAATATTGATTATAGTAGTACCAAAATGTAATATTTTCAATATAACAATTAACAAATTATCATATTTTTGTATTTTATTGAAAGTACCAATTCTTTTAGTTGTATTCTTATACTAATTGAAAAAGTAGAGAAATTAAAGTTCGACATAAATATGTCATATATTTAATCAGAATATAATATTTTTAACTGGATATGATGAATACTACACCATATCAATATAAAAGCGAAAAGAAAATAGAGCAATTGGGTTTAAATACTTTTTAATATATTGTAGAAGGCAACACTTCTAAAGACATTTTAGACATTTTTCATTAGTTTAGTCTTTTTTTGCGTCTGGATAACGCTTGCTGTAGTCCGATACAGTTTGCGTTATAAATTGTTGTTCTCCTTCATTTCGCGTAAATTCTTGCATAAGTTTGACTTCTCGTTCTGCGGAATCATTAACTACAGCTAAATTATGTGCTATATTTAAGCCTATTTTATAAGTTATAACTTATAATTGGGATCACTTTGCCATTCTGAGGGCTCCTTATTTATAAAATCTAGGGAAATTGAAAATCTTTTAGAAAAATTTAGTCTTTTTAGAAATATATGCTACATTTGCTTTTTTATGATGCAGAATATTGGGGTGAGGAAAGGCTAGCGCTACAAATTCGGGTGTTAAATACCACAACTGATTACAAAATTTTCATAGTGCTACGCGAATTACTTGGTCATTGATGGCACTATACGCGTATTGACTTTTTAAAAACTCATGGTCTTGTCTTGAAGCAATTGGAGTTTGGATCCATGTTTATAAATACAATTTACTGATAACAATGCAAATCTGACGTATTCCACGTTTTTCATCCGTTGATAATGTCAATTGATCTCTAAATAAGAATATTTTTAAAGAATGTATAGCCTAGGTCATCCATCTGATTTGGGATGGGCGAATTAGAGGTATTACTCCAATTGAAACGCGTCGTTCTCACCGGTGCGGCGTTACGCTTCGAGAAAACGGACTACTTAGCGGGAGGTGGCGGACAAAAATTAGACATGCTAATTAATGTGATATAATCTTAATTCGTACAAAGTACACTTGTACTTGAATGCATGTAAGGAATTATGATATTTTTGCACGTCTTCTCGATGTCCGATAGATCTAAAACTTTGGATATGTCATTTTTTCATGAAATGGAACAATATTGGAGGGGGGGGGGGGGAGGCGTGCCCAAAATTTCATGGTCGAAAAATAAGGTCCACCCTAGTATATATCTATGACATACTGTATTTTGCTTGTTCCTTTATAACTATTTTAGAACACCTGACCAACGCGGCAGTATCTCTGCTAAAAATACGAGTTTTAGAATTCCTTTTTAATAGTAATACTTTTTAAGAATTAGATAAATACATTAAAATTACACAGAAAAAAACCCCTAAAAACAGCACTGTGTAAGTTGAAGCAAAGGAAGACATTAATGAGAACCGTAAAAAAATTACGAGCAGATATTCACGTTCATAAAACGCTAATTGACAGTTAAAAATACGTTTAACAGAAAATCCACGTGGTTCATCGTGTTCGCGATGTTTGGCCCATAAACCGCGCGGCGTTATAAGCAGATTCCAGAACTTCGTGCATTCGCAGTACATAAAAATTTGCAAAAGACGTTTAAAAGAGAAAGTTTAGATAAAGGCGTGCAATTTTACTGTACTTTTGACTTGTTAAAACCCAAGTTGTAAACGAGATACTAGGTGTATGCAACAGTTTCAGCGGTGAACGGTTAGACACTGCGAAAACCACAGTTTTTCACGATTTTCTCCCGCATCAACCGATTTCGATACATTCGAAATATAGTATTTGCAATTTTTTCGAAAATTTTCTTTTTTTCTTAGAAAAACAATTGTTATAAGAAACCAATTATACGAATCCAAGTCGTTTGGTTGGTGGAAAAATCGCAATTATTTGCGCGCCAACCTAGTCAAATTATTTAAAACTTCACCAAGTAGAAATTCACTAAAAAATGGTCTTCAATGTCCTACAAGGTGTTCAATTGCAGCGAACGACTATTGTGATTCAAGCGACTGGTCGGGTGCGAGAGTTGCAAACGAGTTGTAAGAAAATGCAACAACAAAAATTTAGTCTTTTCACCCAATTCACTCGAAAGCAGAGTGCCATATTAACCGCTCAGGGAACAGCATCGCGATATTTACGCGAGACAGACACCCACGCAGGTGTTTCTAACGACGACCTCCATCGTTCTCGGACGGGGCTGTTCCCACGCTGCGTCGATTTACTAAATTCTCGGAGTGTAGCGGCGCTCGTGCCTGGGCCGGCACGATGTCCCACTTTATCGCGAGGGAGCAGGACAGCCATTAAGGACTTCCAACGGAATTCATTAACCGGAAGCTTCTCGGAGAAATGAATTTCGTTTGGGTGGAGAGAGGCGCGTGCGCGGCCTGTCCCGGCCCGGCCCGTACCCGGCCCGGCCTGGCGAACGGTGGTGGCGCGATTCCTCGCAACGAACTTACGTTAAAATTAAGTGGATCACCTCCTCGAGGACGTCCTGGCCCCGTGTCCTGCCAAATGGTGTCTCCGCGAGCTCGCAAATGGTCCTTAAAAGACAGTTCTTGCCGTCCCGCCAGCCATGCCTGCGCACACCGAACGTTTCAATTTTCATTTCCGACCATGAGCTCTTCCCTCCCCCGTGTCGCGTATTTATTTTTGCCAGTGCGCCGCGCCTCGCCGGTATGCGGCACACGGCTTCGCCTCGCTGCCCCCGTTTTCGTCTCCATCTTTTTTTCACCCCCGATCTCTCTCTCTCTCTCTCTCTCTCTCTCTAACCGTTCTGTTTTCCTCTCGTATTTCAAACGCGGCACGGTAGTAATTTTATTAGGAAGTTCTACGGCGAGGCGAGTAGCGGCCCGAGACGGTATCGGTTTTACAAAAAAAAAAAAAAACGGTCGAAAAGAGAATTCTTAAACGCGTTAAGTCATCCCGTTCTCGTTTCCCGAGGTTAAGAAATTCATCATCCTTCTACCGCGCGCAGCTCGGCGGCTGCTATCCGAAAAAAATCACCGCAAAATTCTCTCACCCCTTCCCATGTTTTTTTTCCTTTTCTCTTTCTCGGCCTCGTCAGAAACCCATAGCTAACGATCAATTTCTGGCGACGTCGCGTCTTTTCGCGTAGCCTGCACACCGAATCAGCCCTGACACTTTCGTAACTTTCAAAGCGGACTCGTTCCCTTGTTACCAACACTTTGTGTCTTCCCGTATCCACGGCGCGGCGCCCAAGTAATTTCCTTACGTCCCAATTAATTTACGTTCGAGTTCTGGGTCCCGTAGCCCCTCGCTCTTTGATCTCCGTGGCACGCGATGCTCGCTCAATCTCTCGGGCGAGAACGTCTTTTGTTGCCTCGACGAGCAATTGCATTTCATAGCGATTCGAGGGACCGCAACGCTCCGCATCGCATCGCATCGCATCGCGGAGCAACGCGAGGACCGTACCCGCGTTGGCTAAACGTGGCGCCATATTGTTGCCGAAGAACCGTGCCGGCCAGTGTTCAATCCAACGAAAAGCTCAACAGAATCGAAGCACGGCAACGTCGGGACTCCAATGTCACTTGTAATTTGTATAAACATTATTTCCTGATACCGTCAAATGTAGGAAATACTGTATTATTTAAGGGTGCGTAGGAGCGAAAGTGGTGCCTCTATCGGTGTAGAGGTGAACTACGAATAAATTAGGACAAGGATGGAGAGATCCTTGTCTCTCCTAAGAAGCAGTATTTTTTAATAATTTTTATGTTGAAATATACTTTGTATTATTCAGCGTAATCGTACAGAGCGCTTTTTTGGAAAAAGTATACAGAAAAAATTTCTTCTATGAAAACGTACACTTTTATTTTTTGTAAAGTTTCAAAAGTCAAATTGATAAAAGGGCTCTGTAGTACGGTTATGCGGAATAGAACAAAGAATATTTTTAAAAAAGAAACGTGAGAAAATATTGCTTCTTCGTTTAAAAAAATGGGTCCAACTTCATTGAAAAATGAAGCCGCTTGGTTACTCTCTGTCTTTGTCTCTCCTGCGAGTGACATATCTCCCTCTCTCTCACAGCCCTGTAGGAGAGACAAGGATTCTTTTCACCGATAGAGGCATCAGTTACGCTCCTGCGCACACATAAACCGATTTGTTACTAACGATTCTTCAAGGGCAGTTTTAGCAGCAGCGACATTTTCCGTGGGGGAAGCTCCGCGGATCCTTCTTGTCCGCGGCGGACAAAAATGCACATCACTGACGTAGACACTGCAATTCCCACTATCGCGCTTTGGTAGCCCGTCCGGACAGGACTCGCGCTGGCCGGCCGGGTGACGTAGCCGCTTCTACGTCATCGACTCTCGCGCGCCTTGAACTTCAAGACTATCCGTGTTTATATCCCAAATGGTCCATTCTGCCCAATAATTATTCCAGAAAAAAGAAAAGCCCCCTTAAATTAGAAAAGAAAGAGGACGAAAGTGAATCGGCAAGATGGCGGTCGCCACGCCACGGTGCAAACTAACGAGAGGCTTTTCAACGGAAACGCGGTGTCCCGCCGAATATTTTCAACGCACCCGCGCGTAATTTCCAACGGACACATAGGCGTAGTACTCGTATCAAGAACCGGCCGGGCCGCGTCCCCCCGGTTCATAAAACGCCATTTCGAGTGCGAGCCGCCGCCGCGCTACGGAGCGCGCGCGATAAAGCCTCGTCTGCCGTTTGTTTCGCGTAATCAGCGACTCATTGTACGGTTCCGTCGACGATAAACGCGAATGTGGCAGAGAGCCGGTCGCGGATGATTCTCAGCTAGAAAATGGGCTTTCATTAAGCGTTACCGGGTCCGGTCACGAGCGGTTCCGTTCCCCGTGAGATAATTGCGAGTTTATTCGTTCGTTTCTGGCAGTGTTTACCACGCTTCATCGGGCAATTTTGCGACGTGGGACCAAGAGCCGCGCCGCCGATTATTTTCCGACGCTGCGTGCAAATCGGCCATTGTTCGTCGTGAGGTGAATCCGAGCGTTTCAGCGATTCGACGCCGAATGCAAACAAGGAGTGTGCTTCAGGTGTTGCCACCCTCCGATTTCAATGAACACGTTGCGATGATATATGTATATCTATTTCCATTATTAGCCAGCTTTTATTGTATCCTCGGATAGCCAGTTAATTTTCAAAAAAAACCAATGTTCGTTCGAGTTTCGGAAAATTGAATCGTTGAAGCACTTCACTGCAATGTCCTTATTATGGAACGATCCGTGACGTCAAACTTCGAGCGTTCCTGGGTAAACCTAATTTACTATTACTACACAGCGGATCCTTATGCATTTATGAAGGAATTGAGTGAAATATAAAACAGTAGACAATTATAAAAATCTAAGAGTGACTGTTAAGGAATTATGAAGTGAATTTTTATGTAACTCCTGCTGCCCACGATCGTTGCAAAGCATTTTTATTTTGCATAAACATCCGCCGTCTAACTATTATAATTACAACAACCACCAGAATAAATTTCATTGAAGTCGGTGGGAGCTACATCTGAAGGACTCTTTGTAGGTCATGAGTAGACTGCAGATGCATTTATGACATCAAAAATGACAAGAATACAAAATTGTGAAGATGTTCAAACAGTAATGTTAGACTTGTTAAAATTATTAAAATTATCTTATGTTGTTTATACAGGGTGAGTCACCTAACGTTTGCACCTCAAATATCTTTGTTGGATTTCTTTTTATGGGGTCTGCTAAAAGAGACCGTGTACATGGATGCTCCAACAACAGTTGAAGTCAGCGTATCATCACAGCATGTACGAATATCACCTCGGATGTACTTGTCAGAGTTCAACATTCCTTCAGAGCTCGTTTACACCAATGTATCGACGTAGATAGCCATCATTTCGAACATTTATAAAATGCAGGTATTCTGCTTCCATATTTTAGTTTTATACGTTTTTTCTGTCCTTGACCTTGAATGACCTTGGAATAATTATAGTCACTGAATTCCTAATGAAAGGGACTATCATTGTAGGTGTTTAAAAAAGGGTGGTTCCATTTTTAAAAAGTCAAGGTGATTTGATATCTCTAAAAAAATGACATAAAAACAAAATTTTTTTTGGCATCGTGTCAGCCCCATTGTACCATTCAACTTTGTCCTTACCATATTTTACGTATCTTTAGAAACAACAAAGATATTTGAGGTGCAAACGTTAGATGACTCATCCTGCAATAGCAGTGAAATCGTGAGCGATAGAGAGATAGGAGTCGTGGACACTCACCGATTGAATATACTTTCGATGGTCCCGTAAGTGTCCTGTAGACGCAAGTCCCTCATCTGGCGAGCCGGTATTATTGTAGGCTCGAGCTCCGACAAGTTAGAAGGAAGTTTATAATTTAATTGAAATGCGGAGGAGAACACCACGCCGCCCCTTTTGTTCATGGTTACCGGAACCGAGACGCCGAACGTGAACTGGAAAATGGAACGAGCAGGCCCGGATCAGCAGGAAACGATCCGTTTTCGCGAAACAAGTTTTCAAGCTGCGCGAAAGAATTTGTTCGGGGAACGAGGCTGCACGGCGCGGCGGTCTGTCGGATGGATGGGTCGGCTTGCTTCGACGCTGGAACCGAAGTCGCTGCAAAAGTTTGACGCGAGGCTATGTAGATCGCGTCGCTGCCGCCAGCTCGAGTTTTATGGAGAGCCCCCTCGTCATACGTCTAAGACGCGACGTCCTTTTCTTGCGTCTAACTGAGGAATTTCTATTGCGGCATAGTTCGGCTAATGGGTTTCGTGAAACTCAAAAAATCACTGAGAGAACATTTTTTTTTACTTCAAAGGAAACTAGGAGAGCCGAGATACACTTCTTTCCTTGGAACTATCATCTTAATCACTGTCCGTATTATTATCTTCACTATAATGACTAGGACTTCTTTGTTCTCACTTACCGAGCACTAAAACCGATTAAAATGTTTAACCTCAGGCCTCGGAATTATGTGCTCGCGACTGCCGGTTTTCGAAGGCAACGCTCTCTCGACCCGGCCGCGCGTCTCTCTCCCCGTGGCGGCCCTAGTTCTCGAGGCAGCTCAGGTGCGTACCATAGAGTGTTACAATGTAAGTAAGTGTCGGCGATGCGAACAGCTACGTCCAAACTTATCCATTTGCAAAGCACGTCTAACCCTTAGCACTCGGATGGCGACTCTGAGGCAACACTGAAAATTGCTATGCCATTCTTAAAAATATTGTTCACATTATTATTTTTGTTCGTATTTAATAAACTACTAAACATTTACATATTACATGAGATATTATATCAGTTTCATATGCAAAAAATGAAAAAAAATTGTATCGAATAAAAATATTCTGGAATGGAAAAATCTTTCGTTTTTCAGTTAAAATAGCTCCGAGTGTAAAGGGCTAAACCTGCGCGAACATCAAGTATCCCACATGTTAATACAATTCGGGCAATGCAATTAAAAACTATTTTAAAATTTATCTTCCGAATTTATTTTCCAAATTTATTTTCTGCAGCTGTTGTCCGAAATTATCGTGCGACATAGTGGAATAGGCCTACAGTGGATACCACTGACAAAAAAAAGCGCATTGACAATAGTACCTCGACGGTAACGTGGAAACCTATTGATACGACGAATAGCACCTATGGTACGCGCCTGAGGAGTTTCGAGCACTGTGGGCCGCCACGGGGAGCGATACGTTCTGCCGGGTCAAGGGAGCGTAGCCTTAGAAAACCGGCCGTCGCGAGCATATAATTCCGAGCCCTGTTTTAGCTTATAAAAATGACAAGGCTCCATTTATTTAGATTTTGTGCAATTTTTATTCGAATATGTGCTTGGTACAGGTGTGCGCGAACCCGAAATATCGGGAACTCGATGGTCGGGACGAGTCGGATCGGGTCGGGTTGCGGAAAATTTCGAGATTCCCGAAAGAATCGGGTTTTCCAAAAATTTCAAGAATATGACATATGACACTCTTGAAAAGAATTCGTGATGCACAACATTCTTTCAATTTCCTCTGTCATTCTTCGTGAAATTATTGGAAATACGGATTCTAAGAATCGTGTGATTTGATGTAAAAATTTTTCTCGGAATTTTCGGAAATCACGATTCTTCCGAGAATCACAATAAATTCGAAAATCTCGAAATTTTCGGGTATCCGTCCCGATTCTGAAAAAATTTCGTGTTCCCGACCCGATATTGAAGGTAGTCGCACACCCCTAGTGCTTGGATAAAAAAATGTATCGAATCAATTTCCATGGAAGTTACTTCATAATTGACGATAATTGTAATTTTAAAAATATAAAACCGCCAGTAGGGTAGGTTTAGTGTTAAGAATTTCCTAGTGGACCAATTTTTTCTAATTTCTACATAAAAACACATATTATCTTGAAGTAATAACTTTCGTTTGCAGAATATTTTGGAGACATATCCTCGTGACATTTCGATCTCGAGATTTCCACATGGGACCATTACTGTATTTGTAAAAAGGATGTTTTCCAGTGATAAATTCGCGAAAACACCGAGTCGCGTTTGAAAAAGTCGCGCTGCGAATTGGCAGTTCTGCTCGTTACCGGAAAGATCGCGGAAGGTAAGCCATGGCCGGAAAGAATCCAATTAAAGGGATGAAAAGGAGGACGGCTCACCGAAGGCGGAGCCAAAAGGCGAGGATATCTTGTCGAATACTTGGTAACCGATAGTGTCTTGTCAAGTGGCGAGTAACTGCTTTCGAGGGACTGGTAAAAGGTAATCTTTCATCTAACCCGGTGCCTACTCGACGAGTTTCGGCTGGTTTATTTAAAAGCCGCCTCCTCGGCGCGGCGTTCGCGGAGGAGCCAGCTGCGAATACACCTTCAAGCTTCGTTCTCAAGATTGCTTATTCAAACGTTCCATGAAAACCCCTTATTAAGAAGAAATCGTCCGGTTCCTTGGTCTTTCGTCGCAGCCGAGAATCGACAAGCACCCTGCCTTCGTCTTCTTCTTCATCTTCGTCTTCGTCGTCGTTGTCGTCGTCGTCGTCGTCGTCGTCGTCGTCGTCGTCGTCGTCTTCGGCCGTCTTAGGCAGGCAGCATTATGAATTCAATGCAAACAGAGGCGCAATCTAATTAGAGGGGAACTGGCAAAGGAGTGCTCGTTATCCAGGCAACGGGCTTAATAAGTTTCGCGAGCTGTCTACGGAGATAAGGACCGAGGTTACAACTCGGTTTGTCCCGAATCGTCTTCCCGTTTGTCTTGGACAAACGCTAGAAAAATCGAATAGCATCAACCAAGAACAAAAACAGAAATTCGACAAATCTGAAATTCGAGCCGATTCACCCTTCCGCGACTAAAGTCAACTATAGTCAATATCGGTAACTCAAAAATCTCCATCTTCTTAAAACTTTGCAGGCTCGATGGAAACATCCAGTAAATTAATTTTAAATTTAGGGAAAATTCAAGTTTGAAATTAATTTAATGGAATTCTTATAATAAATAAGTATTGTATCTGCTGATACAATGTATCGAAGAAATGACGATCGGCATGAGACGCGAGTGTATAGGAAGGACATATGTACCTGGTTTAGATTCCATTGCTGTTTTTAATAAAGTTTAAGTTGTTTGAAAGGGACTTATTTCACTAGGCTGTCTTTTTATTAGAAAAGGAACTCCACTCCTATCATATCCTTCAACAATTACACCAATAAAAAAATATAATCATCGTACTTCTATATTCTATAAATGAAGTGATGTCACAATGGAACAACGTCTTACCTGGATCAAGGTTCTCTGTGGGTACAGCAGGACGCAGTCACCGTTGGTCGCGAGAGAGACTAGAACCAGCGGAGCTAGCAAGCGCAGGGATGGAGCCATGTTTCTGGTGGACGGCTCGAGAATCGTGGTGGTGTTGGGGATACGTCTCGCAGAAACGTTTGATTCCCGTTTCCGGGAGGTCACTGGTCAACGAACCGGCCACGGATAGCTCCGTGCTGCCTTGGCGCACGTGTCCACGAATTAATGGCGACGCGATAATGAACGCTGGAACTCGCGACCCGGCGCGATGTTTGCCATCCGCAAACCTTTGTAACCGTAAATTACGTGCCGGTGAAAAATCCTGGGGCCGCGCAGCGTCGCGCCGCGCTGCGCCGCGCCGGTCCCTCGGGGCGAATTATCGAGCGATTTTTACGGAATTTTCAAACGGTCGCTAACGAATCCTTTGAAAATTTGCACACGTTTTGATCGCGCGATTACGGAAACACGGGGCTCTTGATTAACGCCGCCGCCCGTTTCGAAATGTACTGTTGTACGGATAGTTACCTTTGCTTGCCGGTGCAGCGGGCTGCGGATTCCATGAAACTTTTATTCCATCCAATGAAATCCTCGATGGCACGAAGAACTTGCCTGCTCGGCTTCGGTATCGTCGAATTAATCCGCAGAATCAGCGGCTATTAGCATAAACATCCGCAGTCTCGTTCGCCGAACGGAATCGATCGTATTCGGGTGGCTGACTCGATCCGATACATTATCTATCTCGATCCCACTGTTTCTGTAAATTAGGAACCCGATGCAGGAACGGACGATACTAAATGTTTAGAAAAACTTTTTAATATAAATTTTCTAATAATAATAATGTTATTAGACAAATAAATGGATTTCTTTCGAGCTGGTCGGTTTTCTCGGGTACTCGGACCAGATCGGTTATTAGACCTAGAAGACAATCGAAGCACATTTAGTGGTAGAGAGAAACAATTTTGTTTATATATATATATATATATATATATATATATAATGTTAATAGTACTATCGTAGGGATGACACAGTCAAATAAACGATATTGAGTTTCTGTAACGAAAAGGTTAATTTATTTATAACTTATGTCTCCTAACTATGTACATTAATTTATTTTTATTTCTACCTGTAACGAAAAGAAACGACATTAAAGTTTATTCTATGCTCTGTGTCAAATTACAAAACACACAAATTGCACTAAACGAATTTACTTAAACACGCTTGGTCGCGTGTTGTAGATTTTAACCTATATGCCATATGCCCCCTTACCATTTGCCGCGTTCGTAAGTGGGCGGCAAATTTGAATTAAAGAAACGCACTTTCTTTACATATATTTTCGAACCTATTTCTTTCAGGTTAATATGAACCCTCGCAGCGCGGATTCACAAGAGTTGACGCTAGCGTTCGATTGTTTTGACGAATTAGTGAAGGATAATTCATGCTCATAAGGTGTCGTGCTCGAGTTGCTACCCCCACTACCGCGCTCCGAGAGGGGCTAACGGCACGAAGCGTCGGCATCGATGTCGCCAGGTCGAGAAAATCGAGGGGAATACAGGTACCCTCTCTCTGATGGCCAGATTCGTAATATGTGACACGTTGCGCGTGCGCGACGGGAATTGAGTGGGACGTGGTGCTGAAATGGGATAGTAGAAGGGGAAAAGTAGGGGAGTAAACGAGGCTCGATTCGACCTCATCTGGCGACACTGGTCGGCATCTCGTCAGTGCAGAGATATTGTGCTCTTTTCACGCGCATGCGCGACCAAAGACAGGACCGTATTTACGTCTTAAATTTGTAGGCAAAGTAGTGGGGAACTATTACTGGTGGGAAAGTGTTATAACTATGTATTATATATTATGTGTACATATGTATATATTAAATTTTAATATATATGTATATATACATATACCTACACATACACATGTTATACATTCATTTTTCAAAAATAAATCATAACAAAATTTGTGAAATTATGTGGCGTGACGAAGGTACCCCATTTTGGCCAAACGTTTTACGTTACTGACGCTAAAATCTTCGCGCATGCGCGTGAAAATTGCCCATCAGATTCAATCAGTTGCCCTGGCCCAGAGTTACCTGACGATACGTATTCCCCGTCCAATGCTTCCCCTTCGGCTCGATCGCTTGTGCCTCGCGGGCAATCAATTGTCTAGGCTTGGTATAAAGCAGTGATGGGCATTTTTGTCTTCCGCGTTCAAGAAGGATCCGCGGAGCTTCCCCCACCAATTACTCTTTTGTGCAGCGCGCACCTTCGCTGCGCATCGGTGCCTCGTGCCTTCCAGTGCCTTCGTTTCCCTCCAGTGATGCCAGACAGGAGTAATCGAAAATGAATCGAGGGGAACATAAGTACCCCCTCTCTGATGACCAGAGTAATATGTGACACGTTGCGCGACTGCGCGATCAGTCTACGGTCTTAGTGGGGGACGTTGGAGTGTGCTCATGGTGGTGGAATAGGATAGTGGAAGGGGATAAAGGTGGAGAGCCTGGAGGGGGAAATGAGGTTGGTTTCAACCTCATTCTGGCATCACTGTTTCCCTCTCATATGCCCCTCCATAGCTGACGAGGTTGGTGGAAGAAGCAAGCAACTCAGGGGCCCCTATCGTGCCCGTCACTGGTTTCAAGTAACCTTCACTAAATTCGTCAAAACAATCGCCTCGAAGCAGTATTTACCAACAGCAAGTGGACGAACTTATTCTCCGTGCATCACAAGAAGTCTCCTGGCAGGAATTTGAAAGGAATGCGGCAGCAAGCCGTCCGATTGTTACGTTCCACACAAATTTTCGGTTCGAGCCGAATTATTGACTAAAGTGTGTGACGTCCAAGCATATCCATTGGCTGCGAGCGAGGACCCCATTTGCCCCTGTCCCGTCTCGAGGGACTACTTGTGCAACTTCTCCTTTCCCTACCACGTTGTCCTTCAACAAAAGACGCAAAGCGATTCGATTGTAATTTCTCTATCAACATTGATTTGCGAGGAGGCGGACTGACACGGTTCCGCGTACGTTTATCATACCGCGCCCGTAGGCTTGGAAAACCAGCGAGCGATTCATCGGCGCATCGGCTTAACCCCTGCCAGCGATAGTGTTGTAAATCCAATAATTGCCCGGGCCGGGGCCGTTAAGCAGCTTTAATTAATTCCGTTTCCAGCGTGGCACGATTAACGACCCAAGTTGAATTAAAATCTCATCGGGGGACACTCGCTGGCGATGGAGTTCGTCTCTCCTTCTCTCTCTCTCTCTCTCTCTCTCTCTCTCTCTCTCTCTCTCCGCTGCGATCTCTCTGTTTCACGTTTAGTTTCTTGGCGCAAAGAATGCGCCTCACCTTTGATAACCGTGGGAGGAGCACCCTGCGAATCGTTTCTGAAGCAACTGGGCGACATCGTCTGTAGATCAAGACGATTGGCTACGAATAACGAGCGACCTGATCCATTTGATTCGTATCCCTCTACCGTTCCCGCCCCCCACCCCCTCTCTCTTTCTCTCGTTCTGTTCCTCTCTGGCGTGTTCCCGTCTTCCCGAGGTTCAAGGAAATTTGCCCGGGAACTGCGAGGAGCAGCCCGATCTCTCATTCCTTGGACATTCGAAAGCGACCTTGCTACCCTTTGCGGGGGATCAATTCCGAAGTGAGTTAGGGATATCAGATAACGCGCGCGCGCACGCTTCAGAGCGCTCTAGTTGGTGTGCGCACACACATGTAAAGCATGTATGAAGCCGCACGAACGCATCTCTCTCTCGTTCCCGATGCAAAGAGCATCGGTAAACTGAAAACCGAGAGAGGTCTTCGACTTGTATGTTACTTTAGCTTCTTCTTGTCTTTGCGCGGCTCGTACCTCTTCCGTTGTTGCTTCTTCTTCTTCTTCTTCTTCTTCTTCTTGGTGTGCTTGTTCTTCTCACTGGTTTTTCTTCTTTCGAAAGGAATCCGGAATGAGTCAGCTCCGAGTTTCATTATTCCGTGTAGATAGTTCCCGATAAGCAAATTTAATCGACGGCTCGCCTCACGCAGAGTATTTCCTTCTTTAAATTATTTATTTTTTTTTCGTTTTCGCCGTCCCTCTCTTTCGCTCGATCATTCTTCGTATTTGTTCCCCTCTCGCGGTTTATTATTTCGCGAGACTAACGAGAACGCCATCGGAAGGGCTGGGGATAAATGAAATAACGCGGATACGGCGAACAATGCCCGGAACCCGACGAGCAATGTAATAACGAGGGAAAGAGGGCCGCGGGTTCGTAAGCTCGGAACTTTCGCGCTTCTGCCGAACAAGGACCCGATATCTTTATTCCCCTTTTCGCCACGGACGTTGATTGTGCGAGAGTGTACAACAAAATCGAGTACATATACACTGTCGTTCAAGAGTATTTGAATCGTACTTTATTTTTGCTCTATTTTTACTTTCCGAATCTGTACTTCAGTCTCACAGTGAAAATCGTACGGAGTGTATCGCTGGATATTTTAGCCAAGCTTAGTAATTCAGGATTTTATATTTTCACGATTCGTGCAAAAAACAAAAATAAAATAATCGTTTATTCATAAAATCGAATTTAACACTAAACTTACCCAGTGGCTGAACTACAATACCGCAAGACCCCGCAACGCGGGCGGCCCGTAATCGGAGGGGGCCCAAAATGTGTGCATTTATTATCTCGTAATTTTACTAAAATTATCCCTAATTTAAATTAAAAGTACACTGACGTTCATTGAATATTCACAATTCTCCTGCCTAAAAAGTATTAAATAATCTCAATCCTACAAAAATATTGAAAGAAAGAAGGGGACCCAAAATTATATTTTGCGAGGAGGGGCTGAAAATTTGTTGTTCCGCCACTGAACCTACCACCGCCGGTCAAATGACCGGTAGCTGGTTTTTTATTTTATAATAATTGAAATTATAATGATGGGGTGGCTTTCACTGGAAATGATTATACACATTTTTGTACCCAAGCACATATATCATAATAAAAATTACAGAAAATCTATATAAGTAGCCAATCAATTTTTAGAGCTCGGTGGCTTTAGTGTTAAAAATTATATTGCTAGAAAAAATTCTCGGATGCGTGGCCACTGGCCACCGTGGACGGCGCGGCGATGAGAAATGTCCAGTGGAGCAAATAGGCATCAAGATTCATAATTACATGACGATTGTTTCCCGAGATGATCCAGCCCCCTCTGTCGAGCAACAGTTTTCTGTAACGGTCGTTCACTTCGGGGGAGGCGAGAGGATAAAACAAGCCGAGGAACGAGCAAACAAGTGCGTCGACGCGGAATAAAGATAAATGGCATCGTTTTTACTATTTTCCCCCAGACGGGAACGTATTACTTCCGGCATGGATGGCGCTTTTATTGCGTGTCATTACGGCATTTACGGTCCCGACGAACGTAAAATGAGGCGTCGGGGAGAGCGACCTCGATTAAAAAGGGGCTAGAGCGTGCGTTGGTACCGCGTGCCTTTTGGGAAACGCAGCAAACACGAAAGCTGTTGTATCGAATTCACGCCGTATACAGAGGATGATCGACGATCAACGTATTTACCTGCGATCGTTTAGCAAACATCGACGTTCGTCGCGGAACATAGCACATTTCGCTCGCCTCACGGAGACTAGCCATATTTCAATCTATTACGGGAAGAAGCACGTTTCAATGTTCCTAACCATAACAAGCACGTTTCGAATGCACCACCGTTGCAAACGCGATTCACCGAAGCACATATTTTGAATCCGGCAGCGAAAAGGAACGCGTTTTTCAAATAATTTTCGAACAATGTTTCAAGTATACAGGGTGTACCCGTTAAGTTTTGTCACCATGCTTTAGGCATTTCCGGTAGTACAATTAAAAAATGTTTCATAGAAAATGTTATCAGTACTTGGTGAACTACATATTCTTAAATCTCAAAAAATGCATTTTACGTGAAAAGGACACCTTGACTTTTTAAAATGGCACCATATGTTTTGGACATCATAGGAATTGTTGCTGATCTCGAGACGAATTCAACAGTGCATTGTACTATCACCTTGAAATGACCTTAAGCTCGAAAATTTTGTGCTAATTTTGCAGATAGGTCCCAGATATGTACCGAGGATGTCCGAATAACGTCCGTATGTTCCAGATAATTCCCACGTATGTCTGAGGGATGTCCCAGATAGGTCCGAACGGGACGTCCTTTGTACGTTCCACTTTCTAACTGGGACCTCTCTCGGACGTTCCTTGTACATATCTCGGACATACGGACATTATTCGAACGTCCGTTGGACGTACAGAGGTCCGACACGGACGTCCATCGGATGTCCGTGTGCTATCTGGGTAATATTACATTAATTTTCGCTAAACACAATTGCTTTCTTCCATTTGAATTTGATCTCTACATATGTCATTTTATTTCATAGAGAAATTTTTATGCCGACACCTAACCCATCTCGAACGCGTCGAAAAATCGTGGGAACATATTTCAACGAGAATACAACTTCTCCCCGATTCCTAGACTTCAACAAAAGCACGTCATCTCGAAATTGAAAATATCATTCAAAAAGTTGCGGCGAACTTGCTGCAGCCATTCTCAGCAGAAATCTTTCAACACCGTTACCGGAAGTGGTAGCAATGTCTTTGACGGTGCATGGCTTCCCAAGGAATTGCTTTCAACGGCATATAATGACCCTTTGTGATTCAGTTGTTAATAAAAAATTGTGCAGCACCCGTTTCATTGCTTTGTAAACGCACCTCATACTATATATGGGACATCTGACTTTTCCTCTGTGTTAACCAAAAAAAAAGAAAAGAAAGTCGGCTTTCAAGTTTGTCACGGTTCGCCCGCTGTTTATTTTCCTCTTCGCCTTCTATCGCGCCTTTGTTGTTTTACAGACGGACTCCAATTGTACGCATCGCTGGAACAGGCTCGCTTCGTCGGATGTTTTTTTTCGAAGAGAAATTGAAATTCCGAGGATCGACGGTATTGCGCTCGGGTGAAACAAAATCTAGATACTCGAATCAAAAATTGTTTACACGGCACCTCCTCTGAGCTGTACGAGCTTGTAAACAAATGCGATCTGAACAAAATATACCGACAAGGAAGGGCCGGCAACTCGAAAATGACAGAATTTCGAGTGACAGTATTACAATAGTTTATTGTGTCGGAGTGTCCCAAAAATGTTGTATATCCGTGAAAGGGGTGATTCCGGAGGCCATTTGGAGAAACTTTTTCCTTTACGAAAATCTTCTTCGCGGCAATCTTAAAGAGTTATTAACGAAAAACGCGGACCAATCGGATCCATCTATAATAGTCGCGCTCTGATTGGTCCGCATTTTTCTTTAATAACTTTGTAACGAAGCCACGGAGAACATTTCCGTAAAGGAAAAAGTTACTCCAAATGACTTCAGAAATCACCCGATTCGAGGAAGTACATTTTTGAGACACCCTGGATACTGGTATAATTTATAGACCATAAATTCTGGTTTATTTTGTGACTTTTAACGTCAAGGTCGTTGAAATCGGTGGTGAATCTGTTGTGCCACATATTTAGGTATCTCTTAGACCGTAGTTGGAATCGGGCTTGAGCGTCGTGGGATCTCCAGTATATTGTTGAAGGAATACCGGTGAGGCAGTTTGGCGGCGCGCGGAATGCAAAAGGGCGTTCGGCTGAAAAACTGAAAATCTCCAGGGACGGTAATTGGAAGAAGACAGGAAAGAGACATTTCGAAGGTCCTGAATTTTAGAAGCGCGCCACGACGTGATCCGATTACACTGCACCCGCCGGAAGACAGTTCCTTCAGGGTCCCGTCGTAAATTACGATAGCTTACTGGTCGGGGGATCGTTCCGCCGGACCGTTCGTTGTTCGATCGAAGGGCACGTTCTCCCTCCTGTGCTTTACCACTCTCGCAACCCGCGCTGCTGCGATGCATTTCTTGAATATTTCAGCCCCAGGATAATAGTTTTCGCGAGATTTGCTACCTTTTTCGTAGACGTTGCTTCTTCGTGCGCTCGCGAAAAGGGCTCCGACAAATTCGGAAAACGTCACGACGCGAACCGACGATCGGTTAACCCTCGGACGACGCGACGGATGGTCTCTGGCATGAACGCGACAAACGAATGCACGGCCATTTGCAACTCTAGTAGAATTTTCATTCTACGCGAGACTCGCCGGCGACGCTGGAATCCACGGTCGGCGAAATTGAATTCGACAGCACGCCGCTGCGCACAGATATATATGTAGCTATGTATGTATATGTATGTATGCTCGACGAGCAGATAGGTTTCAGTTGACTTCCCGACGAGATGTTTTTCGAGACGTAACACGAAAGTCAAAGATCGTACGATCTTCGAAAGAGAAATATGATTTTGAAAAAAAAAAACACTTCAACAACAATTTCGCGGTAAGATTCTTTTCGAAATGTCCAGTGGCGTAGATTCACCCCTAAATGACCATTACTTTTTATACACCCTGTACAATAAACAGTGTTGCATGTGGATCTACTTATTGTTAGATTAAGCTAGTTTACATCTATGGATCGAGATCCTACCGTAATTGGTTCGCATAAATGGGGTTCGGATTTGCGAGGTTCTGCTCTATAGAGTTTTATTTTGTCCTGAAAGAAACGAGTAATGAATGTCTTCGTCATTCACTATACTCTAGGATGTACATTATGTTGCCCCTAGAAGTTAGCCCCCACTTGATGAATTAAATAATTTTAACAGTTGTGCTGAGTTGTGCTAGGTTTGTGCTACATTTTTTTGTGCTCGAATATTAAAATTATATTATAAAAAATAAGACAGAAAATTGAGAAAAACGATTTTTTGAGTAGATTATACTTTTCATTTTTTTCAATTTTCTCTATTGTGCTAGGTTGTGTTAGGATTGTGCTAAAGTATTACTTTAAAATAATAATAAATAAAGAAGTTATGGTAAATAATAGTTTCGGACATGCAATTAACGTTGAAGATGTAAGAGTAATGCAAACACCATATAATCATATATCTGAGTTGTGTTACCCTAGTACAAGTCAGTACAACTGCCGATTTCCCCAGCACAACGCTATTAAGGGCACTTTACTAACTTAGCACAATAGAGACAATTGAAAAAAATGAAAAGTGGGGGGCTACTCAAAAAATCGTTTTTCTCAATTTTCTGTCTTATTTTTTATATTATAATTTTAATATTCGAACACAAAAAAACATGTAGCACAAACCTAGCACAACTCAGCACAACTGTTAAAATTATTTAATTCAACAAGTGGGGGCTAACTTCTAGGAGGCCATTATGTTGCAATAAATCTCATAAGAGATTCCCTAATAAAAAAAAATATTCATACTTAGTAAATTTTGTTCGAAACGTTCGTCCCCAGTGTGACTCGTTATTACACGGCGAGGGATAATTTGAGCAGCCACTGTACGTTTACGTCGAATTATGTATTGCGTAATAAAGGCAAGATAATAATGATAATAAAACTCGCTGGTAATAGTGGACCATAGCTTCTTTTCGCAGAGCATCTCGTAGTCTGCCGAACAGCCCTGTGCGCCCTTTCGCAAGGGATGGTTCTCGTTTTCTCCGGCCGTCGCGCCGCTCCTCTCCATTCTTCCGTCGTTACTTTCTGGCGGCGTTCCGGGGAACTCGAATGAAAATACAGTGGAAGGAGCACGTCTCACGGAGTCGTTCGCACTATCGTGGCTACGTAGCAGAGCGGAATAGTAATGAACAAACTAGACCAGTCGATCGGAGTTTGACTGATTTTCACTCTTATCGCTTACATATTCTTGCGCTAGTTTCCTATTTTATTTAAGCGTTTATTTATTCGTTTATAATTCGTCATAGTAACACTTCTCGTTGATTCATATTCAATATAACGCTTCTTAATTTAGGGGTTGTTACCTTCGGAACGCTTAAAAGAGAAATTGAATAGAGCCCTCAATGATATAATTTATATGTATACAAGATATTGTGTAACAAATATTAGCGAAGCTGGTTTTCACGAGCGCCGAAGATTTTTGAGATACTTTCGTCACATCGTCCAAGTTTCAAAGGACCCCATCGATTAAGTTTCTCGGCTGACGACCGACCCGGCAAGCAGGGCCGGTTCGCTTCTTTTCAAGAGAGCTGCCACGCATGATTGATGGCACGCGACGATTCCTTTCGAAGGGTCCGACCTCGTTCGTAATTGAATTTATTTATTAACAAGCCAGGCTTTTGGTTCGGCCGCCAACTGTTCTGGAATAATAATGACCCAACTAAACCGTCCCATCCATCGGGATCTGGTAAATTTTGCATTCTCCGAGCACTTTCTACTTTCGATACGGGTGGGTAATAACTAGACTAGGGATCTTTATGCAAAATAAAATTTGTATACACTAATTGCAATCTATAGGAGCTAAGTAAACATTTATTTTGCTCATTAATAATTTTGATAGCGTATAAGTCAGTGATGGGCATTTTTGACTGCCGCAGTCAAGAAGAATCCGCGGAGCTTCCTCCACCAACCACTCTCTCGTGCAGCGGTGCCTCGTGCCTTACAGTGCCTTCGTTTTCCCCCTCATACGTCCCTCCATAGCCGACTAGGTTGGTGGGAGAAGCAGGCAACTCAGGGGCCCCTACCGTGCCCATCACTGGTATAAGTACCTAATATGTATATCCACATTGTTCAACTCTTTTAGTCTTTTTTATTGTTTTGAATTACGTCTACTCAAATTTGTTGTAAATACATAAAATCCGCAGTCTAGTTATAACTTTTAGATACTTGTTGCATTACAAACGAAGAAAAAATCGATCGAAATATGGTGTTAATATACAGGGTGATGAAAAGAAAAAATGACAAAAACCTTTGTGTCAGAAACAAGAAAGACAACAGGAACGACCTTGCACAGAAAAGTTCCTGTACATAAGGAAATCCTCCGAAGACGGAAAAATCCTCTTTTACAGAAAAATCTGACATTGCTCATGGGCCAATCTAATAGATAGTCTTATCGACGCGTTCTTTGCCAAACTCAAGACGAAATACACGCTTTCCTTCTATCTCCCTCTCTCTTTCGCATTTCCGTTACAGCAGTTACCGGCATCGATTTTAGCAGACAGGTATGAGAGCTTGCAGTACCTTCTCGTTGCTCGCGATAGGGCTGCGTTCCGCGCGGAGATAAGAGATCATGGCGCGCAGATGCACGAGACTCGAGGTCCCGAGAAGGACGTGAAATTTACGGGAACGAGTTCCGAACGAAAAAAGTTTATCCGGTGCACGGGAACCGGTGTTGTCGCTCGTGAAAACGAGTGGTCTCGCGAAATATTCAGTATTTTCACGACGGCGCGACAGTTCGCAGTGTCGGATTACAAACCGATCCTTTTTCTATTTTCCGCGATATACGTATACATATATGTATATATATGTATATATATATAAATGTGTGTATTCCCGCGCCACTGTGGCCCCGTGCACGCGCATTCCAACTCGGAAACTTTCCGCGGGATCCTGCGGAAATTATGCGCGATCGCGCGGGCCCGCGTCGTAATGACACGAGATTTGTGTCCCCCCAACGGAATTCCCGCTACGAATGATAAACACCCTGCTCAGGGCCGTGACAGTCGAACGCTTTTATTTCATCGTCGTTTAACCCTCCGGAAATATTCACCGAAAAGCGTGCAACGAAATGCGGAAAAGTGAGACCTCTTTCGCCATTAAACCGAGCGATTCACGCAGGTACCTGCAGGAAGATATACACTCGTATTTGCAAAAATGTATCGTCTGATGTCACAAAATAATATTATACAGTCTTGATCTAAGAAAAAGGGAACTGCACGATCTAAGAAAAACGAATATTCCCTCCACTGCGGGGCATACAGAGGTCGCCTGTTCTAGATCAAACGGTATGCTTTTTATCGGAAGAGTTTTCATTAAAATTTATTCATTAAATGCGTTCAAAGGTCAAATAATGAAAAAAGTATTTTCTCTAGAAATTACTTGTTTGTAAACAGCACCTGAACGAGAAACTCTCTGTCGCGAACTGAATAAATTAACGAAAGGGTAATTGGCGTTAAACTCTTGTATCCTGCGGCAAACATCCTTCTCCGGCGAGAATATAATTTTGTTCCTGCTTTTTCCTCCTCTTGTATATATTATATGTATACATATACACACTATAGACCGTCGATCTCTCTCTCTCCCTCTCTCTTTCTCTAGTTTGCTTCTTCTCTCCCTCTGACATACTTTCCTTCGAGCTTTTAAGCGTTACGCTACTTGGCTCACCCTGCACGATAATGGACTATGCTTTTTAAAGTGCTATAACACCGGCTATTATCGTTTTGCAACCGGTTCAGCGGAGTCCGGCGCGATGGAACTTCCTCGGATACAGTTTTCATCTGTTCCTCGATGCAATCGATGAAACTCGATACAGATCTTCTTCAGTGACGCGTTACGCGTTTCTCTATGAAAACAAGAATCATTCGATTTTTATCGCGCGTCCCCTCTACCATCGGCGTCGTATCGACAGTTATTTTTACGATTACAAACCATCGCGTTCACGATCATTCCATTTTTACACGTACACTCCGGTTCATAAATATCCGGACACTTGAATTTTTTCTGAAAAAAAAAGATTATTAGACTCACCTTGAAAAGTCGAAAATGAATTTAATAATTTTCTGAAATTCTTCGATGTGTCTTTTCAGTTTTAAATTTGATTCGTGTTCGCCACACATGCATAAAACCCGATGGTACTTAAATGATTGCAACAATCCGTCATATTAAATTTTACAAAATAAATGATAAATAAATGATTTTTATGAATAATTTCCGGAAACATTTTGGACAGAGCATGTATACTGCTTTGGTGCCTCGACACGTGCCCGAGGATCGCGCACACTCCCTCGCCGACTTTGTCGGCAATTTTGTTTCTTATTTAAGAGACGTAACCGAGGTTGGCCGTATATTCGGTATTCTAATCGAGACCGCTGCACGCAAGCCGGCTCGTTTGAAGCAAACCAACCCCGCGGATACACGGGGGATTCTTTAATTTCAGATTCCAAGGAGAACCGGCTTGCTGCCGCGCCGCTCTGGTTCCGAACTCGACGATTGCTGCGGGTACTTTTAGGGAAATGAAACTCTGGGGCAGGGGCGAGATCGCGGTGAAAATGCTCGCGGAAGCTGCGTGGAGTTAAGAAATGCTTTCACGGCGGCTGCCGACACCTTCAGAAACTACGGACCCGCTCGAACAGATGAATTTTCGCCGCATTTGGAAGACAATCGACCGTCGAACCGCTCGACGAACGGCTTAACCTTCCGGAATCATTATAACCTCTTCGTGTACGAGCTGTTCGTTAGACTCGACCACGTGGAGACTTTGCTCTTTAGGTTTTTAACCTGTTGACGCTGTACAGGCCCGTCGAGATAAACCCGGAATTTTCATTAATCAATTTTCATTGATAAATCAACAAATAGGGGAACTACACGATCTAAGAAACAACACGGACTCCGGGTTTTTCTTAGATCGAGGCTTTACTGTATTACTGAAAATGTTGTGTTCATTTACAATTAATTCTCAAAATTAGGTACTCGTTATGTAAATAAGTTTGTAAAATCACGATGAATATTTATTTAATTATTTTGGCCACGGTATAAAAACCTGTGCTAAATGTTGCAGCAGCTAGATAAAATTCAACTTGAATATTTTTAGAACTGCTGCAGTGATGCTTTCATAAAAAGTGCCAGACGCGAAATGGTAGCTTTGAAATTGCCTTGGTTTTGCTTCGAGCTCTAACTTCGTTATGTTTGAGGATTCGTCAGCAAAAGTTTGTGAGCGTATTTTTTAATTATTGTACTCATATGATTTATGCATGATAAAATTTATCTCTTTTTTCACTTGCTATTCACTCCTTTAAAGTTGGGAATGTGACAAATCCAAAAATTTTTTATTTACAAAAAATAATCTGATTTTTAATACGAAGATAAAAGACAATAGGTGGACAGTTCTGTTAGAATATTAGTTAACACTCATTGACGTATACATATTTTCTGCATTAAATTCGGAAGCGATCACAGAGTGAAAAATTGTTGTAAATTTTCCGTAGATTCGTAAATCCGTTTACGAAGTTTGACATCGAAACGTTTATTAATCTTGCTTGAAAAAATTTCAATCGCTGGTTTTTTCTACAGTCAAAGTATTAATAACCTTTTAAGCCCGCCTCATTATTTCGAAGAATCCGATTGATAAACGATACGACGGCTTTAATGCCCGCGTCACAATAATCTGTCACCCACCATGTCGGAACAAACGACAACAATAAAATTCCAATACCTTCGACACAGGAGATTTCGTCCACGAACGATTAAACTCCGTTCAGCATCGACTATATCGAATACAGAGGGGTACAATGTAAAAATTTGTAACATTGATTTTTGAGAAATACTTGTGTATTTATTGCAATTTGTATATTGACATTACTTATTGTGCTTTGAACGTGCGAATCTATGAAACACATTTTTTTTTAATTTCCTGTTAAATCCAAATAAAGAAATTGTAAAAACTTTTACTATCCTTCTTTTAGAAATTTTTATTGTTGTCTAGTAAATTGATCCATCTATCTTGGCAGATTGAAGTCGTTTTGTCCATTTACAAAAAATTGATTCTAATTTCAAGTGTCTCCCACCAATTATGAGACTGACTGTACAATCGAATTTCTTATCGATCTATAATATAATGAATAGACTGCCGATGTTTATGCAATTTCCACTTTTTGTAGACAAATTTTAAGATAGCGGAATGAAATAAAATCCTATTTTCAATAGGATCAGCCTTTGTAGATCCAAAACAAATAAGAACCGTACTAAATTCTATCGAATTTTGTATTTTAGAATTTTTTGTGAATTTTTATAACCCATAAATGCACAAAGATCCTCAGTCCAATAATGATATAGTTTCTGCTGATTCATAAGTCTAAAGCAGCGGTTTCCAACCTTTATGCTACTAAGCCTTCCCGAAAAAAAATTGTTTTCCTTGCCTTCCCAGCTTTTATTTTTTGAATAAATATAGTTATATAAACACGTTTAAATAAGAAAACTTTGTTACAAAAAAAAACAACTGAAAACTACAATTAAGGGGCTGTGCGCACCCAACTACCACCACCCTTACTACTCACACATCGATAGATCCGCATATAAGTATACGAAATGCAAGGGTTTACGGCAAAAGAAACTGACGCCTCAATATTGCAATTAGAAGTTCAGACCCGGTCGATTATGTTTCCTAAGAGTCCTGGCCAGGGTGGTTCAGAGCCCAAATTTCATATTTTTACGTTGTTGAAGAGTAATTTGTAATAATCGGCAGAATACTTATTGTCACAAGTCAGCGCTGCCGATTATTGCAAATTACTCTTCAACAACGTAAAAATATGAAATTTGGGCTCTGAACCACTCTGGCCAGGACTCTTAGGAAACATAATCGACCGGGTCTGAACTTCTAATTGCAATATTGAGGCGTCAGTTTCTTTTGCCGTAAACCCTTGCATTTCGTATACGTATATGCGGATCTATCGATGTGTGAGTGGTAAGGGTGGTGGTGGTAGTTGGGTGCGCATAGCCCCTTAACAGAATAATAAGCAGGTTTTTGGCGCCTCCCCTGGCAATAGTCCGCACCTCCCAGGTTGGAAAAAACTGGTCTAAAGCATCAAGTAACCTGAACGAAATAATTTTAAGTAAATTGATTTAGAGTGGACACAGCCAGTTTCGAAACAACACCTGAAATAAAATTAACCTTCGCCATTTCGCCGGTGTACATAAAGTCCCAACAGAAGAAGAAAAAGCAGCAACCGTAGATGCTTCCGGCGATCGGCTGGTCTGATCCTTGCTCGAGGAGAGCGTAGCAAAAGCGGATAGATGGCTTGCGAAGTGAGAGAGAGAGAGAGAGAGAGAGAGAGAGAGAGATTCGTGCCCTCGAAAACGCCGAGGATTCGAGGCGTGGCTGTTCTGGTGGCGTGCGCCTGTTCCATCTGGGCTCCGTATTTTCGGTGTCGGTGCTCACGAGATCACCGTGGAGAACACGTCGAGCACACTTCTGCGGCATTCTGGATAAAGGGCGTGGCAGTTTTCGGTCGACACCTGCTCGCCCAAGCGCTCAGCCGCTCTGTACTCCCTGTCCCCGTATTCCTCGTACCGTTCCTCGGTGCTGGAGGGCCTGGAATTCCACGAGATTCAGGCTCGATAGTCTTGCGAAGAATTAGAATCGATCGGTCCGCGAGAGAGATCGGACCGGTCCGTATCGGGCCGGGCGCGGGCCGCGAGAAACGGGGCGGAAAAGAATTCGTGGGCGGACGGGGGGGGGGGGGGTGGTGGGTGTTGCGGGGCTTGCGTTCGTGGGATCAATAATACGAGCGGATACGCGAAAAGCCCGCCAAGTTATTTCGCGCCTCTCTCGGGTACCCCGTTAATTGATCCTCCGCGTTCCGCGGACACCGTTTAATCCTGCCGCAGCCGTCACCCGGTTCTAATCCACCGGTTCGGTCGGGTCGGGTCGGGTCGCGTTCCGCATTACGAAATTCGGGGCATTGATTTAACGCCGCCACGTTGTCGTGTCGCCACCCCCCCCCCCCCCCGCGTTGCCTGATGCTACCTCGCACGTGTCCCACCCCTGCCCGTAATTCCCATTCATGCGGTCTACTTACTTGAAAAGTACTTGCAACAGCTGCCCCAATAGACTGTGCCTGTCGTCGAACGGTGTCGACGCCGCCTCGCAAATCGCCTTCATCACGCACGCCTTGCCGCCGAAACCGTACAAACCTGCGGCCTTCTCTAGCATCCTGCGGACAAGAATCGGGTGAAGGAACGTTTCTCGACGGCCCTCTATCATTCTTCAGGCAATTAATGAACCACTGAATTATGATGAGGAAATTTCTCGACACTCGAACCCCATTAACCCTTTGCAGTCAGAGCTATTTTAACTCGAAAATTAAACTTTTCTTCCGACCTAGAATAATTCCATTGTATATG
Organism: Lasioglossum lativentre; assembly: GCA_916610255.1. Lineage (NCBI taxonomy): Eukaryota > Metazoa > Arthropoda > Insecta > Hymenoptera > Halictidae > Lasioglossum > Lasioglossum lativentre. Next base: position 40,378,700 of record OU744356.1, on the reverse strand, counting down.
ACCTTTTTTTGATTTTATGGATATGAAATTGATATTATATCTGATACAATACTTCAATGTTTAGTAATTGATTAGATACCAACGTATTTAATAATGTAAACAATATTGTGAATAATGGTTAGAGAGCGGATTATATGCATTTATGATAAAAAATTAATAGGTGTAATTTAAAACAGTAACAATATTAAAAAAATTTTAAAATACTGGTATATCATTTTCAACCTATTAATCATATTAAAAAAGAAAATAAATTTCTATTTGACTCCAATTTATTGCAATTCTGGAAGAAAATTTTTATTTTGCATAAAGATCCGCTGTCTAATAATGGTACAACAATTTTTAGTGGTGACTCTGAGTCACTACGCAAAAGGTTAACTTTGTGAAAATCTTCTGTTGAATAGAATACATAGCGATATTTCTTTAGTTTATGTCAACCAGAAATACTATTTTGCGGTGAGTCTTTATAAACAGATTATTAACACAGTTTTTTGTTGAATAACCCAAGGTACAGGTGAAAGGAGACATAATCTAATAATTACTAAACACACTTGACATACATGTTGGACACTCACACATATTGAACATACACACTAGACGTAGAATAGATACACACACTAGACACAAACACTGATCACGAGCTGATACAACTGTCCCAGACTATACCCAGAGTGCCTATTAGATTATTCTAACACTGTCAGCGCACACTTTTCATTTGAAGTGCAATAAAACGGTGACTGAAAATCGCAGATCAATTTTTCAGAGGTTATAGTCGAGGACAGAGTTTCCTTCCAAAGGTCACATTAAACTTTTTAGAATTTTCTTTTTTTTTAAGAGCAATTTCAATTTCTCACTCCTATAACAAAAACATGACTTTAGAAAAACTGTATTTAGACACAGACAGAATGTTTACAAATTTTTTTACACGACGTCACACAAGTTCAAATATCAACAATTTTTCATAGCAGTGAAACTATTTTCAACTCTGTTATCTTCGTTCAAAAAGCAGACCATAGTTAGCTATGTCATTATTATAAAAAGCTGATCTCGAAACATTGAAAAAAATGTATCTGATAAAAAAGAAAGAATCATAAAATCCGTCATTCCGAATCAAACGTCTTTATTTTAGCACATTTCCTTGGTAGGTAGGAAGATATTAAGGCAGACAAGATAAACGACACATCCTGTACACAATACATTTAATATATAGGACCCGGAAAAATATTCGACACGTATATCTTTTTTTGCGGTCACCATTCTTATTCAAGGGGTGGAAATAGCCCCTAAAGTTGGATATGCAAAGCATATTTGGTCATTTATCCGGGAACCCATTAATTACACAGAGAAAATTAAAAAAGGTTAAAATTTTAGTAAACCGATTTTTCACAAATTCACGTGATCAAAAAGTATGTTAAAAAATAGGGTTACTGCCACTTCTCGAAAATGTTGGCTCTCTACGAAATTGATCCTCATACTAATAAATAGACTGCGGATCTTTATGCATTTATGGCTTATAAAGATTTTCAAAAAATGCTAGCATTCAAAATTCGATAGAATTTAGTACGATTTTTATTTGTTTTGGATCCACAAAGGCTGTTCCCATTAAATTATATTTCATCCCACTATCTTAAAATTTGTCTACAAAAATTGGAAATTTCATGAACATCCGCAGTCTTAATGAACGCATCATCGAGTTCGTTTAACAACTACCTGTAAATGCTCCACCTGCTCTTCTGCTGGCGAGAATAATAAATCCCAGGTTCAGTGAAGTCCGTAGCATTGGCGGGCATATCGTACACGATCTTCGCGAAGTATCCAACAATCACGCTCTCGCGATCCAGCTGCAGCGGTGTTCCAAGTCCGAAGATCAGCTGCCAACAATAGGAAACAAGTCGCATGAGCGTAATTTTCATTGAGTATGACGAACCCTACATTCCCGTCATAAATTATCGGAATCCAAAATTCCAGAAGGCAGAACAATGAGGCACGAGGCATCCATGATAGAGCGGAGCATTCGAACGAATAATAAGAAGCTCGGGGAACGTTTATTCTATACGCTATCGCAGTTTCTGCAGGTGGTACGTCGCCTTTAAACTCCTTCCGCGGAGCGTTTCCGTGAAATCCGTCGGGCCGAGGCACTAGTCCAGATATCGGCGTGGATGTGGGTCGCGAGATTCGATCAGAAAAGTCGCGGTTATGGTGGTTATTCATAGAGGGCGTCCGGTCCAAAGCGGAAATTGGATGAACTCAGATGAGATCGGGGTGCACGGTCCAACAGTGTCCGGGCCGGGCCGGGCCGGGCCGGGCCGGTGCTAGAGCTTCCCCGCGGTATCTCGACCGCATTTCCGTCGAGCGTTCGCCGGAGGGATCCAGAAACCCGCGGGCAAATCGTGTCAGGGATGTTTACGGATGCTACGCTTCTTCCGAACCAGAGAAATCACTCTTCGGTCATCATCTTCTCGATACTCCGGAGATACGTCTTTATTGCGTTTAAGATCCCGACCGACTTCGATCGGCGACGAACGACCGAGACATTTTCCAATGCTTCGCGACGCAACTGCTCGACCCTCGTTTAGGGTTACTGGTCTAGATCTTTGGAAAAATGGAATTTTCGATAATTTGTTTACTTTGATATTTAAAGAATACGCGGGAGGAAATTTCGCAATTACCAAAGTTGGCGGTGAAATTAATTTTATACTAATTATTTGTTTATTTGTTATTTGTTATTTGTTTTGAAAATATTTGTATTGTCTTTTAATGTTATCTCGCAAATATGTAAATGTTAATGGTCAAATACGCGATATTTATTAATATACAGGGTGTCCCGTAACTGGTAGTACAAGCGAGTTGGGGGTGATTCTAAATGAAAAATTGAATCGAAAATGTAGAATAACATTTTTTCATACGACCCTTTATTTTCGAAAAAAATAAGTATGAAAATTTATCGAGTACACGTGTACTTGATTTAGCTTCAGTTCGACGGATTTCATTGTAGATCACCTCCATTCGTGTTCGTAAACGTTGTCAATGGATCGATGGACAGGTTTCCAGAATTCGACTAATTTATGAACTGTTGGAAGTGGTGTCCACGGTGTTGCAAACATAACTGTGCTCTCCTTATTAAATTGTATCGAACGTTTTCTAATGTGTCGTTGTGCAATTTTAATTGTTCAAACGCTATAATAATAATCGTATGAAAAAATTTTATTCTACATTTTCGATTCAATTTTTCACGTAGAATCACTCCCTACTCGCTTGTACCACCAGTTACGAGACACCCTGTATAATGCTGATAAAATTGTTGTACAGCTAAATAGGAACAACAATTTAAGTACACATAAAGGCGATATGATACGATCCAGTATTAAACTTCGTATGTCGTGTATAAATAAAAGAAAATTGTAAAAAACTACAATTTTTCCATACATCTAATAAAATTTTAGTGAAATTTGCAGTTTCGATTTTACCAACTGTATTATGTGCTCCAATTTTCTTTCAGAAGAGGAAATCCAGCCAGCAATATTTTAATAAACTGCGAGAGTTTATTACAATTTATTACTTTTTTATGAATTTTTGCATTCTCTCGTGCACAGTCTATTAATTTGAAATTGATAATCGGCGATGAGTGAGGTAGATTAGGAGCAGCCTATGACCAAGCACGTAGAGTAAACCCATACTATGACGAATACAATATAGATCATCTATATTCATGCAGGTAGAATAGACGACCTGCAACCAGGCTGGTAGAATGTGTCGATATAGAATTTGACAATCTGACTTGGGCGACCAACAGTTACATTAGTCGAATGGGAACGACTTGTAGTCAGACAGGTAGAGGATATAGACAATCTAGATTAGAGACAATCTATGATCAGACAGAAGTTGAGCAAGGAAAACCTATAGTTAGACAATAGGGACCAGTTACATTCAAACAAGTAGAAAAGAGACTACAGTCAGATCAGTAGAATAGGTCGATATAGAGTCGACTAGTTCACTTGGGCGGTCTATTGCCGGACCGGTAGAATGGGAACGACTTGTAGTTAGAGAACTAGAATAGGTTGGAGATATGGTTAAACAATTGGGTACCACCCCAGTAAGTGAGGAACACGTGTATTTAGATGAATACAATGGAGAGCACCTACACCACTCTAAGTATTGTAGAATAATGATGACTAGACTGCGGATCTTTACGCATTTATGGCAACCTGAAAATTTTCAAAAATGCTGGTATATAAAATTCGATAGAATCCGGGACGATTTTTATTTATTTCAGATCTACAAAGGCTACTGCCACTGAAAATAAGATCTTATTTAATTCCACTTTCTTAAAATTTGCCTAAAAAAAATTGAAAATTGCATAAACATCCGCAGTCTAATGATGACTCCAGTCAGACTAATAAAAGGAGTCTAAATGTATCATCCTGGTGTAACAAAAAGTTAATATTATAAAATATCAATCATCAGTCAAGAAACTTGCAATTCGTTGACAGAATATGTTGCTAACAATGGTGCTTGCTTCGATCAAACCAGCTTATTTGGTAAACATGTCTGCTTGTCAAAAATCGGAGATTTCCTGTGCAACAACCGAATACATAAATGAAATAACGCGTGCGAATATGTAGTAAATAATTCGATTTCAGAACCGTTGCCTTATAGAGGCCCGACCGTATCTATCCTGTTATCATTATCGTTATTAGAGTAACTGGAACGGATTGGTAGGTTCAGGATGGCACGAGGCCGGCTCTCGGCGGTGTATCGATCTCGATTGGCAGCGAGCCGGAGAGCTCGATGGAAAAAACGCTTGACGCCCTTCCACCGAGCCCTCCGCGAATCTCGTTAAACTGTCCTCCCCAGACGCGCGGCCCGAAACGATTCTCCGTGGAAATTCGCGGTTTTATCGAAAATTCATACCGGGCCACGAGATGCCGCGTGCACGTGTGCATGAATATGTATACGGCCGGTACACGCGCGCGCGCGAGCGGACGCGCGCGCTTCGTACAGCGCGGTATATCCACCTGGCGCAGAAATTGGATGAGCCCTGGAAAGGTCAGGTGGTACGCGTTAGCAGCAACGCGCGATATCCAGCCACGAAAGATGGGAATCGAACCCCACGTCAGCAAAGTCTTCCGGGACTGGTTATTATTACTCGCGTGGCCCGGCCGGCCGGCCTGCCCACCGATTGCGATCTTTAACGGGCGAAATAGATTTTCCGCAATGCACCCCGATAGACATTCGACCTCCTGTTATACGCCCGGCATTCTCGAGCGGTTTATTGGATTCTTTTCCCGGCTGTTCCACGGTCAATCGTCCGCGATTTGTTATGTAGCAACCACTCATTACGTTCCCGAAGTTTTGCCACAATCTTTGTTTCGCCTCAAGACGTTGACTCTCCGACAGAAACCGAAATACAGTAATGGCGCGATTTAAGCTTTTTCTCGGTTCTATGCACGCGCTTAGATCGTGCCCGGACACTATTTTTTTGTCCCGGTGACGACCGCGCCGAACGTACTGTTCGTACGCCACAAGAATTAGGGCCGATTCATACTGGAGAGTCCGCGGACAAACTGTCCGCGGATATTTCCCATAAATTTCGTGCGGGTTGACAAGTACCGCCGTGCCCCTGCTAAGCGTGGCAAAAAAAAAGGTTTCTATGGGCTCCACAACTCCTTTAGGTAAACTACCGAGGAAATAGGAACCGTTCCTGCCACTTGGTAACCTTTTTTTCTGCCACGCTTAGCAGAGGCACAGCAGTACTTGTCAACCCGCACGAAATTTATGGGAAATATCCGCAGACAGTTTGTCCGCGGACTCTCCAGTATGAATCGGTCCTTATTGGCTAAAGTGTGAGACGTCAAAGATAACCATTGGCTGCGGTGCGAGGACCCCCTTTGCCCCTCAGCCGTCTCGAGGGACTTCTTGTGGCGGACGGACAGTAGATAAGACCAGCATGTAAACACGGACCACGCAGCCGAAAGCGCAACAACAGAGAGCGTTTCGGTGAGACAATGCTAGTGCAATAATGAAGCTTTTTAACGAAATTGTACCAATATATTTGCGACATGTTTCTGATTAAAATGACACCAAACAAGATAAAATTTGGCCCACTCGCTTTTCTCTTCTATGTCCTAAAGTTACTCCAGACCGTCAATTAAACCACTAAATACAGTTGAAATTATATCCTGTTTAGTGTTATTTTAATAAGAAAAATGCCAGACATAAGTTGGTGAAAGTTCCATTAAAAAATAAAGAACTTTTGTAATTGGATTAGTAGTGGTTTATACCGATATACCCGACCTGGTATCGGATTACGCCGCATGTTTACACTGTTCGGCGACCGAGGCAGCTCGAGCTTCCTGGCCCCTCGTGGTGTATGCCCCCAATGGAATGGGTAGGCGAACGCGCTTAGATCGGACCCCTCCGTTGTGCTTAGATCGCGCCATTACTGTAATAGGTTCTCTTTGAGCCAATAATTATGAAAGTAGTCTAAGTCAAAATTTAAAAAAAAAATGAATTTATCAGTTATTTCACATCACGTCTTAATTTTATAGACGTCTTAATAATATTGTCAAAAATGAACTGTTAGATAGTGCTTGTTATTTCGACATTATATGGCATTCACTTACAAGTAACACTACCCAACTGAGACTCACTTATTTGAATGAAATTTAACGTACTTATTAAACACCGAAAAATATTAAATACGTGTTTTTTTGTTTCGGCTAAATACACTTTTTGGGGGTAGAAAGTACCCCTCAACCTCTGGAGATGAAAACGTTTGTGGATAATTATTTCTTAAAGGATACAGTTTCTGAAAAAAGTGCTAGATCCAGAGTGGTACAGTTCAGAGTGATGCACTTGATGGCGTCCTTGAAATCGACCTTGGGGTCGATTTTAAGATCAATTAAATTTGGAAATAATAAGCCGGATTTGTCGGATTTAGCATGAAAATCGATCTCAAAGTCGATTTCAAGGACGCCATCAAATGCATCACTCTGAACTGTACAACTCTGGATCAAGCACTTTTTTCAGAAACTGTATCCTTTAAGAATAAATAATTACCCACAAACGTTTTCATCTCCAGAGGTTGAGGGGTACTTTCTACCCCTAAAAAGTGTATTTAGCCGAAACAAAAAAACACGTATTTAATATTTTTCGGTGTTTAATAAGTATGTTAAATTTCAATCAAATCAGTGAGTGTCAGTTGGGTAGTGTTACTTGTTGGTGTTTCAAATGTAATCCTTTAAATATCTCGAAACAAGAAATATATGACTTAGACCACTTTCATAATTATTTAAGACATTAAATATTTTGGAAAACTTATGTTTTAAGTTCCAACGGGAATGGATAAAGATTTATTCCCGGGAAAATAGTAGTAGAATAAGTTTATCCTTATTAGTTCATCGATATTCAATATATCTTCTATGTAATAATAACAATAACAGCATGAAATGTGAACAAAACATCAACATAATGTTTTATTCAAGAAATGAAATTTCTTAATTGAAGTAGTAAAATAGTGCCAGAGTTTCTGAACAATCATTATTATTCTCCATAGATAAAATCTCTTCTCGCGCCGAGCCAATTCCGAATAAAGTGTCTACACGGTACAGAAAAATGCATCGCGCATAAACTCGCGATTCTTCAGGGTGAGATAGTACAACATCGTGTCACAGGTGTTGAATTTCGCTCGTTACACAGACCGAGTATTTCCTTTTCTTTCGTACCGATAGATAAATATCAAATAAAGTCGTGTTACAATCACTAGGCTGTAAACGTTTATGCAGCCAATTTGACTGTGAAAAGTGTAATTATTAGACTACGGATCTTTATTGAAAATAAAAAATTTTTTCTTCTAATAATTATCTTATTAAACTGAAACTGATACACCGATGTCCTTAAATTTTTTAAATATGACCACTGCTTTAAATTGTGCGTACCCATTTTTATCATAAATACATCAAATCCGGAGTCTAATTATAAATATTCGTATGAATCCAGATACTTTTGCCAGCCACTGTACGAGGTCTCAGCAAATCTGATTCGAGGATCGCCAGACGTTTAATAAAGGAGAAGATTGTTGTTATCGCGAGGCATCCTCGCGGGTGGAAGACAGAGGGACGAGAGAGTACACGAGATCCGGTTCCCACGGAAGGCCCAGGAGCGAACAATAACGAGCGATCTTCTCGCCCTAAAAACGAGTACCATTAGCATCGAGTGCCGGGAAGCTGGAAGCTTGAAAGCTTTCGCGGATGTCGCCCAGAGCGTTTCGGTCGGCACCCGCGGCGGATCAACGCTCGATTATTATCCCAGGCTCCCTCAATTATTCCGAAAGAGAAACCGGGTTCGAGGGTTTAGAGACGGTGTCGCTCGAAACCGTACGTCGCGGCGCGGCGCGGCGCGGCTCGCGGCCGGGCCGTTTACGGTGCCGGCCGCTTCTTGAATAATTCCCCCGGCCGAGCCACATGTCCGAGGCTCATCCAATTTTCCATCCAGTGTGTTTGGGAATGGTCGCCGTTAGGATTACAACCGCCGCGCCGCGGCGGTTTGATAGGATGAACAAGACCCGTGGCCAGCAAGCTCACGAATCTCCCAGTTGAAATCGTGCCACCCCCGCCCCCGCCCCACCAACGCTCGGACAACCGGATTCCGCTTTGTGCGGTCGAGGAGTTGAGCGGTCCGACCGGACAGTCCCCGCAAAAACTTGAATTAGTTGTCCGCCGGGAGTTTCTTTCCCGATGTTCGATCCTCGTGGACGGCGTTCCGTCGAAACCACCGCGGTTTCGACTCCTGCCATTTCCTCTCTGACGCACGATTTTTGAAAATCTGTCGGCTACGCTGGTGCATGGAATTATATAGAGAGATAAGCGTTCGCACACTCTTTACGAAATAATCATTTCTTTAATCGTAGAAATACTACAGGGGTCCTCTAATCCAGGGGTCAGGAAACTATTTTTCGGAAAGGGTCAGATCGTAAAATTTTTAGTCTCAGGTAACAAACTCGGAGATATTTACATGCGTAATTCTACTCATAGAACAACGAAAAAAAAGGTTCCAAATTATGTTATTACAGGTACGGAAAATTGAAATTGAGAATACACACAAAATACTAATATTTTCAATATTCTTAAAATAAAATACTGCTTTCAAATACTGTTTTCAAAAATTACTCGCATCAAATAAAATATTTTACTTTTAATGTTGTACGCATACTTTAAAATAAATAGAATTATTTACTATTTACTATTTAAAATACGGCTGTTTCCGTTTACGTCCAATCTCAGAATTCGATGAAATTTTGAAAATAGGTTCTTTTTTTACTAAAATGACGATTGCCAGAAGGATTTTTGGCGACTCGAAAAAAAATTTTTTATCATTCCAATGTCACGCAATACCTTATCGACTTACTGACTTATCCTGAAACTGAAAATTTCAATTGCTAAACCAATTAAATAAATATCTACAATGGGACGATTATGCGATGAGAATTAATTTGCCCTTAATTTGAGTTAGGTTAGGGTTAGGTTATGGTCTTGGTTAGGTCTGGGTTAGTTTTGGCGAGGAATTTGTGCGCGAAACGAATTAATTGAATTAGTAATAGAGGTATGTAGGCCGTTTACGACTTTATTGGTAAGGTAGAGAGTGACAACATTTTTTTTCGAGTCGCCAGAAATCCTGCTGGCAATCGTCATTTTAGTAAAAAAAGAACCTATTCTCAAAATTTCATCAAATTCTGAGATTCTAAAATACTATTCTACCCAGCTCAGCACTAAACACGATATAATTTCAACTGTATTTAGTCGTTTAATTGACTAGTATTGTCTCACCGATACGCTATTTCTTGTTGCGCCTTCGGCGGCGCGGTCCGTGTTTACATGCTGTCCTTTTCCACGTTCGGCGCAATCGACACAAACAAATAGTATCTCATCACGATCTAAGCGTAGGCACCGAGAATTGACTTAAATCGGGGCATTACCGTATCAATTTTTTCATGTGAAGAACAAGTTTAACCTCGAGACCCCTGCTCTGACCCGTAGCTTGAGAAATGTTAAATTTGAGTTATTTACTTTCTGTGAAAATCTCTCGAAAAATTATTTATCGTTTTATACACCTTCAAAAATCTCATTGCGGTATGTAAATAACACCGTAACTGGTAGTTTTTCGTATGTCCCCTTTTAAAATGGGACAGCAGGTGAGAAATAAAAACGTGGTCAAATAGCAAACACAACGAACCGGTAAAAGGAAAGACCGAGAGAAAAAAAGGGGCGGTGGATGGGCGATAACTTGGTCGATGAAGATAACTAGACTCCAGATGTTTATGCAAAATGAAAAGTTTGTGCATCAAGTGCAAGACACACGGATCCCTTCGCATATTGGAATCACGTTCAATGAAAGAGTGGACGCACTCGCTAAAGAGGCGTCTCTACTTGCTGTCTCTTCCAACATCCTGGTTCCCTACTCTGACTTTTCCTACAATTGTAGAGAACATACTAAGACGTTGACGATCACTACTATTTTAAACAAGAAGCAAAGTTCAGGGGCATTAAACCTTGGTTTGCACATCTAAAGGTTTCTAGAGCATTCATATGTTGGATTAATAGACTTCGATCTGGACATTATCAGCTGAACGCCTCCCTCTTTAAGATCAAACTTGCTTCTGACACAAGTTGTCTATGTGGCTGTGAAGTACAGGATCCAAATCGTGTGATATGGCAATGCCCGAATTACATTGATAATAGAGAGGATCTGATTCAGAAACTTTGCAGTAAGGGTTACTTTCCACCCTACACCCTACTCTCTGTCCTTTATTTTATATTTTTAACTTCCTTAGGTCTCATTGTTTATAACTTTAGTTCAACATTCAGAAATGTGTATGTTGTAATCCTAGTTTATAAGGTATTCATGTAATGTGATTGTGCATGCTGCTAATAATCCCATATGGGGTTTTATAGCGTAATGAAAAAAAAAATAAGTGCAAGACACCGAAGCTAAGTATTAATTTTCATTTGTCACTAATAATTTCAATGTAGTGAAAACAATATATTAACACTATTAACGTGTTCTAATTTTTTCAATGTTTCAAATTGCACTTACCCACTTTTTTCACAAATGCATAAAATCCGGAGTCTAAAGATAACAATTGGAATAATCAACTAAGAATAAGCGTATTTCCCGGAAGCGGGCAATATATCCTGGAATAAGTCTGGCGCAAGGGTCCCGATCCTCGACTTTTCCGATACCGCGAGCCCACGAATTCCACTCGAGCAGTGGAAGAGACGCCAATGGAAGGAACCAATGCCGAGCACTTGAGCGACGCGCGACTGAATCCTCGATTGGCCGCAGAGACGGTTGATTAGCCTCGTCGAGAAGGGCTTGGCGGCTATACGTACCAGCAGCTGCGACTCGCGAGGGAAAACAAGGGCCCTGGCTCGCCGTGAGGGACTTTCGATCAGCCTGGTGCCGTTGTTCGCCGTGAAATCGTCGCCTGCGTCGGTTCCGTCGCCGTCTACGTCGACGTTGGCTCGAGTCTGGTGCAGACACCGCGACAGGCAAACGAGCAACAGCGTCAGGAAAATGCTCGCCCCAGTCATCGGGACGGAGCTTAAGCCCCGAGCGACGGGAATATACTCGAACCAGCACAGCTCAGGCTCGTCCAGCTTCAGCTTCGAACCGAACCGAACCGGAAAAGCGCCCCGAGCAGCCGTTCAACGAAAACAGCCCGAGAAAGAAGCGATCGGGATACCGGTCAACCGAGGAATAACCGATTCCGTTGTAGACTAACCGAACGATTGGCAATAACGCCAGATCGGAGGACACAGGGCTCATCGCCCAGCCGTTTGCTCGTTCAATTGACTGTAATTCGCACCGATGCGATGCAGTGCGATGGCCCCAGACTGCTAAACCCCGCCCAGGAGACTTTGCTTGTAACGGGAATCCTCGTTAGCGAGCCTCTCTCTCTCTCTCTCTCTCTCTCTGGGGACATTCTGCTGTCAGTCTTTGATTAGTCTTTGTTTGAGTTGCGAATTTACCTGTGAACGCGGACGTTGAGGTTCTTGAGGACCAAGTGCCAGCGGACTATCGACACTTTAGAGTTGCTTTGCTTGAACCGAGGTAGGCAGTCTTGGAGATCTGCACACTGGGAGCATGTGGATTCGATTGTTGTTATTTGGCTGACTGTAAGCTTCGCGCCGAAGTAAAAGATTAATATGGTGTAAGGAAAAGCTGCAAGGAAAAACGGATTTATTAACGAAATTGGGTACACGGATAACCAGAGTTAACGATCGACGTATTTGTCGCGGGCGCTCGATTCAATCTAGTTTTCTTTTTGCAATCGGTTGGCGACCGTACTTTTACAATTCTTCTGTTATTTCTGATTTTCTATTTTTATAAATTTAGCTATATATAGGGTTGGCTGTTAACTTACACACATACAGCATTCGTACTTCAACTCTATAATGGGCTGAACTTTCACTCAGGGGACCAAAAATTTTCAACTTTTCTGGATGTAATATTATACAATTCGACGAAAAAAATGATATAACTTTAAATACTAGTGCGCCAAATCTAAGTTTCAATGTGCGGAATTCACTCGTTTAAAAGTTATACACGAGTAAAGTTGCTCGATTTCAAGTGCGTTTGAGATGTTAGAACGCTGCCATATTGGTTTCCAGACATAGGAGCGGGTATGATGTAGTGAGCGGATCCGCTTGATGTGGACTAGATCTTGGATTCCGCGCACTAGAATTTGAAGTTTTATCATTTTTTCGTCTAATTGTGTAATATTAGATTCAGAAAAGTTGAAAATTTTTGGTACCTTAAGTGAAAGTTTAACCTTAATATGTATTATGGAAATAAGTAATTTTTGGACCTCTACAAAAATGGGGGTAATACGGCTCCACAATCGTGCGAAATTGAATCCATATTTCTTCAGGTCTATCGAAAAACGGCTTCCACAAAATATGCATTTACATTATGAAAATATAAATTATTCCTGATATTGTTTTAATTTAAAAAGATGTCTTGCAAGATATAACTGGCCTGGCAGCGAACCTGTTAACTAATTGAGCGAAGTAGACGTCTCGTATTTAACCGGTACTCGGATTTTCGGTAGCCCAAGCAGCTCAAAAGACGTGTCCAAGAGCAAACGATCTTACAGCCGGCTGTTGGGAGTCAAACATGAGATCTTCGTTAATCACCTTAGCAGAGTGAACCGATTATAAGGCGAAGATGCAATTTATCCGGCGAGTGGTTCGCGCTCTACTTATTTCCAATGGAGATATGGTGTAAGTGCAGAGGTAGTAGGTGCTCGTGGCGGTGCTGCTATACAAGTCCCAAACAGAGTAAGTGTATAGCGTATGCGGCTCGCAATCCGTAATTTCGAGGCAAGGTGAAATGTTCTCGAAGCGCCTGACAGTCTGCAAACCCGGCATTAAATTGAATTACAACCCCTGAACGGGCATCGTAAAACTCCCCCTTCGTCTTGGCTTCTCTGTCTCTCAACCCCAGCTCCCTCTCTCCCCCCCCTCCCTCTCCCCCCCTCTCTCTCTCTCTCTCTCTCGCTCTCTCTCTCGCTCTCCTTCCTATAGTTATGTACACGAATCTTTTCTCGGCGAACGCGAGCACGCATAGCCCGGCTTTTATCTATGTGGGTTAAACGATGTCCATTTGTCGTTCCTTATCCGCCTGGCCGAGACGTTCGAGCAGGAAATCGAAAGCTTGTCTCGCTACTGGAGAAAATCGATGGGTGGATTTCAATGAATCGGCAACGATACTGCGACAGAAAGCTACCCAGTCGGATAAAGGAGTCAAATATGGCTTCGCGGCTAATGAAAGCGTCGATGGGACGGTCGCAAGTTAATTAATGGACAAGATAAAGCTGGCCACTTGAATAACTATGGTTGGTGATGAAAAAAAAATGAGTCAGACGAAACCTGCGTGGTTTCGAGGGTGGCATAATTCTATGATAATAGTTTTTCTGTAGGAGGGCGCGTGTAGAGGACATATGAAGGTCAACTACGTTTTTTAAATTAGAATATTTTTCTATTAGATAGAATATGTATATTTCTGTACTATCTGATAGGCAGTTTTAAGACGCGTACAGTAACTCAAGGTCATTCAAGGTTGTTGAAGGTCAACTGCGATATTTTACTGAGATTAAAGCCTGCTTCTATGAGAAAATATTTACTTTAAGTGTTTTCAAACAATGAAATGCTACGTTGTAGAATACTCTACCTAGAATGTTCTCTGCATTGAACAATAATAATTCTTATAATTCATTTTCCCCTCGACGACGAAGCTATCGCACATTCGAGCCAGTTAGAAGTCGTGTAATCGTAAGCCTTCTGCATCCTTGTTGAGATACAGAACGCGGGCTTCCCGAACTTCTCAGCTGACGGTCAGCTTCGTCTCCGACGGGACGGGATAGTTCGAAAAACTATCCGTGGAGATAATTAATTTTGGCTGGGCTATCAGCTTACAGGCACTCGGCCATGATACCTGATTCAATCAACGGGAACTCTTCGAATACGTCATCGAATAATCCCTGATAACCTGTACTCCGGGGGAAACTCGTGAAATTGTAGTTCTAGGTGAACCGTTCGAGGAGTTCAGCAAATTTTCGTCGGCTGTCGAACGAGCCGGGAACTTTATTAAAAATTTCGGTCGAGTCATCACGGACGTATGGATACTCGCTCGTGCATCTGATGGTTTGAAAAATGTGCATCGATATCCTGACTCTTGGCGAATTACCAGGGTAAGTGGAGAGAGAACCTTGAAATAGCCCATGGAAATTCCAAACTCCGCTGGACTGTGGTATGATGTACCCCGCCGATGTATTCGGATAAAAGAGGTTATACTGCAATTACACCCCTGATAGCACACGACGTCTTAGAGACGTCCATTTTAGGTCTGAAAGTCTTACGACGTTTTAAAGACGTCTTAGAGACACGTCGTTTTAACGTCTGAAAAAAGACTAAATTACTTGAATGTTTTGGAGATGTGAAATGTTAGTCTATTGTACAATCACTAAATTACTTTTGTACTTTTTGCTATTACTTGAAATGACAAAAAAACTCACTTTTTTAAACATTCTCATATGAGCTTATTTATAAAATCTCATCGAAATCAACATTGACGTTGTTATGAGTTACAAACGATTAAAGATCGCGAAAATCCCACCTTTTCCCCTTTTCTGACACTTTCGACCGATAACTGCAGTTTGTTTTCAAAAATTGCAATTGATTAGACAGACAAAAAAAAAAGACTAGTCTAACATTAAAAAGTTAAGAAACGTGAGTATTTTTCTTTTTCTTGTCACTCCAACTAATTGCAATTTTTTAAAACAATTTTTTAGCCATTGTTTATAGAATTTTTTTCAGATTTTTAAGTTCGCGGCGTCGTAGTTAAAAAAAATAAAAACGATTTTCTCGATGTTTTCTGCGCGAAAAACTAAGCTAACCTTGAAATTGTTACGTTTTATGTATTCTATAAGTCTATTAGGCACTGACAAACCTTAAACATCTCACAGGAGAAATTAAAAAATGAAATCAATTTGATCATTATTTCTACTACGTGAGCGCATTACATCTGAAAGTATTAATCATGTTTCAAACAGACCGGTTGGGTCCGCGCGTTAGGTGTTCGACTGTGTACGTGCTTATACCAGGTTCGGGCCTGGCATACCCCTACTTTTTTTATATTAAAAGACGTTTCTTAGACATCAAACAGACGTCTCTTAGACGTTTAATGGACGTCTTTGAGAAAAGACGTCCGGAAGACGTTCGTAGAATACTCAAGACGTCTATAAGACGTCTTTGTGCTATCTGGGCTGTCCCAAATCGACGATTGGCAGAAGTGCAACAAAAAAATCCCAAAATTTCCATTCTCCTCGAAGTGCGATTAACCGACGCGACGCGACGCGACGCGACAAACAGTGGTCGGAAATCGCGAAAATGTGGCCAAAATAGGAAGGAGTACTCCAAATTAGTTCAAAATTGATGCTCTGCAGTTTTTCGGGTCGCTGATTATGAATCTGAAGTCAAAATTACAAAAAACAAAATGGCGGATTCAATATGGCGGATGCGTAACACAAATAATTATTGGACTCTCTTGAAAATTAGTATTCCCATACATCTTGTGCCGTCGAATATGAATCCGATGTCAAAATTAGAAAAAACAAAATGGCGGATTCAATATGGCGGATGCGTAACATAAAAAATCATTGGACTCTCTCGAAAATTAGTTTTCTCGTGCCATATTTCTCGTGCCGTCGAATATGAATCTGATGTCAAAATTACAAAGAACAAAATTTTATTTTTTAAAAACAATAAAAAAAATTGTTTGTGGTGTTCAAAACATATATCAAAAAATTCTATAAGTGGAACTATACAATGCTTATTTAACAAATTTTGTTATATCTGCTAAATTTCTTGAAAAAAACACGCTTTTAACTAGTACGGTGACTACCTCTGCGTCATAAAAATGGATCGCATGACCATAGGGGCACTCAGGGCAAGCTACTTTTGCAAAATAATTTAAGCTCCTAGTGTCTACTACAAGCATACACAAAAATCTCTGTGGAATATACAACTTTTAGTATACATTTCTAAAATCAGTGCATCAAACTTTATCTTTATCTTTACACATTGTAAACACTGATAAATATAAACCCAATATTATTATTATATATAGTACTGACTTCCAGGAACAGCATCCATTATACTCACAAAAAAAATCACTTTTCTTAAAATTATAAGCTTCACACTTGCGTTTTTACACCGTAGTTCACTGCACAAGAACTGCGTGACGAATGAACGCAATATTTGTACTCCCACCATTTGGCAGGTATACACGGTATAAGCCTTCTTACTTTGGGTTTCCCATAGTCCTTACCTGAGTATCCAGTAAGGCAAGGGCCATACGCCTAACAAAAAATTCATTTCAGGCATTTTGGCCACGTTTTAGCGATTTCCGACCACTGTGCGACGTGCGCGAAACGAATCGGAAGCAGGAGTTCGCGAAGAGGAATGTCAATGGGAAGGAAAATGAGCCGACAGCTCGTGAGAACCGCGATAAATCCCCGAGAAGATCGTTCTTGTGAGTTCTCTCACTCTCGTGTATCGTGGAGGGTTCGTCATTTTCATGTGACGAGAATCATCGACGATCAACTAACTGCTGGGACAAGGGAAACGAGGCGAGACAGCAGGTCGGGGACACGCGATGGAACGATAGGAAAAAGAACGAGATAGCAGAAATATACGGATAGGTAGCAGAACAAAGACCGCGGAGCTCAAAGGTTTCGGCCTCGGTGGCGTTGTAACGACGCGGAAGTAAAATCGTATATTGTCGGTCCGTGTTAATTACCACGAATGGCTTTGCCCTGGGAAACCATTCTCCCTGTCTCGCCCCTCCCCCACCCCTACGGTTCTCTCGGTCACCGGCGCGGCGCGGCGTCACGGGCCATTTTTTTTGCTACCCGCTCCGCGCTCCGTTCTACGCCCTCTATAAATTTCAACCGGAGTATTTTCTCTTTTACGTGTACCTGTTATTGAACGAGAGAACTGCCAATAACGCCGGATAACTGCGTCACGTTTCGCCGCGAGTTCCCGTCCACCCTCGCCGCCTACCATGCAACCCTCGTCCCTTTTTCTACCCCCCCTGCCTCTCCCCTCTTCTTCTCTGCACCCCCCGCATTCGCCGTGAGACCCTCCGCCTGGCCGTGCTTTCTTCCCTTTATATTTCTAATATCGTACGACATCGGGACACATAAATTACCCGGCACGGTCTCGATATGGTGTTTCGTTTCAGCCGCAGCTTCTCCCCAATCGCCTGAACCGTTCTTCCAACACGCCCGCGCCCGGAGATTCCTCTTCGGGGTTCGTTAACCGGGCCAATTCTGTACAATTTTATTTTTTATTTTATGCCTCCCACTGAAATCGTAGTAATTCACTTTACCTTATTTAACACTAGGATTATCGAGCTCATCAAAATGGCGGATCTCGGATTTTTCTTTTCACAATTCCTGAAGTTGTAGAAATATTTTCTTGAGAAACTTTTTAGCATGTTTCTGTCATATGAAACAAACTGGAGTGATGTAGAAATTTAATTTCTTAATATATATTCAACAGGTTGAAAATAATATAACAGTTTTTTTTTTTTTAATTCATCGAATGTTTTTACTGTTTCAAAGTGCACCTACTCATTTTTGTCACGAATCCAACAACTTCGCTGTCTATTGATTATGAACTTCTGTAAAATATTCCAAGGGACTTTCTTCACACTCCGGAAACAAAGTGTCGCATTTCCACGATGCGCTTCGTCCCAGCATTTCGGCAGCATGATACATTCGATCGAAGTCGGTTCTGACAGGTTCTGAAGTCGTCGAAGGGCTGGAACACGAATCCGAAAGTTATTTTCTCAGCTTTCTCGAAATTTAAAAAAAAAAAAGAAAAATTAAATTCTCTTAACTTTGAGAATTTTTGAAGAGTTAACAAAAGTAGTCACTAGTTTAGCGTTGCATTAGAGTGAAAAGGATCGGGGATTGGTAGGTAGAATACGCGAGTGGCCAGGGTTTTCGAGTCTGACAACCTTGGGTTTCCGTACTCACGTGAGGAGAAGATGGACGAGCTGCGAGCTGAGACCGTGAACGCCGGTGAAAGGAACCGCGGACACCTCGCAGATCGCTCTCAGAAGGCAGGCTTTCCCTGTCCGCGAGTCGCCGAGCACCGATTCCAAGATTTCGTAAATTTCCCACCTGGAAATGACATGATACTCTCCGCCTGTCGGGAAAGGAAGGACTGTTAAAAATACCGTGAGAGAAGAAGACGACGCGACGGCCCGGTCGGGCATCAGCGGATAAAAGGCAGACAGCTTCCGGCATTGTGCTTGGGAACGGCGTTAGAAGGCACGCAACAAAAGTAGCCTCGTTAATATGTAAAGGAAGAGAATCTCTCCTTCGTGTTCAGACTTCGTCCCTCGACCAGCCGGAAGCCCCGGGATACTCCCGCGGATTTAGAAGAATCGGATTGTTACGGCAGAGCTCTATTCAGAACCGCTCGGATCGCTTCTTCACCCGCGATACGATACTATTGTTGCTAATACCGAACCGAACATTTTATCAACCGCTATGCGCCTCCGGTTTCATCAGAATTTTTGTTATATAAATACAAATTGGGATGGTGGCCATTTTTATGCCCGACAATGTGTATTCGATAAACAAAAATTAGACTATAACGTACCGAAAAGTCTCTAAATAAATCATTTAGGCATCCCCGCAATTTGGTGCTCCGATTATAATCAGTATTATAATTTCTAATATTTTATTACTATATTCTAAAATTTAGAAAATCTCTGAAGTGTACATGTTTAACTACATAATTAACTTCATAACAGACATGACTAGATTCATTCTAATTCTTACGTACCAATTTTGTGTACAATATTTTTGAACCTATTTCTTTCAGGTCAATATTAATCCTCGCAATGCGTTTGTTTTGACGAATTAGTGAGGTATACAAAAATATGTATAATTATTAGAGTATAAAAAAACAATAAAGGTCAATATATTGGTATTATTTGTGGCATAAAAGAATAAGATTAACTACTATGTTTTGCTTTAAGAGAGCATTTCTTTCTTCCAGACATCTAATGAAAGAGTATTATTTTGATTAATAATTTTAAAATGACAATTTAATGTTATAATTTAACTAATTCTTTAATTTGTTTTATTAACTCAATAAATAAAAATTTTATAGTTTGTTCTTTCAATTACAATAGGTATAAATCTATGGTATGCTCCACAAATTTCTGAACATTGTCCAAAAAATATTTCTGGTCGTAAGGAAATTAAAGATATTTGATTAATTCGTCCTGTGAAGGCATCTATTTTAATCCCTATGATAGGAACAATTCAGGAATGAATTACATCTAGCGATGTTACTAAAAGTCGAATGGGGGTTTTATAAGTGATAATAATTTGATTATCTACATTTAATAATCGAAATTGGTTCAAGTTTTCAATAGATTTGATTACACATGAATCAAATATAATATTAGAAAATTTAGAGTTAGTCACGCTTCTTGCTCACGCGGTGTCGACGTTCGAGCCGCTACCCCCACTACCGCGCTTTTGTTAGTAAGCAAGTTCCCCTCTCGCGTCCGGATCGCGGTGGTGGGGGGTAGCGGCTTGAGCGTCGGCAGAGCCTGCACATTTGTGGCGAATTGGAGAGTGGGGGTAAACCAGTGTGTTCTACGGGCCGACGCACATTGCTTTGCCAAAAATCGACAAAAAATCCGTAAAAACGAAACTATTCGACAAATTTGTAGTAAAATTGATTGAAAGTGAAAGAAGATAGTCGGAGAAGTATTCCGCAAAGAAGCGAGGTCGTGTACCTTGGTGATCCAGCGAGTGGTCGTCATCCTCGTCGGCTTCGACACCGCTGCTGATCGATCTGTCATACCGAATGTATGAGTCCGTCAAGTAGGAGGCGTTATAGGGTAGGACGTAATTAAATTTCATCACATATCCGATAATCAGGCTGACGTCGACTTCCATGGGTAAACCGAGGCCGAGGATTAACTGGAACGGTTTTCAAATGCACGAAGGTGTCATCGATCGTTTATAATAACCGCCAATCGAATCCCAATTGGCAGGCTCATTCGAGACTGACATTCAACTGGATGAAATTAGATCTGGGAAATGTAGGCACAGTGAAATTCGGAGGAGGGAACGCGGACACGAGAGATCGTTTCTACCTCAGGCAATTTTCGGATTTAGGTGTGCGTGAGACATTACCGGCACAATCGAAAGAGCCGCCGCGCAACTGTGTTCACCTGAAATCCCGCAATCCGCTGCCGAAATATACCACTCTGTTTCAATTTCCAAATATTCTGGTGCGGCTCGTTCCCGAATACAAATTCCGCGGACCCACGAAAAACGATTTATAACCTTCACCAGCGCGAACACGTCATATTTTCGAGACTTTTTTTGGCAAGAAGCTTCTTTTCGCCAACGTGTTTTTCGTCCCTTTCAAGTAAACTAACTCTGTCGCAAAAGTATTCAGATGTAGTAAAGGTTTTTGATTTAGGAAAGTTAGATGTACAATAAAGAATATGAAATATCCGAATATTGATTTTTTAACGCCCACTGGTAGCTCATCCGGATTCTGTAAATTAATAATTGGAAGTAAATGACATTAATGTGGTTTAATTGAGGCCTGGGCAACTGATGCTCCGAGAGTCGATGACCTACCGCCAGCCGGCAGCCCAGCACGAGTCCTGTCCCGACCTGTCCCGACGGGCGACCGGAGCGCGATAGTGGGGGTAGCCGATCTACGTCATCGACTCTCGGAGCACAAGTTTTCGGCCGCGAGGTCCTTTTCTATGGTCAACGCGGTCACAAAGAAATAGTAGAACTACACGATCTAAGAAACAGCGCGGACCCGAGGGTTTTTCTTAGATCAAGGCTTTACTGTACAGTCATATTTTGCTATTAAAATACCTGCACTTTCGTCGGCGAATTTTCCCCAGGTCTGGGGTACACCAGATACCGTTTCCCGCGACCAAGACAGTCCGCGTCGCGAAACGTGACGATAATGATCGCGAGTACAATTTCGTAGCGCATATTTACCATGCGTATCATCTAGTCGTAGCGACTGGTATACTAGCGCACGGTGCGCGATGGGCAGGGGCAGACGCATACGAGAGACTCGTTAATAGCGGCAATTAGTTCGTTATCGCGAGTTCTGCGAATAATGAACCGGTTTCGATCGCTTGGTTCCCATTACCGCGGTCGAAGGTGTGCTCACTGGACGGACAGGCTGCATTGAAACTGCAGCAAGGCGCCCACAGGGTGGTTAATGCAGCGATCAGCTCCTATTCACCGTTCCGAAGGCCCGCGGACGTAAACTTTTCGAGCGTGAGCTGCAATTAATGCGTCGAATCAATTAACGTGGCTTCGAGGCGTGCCGTAGCCCCGGCATTTTTCCCTCAACGCGGAAATGAAGATCGGAGATAAGAGCCAAGAGAGAGAGAGAGAGAGAGAGAGAGAGCGAGAGAGAGGGGGAGAGAGTGCGCTCGATGCAGTCGAACGCCACGCCGAAATCTGCGGAAATCTACATAAGATCGTAAGCGGAGCTTATCGTTGGAACCAGCGCGCTTTGGAACCGGAAGAGTTTTCGGGGCGAGTTTCAATCTCGAACACGCAAACGGCCGAATAAAACGACACGACTGGGGGAAGGGCGAATAGAGCGCAGCCAATTTAATACGGACCCAGATACAGTCGGCGAAGCTTCTATAAAACCACTACTGTTCCCTTCGTGAGTATTCGGAACTACTAAAATGCAGGTGTAACAATGCAGGCTAAAACTTAAATCGTGTTGTTGGACGATTTAATCTTCATTTATTTACAAAAAATATTAGAACCCGCCATTTTGACGGGTCCCATAAACCTAGTGTTAAGCTGGGATTTGCCATTATCTTGCCACTTACACTCAATGTATATGTATATTTATATCGTATACATATACCATTCCAGCAACTTTATTACTAGACTGCGGATTTTATGCATTTATGACAAAAATGGGTGGATATAATTTAAAACAGTGAAAACATCAAGACGATTTAAGAACGGCCATATGTTATTTTCAATTTATTAAAATGTTTAAAGATGGAAAGAAATTTTTATATGGTTCCTGCGTCTTGTAATTGACAAAGACAATTTTTATTTTGCATAAAGATCCGCAGTCTATTTATTATATTACTGATGTTCAAGGTTATCCGAATGTCAGAATCCAGATATAGTTAAATGTACTTTTTCATCTACTGCAAAATGGAATATACAGAAAATACACGATTTCCTAATGAAAAATCTGAGTGGCCTTGAAAAAAATACATGAACAAAATGATGTGACTAAAAATGATTCTTTTCATGGTATTAGCTGATACCTTTGAAATTGTGCTATGAACATTGCCCATGTCACGAAAAATAATGGAGATATTTGGGTGGACTTCTTCAGCTGGGACACCCTGTATACAGGGTGGAAATTATGAAGCGTTACAGACGAATATCTCCAAATATATTGATTATACGCAAACATGTTTCAGATGAAAGTTGTTCAGTACCGAGGGGGACATCATGTGGTGGGACTTTTATTTTTCCCTGTGGATACTCCAAGGTAAGGTGAAGGTCAACTTTCCTTTTTTAAATGGAATGATATGTTTTTTTATCCACCATCAAATAGTGCGTTTTAAGATGAATTCAATGACCTATGACTCAAGGTCATTTGAGGTTAGATAAAAAAACATATCGTTCCATTTAAAAAAAGAATGTTGACCTTCACCTCACCTTGGAGTGTCCACGGAGAAAAATAAAAGTCCCACCATATGATGTCCCCCTCGGTACTGAACAACTTTCATCTGAAACATTTTTGCGTATAATCAATATTTTTGGAGATATTCGTCTGTAACGCTTCATAATTTCCACCCTGTGTAATTGTATAATACACTTTATCTTTGAAATAGTCACCCAGAAACACTGCTTTTTTTTATTTTTGTCCTTTGGGCCACTGCGCGGTCTGTCGCGTTTCGGAAATTCCACCTATACGTTCCACCGTCTGGTTGGTGTTCGCGAACTACGATCGCATTCGCAGCTCCGTCGCGTCAGACATTGCGACTCTTTTCCAATTGTATCGTCGCGTTCGCACGACATTTGCATTATTTTCATATTACGCTCGGCCTCGCGCGTCCCAGAACGTCCGCCACGGTCGTAAATCTTCTTAACAAACGGCCCGCAAACATACCGGAGAGGAATATATATATATATATATATGTACATATATATATGTATACATATATACATATATATATATATATATATCCTAGCCGAGTGCCCTGGGGATTGATTCGAGCGAGGAACGTGATACCGCGGCGGATTCTCACGAATAGCTGGCACATAGGCGATGATAATGGTGAAAAAAGCAGTCTGCGCGAGAAGCGATTATCGCTTGAGCACCGATCGAGGTGTCTCCGTTGACGTTTATTGCTCGTTTCCCCAAGGAAACCGGAGGATCTCTGATTTAGGATAGGTGCGGGACACACTTCGGCAGCCGTTCGAGACCAAAACGCGAGAAGGGAAGAGACGAGTAATTTCATTTCCGTGGGTGGAGACGACGACGACGCGACGCGACGCTGCTGCTCCCGAGTCCTGTTCGCGTCTTGATCGCGCCTGGTTTCTCGGTTACCGGTTCATTCATCTTCTCCCGCGGTCCAATGAACGCTTTTACGACTCCAGCTGCGAATCCAGTTTATTTCACCGACAATCTATTCCCATCTGGACCGGAAGCGCGAGAAATACTGCTTTACTTTCTCTGCGGGAGATAGTTTCTGTTCTTGGAATGCCGCGAGTCGAGAGTCGCTGGGGATCGAGTGTGGCCGCTACGCTACTCCCGGAAAAAGTTTCAACTTTTCAGCCAACGATAGAATTCATATTTGTCTCGTGCAACGTATCCGACGTCCGCGAAACGATCCAAAATGTCCAGCGTCATGGAAAGTACGGAACTACATACATAGGTTACTGATCATTTTTAAGTGAAAATAGAAAAAATTCGGTAAATACATATTGCGTTTTGGGAAGGCACCTCGGATGACCTTGACCTTGACATATGTTGTCAAGGTTACCTTTCTGAGTAACCCCCAAGAGGTTTTAACCGGCGCTCGTTGTTTATTAAAAAGTTATAAACAAAAGAAGTTTTCATAATATAATAATTATAATATAATATAATAATAATATAATAATAATTATAACTTTTTAATAAACAAAACGTTTGAAAATACAAAACAAGCCTTTGAAAATACATAAAATGTGTCTGACGAAATCTAAAGGGTTCCGAAGATGAATCAGATGAACCAATCGTTTATTATCAATTATAATTTTTTAATGGTCAAATTTCTGTTACTGTTAGAATCTAATAGCTAAAAATCATTAGCAAATTTTAGAGTTCGCGGTCATTTCAAGGTGGTGCTATTAAACATGGATGAATGCACAAAAATGTTTGTTACAACATACAACAACAAAAAATGTGTGCACATGCAGAAGGAAACACGAGTGACCTTGAAAAAAACCATTAAAAAATTACAATTTATAAAAAACGATTGTTCCAACTGATTCATCTGTGGCAACCATTCCGTCGGAAACATTTTTAGTATTTTCAGAAATGGAGATATATTTAGGTGGCTTGTTTTAAACGGAACACCCTGTATATTATATTATTTTTATTATTATTGTCAGGTACAATCGATCCCTTTTATGATCCCGTGTGTAAAAGTACTAACCCAAGATCATAGGAAGGGCAATACTTCATGATATTTTTTTATTCGACATTTTTGCACGAGGGCATAGGAATTCGGTGAAGTAAAAAGTGCGGAGGCGTGTACACGGTGGAGATCTCGGCGGATTCGAGTACGTTAAATTACTGTTTGGGACCACCGGTATGGATCGTAATTTCGGACCACCGCACCGCGGCGCGAAGCGGCGGCACCGCCTTTGAACAGATTCTCCGAGGTCCCCGAGGACAGGCCGTGCGGACGCGTTACATCTCTATCATTGAAATTAGAATTAGTCCGTGGCTGGGAGGAAATTACAGAGCCCGACGGGACTCCGTACGTGGGTGTTGTGTAACAGTACGAAAATCCAACGACGCCGGGCGAACACGAACCATATTCGTGGGTGGTTTACAGTGACGGGGGCCGTGGCTCGGTACAGCCTCTCGCCTTCGCGATCTACGCTAGAACAGAGAAAGCTCCCGGAAAATTCATAATCGGTTGAGAAGCGACTCGTTTTTCCCGACAGGCCGCATGAATTTCCACGATTTTTACTGTGACCGTCCACATACACGCCGATTTTGACGAAACTTCGCACAAGTGTTCATTAGACCCATCTAACAATTCAGCCGTATTTCGTTTGTGCCTGTTGTTTACTTTAACGGAGAAATCAACCCTTCTATCCTGTTAACTAAGTGCCCATAAATCATAAACCACGCGAGATATCAAAAAATCGTTGAAGCGAAAGTTATATCGTATCTTGGGGCTCAAAAGTCTGTCCGATGAATTTTTTCAAAAATTCATTTTTTTTAGAATAGAAATTTTGAAATTACTCTTTTCAAAAAAATGTTCGCACAGATTTATGGGTTCACATATACCATATAACTTTTATTTCAACCACTTTTTTATATCTTTCGTCCTTTGCGATTTATCAGCCCTTACGTAGAGGGGTGGGTTCGGATAAATGGGTTGATTTCTTAGGTAGGTCTAATGAACAGTTGTGCAAGGTCTCGTAAAAATGTATCGGGCACCGAGGTTTCTTCGTAAGAGTCACTGTATATACTATACACGAAAGCTGCTTAGAAAAAAAATATTAACAAATAACAGAAAAAATAGTGACCTTGGAAACATGTTTATTTCGAGTTCGTAGAAATCGGTGAGGAGTGAAATGAATCGCTAATGTAAATAACTACGCAGCCTAGCTTACGAAGAAAACTCGGATGCTTGCATCAACAACCATAACAGCTGCCCTGCCAGCCGTAATTACATTCGGCTTACAGCGTATGAGCAACGCGAGTGAGTCGGACAGTTATTATGATCGTTGACGTTTAACGAGCGAGAGATTTCCTCAAATTAATCGCATTTCGTCGAACTTGCAAACATCCTCGCGGCCAGAAGAGCGAACGACGCGACATCGACTATTTCTGCGTTTGTACACTTTGGCGGGCAAGTTTCGCGTCGATTAATCGAATCACGACGACGCGACGAAGGGGACTGCTTTCGATACACATTTTTCTCGTTCGGTCGGTCGAAGCTCGGCTCGCAACAACAACAACGGGTTCCTTCGGGGAATTGCTCCGTGTGTGTTGCAGTTTATTATCGTGTTCGAGTCGTTACACGGACGCGCGCGCGGCTCGTTCGCCGAGAACAGCTCGTTGCCGCACCGCGCGCGCGGGACGGCGTGTATTGATGTAAACGAGAAAGGGAATTAAAAACGAGAATAATCCCGGCAAAGTGGCCTCATTTACGTATGCATGGTTTCACCCCGGCCCAGCATTTTAACCACGACCCACTCTTGCCGTATTTTTCTTTTTTTTTTTTCTTTTTCGTTCTCTCCGCGCGAGCTGCCGCGAAATCGGTGAAGTTTTTTCATCAACGCAACCAGTATACCTCGCGATCTCGCGATCGCAATTGCGTTCTCGCGATCCATAGCCTAGACGTACATACCTGAAAACGCTCCGTTTACGGGAACACGTTTCGTCCGGATGCTTGAATTAGGGTTGGAACGGGCAACGAGTGGCTCGAGTCCATTTCTTATTGTTAGACAAATAGTTTTACGAAAATCTTACGCTAGTTCATATCAGTACTAATAAATTCATATACAGTGGCATTATATTCATGGCAATAGTGGTCGAGGCTAAATTATGTTGGACAAATTAAAATAATTGCGAGATAAGAAATAAATTTTTGTGCATCAATTCCTACAGAAAACTTTTATGTTGCATGCAGAACGCAATCTAATCACTATAAAGTTGTAAAAATTGAAATTATTTCGTTTTTTAAGAAAATTTGAAAAACACTCGAGTACTACTGCACGTAATTATGGTCTGTTTTTCGAAAGAACATACCTGATATAATTATGTAAATAATGACATAATAACTGTCTACTACACTTCGCAAGAATTTGTTCAGAATTAATAGTAGACAGTGGATATTTCTGCAAAATGAATATTTTCAACATCGATTCCAAGGGGTAGAAATCAAATAGAAAAATCAATTCTTGAATCATTTAAGTAAGTTGAAAATAGTATATATCGATGCTGTTAAATTCCACTAATCTTTCTGTTGTTTTAGAGTTCACGTAATTCAGTTTTGTCGTGGACTCATAAAATCCGCATTCTAATTGTTAGCATTACGGATTTGCATTTACCGCAGTTCGCTACTGTAACGGTGTTTGTGTACGATACGATGCCAGGGCTTGTTTACTATCATACTACTAGTATTATGTTAGTCAATTCGTCAGGTCCTATCAAACAAGCTCATTGGGCATGCGCTAATGAAGAGTACACTGACATGATGTTTTCGTTGGAATATGATTTTTAAATCCATTTTTTTGTTACGGTATTAGAAGAGATTCCGTTTGACTTTCTCATGGGAATCTCTTCAAGAGAAAATCTACCCTCTTGACGAAGATCGAGCTCTGGCCCGCAAAAGACGAGAGTGCAGTTCTATGTAACTGCAAATTAGAAACAGACCACCTCTCCCATTTTTAGGGTTTTTAAACCCTTGCATTTTTACTCTCGTTGGTCAGTACTAGTCTAGACACGAGTAGTGTCACGTCGTGCTCTAGTCGTTAGAATCCACGTCTAATGAGATTGGGTTAAAGTTCCCCTTCGATCAAAGTTAACCTTACGGACTTCGCGAGTTCGGTATAAAGTCTATTTAGCATTACTAGTACTATCAGGCGCCGCATTGCCTGTGCGTCAACACCGAGCATCTTAGGTAACAACATATTTAATTCTATATTAAAACCTTTGAAATTCAGTCGCGACACCACCATCTGTACATACATATTCTTTATCAGAATATATTTGTGTTAGTTGGTAAATCGTGCAATTCTTAAACGCTTAATTATTGACCAAAATCCTAATCTAGTAATTGAACGTTCCCACACGATACAATCTTACCGCTCGGATTCTATCAATTAAATTATACTAGTTACGAGGCCTACTAACCATCCTAGGGACTCCCTGATTACGCATCAGGTTCGTTCGCGCCATATCAATAGTCCAAACAAAGATTTCTCCAACCTAGTGGCTCCCCACTTTCGCACTGGGTTCGTCCACGAAAACTATAACATCCTTGCGGCTCCGTGGTTATGCATCAGGTTCGTCCGCATCCTAGCAGCTCCCTGATTACGTGACTACGCATCAGGTTCGTCTGCGTTTCATCCAACCTCCCAACGGCTACCTAATCTTGCATTAGGTTCATCCGCGCTGTTCTACAACCTCCTAGCAGCTCCCTGATACGTGAATACGCATCAGGTTCGTCTGCGTGTCTCTCCTACACCTTCCTAGCAGCTCCCTGATCACGTGATTATGGTTCAGGTTCGTCTGCGCTTGACTCTATTCCTAACTAACAAATTGTAACCTTATTCCAAGGGTAACAACCCTTCGCCAGCCACTCGCGCTGCTCGCGGCCCTGGCTCGTAACATTTTCAAAATAAGAAGAAGTAAATGTATACAGGGTGAGGCAGTAACTATTGTCACCTACAATAACTCCGAAACTATGACAGTAGTAGAAAAGTTTTCGAAACAATAGTTGCATGGGATGACAGGGGCTGAAATATGGCGTTAATCTGTTTTTCCTAGGTGGAGTCGCTACAGAGATGTCACCATTGTTATTTTAAACAGAATGCTATGTTTTGGTACCTGTTTCCTGATAGCGGCTATTCAGACGAATCCAACGAGGTGCAGCATTAAAGCCTTTGTAGGTCAGCAAAGGTCATTTATGACAAAAAAGGCGAAATAAACTTGCATTTACAGAAGGTGTTCAAAGTGATTGCCATTGGTATCAATACAATGTTGCAATCTTCTTATTACGGATTGAGTAGTATTTTTTATCACTTCGGCACTTATAGAATCACATGCTGTAACAATTTATTGTATAAATGTATTCAATTGTACAGCATGTAGGGTGAGAACGTTGAGGGCATCTTTCAGTGTACATTACTAAACCTGGCAATGACAAATAAACATTTCTGGACAATACCGCAAGACATCAATAAGAATGGTAAGACTAGTATCATTAAATCAAGCGATTGTAAACGACGTATTCTTTCGAAGAACAAACCGATATGTTTCTCATTTACGGAGAATGCCAGCAAAATTCAGTGAGAGCTAGAGATTTATATGCTGAAAGATATCCTCAACGTTCTCACTTTACAACATACTAACAGAAAAAAGGACCGTTCCGAAATGATAAGAAATACTACTCAATCCGTGATAAGAAGATCGCAACATTGTATTGATATCAATGGCAATCACTTTGAACACCTTCTGTAAATGCAAGTTTATTTCGTCTTTTTTGTCATAAATGACCTTTGCTGACCTTCAAAGACCTTACTGTTGCACCTCGTTGGATTCGTCTCAATAGCCGCTATCAGGAAACAGGTACCAAAACATAGCATTCTATTTAAAAAAAGCAAAGGTGACCTTCATATCTCGGTAGCGACTCCACCTAGGGAAAAAAGATTAACGCCATATTACAGCCCCTGTTGTCCCATGCATCTTTTGTTTCGA
The DNA here is from genome assembly GCA_916610255.1 of Lasioglossum lativentre. Lineage (NCBI taxonomy): Eukaryota > Metazoa > Arthropoda > Insecta > Hymenoptera > Halictidae > Lasioglossum > Lasioglossum lativentre. The sequence goes on along the minus strand of OU744356.1, from coordinate 40,348,371 downwards.
AAACGTTTCTACTACTATCATACTTTCGGAGTTATTCTAAGTGATAACAGTTACTGCCCCACCCTGTATATTAGGTATCTATTGTAAATCACTAAGCACAATGTTCTGGGAGAATTCTTGCTCAATTTTTCCATTCTGCCTCTCCTCTCCTACATCTATATCGATATGTCAATTGGTACCGTAGTTCGATTCAATGTTGCAACAAAAGATTAACACGTCGGAACCGGTCTCTCCTCGAACGCGGATCCGTAACCGCAACCTTGTAGATCAGTGTCTGACGTTCGAGCTTATGGTTGTGCGTCCTGGTTCGTGCGATGTCGAGCATTCGAGAGATACTTCCGTACGTGTCGCATTAAACGTTAATTCAATCCTCTCCGGTATTTGCCGCAAGTTTTCTGTAATTAATTGCCAACAGAAAGTTTGAAATCATTCCGCGAATTGATGGGAACGGAGTTACGCTCGTTAAATTTGACGAATTTGAGTAATTGTGGACAAGGTAAATATTTGATTCCTGTTACTGACCAATTGTTTCACTAATTTTATTATAAACTGGAGATCGTCAAGTTCATTTATTTTATAGCGAGAGTTATATATGTATACATACAGGGTATGTCGTTTAAAACAGGACACCAAAATATCTCTATCTCTGAAAATACAAAAAATGTTTCTCACGTAATCTAAATGGTTTCAAAAGACGAATCAGATGGAAGAATAGTTTTTTCTGAATTGTAATTTTTTAATCGTTTTTTTCAAGGTCACTCGTGTGTTTTACGTATATACATACATTTTTTGTTGTAGTATGCTATAGCAAACATTATTGTGCATTCATCCATGTTTAATAGCACGACCCTGAAATGACCTTGAACTCTACAATTTGCTAATTAATGCAGAACTTACTTTCAGCGACATATCAGATTTCAACGGTAACGGAAATTCGACCATGAGCTTGAACTTGTAAATAAACATATTGTATCATTCCGCTGTATTTCGAACATTTATTGCAGTAATAAATGTGATTATTTACAAGTTCAAGTTCATGGTCGAATTTCTGTTACCGTTGAAATCTGATATGTCGCTGGAAATATTCTGAAAATTCTGCATTAATTAGCAAATTTTAGAGTTCACGGTCATTTCAAGGTAGAATGTACAATAATGTTTACTACAACATACAACAACAAAAAATGTGTGTATATACGTAAAAAAACACGAGTGACCTTGAAAAAACGATTAAAAAATTACAATTTACAAAAAACCATTCTTAATTCTGATTCGTCTTTTGAAACCATTTAGACTACGTCAGAAACATTTTTTATATTTTCAGAGATAGAGGAGATATTGAGTTGTCCTGTTTTAAACGAAACACCCTGTATATATATATATTGATCAATAATAATAATTCGATTCCCAATTAAATAGAAAGGCATTTTTCATTCATTTAGTTTGACACGGTTGTGGTCGACACAGATGGGTCTACATACGTGTATAAGAGAGGCAACGATCTGAATATAATTTTTATTGGCGATCCGTTATAAATATTCATTTTCCATTTAATGTTTGACTGAACGAAGGAGATTAAAATGCCCGCGATGTCGATAACCAATGTCCGACGGGAATGCTTTTAGTCTTTAGTAAATACTCATTATACAACTTATTAAAATAACATTTTTAATGAATAAAACGTTCGTATAATGCCACTAAAAAGTAAGCAAGTGATTTCAAACTTTTCATCGGCATGGTTTATCATAAATTAGACTGCTGATCTTTATGTGAAATAAACATTTTTTTAAATCGATCGTGAGAAATGAAAATTAGATGAATCTGTTTTTCAATAATTTTAATGAGTCAAAAATAAGGTAAAAATATTTTTAAATTAATTTCTTCTCGAAATACATAAAGTCCGTAGTCTGATCATCATACTTGTTCAAGTGTTTATGTTAAAACTGGTGTAAATGTTTAATGAACAAGTCGAGACAACTGTTTAAATAGTATTTTTTTTTAAATGAACATATTAATATAATTCTTCTGTGAACGTTACATGTAATCTAATGTTATAATTTTTTTCCGTAATTTATTCCATTACTTTCTCGTCACACGTAGCAATTTTTATAAAGTTTTAATTAATTGATCGTGCTCATATTAAGTACTTCATGGACGTGGGTGTTTGAAGTTTGCAAGGTGAACTAAAACAAAAAAATAAATAATTTTTACTATGAATTAGAGAAATTAGCGAAGCTTAAAAAAAAATCATCACAATTGTTTTTTGCAACGTTCACAGAAGAAACTTCTTTTAAAAATTCCCAATTTGCATGAGCGTGAGCTATAGTCGGAACTAAAATAAAAAGAAAGAAGAATGGTATCGTCTAAAAGAAGAAATATTGTATCGTACGTGAGCGACGCTCTCGAAGCAGGATGTAAAAAGAAATCGATTTTTCGACGTAGTCGCGTAGAAGGGTCCCTTAAAAAGTACAATGGTGAAGGAAGTTGACACGTTGAGAGTTCGTGAAGAGAGCGAAGAAACGGCGAGTCTGAACTTTGCCCGATGAGTTTTCATCCCCTCGGGTCGAAGAAGCTTTAATTTCGTACGACCGGTCGTTCATTTGTAATGCTAATTAAGGGTGCTTCCCGCGGTGCGGCCGCGATATATCGCAGCGCATTAAAGACCGGGGCCCGACGCGATTTGCATTCTCCCATTGACTCTCTGTTTTCTATTTCCGCGCGGTACTCGTGCGTGTAAACTTTTACGCGTCGCTTCGTCGAATCCGCTTTACGAGAAGGAACCGAACCGACACGGCGCGCGGCACGGGCCGCGTACGTTTTACTGTTCCAAACGAGAAAGTGAACCTCTTTTTGCAGGTTTCTCACGTTCAATCTGGCACTGTTACTCTGCCGGGTTTGTTCCAAGTCCACGAATTCGGAGCTCGCCGAAGTTCTTCGCCGACCGATCCGGGCTCTGACGTTTCCCGAGGAGAGCCAAAGCGGTGTAAGTACGACGCATAGTGCGGCAGAATCGCAAAAAGTTGGAAAGAAAATTCGTGTCTCTGTTAATTATACATTGTCAATATCAAACTGAACTGTTTTATGGATTTTTGGGGTCGTACGATCTAATTCTGGTAAAGTCTTGATCTAAGAAAACTGGACGATCTAAGAAAAACGAATATCCCCTCCCCGATGGCGTAGAATCGGCTACCCCCACCCGGCCGGCTAGCACGAGTCCTGTCCGGACCTGTCCCGATGAGCGCGAGCGACCATGCTCGATAGTGGAGGTATTCTACGTCATCGACTCTCAGAGTACTAGTTTTCTACGTTCGGCGTGATCACAAAGAAATAGCAGAACTACATGATCTAAGAAACTGTACGGACCCGGGGATTTTTTTAGATCAAAACTTTACTGTATTACTTATTTTCTAGATTGAGAAACTCTTTTTACAAAACCACCCTTATAGGGGTGGGGGTTTTCATATAATTTTGATCAGTTGTCTTATTGAATTTAGTTTCGTAATATCGGTGCGTGAATAATCATTACGTTCTGTAACCTTGCAATGCTCGTTTTAGTTGTTCGTAGCATTGGCAGTGCCTCTACCGGATCCGTACAAATCGATCTCTCTGGCGAACTTCTTCGAAGCCAGCTACGACCTGCCAACTAACGCAACCGACGAGCTTCTCTGGACGGAAACCGAGCTAGCGAGAAAGAGGAGGCGAACAAGAAGAAGCCTGGACAGAGCCACGGTTTACCAGGTCGTCGAGAACAAGTTTATCAGGTGAACTCGCGGCCGATGTGCCCTGTTTGTTTTTTCAGTTAGCTTTTACCGATGCGATGCGATGGTCGCTGTTCAAGCTTGCGGCCGCGGTTCCCTCGCGTTCGCGCGCGGACCAACGAAACTGTTACAAGCACAGAAACGTATAGACACATGTACAGAGACCGGTGACCTAGAAGTCGCAGTGGGTCAGAGACGGTCTTATTTTATTTTTCGCTTTGCTTTCTCGGTTTCTGCGCAGCTACGGGTATCAGGGTCACGAGTGTCTGCTGAGGGCAATTTGCGAAACTTCGGAGCACACCCTGAGACATAACGGGCTCATCGGTGACATTCTGCACGTGATCTTCACGTAAGTTCCCTGCGTTTCCCTAATCCACTAAACGCCCAACTTTTTCCGCCGCGATTCCGCCGACGAGCGCAACCATAAGCGGAATAAGGATCGTGAAACGTTTCTCATTCCGCAGCGCGAACGCCCGAATAAAGCTATTCATTTTAAGAGAGACCATTCGCTTCCGAGAGTCCTGAAATTGGACAATTTGTATAAATGTCGGTGGTGCAATTCTTTGGATATTTTTACGTTGAACTTTATTATATGGAATGTATAAAATTGAAATATACAAGGTGTGCCAAAAACGTATTTCCTTGAAAACGGTGATTTCTGAGGTTATTTGAAGGAGCTTTCTCCTTAGCGAAAATGTTCTGCGAGGCCTCGTTAAGGAGTTATCGAGGAATACACAAGGACCAATCAGCGACAGGTCCCAGCTGAGCGCGACGTTGGCATTGGCCGAGCCGCAATCCGTCCACAGTACCCGCGCTCTGATTGGTCCGTGTTTGTCGTTGATAACTCTTTAACGAAGCTGCGAAGGACATTTTCGCATAGGAAAAAGTTACTTGAAATGATCTCAGAAATAACTAATTTCAAGGAAATGGAGCCACGCGCGTTTGGGTCCGAGTGGACCCGGCATCCGCCAGACGAAGGTTGAACAAGTAAATATGATCCAAATTGTATCATGTTTGGTGTCGTTTCAATCAGGAAAATACCTCGAAGGAGATAATGTGCATTTTAACGAACATTAAAATAAATAATGTTTTTCAGTAACATTTCCGAACTTTTCGAACACACCGCGTCTTTCCGAGCCATTATTGTCTTGTTTGGAAAAAACGAAGGTTTTTGATAGTAATAACAATGATTTTCGGAACCCTGTTTCGATCCCGGTCTGGAACCCGCTCGCCACATCTTCGGGTCCACGACCGTCGCGAGTGGCATTGTTCGCGCGAAGCGTGCCGCGCTCGGGCTCGAGCTAAAGGACTCTGGGCTGAAAATTTCGTCGGCGCGACCTCCTTTTCGCGCGCGGCGACGCGACGATGGAAAAGAACAAATTCTAGCCGGAGACCTTTTTTCGGCCGGTCGAAGGCGGCGCAAATTGGAGTAGATACACAGGGGCCGTGTAGAAAAGCAAATTTGGTTTAACATTCTCGCTTCCCCCTCCCCTCCCCACTCCTGTCAGCCAACTCTTCCTTCCGTTTCTCTTGCGAGCTTGCGCGCACGACCGCGCTCGCTCTCTTGCATCATCCCGGTGTGTGTGTGTGCGCTTGTGTGTGCGTGCGTGCGTGCGTGTGTGTGTGTGTGTGTATAGGTGGGCTCACGAGAGAACCATCACGGGTGGATAAACTCTCGAGCCAGGGACGTATGAATAAAAAAAGAGGACCCGCAGGCGGCCCGTGACGGCGCATTGTCGTCGTCCTCCGCGTCGACGACGTCCTACATCCTCCTCGTCGGGGAATTTCCGAGCGGTTTCCCGGCTACGAGGTAGAAAATGGACTGGCCCTGTCGGGAAGGGAGCGTGTATTAGAACTAGGACCGTCGAGAACGTTCTTTCTCCGCGTTTTTGGATCATTTATGGGCGGCGCCGCGACGCGTCGCGCCGCTCCGTACCGACGCGACGGTCACGATATTCGCGTTCCTTGGTCGGGGTTGCGGCCGCTCGCGCGCTTCGAAGTGTGCGAGTACCTGGCAATGTCGGGTTGGGTCGGATTCTCGAAAATTCTCGGGACATATTCGAGAATCCGACTCATCTCTAACCGATACTCCTTCTATACCTTGTCCAATGAGACGAGGTAGTACTACTGTGCGTCCTTTGCTATCTGAGAAGGGTGGCATCAACTCTGTCGCACTCGAGCGACTATGTTTACGTTTACTGTCTCGTCCCGTTGGGCAAGAGGACTGCAATGTTTACGTATTTCTTCCTAACGTTTCCTAGAAATGGATACTACCCAGATAGCATGAAGACGTCTTCAAGATGTCTTGAATGTCCTACGAACGTCTGCTGAACGTCTTATGTTGCAAAACTGTACGTCTTAAAGACGTATGTGTGACGTCTAAAAAACGTCTTTTGGCAAAAAAAAAAGTAGGCGTATGCCGAGAGCGAGCCTGGTATAAGCACGTCCACAGTCGAACACGTAACGCGCTGACCCAACCGGGCTGTTGGAAACATGATTAATACTTTCAGATGTAATGCGCTGACACAGTAGAAAAACTGATCAAATTGATTTCATTTTTTAATTTTTCCTTTGACATGTCTAAGGTTTGTCAGTGCCTAAAACACTTACATACAACATAAATAGAACGTAACAATTTCAAGGTTAGCTTAGTTTTTCGCACAGAAAACCTCGAGAAAATCGGTTTTTATTTTTCTTAACTACGACGCCGCGGACTTAAAAATCTAAAAAAAATTCTATAAACGATGGCTGAAAAATTGTTTTAAAAAATTGCAATTAGTTGGTGTGACAAGAAAAAACTCACGTTTCTTAACTTTTTAATCAGAGCATTGTCTTTTTTTTTTGTCACTCTAAACAATTGCAATTTTTGGATCGGTGGAAAGTGTCAGAAATCGTGAAAAAGCTGCTATTTTTGCGATCTTTAATTGTTTGTAACTCATAACAACGTCAATGTTCATTTCGATGAAATTTTATAAATAAGCTCAGATGAGAAAGTTAAAAAAAGTGAGTTTTTTATTTTCTTTTTGTCATTCAAAGTAATAGTAAAATTACAAAAGTATTTCAGTGATTGTACCATAAACTAACATCTCCAAAAAATTCAAGTCATTCAGTCTTATTTCAGCCGTTGGAACGACGTTTCAAAAAAGACGTATTTACAGCTACTAGTACAATATAATTGCTTTACTAAAATTTCCGATATTATGTTGTAAACACAATGAAACGTAGAATATATTCTGTCGTTTTACGCCTAACCACACAAGCGCGAAAGTCCTCCTTTCGGTCGAGCTTCCCAAAGCTCACTTTCTCAGATCGAACACTATAGTCACGATGGACCGAGAGAGATCCGCTCTATTCAGTTTTTCACTTACACGGCGGCAACAAAGCACCGCGATACAGTGGCCGCGTGTTAAATTATTATTGCGAATCTTGGAAAGAACGTTCTTAAAGTTTCCTCGACGGAAAAGGAACCCGCGGTGATTCATGAAAGGAAAACCGCAACCGGCCGGCCGCGCTTGGGAAAAGAAAACGCGGACCAAGAGAAATACAGGCAAGCAGAGAAAGACGGAGGCGGGTGGGGGGGGGGGGGGGCTAGAAAGAGGGAGGGGGGGGGGAGCGAAACGGGTTTTGCGAGAGGAAAATAAAAATTGCAAATGAGGTTTGTTTTGCCGTTGAAGTTGTTATCGCGAGAAGACGCGCGCAGGATGCATTGTCCTTGCTGGGGAAACTCTTTCGTCTGGTCTCACGGGTAATTTGAGGGAATAGTACCGGCTAAGAAGGTATGAAAAAACCATGGGACGACTGGTTATTTTCTCTTCTCCGCGGACGTGTCGTACCCGTGCCACATGTACCATTGTTCGCTAAAAATTCCAATGTTTATGCATTTATTTACGGCGCACGCGGATGCCTGGAATTCACCGGGGCGAACGGTTGAGTCCGTACGGTTCCCCGTGTTCTTTTTGTTTAATCCAAAAGTTCGTTGCGTGAACGTTCGCGACCGTACGCAGGGGCTTACTCGACGTTCAATTTCAATGATAATCATGGTAATTTGGTTTACCGGTACCCTCTTACATATACGAAAAAACTGAAAATAATTAACAAACCAGGTGGAAATGAAGGAAATGTACGATCACGTATGAAAACTGAAATAAAAAAAAGAAAATGTTACCATTAGATTGTAGATTTTTATGCAAAAGAAAAATTGACTGTATCGAACGCGAGAGGTTAACAATCTTAACAAACTGAGAACAGCAAAAAGCGAACGGTATACAAAATTAAAATCGAAATTTCTGTGTTTGCAATTATATAGACAGAATAACATCGAAATAAACATTTAAAAAACGGAAATAATGGTACATTAAAACGTGTACTCGTCGTTTTTGCAGTATCCCTATCGCGAAATCAAGTATGTCTCTTCTCCGGAAAAGCGATGAATCAAAAACGGAAGAAGATGAAATTATACGGCATTGTGTAGCAATTCGAATGTCTGAAATTTCCGTTCGGCATCGCGCGGTTCATCCAGAAATTGAATCCAAGGAATTCCAGGTCAGTCGGCGAGCTTAAAACCACTCGGAATTCAATGTTGCCTTAAAAGGTTAAAAGGTGGAGCGTAATTGAGGATTTGAGGCAGGTCCGCGTGGAAAATTGGATGGAAATAAACGGAATTTCTTCTTCCCGTATGTAGCCTGACCATATTTATATAATTTCCCGTCCTTAAAATAATTTCCTGAACATTTGTGTCAAATAAACATTCGCTTACCTTGAACACGAAACTTACCACGCATTCAAACTGGCTATTGGTCAGTGTTCAAAAGTATCTACATGTTCGAAGTACAGTAAAGTCTTGATCTAAGAAAACAAGTTCAACATTTTGAACAACTTTTTCCTTTTCCAATATAGGGGGGTCGCTTTTAGTTTTCGAGATATTTGAAAAAGACTATCGCTAGTACTGTATTGAATTTTTCGTATTCCTGCATGCTCCGCGGCAACGTAAACCTCTTCCGGGGCCGCACCTGTTTATTTTTTGTTTGTAAACACGTTGTGGAGACACTGTCCAACAAATTTCAACTTTTTTTATGTGCTCGAATTACTGTTGGGTCCTTCTTATAGAGTTTTTTTCGCTGATTCCGAATCTGCCCTTAATTTTTTTCTATACGCACAGTTTTTGAGAAACATGGCTTTGAAAAAAAAACATATTTTTCAACTTTAAACAAATATTGTGATGTTATTATAAAAGATATGGAATTGTTCATTACAGCAAAAGATTCTGTAGACTTTCCCGAATACAGTGATATCCAATATTAATACATTATGATTGTTTAAACATGTTTAAACGATCTCACCGGCGCTCACCGCTAGAACGGTCGTTCGCCGCTCCGTATCCCGTCCCGAGCGCCATTGGCGGCAACTCATGTCGGACGAAGATATTTTGCTTTCTGGTTCGAAATAAACATTGACGTTGCAAACTTGAAAGTGTGGTTTCTCAAGGTAAAAGTCTGCTCTATCGCGTGGTATAGTTCGATTTTCCGCTGGACCCTTATTTTTTTAGATAAATTCAAAAACATCGACAAAAATTGATGCAAAAGTGGTGTCTCTCCGTCTTTAATGATTGTTTAAACATGTTTAAACAATCATAATGTATTAATATTGGATATCACTGCATTCGGGAAAGTCTAAGGAATCTTTTGCTGTAAAGATCCATTCAATATCTTTTATAATAACATCACAATATTTGTTTAAAGTCTAAAAATATGTCTTTTTTTTCAAACTCAAATTTCTCAAAAACTGTGCATCTAGAAAAAAAATTAAGGGCAGATTCGGAATCAGCGAAAAAAACTCTAAGAAGGACCCAACAGTAATTCGGATACAAATTTGGTGTTGGACAGTGAGATCAGAACAGAGTGTCACTCTATATGTAAGTATAGGGTGAGCTTTCAATTTTGAAAGAGTACTTCTGGATTTTCGCATGCGTGGTCGGGCCGGCCTGACGGCCGGCCCTCTCCGCCCCCACCAAGTAACCCTAACTAATTCTGATCGCATAATTTTTACATTCTATATAGCCTTCATACAGAATTTGAACTATTAATGGGAAAATCATGCAATCAGAATTAGTTAGGGTTAGGTCTGGGTTAAGATTTCGATAAAGTCGGATTGGATCCGAAGATTTGCTTTTAACTTCTTCCCAGTGTATAATTCTTCGCGATCCCCTGCGTGAATGCCCCTGTAGAATCACAGATCAGGATTGGAATTTATTCCAAGGGTGGGAAAGAGTAAATTTCTGGAATATCCAGAAATAGTGTAGGAAAAGGAATAATTAACTTGACGCTTTCAATATGTAATTATGGTGAAGTGGGGGGAGTCTTAAAGGGCAGGCGAGACGCCCTGCAGGTCCGATGGTGAGATGGCCCGACATTCACTCCGAGCATTAAAAAGCTCAAAAACTCAAACGAAAATTATTAGGTAGTATGGCCGTCTCATCGATGATGACCAACTCGTTTAGTAAGTCGACGACTCTGAAAGCGGCCCGGGCCATATAAAACAGAGACGCGGCGGAAAAACGAAGGATAATTGCAACCCGACACTTGTTATTAACAAGAAGGGCCGAGAACCGGCAGCGCCAATTGTGAAACCGATGACGAAAGAACGGTGTGCCTTACGGAAGCGAGGGGCGGCACGGCCGCCCCTCCCCGGCGATTGCATTACTACTACTACTACTACTAGGTCTGGGTTAGGTCTGGGGTAGGTGCAGGAATACGAAAAATTCAATACAGTATTCGCGATTGTTTTCTGCAAATATCTCGAAAACTAAAAGCGACCCCCGTATATTGGAAAAGGAAAAAGTTGTTCAGAATGTGTTGCTGCATAACATATCCAAATTTCATCAAATTCGGAGGAGGCATACCTTTTCTATATAATTACCCTTTTTTCTTGTACATACAGATGCTAAAATATTTCTTTCATAACAATGTATTATTCAAAAATTCCCGAGAGAAACATTTACGCATGCTTTCGTAAACGAGACATCTAGGTTTGAGGAGAATTTATTTAAAAACAACTCCATTTTTCTGGTCAAGTTTTCTAGCCAGGATAAGGTCACATACCGTCCGCGATCGCAAAAATTCGCACGTTGTTGTTCGGACTCGGATCCAGCTAGACTTCGGAATCGATCGAGCTCCAGGAAGATTGAAAGAACTTGAGAAATGGCAAGAGATCGCAAAAAAGCGCAGCTACTTCCTTCTTCCCGGTTTATCGCAAAAATAGTTCCGCTCCGGGTTGCTTAGATACGGCAGCGAAAAACAATACGATTTCGTTATCAGAGCGTGCCGGGTTGCTTAAAAACACAAGACCCGTGGACACGTGTGCGCGCGAGAGAGAGAGAGAGAGAGAGAGAGAGATATCCCCGCAACGCCGCGCCGCACCGTTTGTTGCAAAATTCACTGCAGTTACGTCAAAGGAGAGACGAACGGCGATCCGCGAGAACAAACGTTGTTTGCCGGTAGAATTTCGAAAATTTCCTCTCTCTTTCTCTCGAGGGAAATGCCCGCCGATCCTTTACGGTGGCTGCAATTACTTTGCAAGCGGATGACCTCGGCTCTCGCGTTCGTTTATACGTCGACTTCATTTAGACCGCGTATACGTTTAATGCAAATATAAAATTTCATAGAACGGCCCGCGGAAACTAGAAATTTATTTACAGCGTCCTGACCCACCCTTCGTCCGGCCCTTTCTACTCTCTTTCAATCCGAACCTCGCGCGGACATCGTAATTTCTGCATCTGGACGCGAAACTCACAATATAAAAAAAACAAACCTGTGACAATTGTATTCTTCCTGGATTTTCTGCAAAGTGAATGCATGAGTTCGACATGAGAAGGCACGTCCTCATCGTTACTTTTGCTAAATTCGTTAAATTCGTTTGCTGCTTCTATTTGTGTCAAATGACTTTGTCTCGTCTTTGACGAAGCCATTGGAAGACAGCTAATGGAATATGGGGTAGTTAAATAAACTGAACCACAGTTTCTATATTAACATTAGTTTATTTGGACGATTAGGAAGAAACGTCTTTACTAGAGAAGGATCTGACTTCAACTGAACTAAACTGACCTGGACAGTCAGAAATATAAAATGAAACCCACTTATACCTACGGGCCTTTTCCTAGCTTCATTGTCTTTTAAGTGTCGAGGGTTTTACCTAACCCAGACCCTTCTGCGACACATCTGGCAGTCCCTATACTATCCTCAAATATCTCAATGATAGTTCTTAGAGAGTCGAGGCAATTTTGAAATGTCGGTATATCCAACAATCATCTAGCATCATCAACGAGCATCATCTACACTTTTATTTTTTGGATTTGTTAAGCTTTTCCTACCGGTACTAGCATCCGTTGAATCTACATTCTGTATATAATCTTCAATATTGCGTTTTTGTTTTTTAATATCTGTGATTGTAGATTTCCCAACACCATGTATTCTTGCTAGTTGCACTTTCACCACTTTCAAGATCTTTAATTATTTTGTATTTCTTTTCAATAGTTAAAACTACACGTTTTCGTTTACTTGCCATTACGGTACCGTTCTCTGCTTCAGACGTTTCAATCACTGCCGAATACAGGAAAGTACGTTTCCTTGTTCGCGTATCGAAGGATATAATAGGAGTTGAGTTCCTTTTCTAATAAAAAGACAGCCTAGTGATATAACTTGAAATAAGTCCCTTTCAAACAACTTAAACTTTATTAAAAACAGCAATGGAATCTAAACCAGGTACATATGTCCTTCCTATACCGACTCTTCCGTCGAACTGAACTTCGTGGCGACGCGACGTACAATCCACGTCCTACCCATTCGCGTCTCATGCCGATTGTCATTTTTCTGCCGATCGTCATTTTTTCGATACATTGTATCAGCAGATACAACACCGCAACAATTGGATCCTGAGTTTTTTCCCAGAAATGTTTTACTTTAAGGCCCGCTGCACACATCCGCTTTTTAACGTGCGTCGACCGTGCGGTACCGGAGTTGCGGTCTGAAGTATGTACTATGAATTCTATTAGACGCTGCACATTTGTTTGAACCGTTGCATCGGCGGCAAAAAATCAATTTTATGAATTTTCGATTTTTAAAAAAAAAAAATTACTTTCATATTGCCAAAGAGTCAATGAATAATGTGGCAAAGTCCGATTTTTTAAAAAAAATTTTCTTACGGAGATGTAGGCATCGGAAATAACCTTTTCTTCTATCCTGCGAATTCATCAGTTTTCAGTGCCATAGTTATGTAATTATTCCGCCTACAATTGAATACTTAGGGCTCTACAAATTATATGGGTTATTACGCATAGTTTAAACTATAAACTGGCACAAAAAATTTTTCGATAAAGTTGTTTAACATTAAGGAATATGGATTAACCGGAAGCCTCTTTGCGTTGCGCTCATTTTTTATTTATGGAAGCATAACTAAAATCTGTTACGCACTGTCGGTCTGGCACTAATCGTTTTGGCAAGGTGTAATGTTGAACTAACTTTGTGTAAAAAATCTCGGCCTACTTCGAACCACTTTGGCCGCAATTTAAGTTTAAAAATCAACCTTTAGAATTTCCAAGAATGAATTGCGCGGAAGTTACTTTTATTTGATGTTTAGAGTGAAAATTTTTAAGGATATATCATAAATAATAAAGCGAAATGTGAAATAGTTAGTGAGAATCAATTGTTTAAATAAAAAAAAAATTTAATAATAATTTTTTTTATGTTAAATAAACCAAGTTTTCGTGCGTTAGGTCACTGTTTTTGGCCAAAAGGTGGCAAACAATCCGTAAAAATGGAACTATCCAATAAATTTGTTACCGTTTTATCGTACATTAAATGGAAAGTGTACCGCCGGCATTAGAATAACACAAGGTGCACCACGAGGAGGTTGGACATTTACATTCTAGGTGAAATTTTGAAGGGATATATCTTAAATAATAAAGAAAAATATGAAATTCATATTTATAAAAAATATTTAATAAAAATTTTTTTATGTTAAATAAACAAAAACTTTCGTTCACTGAACCACTGTCGCAAAAATTCAACTGGCATTTTTCTAACAGTGACTGCTATAAAAATAATTTATGTAACATTAAAAAAATTGTTATTAAATATTTTTTTATACATAAAGGATTGATAAATCATATGCATTTCACATTTTTCTTTATTATTTAGAAATATTCCTAAAACAATTCACCTAAAACATCAAATACGCCGTAACCATCGCAAGAATTCATTCTTGGAAATTCTAAAAGTTGATATTTAAACTTAAATTGCGGCCAAAGTGGTTCGAAGTAGGCCGAGATTTTTTACACAAAGTTAGGTCAACATTATACCTTGCTAAAACGATTAGTGCCAGACCGACTCTGCTTAACAGATTTTAGATATGCTTCCATAAATAAAAAATGAGCGGAAAACAGAGATTTCCGATTAGCCCATATTACTTAATGTTTAACAACTTTTTTAGAAAATTTTTTTTGCCAAATAAGTGTTATACTTGTGACAATCTTTCCACAAAATTTCAATCAAATCCGTTGGATAGATTCGTTTTTACGGATTTTTTGCCGCTTTTTGGCCATTTTGCAACACTGTGCGGCGTGGCACGTCGCTCTTGCGTGCAATATTTGCCACAGTTCCCCAAAGGAACGCACGGTCGCCGCAATCGCATATGCGATCGTCATTACATTATCGCATGTCAGTTGACATTCGATTATTCTACCGCAAAATGAACGATATACACGGTGATACATTTTTCGACATAGAACTTTTTATTGAAGAAGTAAAAAAATATGAATACCACGACACGACTCTGTTATTCAATTCGAGTGGGATTATACTCATTCGAAAATAATTAAAGAATTTTTCAGGATTTTCTCTTAAATCAGCAAAGGATGTAGCAAATCTATCTCGTGTAAATCTCGAATCGATAAAAGGATGCATCCATACCGTCTTGTTTGTTTGCAGCAATAGTATTTATATACAAAATAGGCAAATACTGTACGCTTATTTTGGGACACCTCCATCTTCGATAGTAGTAGAAAACGCAGTGAATATCGCAGTCGCCGCACGTTAAACAAACGCAAGTGGACGCCTTCCAACTGAACCGCAATTCCGGTACCGCACGGTCGACGCACGTTAAAAAAACGGATGTGTGCAGCGGGCCTAACAGTGCGGATAACAGAACATAGGGATAATAGAACGTTCGTATATTAGGGTATTCGGATAATGGGGGTACGGGAGTCTCTACTATACAGGGTGTCCCAAAAGTACTTCAACTCCGGGAAATGGGAGGTTCTTGAGGTCATTTCAAGCGCCATTTTCCTTTTGCAAAATGTTGTCCGCGGCTTTGTGTAGGAGTTATTAACGAAAAACACGGACCAATCAGAGCGCGAGCTCGACGCTCGTTGGCATAGTCAGCCAACCGCCTGCCGGCTCGCCGCGCTGAACGTGCTAGCGAGCGTCGAGCTCGCGCTCTGATTGGTCCATGTTTTTCGTTAATAACTCCTAAACAAAGCCGCGGACAACATTTTGCAAAAGGAAAATGGCGCTTGAAATGACCTCAGGAACCTCCCATTTCCCGGAGTTGAAGTACTTTTGGGACACCCTGTATTATAACAAATCGACATTTTTTCTGGATTTTCTGGATAGTGTGTTTCTCGAGTGGTCAAAGTCGATAAACTCGTACCAAAATCATAAAATATCTGTCGTCCAAGCAGAGTACGCGTCCTATTGTTACACAACGCTCTGAATCCAGTTCAACGATTCAACGAACCATGGCTCACAGTTTTTCCAAGCTTAGCGGGACTCTCGAAGCGCCCTCGAATCCGAGCACCGTGGTCCAGACCTTAAATTGGCCGGAAGAAATCGCGTCTCGTGATGGGCGACTTAATGGCCGTTCGTTAACGAGTCGTCCCGCGATACGTCGAGCTCGTTACGCGCCGTCCCCGGTATCGTGGATCAGAATAGAAAAGCTCCCTTATTATCGTCGTTGCGTGTGTCTCTCTGTACAGGTATGCACGTATACATATATGTATATATACATATATTGTATAGGGTGGTCGGCTTGTTGTTTTGCAGACCGACGAGCTCGCGACACGAGGAACTGCCGCAGGACATTCTTGAAGCTGAAGTGGTCGGACGTAATGGAGGCTGCTCGAAGTACCAACCGCAATGCCCCGTGGGACTCTTCGACTTGATTGGAGTCCTCGACTGAGCCCTGAAAAACCGCCGCCGCCGTCGCCGCTACCGCCGCCGCCACCACGGTGCACCGAGTAAACAGTTCGATTTTATGCCTCCGCTCCGCTTCAGAGGCAGCCACTCGACGAACGCTCGAGGATTCTGGCTATTGTGTACTCGGCTGATTGATCGACTCGTATCTCGCCTTGTATCTTTGCCGAGGCAAAAGGGGACACCGAGGCTTCTTTCAAAGCGGAAAGAAACCCGCCTACTGCAAAGAGCTTGCCATTCTGAAAGTTCCCGGAGACCCGACCGGGTGCGGCGGCGGAGCGGCGCGGTAGCGGCAGCGGCCCGAACCCAGCAGTCAACGAGAATTTCGACGAAGCCCGCCCGAGCTAAAGCCGGATATTTTCGAACGACAACTTCGCTAAGTTTACGCGAAGTTTCGTCCGGAGGGTTCAAAGGATCGGGTAGTTAAAGGTATGCGCGCGATAAGTAGTGTTAAGCGCGTTCGCGCGAACCCGATCTTGCCCGGTTACGTCAACGTCCGTGGGTATCCGGACGTCTTGGAAATTTCGGTAGATAGCGCGTTTAATTCTGTAATGGTAGAATTACTTCTTGACGAATTCGTCCCCTTAACGCGCAAGAACTCTCTCGGATTATTGCACGCCAGAGTTGGGCAAAATTTTTATCCAAATAAAAATGTCGAATAACGAATAAAAGATAAAAAAAATTTTATTTGTTATTCGAAGGTTCGAATAAAACAATTATCTTTATTCGACGAGGTTCGAATAAATAATTTTATCCGACAAGAATTTATCCGACGAATAAAAATGATTTTTTTTATTCGAAGCGGATTTATTCGAACATGAATAATTTTTTCATCTTTTATCTGTATCTTTTATTCGAAGGCTTCGAATAAATCTTTCCACAACTACTACCAACTCTAATAAACGCGAACCATCGAATAATGAATAAAAATTTTTTTATTTTTTATTCGTTATTCGAAATTTTTATGTAGATGAAAGTTTTGCTCAACTTTGTCCAAGACCCAGCGACAGCGATTGACAAACGGCATACAATGTAAGCAGATAGAGAATTACACTATGGATATTACCATACACGATATATACGTATACACTAGGAAATTTAGATTTTCCAATATATATACCTTCATAAAATTATATATTGGGAGTGCTTTTCCTGATGAAAATGAGTCCAAACTCGAGTGCAATCGAACAATTTTTATTGATACGTAATGTTATGATAAAAATTATAATCTTATTAAAGATAGTCCAAATGATGTAGTGTTTGGACCCTTTTTGATCCAGATGATCTCTACAACTCATACGTATTAAAAATATTATTCGTATTATAAAAATATGAAAGTTTAAATTGTCTATAATGCTTGATTCCTCAGGTGCTTACAATGTATGTATGCTGTTGGTCGGTCGCTGTCGCTGGTCTTTCAAGTTCAGCGCTCGTCGGGCCTCGTCGCCGTTCATTCGCGCTGGCAGGAGTTATTCGAAGATTTATTCGAATCCTCCGAATAAAAGATGAAAAAATTAATCGAAGTTCAAATAAATCCGCTTCGAATAAAAAAAATTATTTTTATTCGTCGGATAAATTCTCGTCGAATAAAATTATTTATTCGAACCTCGTCGAATAAAGATACTTTTTTTATTCGAACCTTCGAATAACGAATAAAGATAAAGTATCTTTTATTCGAATCGTTATTTAAATAATTTTTCGTCTAAATAATGCCCAACTCTGTTGCACGCGTAAAGTATTCACACTATCCACACGGAACGGTTATGTTCAGTATAATAACTCAAGTATACACGGTTTTGGACCGGAGCAGCCAAAAGTTGTTTCTAACGTAATTTGGGGCGCTGAATCCGAATCTTCAATCCGTTTTATAAAATTGGTTCTAGTTTTCGAGATGTTCAATAAATTGATTTTTTACAATTTTTGCCAATTAAAGGTCATTTTATTCAATTAAAAGTGATAAATCAGAAATGAAGAGCGGTTGAACTGAGTCGTTTGTATTGTTTGACATTCGTTTTTCATTAAACTCCAACAATAGTCGCTCATCATGCATCATCTCAAAATCCTTGGAATCGTCTTTTGATTTTCGCCATATCTTGGTGTAGCCGCTCTTCTTGCTGGTCGCTCGTATCGCCCAAGTTTTCAGAGAAAAAATCGAGATGGAAATGCAGGAAATGAATCTTAAGAGACATTCCAGCTCCAAGCTTGCTGTAATTTTGCAACAAATTTCCGATTAGTCGCTTCAAATCCGTGGATTTGCGGTTACCGAGATAGCTGCGTACAACACTTGGAAATTATGCCCACGCATTTGTCATGATTTTGCCACTTTTTCGGAGCATATAAGATCCGCAAACGTAACAAAAACATTTTGAACGCTGTCTCGACAATTTCACACGTTTTTAAACAAAACCAAAACGTTTCGAATAAAATTGAAATGATTTTCCTAGCGACGCGACGCGACGCCACCGTCTGACGCTCGTACTGACAGCGCAATGCTGCCAACATGCGAGAAGTCGAAAACCAGAACCAGTCTTGAGAAACGGATTGAAGATTCGGATTCAGCGCATCAAATTACGTTCTCATCTGCTCGGGTCCAAAAGTTGATCGGAATTTGTAAACTTGTGTAATTCTGTAGATTTGAATGCATTTATGTTGTGTGTGTTGTGTTGTGTGTGGATGTGTGGTGTGTGGATGTGTGGTGTGTGGATGTGTGGTGTGTGTGTGTGTGTGTGTGTGGCTTCTGAAAATTTTCAAAAATCCGGAAAAATAAAATTCGATATAATTTAGTACGATTTTAATGTATTTTGGATCTTCTGAAAATATTCTCACTGAAAATAAGTTTGCATGTGATTCCATGCCTTTATAATTCGCCTAAAAAATTGTAAAATTGCCTAAACATGCGCAGTCTAATAATAATATTTTTGGAAATACTGAATTGATTTTAATATCGCATATTTAAGCTACTGCACGGTCGGTTGTTCAAGACAGACTAAACTTTACGAAGGCAGTACGTGACCGATTTTCGTCGGGGGTTCACCTTGCTTTTCAGTAACAAGGGCAACACGCATACACACACACTCACACACGGTATTTGTTGTGTCCACAAGGTTGTCATGATAGGGAGACAAAAGTGGCCGATAGTGGAATTTTCGGATAATAAAACAATTACTTTCTTTTGCATTAAACTTCATTTATTCAAGTAAAAATGAACGAAATTAACAATTTCTTTCAACATTTAAGGGTCGCATATCTTTTTAGCCGCTAAGTCACGAATATTTTGTTGTAAGCAGCTGCGTAGAATTACATTCCCGTTGTATCTCAAACCATCAAAGTCCTTTTTAAAATGTCTCAAATGCTTCGACATGAGAAGACACGTCCTCGTCGTTACTTTCGTTTGCTGCTTCTATTTGTGTAAAATGACTTTGTCTCTTCGTTGACGAAGCCATTGGAAGACAGTATCATCGACACTTTTATTTTTTGGATTTGTTAAGCTTTTCCTACTGGTACTAGCATCCGTTGAATCTACATTCTCTATATAATCTTCAATATTGCGTTTTTGTTTTTTAATATCTGTGATTGTAGATTTCCCAACACCATGTATTCTTGCTAGTTGCACTTTCACCACTTTCAAGATCTTTAGTTATTTTGTATTTCTCTTCAATAGTTAAAACTACACGTTTTCGTTTACTTGCCATTGCGGTACCGTTCTCTGCTTCAGACGTTTCAATCTGTTGTAATTTATTTAAGATACAAATTATTTAGTAGGATATTTTATCGTTTTACTTTCGAGAACTTTCGAATGATACATTGTATCTATGCTGTCCGCGTCATGGGACCCTCAACTCTTAATTGTTTCTTGGATCCTCGTCCGTTTTTCTAGAACGATTCGCACTCGTATCGTATTTGTCGTAGAGTAAAGATGTGCCTCACGACGTGGTTTTCAGATACACTAAACTGAATAATTTCTATTTTATATAGAGTCTGGTTTATTGTACCCATATTCTAATACAATCACTGCCGAACACAGGAAAGTACGTTTCCTTGTTCGTATCATGTGTTACGAGCTGAGTTCTGGCAGATATCACGTGACCGAGGTTTGTTTCATTGTACGGAATTTGTCGTGAACTAGCCGGTGCCTATTTCATCACCGGATGTTACAGGATTCTAGTGGAGGTAAGATATTCGGAATGTCGTAAAATTGATTAGTTTTATCGATCGTAATTTTTCAACATAAATAGAGCGATGCTTTCGGCGCACGGGTTCGATCATTAACAAAAATTAGAGCAATTTTGCAATTTTTAAAATTTTTAGAGACTCAACGTTTCGACTCAGATGTGGATCATTTTCAAGAGTAACAAATTTTACTGCGTCTGTAACCAAAGTTGTATTAAGAAAATTATTTCATATTGATTATGAAGAGGTATTTGAAGTAGAATGAAATTGTTACGTACTTGCTAAAAAAAACAAGAAAATTTACATAATTTTGAATTTAGAATATGCTGACTCCATGCCGGCAGCAACTAAACTGAAACCTTGTAAAGGTTACAGCGTAGACATAAACATAACAGAAACAGACGAATTCAAAAACGACCAATCAAAGCCAACTGATTCATAGAGCAGCAGGTCAATAATCGGCGGGATATTCAAACTTCTATATTCAATAAATCTGTCTTTCTCAAAACACAACTTATTAGATTATACCTTATACATTGTTAAGGTACCAAAAAATTAACATTCAAATCATTTGAACGAGAAACGTAAATTATAGCAAAGCCCAAACTTATGAAAAATTTTCATAAATAATGAGAAACTTCATCATAAAAAGCATTACTGATTCAGTAATGTAGCGTAATAGTCATGAATCTTAGGTTTTTCATACCTAAGATTTACGCTTTGTTGTTTAATCATATGAATAGTTTCTAGTAATAATCTTCGTTGTAGATTGGACTCTTTGTCAACTACTTTAACGTTCTCAAAATCAAATGCATGGTCCATTTCTATTGAATGTTTCGTCAATGCTGTGTGTTTTGAGGGAGACAAAAAAATATTTCGTCTGTGTTCAGTTATAAGTGTATCAAGGTGTCGAGAAGTCTGTCCTATGTATGTTAAGCTGCAACCTTTACATGGAATTTCATATATTACGTTACAACATTTTGATAAAGGCACTCTATCCTTTATGGGTGGAAACCATTTTTTTAGATATGACGGTATATGTTAAAAATGGTGTGGATCCCTACTTTCCTGAAAATTCTACGTAGGTCTAGAGAAATGTTATTAACAAAGGGAATGACAACCGTATTTTTGTAATTGATCGGACCTGTTTTTAACCGTTTTTCCTCTTTCCGTTGTGTGACTAGAAAAGGATGGTAAATTTCAAAAATCCTTTCATTGATGATGTTGGAAACAAAAGTAACGGGAAAGCCATTGTTTTTAAGAACCTTCTTTATGAGTAACAAATTATTAGATCTGAATTCAGGATTGGAGAGTAAGATAGCACGATCAATTAAACCTTTTATCAAGCCAACTTTATGTTGTAACAGATGGTACGAATGAAAATTTATATATCTACCTGACCAAGTAGCTTTGTGATACCAATTTGTCTTTAATTCATTACCTGTTCTAATAATACTAATGTCAAGAAAGTTTAAACAAGAATTGGACTCAATCTCATAAGTGAATTGCAATCTGTTGTGGAAACTATTAAATCTATCAAGTAAAGTGTTAATATTGTCAGGTCTAACACAAGTAAAAATGTCATCTACATATCTCTTATAGATAACCAATTCAAAAGGTAAATTTGAAATAACTGTCATTTCAAGCTCCTCCATAACTAAGTTTGCAATAACTGGAGAAATTGGGGAACCCATCGCAGTTCCAAATACTTGTTTATAATATGTATCATTGAAAGAGAAAACATTAGACTTTAAAACAAATTCAACTGCTTTGAGAAATTCATCCTTCTCTATTGTAGTGTGTAAATCTATCTCATTCCAACGACAATTTAATACTTGGAGTGCTAAATCAATAGGAACGTTAGTGAATAACGCAGTCACATCTAAAGAAATTAATTGTAAGTCTTCTGGGATCAAAATAGTTCTTAGCTCTTATTATTCGGAATGTCGACTCTCGTAACTTGAAGAATTGTCGATAAACCTCGAGCGGTAAAGGTTTATCGTTGTGGGAGTAATTGCTGGTTACTGGAGTTTTTAAATGGATGTGGAAATGAGATTTAAAGACACCCAGATTGTCTAAAATAAAGTGGTGTATATTCTTTAACCGTATGTGGGTACACTTGTAGATTGTATTGGTTCGTCGCGGACACTAATCCCGAACTCTCGGTTTTGACGCACGGAGAAATGCGGGGGTGACTTTAGTGTAACTTGCCTCGAAAGTGACGATTTGTGATATTATATGTTGAAGAGTATGATCGAAAGGGACTATGAACCCGATCTCACGATGTATCTCGCTTCGTTTTCAGTCTTGTACTAACCCAACTATGGTCAGGCTTGAGCCCTTTATACATATAGCTGGGTTTTCGTTAACAAATGCCAGTGGGGATATAAAACATCTGGGTGACATTTCTCCCAGATGCATATACAGTAAACGCTTGATTCTTGTCCGGAGCGAGGGCACGATTCTTGTCCTGTGGCTACACACTCGACTGCCTGTCAACGCCGAGTTGCTCCGCAGGGCGGCGACGATTGATGTCGGCTCGGGTATATCGGTGTGAACACCACAGCATTGACTCGAGGAATCGATTTTACAAATCTCTTAATTTTCATTATTTGTTTATAGGACTTTCACTACCTTATTTCTGGCATTTTTCTGATTAAAATGACACCAAACACGATATAATTTGAACTGTATTAAGTGGTTTTATCGACCATGAAAGTTTCGAAGGCAACGAAGAACAGCGCATCGGAAAGAAAGAGACGCGGACAGTCACGCGAACCGTATTTCATTCTGTCCTTCTCTATGTTCGGCTCTCTATTGAAGTCTCGCTCGGCGTGGTCGGCGCGATATCTAGACGCAGTCATAAATCAAAAAGCACTTCTGGGGCACGATTCTTGTCCATGAAAAACACGGTTGTTGGACAAGAATCAAGCGTTTACTGTACTTTCCCATAAGAAGGAGCTGTTTATTTAGGAGTAGGTTGCCAGATCTTTTCCATAAACACGCGATTCTAAGAAACAAGCAAGAGAGTCACGCAGGCGAAGTCTTCGTAAGTACGTAATACATGTATGTAAACATCGCTACGAAACGTTGTGCGGATAACAGGATATTAGAACGTCCGTATATTAGGGTATTCGGATAAAGGGGGTACGGGAGTCTCTCTACTGTATTATAATAATAGTTTACATGTGAAATGCGAGCGAATGTTTTTAATATGAAAAATTACGTGTTTGAAATTGTTTGAAACGCGTGACAAAGAATCGTGTGTAAATTATCCTCGTTTTGTAGCGCAAGGCTTCTAGAGTTTCGAAATAGTTTTTCCCACGGTCCCGTGGCTACAGCAACAGTGTTCCTCCAGTTTCATCTGTAACTTCGAGCTTCCTGCGATCTTTTATTTACCTTCTCTGTCAAGCGTCAGCTACCAGATCAGCCCTGGAATTTTTAAATCACGATTTCCTCCGGCCCGCAACGCAAACACTGTGACCAAGAGTGGACAAAGATTCCCAGAAGCGAGTTTGCTGATCAGGGGTAAAG